>OU015639.1:5000000-7500000 GCA_907165235.1 Zeuzera pyrina
ATAACAAAGTATTTAGACAATTGAAAAAATAAGGTTATTTTTGTTTGAAAGCCGCATTTTTGCAAATTATTCTTAAGTATGTTTAGTGGAACTCGATCATTTATCCTCGGGATATTTAGCTCTGAAACCTGAACCTGAGTGTTATGCCCGATACTTAACGAACCCGCTAATAGGAGTCCGCTAACGAAGAAAAATCATCGTTAGCGGACCCCTATCCTTCTTTAGGGGTTCGCTAAGTATTAGGGGAATTTGGTGAAATCGGGCATTAGGCACTGTTGCATCTAAAAGATTTTTAAAGGTAGATTTCTGGAATTTAACTAAGTTTTTACAACATAGTATTGACATGTTTACGTACAGTATTATGTTGCCCTAACAAACGATCTTTATTCTAGTCATTAGATTTAATATTGGCTGACGGGAAATATGTATATATGTATGTATGTACCACCAGAATAAAACCGCTGAGATTTCCATGGTGTTACTAACTTCGCCCTCGTATGGCTGGCTTTCATTGTGCGCTGCATTCTGTGAGGATTTGGATTTGTGACTGCCGTCAATTTCGTTGTTATAGCTTATGCAAATTAGAGAGATAAAGTGAATTATGTAAAACAGGGATTACAGAATATTTATCTGATTGTTATTCTAAGAGAGAGCATTTATCTCTAAACTGTTTTATTAGAGTTTCTGTTTCTCTGTTCATATTATGTTACAGTCGGTTTAGTCCGCTATCTTAACACCCACTATAAACTGAAATAAATTACTATACATACACGAATAAATATACGCACGCTGCGTCCCTAACAGGGTAAACAGAGAGGTCCTTACTGTATACTTTTTTCGCCTCATTACTCCTCATCATAGTTCTTACATACTTCGTGTGATTTTGATCGTTTCATTCTTCGTTTGATTTGTGTGTGCTTTTGACTTTTCCGTCTGCTAATACTTTGGCTATTTGGTCTTCATAAGTCAGCCTTGTGCAACGTGACTTGCTCAGCAGCAGAGTGAGGTGTGGGTGAAGTAATTGATAGATGTTAATCAGTACTATCACCTGGAGAGTGGTGTACCTAACTTGTTTAAGGGCGCCTAGTACACCTCTGCAATCGACATCTAATGGGATAGGTATTTAAAATTATCAAATTAGACAAGAAAACATCACACGAAGATACAACATTTATTTCCTTTCCCTTAGGTTACTCACATTGGTGGATTCAATGAGTTCAATTAATATAAAGAGTCATTAACAATTTCAAAAGATTAATGCTATTGTAATACAACTTTAACTTGTTTATTATTGCTTATTTATAAAGGAAGAACATCTATTATCTAACAGCACTTAGATATTAATAAGTTTACACAGTAATTAATAGTATGAAAGTTTTACAAGTATTGAGCTCAGATATTACTTGTTATACAACAACATAATTCCTTTATGTTATCCTAAATCCAAGAGGAATATACTTAATTATAAAGATTTATAAATCATCACATAGTTTATGCACTGCCTTTAGATTCTCAGTAGTACTACAGATACATAAATAAAAGTATATTTTACACATTAGAATTAAATATTAAATTTAGAGAAAAACATAGTATATTCACAATATTATTACGTGGAGCTAATATCTAACGGAGAGTCATTTATTAGTTTCAAATATAAAGAGTTATCAATCTTTCTCTGATAAACCAAAAGAAGAAGTTGGTCATCCACCAACTGTACCTATTCCGCAGCCTTCCCCTTTGTAGAGCATCTACTTGAATTATAGCACCCACGTGCCCCGGTCCTCTAGAATGCCCCTTTTAAAAGGGACCTGCGACCTGGCCACGCGTTCTTCCACCCAGAGCGAAGAGGATTCAGACTTTTTGATAGTCACATAGAGTTGTGTACCAAACCATTCTTGGTACTCATTAGTTATCTAAGTTATACTGAGCTTTAGTTGATTTAGAATAGTTTTCATTACTATTCTTAGGTATTCATTGAATACAGGGACAGGAGGCCTGATTTTGTTAGGTGCCTTTAGAACTTTGTAACAAGTACACGTAGACATTAAGATCCTATTCCCTAGCCCTATCATTATCATGCTCGCCCTTCTCTACAGATAAAATACTCACCATGGGATCCACCATGAGATTACCTATTCTACACTAACATTATTAAATTAAAACATTAATTATAAATGGGGTGCCAATCCCACACAAGTAAAGCTAGACTTGAGACTAGGCGACATGTGGCCTAAGTAATAGTTTCTTCATGGATGAGGCAGGTCGTTCCGCAACAGAAAGAAAAGAAAAAGGAACGCTTTTTATACCCACACGACGAAGGTCACCTATGCTCCTGCTCCTGGAACAACTAGTGAAGAGACAGTTATGTTTCATTCATTTAGAGCTCATTATATATGGGAACAAAAGCTACATAATTAGGGTCTATCGATACGTTTATCGAAAGTACCTTTACCTCCATACTCCTAATCATAGACAATCAAGACCACCGGTACATTTGTCATCAACGCCGTGTGACGTTGTAGAAAGTTATAGAAAGTTCTTTACATATACGAATTATTAAAAATAATATTTCCAAAGTAAGCCTAGGTAATTTGTAGGTTTTTATTTTTATATTAACATTACCCAATATTCAAATATATTATATTTATCTACACCCTTATTCTGGCTGATTGATTTACGGCCATTGCTTCAACGTTGTTACGAAAGTTATAGTACTCTATGTTGTCATTGTCAGTCTGTCAAGGTGAATGATGTTTAGATGTTTGTAAATATTTAACTTAAACAAGAAATAGTTTATTATAATTATTTCTCAGGATAAAAGAAATTAAAAGTGAATTCATTTGTTACATAATTACGTGTATCAATTAGTCGTGTGAACCATTGTTCTCCATGTAGGTGGAGATACACGATTTGAATGGTACACTTGGTCTGACTTGGCTTCTGCTACCATTCACTTTGGCTCTGTAAATTTGCAGTCTTTCATCACTCATTTTTTCTATGAGCCCGAATTATCCAGGCATTCCTTTCTTAATTTTTAACATAACACTGTGATCCACCCCGGTCAATATGCGCTTCTCTTCATTGCTTATTCTGTCTGCAAAGGTGACACTGCACATATTTCTGATGGATCTCATTTCTACTGCATAATTTATCCTAGTAAATTAATAACCTAAAACATATTTTAAACCAAG
The DNA here is from genome assembly GCA_907165235.1 of Zeuzera pyrina. Taxonomy (NCBI): domain Eukaryota; kingdom Metazoa; phylum Arthropoda; class Insecta; order Lepidoptera; family Cossidae; genus Zeuzera; species Zeuzera pyrina. Next base: position 5,003,192 of record OU015639.1, read on the forward strand.
TTTGCACTTCTTTTGGCTGAAATTACTATGAATTCCTAAAGCTCATCGGACACGCTTTTGGCTAATTTTTATCTACCTATATACTAGCTATGCCTGGCCATGCGTTTCTGTGGCTCAATGAGATAGAGGAAAAGTAACCATATATGGAATACCGTTTGGCTTTTAGGCGTAAATGAAAACAATATTAAAAATCAAAAACTTTTAGTCGTAATTATAAACAATCATATATTTGCGTTTTACATAGTAACAGTGTTATGTTACATTTGTTAATTATAAGTGCTGTAATTTCTCAAAAACAAGATTACCATAAAGGTAATAATGGAATAGCTATCTCAAATATGGAACACTACAAAAACTACCTCAAATTAACCTTAACTTCTATGAGAATCTTAAGGAAATTTGGTCAAATATAAAAATGAACTCAAATTATTTGCAATAATCACAAATCCAGGTATGCACCAGCGCAGTCGTTATGTGCCCAGAGAAAAAATATTAAATTCTTACGTACCCGAAAAAGTTTTCTGACAGCAACGAAACAAAAAACTCACCGTGGACTTACACGTCGAAACCTATATGGCGCGTAAAGTGATTGGAAAAGATAGACTATCATTGCTTATTGCGTCAGGTGTCTTTGTTTGCAACAAATGCCGGTATTCCAAATTAGGGATACTATTTCATATTTGGTTACTTTCTTCTATTATATTATTATTTGTAAGTTATAGGCTTGAGTTCATACAAAAATCCCATAGAAGAAACCACTTCAATTTTTTCCCGAATTTCGCAATTTTTAGGAAAAAAATTACAATTTTGAATTCCACAGAAACCTTACTCGAACTATTACATGTAAAAAAAATTTGCCGAATCGGTCGAGCCGTTCTCTAGTTTTGACCTTAGCAACGAACATTTCATTTTTATCTATTGTTAACAGCACCCAGCCACTTCTCGCGTCAATGACGTCATCAATACAACGTGTTTTTATAAGTCGTTACAAGTCAAGTATCGAGGCGCTTGCCCCCCGCGACACCCGTAGGATCTCATGTTTAGAAGCTCGATCACGTTCACGCACACACGCGGGCCTTAAGTCACATTGTAAACTGCCACGCCGAACACTAAGCACACTAATCGGCCTTCAGCCGTCTCGGCGGCCGGGTTCGCTGGAGGCGCGACCCTCACCCGAATAGGAAGCCCGTTAAAATGAAAGCAGGTGCGGAAAACTCCACTGGCGACGCCCTGAGCCTGAGGTCCGCCTTACATACGAGGTATCCCTCGGCTGGAGGAACTCTCAGGCGGTCGACCATCTAGCAATGCGCCTTTAGCGCTCGCCCCAACGCGACCGGTGACGCTGTAAAAGCCACTAGGGCTAACAGCAAAAAGGGGGTTTTTTAGTCGTTTCGAGTCCGACTCTACTCAATCGACGTAGAGTCCGGCTGAGTGCCCGTGGGGATTTTTTTCCCTCTCAGAAACAAAAAAGATCGAGGCATTTAATTATTGTCGGTTGTTGCTAAGAGCACGTCTTTGAAAGTAATATTTTGTGATCTGTATTGATTTGTAATGATTTGGAATTATAATTGTGATTAGTAATTATTATTCAGTGTCTTTTATTATTTTTTTAATCAAATCTTATAGAGTTTGCTAATATTATTTATGGATACTTATACTTGCGTAAAAGTATAGATGACGTCAATTCTATGCATGAAAATGTAAGAAAAATGTTAGGGGAAAACATATTTTTCACAAAAATTTAGATAATATTTTGTATGTGTTTTTATTATCGCTCATGAAACAACAACCATTGTAAAGATTTTTATAAAAATTGGCACTATTTTAATTGTAAGCAATTATTTTATCTTCATTTATTTTAAAGTTCTTATTTCTTCGCTACCTTTCGACTACAATATAATAAAAACAAAACGTCGTTCATATAGTGACAGGTCGTAGCCTGTCCCCTGTACCAGTTCCTTATAATAAGCCCCTAATACTTCATCTATTTTTATGACTTGTCTGAGAAAATAACCTACATGTTATTTCATTTTTTTCGTTTCTTCCAAATCAACATGAATTACGTACTCATCATTATTTTAAGACATTTTTTATAGTCATGTTATATAACCAATTTCTATCGAAATTTTTGCTTCAAATAGCGGTAATAAAGATTTATTTTATTCCAAATATAATAAATACAATTTCGTTCTCAATAGAGCTTTCTGCGAATAACTCGTTTATGGAGCAAACGAGAGCATTTGTGGTTATGTAACATTTTTGTGGGCTTCGGAATATCGCTATCCAGGATATTTTGCTCCCTTGATACACTTGATAGTTACGTATATTTTCTGCCAAACAGTTTCTGAATAATAACAGAATCGTTCAACAAATTCCTACACACAAAACTTTATGAGCATTGCCATTTTCATGTAGTTATTATATATTTTTCTATGTATCCTATAATAGAGTACATAGAAAAAGAATAGAATAGAAAAAGATTTCTATGTATCCTATAATAGGATATACAGAAAAAGACAGGAAAAGATAAAGATAGATAGGACTCCTATTGATTTTTTCATTAGTATTAAAAATAAATAAAAAATATAAATGCACTAGACTATACACACCAATCATGTGACCTCAAACCAGGTCATTTCCTATGCTATGAGAACCAGACTAAGACTTCTAGGAGCGTCTCCCAGTACACCCAGAACCGAGACAATCTAGAAATTCTCTTTCGATTCGACCGACCGAAATCGATCCGATCGGGAATCGAACCCGGCACCTTCCGCGCTTAGATGCAATATCTAATATACTGCGCCAAACCGGCCAACACCAGAGGTAAAACCAGCCAAGAGCGTGTTGGGCGTAAGCATGTTGGTTCCGTAGTCGTTTACATTAGAGTGCTTCAGAGGCGCACTTTAGTCACCGGTCGCGCAGTGATCGCGTGGCGGTCGCTGTCTGCAAATTTTTAGCCGACTTCAAAAAAGAAGGAGGTTCTCAATTCGTCTGTATGTTGTTTTTTTTTCTTTTTGTATGTTTGTTACCTCATAACTTCGTTATTTATGAACCGATTTCAAAAATTCTTTTTTCGTTTGGAATGTAATACTTTAGAGGTAGTCCCATTTAAATTTCACCGATATTGGAGCTTGGACTTCGAAGATACACTAGATAACACGACCTGGTTATAACCTTTATTTATATTGATGATTCTCTTGTATATCGTTGCGATCCGAAATTAGAATGAAGTTAATTGCAGACCTGCCCTAGATATTCATTTAGGTCAAAATCACTCAAAAGGGAGAAATAAAAAAAAATTATTAAAAGAAATTAAACCGCCTTCAAAAAACCACTGAAAAGTTTAAAATAACTATCCTTTACTAATCAAAACTCAAGTACAATTAAAATAACTTTATAAATACGATACACACACCTATATAATTAAATTTGACTGTTATTGAAGTCGGTGCCAAATCAATGTGCAACAACAGAAAGTCTATTAGTTTGGTGGGCTTGGCACCTACTTCAGTAACTGTAAAATTTAATTATATAGGTATGTGTATCGTATTTATAAAGTTATTTTAATTGTACTTGAGTTTTGATTAGTAAAGGATAATTATTTTATACTTTTTAGTGTTTTTGGTACAGGTTTCCACACCGAAAAAAATATAAAAAAAACTCAGTCAGATCCATAACAATCTTTGTACGCGATAATATGTACTTATATTAACTAACTGTATTACGAGAAATCCTTTTCAGATTTATTATAATCGGTAACCAATATCCAAATCGGGACAATGTAAACCGAGCGACAGCAGCTGTCGATAGACATCCATGTCTTTTGAATAATATACAGTATGGAAACGAACAACGCGTCGATTCCTCAATTAACATAATGAATTTATAATAATAATTTTAATTATTCTAAGAATTCTGTACCAATTTCAAAACTAGATTTGATTCGAGGAAGCGAAAAAGTATGTAAGTACCGCGAAGCTCGACGCCTTTCTTCTGACGACCCCGTTAGGAATACAACGTGAAGATATATATGTCTGTAAATATGTACGTATAAGTTAAATTTATTCAATTCAATTTATAAACTTAATTGTGGATAAATAATTGAAAATATTAAAAAATAATTGAAATACTTAGGACCGAAACGTCAATAAATAATTTTTTCTTCTCATTTCTAATTTTGTAATACCAATTCACATTTTTGGGTAAAATTGAAATGTGAAAAAAGACAACATAAATTGAATGTAAAATACTAAAAAAAGACACGAATTTATAAGAATTCCTTTTTAGCCAATTTGACTACCGAATCCTAAAAATAAAACCTAGAGCTTAATTGTGCAACTTTCATTAACGAAATAAGAAAAAAATTATTTGATTCCTACGTTTCCATTATAAAAATGTCTCTGAGTGGCGATCATCGATGAATCTAAAACATGAAATAGATAATAGAACCTAGGCGCCGCGTGTACTCGTAACAGTATCTAGGCGGGCTTTGAGGGCGCGTTGGCTAGGCTTTGAAGCGTGCAGCCATGCTGGTAAGACATTTATGAAATAAATGTCGTCAAATTAACTTGTAATTTAGGAACTTACAAAATGCTGTTCTTCATGGGCTAAAATTTGTCTCAAGTCGCAAAAGAACCTAACAACGTGATACGAGCACTAAAAAGTTAAAAATAAATGAAACACATAAAAAAGCTTTTCCAAAATTAAATGGTTTATTATTCATAACATTGTATGAGAAATGACACGGTGCTCTTTGTTCACATACTGTATAATATATGGATCATTGTCAGGGGAATCAAGGTCGTAACAGATTTAGCTTATTTTTAGCTATATACATATGTACCCATCTTTTAACGTTCCCTTTCCTAATAAATTGTAAAACCTTGTAATTATTATAATTAGGTACTGGAATTTTAAAAAGTATAGAAAGTAAGATTGCCTACTCTACATAAATAAAAACGGAATGTTGTTCGTTGCTAAGCGCAAAACTGAAGAACGGCTGGACCGATTTTTTTACATGTTCGTAAGGTTTTTAAGGAAAGAAAAATTGGAAAAGTTGACTGGAAAATTGGAAAATTCTGGAATAACCGAGAGTTCTGCTTTCTATGGGATTTTTGTATGAGTTCGAGACCATAACTTACGGTATATTATCGACTAAGCCACAGCAAGGCTTATAATAAATAAAATGTATAATTATTGCACTACCTTCATTTTTATTCTTGTTTACAAAAAGAATAAAAATGAAGGTAGTCTAATATTTTTGTACAAAGCATTGTATCTGTCACAGAGTTAAAGAGCATTCTCATTGTCATTTTTGCCAAATTTGAAGTGCTTTTAATCAAATTTAAAAAAATAAATTACAGAAATATGACCAATTCCATTTGTCAATTGTTGAGATTGCTACTGTACTACATATATATACCCACTTGCCCAAATGAAAAACCCTTTTTCTATGAAACAGCCAATCACTTGTAACTGCCGAAAATTGATGTTGATTGTGTAAATATCCCAAAAGAGTAATAAAACGGGTTATTCCCAATCTTTGACGTAGCGAACTCGGAAAACGCCTTTGTCTTTATACCTTTTCTCGGTGTGCCAGCAGAAGGGTAAATTTATACAATCCGCTTACTCACACGTGCAAATTGAAATCAATTTCGTCTCCCATGCGTCTTTGTTCTGTTAACGATAGAGGGAGACTCAAGAGCGAAAAAAAAGATTTATTTGCTACCTAGTAAGTATCTAAACTTAAAATGAATTGGCTCGAAAAGCTTCCGAACACCACGGCGCAAATTATTGCGAAGAATGATTTTTGAAGAGATATCTGTAGAAAAATGTCGTGCACGTTGGTTAAGGATATACCGTGAAAGTAAGTATGTTTAATCAATCGTGTTATCGTTTATAATGTAACTAAACCCCCACAAAAATTAATCTATCTAAACTGATTTTCACCAAGTATAGCCAGAAAAAAAAACACCTAAGAGTGTTGTCATAACACATCAAGTACTCAGTAGCAATGCCGGACGAAATAAAGTTAAATAAAAAAAAACAATTTTGCTCTGGATTTGCTCAATTAGTTCGATAGGTCTATAAATAACGTAATAATTCGGCTGTAACTTACGAATGAACTGACAGATTCACTTTATTATTTAGGGTTAGGACCGTACTGTTAGAGGACTAAATGATATTAAATAAAAGTGGACTTTATGTAACTGATTGATTATCAGAAGAAAAAATATTTAGCAACAACAACAGTAATGTCGCGGGCGAGGAATTAATACATACATACATATCTTCACCCTCTATCCCTAACGGGGTAGTTGGAAAGGACACAGCGCCAAGCTTCGCAGTCCTGACATATTTCTTCCCCTATTCTAATTTTATCATTCTCCTCACGCATTTTCGCTAAGTATGCAGGTGATTTTGAGACGCACTTCTGTCAGCCAACACTCTGGCTATTTCGTCATCGTATGTCAGCCTTGGTCTTCATTGGCTTCTGCTACTACTCTCTTTCGCCTGTAGGTTTTCTTCGTCAGTCTTTCATCTAAGCATTCCTTTCTACACTTTTACAATAACACTGTCATGCAACCCTGTCATACTGCGCATTTCATTGTTGCTTATTTTGTCCACAAGGGTGACAAGGCACATATTTTTAAGAGATTAGTAATTTGTTACAATGAGTAAATTAGGCGTGTTGATGTGTCCTTTTCCAGAATACAAGCTATCCCGCTATCAAATTTCATCACAATCAGAACAGTGATTAAGCCGTAAAAGCATAACAATCAAACAGACTGTCACTTTTGTAACGTTTTTCACCTTTTAGTATAGATACGAAAATTAAAATCTGTGCGACTGCCAGTCGTGTAATGTTAAGATGTGTACGAGCTCTCGTTTTGATATACACGTTCTGTAATCTCGAACGTGACCATTATATTACATACACGTTGCTAAGTCACTACTGGGGAGAAATAAATAGTTTCATTTTTAGGCTTCCATTTTCATTAACTTCTCTTATAACCTGCGACTAATGTCTGTAGCGAACTTACAAGTTAAAGGTCAGAGATTAATTACACTTCGGCATTCGACCAGCACCATCTCATCGCTCTGCGTCTACTCCTTATAAACGGTAGGTTGACTAGGCGACAGCGAGTTGCCACTTCGCGGTAATAGACATGGATAATTCAGCAAAATTCCTTACGTCAACTCAATAGGTCAGGCTCGTCTCACTGTACCAGCATTTTGAGTTAAGTCAAAATTGCGCCAAGGCGCTGTAAAATGTTCACGTCGAGTGAGTCACGAAGTGCGTGCCACCCGCATCTGCTAGTATTTAGTTCAGGCAGCATATTATGTGCTGAAGTGTGTTATGCACCAATACAGTTGGAATAAGTTAGTCCACACATCCGACATAGTGAATGTAGTTGGCGCGATTGCGCGGTGTAGCATAGTGTTACCCATGTCTAGAGCGGAATCCGCGTGGTCAACAAACTGTCGAACATGTGATACCGAACATCACGTGGATCACTGGCAGGTGCAGAGTGGGCCAGCCCTGTAGTCTGAGCCAGAAAATAAGACTACGGTGTTTCTTGTGGCGTAAAGGAGACTCTGGGGTCACGGCCGATCGGAGTGGGGGCTCTGGGCGTCCATCCATGCAACTCTGAGGAGGATAACAGCGCATGTGATCCACGATGTCATTACATTGGGAAGGTGCAGGAGGGCTCTGTAACTGCCTCCACGAGAAGTGCTTCGGCACACTGTCAGAGAGGCTCTGGTGCGTTTTGTAGGTGATAACGGAGTTTCTGTGGGTAAAAGCCCCGCATAATCCAGTCTTTCCTCCGGAGGCATGGAGCTGTTTTCAGATTTTACCTGCGTAGTAAAAAATAAAGCATTAGGGTGAGCGTAGCGCGTAACTCACTCATTTAAAAACTCGCGATTGGTGTGTTGTTAGCGAGTCGACGGTGGGCTGCCACCAAGTGATTAATTTGCTATATCATTGCAAGCAGGGCGTTCCAGTGATGATATGCAGTTGTCAGGTGAGTGTATAGCATGCATAGAAAGTTTATATAACAAATACTCGAGAGTTGGTGCTAGTCAGATCCCGGGACGATAAATGACCTTGACCTTAAAAGTTGCAGAATATTATCTGCTACTAAAGTCAACGCATAAATAATATGAACGTAGTTAGCGCGCTTGAAAATTTTTAAGTTAAATAATGCCCTTTAAAGTTGTTCATTCTGTTCTTAATCGAAGCTTTGCTTTGCATTTATTAAAATAGATATAATTCAAATAATAGACTCATGAATATTTTTGACAAACGAATCTTCTGTTATAACGCGAAATACGGTTAAACCGCTAAATCTATTTTGATAAAATTTGGAATGGAAATAGGTTGAGCCCTAGGGAAAGACTTGAGCTACTTATTTTATTCCACGCGGACGAAGTAGTGGCCAACAGCTAATATATAAACACAGGTATAACCTTTGAAATATGAACTTATTCTTGAAATCTCGAAAAGGGAAGAAGGGTACAGCAGCGAGTGTCACCGAACAAACCACTCGGCGAAAGCCCGTCGTCTACATATTTACAACGTTCTGGTTATGAGTGGACCGCATGCCAAACGTGGCTACAGAGTGGTTCATACTTTGTGATTGTCTACAGTTTGTTGACTATTCGGCGTCTACTTGTTGAGCGCGTTGTGTACTTATAGACCGAGAAGCGACAAGTCATCGTTACAAGTCAATCGCACGCCCTTTCATGTGATGATTCTTATCCATTCGGTGGTGGTTCGGTGGTGAATCGATTCGGTGTCAGGTAGCTGTCCGAGTTTGATTTTTTTGGAACGATAGTTCCTTACGGCAGGCTTAGAGGAGATAGGGATTTTGCTGCGCGACCGAACTGAAAAAAATGTGAGACTAAAACCGTAAGAAAAATATATAACGGAAGTTACGTAGTAATATTACATTCTCTTAACGCAAGTGCTATAATCGTATTTGGAACGAAGTTCCTTATTCTTTGTACGATTTTCCACTGCAAAGGAAGGCAAAGAGATATATGCTCATAACAGCCGATGTCTTCAGTAATGTGTAGATATATTCCTCATATTATTACGAAAATGATGTTCATTTTCAAATCCAAGATGGCGAATATTACTTATTTGGATAAATCGATATGGGTATCAAATTCTAGGTTTTTCGGGATGCTGATTACGAAAATGACATTCTTTTCAAACCCAAGAGGGCGAAAATGATTTTTTGGATAAATCAATATAGGTGTCACATTATAGGTTTCTCGGGGTGCTGATTACGAAAATTATGTTCATTTTCAAATCCAAGATGGCGATTATTATTTTTTTGGATAAAGGTTTCAAGGGGTGCTAATTACGAAAATGATGTTCATTTTCAAATCCAAGATGGCGAATATTACTTTTTTTTTTGCAAATTGTGTTGCTTCTATATTATCCGAAGGAACTTCGTTCCTAACTGGTATCCCATGACACCACATCTTTTTGGAATATCCTAGAAATGCTTCTGCCAGAGACGAAACACGTATCGATTGGAAGTTTTAGAATTTTTAGACGGAGGATTAGTAAAAATTATAGGAATTCATCACGTGAAATAAATTTCCGCAAAGTAACATCTGAGTCAATACAACACACGCCCTTTGCTTGAAATTGGTAACTGAGGCTCACGTTTTGATCAACCACGAGTCCAAAGTAGAGATGAACAATATATGGAACATCGATATTGATGAAATATTGATACCCCTGTTCAAAGTATCGATATTTTAATATCGATAACAACGACTTTTAAATATTGAAATATCGATATTTTAAATAAGATAATATCGATATTTTTAACAAGATATCGCAATGTTGATGTTTTTAACAAGATTTTGTAATGTTGTTATTATTACATTTATGATGTGTTTTGCAAATAAAGGAGTTAACAAAATATTCAATATAATATCTAAGAATAAATAATGTGTATAAACAGAGATCATACCAATATTCTTAATTTACTATAGCCTATCTAGTACCTACTGACATAAAGAAGATAACAGATGTCTCATTGTTTCTTGTCAATACTTCTAATAACATCAACTAAATTTTTCTTAATTTTCTTTTTGTACTTTTTCACATTTTATTAGAGAAAAATTTATTGTCTATTATTTTTTTGTTTATTAACACTTACCTAAGTTTCAGATAATCATGGTCCTGTATAAGTATGCATTTAAATTAAAGTGTTAAAAACCATCAACATTAGAAAATAGCGACACTTTAAATATCGTTATTGTGTGGTCGATAATATCGGAATCAAGCTATCGATATTAATATCGATCTCGATATCGATATTTTAGCAATATCGCTCATTCCTAGTCGAAAGACCCCCTTGTAAACGCCTCATGCGGCAAGCTGGAGTCACCGTACTGGTACTTTGTTTCTCGAGCTACAAGAACTAACCTATCCATCGACCGCGATTAATTGTGTTATATTCACCTTAAATTGCGAAATACATATACTTTGTACCGTAATTACGAGATAATTTATTCCTGTAATTATAATTACAGCTGTAGCGAAACATATATCGAGCTATAATTCTGTATGTAACTGTAGTTACATAACTAGGATTCATTTATAACCCCTTAACTTACGCGATATTAGGTGTTCTATCTAGTATATGGTTTTCTACATACGTACATACGCTATCTTCGCTGTGTATTACCAACGAGTTAGTTAAAGATGCAAGCTGCACGCCAAATATCACTCCATATTCTTGCTTCCTCTAACTTCATGATTAATTCACACATTTTCAGCGTTAATATGAAAGCGCTCTGATATTTCCACCAGTTTCCATTATCTTCTTAACCAGAAATGAATTCGTTTCAATTTATAACTGTCTTATATATACAATATACATGTGGAAATGGTCATCACTCGTCACTGTGTGACACGGGCGTGTTTAATGGGGGTATTTAGGGTGTCCGGACCCCTAAACTTACACTTATGTTCCCCGAATAGCCACTTCTTGTATCCGTACAAATAAAACATTGCACTAATGGATGATGTTTGTGTAATTTGTTATTTTTTTGTTTTTTTGGCGTTTTAACTCTGTCTTATTATGCCGCGAATTCATAGGTAAAAACTTGTGTGCATTAACAACCATGTGAAAGATGTAGCTACGTCCGTAAAACACGACTCGGCACTCAGCGATACTTACTGAGTGTCAGACAGAGTCCATCTCGAGTTTAATCCGGACGGTAAAAGCAGATAATATTATGTAGAAAAGAAGCGGGCGGTAAAAGCAGAGAATATTATGTAGAAAAGAAGGCCCCTCATGCGTAACAGAATTGGTTACTCTCGGCCAGATACATAGGGTTCTATTGTTGAGTATGGGATGCGAAGAGCGTCTCGTTTAGTTATACATTTAGTGTCTAATAATAAAAAACAATGCATACAATAACTTTTTCGTTTTTGTTATATTTAATTTTTTGTAGTTATGTTGAAGAATGATAACTCTGGATTCGAATAACGAAAATCATTTAGGCATCTAAAGACATTATAATACGATGGTTTAAGCGATTTAAATATTGATGACAGAATTGAAGGCAAACGGAAGCATTCGCGTGTGACCCCGACTGGCGCTACAGTAATTACCCATATTCACCCAAAGTATTGCCGTTATGTGCGTACCACGGCGCGTGCATATTAGTGCGCACACATACAAACCACGTACGCTGGTTTTCCATTAATACATCCTACTGTTATATTTATACTATGGTAGAAGCCTGTGTTGGGTCCGTCCGGATCGCTACTACCAACTTACTCGCTAATCCTGGCGCTAAAAGGCAGTGATTGCATTGTTGTGTTCTGGTGTAGAGGGTAAGACAGCCGGTAACGTTTCTGGTACAAGAAACGCAACATCTTAATCCTCAGGGTTGCCAACACATTTGCATTCTGAAGCGGTTTTTTTAGCCTTGATATCGTAAGTGAATATTTTCTTATTTGTCTTCCCAATAGTGTATAAAAATGTCTCGGTGAGACCACGCAAGAGAAGATTGAATAAAAAAATTCGATATCGAAAACAAGCTCTTGGAAGACATATAGCGAGTACCTGTCCCACGTTTTGCTAGTGACCGTAATTTAATCTACGTCTTCTTCTTCTTTGACCAACTCTCAAACCCTCTTTCACAACGAGATTGTGATTCATGTCTTGGAGGAGTGCCCAATGTATGAGTATGAAAGGGTAAAAGTAGAAAGTGAGATAAGAAGTAAAATAAAAGAAGAGACAATACACTCAGTATGATAGGGTCGCACGACAGTGTTATTGTAAAAATGAAGAAAGGAATGCTTAGATGGTTCGGGCACATAGAAAGAATGAGTGATGAAAGACTGACGAAGGAAATATACAGAGCGAAAGTGAGTGGTAAATGAAGGCACGGAAGACCAAGGCTGACTTATGAAGATCAAATAGCCAGAGTGTTAGCAGACGGAAATGTCAAAAGCTCTCGCATACCTAGGCAAAAATGTGTGAGGAGAATGATGAGATTTGAGGAAGCGAAAGAAGTATGTTAGAACCGCGTCGCTTGGCACTCCGTCCTCTCTGGCTACCCTGTTAGGGATACAGCGTGAGGATATGTATGTATGTATGTATGTACAATACACTCAATCGTGGCCGAAGATAACATTAGACATACATTTTTAAAATATTGTAAAAAGATCACACAAAAGGTAACTAAAAGGAATAAATATCTTTTTAGAAGAATATAAGATTGGAACATAAAGAATTTCAATGTTAGAATATAGAATAAAGTGTAAAACTGTGATATTAGATGGATAAGGAATAAATGTGATGTTAGTTTAAGTGAACTAATGTGATATTAGCATAAGTAGGCATAAGGATAGAGTGTATAGGCTTAGATAAATGTAATATTGGATTAAGAAAAATTGTATTGGAAGCAAAAAAAAATTAGACAAGTAAGACAAATGTATTAAATTGTTAAATAGTAAGATAAAAGGAGGTAGATAGGAAATAAAGAATATTAGGAAATAAAACTTGTTTTAAAGATTTAAGATATTATAAATACCTATGCATTATAGTAAACATCATTTTAAAATTGCGAAGAATTTCGGATATGCAACTGGATCTTTGTACAAAACAGGGTTTTTTTCTAGAATTTTTTAAATCGAGATTTTTTTTCTAATCATGTTTCCTCCACGTTTAAGGATTTCACGATAAAGAGTTGAAGTTGTATGTATCCAAATATTTAACTCTCAGTCTTTTTAGATATCAAGATCCAGGTCACAGAATACACAAAATTCTGCATAGGCGGACTCTTAAAGAAGTTTAGTATTTCCCAAATTGATCAGAGCCGGATCGAATCTGGGACTTTCTCCTTAGAATGTTGATTACACTAACCGCCATACTTACTTTACATCACCGATTGCAGTTCTAACATGAAATGAACTGGAATTTGAATAAACCGTTGCGTAGTAAGATATAAATGGGATCCGTAAAAAAGGCGAATGAATATTCAATGATTCCTTTGTTTCTACTCGCATTTCTTTTTGTGTGCTAAGCGTACGTTTATGGAGAACACTAGCGACAAACTGGACGCCTCGTATGAATATTTTAATCTTGTCGGATGTGAAACGTGCTCTGCGAAGGTCCCACTTTTACATGTAGAGTGCATTAATATTTACAATTCATGTGTAGGTCTATTAGGTTAGTTTTCATTTCATTATAAAAAAAAAATGACAAGTTTCTTCGAATTAGATAAACATCAGTGGCTCCATACAGCAATTTCGGTGTACATAATCGTGTGGGGTATCTTTAGATACCCACATACCATACATATACAGACATACGTACATCTTCACGCAGTAACCCTAACAAGGTAGCCAGAGAAGACGGAGAGCCAGGTATCGCGGTCCTTACATAATCTTTCGCCTCGTCAAATTTCATCATTCTAATCCAAATTCTAGTGCAAATTAAGTGGACGGCGCCATTAGTAGTAAGCTCTGATTGGTCACTCACTCTTTGGTGTGGGTAGGGGGGCAATTGATTTAAATAGTCGTGCAGCTGATTCAGTTGTTGATTCGTTGCTGGTTAGCTGAACTAATCCTATCTTTGGTATATCCTGAGGATGCTTCGTCATGAAATGGATTTATGAAAAGTAACACCTGAGTCTATACAATTTCATCATTCTTCTCATATACTTTCACCTAACTTTCGTATCTTTAGAAAGGTCCTCAAAAATTATGTCGAGGTTTTGAAGCGACTTTTTTAAGTACTTGGTGAGATATGCAAGCAGGTAGGTATGGGGTGGAAAATTCTGAAAAAAATTGAGACATATACATGCTTATACACAGATCTTCACGCTGTATTCCTAAAGGGGTAGTAAGAAAAGACAGAGCGCCAAGCATCGCGATCCTTACATACTTCTTTCGCTTCCTCTAATCTCATCAGTCTTCTGACACATTTTCGCGTAGGCATATGCGAGTGCTTTTGACACTTCCGTCAGGTAACACAGGCTATTTGATCTTCGTAAGTTAAGATAATGAAACTTAAATAGTACTTTAAAAAAAATTGGATTCGCATTTTAAGATATACGAGTATGTGGTGTTTTCACGGTTAGCGACCGCACGCACGCGTCTTTACAGTCTCATTAAGTAACGCTATGAAGTACAAACTTATTTTTTGTGCTGATAAATTAAATGAAATTTTTGCATCGCGACTATGGAACCCTTCACTGTGTTTGGTCCAACACGAACTTGCCAGGTTTTTCATTTTTCAAATCAATATAAGGGCTTGTGGGGAATGTGAGGGTACATCGCTGAGTAAAACTTAAAACAATCAATAAAATAAATTCTCTAATAAAGCAGGAGAGGAACTTAAGTATCTGTATTATATTGCATTTTATTGTACTCTTAAGAGCTGTATTGTTTGAGTTACTGTACAGTTGTTTAAATATCGTATAATTCCACGATTCATTCTCAGAAAGCGTTTATTCTTAAGTATCATTGTTATTATTTTACTTAATGCAATTCATTACAGAATAGTCCATTGAGTTATATAACTTGCAATAAAGCAGATACAGAACAAGGCTGCCAAAGCATCCGTTTTTAGCTGAATCGATGACAAAAAGGTTGAATATTAATTACGACAAAATATAGGTATTAAAATTGAATTAACACGTTTAAAAACCATATGGACTGATTTCTATAAAATATAACACAACTGATTTAACTATAACTTACATAAACATCTCTAAAACGACGTTTACGCAAATCGGATTATCACTACTTATGAAACAGATGAAACGGCTATTTTACGAATGTTATATCAAGCGGCTGTATGCTATAACTACGTAAAATTATATTATTTAAGAATTTTTATATGTAATGTGATAATATAATATTATATAATGTGAGTGCAAAAATGTGGCTGTCGACTTTTTTTGAGTTTTCAGTCTTTTCGGTCAAAATGTAGTCGCATTTTCGTTCGTTAGCTTTAATATTATTATTAGGTTATTTTGTTATAAAAACGACGAAATATGTATGTATCTTTCATATTGTCTATTTTCTGTATAAAAAACTAAGGTCATGTTGTCATTGAGACATCTCCGTTTGCTTTTAATGCCAAGTACAGTTTTAGATTTTTAATTTATTTACTTGTTATATTTTATTCATGTTTTTTAATTGTTTAGAACGTATGACTTAATATTTAGTATGGTTTTTTATTTAAAAATTAATTTCAATCAAGGTTTGAAAAAAAATATCAGAATTCGATTTTTCGATTTTCGTGTCTGGCAACCCTATTTGTGATTAAACTTGTGCTAAACCTACAATTATCTTAAAATACGAGTACTTCCCAGTATTTAATTTTATTTCTCTTTAGAGGCATTAGCGACATTAATAACACGAGTTACGTTAGGTTTCTAACTTCTAAATGGAAATAATTATTACAATGAGTACAAGCGTTTTTAGCAACTTCGAATTAACTTCGGAGAAAATATTTACACTTTCACGATAAACTAGTTATTTCCTTTAATAAATTACAAAAGTCAAGTGGATTGTTTTTGGATAACTGCGTTTGTTTTTATAATGAGATAAACTGTCTCGCTTTTATTTACGGCGAAGCGGCAGTTCCCGCGCCTCGCTCTGCCAGCGTGTAGCGCTACGATTATTGTTTTGATGTTCTATTCTAGCAAAAAATATGTAGAAAAGAAGACCTACTCCCGCCTCACGCGTAACTGAATTGCCTAATCTTGGCCGGATTCGTAGCGTCGTTGCTTTGGGTGTGAGATGTGGAGATTATCTCGTTTAGTTATACATTTAGTACACAATGATAAAAAGCAATGCACGCGGATGAGATTTTCGTGTTTGTTAAATTTCATTTCTTGTAGTTTTGTTGAAGAATGATAAGCATTCGAATGATATAAATTATTTAGGCATCTAACGACATTATAACACGTTCATTTACGCGATTTAGACATTTTCGTATTTGCCACGATATGAAGAACGAATTAAAGACAAACGGAAGCGGTCACATAGTTGCGTCGCGTGCGAGTCCCTCTAGCGCTACAATAATTACCCATATTCACCCAAAATATTGCGGTTGTGTGCGTGCCACGACGCCTGCGTATTTGCGCGCACACATACAAACCGACAATGAAGACATTCTACTGTTATGTTTATACTGTGATTGACTGTGTTTATACTGTGATAGTTTATACTATAACACTTGTAGGTGTATACACATTATACATAGACCATATAATGATATATCGTATCGCATCATAGTGCATATAGTGTACATATGTACTACATAATGTAATAATATGCATGTGATGAAAACCTCTCTTTGACCAAAACCAGAGTTTTATAAATGGTAGCTCAATTTTAAACATGATCCTTAGTATATCCAGTGTTTTAACCAAGATCCTAAAACGTTTTATGTAATAAACTCATAGGTTTTCAATAAAAATATAGATTACATCATAACAGTGTGATGACATACACAGACGATTGATGAGCTCGTTTTTAATATAATATTGTAGTTATGTTATGTCCACATAATGTCCCTTGTAACCTTGACCAAATGAAAGATGTTCCTTTCATAAAGTCATTGGAAAATGACAACGTGACGGATAGCAGGGGAGTAGGTTAACAGTGGCTGCACGGGATCGATGAAAAATAGCTTGTTACACGATTATGTAAGCAGAAAGAGGGTACGTTTACATAGAACAGAAGGTCATTTTAGATTAAATTATTGTTTATCAATGCGTCGCCTTAACCGGAATTATTCAATGAACGTATTATTTCTATATATATGTAGAAAATCCGTAAACAAAACACCACTAGAGGAGAGGTAGTGCTGATGCTGATTGAGAGCCAGGTTATTAAATTAATGTTGACCTTTTGACCAAATGCGACAACTTTGATGTCTCTCCATTTGCTTTTAATTGAAAATTCTTTTAGAAATATATTTCAAGTTAACTGTAAATGTATACTACAAATGTAATAAGAAGTACTTTGGCCGTTTATATTTCTGAAAACACCCTTAAAATAAAATTACCAATTTAAAAATATAATTTGGGTTTTAGACTGCCGACCTGTGAATGAATTATCTGTATTTCTATTTTATCTCTTATTTACTAAACGAGCTGAAAGCTGTCATAAATAAACGGACGGAGAGTTTACAGATATATCCATTTACACCAATTATGTATAAGAATCATATAGAACCCTAAAAATCGTCTCACTTCATTTCATTAAGTTGAGAATTAGATAAGAGGTTGCGCGAAATATTTCATGAAATTACTGTTATTTCAAGGCAATCTCTGTCTCAGTGGTCCATTCAAGGCTATAAACTATAACTCCCACGTCTAACTACGGTTGCGTTAATTACTGGGTAGGTCTAATTAATCCGTTTTTTAAGACTGCCACTGTACTACTACTACTTGTAACATTTTTTTTCCTATTGTACCTTTTTTATGAGCTTAGAGGTTGTCAGAGAAATTAGTTGTAGAACTGGCAAGTTAAAAATTTAATTGTGTTTTTTGGAAGAATAGAAGAGAGTTTTGAAGATAGAAAGAAAACAAAAGCGAGGATTAGAAGGAAGGATGTGATGCGAGGACATGATTTTTTTCCTCTCAATGATATTCTATTTGATTATAAAAACAAAGATGATGTAACGAATTCAGTAAAAGTCGGAAAAAGTGACATGATTTGAAGAAAATAATCAAGGCAAAAATTCTATAACCAAGAATGGTAAATAATTACTTTGAAGTGTCTGTCTATAATTAACTTTGATATAAAATCTTTTTCGTAAGCTCAAATCTAGAATAACTGTATCTGTCATTGCACGTAATCAAAAATCGAACATGTATTTTTAACATGTTTATTTTTCTATACATATGCGGACTAATCTGCGAAACGCCTGAACCGATAATGACAGGACTTTCACTGGCAGGTACAAGACTTCAGAGTAATCTAGGTAATTTTTTTATTCTGAAAAAGTATCATATTTAATGCGGGTGAAACCGCGAAGCACGGCTAGTTTCAAATAATTTGTGAAAGACGGCTACGATAGAGACGGAATACTGAGGAGATTCCATAAGCGTCGTTTTTTTTCTTATTGTGAAATGGAATCTAGAGTCGTATTTACCATATGTTTAATTCTGTTACACGTATACAAAGGGTAAATACTATTATACTGCAAAATGGCTCAGTCACATCGAATGCGGGCGACCCAACCACATGTACATCAAATGTTGTATCGCATAAAGCACTCACGAACTTAATTGAAAATGTGTTAGGAGAATGATGAGATTTGAGGCGAAAGAAGTATGTAAGGACCACGAAGATTAACCGTTCTCTCTGACAACCCCGTTAGGGATACAGTGTGAAAATACGTATGTATATACTATAATACGTATGACTGCAGTTGCAACTACACTACATTCAATTATGACGTCTCAAGTACTTTCGTGCAAGTACATCTGCAAAAACTAAAAATATTGCACTTGCATTCTGTATCGTGTTTCTTACTCGCTAAGTAACCCTAAAAATAGCTTCTGCTTTTTGTTTACTTTGTATAAAATTAAGGTCTGAAAATTTTCGCAGAAAAAATTCGAGTAAGTTAAACACAATTTTTCTTCAGCAGATGTTAATATATTTTCTAAAAATATCGCAGTATATTAAGCACTTATCTTGGAGTTCATCTTTCCAGAAATAAACAATATCGTCTCTGCGCCTGCAAAACCCGACAAAAATTTTTTTTGTTGAGTTCAGTTTAGTGCATAATTTGATATATATATATATATATATCAAATTATGCACTAAACTGAACTGAACTGTGGAAATAATAAAAGGCACTCATTTGACTATACTATGGCTAAGCGCGACTTCCAATGACGCTCTAACGGAACGTCGGGGCCGGCGCTGAGAGTCTGTTAGACTACGGCGGCCGGTGCGATAGCATTTCTCCGACGGATCGTTTGCCATTATTAAATTTCCAATTACCTACGTAATAATTGTTATGAAGTTTTCTGTCGTTTGCATATTAACTTTGTCTTAACGTTGTATTTTATGGAGTAGTTCGCCTCTTGTAAGATTAGATACCTATTTCTCATGGCTGAGTTGCAAAAGCACGAATTGCCCCGTGTCTTTTCCGGCATATATAGTATATATCTTCACACGTTGTATCTCTAACGGGATAGTTAGAGAAAACGGAACGACAAGCTTCGCAGTCCTTACATACTTCTTTCGCCTCCTCAATCCTCATCATTTTCCTCGCATTTTTGCATAGGTATGCGACTGTTTTGACCTTTCCGTCAGCTAACGATTTGGCTATTGAATTTTCGTAAGTCGGCTTTGGTCTTCCTGGGCTTCTAATATCCCTTACCTTCGCTCTGTACATTTTCTTCGTCACTCTTTCATCACTCATTCTTTCTATGTGTCCGAACCATCTAAGCATTCATTTCTTCATTTTTATAATAACACTGTGGTGCATACCTGTCTTACTGTGTATCTCTTCATTGCTTATTTTGTCCACAAGGGTGACAGCGCACATAGTTTGATTTCATTTAATTTTGGGCATATCCAGGCTTTACTACAGCACATTGAAAATGATTTGATATTATTCACTTTTCTCTATGTACTCAAAAAAAATATTTTGTATTATTTCAAATGGTGGCGAAAATAGCAAAGTTATTTTTTATTTTTCCTCACGATATCTAATTTGATAAGCCTTTTAATTACCTAATGTAATCGTTGTTGACTCTGAAACCGAACCTAAAATAAATACAGATGAAGTGGAATATTTATCTGGGGGAAAAGAAGCGGTAACTTTCACACTTGTTACTGTAGGGATTTTCCTGTAA
Source organism: Zeuzera pyrina (assembly GCA_907165235.1). Classification (NCBI taxonomy): domain Eukaryota; kingdom Metazoa; phylum Arthropoda; class Insecta; order Lepidoptera; family Cossidae; genus Zeuzera; species Zeuzera pyrina. Next base: position 5,023,571 of record OU015639.1, read on the forward strand.
AAGTCTGACGAAAACCTTATTTATTTAGGCCGTTAGCGTGTTTGATCGACCGAGAAACCTCAGCTTATTCAACCAATGGCAAACAAAGTTATATAATATATGTATATAACTTGTATGAAAGTACATTAAGCCACTGATTCGTACAGAATACAATATCTGTATATACCATGATCTGTGACTGACAATAAGCTCTCAGAGATCGCTAACTAATTTGCAGTCAATTGGCAGCAACTCATTTAATCAACCACAAGCTAATGACAAAACATCATCGAGCACGTCAGCCGATAGGTCAGTTTAACTTGACCCGTGATAAGACGAATGTAAATTTGAAAATTGTATATTTACTGTTACTTACCGATGAAATAAGACTGTGTCTGTTTTATAGTGTGATCCAAATAGAGCAGAAGCAGCAGCAAAATAAATAAATGTAATACAGAGATGTACACACAGGTCTAGTACTGGTTATGAACTGTTCTAATGCGAGTGAGAGTTGATATTTATTAGTGTCAAAAAACAGAGCAGTGGTGAGCAGGATGGTGCGAAATTTGGCTCCATATGTTAATCGTTCCATGCTTAAATTGATAAAGCAAACCCAGAAAAGAAAAACAAGAAACTAAATCATGGGTAAAAATCAAAGCGAAGTGTTCGAATGTCGAATTTAACTTAGGTTTGAAAGAAAACCTATACACTGAAAAAAATCAACAAGATAGATATCATTATAGCGACCACAGACCTACAAGCCTGGCAATGTAGAAGTAAAAATGTATGACCTAAATAGTAGTTAATTGATTACAATAATTATTAATAATTAATTGGTTTCGGGTTCGATTCCCATTCGGGTCTATTTAGGAAACGAACTTTTCTGTATTGTCTCAAGTCTGGGTGTACTGGGAGACGTCCATTGTTGTCGTCGTCTGGTTCTCATAGCACAGGGAATGCCCTAGTTTGAGGTCAGGTCATTGGTGTGTATTATCTAGCGCATTTATTTCATTACCTAAAAACGACCCTCTTGGTTTTCGTAATTTAAATGGGTGTTTGGGAACAATTTTTTTTAACTTCTAATTTGTTACGGACTCTCTTGTCAACCTGTATATACGTTAAGTGACCCCTAAACGCTGATGAAAAGCCATATGTCAAATCTACTACCGCTGCACCATTTCGTAAGAAACCTATACAGAGTAACTGGTAAGACAGTAATAACTGGTAAGCTTCGAAAAAGAAAGATGTCAAATTGGCTTGGGTGTTATTTCAACCGGGTCCCAACTGTAGCTAAGAACCAACGAGTTGACCAACTGATAAGTACCAACGTTTAGGAAGAGATAAAAATTACATACACACGCACACCAACATTTTATATATGTATTTAAGTAGTAGCTATACCTAGGACTTGCCCAGATTAGGTTGGATTACAAGTATATATGTGCAGATTGATTTTGAAAAAAGCCTACGGCTGCCTCCTGGCACATGCTATCTCTGTACTAAATTTCATTATAATTCGTTCAGCGGTTTAGCATTTCCCATACAAAGTTTCATCCTCTTTTTCACCTTCTTAGGGGTAGAGTTTCGTTAAAAAAGTAGCCTATGTCCATTCTGTGATATCAAACTATCTCCGTGTCAAATATCATCGTAACTGGTTCAGCAATTTAGTATTTTCTATACAAAGTTTCATCCCCTTCTTTACCTCTCCATGGACAAATTTTTGAAAAAAAAATACCTATCTTTTGTCCAATCACATGTTCTTACTACGTACCAATTTTTATCAAGATCGGTGAAACCGTTCTGCAGTTATAAAAGGACAGCCAGAGAGAGAAAAAATTTAAAAATGATTGAATCCATGTAGTCATAAAATGACTACCTAACACAAAATTTGTCAGTAAAATTATAATTACAGACAGACGCTAGAGACTTAGTAGTATATATAGTAGTATATTAGATATTAGTACCTATATAAACACACGATGAGATATGAGGAAGCGAGAGCTGATATTGAATAAATCTTCGAACAATTTCACCGATTCTATGATCATAAAAACATTGAACTTGTAGTATGGGTAGTATACAAGTACGACGACCTGGGGAGGTACCTAAAAATAATGAGTCTGAACAAAATTCGTTCAAAGAAGATCCTATGCTTGGAATACTCCATATGCTGTAATATTCACTCCAATGAGTCAGGCTTGACTGAATTAATAAATTGAACTTATTTATTTATATAGGTATTTATTTAGCGCAAAGATAAGGAAACGTTATTAAAGATAAGGACTCGAGGAAGCGAAAGAAGTATATAAGGACGGCGACACTTGGCTCTCCGTCCTCTCTGACTACCCCGTTGGAGATACAGCGTGAAGATATGTAATGGGTGTTTTCTTTAGAGGTATAGAACTTTAAGTTGGCAACACTCCTTTAACTGGCGGCCATTTTGTCAGCTGTCAAGTGATTTATGTTCAGTTTGGTTTGGCATTTCAACATGAATAAACTGACGCCTGAACAACGCTTCCAAATTGTGCAAATTTATTTTGAAAATCATGGTTCTGTTCGAAATACGTATCGCACACTACATCCATTTTACGGTCAACATAATCGTCCATCAGAGCAATTAATTCGATTAACTATGGAACGTTTTCGCACCACGTTTACTCTAACTCTAAATGATAATACGCATCCACAAAGACTTCGTACAGTGCGAACAGAAGAAGTTATTGCTGCTGTAGAGCGTAGCGTAGAGGAAGACTCGAATCAGTCTATCCGCCATCGTGCACAGGAATTTGATATGTGTCCATCCACTTTATGGAAGATTTTGCGGAAAGCTCTTGATTTGCGTGCTTACGAAATCAAACTCGTCCAAGAATTGAAGCTACACGATCACCTATCAAGGCGTAGATTCGGTGAATGGCCCAAAACAATATTGCCGTTGATCCCGATTTTCATAAGCGAATTTTGTTTATCGATGAAGCTCACTTTTGGTTCAATGAATACGTCAATAAACAGAACTGCCGTATTTGGAGTGATGATAATCCTCAAGTGTATGTTGAGTCACCGTTACATCCAGAAAAACTGACTGTTTGGTGTGCTTTATGGGCTAGTGGAATATTTGGTCCGTACTTCTTTAACAAACGATGCTGGCCAGAACGTTACAGTCAATGGTGACCGCTATAGAGCCATGATTACTGACTTTTTCGGTCATCAATTGAACAACTATGATGTGAAGGAGCTGTGGTTTCAACAAGACGGCGCAACATGTCACACAGCTCGTGCCACAATAGATTTATTGATGGGAACGTTTGGTAACCGCATAGTTTCACGTTTCAGACCCGTGAATTCCCGCCTCCAAGATCTGGCGATTTAACGCCGCTAGACTATTTTCTGTGGGAATATGTGAAGTCGCTAGTCTACGCCGATAAACCCGAAACCATTGACCACTTGGAGGATAACATTCGCCGCGTTATTGCCGATATACCGCCACAAATGTTGGAAAAAGTCTTTGAAAATTGGACCTCCAGATTAGACTACGTCCGAGCCAGCCGTGGCGGTCATATGCCAGAAGTCATATTTAAATTATAATGCCAGAAGATTATCTTTCGAATAAAGTAAATTACATGTCAATTTAAAAAAATCATCTTTGTTTTATTCTATTTCAAAGTTCTATACTCTAAAAAAACATACTTTACATATGTATGTATAAAAACATGCGCGTATTCGAATACAATGTTGTGTCAAAATTACAAGTCAAAAGCGACTATTACTTGAGTTTAGCGACCACAAACGCACGAAAGTAAATTTTTTATGTATGTACAGATTGTACTCATTAAAATTACTACGCACTAACTTCGGTGTAAAGGCCCAATTAAAATAAGCAAAGAGGTTTCTACTAGCATGTTTTTTTGAATTAGGCGGCTATTATTCTAAAGGATTTTGGGTCGCAATGGATCTCAACTCGGGGACTAGCTGACCACACGTCACGTTGAAGGCTTGAGAACAGATCGAATAGAAGTGGTTCCTAATTACCTGACGATGCTTCAAGATATTTATCCAAGTCTTTGTAGCACCTTTCACCAAAGGCTTTAGAATTAATGGATTTTTCTTTTCCTTGAATTACTTGTACAACTTTTCGTATTTTATTAACCACCGACGCAAAAACAGGGGTATTAAAAGTTTAACGTGAGTATCTGTGTATCTGTGGCATTGTAGTTCCTAAACGGATGAACCGATTTAAATATTTTTTTTTTGTTTGAAAGGTGACTTGGTCAAGAGTGTTCTTAGCTACGATTCAAGAAAATCCGGTCAACTGTTTCAAGACCATCAGCTCTTATCTAGTTGTCGAAGGGATGCGAGCAACTTAAGATAACCTTGACTTGATGCTGCAGCATCATCTGGAGTCAGCGACTTACAGCAGAGGTATCGTATTTGGGCTCATTGGAATAGTCTCAATGAATAGGTTATATAGACAGAGAAATTGTGATCAGGGTCTGATGATGGAGCGGACAACTATTATTTTTTTTTACTTTTCGGAGCTTTTTTTTTGAGTCGGGGATTTTTAAATATAAAATTAAAAAACTCATTATTCTAGGATAATTAGGTATCGGATAATTGGGTGTATGTATAGTTAAAGTTAAGGTGTTAGTGAATATGGAGCGCACTTTTATATTATATCGGCTTTAGTTTTTCAAATACAGAATACAACGCATACGTGTATATCTAAAATTATAATTTTACTACCAAGTTTTGTATCTATATATATATATTAAATGTTCGTCGCGGGAAATAGTAGACTCAATCCGTAAATTGCAAGTGTCAAAACCGATTTTAATGAATTGTTGCCATAGAACTAAGCCCTAGAGCTTAACTTGTAATAAGGGTACCAACACAACGGACCGGGGGAGCACTCAGTGACACCCAGATTAGATAATATAGATAAGTTAATTTTTTGAAGTCTTTCCGTCGGGTGACTAGCTTGCTCGAATGCCCCCTCCGCTGTAAAAAAAGTAATCTCGATGGAAATCAAATCTTGGATGCTCGGTTTAGAAAGCAGGTATAATAACGGACGGACGAATATAGCCAAATTGTAAGGTACCGTTTAGCCATTTGACTAGAGAGCTCTAAAAAAAATACCTTTGTCTAAAGTTCTAAACAAATTCAAATCAATGTCTTGAAGTAAATCTATTTACAAGGTATTATTGAAAAGCGAGTCTACAACAGGGAGTCAAATAATCTGCACTAAGAAGACAGATAAGAAATTCAGTCGGACATCATTTTTAGATACCCGCAATATACATTTTGTTTAATCAATTCTTGTAATTTTAGGTATCTTCCACCAAAAAAAAACACTAATTGACACGTGGTTCACCTCTTAACATCCTCAAGATATTGCAGAGATCAGACTCAGTCAGCTAACCAGCATCGAATTCGCGCACAGGATTTGGTGGCGTGGCTTTGGGATTTTGGAATGAACTGGATTTCTGCAAAGTGGCACCTGAGTCTATACAATACCTATATCATTTTCAAAATCATGATAATAACACATAAATAAATATCACATAACAAGAATGAGTGATGAAAGACTGACGAATAAAATGGCAGAAGCCAAGGAAGACCAAGGCTGACTTATGAAGATCAAATAGCCAGAGTTATATGACGGACATGTCAGAAGCCCTTGCATACATAAGCGAAAATGTGTGAGGAGAATGATGAGAATTGAGGAAGCGAAAGAAGTATGTAAGGACCACGACGCTGGGCGCTCCGACCTCTCAGACTACCCCGTTAGGGATACAGCGTCAAGATATGTATGTATGTATGATATTGATATGACATTCTAATTTTTAATAATTTCTCTAAGCACGAAATCATATTTAGAGTATGATAGCTGTAGAGATTTTAATTCTCTCTCAAACTCTCAAACCAGTTAGTTACGGACGAAATTATCCGCCACTACACTCGTAGTAGCAGTTAATTACTTTTTATTTCATCTCATAAAGCTGTACCTAGTTGGAACGTTATTTAAATGTTGGATGATATTAAAACGTTCACAATTTATATACGCTTATATGTATTAAAACTTTTATTATTAGCGAGTAAATTATTTATTAACTAATAACTGAATACTATTTAGTCAGCGTAAAAGAATGGTTTGGGACATGATTACAACACGAAGATTTTTGTGCTGTCTTATGTGTAATAGTAACGACTCGCCCCGGCTTCGTCCGAATGGAATATTGAATGTTTGCAACACGCCAAATTTTTTTATTGAGATTTTCATACAAAAATACCATCCAAATTTCCTACTTTTCCGATGGATTTTTCCAAATTCTTCTTTCATACAAACCTTGTCTTGACAAGATAAAAAAAAAACAGCCAAATCGGTCAAGCTATTCTCATCTGAAGATCTGTCATATATGCGGCAATTGATTTTCATTTATATAAATTAATGTATAACATTTTACACATAATGGACGACAATGTCGAAAGCACTTGCATACCTAGGCGAAAATGTGTGAGGAGAATGATGAGATTTGAGGAAGCGAAAGAAGTATATATGTTAGAACCGCGACGCTTGGCGCTCCGTCCTCTCTGACTACCCCGTTGGGGATACGGCGTGAAGATATGTATGTATTTTACACATAAAACTTCAGAAAGAAGTAATCTAAATGATGGTAAAAACCGCATCAAAATCTGTTGCATAGTCTAAAACTCTAAAAGAACTAACCACAAATTAACTGACATTAATAGCGCTTCGTTTTGTAGTATTTAGAGATTAGAGAAAATGTACTTGGATGTAAATTTTTAGTCATCATTCGGCAAGCATGCCTGTGCTTCTCGATGTAGCATTTTTCGTTTAGGAAATCTTTTATAATATATATAATAGAACATATATATAATATATAATAATAGAATTTCCTTTAGGAAAATATTATTTAATAATTTAATTTTTGGAAAAAATCTATTGACTAGTCACTAGTTTATTTTATACAATTTTCCTTTGAGAGGAAAGGCAAAGGATACTGACCCTATAACAGCCAATGTCTTCGGTAATAAATAGATATATTCTTCGCAGTATTTCATTAAAATGTCCATGTAATACATTTTAATGTTTCTTGGAGTTCCTGGCGACAAATATATTGAGACAGTCTTTCTAATAGGATCCGCTAAGCCACTAAAAAAATCTCGACATCACACTACTAAATAAGCACTTATTTCAACAATTCTTCATATTGCACAACATCGTAGATACTTGGGACACAAAACTACGCCAATTTTACATCACAATATCCACTGGATACAATTTGCAAATAATTAAAATAAACGCCCAACCGCTCCCCATAAAATCCCGCCAAAAACTCCTATTTACATTGAGAAGCGACAAATTCGTTGAGGAGAAAAATCAAATTCAAACCGTATTATTAATTAATGTTTAAAAACAATTAATATTTCTGAAAAGCATTTTGTTAGCTATTCCGAAAACAATTAGGATTGTATTTAACATTCGATCATGAATATTGATATTGATAGTTAATATATATACATACATATCTTCACGCTGTATCCCCACCGGGGTAGTCATAATTAATACAATAATACAAAACTTCAAAACTTCGTTTCAAAAACATTAAAAAAAAATTTCAATTTATTTGTTGAAATTATATTTTTAAATTAATTATAATTTTATTTTAATAGCTAGTGGTAATTTTTAATTTCAATGTTTAGTCTGTTTACTAAGTTATATTTATTAGAATAATATTGAATTATTATAGATTATAAATTAGTAAAGCTATATTTGATTATAAAATACATTATATTGCTTAGTATTTAACAAATTTAACAAATAGTTAGCTATTTTAAAATAAAAAGTATGACGTATTAGAAAATATTTTACCAGAGGCACGCTCTATTTTGTAATGAAATAATCACGCAATAGAGGATTAGAGTTATCAAAACAGATTGAAACTAATATAGTCAAATAAAATGAATAATAAAGTTCGTCAAAGATTTTTAACCACTCACCTAATTTTCCAAAACATTATAAACCAATTTTCATGCAAATTTACAACCACATGAATCACGAACACAATTGGAAAGTTTTTATTTAAAGTATCTATTTAGAATAAACACTGATTCATATAAAGTTAATAAAATTATTCTCGTTTTATATAAACTTCACCGAATATTTCGAACATCAGCCGTCAATACTAATTTCTTATGTGAGAATCGTCTGACCTCTGTGAAAGCCGAAGCGGTACTGAAAGCTGAAACATTACAGACTACGTTCTCTAACTGAAGTCTTCAGAAGTTTTACATTACGGAAGACGCTGTTTTTTATCATACTGTAATGAAATATTGCGTAGTACGAAATATAAACATTCTTTTTATACTTAAATATTACATTTCTTAAACGTTTCATGTTACAGAAAAGAGAGCGACAGTTTAAATTGGTCTTAAACTCAATACCTACAAACGACTTTCTTCCTTTACTTTAAATATGTCTCTATTTATCTAAAATTTTCGAGTCATTTAAAATCTGTTTAATTTCTTTTGATAAGCGAGGGACACACATACAGATAAATTCCAATACAAAGTGAAGCTTTGCTTAAGATAAGATTTATGGCAAAAAGAGCGTATACAAATGATAGTATCTACTGAAAGATCCCGCAACTATGAGGGTGAATTCTGAGAATTCTACTTTGAAAAGCTAAAATTTAACTTGTGCTTCGAGTCAGAAAAACCATAATTTTTGTTACAAAGGCGCCTATTAAATTCTTCATTTTTTAGGGTTCCGTAATCTGTTGGCCCGTTGGCGCAGTGGCATATGCATCTGCTTTCCAAGCTAGGGTCCCGGGTTCGATCCCCGGTCAGGTCAAATTAGGAAACGAACTTTTCTAAATTGGCTTGGAGTCTGGGTGTTACTGGGAACTTCCCCAGAGTTCGTTGTGTGGTACCCATAGTACAAGCTTAGTGCTTAATTTGGGGTCACACAATCTGTGTAATTGTCTGGAGTATTATTATTATTATTATTATCTGTATATTAAAAAAAACTCAACCTTTAAAAGATCACAAGGATGTCCCTGGGTTCATCTGACTGTCCTTGTTTCTCATAGTCCATTTTCTTCGAAAAATATGACAAAGTTGTTCGGCAAAAATATAAGTACATCTTATTAAACCTCGTATTTTGCATTTCCAGACTTTTGTTTTGTCTTTAACGAAATCGTTTATTTTTTAGTATGATTGTCTAATCAATGTACATTTCATTTGTCTAATCAATGTACATTTCATAGAAAATCTAAATCTACTTTCCGTTATTTGAGCAACTTCCTGAGGAATCTTATTATAAAAACTAATGCAGTTACCCAAATACTAGCACTGAGGCTTAATCCTAGCCTAAATAAGAAAGATTTGATTTATGTAATTTAAATTTGGAATAACCAATATATCATTACCTTAGGCTTCCATACCATAGTGATACATCTTGTTAGTATATATTATAATAGTTAAAATTTTAAAATACTCTAAGGGGAATTTAAGAACGGATAAATTACAATTTAACTATCTCTAAATATTTTTGAAACTGTTGTGAATGTGCAATAAAATTTCAATGAGTAATTCAGAAAGTTTTCAAGAATAACATGACGAAAATTCTTGGTCTTAGCTCGATAGATATTCGGACATTAAGGCGACGCATTAATTAACAATAATTTAATCTAAAATGGACCTTCTGCCCTATGGAAACGTGCGCGCGCTAGATTACGAAAAATACGAAAAAACTGTTCTTTTCGTTTATTTTAAAAAATATAATTAATTTTAACAAATCCAGCTGGCATTTTAAAAAGTGTGTTTGGATTAAAATATACAGAAAATTTAGAAAAATAAATCGGACTTGTTAGCATGAAAAATGTAAATCTCTGTTTTAAAAGAGATTTCTTTAATATTTTTTTTGTGTTACAAAAGTTAACCAATCGTGTATCGCAACTGGCAAAATAAAATCAATGAAATAGAGAATCAGGTTAACAAATATCATTTCCATATGTTTTGTAGTCACTTAGAAACACTTAAAAATAATGCAAACGCTCCTGTAAAAATTTCCAATGCGTCGCCTTAATTTTAGAAATTCGCTACTTTATAAACCCATACAGAACAATGTTTGCGAGTAAAACGGGTACTTGACCTAATTTATATACATGAATACTAGCTGTGCTTCGCGGTTTCACCCGTGTTAAATCTGGTGATTTTTGTTATAAAAAGTAGCCTAGATTACTCTCTGAAAAGTCGCCTGTCCGTCGATGACAGTCCCGTCAAAATTATGCAGCCGTTTCACAGATTTACAAAATCCCGGTTCTCAAATAGGCAGACAGACAGATAGACAAAAATTTTAAAGAAGCGTGTTGGGTTTTTGTTACGTGGAAAAAACCATATAAGCGTAAGAAAAAACGTTTATTTAAAAATCACAGACAGACACTTCCATTGTTTAGACTTCCATTGTTTAGACTTGTTTAGAAATAGATATATACTACTTTTAAGTAGATAGATGTATAAATAATTGTATCCACTGCACGGAATGAAATGCGATACGATGTCATTCGATACAATTTAAATATTCCAACATTACGTGCCTATTTTTTTAACGCTGTATAATAGGAGGTGGTAGTGAAATGGATCCCAAATCAGCATATGACATGCGACACGCAAATGGTGCCGATTTTTGAGTTGGGAATAAAACAAATAAATAACATTAAATATAGAGAAGAATAAACGCACAAAATAAATAATTTACAAACACTTAAGGTATGTTCACTGTCCAATCCATGTTCAATATTACACTTATATCCCCCATATGTTTTATTTTAAATTAAATTAAGTTAAATTACCTCACATTAAAATAAAAATATACATACATACATATATATATACGCTGTATCCCTGACGGGGTAGTCAGAGAGCATGGAGCTCCAAGCGTCGCGGTCCTTACATACTTCTTTCATTTCCTCAAATCTCATTTTCTCCTCACACATTTTCACCTAGGTATGCGAGTGCTTTTGAGATTTCTATTCTGGCTATTTGAACTTCATAAATCAGCCTTGGTCTTTCCTGGCTTCTTGTACCACTCACTTTTGCTCTGTAGATTTTCTTCGGTCTTTCATCACTCGTTCTTTCTATGTGCCCGAACCATTTAAGCATTCCTTTCTTCATTTTTACAATAACATTGTTGTGCAACCCTGCCATACTGCGTATCTCTTCTTTGGTTATTTTGTCTGCAAGAGTGACACCGCACATGTTTCTAAGATATCGCATTTTTACTGCTTTTACTTTCACCCGTTTTCAGGCATATCTAGGCCTCACTATCGTATAATAAAGTTGTAACCAACACCGAATTGTGTATGGCCATTTTGGCTGAGTAAGATACATTCACACTGTCTACTTATGCGAACAGAGCGCCGTTTACTTTTTGCCAGCTGCTACCCATCTCTCCACATCCAACTCACCTCTTACATCCCTCGAAAACGCGCTCCTCGGATATACAGTTTCATTCACTTGTTCTAGACATTTTTCATATATCCATATTTCATACTCTGTCTGTACATCTTCCCTTTCAAACGCCACAACCTTAGTTTTATTCACATTCATATTCAATCCTTTCACTTCACAGTCTTCTTTTGTAACTAGTGTCGGCAACTCCGTTTCTGATGGTGCTATAAGCACAGCATCGTCAGCGTACAAAAGGCAGCTTACCACTGTATCATCACATATCATACCGCTCATACTACCTTTCAATGTCTGGAGGCAACTGTCCAAATACAGCACGAATAGCCAGGTAGACATCGGGCCGCCCTGTTCGATGCCTGAACAGACTTACTTACTTACTAACTTGGCGTTTTACATTGAAAGTACGTTTATATAAACATAGTAAAAGAAAGATACATGGATTATTTGTTTTCTGTCTGTTGTTAAAGTCTAATTAGATAAAAACTCTGTCTCTTTTCTCGTTATAAAAAATGTATAAGAAGTAAGTACAAAAATAAATTCCTTTTAACAACAGTAAAATTACAAGTAAGTACCATTAATTAGTAGCGTCTCTTTTTTTCTTGTTGAATAAAAATTTTGATAGAACTTTAACAAACTCCTTTTCAGATTTAGCGCAAATTATTTTATTACTATTCTTATTTGTCCACTTATTTTGCTCATAGTTTTGTTCCATTTCAAAATATAATCCAGTACATCCTATTTTTTTCATTTTTGACTTTTAATGTAAAACAAACAAGAAACTAACCAAAATTTCGCTAAATTTTCACCGTTCGCTGATCCGGCTTATAAATATAAACTATGAAATATGCATGTATCACTAATATTATCCAATATAGTACAGCATTGAAAAAAATTGTGGGTAATTTGTCACGAGTTTTGTTTTTAACCCAGTTGTTACTGAATTCCTTGTGATCCTTGTGATTTTTTATGTTTATGTTAATTAAGGCCTACCTTCTGAGACAAAACAAAAAAAATCTGGATGTACAGCCGAAAAGCCGGAAAATGGTGTTTGATATACAGAACGCTAGTAATATACACTGTTGTGTTATGTTTCTAGTAATCTTACAAAACTGTATAAGTTCAACTTATTTACATGTATAGCTATTAAGTAGAGATAAACTATAGTTGTAGGAAAAGGAAACAAAATTAGGTTTATAATGCATAGGTACATAATATAGGTACATATTACGGCCGAAAAAAGTACAGCCAAAAATGTATTATAATATGCAAACCTAATTTTTGGATGTAAAAGTGTCCTTTTTTTACATCCAAAAATTGATATATTTTTACAGGGAAATGTGGTATTTTCTGACGCTCACAACACATTTGAATTCATTATTATATATTTACATATGCTATATTGTCGTAGCGTAAGATTTCTCAAAAACTATGACGTGATATCTAGCCTAGCTTTCGAGGTGTACGTAGGTACTACCATAAATTTTCAATAAACCTGAAACAATACTCCTTCGAAACGGATATAATCATGTTCTTCTTTTTGGTTTCATTTTGTAAAGTTTCTAGTTCTTGTGTACCTTTGCTTCTATTAATTGGTTTGCAATGAACCCTATAAATTAGATATTTAAATTATATATATAGTCATGGATGTTTGTTGGATTTTGACGTCTTGAAAGTTAGACAACCTGTTTTGAACTTTCAGCCAGCTGTGCCAACCAGACGAAGCAGTCTTCATCACCATCATCGGACAAGCCGTTATATTGATAATCTCTGCTAGAGCCCATGGTTGTGACCCAGAATAATTTTGTAACGTCACTACATTTAACAGATGTCAAGTACACGTGAATTTAATTACGGCGGTTCCTAGTCTTCGTAGTCGCCCCTCGAAGTAGGTACTCGCGTAGTAATCACCGAAGGTACGCGTTTCATTCACAAACAACATTCCCGAATCGCAGAAGTCTTCTATCCAGCTGTTTCCACCATCTCGCCACCTGTCCATCTGAACTGAAGAAGCCATTGTAAAGCAGCGTGGTCAGTACGAAGAGTAAAATGTCTTCCGATTAAATACTTCTTAAAGTGTTGTAAGGTCTTGACAACAGCTAGAAGTTCCTGACGAGTAACACAGTAATTTCTTTCTGGTCTCGAAAGATATTTGCTGAAGTAGGCAATGACGGCCTGCTGTTCTTGTTTTTGAGATAGAATTCCTCCAATGATGACATTTCTGGCTTCCATGTCTACAATAAAATGTCCCTCTCTAGTAGAGTAGCTCACACTGTAACGTTGGCTAAGTATATATGTATTATTTGGAAAAGGAAGTTGTTATTATTCTATAATATGTATGAGGTCTTTGGGCCCTTAGGTTATTATTGCCCAACCTGGTGAAAAATACGGATGTGAAATAAAAGAAAGGTTTGACAATCTTTTCACCAATTTCTTTTATAAATAACTATATCTTAAATTTACTGTTACCTTAATTAACCTTATGGGTCTCACATTTTTGTCAACAAAAATGTAAGTAATTTTAAAAACAAATATCTCGAGATTTATAACTTTTGTGCTGTACGCATACCAAATGTTAATTTACAAACTTTGCAACAAGAAAATATTTATGACATTGATTCTTAAATAGAACAATGAACAATTTACCGTAATGGATAATAATAATATACGCACACGGTTAGTGAAATGACTTTATTTCAGAATGTTAATTGGACCATACCATCCCAGGAGCCAAAGAGTTTGATAGGTGGTCAGTCGAGCTGTTCCGCTGGTCTTTACGAGTGTCCACGGTGTATACTATGGCCTAAATGACTGCCACAATGCGGTAGATCTTCAGCCAGCCAAGTTGTCCAGTGGTCTCAATAAATTGCAATGAAGTCCACTATACCCGAAACTAACTGATAAGATGTGTAGATCCAGGAAAAACCCCCATTGGGTTATACGCATTATTTTCGAAAATAGTTTTCAGGCTGTATTTCAGTAACGGATGAAATTATTATTACAAAATAAAAAAAAACGTAAGATTTATAGTCTGTAACTGTACACGATCAACCCAATTTTACGAGAAATGGTGGGGATAACACTTGAAAATTAAAACGGTCATAACTCTTAAACGGATACGTTTTTTTTTCGATAATTCTTTTTGTAACTACATACTAAAGTTATGCCCTTTCATCCATTAAAGTAACTGTCCCGTTTTCATATACACCCTGTATATACATATAACATTGCTATATATAGTTGTGGTGTATTTCTTACTTATTTCCAAGTGCAGTATTAAAACAGGAGTCCGCATAAAGAGATAGTTGAAATGTGGGAAATGTGATCTCGAAACATCTCTACAATACTCCCATCTCTTTTTATCTTTTGCTGTTGGTATATGTATATATTTATATAGCAATCTTATTTATACTAGTTTGTGTATGTCCGGGTTATTTCCAAGAGTTAGGAAGAGACGTTGCGCAATTGCACCGACTCCATGAAGGAATATAATACTCCTCTAACTCCATTCACTGCGCTAGATGTGCCGACATCGTCAGGATGATAGTTTGTTAAGTTTATTTATTTATTTTATACAAAATGTTAATTTACATAGCACAATCTATAATTTTAAATGATTGCTTATTTTTTTTTATTGGCAATAATTATTTTATAGCGTCATAAAGTTTTTTAAAGCTTGTATCGATTTAATGAAGTAGTAACATTTTATTGTATGACATTATATTTATTATTAGCAATTCATAGCAATTTTGTCTACATTTTCGCCAATTTCTCCAATCCAATTCTAAAATCATCAAATCAAATCAATTGAAATAATTGTTTATTTACAAATTTCACAATATTATTGAAATCTCTAACTAACTGAACTAGGCGTATGGCCTGTATCTCAGTAGCTAGCGTCTTCAAAGTTATTACAATATGTCAATATAACATGCAGTAAAAAAATATAAAATAAAATAAAACTCGGTTAAACTTAAGTAAAGTGTGAAAAAAAAATGTCAATTGACACATTTATTTACATTATGGACAAAAATGCAAAAAATAGGATATAATTAAATATCGAACACTGTAATGTTATTAGAAAAGCTTAGTTCAATAGCTTTCAATGTGCCGACATTGTCAGGATGACAGCTTGTCAAGTTTATTTATTTATTTATATTTATAAAACCGATCATTTCGTAGATATGAAACCTAGGACTACTTATTTTATATACATAATTATGCACATTATTATGACGCAATATTTTATCCTATTGTAAAAACATAATAAACACTGAGACCATCTTTCGCAATAATTATTTGAGTTTTCAGATGAGTCCTATTTAAAAGCTATTCTCTGTACGGCAAATCAGCAACGTACATTTATTAGATTAGGTACACATTAAGTATTTATTTCAAAAGCAAATATCTCCAAACTTTCGACACTCTCTTCCTTGTTTATCCAAATAATTCGCTTCAGCTCGGTTTCTCACGCAATCTCCTATAAAACATAAAATTTAGAAATTTCTTCGACACGAATTTTGAAATCTGGGGCTGTAATTGCCAGCTGAACATGTATGTAATAACGACAGAGCAAACGTCGGCGATTGATCTCGACTAAACTTTCTTTCAAGAAAAGAATAACTAGTTCAAATACGGCATATTATAACGAGCAGCGAAAACACTCGCTTAATGAAGTTGGATGATTCGCCTTGTGGTTTTACAGCTTATGTTATTTATATGCCTAAGCATACAAACACATACATATTAACCAGCTGAAGAGACATATCGACGATACGAAAGTAAGGACGGGAACTGGGCCCAGGAGTGGCAGTCCAGGTCCAGCTTCTCACCCTCTGGATATGCCCGCGGTGAAGACTATTAATTTTAAATGTAAATATTGCTGATTAATTTACTAATTTGAATTATTCCATATACACTGAATGTACAACAGAGTATTAAGAGCAAAAATTACACCAAATAATAATAGGACGTTACTTTGTTAACCTTTCTCTTATATTAATTCCTTAAAATAAGATCTTGAATAAATTTTACGATCTTTTTACACGGGAAGATAAGCCTCTGGCACGTTCTATAATTTAAATTTCTCCCTCAGACCAGTATAGAAACCAATCTGTATGTTTCCTTTAAATAAAATAAAATACCCAATCACGGAAATGACGTAAATGTCAAAAGTATCCGCATACCTAGGTGAGGTATGCGGTATGCGGTAATGCGTGAGGAGAATGATGAGATTAGAAAAGACGAAAGAAGATGTAAGTACCGCGAAGCTTGGCGTTTCGTCCACTCTGATTATCACGTTAGGGATACAGCGTGAAGATATGTATGTATGTACGCAATCACAATGACGAACTAAAAAAAAAATGCTTCGAGTTTGTTATTTATCACGGTATACAGTATGATGTAAAAGAATAACAACAATGACCTTGTTTACGACAAAATGTCATAAATAAGTTCAATAAATACAAGTTATCAAAATAAAGTTAATGGCTAGCAAAAAACAATAAAGTTAATGGGTTACATATTATGAGTTTATACTCCATATAAATTTCCAATCGGACGGTTATTGGCAAAGAATAGTGACGCGATGCAAGCGAAGTGCGGTCGATGGGAGGTCGTAAAAAATGAGAAAATGAAATGAAACTGAAATTGTCAGCGGAGCGAAAGAGGCCGAATAATCGTTTTTTTATTTCTGATGCCAGCGATATCAACTGTGCAATTGAACAGGAATCAGTGACTCGCGATATTCGCTTTTTTTAAGTCGTTCTTTTAAAGATATTTTTTGTGCATTAATAATGATGATATCAATCCTATCATATCTTAAATACACTGCTTATAGTAACACTATTAAGTACAGTATATAGTAAGCTATCTCAAATTTTATTTAACCTGAACTGCAAATTGGTTGAGCTAAATATATAAAGTTATTAAACACTTACATATAAAATAATTAAATAGAAAAATGTGAGAAATAATAGACAAGATTCGCTCTGGAAATTTAAATTCTAGCTTATACATACTGTATACATATTCCATATATTTCAGCTAGCTAAATGTATACAGTACGTATATCTATACATATATTCTATTGCAATAGGTAAAATTTTAACTTTATAAATTAAAAAATACTTAATGCTATAATTACCATACTAACAACTCGAATGTTTATTTTTGAAATTGTCTGTTTGTTTATCCGGTCTCAGCTCAGTAGCAAATGAATAGATAGGTTTTTTTAGCATCCCCTAACATGTTTAAATTAGGGACTTTGATTTTCCAATAATTTTTTCTCCTCTTTCAGATTTTTATTCCTTGGATAATCCATCATCTCATCTATAACCATCTCACATTCCTTGTCCGAATTGCCCTTTTTGTTTTTAAAACTATTATTATTTGGTAACCTTTCAAATCTCTGGTGCGGTGTTTCTTTCATCCCTTTCATGCCTGGTATACATATATTTTCCATTACTGTTTCCTACGCATTTTTTAATTTCTTTATTTGTTAATAATAATTACATTTTTCTTTACATTTCCTTATAGCTATTGCTTATTTTCTATTTACAATTTTCTTGTGTTTTCTTATTTTTAATAACATTCGTGCTTATTTCTATTTTACTATTTGTTTTGTTGTGGTTCTCTTTTACAATTATCACTTTTTATATTTAGAATTTTACATTGTATTTTCATCTCTTATTTTATCTTATTCTAACTTATTCTATATCATGTTTGTTTGACTATTGTTATACTATTAGTCCTATTTATCACAGTTCAAATAACTTATTTTACTAATTTATTATCTACTTTTTATTTTTCACGTTATTTACCTTTGACTTCGAATAGGTTGTTTCAGAGAAATACCAAATAAACATTGGCCTGACGTAAAAATATGTTTTTTTGTTTATTTATTAGTTCACAAGTAACAGTTCGAGTAAATTTTAATTAATAAATGTTGTTATTAATATGTAATGATATACACACATATCTTCACGCCGCATCCCTAACGGGGTAGTCAGAGAGGACGGCACGCCAAGCATCGCGATCCTTACATATTTCTTTCGCTTCCTCAAATCTCATCATTCTTCTCACACATTTTTGCCTAGGAATACGAGTGCTTTTGACATTTCCGTCGGCTAACTTCGTTAGTCTTTCATCACTCATTCTTTCCATGTGCCTGAACCGATAGTAATGATATAAACTATTAAATATAGCTCTCTATATTATATTAATAGAAGTATGTAAGAACACTTGGCGCTCCGTCCTCTCTAACTACCCCGTTAGGGACATAGCATAAAGATATGTATGAATATGTATTAAATATATCCGTAGCCTTCCAAGAGACGTCACGCACCATCTATGACTTAGACATAGACATATATTTATTTGCAACTATTACAAAGCATTCAATTAAAATTAAAAACTATAATTAAATAATGTTAGTAAAATCGCCTACTATTAAGTTGCAAAAAGGTCATAGCTCAGCATTAAGCAGGTTCATAAAACCTGCACTTGTCTTCCTCTAGGCCCTTTCGACAACTACATTGGCAGTTATAATGGATTGCAGACGTGAACTTGACTAAACCACGTCAGTATTCAAAAGTTAACTTTCGTGACGTGTTCACATTCAACTGATTCAGCATATTAGTGACAGAACGCGTATTATTTTTTATGCCTTTTAATATGACTACGACAGCGGTCATATATCTCAGTCCCCATGTGTATTTTTCGCCGAAGTATCGGGTAACGATTTCGAACTAGACCCCTAATTTAGACGACTAAAATAGATAAAATATAACTCTGTGAATAGGCAAATACCGTTGAAAAGGGAGAATAACTGCTTCTGTAATGTCCTTTTTAGTGTCAGAAACGGAAACGTAGACGTATTACTAAAAAGGTTTTGCCTCCAACCTAGCATTTCATGAAAAGAATGACTGTTAGGATTTATATTTCCTAGTACATATTGTTACAACAGTTATGTCGCTCGTTTACACGTTTCAAGTAATTTATAGTTGTTAAGGTAGGTATATTGAATACATACAGTAAAATTTTATATGTTTTAGCTTGGTTTTAGAATGATAATTTTAAGTTGTGTTATTTACTTATTTAAATTGGTCATCCAACTAGCTTTACATACGAACTATTTATAAACGATTTAAAACTAAAAAAATAATAATATTATATGAGTGAGTATATTAAAGGAAGACACAGCTTATACAATTAAAACTGCGCAGGAAATATGGTACTCTTAGAAAATACAAGGAAACACCTCTACTGAGCTCGTTTCCTGCCGGCAGGCTCTTCAGCGACTGATCTCCAGGGCGCGATCAGAAGTCTCCAGTGTTTTTTTCGCTAGGTCGTGTCCGTGCACAGAACTTTGCTTATTTGCACCTTATTATTTTTATGTAACTAAATATAACACATAATTCATACAAGTGCATAATTGTCAGCGATTAAGACTTGTATCAGTGAAGCAAATATTTAAACGGTGCGGATGTGGAAAGCAGCGACTTGTTCAGTTGAATGTCCAATTCGAATTTTTTGCCCGTTGCGGACTTGTTACAGAAAAAAGAGAAAATGAGGGTAAATAGAGAATTTGCTTACCCGCAAATGGATTCGCAGCACTTTTATATGAGAACTAATATATGGCGCTAACAATAGTTTTATTAGAAAACAACATACCAAATAATGATTTAAAAAACACAGACGTAATGTTCCGCATTCAAGAATTAGGTCCAGCCTAAGAATTAGGCCGCATTCAAGAATTAGGCCAGCATTGTTCGTAATTTTTTTTTTAATTTTTATTTTACACATGAGTGGAATATGGAACATACTTTTAAAAATTCGTTCATTGTTATTTATTTATTGCTATACAACGCAGTGTTGTCCGTTGTTAATTTTACTTACACATATAATCTACGATAGAATTAAATAGTAAGTTAGATAGATAGTAGATACCTATAGCAATGGAACATCCTAAACTTTACTTATATTACCAATTAATAATTAATTAATTTGTATTCAAACACTTCGTGATGCAGTCGTGAAGAGAAAATCAAAAGAGAGGGGTGAGCGTTCGAGTTTTGACTTATATAATCTAGCAGCGGTAGTGGGGAACAAGCCGTCAGTCGTTCTTCTCGATGATGTCACAAACACAGTCGCGCTCTGATAGAGGGCGCCAGTGTTGCCTTTTTGTTTATTCGTCTGTTACTAACACATAATATTGTTTCATCATATTACCTTAATTGTATTGTTTTAGAGATTACTGTTATTTATTACTGACGGATAGTTAAATAACTTGATTAAATAAATAACTTTAGTTATTTAAACAACAACGAAGTGGTGGATTATTATACCTAGGGAGTTGACAGTAGAACTTTTTAAATTATTTGCTCTAGTTCTTAATAATATCTAGAGCCGTAATTAAAAAGTTAAGTTTTCAAAGATAAACCGTATCAAAAGGCAAAAACCAAACCATGAACCAAACTACAAACTAGTCTTAGTTTCTGTTATTATTGGTTTGGCATAGACTTCAACATCTGTCAAATTTAATTAAATAGACACATTCGTGTCGTATTCATGAAGTTATTTTGTACTTGAGTTTTGATTATCATCATCATCATATCAGCCAAAAGACGTCCACTGCTGGACAAAGGCTGCCCACAAAGATTTCCACAAAAACCGATCCTGCGCTGCCCGAGTTTTGGTTAGTAAAGTATAATTATTTTGTAACTTGCAGTTTTTATTTTGTCGGTTTTTTTGTCCGTTGAATTTCTTCTTAAAAAGTTATTTATTTTTCTCTTGAGTAGTCTTGCACTAAACAAATATCTAGGTTTACAGACTACAACTAACTTTTATCCAATTCAGGAAATAAACAGCGACGTATTGATAAACAATAATTTAATCTAAAATAGACCTTCTGCACTATGCAAAAGTGCGCGCGTTAGTTTACGGAAAATACAAAAAACCAGTTATTTTCGTTTAAGTTACAAACTATGATTAATTTTAAAAATCTTCTGGCATTTCGAAGTGTGTTTAGAATAATCTATACAGAAAATTTAAAAGCATAAATCGGTTCCATTCGTTCGTTACAAAAGTCAACCAATCGTAAAACGAATCTGACAAATTGAAGTCAATAAAAAGAAGAATCAGGTTACCAAATAAAACTTTCATACGTTTTGTAATTACATAGAAAAATGGAAGTCCTTTCCGTCTGCGAAACAGTAGGTACACTATCATCAGATCTTAACTAAATTTCTATAGGACCACTCTAGACATATTCTCTTTCAAATAATAAAAGAATTTTCAAAATCAGTGTACAAATGGCCGAGAAATCGGCGAACGGACATAAAGGAAAAAGAAAATTCCGACGAATCGAGTAGTCTCCTTTTAGGGTTCTGTACCTCAAAAGTAAAAAACGAACACTTTACACTTCGTTGTCCGTTTGTCTGTCTGTCTGTCAAGATAGATGGTCAAGACCCTTTTTCTCAAGAACGTGTGAAGGCATTAAGTTGAAATTAATATCAAATAAGTACTTATGTTTGCGATCCCTTGAAGCTGTAAAAAAATCAAAAATCTAAGTCGACGCGATAAAAAATTCAGCTTTGGCAAGTAAATCAAAACCTATAGGGTACTTCCCATTGACCTAGAATCATGAAAAACAAGAAGCAAGGTCACAGCACAAGTAAAGGAAAAAATTCGAAAATTTTTGATTTATATATTGGATAGCATCCTAATGGACTACTGATGCTAGTCTGCGAAGCATAGATCTCAGTTGAGTTTCGTCCTCTACACGAGGCATCGATCTCTAACAAAAGTTTCGGCTTCTACGACAAGCTGTTGTATGTACCTTAACGGGCAGGCAATCGCTGAACTTACAACGTAGTCAGCTTTTTCGCTGACATGATGAGTACCAGAAAGTACAAAACGTTCACTAGGTGGATATACCTACCTACTTGCAGAATTGGAACAATCGATCCAAGTCATTTGATATCGTTCGCTGTCTGTGCTTAGAGCAGACAGCTCAGGTCAGAGAGGAAATCACTTGGATCGATTGTTCCAATTCTCCAAGTAGGTAGTTACATCCACCGAGTGAACGTTTCGTACTTTCTGGTACTCATCAGGTCAGCGAAGAAGCTGACTACGTTGTGTTTTAATTTGTAGATACTTACCATTACACACTTACATTTGCAGTTAGACAGTATCTGAGAGTATGTATTTCAACTGCAAAGTTAAGTTTGTCTTTGAATCCGACTTACATTTACTTACACCTTCGGTGCGCGAGTACAATTTGCAACTGGCATTTCATGAAATGCCAGTTGCAAATTGTGGCCGTTTTTGAAGTCGTTATCGCAAGACACTGGGAAATAATAAAAAAATATATTTTATATTTACATAATAATATATCTCTAATTAATAATCATTACTCATAATTGAAACTCAAGGAATACTAAGCCTGTCTTACGAAGATCAAATAGTCAGTGTTAGCTGACAGAAATGTCAAAATCACTCGCATACCTAGGCGAAAATGTATGAGGAGAATGATGAGATTTGAGGAGGCGAACCGCGACGCTTGTTGCTACGTCCTTTCTAACTGCCTGTTAAGGATATAGTGCAAAGATGTGTGTACGTATGTATGTTTTTTTAAATTTATTTTATCAAGCAATGAAGCACAATGTGAACACAGTAGCAATGTTTCGCCAAACTCCTATTGCAGTTGGATGGCGACTAAAACACTCTTTTACATTACTATTGTCTATGTACATAGCACGTAATATCTATTACACTATGTACTTTATACGAGTATAATATTCACTTTAAAACTTTCACTAATATAATTAATATCAACTATTAGTAAATATTATAGTTACAATATTATCGACATTACCTCCCTGTCCACTACACAAGGACGTAACAAACAAGAATACAATACATTATTTTAAAATCCTTTACCATGTTCTATCTACCCTTTGACCGCTACTGTAATCAATCACTCACCGATACCGTAATGTCTCTCTCTATTGTTGTTGAAATAAAAACCAGGGTCGTATTTTAATAGCTTCTTTTTTGGCATCGCTCGTTTCGCTCCTCTGAAAAATATGTTGAACCCTATTATTAGAAGGTCATTCAGAGGTCACAGAATTTTTGAATAAAGACGATGATTTTTCTTGTACAATAGCTTTATACACAACAATGGATTTCTTACTTTCTCATTGATAAATGTTGAATATCCCTGTGCCAGAACATGTTATTAAATATAATTAACAAACGCGTAATTTCTTCTGCATTCCAAAAGGATAAGCAGATTATCCACTGCCACTTCACCTCTCCTCCTCACTCACGTTTCTTTTCTAATACGCACACAACATATTTACGGCGCTAAAGGTACTTTCGACGTACAAACTATACTTATGTCGCAACCCTCGGATCAAGAATCATATGGACCAAGCTTTTGCTCTAAGAGCGTGTCCGTTTTTGATAACCTAGTTTCTAGCCTTGTAGTAATGTGCGTGACATGGAAAAGAACAGTACAGTAATCGACAGCTGAACATGTCATATTTCCATTTTCGTGAATAAAATAAATAAATTAAAAATATGTGTACTCATGTTCGCACGTAAGAAGTTACATTAAATAAAAGATAACTTACAACCGAGTTACATCAAAACAAGAATAATATTAAGATAATTACAGAAAAAGTATGTATATCTGAACCAACTGTAATATTGTGAGCACCACAGACGCTGTCGCCTTTCTTCGGATCACTTGGATTGAACAATCGAAGTCACCTTTAGTCACTCGAACGACAGGCGCGAATACATTAGCCTTATTCTATGGCCAAGCGATTTTATCTGAAAGGTTCTCATTGACGCGTTCTTGGGCATTTTGCGGGATTTATCCGGTTAGTTACTAACATCTTACTTGTTAATACTGCCATTAAACAGCAGAGGTTGTTGAGTTCCGATGTAGAAGGTAAGAAATTCTTTGAAATTTCTAGCACAAGAAGCATAATATCTTAAACCATAGAGTCGCCAATCCGACAGCAACATGATGTGTTTCCGTAACTTTTTTTAATTGTTAACGTCCTTAGCTCATTGAACATATGGTTATGCGTAACGCATACGTCTGCTCCCTTGTGTCAAATTAGGTGAAATGTAATATGAAAAACAAAAATAAACATGCAGGTGTTTGTAGATATATTTTCATGGAAAATATTGCTTTTTCCAAAGTTTGCACTCCATATTTGTTACACGTATAAAACAAATTGTAATATTGATGCGAAACCAGTTTGTGTTGTTTTGCTACATAGGTTGTTTTTTACGAGTCCCTAGCCTAAGTAACAATAACACTAATCAATAAACAACAACAACCGTTTATAATTTCGCTACATTTATCTGTCTGTTCGAGTGTCACAGCTAAAACTTATTCTGTTTAACAGAGTTGACACAGAGAGATATAACACAGGAACGTCAACTAATAACCTAAATACAGAAATACATACAAATCTTGAAATATAGAAATGAAGAAGTTAAATTGAGGAATCATTTTTTTTCGTTTCTCGTTCGTTACTTTCAGCAAATTTGCCACGTAACTTAAGTTAATACATGTCCATTACGTTATTGGAAATTTTTTCTACTTTTCTCACTAAATCTAGTAGGAATAAACATATCAACAAGATTTGCTGCATAAACTATATCTTAACTTTATCCGTGTACATAAATACGTCACTCACAAAAATTGTACCTAAGTAACGGTATTGTTGCTTAAATATCGGTAGTTTCAGCTTTTGATAATATCGACAAGCTATCGATAGTTTAGTTCTTTAGATATTTTTTAATACTCATGCGGGATAAACAGTATCTAAACGCACATTTTTGCGATTAATAAGTACCTAGCTTTTTTCTCATTTTACAATTTCACGCTTTGCCAAACTTTGCTTGGTACATGCAAATTCACGATTTAAAAAAAGAATGTAAAATGAATATCTAAAAAAAACACAATCGATTTTAGTACACATTAACATCAGTGTGAAAGATAAAGAAAATCTAGAAATCGAAGTTTTAGATTAATATAATAATAAATAATAATAAGGTTATTAATTTCTATAATTTTTCTTACCGAAATTATCTTCGCATTAGTAATAAAAAAATAGTATCTGCAACTCGTGCGGTGTTGTCGATTGCCCACTCGAGTGAATTCATTCGAGGTTCTTAATTAATGAATAACAAAAATTATAAGTTTAAAAACAATAATGTAGACATTACTGTTGCGTTAAATATTGTTCTACATTATTTATACTTTGTTTATACTTACTTACGTATAGTATTATTTATACTTACTTGACGTAAAATGTACTGTGTATAAAATGTACTGTAGAAGACGTATTCTATTTACTGAAATCAATTTTTCGTTTTTATTTTTCTTAAGATATTTAATACCAACAGTTAACCTAAGCCCTCTTTTGTACAATATTTTGTTTATTATTATTGTCATTTAAATCTTATACAAATAAATTCTCTTTTTACTCATTCACAGAAACAAATAATAATTTCGTAGAAACGAGACTTCCTCAAATATAACGAAATCTAATCGTTTTCGTTGTTACTAATTTAACCCGCATATAACGTTAGTTACCGGAACAATGTGTTACAAATCTAAGCTTTTCAGTAATCGAAAATATATTCTCTGTATAACTACATACAGAGCTGTCGTATATTTCACTATACTTTCGTTTAATTGATAAGTAATAATCATTGTTTACAGAACACTAAGTAACGATTGGAACCGACTACGATCGCGTCAGAATCACATTATTATCTTAGAGGTCTGAAACAATTTCGGACTAATTTTAAATATTTAAAAATAATTAAGCCTTATAATTAATGTACCTTCATGTTGTATCCTCATTAGGATAGTCAGAGAGGACGGAGCGTTAAGTATCGCAATCCTTACATACTTCTTTCGCCACCTCAAATCTCATCATTCTCCTCGCACACTTTCACCTAGTCATGCGAGCGCTTTTGATATACCCTTCAGCTAACTTTAGCTCTGTAAATTTTAGCTTGTCGGTCCTTTATCACTTATTTATTCTATGTGCCTGAACAATCTCAGCATTCCTTTCTTCGTAATCAGGAACAAAATATCCATTATTTAACTTTTTCTTCTCCGTTACTGGATTTGAGTTATTAAATTGTAATCATGTTTTTAATTAACTGTAAGTACTATGATGTATTTAATCTGTATAATATAATGTACAGTTCCCAAACAAAATTTGAAATAATGGCGAAACTACAAAAGCACTTTGGGAGACGGTTAATGAAACACGTTCCTAATCTCACATATTTTATTCAAGTAATCTGCGTGAATAATATATAAATACTGTGCTTATGTTGATGTGAATGCTCGTGTTTTATAACAAAATCATATATAGATACTGAATGTGTTAATGTTGACTGACGAAATCGTATCTTTTCGCTAGTAAATATTATGAATAAAATCTCTGATCCTAAATAGGCTTTGCTTTCTTTTGGGATATCTACGTGGGTATAAAATGTAGGAAGTAAGAATATACCAAAAAAATACCTTCTCTTTCGTTACAAAAACAGACAAAAGTCGACTTGCGCAATTTAGGTTCGAATAGTTCAATTTTATTTCAAAAGGGTTCGTTACTATCAGTTGTTGCTAACCGTGATTCAAAGTTTATTCTTTTACGAAAAAAAATAATCTAACACAATAATCATTTTTCTGTAATCTAACGACTGTTTTTTTCAATGGATAGTAATTTTGAAAGTAACGCGTGGTACAATAATATTTCAGCGTCTTTCGAGTAGGTGTGAAAGAAAAAATAACACACAGTACTGGTATACAATACAGCGACTGGTCGAGGCTTCGGAAAAGGATCGGGCTGGCAGCTTCGATCTTCCTTCCAACTTCCAACCTTCGATCAATTATAAATATTCGTTCGAAGCCGCCAACGAATCAGTTATTTAAAGTGCTATTTAAAGTTGTAATGTTGTCAGTCCGCTGGGCACCTTAAGCAATGACAGCTTTCTAAGCAGCAAGTTCAACGAAGTCTTTTATGCTAATGTTGAGTTTCAAGTTTGTAAATATTAACGTTAGGATACTTATGTATGTACTAATTTATGTCAATCTTTTTAATGAAACTATGTTTGTTTTTATAATATTTCATTTCGATAAACCACCAAATAATGTGTTAAGTATATACATTTTTAAATTTGTGATAAGTATGAAGAGCTTCCATTTGGATACTGTACATAGTAACTTTAATAATAGAAATCTTCACTTTTTTATGTTTATTAACAAACAACACTAACTTCCAAAGTAGAAATTTAACTTTTGAAGTTCACATTTTTGTATTTTAACCAATACTTACGATTACTATTCTTCCAAATTTAAGGCGTTTAATCTGAATACCCTTTGAGAAAAACCAGTGTGACAGACTGACATCGTCTAGTGAATTTAGCTGTACCTTTTTATCAACTGCACAAAAATAACAATTCAAACATAATCAAAATAATAAAATATGCAAATAATAGATATTTAATATCTACCATAAATAAAAATAAGCTTTCGATATTAGTAATTTTCCTGTTTTCAAATTACACGTTATATTTTGTATTTTTTTCATTTTATGAACAATTGTTTCGAAGAAGAGGTGATTATTCTATTTCTGTATACTTCTTACAATGTCTTTTTAAATTGGCTATGTAAAATAATAAAAAAATAAAAATTGTATCGTAGATATTGACTCAGGTGTTATTTTGCGAAAAACCATCTCGTTTGTAGTACATACTAAATGATGTGTTACTTATTTATGTTCTTAATTGATTTATACAGAATTAATTTAAAAATACTAATAACCTCTTAGTATTTTGTTCTTAACATTATCCCCAATAGCTTTTGTTCTACGACTTTTAAAAATTCATAAGTTTTTCTTTGATACAAAAATAAAAATACATTAAATGTTTCTGAAAATGGCACCTAATCTACCTGGTCGCTAAAACGGCACAGGCACAGCGGTGCTCGGGGAGGCGGCGCGGCGTGAGGCCCGGTGCGCTTGCACTGTATCATTGAAAATACGTACACAGAGTAATTACGTTTCAGACAGTAAAACAAAACATAAAAAATATTTTTTGAGAAACATATTAAGTTTCGAAAAAAGTCGTAGAACAAAAGTTCTTAGGTATGATGACAAGAATTTTGCACTAAGAGGTTATTAGTATTTTTCAATTAGCCCTGTATACCATGTTTTTAATCATATTCGCCTAATATTTAACACACTTTAATAAAATCGAAATGCGTTTCACTTGTCAACGAAGCATCCTCAGGAGAGTTTAAACTCGATCAGCGAGTTCTTGGCGTACTCGGCGCAAGGTAATTACTTCGCTATGAGTTCTCGGTACACTCGATGCGAGGTAAGTTGCAGAGCTAAAAAACTTTATTTTTCATTGTAAAAGAGTCTTTAGAAAAAGAGAGAAAGCAGGGAAAGGAGGAGGGGGGGGGGGGGAGATGAGCCATCGGCACACTCACTCACCGAAAGAAACGCAACAGCAATACATGCAGTAGATGCTGTTATTTCACGTCGATATTCTGTGAGAGGGTGGTATTTCACCGGGAGAGCCGGCCGAGTTCTTGCTCCAATACAGCATCCAACCACACATATACAGATTAATTTAAAAATACTAAAGTTCATAATTTTTTCTTTCATACGAAAATAATGTGTCTGAAAATGGAACCTACTCTACCCGGTCGCTAAAGCATTAGACCTTACAACAAAACATAACGAATAGTTTTTGAGAGTTTTGAAAAAGTCGTAATACAAAAGTTGTTAGGATTGATGACAGAAATTTTGCACTAAGAGGTTATTAGTGCTTTTTATTAACCCTGTATAAATAAATATGACATGTAATACGTACAGTACTTCAATCAGTACAATACATAAAACAGGCAAGCAAATGTACGTGGAGATGTTACAGTTTCATAAATGAATCTAGACATTTTATTCACGGCTGAATATATTTGGCAGAAATATTGTTGCAAAGAATTTTTTTTATATATTTGGCCCTTCGTATAAATCACTTTCCACTTCATTAGCCAGCCCGGACAATAGCTGTCCGTTGACCCGAATGATCATAGTCTCAAAAATTTGTCTTGAACACTTCAAATGTTTCTTAGACGATTAAATTATAATATTTTGTTCTAAGAGGGAATTTCAAAAACGTTCCTCTAAG
This sequence comes from Zeuzera pyrina, assembly GCA_907165235.1. Classification (NCBI taxonomy): domain Eukaryota; kingdom Metazoa; phylum Arthropoda; class Insecta; order Lepidoptera; family Cossidae; genus Zeuzera; species Zeuzera pyrina. The sequence continues at coordinate 5,053,274 of OU015639.1, forward strand.
CGACGTTTAAACAATAATAATAAATTCCAGTCAATTACACCAATTGGGTGACCCAAAACTAAGTCTTAGGCTTATACCACAAAACGAACTGAGGGAGACACCCCGTAACTTTTTAAGAAAGTTTATTTCCTATATTGATTTCACAAAGCATAGACTCCAAAACCCAGACATACCGAATGTACAAGAAATCCAATTATAAATTCCGTCAAAGAACGCTTTTAATGTGTTTAACGCTTTCCTATATATATTATTGTATGTATATACATACATACAATTTTATTTTCAAATAGAAGAAGAAAAAAATTTAGAATATAGGTACTTTTTTATTTTCGAGTGAAGATCGTAAAAGTCGATTAAAAGGTAAGTTTATTAACAGGAGCTGGTATAGTCGTTTGGTTAGCCCCAGCTTCCGCTGGAGAAGTGTCCAGTCTTGACTGTTTCTTGTCCTTCGGATGCTAAGTTTTAGACCGTTATATCATATCACATTGTCATCAGTGGCGTGCATTCCATAGAGTCCAATAGACACTGTGTACCCTGACAATTTACTAATTAAATAAAGTAAAAAAAATATATCTTAACCAAAAACGTGTTTTTAAAATTCCCGCGTTCGCCTTTATCAAAGCGTCACGGCAACCGTTCGCTCCAGAAACAAATTCAAATCGTGGCTCGATTTACACAATTTAAATCTTTTCTAACACTGAGTTTCGCATAATTACACGCGTACATCTGTATTAGTTGTGAATGTTTACTTAGCTCAAAACACGCACATAAGTTAATAAAGAGAAGGTGTCTCTAGCCAATAACAGCACCGAAAAAAATATTTTCAACGGTTTGAATGTTAATACATAGTTAAAGTTGTTAGTCATGATGAAGTTTAATGATGAATTTAACGTATGACATAGTAGGTACCTCCATAAAAAATATTAACACGTTCGTTCTATGTTATAACTTTTTTAATCAATAATACGAAAGATCAAATACTTTTTTTTTTTTTTAGCACCCTCTAATAATTTAATAGCGATGTTCTCTTCCTTACTTATGAACTTTTTAATAGATACGTACAAAAAACAGCAGATGGCGCTCACCGGCATTCATTTTCGAACAAAATTATATTCAGAGTAAATTATATTGTAGGACACATACCACACTACACTACATACATATATACTTACACTTTATTTATATTTTATGTAACTATTTATATTATAAGAATATTCATTATTGTACATACACACAAACTCACGCAAATATAAATTTTATATATTAAAATAATTAAATATAATTTGGACATGCAAACATTTTATATACGTATTTTATTTTACACCTACCGACACTTTTCAACATTTTACACGACACTGTGCACGCCCGTGCGAACAAAATATAACGGTCACGCCGACACAGTGTACGACAAAAAAATTCATTCCGCGTTCGTTCTCAACGATTATTACATGTAACAATTGTGCTGATATATTTGCCTTGTTTATAATCCTTCATATCTGTTGTTATTTCATAATTATTGTCCTATCTGCATATCGTTGTATATTATAATAACTGTGACTGTAAATCGTGTGTTTCAAAAATATATTGTTACCTTTGTGAAGTGTTCGTGTCAGTTATTTGTGATCGTCAACTAAGTGTCCTTTTCTTTTTTATGTGTGTGGTGTAATTAGATAACCATATCTACACCCCCACATATTGGTGACCCCGACGAAGAAAATTTGGATTTTCGGAAAATCAGAATTCGTTATCACAAATTATTCGGAAGTACCGACACAATTTTTGAACTGTGACCGAACACAATTGTGAGCGATTTCGAACATGAGTCAACCTAGCAGAGTACATGACCTGGATGGAGTGGACAGCAAGGACGAGGTACTACGAGTAGGAGTACGTGTTCCTCCATTTTGGCCGGAAGAACCTGCTGTATGGTTTGCTCAGGTTGAAGGTCAGTTTGTGTTATCTAAAATTGTTAACGATGACACTAAATTTTATTACGTAATTTCACAATTAGACCACCAGTTTGCTCTAGAGGTAAAAGACATTATTACGAATCCTCCAGCTACCAACAAATATGACAAATTAAAAACCGAGCTGATAAAACGCCTTTCAGCCTCACAGGAAAAGCGAGTGAAGCAACTGCTGATGCATGAGGAGCTCGGAGACCGCAAACCTTCCCAGTTTCTGCGACATCTTGCAGGACTGGCAGGTCCAGCTGTGCCTAAAGATTTTTTGGCTACCCTCTGGTCTAGTCGTTTGCCACAAAACATACAAACAGTGATTGCTTCACAGATGGACTTACCTCTGGACAAACTAGGCGAATTGGCAGACAGGGTACACGAGATTGCTCCATCCACGGCTCAAGTGGCAAGTACAAGCACATCCGCTGCTCCATCATCAGCTTACGACGACATGGCTAGACAGATAAGCGAACTGACAAGGCAAGTAGCTGCACTAACTACTAGAATTAGTCAGAACGAACGCTCGCGCTCTCGATCTCGCCGGTTTAGCCGCTCGCGCAGTTGCTCTAGACATAGACAACCACCGTCGAACCACCCGTATTGCTTCTACCACTACACGTTCGGGTCAAAAGCGAAGAAGTGCAAGCAACCCTGTAGTTTTCAGTCGGAAAACTCACAGGGCAGTCGCAAGTAGCGGCCAACGACTGCCCTTCATCAACAGGCCGTCTATTCGTCACTGACCGCACATCAAAAATGCAGTTCCTAGTGGACACTGGCTCAGACTTGTGTGTTTTTCCGCGGTCAGCTGTCAGAACGCCCTGTGTGAAGTCCAAGTATGACTTAATAGCAGCCAATAACACCATCATTCATACTTACGGACCAGTTCAAATTCATCTGAACTTGGGACTTAGGCGTGCTTTCACTTGGAGCTTCACTATAGCTGATGTATCGAAGCCTATAATTGGTGTGGATTTTCTAAGCTATTACAACTTGCTTGTAGATTGCAGGAACCAACGCCTGGTTGACGGGACGACTACGCTGTCAGTGGCAGCAACTACATTAAAGGTTCCTGAAGACATCGCGTCTGTCAAAGCTGTCACCGGAGAAACTGAATTTCACCAGGTGTTGCGTGAGTTCCCGGAGATAACCCGACCTGCAGGCGTTCATCTTCCATCCAAGCACAATACGCTACATTACATCAAGACCACACCGGGTCCTCCTGTCTCCTGCAAGCCTCGTCGTCTCGATCCAGTCCGATTGCAAGCAGCGAAGAAAGAGTTCGAGGACATGCTCGCAAGTGGAACAGCCAGGCGTTCAGAGTCCCTGGTCTTCGGCGCTACACCTGATCAAGAAGAAAGATGACGGTTGGAGACCGTGTGGAGACTACAGAGCCCTAAACGCAAGAACCGTGCCAGACAGGTACCCCATACGCCACATCCACGATTTTTCGCACCAGTTGTCAGGATGCTCTGTCTTCTCTACGATTGATCTAGTGAAGGCATATAACCAAATACTCGTCAATCCAGAGGATATACCCAAGACCGCCATCACAACACCTTTCGGATTATTCGAATTCCAATATATGACCTTCGGATTAAGAAATGCTGCGCAAACATTCCAAAGGTTCATCGACGAAGTACTTCTGGGTCTCGACTTTTGCTTCGGATACATCGACGACATTTTGGTATCCTCATCGTCAATCGAAGAGCATAAGGCACATCTCAGGCAACTGTTCGATCGCCTAAAAAAATACGGCATTCTTGTCAATACGACGAAGTGTATACTCGGTCAACCAGAGGTCACATTTTTAGGTTACCGTGTATCTGCTGCTGGTACTAAGCCTCTAGAAACGAAAGTGCAGGCACTACAGGACTTCACCACCCCAAAAACGGTTAAAGAAGTTAGACGTTTTTTGGGCATGCTCAATTATTATCGTCGGTTTATTCCTAATGCGGCGAAACTTCAAGCACCATTGAACGAAGTTCTAGCAGGTCCTAAAATCAAAGGCTCACACCCAGTTGAAATGACCCCAGCACTACTACAGGCTTTCGAAAATTGCAAAACCTCGTTGTCTCAAGCAACACTACTCGCTCATCCGGATCCATCGGCCGAACTAGCGATAGTCACTGACGCTTCAGACTCTGCTATCGGAGCTGTATTACAGCAACGTAGTGGGAAAGATTGGCAACCACTGGCATTCTTCTCACACAAGTTGAGTGGTTCTCAGAAAAAGTATAGCCCTTATGACAGAGAGCTTCTGGCTGTGTACGAAGCGATAAAATACTTTCGTCATATGGTTGAAGCCAAAACCTTTGCTGTATTTACAGACCACAAACCACTCACGTTTGCCTTCTCAACCAACAGAGAAAAGTGCTCGCCTAGACAGTTCCGATACCTAGACTTCATCGCACAGTTTACTACCGATCTGAGGTTCATACCTGGAAAAGAAAACGTAGTCGCTGATGCCTTGTCTCGTGTCGAAGAAGTCGCATCAACTCTCGACTACCAGATTCTTGCACGATCTCAGGACAAGGATCCAGAACTGCAAGAACTGCTTCTCCATGGCTCGTCTCTGAAACTGAAGAAAATACCATCCCTTAGTAGCGACTTACCGGTGTACTGCGACACTTCCATGCAGTCACCACGTCCGTTCATCACTCCAGCGTTCAGAAGACAAGTTTTCGACATGGTGCATAATCTTCATCATCCTGGAAGTTCAGCTACAGTTCGACTGGTTACGCAAAGATTTGTGTGGCCAGGGATTCGAAAAGATTGTAGAGAGTGGGCTAGGCAATGCTTGTCATGCCAAAAAAGTAAAATATCCCGACATACCACCTCTCCTCTATCCACTTTCCTGACACCTTCCTCGAGGTTTTCTCACATACACCTCGATATCGTAGGGCCACTACCACCATCTTCTGATTACAGATACTGCCTTACGATCATCGACAGGTTCACGCGATGGCCAGAAGTAATCCCTATCAAAGATATCACTGCGGAGACCTGTGCAGCTGCTCTCGTGTCTGGTTGGTTTGCCAGATTCGGCTGTCCTGCGAGGGTGACTACAGACCGTGGTCGCCAGTTCGAGTGCCACCTCTTCAAGGCTCTTACTACCTTGATTGGTGCCCGCCACTTCCGCACCACAGCTTACCATCCTGCTGCAAACGGCATCATCGAGCGTCTTCATCGCCAGCTCAAGGCAGCCATCATGTGTCATGCCTCCTCGTCACAGTGGACCGAAGTTCTTCCACTGGTACTTCTAGGCATGCGCAGCGCTTGGAAAGAAGACCTCCATGCATCTCCAGCTGAGCTTGTGTACGCGAAACCACTACGCTTACCTGGTCAATTCCTGTCTCCTGAAGATGACTACAAAACAGCTGACGTCACAGAATACACGACGCGCCTACGCTCTTCTATGGCCAAGCTCACACCAAGACCAACTTCATGGCATACTTCTGCTTCGCCATTTTACATACCACGTGATCTTCACACAACATCTCACGTATTTCTCCGCCAGGATCACGTGAGAAGACCTCTTGAACCACCTTACGCTGGTCCATATAAAGTACTGGAGAGAACACCAAAGTACTTCAGAATAGAAGTCCAGGGTAAAAGCGCAACTGTCAGTATCGACAGACTGAAGCCGGCCTACCTAACTAAAGAGGTGCTAAATGCTCGACCTACTGGCATTTCATTACTACCACCGGCAGTTCTGAAATCTCCTGCAGGAACCAGAGATGGCAAAGACGTTCATCACCCTCAGGAGAAACGCACACGCAGCGGTAGAAGAGTTCGCTTCCCTGATTATTACCGACCATAGCCATGGTCTCAGCGGGGGAGTGATGTAGGACACATACCACACTACACTACATACATATATACTTACACTTTATTTATATTTTATGTAACTATTTATATTATAAGAATATTCATTATTGTACATACACACAAACTCACGCAAATATAAATTTTATATATTAAAATAATTAAATATAATTTGGACATGCAAACATTTTATATACGTATTTTATTTTACACCTACCGACACTTTTCAACATTTTACACGACACTGTGCACGCCCGTGCGAACAAAATATAACGGTCACGCCGACACAGTGTACGACAAAAAAATTCATTCCGCGTTCGTTCTCAACGATTATTACATGTAACAATTGTGCTGATATATTTGCCTTGTTTATAATCCTTCATATCTGTTGTTATTTCATAATTATTGTCCTATCTGCATATCGTTGTATATTATAATAACTGTGACTGTAAATCGTGTGTTTCAAAAATATATTGTTACCTTTGTGAAGTGTTCGTGTCAGTTATTTGTGATCGTCAACTAAGTGTCCTTTTCTTTTTTATGTGTGTGGTGTAATTAGATAACCATATCTACACCCCCACAATATAATATTATGTATTATCTATGGTTAGAATAACGTTAATATAGGTAACTTTAATTGACTTTTCTTTGTTGTTGTAGCTTTATAATATGGCAGGTAGCAATTTTTCTAACGTTGAAATATTTTTCAAAGTAGTTCCAGTAAATAAATTATGTAAAATTAAATCACATTTATTACATACGAATTATAAATGGCGATTTTGGTGAGTTTCCTTTTCGTCTACCCTTCTGAAAATGTCTGTGCACGTCACTGATTGTCATATATCTAAGATCTGTCCCTGTCAGCAGGAGTAGCGGCTGTGTTGGCAGGTAAAAAGTCGTGGATGCCCACGGAACAAAAGAAAACGAATGAGATTAGCATACCGAACTGTTATTAGAAAAACCAGCGTAACCTGTCAGACACATGTTTACACATCGTAATAATATTTTCACTACATAGAATGCTGATCAGCATCACGTCACGTCACGCAAACAAACATTCGTCAACGAAACAACAATAATTAAAAATAAACCTTATTCCAAAGACATATTTGCAATAATAATTAATGATTAAACGAACTTACCTGTATGTGAAGTTCTATCATAATTATGTGAAGTGCTTCGTCCGAAGAGATTAGCATATTAACCACATGTAGTAACGCATATCGTGTCGCCATCTACACTATATTTTAGATAAATTGTACCGGTGTTTATTTATTTTTTGACAACGCACCCCCTCCCAGGTAACCAGCGTCAGTGCTGCTCTGCAAGCTCATTTAGTTCAGGGCTTCATTCAAATATTTTACGATAGTTATAGGGTTGTCCACAGGCAAGGGTGGGCGGGTTGCTAATCTCTTCGGACGAAGCACTTCACATAATTATGATAGAACTTCACATACAGGTAAGTTCGTTTAATCATTAATTATATTCGTGCTTCGTCCTCGAGATTAGCATATTAACCACATGTAGACTTTTAGAGCACATAATCGTAAAATATATGAAAGTTAAGATATTTGTTTATATAACAAAGATAATCATGATTCATGATTAATATGTTATTTATTTATTATTTACATAATCGATGTCAGTATATGTTTTATTACCTATTGTTCCGAACAAAATAATAATACGTATGTATTATTTAGCTGTTTGTTACGATCTTTCGCGCAAGAACAATCATAAATTTTAGTTTTTATTTAGGCGATTCACTCAGCAACAAGTTAATACTATTTTGCAAATAGTCCTAGTACAGATTAAAATGATTTCCATACAAATACAGCATACAATGCGGTAACACACTTCCTCTCTTTTTAATAGAATATACCTATTTTTAATATACCTATGTATATTTTTCATTTATATGAGTTTTTAAAGAAAGGAGACCATCTGACTTTTTGGTGTAATTTTTCCAGTTAGGGAAAAATTATTTCGACATTATTGTATAGCAAAAATTTCTCAAACAGCTAATATAGGCAAAGCATGTAGAAACTATATTGCTTGATCCTTTTGATCTTGATCTATGATTATTGTTTTACCTTAACTTTTAAGATCATAGAATGGAAACGAACAGGGCTAAAGTCTGTTCAAACTAGTTATCGTCAAGACATTTACAATAGTAAGAAGATATATAAACAAAAATAAACTATAGAGAATACCTATTTACATTCATTTTTATTATAAATTAAGGGCGCCTTTGTGCGGTATTATGAATCGAAAACATTCAAGTGATGACATTCGAACCATTACCAGAGTTCTATTTTAAGTGTTTGTAAGTACGTAATCAGTTCGTTTGTATTTATTTAATACCACTTGTACGATTAATGTATACATATACTCGTAGTGCGGAACTATTCGTTGTAAAAAAATGTGAATGTCAATGTTCTGCTTTAATTCTCAGCCCAATAATAGTTTCGTGAGCACAGACCATGCCCCCCGTTGTTGAGGTAATTGACGATTTTTCATACTTTCTAAAGAACATTATTAGCATTGCTTAGAAATCAACAGGATAATCAGCAATTTAAAGTGCAATAAAACATAATAGTTTTTTTTTTACATTTTGCACTTAAAATATACTTAATTGCTATGTAATAAGCAACAACAGCGTTTAAAATTGTATGTGATGCGTATTTTTATTAATTGATTGATCGATGCACATTTTAAATATATTTTTGTATCGGATGCACTGACTAATCAGTGATATGATTTAAGTACATACATTTTATGTACAATCATTTAATAATAATTTAAAGCCTGACCTAACTATTTTATTATAGATTGTCTGATTTAATTAATATATGGAATACTAAGATCAAATAGTAAATATAAAATTTACAAGGTTTAGTGTTCCACTGTAAACTTAACTAAGTAAATGCGTAATCTAGAAAGTAGAATATATGCATTATTGTTAATAATATGCAGCTTTTTATCCTAAAGTGCAGTAAAGGAATCTCTTGACATCTTGATATCTAAATAAATTTATAAAATTCTTTTAAAATCAAGATTAATCTTGTTTTCGAAAATATTGGTATACATAAATAATATCTATGTAAAACCCATTTTAGGCATCCAGGTCTATATCCTGATATGGTTATTCATTGGTAAAATGCAAATGGATTAAATCTTTAAATTTAAATTTTAAATTGTGTTTGCTTTATTTCAAAATGTAACACTTATGTATGTGTTTTTTGAAAACATAATAAGTTGAGAAACTAACCATCGATAAAGAGATATTGTAATCATTCAAGTATATCCTTAGACGTATCTTAGGTATAGCTATACAACAGAATCATTAACTAATAAATCATTAAAGATTTAGTTTGTTAGCTAATTATTTGCTGCTGTGACGGCAAGAATACGATTTCCAAGATGACGGCTTCTAAGAATGGGTCTGCGAACATCCATCTCATTGTCGCCGTCATAGGCGCAGGTTCTTTTGTCCTGCAAACTCGCACTCACCCTACGCGGCGGAAGTTGGCTTTTTTAATGTAAGTATTATTATTTTATTAGATGTATTAGATTTGATTTAGATGGAGGAAACATATTTCAGGTCTGCTAGATTTTCTATAAATGGTTTTATTCAAACAAAGTTTTGCGCTTGGCATAGCTCTTATTGAAAAGTAATTAAATCAAGTTAGATATTTCTACTTTATATATTATATTGTTTAGCTACGTCTGAAAGTGCAACCTTAATTACAGTATCAATAATGAAAGCTGCAGTAACCGGGTGTTCTTTTGTAAGACCCACAGACAGAACTTGATATAGCAAAACCTTTTTGAAAAGACAAATCCACCAACACTTATTGCAGATGGGTTCTCTCCCAAAATTAGTAACGTACGTATGGGATTCTAAGTTCATGAATTCAGTTTACTGTATACGTAATTGTCTCTGACCACCCCGCCAGGGATACAGCGCGAGGATATATATGTATGTATGCATTTATCTCCCGATATATAAACACAATAATTTGCTTTCATGTCTACATAATTATGACGTAATGTTCAGAAATTCTGGATCTTTAAATGCTATCCTCGGCGTAGCCATACCATACCATCTAAGGTTTCATGGCTGTCTGTCAATAGGAGACACCTCCGAATCAGTGATTGCTTTTTAGCTATGCACATCTCATGTGCGTCGAAAAAGATGTCGAAGTTAGAGACAGTCCTGAATGCCCAATCTAATTGCGTCTTATTCGAATTGTCCTGTATGTACTGGCTACGCACATATGTCATATTATGTTGTTGTACGTAATTGTACAAAATAACAAGGGAAGAGGCAGTCCCAAATGTACTGCCCGCCAAGTTGTAGACTTGTACTGTGCATTGTAGTTACACGTACATTAGTCGCAATATGTCAAAGTAAGCGACAGTCCCAAATGTACTGCAAGCAAAGCTTGTAGTTACACGTACATTAGTACGCAATATGTCAAAGTAAGAGACAGTCCCAAATGTACTGCCCGCAAACTTGTAGTTACACGTACATTAGTGCGCAATATGTCAAAGAAAGAGACAGTCCCAAATGTACTGCCCGCAAAATTGTAGTTACAAGTATATTAGTGTACAATATGACAAAGTAAGAGACAGCCCCAAATGTACTGCCCGCAAACTTGTAGTTACACGTACATTAGTATGCAATATGTCAAAGTAAGAGACAGTCCTAAATGTACTGTCGGCATACATGTTATTTACATCGTAAAGAACAGTCTTGCCCCTGCAGTCTCAACGTAGATAGCGATCGCTTTACGACCGATTTCGGTTGATAAGTCATAACGATTAATTTTTAACGATTTTTGCAAGTCTCTGCATTAAAACAGACTATCGATTGTGATTGGAATCATATCGAATCTGTCAACTTTACGATGGCTGATAATGTTTTTACGATCAAACTTGACAGCTCGCAAAGTTTTAGTGCTTATCGTTATGCCAAGCGATTTTGTTTTTTTTTTCATTATTTTTATCGATCGGTAGTTTACGAAAATAATTGCTATGGCGGGCCTGCAGCCCCTGATATAGTATTATTCGTCATAATACGCAATACGCATTTCGAAGTAATCATAGAATATTATGTTAAAAATCTATTAATACTGTAATTTAGTAAAATACAGAAAGAGTGGATTGTTTTAATACTATAAAACACATTTGGATATTTAGTGGGTATTTGTTAATATACAAGGTTTGAACTTCATGGATGCAACTACCCATGAAATTGTTTAGAAACCGTGATATTATTATTTTGATATGTTACATTTGTTAATTATTCATAGATTATAATCAAAATTAAGTAAAGACTATCCCGAGTGTAGTCCGCTAACTTCTAGTTACGTACTTACGCAATATAATAAGGTAAGAGACAGTCCCAAGTGTACTGTCCGCAAACCTCTAATTACGTAACACCGTAAAAAATAATACCAAAAAATGTACTTCTTAGTAAACGTGTAATTACGTTTATTATAAGCAACACAGTAAGAGATAGTGACAGTCCGAAATGCACTCAGACATATTATCGTAAAGATACAATCCCTTTTAGTATTAAAGATATTATTCATTTGTAGGTATCATCTAAACGTCTTATCAACAACAGATCTCTTTGTTTATAAAAACACGAATTGAACACTTGATATAGTCGTCAAGACCATTTCACGGTATAGGTATGGTTATTCTATCTCGAGACAGTTATTCTGTCCGAAAAATATAAAATACCACTACAGTGAAATAATATTACAGGAATAAAAATTACCTTGCATGAACATGAAGTATCGCCGTCTTCTGTCCTATTGTTACACTTTTGCCTACTATGTTTTAATTTTATAATACTATTACTTTTATAATAATTGTAATCGTTATTAAACAAATTTCGTTTTTGCATTTTCGTTATTTTGTTTTGCAATGAAACTAAACAATGAGTGTGAAATGGCGGAGCACTAAAATGCGAATGAGCTTGCAGAGCAGCGCTGACGCTGGTTACCTGGGAGGTTAATATGCTAATCTCGAGGACGAAGCACGAATATAATTAATGATTAAACGAACTTACCTGTGTGTGAAGTTCTATCATAATTATGTGAAGTGCTTCGTCCGAAGAGATTAGCAACCCGCCCACCCTTGCCTGTGGACAACCCTATAACTATCGTAAAATATTTGAATGAAGCCCTGAACTAAATGAGCTTGCAGAGCAGCACTGACGCTGGTTACCTGGGAGGGGGTGCGTTGTCAAAAAATAAATAAACACCGGTACAATTTATCTAAAATATAGTGTAGATGGCGACACGATATGCGTTACTACATGTGGTTAATATGCTAATCTCGAGGACGAAGCACGAATATAATAATAATTCTTTATTTCCGAAAATGTTCATTACAAAATATTTGTGGAGACCTCCCAGTAAGTAGTTTAAAACACTTGTGTTGGGAGTGACTCGCAACTTCCCCAGTGGTAATTAAAATATTTCTAACAATAGGTACATAACTTACATTAACTTACATTAAACTTACATTAACTTATTTTTAATTTTAAACTTACATTAACTTAGTGTGTGTGTGTGTGTGTGTGTGTGTGCGTGCGTGTGTGTATGTGTGTGTATATGTGTGCGTGTGAGTATGTGTTTGTGTGACTATGTGGTTCTACTAAGTATCTTCTCCACATCCTCATAATTCAGAGTTCTTAACCATTCTGTTATATTTTTTAAATTATTAATTTTATTGTACACATAAGCAGACTGTGACAAATACTGACGTTGTGCAAAAACAGTGTGCGTCAGGGTTGTAGGGGCCACAGAATTATTCCTTCTTTTCCTTTTGACATTGCTATTAAATGGTAGTGACTTATGGAGGTTTAAAATAAGGTTAAGTATGTATAGTTTTCTTACTGAAAGGAGGTTGCTGATAGCGTAGAGTGTTTCCGTAGAGTATCTATAGGGTTTGAAGTACATAACCTTTATTAAGGATCTCCGAGCTCTTTCTAAATATAGGAATTGAGTTTTGCTGGCTCCTCCCCACACCGCGATACAATATGTTGTAACTGATCGTGCTAGAGCGATATAATAATAATAATAATAAAACCTTATTTATTTCTTACTTAATATAAGTTTTACATATTTTTTTATATAACAATTTTAGTATTCTATTTATTACGTAAGTATCACTATTAGTAAATATGTTATAGTCCTTATTCTATTTTGAGCTTATTTGTAAGAACCCCGGTTTGGGTACAATTACAGCTTGAGAGTGTTTTGCATAAAGGATTGTGAATAGAAATGACAAAACTAGTAGCAGGTTGGGAATTTAAATATGGAGCAAAGCAGATATAATTTGTTTTAGATATATTGAGGGTTAACAAGTTGTTATTAGCCAGTTTTCCATCCTTAACAGACCCCTTTCAGTTACTTTTTGGACCGCATCCCAAGTTTTTGCAGAAAATACAGTGGCAGTGTCATCAGCATAGGAGAACCTACCCCCAACGTCTGTTAGGTTACATAACTCGTTTATATATATTATGAACAGTGTTGGGCCAAGGACACTGCCCTGCGGAATTCCGTAGGTTATACTCTCCTCATCACTGATGAAACTGTCAATTTTAATTGCCTGTTTTCTGCCCTGTAGGTAGCTACTGAATAGAGCTAGAGATGTATCTCGGATGCCAATGCTCTCCAACCTGTGTACAAGGATGGGAACAGATACCGTGTCAAAGGCCTTCTTAAGGTCTAAAAAAAACGTAAGACATTTGTTTTTGTTTTGAACTTCTTTGACCACAGTAGAAGTTAGTTGTAAAATAGCATCTTGAGTAGATAAGCCTTTCCTAAAACCAAATTGAGATTTCGATATAATATTAAATTTGTTTAGATAATTTATCAATCTACTGTTTATTAATTTTTCAATAATTTTTGCTATAGATGTCAAGACGGATATTGGCCTATAGTTGTTTATTTCACTTCTGTAACCTCCCTTGTACACCGGTGTAACTAAAGATCGTTTGAGATCGTTTGGAAATACACCCTTAGAAAAGCAGAGGTTAGCCAAATTTGTAATCAGTGGAACTAGTAGGTCTCTAGCAATCTTTAACAATTTAGTAGGGATCCCATCCCATCCCTGAGCACTACTTGAGTCTTGACTCAATTACTACCCATAATTATATTATCAACTTCCTGTGGGTCAACATCAAACAGGGCAAAAGAAAATAATTGAGTGTGATTAGCACTGGGGTTATTTGATATGATGCCAGATTTGTTAATGATAGCTTCTGCTAAATTTTTACCTATTTTGACAAAGAAGGTATTTATACAATTTAGGGAGGTATTAGGCAGTGGGGTTATATTTAACAAAATAGTATTAGATGCTTTTGGTGGTTTGTATTGGGTAATAGACCAGAGTTTTCTTGGTTGTTTTATTGATTTTTGTAATTGATTTTTGTTATATTGAGTTTTAAGTTTTTTAATTAGATTAGTGCCAAAATTACAATATCGCTTAAATGTTATTTTTAACATTCAATTCGAAGTTTCAATTGCATATGATTCCTAAGCCTAATGCAGCGCAAGACCCCTAAGGTTATCCAGGGTTTTTTAACTCTCTTGTTACTTGAGATCACAATTTGTTTAGAGTTTTCTAGGATAGCCCTTATAATTATTTCTATAAGTGTGTTTGCATAAACATCAGGATCGTTATAAATATTTTATTTGGATATGTCAGCATTGATAAGTGATTTATAAGTGTTCTCAAAATCAATAACAGTTCTACTTTTTAGGTTTGTTTCTTTTTTAGATGTAAGGGGTAATTTTAAAACAATCATATTGTGATCTGTAACAGTCGTGTCTAGTACTGCAATAAAGGCAGGGTTAAGTTTGTTGTCTAATTTTATACACACATGATCAAGGCAACTGTCATTCCTAGTGGATAAGGTATGTCCAGGGAGTATGCCGTGCGAGGATAGTGCATTTAGGTAGTTTAGTCGGTTATTACGCTCATAGCTAGTTTCGTTTGGTGAAATTATAAGGTATATATTTATGTCGCCCATGATTATGACATTTTTGCTACGTGAAAGCGTCTCTAGGTGCGATTCTAGGCTATCAATAAAATGTGTGGCATTTTTATGTGAAGGGGAACGGTAGATACCGATTATTGTAAAGTCAGCTATCGAAATGTTGAGACCAGTCGCTTCGGTAAGATTAAGTTCGTTCACTGTAGCCCGATGTAAGTTTTTGATGTAAACTACTACACCGTCATTTTGACAAAATAATTTATTTGTTTGATAAGAAGTATAGTTATGTAACTGCGGAACCGGTTTCATAGAATGTAACCTGCATTCGGTTAAGAGTAAGATATCAACCTCAAACTTCAATTCAGATAATGTTACTTGTAAATCGTCTAAATTCTTGTAGATGCTAACGATATTTTGTGTTACAAGTGATAGTTTATGGTGAGAGTTTATGGCTAAGTCAGACATATCGTGGATTTTACATTTAATAGATTCTGCAACTTGGATATTATCTAGTTCTAATGTTCTTGTATTCAGATTATCCATTAATATAATAATAGGTTTGTAATAAGGGGTTTAGTATTAAGTTTGTTTGTTATTTTTAAATTAAAAATGGTGGTCAATGTATGAAAGTATGTGAGCGTGTCAAGTTTGTAATGGTGGAGAGAGATTGAGTATTCGTCCGAGTAGAGTGAGTATTTGGAGCGTGTATATGCTGTTTTACTTGATAAACCAGTTGATGGAGTGGAGTCTTGATATGTGTTATAATATAGTGTATAATAGTTGCATAGTGTATACAGTTTATTATGTATATTATTTGGTATGTAACTATGTATGTTCTTGCTAATGGTGTGTATATTTGTTGTATAAAGGGTGTGTACTAAAAAAAGTCTGAAAAGGAGTGTTAATATGTGTATAGTATGTAAGTTCAATTTTTATAAAAATAATAATTAGAAAAACAAAGAAAATGTTATTAGAATATGTGACTTGAATTTTCGGCCACATGCAAAGTAAATACAAAAATAAGCCGTACATGAAAAAATTAGTTACTAACTTAATTTCAAATGTGCACACAGTTAGTCATTTTTCTACGAGGAGGTGGTGTATTTGCGCTTCATTATTAATCAAAATAATTTTGGAGGTATCGTCTTTTCTTAGAAAAACTCTTCCAAAAGATGTCCAACAATACTTAAACTTTTTGTTTTTAACTAGGTCTCTTGCTAAGAAGTAAAGTCGTGCACCTCTCTGCGTGAGCTGTTCGGCGATAAATATAGGCATGTCTTCATTAGTGGTGAAGCCTAGATGTTTGGCTTGGAGCCTATTCTTGGTTTTTAAATTATAGGCCTTTGCGTTCTTTAGCAGGTCGTTTTTTATTAATGTGGATCCCAGTTCTACAATGATAGTAGACGTTTTTTCACTTTCTTGGCGCCCTTTTAAACGATAGATGTCTTTTATATCCCTCGGTTGTATTTCAGAGTTTATAGTGGTAGATAAACAACTAACAATTTTAATTAAGTTCTCTCTAGTTTCAAGCGGCAATTTAGGCACGTTACGTATTTCAACGCTAGTCTTGCGCGATAATCTTTGTAGTTCTTCAATTTTATCCTCTAGAAGCGTGATATATTCTCGATCCTTTGACTTTCTGCTTTCAAGCTGTTCCACTCTTTTTTGAAGCTCCGCATTTTGGGACATTAAAAGTGACATCGACTCCTCAATATTCGTATTTGTTTGATGGATGGTTTGCAGATTGGTTCTAATTTCTTTTAACTCTTGTTTGGTATGAAAGTAAGGAGCTGATCATATCCTTTATGTCGTTTTTAAACGAGTCAAAGTGCCTTTTAGTGCGTGCTAATACATAATTAGGAGGAGTGCAGTCGGTATTTAAATCTGCCACCTTTGAAGTTTCGTCAGCCATCGCAGATAGAATTTATTTTGAATTTATCTGAATTAATAGTCAATTTCAAAATGACGCCCTCTATAACTTCGATTCTTCCGTTTAAATTGTTAATGGCCAGTAGATTTCAGTAACACAAAACTCACTAATAAAATATATTAAATATTATTACGTACCTCTATATACGTTCTGGTTACTCATATCCGTTTATCCCTTTGCAAATTCATAAGCTTAACACATCTTTATCCATTAAATAACTGTCACTAAATTTAATTCACTGTACAATTTAAATGTCATGTATTTTAATTTATTCTTGATATATTGTTCAGATAACTTTTGTTGTTGAAGTTTAGCAAATATTCTATATATTAAACTCAATTTTGGGTATTTATTATAACGTTTATATAATTTTAACACAAATAATAAACTAAGTTGATGCTTATTTATCAGAGTGACGGTAGTCTCAATGCAATGCTTTTTACGACACTGATAATGTGTACAACTTGTTGTCTTTACATTAAAGTTGCCAGGATAAAGAATTTTCGTAAACATTGTGCGAACTCTGTACTATTAACATTGAATATAAGCATTAATAAATACAATAAATTATCAATATCAATGTGTATCTTTTTTTAAAAAGCATTATTCATTCAAAGTGTTATTGTCCTTGTTAAGAAATTACTGCCCTTAACAGTTTCACAATTTTGTCGAATCGAGTTATGACTGGTATCACATTGTGGAATCGACTAGAAATGTTCTCGTTTATCGATAAAAGTAATTTTATCGAAATTTAATAAAAAATGACAAATGTTTGAATTAGTTACGCTTTAAGCACGAATAATTAGTACTGTTATTAACCGACTTCAAAAAGGAGCTTAATAACGGAGGAGGTAAAATGTCATTACGTTTCTTTTGCTCTTTATAGTATAATGCCTTAATAAGGAAACAGATTTCCTGTAAGATTATTTATGTTTCGGAATCGATTCGGTATTCGGATTTGACTTGATTATTCTCAGCTTCCCTCTGCCCCATCTCCGGAACTACTGAATCGAGAATTTTAAAAATTTTGGGGAATGTAAAGCCCTACCTAACATTTAAAGGAAAAATGCAAAAGTCTTCACCACTTTAAATATCGTTAGAAGACTCTTGTTTGATCGATTTTTGGATTTTACTCCTAAAGAATCGATTTTCATTAAGTAGGCCGCGATATGGAAATCTTAAAGCGTTTAACGTCATTTTTAAATCCAAGTCGGAAATATGGATAAATCGATATGGGTGTCATATTCTAGGTTTCTCGGGGTGTTGATGACGAAAATAAGATTTTTTCTGTTAAAAATTAAGCAATCGTGTAACGCAACTGGTAAAATGAAGTAAATTCAATGAAGAACCAGGTTAACAAATATTACTTTCAAAAGTTTTGTAATCACTTAGAAAAACTGAGATCCCGCGATCAGTTTCCTATTCGTCGACTTACCTAATTGGTCGAGTCGAGTGGTGTGCGAATCTATGACACAAACCAACATTGATTTTTATATAATACGTGCTTACATATTAGATACACATACTTATGTATATAGCAAAATATTCCTTTATTTTATAACAGTCGTTATAGCAAAGAAACTATATTGATTACCTATTTGGCAAATTCGATTAAAATGGAGAAATTGAATCTAAAACTTCGAAATCAAGATTTTCTTTATCTTTCACACTGATGTCAATGGGTAGTAAAATCGTTTGTTTTTTTTTTAGATATTCATTTTCATTCTTTTTTTAAATCGTGAATTTGCGTGTGCCAAGCAAAATTTGCGTCCAAGTAAACTTGGCGCACTCAAATTGTAAAATGAGAAAATAGCTACTTATCAACCCCAAAAATGTGCGTTTAGATACTGTTTATCCTGCATGAGTAATAAAAAATACTTAAGAAAGCGGAACCAAATAGTAACCGGTTGTGAACCTCTCCCTATATCGTATTATATATTAGGTATACTTACGACTACAATAAGCTCTATCCACTGCGATAAATATAATTAGTATAACCTCATCTTCAAGTTGAAATTCGTATGCATTAATCTACGGAAATCAAATACAAACGCGTGTCAGTGGAACGTCTGATTGAAAAATGAATGTGAATGTGTTCACCGGCGTGGAACGTTACACGATATTGCTTCTCTGTTGTGCACGGCTTCATGTTCTTTGCATACTGCTACAATACAAAGCCAACATATTATAATTGCTAAATAAAATAAAATGTAATTATGTAATGCAAGTGGAAATTCGTTTCGCGTACAGAGGCCTCCGCCATATTCATAAAATTTAGTAAATTTCTGGATCTGTTTTCCAGAGGTCGAAACTGGGACTTTCGTTGTGTTTTTCTTGTACGGTTTCATAATTTTTCATATTTCTTAAAAGGTTTAGAGTTCTCGTTACATTATTTTGAGACAAGGTGGGAGACGGCTAAATCGAGTTGGAGGACATAATTCACCCAGTTTTTAAATGAATATAGTAAGCTAATTAATGTAGGCGGATATATTTAGATAATATAATGAAAAGACGTGCTTTCGCAAGTGCGTGTATTTACTGATACTGACCAAAATAACGATAATACCAATTCGCGTAATCACGAGTAAATTATTACTAAGTAGCAACACACTCAAAATAATAGTGTTGCCATCCGTTAATGATTATGATTATAACAGTCAATCATGAATATAAACGAAAATCTAAATTTTACAAGGGACTTGAGATTACCTACTTTGAAGCAAAAATAAAAAGTCAAAAAAAAATGTTTCGAAAATTTAAAAATTGTAATTCGAACAAATACTTAAAGATCTTTCATCACTAACTTTAACTTCAAAAGTATCCCAAAATATATATTGAATTAAAAAAATAATTTACTTTGAAAATAAAACCTACACAATTTAGAGGTTTTGACAAAAATTAATTAAGTTTAAAAAAAACTCACAAAACCTTATTAGGTATTATGCCAGATATGTTTTTTCTTCATCAAAAAAAAACCAAAAACTTAATGATTAAGAATTAATGGTTGTGTAGACATCTCACGGTCACAAATTTACATATTAATATTTTACTTTTCTAAATATTATATTTTATATACACACAAACCTTTTATATAAATATTTTGTATTAAAGTCAGTATAAAACTTTTTGTTGAAAGAATAGGTAAAAATGAAACAACTGTCATTGTTTGTAATTTGTTAATTTTTGATGGATACGTTTCTGTGACATAAAAAATAGGTATAATTTTATTTAGCAAATATATATCAAATAACCAATTGCTATTGATTATTATTCATTTATACCTAAAGTTGCTTTAATATGTCACATTAATGGGTGTCGGGCTCCCATCGCCCTTCCACGCGACTTCGAGGAAGGAGGACGATAGCGGTTGTGGTTCGCGCTATCGTAGCACAACGAGGGTGCAGGCTCTGTAACTGCCTCCTAACTGAGAAGTGTGTATATCCCATAAACTTAGTATATACTGGCGTATAGAGCTCGTTGACGCGTGACGATTTTTAATTTGTCAATGTCACCCATGAAATTAATGATTCCCTTGATTATTACGATATGTAATATCACAATCACATACAGGACACGTAACTATTGTTGAAATATACAGTACTTCTTTGAAATTGAAAACAGGAATAACACAAAATAAGAAAATAAGTCAACAGCATTCCCCACAGAGTGACGACTTGTGACGATCTGTATCTCGTTCAAACAGGTTACAATTGCGTCTCGTTTGCTGTTCCTTCATTTATGTGATTGCATTCTCACTCGCACTCTTTGTACGTCTATACGCCAGTACATATTATACTAAGTTTATGCTCCTGACTGAGAAGTGTGCACATCGTATAGACTCGGGTATTAGTTTGCGGAAATCCATTTCATGTGATGAGTTCTTACAGTTACAACGAATGAATTATTAGAACATTATATTAGAACAAACTTAAATTTGCAGTTGAAAGACACGTCCTTCCATACTCTCCAGTTGCAGATGTAAGTTTGTACATAAATTTAGTTCACTTTCTTAGTATTTTTTTTAGTACGGTTCTCCTTTAGGAGAGAAGGTAAAGGGTACTTTCTGTGCCCATATAACCGATGTCTTCAGTAGTAAATAGATAAATTCTTCACATTATTTCATAACAACGTCGACGTAGGTAATACATTTTAACGTCTCTTGGAGTTTCTAGCGACAAATATATTGAGGCAGTCTTTCTAGTAGGTTCCACTGAGGCGGACTAGGCCACTACAACAGTCTCAACATCATGCTACAAAATTAGCACTTATGTCAACAATTCCACAATAATGCCCAATAGTGTAGATGTAGACACTGGGACGCAAATCTACGACAATTTTACGTCACAATATCCGCCAGATACAATTAGCAAATAATGAAAATAAACGCCCAATCGCTCCCCATAAAATCCCGCCAAATAGACCTTTCTTAGTTAGGCTATCATCTGTCTCACTTTTTTTTCTGTCCGGCCAGATACCCATCGTACCAGCTGCTGTGCGACACGAACGTGGAGTCGGCAACAACGCGGTAGTAGGTTTATAGACGTCAATGAGATTGTTAGATTTCTACAGTTCAATCCGATGGAGATTTCATGGACGTCTACATCCGTGGCAGATATCCATAAATAGACAATATTTTTCGAAAAGTACATCTATACAAAATGTTGATGTGTAGACCTACTCAATTCTTTTCACTTATACATAACTTTAAAACACAATATACTATCACTTTTGTACTTCAAAACTCCCAAAAATGTAAAAAATAGAAAATCTAAATAAAATGACAACCTCACTTCTCCAGTTCCCACCAAAAAGTCCCACGCGTCATTTTATAAATGACTTTATTCTCTTGATATGAGGTCCAACTGTAATTGTATGATATCAGTTTTTGAACTCTGGTTCCAGGAAAACAAAGTGATGTGCCAGGCACTTGTAACAGGCATCGACGTCGCACACCTATATTATCTCATAAAAAAAACTGTAAATTTTCATTTAGACTTAATTTGGAGAAGTTACTCGATAGGTACGATACATGAACGTGCCAAAAAATATACAATAGAAGTTGTGCCGAAACATTGCAGCAAGATTAAATGAGACACACCAACACTTTTTTAACTAACTTTTTGAATACTAATTTGTGGCAGTAATTTTAAGCTGTTACTTTATGGGTTCATTAACGGTGCAAAAAATTCACCGGAAGTGAGGTTATAAAAAGCATATGCTATCGGATGCGCGCTGGCACACAACGATTTCTATCATTAATTCTGTAAGTACTAACACTCTAAATTAATTCTAACCGGTTAGTCAATAGGCTGGAAGTATTGCTTTGGCCTCTAGTACCAGTATAGTTTAGTGACAAGTGTATAATGAGATAAATACATTTACAGATGTTCAGATAATATTTGACAAACCCAATTTCGGTCCGTTTCTAATAGAAATGTACTTACACTTCTAATTCACTTACAAGAGAAAAAAAAGATTGAAAGAAAAAGATACACTTCAGATTTCTAGGCCCATTAATCAGAAGCATAGTCAAATCTGATTCTAAATATTCAAGATATATATCTTCTTCTGAACTTGAAGTATCAGAATCATTTATAACATTTATAACAACTTCTTGCATATCTTCCATTATATGATCTTGTTCCCAATATTTTTGTTCAAGATGTATGACATGATCACATTCCTTTTACTATTGCTCTGCAGTTATACCGTTGAAGCACTCATTTATAGAAGTTTTATTTTTTTTATTTTAAGTTCTTTAGCAGATATATTGACATTCTTTGCTGCTACTTGCCTTTTTACTAAGCTGCAAATCAGTTCGATCGCATTAAAATTAAAAAGAATTTAAGACTTAAATGCAAAATTATTCAAGCCTGCTACTAAAAAAATAGGTATTGTCAAGATCTCTACTTTATTACATATTTATGTGATTTAATATTGAAGTGCCACAATTTTAACATTGTTAATGACTTAAAATCATATAGAAACACATTTACACAATTATACATACATACATACATATCCTCATGCTGCATCCCTAACGGGGTAGTCAGAGAGGACGGAGCGCCATGCGTCGCGGTTCTTACATACTTCTTTCGCTTCCTCAAATCTCATCATTCTCCTCACACATTTTCGCCTAGGTATGCGAGAGCTTTTGACATTTCCATCCGCTAACACTCTGGCTATTTGATCTTCATAATATACATTTACAATTATCATTTATATAAACCATAAAACGCTAATTAATACCTGTCACAGCAGCCACACGCTCCGTTATTTTAAATACAATACAATAAAAAATACAATCATTATTGTATCTTTATACAATCAATGGATCAATGATTGATTGGATCATTTTACCGAATCTTCTTTCAAATCGAGAGTACTTGAACGATCGAATCTTTGAAAATGAACTATTGACACAGGTCTAATTACACAGGAGAAGGTTTATGTATACTCGTATGTGACGTTATCATAAATACAATATGGCGGATGCTCCATAATCTAATATATGAAAATCAATGTTTGTTTGTTCATTTGTTCGTATTTAATGGGCTGCCATACCATTCAATTGCGATGAAATTTGGTTTGGAAATACATAGCTGGAATCCTGAGGAAAGACATAGGCTATTTTAAAAATAAAAAACGCGGACGAAGTCGCGACATCAGGTAGTACAATAATAAAATAAAACATTCGTTGTTTAAAAGCAATATTAAATTTAATGTATTCGTAACAGATATAGTACATAAATTTTAGTTTTCTGTGCTCCTTCCCCGTATAAACTTTAACTATGTCAAATCACACTCATTTAAGTACGCAAGATGCTTATAAAAGGAGGACAAAGTTTTATCCTCATGTGTTAATACACCAGTGATCCGCCTCGGCTTCGCACGGGTAGAATTTTTCGAAAATAAAATACAGCCTATGTTTTTTGCTGATAATATAGCTTACTACAGGTGAAAGAATTTTTAAAATCGGTTAAGTAATTTTTGAGATTATTTATCTATTACAAACGAATTTTTTCTCTTTGTAATATTAGCGGATAAGTATAGATAAATAATAGTATCTTAATACTTCTGAGAACTGAGAACCACACTTTACAGTACGGCCCAGAATTAAGCAGTAAACTTGTACTATAATTGAAACAACATAACAGATCGAGGAAGTACGCAAAGCCACCGTACTTGAAATTCTAGTTAAATTATGAACGCGTAGACCGAAGTTCATACAACTTTCTATTATTTAAATAACGTTTTGTGGGCAGAACGAAATTAAATTTTCCTAATAATAGAACATAAAATAAACAAGAGAATGTCTCCCAATTTTGCGACAGCCACTCAACAGTGCTCATTGGAGGTGGAAATGTGACACACTGTCGTCACAATCTGCGTACGGACTTGTATGTACATTACATCTCGAAGTAAATAAGAAATATGTAAAGGAGAAGCAGAATTAGTATGCGATCCAAACTAAAATCTATTCTATTTAAAATTAATAGTTTCCACTATATACTTACCCTCTCTATTTTAAATCGTATACAATTTAAAATAGTATAGTATAGTATAATAGTAATTTTCACAATAAATTTACTATTTATAACCTTTAATTGTAAACTTTAAAATTATTTGTTTACATACTACAGTTTTTAGCTTAAACCATACAAAACATTAGCAGATATGGGACGCAGCAATATAAGGAACATACATTATTTTACTTTGTTTCAATTTGTTAATAGCTTACTAACTATTTTATGCAACTTCGGTCTGCGTGTAATTAGAAGAAAAATGGTCTTTGTCTTTACCCGGAGCTTAATCCATTGCCATACTAAATTTCTTTAAAATTGGTCAATGCATTTAGGAGAAGAATTGCGAATGTACGTACCTACATCGGAATTTTATGTACAAGATGCAGCGTTAATATATTTTTGCAATGTAGTACATCATTAAGTGATACCATTTTATTGTAGAACATGATATCATTTTCACAGCGATAAATAGTTTATAGTTTTTTTTTTCGCTAATTTTAAAGTGCTTTTAAATGCATACCAAACTAATTAATGACTTTCTGTGCCACATTCTATTCAAGGTGGACAGAGCAACAAAGTAAAAAAGCACATTTTCACGTCACTTGAATTGTAATAAATATGTATTTGGCCTTCGCTGACGGTACTAAGATACTGATAAATTGTTACTTGTTAAACCAACGCCTTTACAAGTTGCTTGTAATGAGCCCTGTTTTTTGATCAAATATTACGACCCACATCTTCGAACGGATTAACCGGTTTTGACAGTTCTTTCATTAGCAGGTAGAGCAGTTTTCAGATAGTAATCTAGGGTACTTTTTATACCGGAAAAATATTAATTTAATACGAGTGAAACCGCAAGGCACAGCTAGTATGCAATAACGTTATTTATGTTCTTTCGGTTCGTCGAACACTCAGACCGTGGGTCTCATTGTGAGGTAGAATTAAGTTTAGTAATAAAATTAATTGCTTCTCGACAAATCGCCCACTTGTTGATGTACTACCCAATTCTGGCTATAGCTCTCAAATACGAACTGCCTATTTATCTTTAACTTACACTTTAATGCTAATTTAGACATAAAGAAAATACGACATTAAATAACTTCAATTGGATATTAACGTACTTCCTAGTATTAAACACAACTGCAGAGAGGATTGCTAAGATTTCTTATATACATTTTTTTTAATTTTTTATATTTGTTCTAGACACTAGACCAGCCATTCCCAAAGTGGGCGATAACGCCCCTTTGTGGGCGCTGCAGGCCTAAAGGGGGGCGGTAAGAGACCCAGAAAAAAAATGGGGGCGTTGTGTAGAGGCCTGGGGGGTGATTTGTAATTTCATTTAGCTAGGAGGCATCTTAGACAACGACTGCATGAGCTCTCGACTCAGTAGACAAAATAAGTTTGGGAACCAGTGCACTAGACAGACGAACACTGTGCCACACTCCATTTAGATGCTGTTCCAGATACCCGGATGCCCCAAATGAGAATAAATAAATATAATTTTAATTAGAGTTCGGAAAGTTACAAAAATTCGGCTTGGAACCAAAAAATATAATAAGAAAATTTTATATTAAAAAAATACAAGATTTCTTTCATAAAACAACAAAAAAAGCATATTAACTATTAATACATTAATACGTACACAAATAATCCTGTTAATATTATAAATGTACCTTTATAGTTTTTCGGTACTACAAGAATCTAAAAGTTGTAAATGAACATTTTTGCATAGAGATTCATCCCAGTGTTTCTGACAAAAGGTCGAGGTAGGCAGGTTAGTACTCAGACAAATACTTAACCAAGCATTTTGAGCATCGGTTAAGCACGGCACTTTAACCGATCCTAAGGAAGGGCGAATAACAGATAGGAAAAGGTTTTCCGTGCTGTAGGTTGACGAAAGAAAAGCAGGCAGTGACATACTCCAGATTTTGCGTATGCCCAGGTCTCTATAACGGATAGGAAGCGAGGCTCGATTCCAGAACCCGTCATCAACAAAGGCACAATTTAATATTTTAGATAATATTTATATTTTTGAGAATATTGTCTACAGATCGCCTCTTTGCGATAATATCGTGTTATCTCTAAAAATGCAATTTTACAGGAAGCTACTTTTAAACTTTCAAATAAGTATAAAATCTAAACGAAACAATGTTTTAATTAAATCTGTCATTAATCATATAATTCAACTAATAAGCTTACTAAAATTAAAAAAACAACATTAAGTTTGATAGTTCTTGCTATAAATTAGCACATTTAAAAAAAGGGAAAATATGTGACGTTATGTATCGATGTAACAAATGTACTTGTCACGTTGTTGATGATGTAATTTTTGTTTCATATTCTTTTCGTACTGAATTATATGATAAAAACACATTCTTGAAATTAATAATATTTGTTAAACAATAGAGAAATTTGTAGCATAACAGTGGTTATTATGGACAAAATATTAAAAAAAAATATGAAATCGAACAGTTTTCTTCATATAACGCTAATCAACAATTAATAAAATCGGACAACTATTATTCTTATTTCGAATCACTATTTTTAATTATCCGTCTACCATTTATTTTTTTATTTATAAAAGGGGGGTAAACGAGCAAACAAGCCACCTAGTGGAAAGTGATCACCGCCAACTATGGACACCCGTAACATCCACAACATCCGGGGAATCACAGATGCGTTGCCAGTATTTGGGGAAAGAGAAAAAGGAAAGAAAGGAGCGGGAGGAAGGAGATGAGCTACCGGCACTCTCACTCACCAAACGAAACACAATCGTAATAAATGCTGGTATTTCACGCCGATATTCTGTTAGAGGGTGGTATTTCACCGGGCGAGCCGGCCCAATTCATTCATGCTGCGATGCAGCATGGCTCTACCACACAATAAAATATTAGGTTGATAAAAAATTAATCCACATAATGTTGATAAAATAGCTAAGTAGTATTAAAATCAGGAAGAAAAGTTACCTATCTATGGCACACATTATAATATATTTAACTTAAGATCTCCTAGGCAGGCAGCTTAACATTTACGAATTCCAAAAAAAAAACAGTTTCATTTGTAATAATCAGTAGGGCTATTATGAACTCTTATATCCAGTCAATTTACACCCGTAAACTGAACTGCCTGGCAATAACGTATTACGACCGTACCACAAAGCAAGCCAGCCAGCGGTCACGTGACCTAAGCCATTCAGCGGTCGGGAGACTAGCTGACTTGTTTATTTTCATATTATGAGGTGTCATTTGACGTTTAGTCAATTACAATCTTGCGAGATTACCTGTCAAATTGAGCAATTCAATAAAAGCTTCTCTTGAGTAACTTTTTCTGAATTGTATTATGTTTTTTTCTTGTTAAAGGTATTCTAAGTGGATTTAAATGATAAGTTTGTAACTTTTATCGTTGTTAATAACTTTTGTGCTTTTGTATTATTGTTAATTGTGAACTTGTTATTGTTGTGTTTACCATAAAAAAATAATGTGTGACGAACATGTATTAATTAACTTATCGATAAAATATGATACCTACTTTTTGAACGCCGATTCAAGTTGAATAAACAAGCCAAAGACAATAAGCAATTCAGCGAACTCTTTAACCAGACAGATTATTTGGCAGCTCATAATACGAATTTATACAAGACAGTTTACGGGCTTATAATGAATTGCCTGGAACTTGAATGGTTTTCTAAAAGTTCATAATACGACTTCAGTACTTAATAAATTATTTATCACAGTAAATACTTTAAACATCAATAAAATCTCTTTGTGTCTACTAGCTAACTAAAAGATAACATTCTAAAAAATTACAATTGCACTCGCTTAGTAAAAATTAGTCGTAGCAGTAATCTATAAAAATGGTATTCTTACAGGCTATAAGGCTTCAAAAAATGGCATGTGTATCACATGGGACGAGATTTTTATCAATTAAATACATGAGATCTAATTGTATTTCTTGGTTAATCTGTTATATTTAATCAACATTTAAACGTACAATCTTCTCTGCAAGGTGGTTTCAGCTGACAATCTAGAATAGTCTTTTTAGTATTTGTTGATTCATGTGAATTGACCACTATTCCTTAGTCGAATTGCAACATTTTTCTTTCAGTTTATTACTTGTCTTGGTTTTTTTTTATTACTTTAACTGTCGGAGTCGGACTTTAAGTCGGAGTAGAACTTAGTTTTTTTGACTCTACTTGCATGGTGCTAACATTTTGGACAGCAGATGGTTCGTTTCATGTTGTGAGCAGATCTGGTTCCAATTTGGTGTTAAATACAATTTCCTGGTCTTTCGCAGAAATTACATTAAAATTTGCCAGTAACATTTCATCTTGTTTTGGTTGTGTTAACAGTAACTACACCATGAGTAAAAAAAATTTGTCCTTTGGGAAGTTGTCGGTACAGTACAAAGATCTTGAGCATCGGATTCTGAAGAAGTTTCGATACATTTAATTTTTGGTTATATTGCTTGATAGTTTCGGTCTATCACGGAATCGTCGCTATTTGGAAAAACAATAAAAAGTAATTAAATTTATCAGTACACGGTTACTCACTCAATACCTATATTAGGATATTACTTAATACCTCGATATTAAGTAATATCCCAATATAGGTGTTGAGTAAATTATTTAAAAAACTTTTACTAAATTTTTACCTTCGTAGAAAGACGGATCACAGCTGCCTATGAAGTGCCTGAAGAACTATTGCTACTCAATTCACCATGGCGACATTTGAAGGATATTGCGTCTTCTTTCCCTAAAATGAATATAAATATATCTAACGTTATATAAATACAATGAAACTCCCGACCACTATCTGCTTGATGACTGTTCATCGCGACAATTCCAACGAACTCAAATGTGTTTAGGCTCATATACAACGGTATATTGTCATTACCCTCCTGCTCCATCATCAGACCTTGCTGTTATCCTAAAGCCATCTATTGCCTATTGAGAACAATTAGTGCCCTCAAACATACAAAGTCTGTATTACAGATACAGGAAAGCTTCAAACATACATTAAATAACAAAAATATTACTTACCTACTGCAATCGAAGAAATGTTAGAACCATCAACTTCTTCAGTTTGGATGCTGGAGTTATCAGTTATTTCTATTTGAGTACTACTGGAATTTTATTACTATATTTAAACGTGTTCGTTGCTAATTGAATTAGCTTATTAGACCGCGATATCATCTAAAAAATTAAGTCTAGATAGTTATTTCGTTTTGGCACATATAACGTAATTAAACGATATGTTTTAAATAAAAATAAATAAATTATCTGCAAAACTGAAACAACAAATAACCGGAACTAATTTTTCGTATTTGAAAATTATTCATCATCAACAATGTTTCATCTTGAGATATCATATTGCAAAAATGTTATTTTTCAGCAACAACGTGATATTAGTATTTATAATACTTCATATTAAGACACGATTTTTCGAGGAAACCGAGATAAATACACATACCACAATGAATAATCAAAAAATAACATTGAATTGATATATACCTTTGTAACTTAATCGTTGTAAATTCGTGATGCCATGTTGTTTCAGAAAAACAAGAACACGTTATCCTTTACGCGTCAAGTTGTCGTGTTGTAGAAACAAAGTTCTGTCTGAAAGAGACAACGCGACAACACAATATACCACAGTTGTGTTATCCATTTCGCTCATAAATTTGCCATTTTGCTATTAAATAATATCATGTTTTTGTAGAAAATGAAGATGGATAAGGCAGTTCTGATTATCGAATAAAAAAAACACTTTTTCCGAAATTTTTGTTTTGTTTTCGCAAAGAGGCGAGATATTAAAAGGGTTTGAAATTTAAAAAGTTGAGAACAGCGACGAGCGTATGTAAATTTTGGAATGAAAAGACATAAGCGAACAATGAGGCGAGCCAAGTGGGAATTAATTTTGAAAAGTTTTTCTGAAGACTGACTAAATTTTTTTATTTGATCATCGATAAAGCAGGATATGGAGTCATCTAAAACGGGGGCACCCAGGAGGTACAGAGATTCCTTTCAGACTTCTTTAAGACAAGACTTTAATATTTGGTGCCAGCTTGTTAAATGCGTTAGTTATTTCATGTTTTTTAATTACCGGAACAGAATCGGAAACCAGGGATCACATGTAGAAAAATTTAATTCTACGCCTTAATATCTTTAAACCTTTGAATGAGGGTTTTAAGGTCATTTAAAACAGTAATTGCTTTACCTCCTATTGTTCCGTCATCAAGGCACCAAATATTAAATTTGGAATTTAAATTACAAATGGCAGGATGGATAGCCAAACTGAAGATAGCTGGCCCGAGAGGATCACATTGTTGACAGCCAACTTCGGAATGTACAAATTGTCGTCATATATTAATTTCATAGACTATTGTAAGATTGCCAGAAGTAGAGATATATGCCCGGAACTTACTGTTTTATCTGCGTCAACAAGGTGAATCTATCGACAAAATTAAATGCATTTTTTATGTCTACTTTGAGGAGTACCTCACCTCCATCACGCATAAAGAAAGCGCGTGCCGCATGCACTGCCATTGCACTCTGAATCAAAACCTACTAGCGTAGGACAAAAATAATTTGAAAATATTTAGAAAAAATATTTTCAACAATAAATTAATGTATTATTATGTTGGAAATACTCAATACTTATTTTTGTTATTCTGTTTTCGAACGCTGTTGTTCCATAATCCTACGTTTGAGAGGAAGTGTCAAATCATAATTTATCAAATAATAACAGATTTTCCTTTTAAACGTCACGTACAAACTGCACTATTTAAATCATATTTTTTAATTAAATACATTTATCGCATAAAATATAAATATGTTCGTGTAGGCTGCCTGAATAATTAATTAGGTTGACCAAATTAAAAAGTAATTGAAAGGGTGTAACGAAATTCGATTTTCTATTGCCTTTTTACCATCGTTTATAGCCTGTAGGCTGCAGTGTGACATAATTATAAATTTTTGCAAGCAAAAATAAGATGTTCATGTACGGCGAGTGAATAGAACAGAGGTAGGCTTTGATTATTCGTAATTTTCGTTAATTATACTGACTATCTCCCACATTCTAAATAATATTTTTTTCACTTTTTATAAGCTATAAAACCTAAGCTTTTAAATTATATATTCGTTATTACTGTCCAAGGAAAACGGGTATGGCATAGAAAAGTTGGCATTGTCCTTTAGAGTGAAGACAGATTAATCCCTGGGGAAGGGCCATAGGCTACTTTTCTTTCAATTACGCGCGAACAAAGTCGTGGGCATAAGCTATGTATAGCTAAAAGTCTAATAATAGATTACTATGATTACACACAATTAAACTAACAATATACGTAGTAAATTATGTAAGTAAATTGTCGATATTATACGTAAATAGCCTGAAAATTGGGGGTATGTACGGTCACGTTTTGATACAATCAAGTCAAATATAAACTCACACGGGCTTACAAAGGAAGCATAACAGTAAAGCAGATTAAACATAATACGCACATATAATACACAGTCTGGTTATAAATACTGTTACAATACAAAAAACAATAATGTTACTTTTGAATTTAAACCTGTCATTCGAATATTCATTGTGTTTTCTCATTTTTGCGCCAATCATTGTTAAATATTCATGTGATATTAAAATGGAACGGGGTGATAGGTATGGAGCCAAATACAGTTTTTGAAACTCTCCATCCGCTTGGTATTAGTCGCAGCTTATAAGAGACGCACTGGTCATTGCTTAACCGACGATTTAAAATTGAATGGGGTGGTAAAATCAAAACAACTTCTTAGGCAGTCTACAAAGCGAGGTCACAGAAAAAACTTATTCACTGACGAGAATTTTTTTTTTCTATTAGACATTATAATAAGCAGAATGACCTAGTTTATGCTCAAACCTCTAGAGAAACTTCTCAAAGGAGTTACCGAACCATATATTTGTGAAAAAAGTATTAAAACATCGACCCAGGTGTATCAAGATACGATTATTGAAAAGGTAGTTAAGCCTCTTAACAACACCATGTTCCATAACTAAGAATAGTCCTTTCAGCAAGACTCAGCATCGGGTCATAAAGCTTGATCCACACAAGCGTGGCTGGAAAAGGAAGTTTCTGACTTCATCAGCGCTGAAGACTGAACGTCGTTAAGTCCCGATCTTAATCCACTTGATTATGATTTATGATCTCTTTTACAGATAATTTGGAGTCCTTAAAACATTGGGATATATAAAATGGAGCTATAGAATTAGTAATTTCATCCACAAATACCAATATTTAAAATTGACGGTTTTCTCATATATTTACCACTTTTGATATAAATCACATCTTCTTTAAAATGAATGGTCTTTGTTACAAAAAAATTGTAAACTTCAAAATTAACAGTTCTCACAATAAAATTTTGCTTACTTTAATCACTGAAACTTTAATGTGGTGTAATCGTGATAATGAATGCTTGGGAAGAAATCGTGAGGTCAAATGCAGGCAGGTTTAGATCGTTTCACATGGGTAAAATTTTTCAAATTTATTTGTAACTTTATACAAACATGACGATATATTTATATCACTTTTTTTGGTCAGGTTAGGTGAGGTCATTTTAAGACACAACGCACGAGTCGAGCTAGCGAAGCGAGCGTGCTGCGGTAGCTGCCGGCAAAACGCCGGCAGCTACATGGAACAGTATTGAAATAGGAGTCCGCACTCTAAAGAGACAGTTGAAGTCGAGAAATTTAAGCTCGAAACATCTCTATAATTCACCATTTTTTTCATCTTTTGCTGTTGGTATATTATAGCAATGTTATATATTTGTGTATATAACATTGCTATATATATATAGATGTGGTGTATTTCTAACTTATTTGCAAAAACAGTATTGAAACAGGAGTCCACACCTAAAGAGATAGTTGAATTTGAGAAATTTAATTTCGAAACAATACTCCATCTCTTTTCATCTTTTGCTGTCTGCTGTATATAGCAATCTTATATATACTATATCAGGATGTCAACTGTGGAAGCGTGCTCGTCGCAACCCCTGCCAGCCCTTTTCAGGGCTACAATTGCTCTGCTGTGCTTACCATGCGGGACAACGTAGATTTGACGGACACCAGTGTGTCCCCGCTGGTGTAAGCAGAGTGCAGTTCGCCGTTGGGGACCGCCACCCAACACGCTGTGCACCTAGCGGTGGAAAATGGAGGGAGGAGTGCAGAATAGCTGCGTGGAATGTGAGAAGTGGGATTGAAGAAAAGATGAATGAAGTGATGGATATTATGGAAGAGAAATATTGGATGTGTTATGTTTAAGTGAAACCAAGCGAAAGGGCAGTGAACTTGCCGACTTGCTCGAAGGGGGCATCGCTCTGTGGTCAGAGGTACAACATGGAGATAGAGGATGCCAGGGGGAAGGCGTTTTGCTGTCCTCTCGTTTGGTTAATTGTATGACTGAGTATAAATGTGTAAAGCCTAGATCGCTCTTGGTGCGTCTCAAGATGGGGTTGACGAGAATTTTTATTTTGGCGGTGTATGCTCCAGTGTCCTCTCACGGCTTGGGTGAGCTAGAACAGTTTTGGGAGAATGTTAGAGAAGTTCTAGCGACGGTTGAAGAGAATGAGAGAATTGTTGCGTGTGGAGACATGAATGGATGGGTCGGGACAGCTCGAACTGGATTTGAGATTGTCCTAGGCAAATATAATATAAAATAAAAATAGGAGAGTGAATGATACTGGTAGGATTCTGTTAGGAGTGTGTATGGAAAAGGATCTTTTTGTTGCTAATACCGCATTTAAGCACAAAAGGATTCATTAGTACACTTGGGAAGGAAAGCATGGGAGAAGAAGATTGATTTATTCCTGGTGGATAACAGGCTCCAGAAGCAAATTATGGACACAAGAGCGCATAGAGGAGCCGATCTGGGAACGGACCACTTTCTGGTGATAATGAGAATAAGGAGTCTGTTTGCAGAATGGCGACATTGCGTAGTGTCCAAACCTGCAGCGGTTTGTCGCATCAAAAGCTGGAAACTGCAAGATGCGACCACCAGGAATGAATATGAAAGGGTAGTATCCGGTAAGTTTGATGATAGATTGAAAGTGATGAGCGAGGATGTTGAAGAATGTTGGTAGAACCTTAGGGATAGTATGATCGAGGCTGCGAAAGAAGTGTGTGGAACGAATAAGATTGGGAACGGTAATAAGCGTGATGTGTGGTGGGATGATGAGGTGAAAGAGTCTGTGTACAAGAAGAAGAAAGCATGGCAAGACTACCTTGCTACCAGAAATGACTGTGGTATGAAGAATTTGTTGAAAGATAGATATTCAAAACTTTTTAAAAGAGTATGCTCCATAGTTAAGTCTTTGGCAATCAGCAGTAAAATCTGGAATTCAGAAAACAAAGTTAAAACTACTTGGAATATAATTAATAGAGAGACTGGTAAAATACAACCACGAGATAATAACTTAACTCTAAAGAGCGATAGTAAAATCTTATCTAGCAAGTGAGATGTAGCAAATGCCTTTGAAATCTTTTTTACTAATATTCCTATTTTAACAACGCAATCTCTAAACTCCTCATCTGTCCAATCTGAAAAACTATTGAAAGAAAATGTAACACATAATATTGGAAAACCGTTTGTTTTTGAGCATGTAACACCTCATTTCATTGTTGAAACATTTAAATCTTTAAACCTAAAGCCTACTGAGGATAATTGGGGCATGTCAGTAAAGGTCGTTAATTCAGTCATTGAC
The DNA here is from genome assembly GCA_907165235.1 of Zeuzera pyrina. Lineage (NCBI taxonomy): Eukaryota > Metazoa > Arthropoda > Insecta > Lepidoptera > Cossidae > Zeuzera > Zeuzera pyrina. Next base: position 5,088,267 of record OU015639.1, read on the forward strand.
ATTATTGCGCCTCACTTGGCTATTATTTTTAATCGAAGTATAGACCAAGGAATTTTCCCAGATTTAATTAAACATAGCTGGCTCATTCCGTTATTTAAAGCAGGACAACAGACTGATCCAACAAATTTTAGGCCAGTTTCCATTTTGCCTGTGCTTTCAAAGGTTTTTGAGAAAATTATGAACAAACAATTACTTGTTTTTTTCATTTTAAATAGGTTGCTTCATAGTGAGCAGTATGGTTTTAGCGAAGGTAGGTCCATTATCGATGCTGGAGCTAAACTGTTGGAGCATATTTTTTATGCATGGAAGCACTCACAAAATGCTATTGGTGTGTTTTGTGATCTGTCTAGGGCCTTTGACTGCGTGGTTCACGATACTCTTTTACGTAAGTCCAAATTTTATGGTTTGGGAGACAAGGCATTGGAGCTGCTCAATTCGTATTTAAGTGAAAGAGTTCAGAAGGTTAATATTACCAGAGTTAAATCAAAAGGATCCATTGTAAAAATGGGCGTCCCCCAAAGATCGATTTTGGGTCCTTTTTTATTTTTAATCTATGTTAATGACTTGCTATTCCTTGTGCAGAAACTAGGTGATATAGTTTTATTCGCTGACGACACTTCTCTCATATTCAAAGTTCCGAGGCAGGCCACTAATTATGACGAAGTGGAAAGCATACTAGGTAAAGTTTTGGAATGGTTCACCGTAAATAATTTACTTTTGAATTCTGCCAAAACTAAGTGCGTTAAATTTATTTTACCCAACGTTCATGATTCTGACATTAATATTGTTTTGGACGATACAATACTAAACTTTGTAGATTCTGTTAAATTTCTAGGCATTACTATAGACAATAAAGTACAATGGGGTCCTCATATTGAATTATTGGCTGGAAAACTTAGCTCGGCAGCATTTGCTGTACGTCAAATAAGACAACTAACTGATGTAGCTACGGCTAGAACTGTGTATTTCAGCTATTTGCACAGTATAATGTCGTATGGGATAGTACTCTGGGGTCACGCAGCCGATATGCAAACGATATTTGTTTTACAGAAAAGAGCGATACGATCTATTTATTGTTTAGAATCTCGAATTTCGTTAAAAGAAAAGTTTAAAAATAATAATATTCTTACGGTCTATAGTCAGTATATCTTCGAGAATATTATGTATGTACGTAGGAATTTACACAGGTTCCGAAGGGTGGGTGATATTCATAATAGGAATACCAGGTCTAGAAATAAACTAGCTATCAAGGGCTCTAGATTGGCAAAAGTACGTAAATCTTTTATTGGGGACGGTGTTCGCTTTTACAACACTTTGTCTGAAGAATTAATCGCACTACCAGACATTAGATTTAAGAAAATTGTTGAAGTTATTTTATGCTCGAAAGGCTATTATAAAATAGAAGATTTTGTTAACGATAAGTTGGTCTGGTCAGGTTGTTGTGCAAACGAAAAAAACTATAATTTTAGGACTTACGAAGAGGGCAATACTGTCAATTAATAGTTTTTGTTTTAACGTTCGAAGTTACTTTACGAAGTTTACTTCGAATAAAAATCTATTTTATTTTATTTTATTTTATATGCATACATACATATCCTCACGCTGTATCCCTAAAGATAGATATAAGCTGAAGAAAGCAGAAACGAAAGCACTAGTGAAAGAGAAGCGTGAAAGGTATAGGATGTTAGACGAAAACAAGATGTCAAACTTCGAGGAAAATTCCAAATTATTTTGGAAAGAAATGCGTAAGTACCGAAGTGGTTCCACCTTGCAGAATGAATAAAGTGCGCTCGAAAGAAAACAACTTGCTAACAGGTAAAAAAGATGTTCTGCAGCAATGGAGTGAATACTATAGAGAACTGTATGAGAGTGGCGACTACGTCTCTGGTACTGAGAGCGATTCTAATGAATTGTCACACTCGGGGCAGGCACTGCAGGATGCCATTAGTATGAAAGAGATTGAGAAAGTTATAATAAGTTTTAAATATGGAAAGGCTGCGGGAATTGATGAGGTGACTGCTGAGATGATCAAGTATGGTGGTTCCAGGGTCTGGGATACCTTCTGTGCACTCTGCAACCTTTGTTCGCAGAACGGGAAGGTTTCAGAGGACTGGTGCACCGCAGTCATAGTACCTCTCTACAAAGTTTATAGGATTGTATTAAGGCCAATGGAGATCATTTTGAATGAGCTTCATATTTTTAAAATGCTATTATATTGTAAACTAATGCACACTGCAGTAATAAACGTTTTATGTAATAGAAAAAAACGATGTTTTTCTTGTAACGATATGTAGGGCAAAACTAGTTATATACAATAACTAATAATAATTAAGCATTTATTGTTAGAGAAACCTGAGCTTAGAGCCAATCCTGCTAATGTCTACCAAGATTTCTCGTGTTAAATTCGGAATTGTAATAGAATATACATATGTAACTACCTGATTATTTAGAAGGTTACGTTAAATTTGATGAAAGATTGACGAAGAAAATCGACAGAGCGAAAATTAGTGGTAGCAGAAGCTAAAAAACATCAAGTCTGACTAAACCAAGATTAAATAGCAAAAGTGTTAGCTGACGGAAATGTGAAAAGTTCTCCCAAAACTAGGCGAAAGTGTGTGAGCAAAATGATGAGATTTGAGGAGGCTTAGGAGATACTTGGCGCTCCGTCTTTTCTGACTACTCCGTTAGGGGTATAGCGTGAGGATGTGCGTATGTGTCACTTTAAATTTACCTTAAAAAGGAAAATGGATAATATAATATCACTCGAGCATCTGTCAGTCTATTCGTTTAGATCACAATCAGATAAGTTTTTTTTTTAAATTGATTAGCTTTTAAAAAAAACTGGCGGACCCGACAGACGTTGTCCTGCCTGAAATTTAAAAAAATTCTGAAACTCGATTGCAATGTCACTTACCGAGTCCAATTATGAATCTAAACCATACAGGAACCCACTCAAACGCACATAAGCCCAACAGATGTTGTCCTACTCAAAATTTAAAAAAATGTCTTAGAACCCAATGGCAGCGCTACCTACCGGGTCCAATTGTAAATATGAACCATCTAGGAAACCACTCAAACACACACAAAAAATTTGATCAAAATCGGTCAAGCCGTTTAGGAGATGTTCAGTGACAAGGACATGTATTGAAGAATTATATATATCAAGATATTTCATTTCATTGACTTTATTTTGCCAGTTGCGTTACACGATTGGTTACTTTTCGTAACAGAAAAAAAATGTTAAAGAAACCTCTTTTAAAACAGAGATTTACATTTTTAGAGAAAGGAAACCGGTTTATGCTTCTAAATTTTCTGTGTAGATTAATCTAAACACACTCTTCAAAGGCCCAGTTGAATTTTTTAAAATTAATTACAGTTTTTAATATAAATGAAAATAACTTTTTTTTGATATTTTTCGTAAGCTAGAGTGCCCACGTTTGTATAGCGCAGAAGATCCGTTCCAGATTAATTTTATTGTTTATCACTGCATCACCTTAACTGCTCCCCTCCCCCTTATATGCGAAACTAGACCTATGACTTAAAAAAAAAAGAAACATAATGCCTTGTCTGAAGTTACAGGTAAATATGACAAAAGTCCTAAGAAGAATTCCTAAAGTAGATTTGACGTTAAAAAATACCTTGCATTTGGGTTTACTTGAATAAATTGATTTGACTTTGAAGAATTGTGACCTATGGACCTAAAGAATTATATTGTTTTTATGTCTAGTAACATCAGTTTATTTTCGTTAATAACAAGTATAGTCAGGTTAAAAAGATTTATTAAGTTACACGAGGGACTGACGTATCTAGGTATTTTTTTGTAATGAATGACTACATAGTTGTAGAATGCTTTTGTATATATTAAAAACAAAAACGTTCTAATAAAAGCTTTATTATTAACTTCATATGTTTAAAAACTCGTGTAAAAATCTCTTGAAAAATACCACCTTTCTTGTGAATTTATTTTAATCACACTTTTTGAACTGATTGTACTTCGTGGAAAATGAGTAGTATTAAGAATTGCTCATTATAACTACATCGAAATAAAAACCATACACCAAGAAAAAAGTGACAAGGGAGAAAATTTATTTTTGAATTTACAATTCACATAAATTCATAGTTTTTCGCGCTATTTTTAATATCAACTTTTCTACTTTTCTAAAAATCGTATAAGGTATAGACGCCAAATATCGGTCCCTTTTTGTAAAAAAATTGTAGTAAAAAAAATATTACGAGTAAAGTAATAAATAAAATGTCATTGATTAGGTAAAACACTCCTTTATTATTAAAAATAATCAACAACTCGTTATCTTTGTTACTATTTCTACAAAAATAGCTTTAACAAAAAAGTTAAAATTCTAAAAATATATTTTTGGGTACCTAATTACGTCCCGGGGACGGTATTGAGATCACAATAATCAGTACTTGAACTTAAATTGTATCTTTAACAATAATTACTTGGTAATCATAACTATAATATTTAATCAGCCTTCTATTCGTCATTGGTACGGTTTAAGTAATTTTAATTCTCCAGACAAATTGCACAGATAAATTTAAGTCCTGGATTTTCAACACAATCCTCATGCATCCATTGGAAACATTTGGTGCATCTTATCCATTTCTCTCCGTTTTTATCTTGGGAAAAGCTCTTATGACAAACAAGGCATTCAGCGTCATCATTGCCACTAACTTCTTCGTCAGTAGAGACCAAAATTGGGTCTTCTTCAGACGTGTCCTCATCAGAAGACAGTTTCTTTTGTCGCTTGTTAGTTTTATTTTTGCTGTATCCTGCAGTTTTACTTTTTTCACGTTTCTTGCTCTTTTTTTTCCTGCTTTCCTTTCGTTCTTTTCCTTTCGGTTTTTTTCTATATTTATAATTTCTTGTTTATGCGGTGAAGCCGTGACTATCATGACTTTGCCCCGTCTAGTTGATGTTGAAGGTGGCTCAATGATTGGAATAGGCTGCACAACAGCTGAAACTATAAACGGGGCTAAAGAGTTTCCTAGTCGTGGTAATGTCCTTGGTGTTGTTGGTCTTGACCTTATGGAGTCTAAAGGTAAAGAGACATCATTTAACAAAAACGTTGTCCTGTTTGCATAGGTTGAAGAAGGAGCATTTGATGAGTTAACGAAAATGTTTTCGTTAAGTGGAAATATTTCTGTTTTCCGGAAGCCATTTACAGCCGTATCGATTTTGCAGGCTTTTGCATAAGCTTGCATATTTGCATAAGTAGTGAGTAACAACTCGCTCTGGATGATTTGACAACCAATTCTTGGACATAGAATGTTTTTAAAGGAAACATAAATGAGACATCCAAAGGCTGCATACGATCAGTTGAATGAGGGGGAAGGCAGATTACAGACACACCATTGTCGCGTGCAATGTCTATTACATCTAAATTTCTTGTATGGCTGTAATGACCATCTAACACCAGCAAAACGGGGTCTTCTTTAGACGGTTTTATGATAGACACGAAATGTCTCAGCCATTTTGCGAATAACTCAGGCTGGATCCAACAAGACGGGTGACATCCACCAATGGTGCCTGGAGGTGCTCCATCAAGAAGTTCGACTTTCATGTTTTTTCTCAGAAACACCATTAACGGAGGAATGAACTGACCAGAAGCTGACATACAAGTCACAATAGTTACTAACGCTCCCCTTTCAGCAGACGACAATTTATGAACTTCTCTCTTGCCTTTCATAGTCAGGATTTTTCTGATTTTATGCTGAACGGTACTAATTCCAGTTTCGTTCACATTAAATATTTTATTGGGATTGAAGTAAATTTTTTGCAATTCAGGTTTCAATATGTCAAAAAAACTCTTAACGTTTTCTGCAGTAAAACCTTGTACACGAGCTCGTGATAATGACTCAGTTTACGAAACGACAAATCAGGATGGCGAGCCATTAATAGCTTCATCCATTTCTTGCTAGCCTTTTTTTTAGTCTGTGAAAATGGGTGTGAAATATTATTTCTACGAGTAATAGCCAATTGGAAAGCCATTCGTTTTAAATCAGAAGCGGTGACACCATAGTAATTCCTGTCCATTTGCAAGCAATAGTTTACTAACTCCTTTTCTAATTCAACCGGTAAAACTGGTTTTCTTCCCAGAAACTATATTTTCTATAGATAGTGTTCACGCCATATATATATTTTATTTTGCCGCTAATACATTCGGCTTTCTTCGTTGTTTTTCGTCGCTGTTCGTGTGCTCACGAAAAGTGATTTACTTACCGTCATAGAGAGAATTTATATCTTACCGCTTCTTTTTCGCTCCCTTAATCGCTTTTCCATAATACAAATTTATTTCTATTAATACGCTATTACTCTTCGTTAAACCTATTCCCACGCTTTCCTTGACCCTGTGGTCCATGTGTTGTCACCGGACTGTGAACTGTGTGTGAGTTAGAAGAAATTAATCCCCGAGAAGAGGCGCCACCAGGGGACTTGTGCACGGATCACAGAACGGACGCAGAGGCCTGGTAGACCTGTGTTATTATCCATCCATAATCCAGGTTAGTCCTAGCTTCCATTTTCTTTAAAATCGCATATGAACCAGCATTTATTTATATAATTCAAAATACGCTTTAGAGAGCGTCGTCATATATATCTTGATAAGAATATTGGCGTGCTCAGATAGTTTCACAAATCAAATAGAATAGAATGTTCGATCAAATGGGCATTGCTTCCGGTTTGTTTTTCAGTGGCTACTTTTAGCTAGATCATTCTAATTATATTGTGGAACTGTCAGTCTGACAATTGGATTCTGTCACTTTCAAGACAATTTTACAATTTTCAGACACTTCCTATTGGTCGATGTCTTTTCAGAGACTTGCTGTCTCTTTCTTATGTCGGAAACCTCAGACTGAAATCTGAGGTTCAAATTTTGTCGGTGTGCTTCCATTATGGAAGGAGCCATCTACTTTTGATGGTGGTTAAGTGGCCGACAAAAATGGAAATATATGAGTAAAATATATATGCCTATATATTTAGGATGTTTCTAGTGTTCTTAAGAAGTTTTTTTAATTATTTTTAATATTTTAAAGTCCCATAATAGACCTCATGGTAAGTAGAATGTGGAAGTTGTAGTTTTCTTTTAAAACGATTTTCCTTTGTGTTTAGTCTAGTGTATTAACCCTAGGAATTTTGTTACAGGGTTCCATGTTTAATTCCATGCTTAACTCTAGAAAGATAATCTTATTTTATAGTACGGGAAAGATAATCATACGTCGTTTAGACGTGTGCTCTAGTTATTAATAAATATTTAAGATCATCATGTAAATTTAGTATTTTTGTGAATGGTACTTATTGTCCATGGTCTTTTTATGTAAATTAAATAAAAACATGGTTTGCATTTTAGAATTTTAACAAAAAAATTGAATTAAAAATTGTAAACTTTTTTAACCAAACAAAAATGAACTTAAATTGAAAGCTTTTCTTTAGACTAATTATTCGAAATTATGGCTCACATAATCAACTTTTTATAACGTCTTTACTTATTTTATAATAATAAAATAAAAAAACTAATCATACTTCATCTTAAATGCACTTAGAACAAACATTATTTTTATATTCTCCACATATAGGATTTTTGCACTTATCACAGAGAAATTTTGACATCCTTCTAAGTTTCGAAGCACAAAATGCGCAATACTTCCTGTTTTTTGGCATAGGCACATCATCTTCTTGTTCAGAAGACTCAGTTGCCCTCTTTCTTAGAATATTGCTGATTTTGTCTTTCAGATTCGTAGGCAAAGTAGGTATATTCTGCCGTGTCAACATCCAAGGAGCTGTAAGGCTATTGCTGAGGTTTTTCATAAAATTGCGGCGACTCAGTGGCTTTTCTTGCTGGCGCAAAATTTTGTGACAGTAAATAACATAGGCATTTACATGTAGCTTTTGTAGCTGCCCAAATACGAGTATAACCATTCTTGCCTCTTAGCCTTTGTCTTTGTGGCCTATAAATAGGATCATTCGTAGCTGAAGACGCGAGTCGCTTTGTTGTATTTTCAAGTTCTAAAGGACTGTCATCAGCATGAGGTAGATTCACCTCTTTACCTTCAGTATCACCGCAAACTTCATCTTCTTGCAAATTATTCTTGTTGTGGGTAACTCCGGATGATTATTGTATTCGGTATTGTAGGTAGAAATATATAAGTCAGTTGTTACAGAACATTCAAGCGTTTCATTACACAACATGGTGACAGCGGTAAAAAATATATATTATATTCATGAAATTCCTTAAAATATTAGATATTAACTTGTAAAAATTATCGTCTGTGTATATGTAATAAAGTTTACAAGTGCAGTGTGAGAAATAAAGTGTAAAAATGGAGCATGCGCGACCTCGCGCGAGTTAAATATCGAAGGCGGTCCCGTTATTCGTGCTGACGCTTGGAAACGGTGGCGTCAACAATTTGAGCTGTTTTTAAAGGCCTCGGGAGTGAAATCGGAAGCATCAAGTGTTCAAGCGAGTTTACTAGTCAATCTGATAGGTCCTGATGGATTCGACATATATCAAACTTTCACATTCGAGAATGACACCGAACGTGACGACGTACGGGTACTCTTAAAAAAGTTTGATGCTTACTTCGGTGCAAAAACCAACATTACTTTAGCCAGATACAGATTTTTTACAAGAGACCAAGATGATGGGGAGTCTATTTTACAATACGTAACGGCGTTACGTTTACTAAGCAGAAACTGTGAATTTTCGATATTAGAACAAGAGTTAATTAAAGATCGCATCGTGTGTGGTGTAAAAAGTGCTAAAATCAGAGATAGACTTCTGAGATGTGAAGACCTTACACTCGATAAAGCTATTAAATTATGTCAAGCGGAGGAAATGTCACAAGAAAGCGGCCGAGAGATAAATAGTAATGGGAATCAGAACATAGTTCATCTGGATAGTGTAGCTCGTAGTGGCGCGAGTGGCGGCGGGCGCGGCTGGCGCGGCTGGCGCGGGCGCGGCGGCGCCGCGCGGGCCGGCGCGGGCACGCAGCTGCGGCGGCAGGCGGGTACGCGCGCGCGCGTACAATCAATCTCACTATCCGATTCTCTCACCTCTTCTTCGCTAAATTCTTGCAATAATCGGCATATTCTCTCGTCATTTAACATATTTTGTGACATCATGATGTTATGCTAACTTTCACCTAAGACACAAAAAACTACATGCAAAAATTAACCATATAAACGTAATAAAAACATGTTCAGAAATGACACAAAAGTAACTTAAAAGATAATCATACGTTGCTTAGACGTACGATAGGTTAATATCTACGAAAATAGCGCACTTACCCGAACAACGAGTGTGTGTCCTGCGAGCTGTTGGGCACCACTGAGTTGATCAAAAAGATAGTCGCCGTGTCGCGAGTCGCGTACGAGTAAAACGGATTTAACAAAATGGCACACGTCGATTAGACGTAGATTATCTTTCTAGGGTTAATTCCATATCTTATTTGCATGTTTAATTCTAATAAACACCGTGGATTAACGGATTAACGGTGTATTCTTAATTCCATAAACACCATCGACTAATGGTGTGTTTTTTTGTTTGTGCATTGCAGTATGAATTTGAATTACCTCTACACATATTTACTTTCTTTTCTTTGAGATTTACCTGTTAGCTATGAGTATAGTGGACTTCATGGGAATTCCTTGAGACCATTGGAGTGAAAATTCGGCTGACGGAATACCTAACATAATTGCGCAGTCACTAAGGGTTTAGTGAACACCGTGGATAATCTTGTGGTGTGGTGGGACAACTTGACTTGCTATATATACACATGGTTATCTCCTTAGATGGTAATGTACAAACAGATATAAAAAAAATTATTAACAATTAGTAATAAATATACTTAACTAACCTTATATTTCGTTATTGTAGTACATCTTAATGTTTTAATTATACCTTTTATTAAGAAACTGAAGTTACACTTATTAATGGTTGTAACATTCATTTTGTAATTTCCGATATAAATGTATTTTATTGTTTGTAAAATCACAATTATAATTTTCATAACTAACAGTTAAGATTTCATTATAAATAAGAAACTCATGAGATCAATATTAAGGGATATTTTTTAATAAATTGGTGAAGGTTAGAATATAGTGTAGTCTTATTTCACAACTGAAATCGATTGTAGCAATACAGTGAAGGCGCCCTTATAAAAATTTGATCTGTATTTCTCTCCAGGGTGGCCCTAAAGAAACCCAATATCCTGAGTAGCGCATGCTTATCGATAAACCACATAAAAAAAATTAACATACGCACCGCAACGTTACAACATCATGGAAAATGAACTTCAATATATATATTGCTAATTATAACGACATCGAATTAAAAAAAAAGGTTTTTAAGAAGAAAAATTGTCAGAGTTTAAAATATTTCGCGCTATTTTAATATCACTACACATCATTAACTAGCGGACCGCACCGACTTGACCCGGGTGAAATATATAATATATGGCCTATGTCCATCTAGACATCTATTGCTGAAACGCCAAATAAAAAAAATTCTCGTCTACGGAAACCTAGTCTTTAGGAGATTGGCACAAAATGGAGTAATATCCCAACCACTCTATGAAAGACTCGCTGGGGGCCCCCTTGAAAGTTGGCAAGTTACCTCTGCTCGGTAAGTTAGTTTGTAGGACAATAGTATGTCTTCATAGAAAGTCAGCGTACGCGGTTTGTATGTGTACGCGCTAATACGCACTCGCCGCGGCACGCACACAGCGGCAATATTTTGGGTGAATATGGATACGAACTATTGTAGTGCCAGTCGGGGTCGCAGGCGACGCAGACATACGACTGCTTCCGTTTATATTTAATTAGTTTTTCACATCGTTACAAATATAAAAATGTCTAATTCGCTTAATGGATAATGTCCTTAGATGCCTAAATAATTTTAGTTATTCGAATCTAATTATTATTCTTCAACATAACTACAAGAAATTAAATTTGACACTTGAAAAACTTATCTTATTTTTTATTATTATGTACTAAATGTGTAACTAAACGAGAACTTCTCGACATAGTGTCGCACTCAACGAGATAACCCTATGAATCCGGCCGAGAGTAGGCTATTTCTTTACGCATGAGGCAGGTGTCGGCTTTCTTTTCTACATATTCTCTGGTTAAACTTTCCCTGTTCAGTTATGGAAGTTAGTACATATTATGTACAGTTGTACACATTATATGAAATATTTCTTTGGACTGAAACTTAGGATTTTAAAGAGAAAGTAGTCTGAAAGTGAATACTTAAAGTGAAATATATATAAAATAAAAAGATAATGTATTTACTTCAGTTTATTAATTAACGGTGTAATATCAGAGTACACATCTCTGCACCCTAAAAAATGTCGGCCATATTTTATAATGACTCTAGTTTTGTATTTTCCATACACCATCATATTACCGGAAAATACGTGTGCAGTTTTATTTCCGTCCGCTATTTTAACCTTTTGGTGGCCCTGAAAATAAATAATCTCTTGATAATTACATGAAATACAGTAGAATCCGCTCATAATGTCTTCGAAGGGAAGTAACGAACACGTCATACTAAGCAGACATAATACAAAGCATCATACAAAACTACAAATTGTATGTATCTAACTCAAACGTCGTCGTAGGGAAAGGGGCGCGGAGAGTCACGAAATCGAGCGAAGGTGTTAGGAATCATGTCCGTAACCGTACATAATTTCTTAAAAATAGGTCGTAATAAGCGACATCTCACTATAAGCGAAGAAGCGAAGTCATTATATCCGAACTTTGTTGTTTATTTCTTTCTTTGTAGTTCGGGCACATAGAAAGAATGAGTGATGAAAGACTGACGACGAAAATCTACAGAGCGAAAGTGAGTGGTAAAAGAAGCCAAGGAAGACCAAGGCTGACTTATGAAGATCAAATAGCCAGAGTGTTAGCCAATGGAAATGTACGAAAAATCACTCGCATACGTAGGCGAAAATGTGTGAGGAGAATGATAGATTTGAGAAAGCGAAAGAGGTATGTAAGGACCGCGACATTTGGTGCTCCTTCCTCTTTGACTTCCCCGTTAAGGATAAATCGTGAGATATGTATGTATGTAGATAGAAAGATATTTTCGAAAAAAAGGCTAAGTACGTCTAGCCTACGTCTGCCTCCGGGCATATACTACCTGTACCTCTCATCATAATTGGTTCAGCGGTTTAACATTTCCCATTCAAAGTTTCATCCCCTTTTTCACCTCTGAGGGTAGATTTTCGATAAAAAAAAGTAGCTTCTCTTTTGCGCAATCAAGTGTTCGTACTATATACCAATTTTCATACAGAGAGACAGACAGACAGAAAAGACAGAGAAAGACAAGCAGACAGTAACGCAGACAACCATTTTGAAAATGGTAGAATCGAGGCAGTGAGTCATAAAATGACTTTGTCACAAGACAGTGAAATTATAATTACAGACAGACGCTCAGATTTGCTCATTATCGTTGTAAAATGCACTCCTTGAGAACTCCTTCTTCAGTTACTTTTTTTTTTTATTATAAAAGAGGGCGCAAACGAGCAAGTACTTTCATCCTATGTGTGTTTTAGTCGCCATTAGCTATTAAACCGCGAAATCACTTAATATGTTCATGATATCAAAAATTCCCCTTTACAGTATGTATATTGTGACAGGCATTATAAAATATTAAATCTTTGTAAGGCTTGTTTATTAATATTTGAACTTAAAAACTTAAGAACTTACGCGGCCAAGCTGCCACACGAATGAAACTGAGAATGCAAATGTAATATTTTTCTGAAAGCTTATGCTGTTATTAATCAGAGTATTCGGGTCACGTTATAAACACTAAAAATCTTCCTAAGATTGTGTTCATTAAATTTTCTTCAAACCGAAGAACTTATTTATTTTTGCAAGGCAAGGTGGAGTGGTGCTTAGAGTTCACAACATTTTATTTTTGAAGCACCTTCTTCTTGTAAAGGCACTTTTTAAATCAGTCAAAGTCAAATTTATTTCAGTAAACCCAATTGCAAGGGGTTACAAAACGTCAAATTAACTTTGGGGTTGAAAATAAGCACACTGTGAAGAACCGACAAGAAACTCCGTAGAATTCACAAAAAACTCAGTAGAATTTACAAAAAAATCGGTAGAATTCGCAAGAAACTCGGTAGAATTCACAAGAAACTCAGTAGAACTGGCGATAAACTCGGTAGAACCGACAAGAAACTTAGTTGAACTGGTAAGAAATTCATTAGAATCGACAATAACTTAGTAGAACTGACAAAAAATTCAATAAACCTTGTCTGGTTCCAGTCGATGTAGATTCGCGACTGAATGTAGTGAAATTTTAGTAATTTTATACATGTATATATATATATATATAACATAACTTCACGCTGTATCCCCAACGGGGTAGTCAGAGAGGAAGGAGCGCCAGGAGTCGCGGTCCTTACACACCTTTTTCGCTTTCTCAAATCTCATCATTCTCCTCACACATTTTCGCCTAGGTATGCGAGTGCTTTTGACATTTCCGTCTGCTAACACTCTGGCTATTTGATCTTCATAAGTCAGCTTTGGTCTTCCTTGGCTTCTTTTACCACTCACTTTCGCTCTGTATATTTTCTTCGTCAGTCTTTCATCACTCATTCTTTCCATGTGCCCGAACCATCTTAGCATTCCTTTCTTCATTTTTACAATAACACTGTTGTGCAACCCTGTCATACTGCGTATCTCATCATTGCTTATCCTGTCAGCAAGCGTGACACCGCACATATTTCTGAGAGACCGCATCTCCACAGCATTTAACATACTTTCAATCGATTTTGGGCATATCCAGGCCTCACTACCGTACAAGAAAGTTGGCACCAACACCGCATTGTGGATGGCCATTTTAGCAGTGTTAAATATATTCACACTACCCACTAATGCGGACAGAGCACCGTTCACTTTATTGTCAGCTGCTACCCGTCTCTCCACATCCAACTCACATCTTCCATCCCTCGAAAACGCACTCCCCAGATACACAATTTCATTCACCTGTTCTAGACATTTTCTATTTACACAAATCACACATTTCGTTTGTACCGCTTCTCTTTCAAACACCAGAACCTTAGTTTTGTTCACATTCATTTTCAATCCTTTTACTTCACAATCTTCTTTCATGCACGTGACTAGTGTCTGCAACTCTGCTTCTGATGGTGCTATTAGCACAGCATCGTCAGCGTACAATAGGCAGCTTACCACTGTGTCACCACATCCCATACCACTCATATTACCTTTCGATCTCTGGAGGCAACTGTCCAAATACAGCACGAATAGCCAGGCAGACATCACGCAGCCCTGTCTGACACCAGAACAGACTTCAAACCAGGGCGACATGTCACCGTCTATCCTTACACAGGCTCTGTGGTCTCGATATAATGACCTCACAGCCTGCAGTAAGGAGCCCTCCACGCCATATTCAGGCAGAAGACTCCACAATTTCTTCCGCACTACTCTATCGAATGCTTTCTCTAGATCCACGAAAGCGCAGAAAACTTTCCGACCTAAAGCCAGAAACCTTACCACGATAACGCGAAGCGAGAAAATCTGATCCATACAACCCGTACCGTTCCTGAATCCACCTTGCGCCTCCCACAAATATCTTTCTGAAACGCCTTTCATACGTTCAGTCAATACTTTAGTATAGACTTTACTCGCTAAGCTGACCAAGCTGATGGCCCTATAGCACGCACAGTCTAGGTAGGAACCTTTCCCTTTATATAGAGGTACTATGACTGCCGTGCGCCAGTCCTCTGGAACCTCCCCCTTCTGCCAACAAAGGTTGCAGAGTGCACAGAAGGCATCCCAGACCCTAGGACCACCATACTTGATCATCTCAGCAGTCACCTCATCAATTACCGCAGCCTTTCCACATTTCAAACTTCTTATCACTTTCTCAATCTCTTTCATACTAATGGCATCCTCCAGTCCCTGGCCCGAGTGTGGCAATTCATTAAAATCGCTCTCAGTACTAGAGACGGAGTCGCTACTCTCATACAGTTCTCCATCGCTGCAGAACATCCTTTTTATTTGTAAGCAGGTTGTTTTCTTTCGAACGCACTTTATTCATTCTGCAAGGTGCCGGACCACTTCGGTACTTACGTACTTCTTTCCAAAATAATTTGGAATTTTCCTCGAAGTTGTCCGACATCTTGTTTTCATCTAACACCCTACACCTTTCACGCTTCTCTTTCACTAGTGCCTTCGTTTCTGCTTTCTGCAGCTTATACCTGTCTTTCATCAAATTTTTCATACCACAGTATATATATATCTTTGATTTCCAGAATACCTCTTGGACAAACGTTGAATTGAAATCTAGAATACAGTTGTTTTTGTACGATACTAACAACCAACGATCACGCGAGCTGATGACGCAATAGCAACACCCCTCTCACGTTCCGTTTATTCCGACACTCCGAACCTACCGACACCCCGAATGTAACACATTTCCGCTGGCTGTTCAGGAAATTTATAGAATTCCTAGGGAATATGTTTAATACAATTTATTTCACACATTTCCTACCGATTTTCAGCACTATGTACATTTTCTAGAAATTCAATACAACGACGGATTACATACATTTCCGATATCATATACATATTATCTAAATATGTCTGATTCTTGGAATAATATACTCAGAAATAACGTTTACTAAATGATATTTACTAACAAGCGACACCGACAACTGAAGCTCAAAAGTTATTTATGTGTGCGTAAGCAGCATTTTGATTAAAATGTAATTCTTACACATCTGGGGGCCTAGACAAGCGGCTCAATTGTCATTAACGTTAATAATGAGCCATAACGCCAGCAAACGTTTCGATGATTTGCCACTTAGCCGCTCTGAACTTACGCGCATGTGGCATGCAATTATAGAAATATGTCTACATTTTTCCATTGTTCTGTAACATCATTTCACTGTAAGTAAAATTTCATCATTTTCGTCTATCAATCAATCAATCAATCAATCATTTTTTTCTATTTTATTAAAGAAAAATGCAATTTATTATTCCTTGCCCAGCAAACAGAGCGTTCATGCTATGGCTTCATGGCTCCAAATAAATTCAGTTTCGTGCGCTTTATCGATTTCTAAGCATTGTTAATTCTAAGGACTGATTCTTGATTTCTCTTTTAGCTCAATGGCTGAACCAAGTTTAATAAACAAGGTATCATTAAATTCATCGTTATGTGTAAAAATGTATACTATTGTTTTAGTACTCTTTATTAATAACAAAAAATTACATACATACGTTAATATTTATAAACTTAAAACTACACATTATCTCAAATAATAGACTTCCTCAAAGTTGCCGCTTAGAAAGCTGTCGTTGCTTTAACTGAAAATTGAAATTGTCGGAATTCACTAAAAGTTATAAACAAAATTCATTCTTTAGCCGTTGGAGTCGGAGACCTAATTACTAAATTTCTATTCACTTGTAAAGTAAGATAAGAAAAGTTAGCTTTCTCTGCCTGACTTGACCTTGAACATAGTTGCGTCCGCCTGGAAGCCATACGTTTTAACCAACGATCCAAGCCAGTCGTAACAAAGCATTTTTGCTATTAAGTTAATACCTTAATATTGCTTAACATAGGTATATGTTCACGCATATAACGGAGCCACTCAACAATGCAAAGAAGCCGCAGGAATTTTACTAGGTGAATTCTCCATGTGACTCAACCGCACGGTCTCTCTCACCCGGGTTCTTAGTTCCTTTGCGAAAGTTTCTCCTACATTATCAAAAAAGGTACATGTTCACCTACCTTCAGTAAATAACAGCGTTTGTCAACTTTAGGCCAGTAAGATGACAATTCAGTTCCAGCTATAAAAGTCTCGCAAATTACTTTCGCACTGAAAGTGAACAGTTCCGCATATTTATTATTCGTCCACTTCATGACGATTACATCACCCTGAAAAGAGAAAGATTTTCATTTAATTTATTCATACGTAATTATACCATTTTTATGTACAGACGAAATGTGAGATGTACATGGAAAATGTCTACGACAAGTGAATGAAATGTATGAGTACGTTTTCTAGTGATGGAAGATGTGAGTTGAATGTGGAGAAAAGAGTAGCCACTGACAATAAAATGAACGGTGCTTTGGCCGTATTAGTACGCAGTATCGATAAAATATCTAACTCAGCCAAAATGGCCTACCATAATGCGGTGTTAGTACCAACTTTATTGAACGGTAGTGAGTCTCGAATATACCCGAAATCAGGTGAAACTAAGATAAATGTAGTAAAAATGCAATATCTTGGAAATATGTGCGGTGTTATTTAATTCAAAGAAAATACCCCATTGTCCTAGGTACCAAAAGGCAATTGTGTGGTAATGCGCAAAAGTAGGTACCAAATATAAACAAAAACTTGACTTGAACTACAAAAAATAATGATATTGTAGCAACATTGAAAACTTTGTTGTCATATATAACAATCAATAATTATAAAAAAAAACTCGGACCAATAAACTTAGTAGACGGAGCCATAATAAGTTGCCGCGCTTGTGTCAAACGAATTTTCATGTCTCTTTCTATTTCATTGAGCGTAACCACGAGTAAAAGAGTTGGCTATAGCAAGTATCGCAACCTCGCACTGTCAGTGTACTTCGTGTGAACTTATGAGTCAGTCATGAAATACTTATTTGCAAAATACTCGTAAGTCTTAGGTGTTTTGACTACTAGTATTCACAAAAATAAAAATATGTCATGTTCAGCTGTACATCGTTGTACTGTGAGCTTCCCTAGTCACGCACATGAGTAAAAAACTAGAAACTCGGTTAACAAAAAAGAATATTTTAAGGACAATGCTCAGTCCATTCTGATATTTTGGTCCGAGTAAAAAAATTTGCGTTGTCGCATTTGACTTGGCAATTTACAATCAAAGAAATATCAAGCATGAAGAAACCTTATACTATATGGGATAGAATCAAAATTTTCTGGACAGATGATTAAGATGTGAGAATTAATGCAGAATTCATATTTATCAAAAACTTGCAAACTATAGATTAAAAACTGTATATTCTTGGAATGCATTGCCGTAGTTATATATATATATATATACATAATATATGTCGTATATATATGCTGTAGTATTATTTGAGCGGAATATAGCTAGAGATTTTAGAAATTCATCACATGAAATGGATTTCAGTAAAGTAACACCTGAGTCTATACAATATGTTGAAATAGGTGTTGAATAATTTTTATTGAAAAGTCGTCATCATTGCCGTTAGCCAGAAGACATCCACTGCTGATCATAGGCCTCTCCGATATGTCGCCAAAGTTAATGGACCTGTGCCGTTAAGTTCCATCGATACACCGCGACTTTGACACGGTCGTCAGTCCATATTGTAGGGGCCGTCCTACACGACGTCTTCCGATTCGCGGTCGCCACGTAATAACCTAATTTCTCCAATGGTTATCGGCTCTTCGTGCTACGTGGCCAGCCAATTACCATGTCAGTTACGCAAGTTCTTCTACGGATCACATCATTCTTATCACGTAGAGAAATACCAAGCATAGCTCTTTCCGTAGCACGATGTGCAATTTTGTCAATCAAGTCAATCAACAGTCGAATACCACGTTTTACTGCTATAGGTCATCACAGGATACACGCATTGGTCAAAGAATTCGGTTTTCAAACACGGAGGTACAGCAGACTTAAAAATATAACGTAGCTTCCTGAACGTAGTGCAGCCGAGCTGGACTCATTGACTGATGTCTTTTGAATTCTCTATTTTTATTCAAAAAATATTTCTTCTAAATTTCAAGTCAATAAATAATTTTTTTTTCATACAAAACTCGCCCTTTCTTTTCACTCTATTCGGGGTTGATTTTCGAAAAATGCCTTCTCGTTCTGGTACAAGCTACTGATCCATGTTTCTAGCTTCAGTGGTTAAAGCTAGGCGATAATGAATGAGTCAATGAGGATATCTTCTTTTACATCTTTACATAAAAAATTCTGGTGTGCGTGTGTTCGTCATTCTTGTCCTCCTAAACGGCTTGGCCAATTTTGATATAGTTTTTTTGTACATAGAGTCACCTGGATGATTTTTAGTTATAGTTAGACTCAGTAGGTGGTGCTGTTGTCGAGATGCAGGTTTTTTTTTTATTTTCCTACCAAATTTTATTTTTACATTTTTTCTCCACAGACGAAGTCGTAGGCAACAGCCAGTATTATTTAATCTTTTTTTCCAACTTTTTGTTAATACGTAATTTTATAGCCCTTATAAGGCATTGTATCAATTTACAAGAAATCAAAAAAAATGTTATCAAATCAAATCCTACTAAGTGGACAAGTTACAAACATTGCTGTAACAATTATATGTTATAATACTTACAGCTTTATTTCTAATTTTAAAATGATAATGGAAAGTGCTTAATTACGAAGTCTATTTCTATTTAATTAATTACACACACAAACGTACACATTTACGTTTCATGTAGGTAATATTTTTATGAAATAAAATAATTGAGGTGCTATTTGTATTCTGTGAAAAACACAAAATTATTAGTGACACGACATTCATTAGCGTGATTAAAAAAGTAATTATTTTCGGATATTCACCGGCTTAGTGCTAGAACTTAGATTATGTGAAAGGTCAGCAAAAAAGAAACTAAATTTTTCAGTACACTATGTACATATGTATGCGCATGCATATATACATACATACATGTTGCAGTATGACTTATCACGTAATTTCATTTAATCTCATACTGTTAACTGTCGTTATTCACACATAGTATTCTATTGGTTCAAATAAAAACGGAAGTAAGAAGGTTAAATTACCTGTGACATAATAAAATTGAGTCGGTCTTGTGGCGGACAAATAATACGACAGTCAGCTGTCGTGTTCGGATAGTAGGAAAACTGCTTTAGGGTGTAATTAGCGTACCATTTCACTGTTCTTTTATAACTGATTAATATTGATGAGATATGATACTGATATTCATGTGATATTATGATATGATATTGATCTATTGATATAATTGATATATTATAGTTGATGTAATCGATGTAATTAATGTAATTATGGATAATAATAGCCCATTTTCGATCTGTTCGCATCTTTTATTGTGAGAGCTAACAGTTTGTGTACCAATAGAATGGAAGTTAACAATATATTCTTACATTTTCCACAACTGTGTACAAACTCCAGTATGGAAATATAAGCCTGCACGCCTACGTCGTTTTACGAATGTGACGGTCTCTTTCCCAAAGCGACGGTCACATATCGTCGCTTTCGTCGTCATTCAATTATATCAAATTAAACATTTAACTTCGGCTTATTTACATAACACAATGTTTACAGAATGCCACAATTATGATATGGTTTAGTTATGATTGTAACAAATATTATGTACTTGAAAAAGATATTTCATTGACATAATTAGCAGATAGTAAAGAGATACCTTAGAATACATAGAACAAATAAAAAACTGCAAACTAAAAGAAACGTAAGGTACCTGCGGGTAATAAGGCCTGTCGTCTAATAAGGCCTATGTGAGTAAAATCGTATTTACAATGGGCGCTCCTGCTCAAGGCAACACTCACAGACGCCTAACACACGAAGATATCTTTATGAGTTTACACAAACGCGAAATACCCCTCTTCCCGTCTCCAGGATTGTATCATACATTGTGAGAGACGACCGCGCGGTACGAATAATAAAAATCGGTCCGAATCAATCGCAAGTATTAATCGTCATGTTTCACTTATTTGTATAAATTTGCAGTGTAAAGTGCTTAATAACGTACTGTGATTCAAATATTTTTAATTTCGTTTCTCTTACATACATAGTCGACGTCTATTAAGGCCTACCTAATTTAAACATAGATTTTGTTTTCCTCCTACATCATGAATCAAATTTTATTTGTTTCATAATGTATTTTATATAAATTTCTACGTTTTACGAATGTAAACAAGTGTGTGTAATTTAATGCTAATTGAACAATCGTTATTTTTAGTGTCTACGACCACGATGCCTATAGAACGAGCATTTACTCAAATAAATGGTAGTTATGGGGAGAAAATTACAGATTTTTTTATAATTTTTAATGTAATTGCTGCGTTTATGCAATTATTGATCTCAAGTATTAAATGTATAACGCGTGGTTTGATTATTTAAGTATATTAGAGCTGTAGGCTTTATTACCCAACCATAGTAAAATAAGGCCTATTGGCAAGGTTTTCAATAATGTTTAATTTTGTTTTTGTTTATGGTAAAAAGTGCCATTTTCCCTTTATATTTTATAGTAATTGAACTTTTAGACCTAATTATTATTAAAGTTCGTTGATTATATTGGTTATTTCTCATTTAATTTCAAATCTTCCTTAGCTAGGCCTTAATACCCGCAGGTATCTCATTCTCCAGAATTATTTTTCTCCCATACCCCGTGTTTAAATTTAGTTACCAATTTACCATGTTGTGATTAAAATTACCCTTTAAACGGGGTAAATTATGCCTTGTACAAAATAAAACCACATATTTGTCACTCACATTATAAACGTACCGCATTTCCGATTACTTAGACGACACAAACGTTTTTTCTCGTGTAAATAAAGATGTGCTTTTGATGTAACTATCTAAAAAAATTATAATACAAACACTTCACTGACATCTCTGAACACTGCGTTGTATCACTATTAATTCGCTTATACGGATTAATGTGTACACAAAAAAGCATATATTTCAAATTAAACTGTGTGTGGCAATTTGTTAGGATAAATTTAGTACACGTATACGAATTGTCTATTCTTAACATTTCTTTCAATGTTTAAAAGTCAGTAATGTCCAAAAACCGCACATACAGACGCATATCACGTTGGCCTGTTGAATTGCCTGAAGGTACATAAGACCAGATGTCGTCATGTTTCCATGTAGTAGGCTTTACAATGACATAATGATTATGCACTACATATTAAAGACAGAAAATTGTATTTTTTCAAATGTAACATTAACCATGAACACTATTCATACATTATATTTTAAAATTATTTTTTTCTAGAAAAGTATTAGTTTTACGGCAAAATATCTTAAATGGACTTTTTATCTAAATGATTAGATCTACCGATTGGCGTTAAAAAGTTATAACAAAATGTGTGCGGAACAGCTCCAGGGCACGACCACTGCGCGTGCTGTGCTCTTTATAATTTCGGCAGGGTAATAAACGTGCCGGGAACTGCGCCGACATCGACCGCGATACGCGGCGCTAATAAACAAAATTGTACAAATAAGAGAGGCTAGATATCTTTCATGTCCGTTAGTCTTCAGGGTGGTGGAAGTCGGAGGTAGCTTCCGGCGCCATAAAGCCACAAAACGAAAGATAGATTCACTTAAACAACTTCCTAACCTCTTTGCCTACCACTTCAAGAATTATATAGTAACAGTATAATGCAAAACAATTAAATACCAATGTCAATCGGTGAATACAACATAACATGTAAACATGACACGGCGAAATTTCTTCTAGCTTCAAAATAAAAAATATAATAATTGAGATTTACAACCAATGTTCCAAAAACTTTCCCTTTTTCTTTTCGCAAAGCGACCGACACCTATTTTAGACTTCTCCATTACAACATTCAATTTACACAGACTAAATTACCCACATACAACAAAAAGCATATATTAAACCCGCACTGAACGCGACAACCAGCGCCATCTCCCGGTATCGCGAGACAACAAAAATATGTTTTATTCCTAACAAAATGGGTAAAAAACGTAGACGATGAAAGAGACCGCTTGCAACCTACATTTAATTTTTTTTTTTTTGGTGAACGTACACCAATAATAACCAAAAAGGTTGGGTCGCGCTAACAGCGTTATAAAGTCGCTCCGCGTTGAAAAAACGAGTAAAAATAGAAAGAAAGTACAAAAAGTGAAATGTAATATATCAAAAGTTGCGCTCTACAACGAGCAACCCAGTGGTAAAAAAATTTTCAAAAACAAACTTATAATAAAAAAGTTATTAAGAAAAAACCGTCGAAAAAGTGCAAAAGTGCGTGCGGCGCTCATTTTTGAGCGGCGACCTAGTATTTTTCAAGTGCTATTCGAAGGGTAATACAGCCCTACAACCTGTGTTAAAATTTGGGATTTTTTGAGTGAGCGGTTGCAGAGATATACAAAAATTAGGAGGAACACGTGGGTGGAAAACCTAAATTAGGACACATTAGGAAAAGGAAAGTGTGTGGATAGGTGCGCTAGACAGCCACAAAACTAAAGGTAAAATCGGAATTAAAATTGCACAAGGCGGCTAGGAGATATTAAAGAAATAGTGAGGAAAAGTGAAAAGCACGTGGTGCTAATTAGTGAATGGTGGTAGTTGGAAAGTGGGAAAAGTAGTGAGGTGTTAAATTGGACAGCGAAGAAGAAATTAAAACCATTAGCGCTAAAAAAGTGCTGATGGTTTAACAGGAAACCGTATTTTACGGTCTATGCTGAACAACATAAAGTTGTATCATCGCTGACGCTGCCGGGAGAACACCGGACCACGAGCACAACAGTGGAAAGGGGAAGGAGAAGCATATCAGTAAGCTCACAAAATTGTAAAGAGATAGGACATCTAGAAGACGAGATATGGGGAAGACAAAGTTATAGGGTGCGGATAATTTTGAGGTTGTTTTTTAAAATTATAAAAATTCATAGTAAATAGTAAAAATTTCGAAAAATAAGAATCGGGAAAATCATTTTTAGAGGGTAAAGAACGATAGTGTATAGTTGGAAATTCAAAATCTAAAGTAATTAGAGTGTCAAAATTCAGTTTCAAATTACGTAAATTGAATTAAAGTTTTAATTGCTTTGTTTACATATTTTGGAAGGTTAAATCACAGGAACTGGATATACTAGGCTTGAGGCCCCCAAGGCCCCCTTTTGGCTCCGAACGCCCCCTTTAGGCCCCTATTGACTTCGAACGCCCCCTTTTAGGCCCCCTTTTGGCACCGAACGCCCCCTTTTTTGCTCCCAACGCCCCCTTTTGGATTATTAAGTCTGAGACTAGATTAAGTAGTGTAACGACAGGCATTATACACCTGAGTATTAGTAGTGTAGTATATTATAGCTTTTGCTTTCTCTTTTATTTGACATTGACACTTTGTACAGTTTATTGACTGTGCAAAATAGTATTACTTTTTAGTGACTAGTGACGAACTCCCCTGAACATGTTTGGTTTCCGTACTCCTGCAAAAAGTACGGGAGGGCGAGACGTGGAGAGCTCTCCGCAAGAGATAAGAGAAGGACCAGAAATTCCTGGCCCCTCCCAAGAAGCGCTAGACAGGACGGTGACGGTGCGTAAAAGTGTAGGAGAGATTGAGGCACGAGTGAAGTCACCTGTTGTTAAGAAGGCGGGAGGAATGGAAAAGAATGCGGAGAAGGTCAGGTTAAAGGTGAAGATTCCTACAGAAATGAAAGCGGGAATAATGAAAGGAAAGAGTGAAGGGATAGGAATGGTAGAGAGAGAAATAGAGAAGAAGGGAAGTATGAGTGCGGAAAAGAGTATCAGCAGTTCACCAGTAGCGCAACCCAAATATGCAAGTAGGACAGCTGAGGCCAAAGCATGCCTCATGAAAGCAAAACTGCAGCTGAACAACAGCAGGAATTTGAAAAGTGACATAAAATTAGATGTCACTACAGCAGTTGATAGGCTGTATGCGCTGGTGAGAGAAGCGGAAGAGGATAGAATGAGGGAAGCTAATAATGGGAAGAGTAAAAGTGGAAAAGAAGAGATAAGAATGGAAGAAATAAGAGTAAAGGAAGATGATGGGAGAGGGGAGGAACTTATGAAAAAAATGGAAGAGCATGTGAAATTGTTAGAGGAGAGTAAGATAGAGATGATGAGACTGACCGATACCCTAAAGGTAACGTATGCGAGTGTAGCTGCTGCTCCACCTAGGAAACAGCAGCAAGAAAATGCGGCCCTTTTTTCGGTAATGGTCTCTTCTAAAAATGAGTTGGATACTGGTGAGCAAGTGTTCGAGGATATAAGGAAGATAGTGAATGCAAGAGAGGAAGGGGTAAGAATAGATAAGATAAGGAAGGCGAAGGATCGAAAGGTGATTGTCGGATGTAGTACGAGAGAGGAATTAAGTAAGGTGAAAAAAAGGATAGGCGAGGCGGGGGGGGCACTGATGGTGGAGGATATGCAGAACAAGGATCCTATGGTTATTCTATATGGGGTCCTACAGAGCAACACGGATGATGAGATCATTAAGGCGCTCCGTAAACAGAATGCCCACCTATTGGTGGGTGTTTCGGAGCAAAACGATAGGATCGAACCAAAATTCCGAAGGAAGGCTCGAAATCCATTGACATGCCATGTTGTCTTGAAGGTCTCCCCAGTGATATGGGCCCGCCTAACAGAGGCTGGAACGGTCCATATAGATATACAAAGAGTTAGGGTAGCAGACCAATCTCCACTAATCCAGTGCTCTCGCTGTCTTGGCTATGGACATGGAAGGAAGTATTGTAAGGAGAGTAATGAAGTTTGTAGCCACTGTGGAGGCTCGCATATGAGGTCTGAGTGTGCGGACTGGAAGGCGGGAATTTACCCGAGTTGTACAAATTCCCAAGAGGCAAAACTAGACAGAACAGAGCATAATGCCTTCAGCCTGGACTGCCCAGTCCGCAGAAAGTGGGATGCCTTGGCGAGATCCACAGTGGCATACTGCTAAAGGCGCGAATGGGTATGATAGAAATGAAAATAGAGAGAGAAAGGGAATGAAAGGTTACAAAGTGGTACAGGCTAACCTGCAGCGAAGCGAATTAGCTACGGCCGAATTAGTTATTGAAGCCCAAAAAAGGAAGATAGCATTCGCTTTGGTGCAGGAGCCGTACATTGGAAGGGTTGGTAGAGTCAGGGCCTATCCCGGGGTTAGAGTAGTCCAACTTGATCGAGAGAGTGACGATGCAGTTAAAGCTGCGATACTGATTTGGGATCAGAAGTTGGACGTCACCCGGTATCCCACGCTTACCACTCCGAACTTCGCAGTGGCGAAATTGAGGACGGGGGCGTGGGAGATCGGGGTGATATCCGTGTATTTGGAAGGGGATGGGCCTATTGACCTACAAACAGAGTGGATGGAGAAGGTTGTAAGAGAGATTGGTGTGAGGAAGGTGATTATGGGAGGTGATATGAATGCGTGGAATGTATGGTGGGGTAGTAGAAGGACTGACAAAAGAGGTAGATATCTGGAAGGAGTTTTGAATGAACTCGGTATGTTTGTGTTAAATCGGGGAGATGAGTCGACTTTTGACACTATTAGGGGTGGCAGAAGGTTTTCCAGCTGCATAGACGTGACTGTGTGCTCGGCCGACATGCTCTGTCGAGTCGGCAACTGGAGAGTGGATGAGATGATAACGTGCTCGGACCACAGGGCAATTCTTTTTGAGGTAAACATGAAGGCAAGCAAAGGTATAGATATTAAGAGGACCACCAGAATCTATAACACAAAAAAGGTCAACTGGGGATTGTTTAGGGAAAAATTAAAACTAGAATGGACAGAAAGGGGTATAGATGAGGATAGGATAAAGGAAATTGGAAACCGTGAGGGATTGGAAGAGATGACGGTGGACATCATAGACGCAATAAAGGCGGTCTGTGACGAAAATATAGAAAGGATAGGAGAGAGGAAAGTGAAGGGATTGCCCTGGTGGGACGAGCACCTAGAAAGAATGAAGAAGGATGTGCTTAGAATGAAAAGAAGAATAAAGAATGCGGCGCCGATTCGTAGAGCATGGGTGGTCGAGCAGTATTTGAAAGTGAAGGATGAATATATAAGGGAAGCAAGAAAGGCCAAAATCGTCAGCTGGAAAAACTTTTGCGAAAAGCAGGACAGGGAATCGATGTGGGACGGCGTCTATAGGGTAATCGGCAGGACGGCGGAAAGAGGGGAGGACCTCCCCCTTCGTAAAAATAACGCTACTCTAAGCGCTGAGGAGTCCGCCAAATTATTGTCGGACACTTTCTATCCAGAGGACAGGAGCGAGGATGACGACGCGGAGCACCAAAGAATCAGAAATAAAGCACAGCACTTAAATGATGGCGAACATAGTGGTGTATGCGACCCACCATTTACCATGGCTGAACTGAAGTGCTCCGCGTCGAGCTTCTGTCGAAAGAAGGCGCCGGGGGGGGATGGCCTCACTCTAGATATCTGCAAGGCCGCCATTGACTTGCGTCCCCATATATTCCTTGGCCTGTTCAACAGGTGTTTGGAGTTGGCTCACTTCCCGATAGTATGGAAGGAAGCCACAGTCATTATCTTGAGGAAGGCTGGAAGAGAGGATTACCAGAACCCCAAATCGTACAGACCGATTGGGCTGCTACCGATACTGGGGAAGATATTTGAAAAGATGATGATTGCTAGGATAAGGTGGCATATCCAACCGGGTCTTAGTCAGAACCAATATGGGTTCACGCCGCAGCGTGGCGCCGAGGACTCCCTCTATGTCATGATAAGATACATAAATGGAAATATTAGGAATAAAAAAATAGTAGTGTTGGTATCGTTAGACATAGAGGGAGCCTTCGACAGCGCGTGGTGGCCAGCCATAAAGTGTGGGCTGGCAGAAAAAGGATGCCCGGTGAACCTAAGGCGCCTGGTGGATAGCTACCTTGCTGATAGGAAAGTAAGACTGAGGTATGCCGGAATTGAATGCGAGAGAGTGACTACAAAAGGATGTGTGCAAGGATCCATAGGGGGACCAACTTTGTGGAATGTGCTGTTGGACCCCCTATTGAAAGATTTAGAAGGAAGGGGAGACTACTGTCAGGCGTTTGCCGACGATGTGGTCCTCATTTTCTCCGGCGACAGCACCGCTGAGGTCCAGGGACGGGCCAATTCCACCCTCGGCCGTGTGTGGGACTGGGGAGTCCAGAACAAACTTCGCTTCGCGCCTAACAAGACCAAGGCCATGGTGTTAACCAGGAAGCTGAAGTATGACAACCCGGTCCTCCACATGGGCGGGGAGGGCATTGAACTGTCCCGAGAAATAAAGATCTTGGGCCTCACAGTTGACAACAACCTTAATTTTAACACTCATGTTGCGAATGTGTGCCGGAAGGCCACTAAAATCTTCAAACAACTGTCGAGAGCCGCTAAGGTCCAATGGGGGCTTTCGCCGGAGATAATTAGGACTATATATGTGGCAGTGGTCGAACCGACCATAATGTATGCTGCGAGCGCATGGGGGTATGCGACTGAAAAGAAATGTGTGAAGAGACAGTTGAGTGTGGTGCAGAGGGGTTTCGTTCAGAAAATTGTAAAGGCGTACCGAACGGTCTCTCTGAACTCGGCCCTAGTGCTGTCCGGGATTCTCCCCCTGGATCTCAGGATCCGCGAAGCGGCTTTACTGTATGAGACCAGGAAGGGGTATTCTCGGGCAGTGCTGGGAGACCGGGAGATGGAGAGACCAATCGACGTACAGAAAGCGCCACATCCGTCGCGGAGGCTAGAACTGGGATATGAGTGCCTGGAGGACGGGGCGGCGGCCCACCAGGGGGAGCAGCGGCTTGCCGTTTATACTGACGGCAGCCGTATCGAGGGGAAGGTCGGCGCGGCGCTATCTGTTTGGGATGGCGGCGCGGAGACCGGAACCAAGAAGCTCAAACTGGGGGGCTGCTGCACCGTCTTTCAGGCCGAACTCCTGGCACTGGCTGAAGCGGTGGAAAAAGCTCGTAAGAGCAGGAAGCCCCACTGTGACATATTCAGCGACTCTCGTTCGGCGTTGGAAGCAATTGTGAATGGGAATTCCCTCCACCCCTTGGTGGCTGAAGCCAGGAGCAGCCTGGAGGAGGCAATGAAGGCCGGAGTGGAAATCAGGCTGTTCTGGGTGAAGGCTCACGTGGGGGTGGAAGGAAATGAAAGAGCAGATGAATTAGCGAAAGAGGCAGCTTTACGAATGAAGACAAAGCCGAACTATGAAAGGTGTCCGGTATCGTATGTGAAGAGGGAAATACGGATGAATAGTATAGAGAGATGGAATGAAAGATATATAGAAGATGAAGTAGCGAAAGTGACAAAGGTTTTCTTTCCCAGTGCGGTGGCGGCCTATGGGGTGGTGCGAAAGATGGAGATAGACATGCTCACAACTCAAATCCTGACGGGGCACGGCGGGTTCTCTGAGTACCTCCACCGCTTTAAGCGGAAGGGGAGCCCGGCGTGCCCATGTGATGACAACAAGGATGAGAGTATTGTGCATGTGATTGTGGAATGTTTGATGTATGGAAGGGAAAGAATGGAAACAGAGATAGAGATGGGCATTCAAATAAAGGAGAATACTGTATGTGAGATAATGGCTGACACGGAAAAAAGGAATACGTTCATGAAGTTCTGCAAAAAGATAGCTAAGAAGGTTGTAGAAAGAAATAAAACATAGAGACGATATATACTATATTGTTAACATGAGTTTAATGTATGTATATATAAATAAATGTCAAGTAAGGGAAGAAGCATAAAGTAATTAATTATAGGATAAATAAGTATAGTAACAAACATATAAGGAGTATATAGTGCATATATACTCAAATTATATATAAAGGATTTAAGGATGTAAGCCGAAATTATGTTAGCTATAAGATAAATTTAGTTAAAATGCATAGATTAAGTATATAATAGATTAGATATGAAAAGGAACTAATAAATGTTATATATAAGGATGTGTTAGTAGGTAAGTATAAATAAGTAAGGGTATAAAATAGAAACCAAGCTAAAATGTAAGGATTAAAAGTGTAATAGAGATAAGAGAAATGTATATGTAAGAAATCAATAAATGTTATAGATAAGGAGGCGTTAGTATGAAAAGTATTAATAAAAGGTTATAAAATGAAAATTAAGTTCAAATGTATAGACTAAGAGTGTAATAGAGATTAGAGAAATGTAATATGTAAGAAACCAATAAATGTTACAGATAAGGAGGTGTTAATATGTAAAACATAAATAAGTAAGATTATAAATTAAAATTAAGGTTAAATGTATAGGTTAAGAATGTAATAGAGATAAGGAAAATGTATATGAAGGGAACTAATAAAGGTTATAGATAAGGATGTAATAGATAAGAAGCTGAAAAAATAAAGAATAATTAAGAAAGAAATAAAATAGGTACACATAAAACCTTTTGGCCAAAGTATGGAAGGGATGGATAAATGTGTCGTATGATTCCGAATAGAATAAGAAGAATAGAATGAAAGACTCAAAAGCAAACAAGGACCTTGACAAAAATTAAAGTCAGGGGAAGGATATAAAAAAAAAAAAAAAAAAAAAAAAAAAAAAAAAAAAACCAAAGCGTCGGTCACCTATTTATATGTGACTGTCGTTTATCGAATGCGACCGTGAACTTGCATTTCAACTCCAGTGTGAATCTCTAATTGGACACAATTAGAAAAAGATGCCACTGCATGCGATGAATAGCGACATTTCTTTTTAACTTTTCTCAAATAGAGAATAACAAGGACGTGTTGCAGTAAATCAATAATGTTTTTGTAATCTATTTTAACTGAAACGTAATTTTGAATAACTTTTTTTAGCTTTTAACTGCTGAAGTCGTTTAGCGTCAATAATGTAACCGTTATCTTACCTAGAGGTTTTCATAATTAATAAAGAGATACGTCCACAAATGTTCAAAAAGAAAACCTTACGCGGCTTGTCATGCACCTATCTGGCTGTATCATTACTGGGGCTGTAGCTGTTCACGAAATTAAAACATTCGACATTCGCATTCGACTGTGCTACGTTTTTAGGGAATGAAGTTACGTTACTTACGAGTTAAGGTATAGTTATACTTTTTATCCCATAAAAATAGATAACGAGAAATAAGAAGATTACGAGTAGATGTCGCCGGTGTCGCCGCTGTCGCGAGCGAGCGCCGCCACACGCAGGTTTTCGAACAAATACTGGAGTATGTGCGCAACTGCTCGTGACGTAGGACGTGTGCGCAAGTGCATATGGGCGGCAACTATTTTTGCATGGTCATTGTTGCTAATTTAACTAATTACCATTACTTACGTCACTTAACCATTGATAAATAAATCTATAAATATAATAAATGTTTCTAAAACGGGAAATTTAACGCGGTTACCTTTTTATTTTGGCTTGACGCTTGAGACCACGGCCGATGCAACTCGGTCGAAACGTCAAGCCAAAATAAAATGGTAATCGCGTTAAATTTCGCGTTTGAGATATTTTATAATGTAACGCGAAAGTTTAAAAGTTTATATAATTAATGTTATTACTAAATACTAACTCATTGAAATAACAACTGTTACTTAAAAACTAACTCTTAAAATATATTAGCGATAATGGTCGCTACATGACTAATGCTGTCACTTAACAAATAAATGTATAAAATAAATAGAATAAATGGGTAAAATAAACAGATATAATGAATAGATAACATAAAATAATAAATAGAATCAATTTTAATGTTGGACAGTTTAAATTTAACTGAAATAATTCATGAAATGGTAATACTAATTTGTGACGTCATTTCCTAATAATTTAATTTGACTTGAGGGTAAAGTGTAAACTTAAATAACGCACGAAATAGTCAGTAGTCTTGTTTTTGGTACGGTGGAGCTCAGAGATGGAGCCTAAATTATTATCTGCTGGTAAACCGCCGACATACACAACGCTGCCAACTAGTGGCAGATCCAGGATTTTGGTTTGGGAGGGGGTTGAACCCAATGAGGGTAGGGCGTTCCGGGACACTAAAATTTTTAATGGAGGGACTCAGATGCTTTTGAGGGGCTCAAGCCCCTTAACCCACTCCTAAATCCGCTACTGCTGCCAATAAGAAACGTGTTTGAATAGGATAAAGGCAATATTTAGTTATTATCTGACAATGCGCAAGCAATACTCCGTTTACTTTTATTTACTGTTTCCTTAGGCGTCTTAACGTTTTTTCTATTTTTTATTGAGATTACATAGCGCCTATAGTTTAAACCGTTTACTTAATTAACAGATAGCGAATGTCGAGCGAATGTTTTGCGAACGAAGTCGTACCCGCAAATGCATTCGATTGTTTTTATAGTAATTAGGTTATCCGTAAATCTAGAATCTATTTTTTGAAAAGATATTTACAAGTTTTTTTTTTCTATTTGCATTCGTATTCACAAAACCTTTTTACTTTCGCATTCGCATTTCTTGTAGATATAGTCGTTCCAACCATAATCATTACGACCTAATATCTAATCTTAATGGACGCTGAAATTATGTATATTACCCCAAGAGGTCCGAAAGCTCGAGGAAGGACCGCCTCCATAAATATTTCATCTCGTCCATTTTTCTTCGTCCATAGCACAGTTATATTAAATGGTTCTGGAGGCGTATCGGGACACACTTGCACAGCAGTCATCGAACAATCATACGGACCCTAGCAAAATTGAAAAAAAAAGCTTTTAGTAATAATACATTTAAATCTGAACTAAAAATACATGAAGGTCATATTGCATGAGTAAAGTAACGAGAAGAATAATCTTGTCTAATCATAATTTTATGTCGGAGATTGCCTCAAATAGGTTTCATCACGATGCCTATTGTCCGTCATAATGATCGACACGCTTATTACCTAACTCGCAGCCAGCATGCGACAGCTAACAATTCAATGCGACACCGCACCCCCCCCCCCCCCCCCCCCCCCCCCCCCACCCCACCCCTCAACGGAGGGGGCGTCGACGTCTTTCGCGCTTTCACTAGGGCCTTCTATATAGTAGGTTCTATTAGAAAATAACAACACACATACAGGTAGTGCCACACTTGAGCGCGAGCCCACCGCGCGCGCTGAGTTACACGTTAGGCACTCACCATTTCGGGCCTTATGCCGATGTTATTATGCCGGCCGGTCATAACCACTTTGGGACCGGCCCTCACCCGTATAGGTTCTCGACGGCACGCAGGTGCAATTTTCCCTGCCGGGACGGAGGACGGAACCTCGGCTCAGGATAGCCGAGGTTCCGTCCTCCGTCCCGGGTACTCCCCGGATGGAGAGGCCCTCAGGCATTGTCGACTTTTCCGGGCGGAGCGCTCTCTGTGCTTCCCCACTACGCGTTCGGTTCGCTACGACGGCCTCTAGGGTCAAGTGGCGAGTGGAAGGTATTTTTAGCCGGTTCGAGCCCGGCACTACCCGGTCGCGCCCGACGTTCTCTCGTGAGGCGTCGGAGGCGGTTGGGTGCTCGTGCGGAGTTTCTTCCCTTCCGATAAACAAAAAAAAAAAAGCATGCGACAGCACAATATCGTCCGATATCTGCTGTCAAAACGAGAATTTGTATAATGTAATTTGTACAGTGCCGTTATATCTACTGCAAAAGTGCAGTGCAAGTCACACATTATAACAATTTTTGATTACAATAATAATTAGTCACCGTTCGCGCAATGGTCGCATGGCTGTCGCTGTCTACTACATTTTTGGTAATGACCCCGCCGGTGCTCGTGAGTAAAACTTGGTGATCCCAGAGCCAAAGCGTCCCGTCTGCACGTTGAGACATCTCGAGTCGAGAAAAAATTCGAAACCGTAGCTTCAACTGTGCTAGAAATGTCAAGCCATATTAACGCCACGACTAACGTGCTTTCGCGCTACCTCTGGTTTCACCCAGGTTACCTGATGTTTCTAGATAAATGATAGTAAGCATTGAAGCGCACTCAGTAACCATCATGCGATTCATTCATTTTCAGATTCTCTGACAGTGTTTTCAGATGAAACACGTGAAGGTCAATGTGAAATGTAAATGTCAAGCGGCCATATTCCCACCATAACAGTCACGCCCTCGGACCAACAAACCTAATGGGCGGATTCATAAGATGCCACTCTTATCGCAGCCGTGTGTCAAACGAAATTGTGTGTCTCTCTCTAACTCATTGAGCATAACCACAAGTAAAACAGTTAGCTATAGTAAGTATGGCAACCTCGCACTATATACCAGTGTAATTTGAGTCAGCTCATAAACGACTTCACGTATATTATTGAAATAATTAATTGCAAAATACTCGTAAACCTTAACGTAAACTTAATTTATTCAGCTGTGTATTGTTGTACTGTGACTCTTCCTACGTATTTAGTACCTATTTAGTAACAGTCCAGAAAGTCGGCCAACAAAAAATGGACGTGCTCTTAGAGTAAATCCTCCGTCCAATTTGATTCTTGGTCCAATATTATGCCATCTCATTTCCCACCTCGACTGTCACACCATCTCTGCTCTGGTTGAGTTACTTTACCTTCGTTTCCAGATGACGACAACCATACGAACTTGAACGCTCCGACATAGTATACGTATATCAAGTGATGAAAGAACCAAATGGTAGCTCTCATATATTTCAGGTCAGAATTATTGCATAACTCACGTTATTTGACATTCGGAATGAACTAGGATGTAATAAATCACGACTCGACGCCTAGTAATAAGTTTTTTGATTTTTTTATGACAAAGCTGTGCTAAGTAATGACATGTTATCAGTCCATCGTCTAAACGAGTTCTTTATAATGAGCCTTATTGCTATAGCAATAGCGTATATACCCTAGGACCATGCAGCCACGGTCAGGGGCGGCAGGTTGCGATGAGTGACACAAACCGAATAGCCATAGCCATCCTTAATATAGAAGCAGAATACGGATCCACGAATTTGTCTCTAATATACCTAATGGTTATTAGACAAAAATAACTGTTCCAGGATAAGTCATCATTTATTTAGTGTAAAGACTATCTCAATGAAATCTTTATACTGCAATCACAAATCGCATGCACCATCTCTAAACTATTTTAATAAAAACCCTTAGAATTATTACAAATTATATAAAGACATCTATAATTCTTAACAAGCACACTTAACAAAATACGTTAATTAAGTGGCATTGACGGATTTGTCATCCACCAATTAGTGAATCGCAAATAAATGCAAATATTTTTTAAATTGTGTTTATTCTTTTATATACTATGACATTTAAAACAAATTAAGAGTCAGCTTATTATAGTAAATATGTATTTCTCTAATTCTTATCTGTTAATATATATTATAATATACCTCTATAATAATCAATGTCATTCTCATATGAGCAATTTATTTGTTTTGTATTGTTTCATATTTATGGCAACCATGCAATTCCAAATGCGAAACTTTTCCAAATTTAAATTCCAATAATATTACATGCTAAAATCAATCTTGCACTTACCATACATAATATACTTCCATGCTCAACTGGAAGAGAAAATAAAATGTTCATACTAGCTTTCTACGTAGGTCGCAAACGGGCAAAGAAAATGACTTTTAAGGAATTAATGTAGGTGAGGATTTAATTAGTTTTCACTGAATTAACTATCTATAATTTAAAAAGCGATGGAAAAACATCGTTATAGATAGTCTGGTCATAAATACTATTATTATAAAAAAAAACAATATTACATTTAGATTTAGAACCTGTCATTCTCATATGAATTCTCATATGACTCGGCCGTCCACTTAGTATTCGTACTAAAAAAGCGATCAAATCATTGAATGAAAGAATCCGAAGAAATCCTGTCCGAAAACAAAAGATTATATCTATGGAAATGAATAAAGCACCCAGAATCATGTCGCCTATTTTAAAAGATGACGTAGGACTTGCAGCTTATAAAATATGCGTTAATCATT
Organism: Zeuzera pyrina; assembly: GCA_907165235.1. Taxonomy (NCBI): domain Eukaryota; kingdom Metazoa; phylum Arthropoda; class Insecta; order Lepidoptera; family Cossidae; genus Zeuzera; species Zeuzera pyrina. Next base: position 5,123,907 of record OU015639.1, read on the forward strand.
ACTTAACCGATAATTAATTTAAAAATGAATAGGCTTATAAAATCAAAACAACTTCTCAGGCGATACGCATAGGGAGGTCACAGTAAAATTTTATTCACTGACGAGAAAATTTTTACTATCGAGCAACATTTTAATAAGCAGAAAGACCGAGTTTATGCTCAAAGATCTAGAGAAGCTATTACATACAACGTGGGTATTATGCGGCTTCAGTGATGGTTTGGAGGGGTGTTAGCTATCAAGTAGAGACCGAACTATTTATTTGTGAAAAAGTATTAAAACATCGACTCAGGTGTATCGAGATACGATTACTGAGAAGGTAGTTAAGCCTCTTAACAACACCATGTGCCATAATTAAGAATAGTCCTTTCAGCAAGACTCAGCATCGGGTCATAAAGCTTGATCCACACAAGCGTGGCTGGAAAAGAACGTTTCTGACTTGTCAGAACTAAAGACTGACCGTCGTCTAGTCCCGATCTTAATCCATTTGATTATGATTTGTGCTCTCTTTTAAAGAGCATGGCATGCACTAAACGCTATGATAATTTGGAGTCCCTAAAACATTCCATACGATTGGCAGTTGCGAATTTTCCCATGGAGAAAGTGCGTGTTTCAGTCAGTAACTGGCCACAAAGCATTGTATTAAGGCCTATGGAAATAATTTTGAATGAGCTTCATATTTTTAAAATGCTATTATATGAATGTATAAACTGACGCACGCTTACTTTAGTAATATACGTTTTATGTAATAGGAAAAAAGGGATGTTTTCCTTGTGACAATGTTTATGGCGAGACTAAGTATTTTTGGAAAAGTGTTAAGTGGTTTTTAGGAAATATAATATTTATTTTTAAGATTAACACAAAATGTCTTTGTAAGTTATAAATTCTTTATAATAATAAATTAACGGGTTCTTACCGCGATATTAAATATTTTGAGTTTCCCGATATTTCACGAGTTCATGAGTTAATTTTATAAGTAATAAAATATTTTTTAATACATTTGCTCAAAAAGAAACTACTTTTCTATGTGTGTTTAGCGTGCGGAAAGTTAGTCTTTTCCACACTAGTGCTTTTTGTTTTCCTCCTGCATATAACATCCAAATGCATGAAGTTTTCTGTACAAAATTTTTGTATGAAATGACTATTTTACAGCGTATATATATATACTATTAATGCATGAATTAAATTTAAAATAAATTTATTATTTTAATATATTAATACGTATAATGTAAATAAATAAATAACGCAATTAAAATTATTTTGTACACACATCAAAAGTGTCTAGGGATCAAGTACATTTTTAACTATAAAAAATTATCCAATTAATATTTATCAAATCTAGTCTTCCAGACTGGTTTCTTACTTTAATTCCTATGTTTAAGTTAACAACTTATCCCTATATTTTGTAAAAGTAAGAAAAATTACAATTTTTGCAAATTGTGGGAATTAAATGGCAAAGAAAGGCAAAAATGAGGATTTTTTAAATTTTTATTGTAAAGATAAAAAAATTAATAATCTGTGTTTCCACCATTGACACGAATTACACAATCACAGTGATTTGGCATGCTTAAAATCAGTTCATCAAAATCACTTTGAGGAATGGCCGCCCACATTCTTTCTAACAAGTCAAAAAGTTGTTGTGGGGTATGCACGGCATTCATACTCGGCAGAGCTCTTCTTTGAAGCATATCCCATGCGTGCTCAATTGGGTTGAGGTCTGGCGATTGAGCAGGCCACGGCAGAACGTTGATGCGAGCATCGGCAAGAGCGCTTGTTACGACTCTAGCCATGTGTGGACGTGCATTGTCGTGCATTAGTCGAAACGAATCATCCAACCGACTTCGCAGAGGGATGATCACGTCTGAAACAATCCTCTCTGCATAAATCTGAGCATTGAGGTTGCCCCTGATCGAAATTAGATCGGTTCTTCCACCGATCGAAATACCGGCCCAAACCATTATTGTTCCCCCTCCATATGAATGAACTTCCTGACAAAATTTCAAACGTTCTTGACGTCCAGAGGTCCTCCAAACTCGAGTACGTCTTGTATCCGGCCTCATACCGAAACGAGATTCATCGGAAAATCTAACACAACGCCAGTCTTCTTCCTCCCAATTTCTGTGTTCGGGAGCCCATTGTAAACGGGCCCTACGATTGCAGGGTGCTATAGGCAGAACTCTCAGCGGCCTTCGGGAACGCAGACTCACTTCACGTAAACGATTTCGGATGGTTTGGTCGCTTATCAGCAAGCCTAAAGAGCTGTGAAGCCTTGTAGCCAACATCATGGCGGTCATAGTACGATTCCGTCGAACAATATTTTGGATGTACCGGTCCTGTCTGCGAGTGGTGATGCAAGATCGTCCTCAATGTCGCTCGACCACGCTGCCCGTGATACGATAGCGTGTCCAGATACGGCTTATGACGCTCTGTGTAGTGCCAAGAGCGACAGCCACAGTACGTTGCCTGGAACCAGCTTGCAACATTCCGACGGCTCTCATGATCTCTTCTCGTGTCAAATGATGTCATCGCTCCATATCGATGTAATTTTTTTCAGTTCCGATGCAAAAATTGTAATGGTTTAGTAAAAACGCACTTTTATAGGAATCCTGATTGACAGTTCATTTTCTATTTTTAATCAAAATTAAAATTAAAGAAAATTATTTATTCAAATAGTGAAAATAACTAAAAATAATCAATAACGATTCAAAAAAGTTAAAAATTTTAAGACACTTGATGAGTGTATTTAAATAAATTATTGTCATTGAATTGGCTAAATGCTTAGAAGCCGTTGCCGTGCCATGTCCTCTAAAAAAAAAGAAACTTACTCCCGCGAAATTGCATTTCTGCATTTTTTTTATTTATTTATATTTTTTTCGCAAATGTATTAAAAAACGTCATTCGATGCACGTGCGGAATTGTCATTTTCACTCGTACCTATTGTTAACCCGCGCCTTTGACTTGTATCAACAAACCGGGACTCGTGAAGAAATGACATACTTTCCACACTTCTACCGAAATGTACTATTATTGTCTCCTGTACAGGGTGTTCTGTAATGAGTTTAGTAAGTATTGTGTTAGAGGCGGTGGCAGTTACTACCTAAATAACACTGAATTGCCTCAGTGAAATATCACCGTTGTTATGATAATTACGTTTGTTTACATTTCTGAAAATCGCCACCTCGTGTTGGTTTCTTTTGTCTTTGAGCTGCAATCTGTAAATCACTGAGACAATTCTTTTTATATGTTTACGTGTGACTCAAACAACATCTCTAACACGATGATTTACTTAATACTGAACACCATATAGAGAACATTAAAATGATTGGATGATTGGATAATAAATATAATTTGCAAGTATTGCATTAAAATATTAACACATAATAATCAATTATTAATAATATTACTAACAAATAACTTATTCTTCGCGTACACCCAATAACAAAAACTGATAACCATAAATATATTGTAACACACGCTTGTTACTGGTGCCATTTGTCCACAATTATAATTATTATGATTTCAAAGGTGATTATTTTAATAACTACATCATGTTCTGACCATAATCGCAAAACAATATTGTTAGGGTTCAATACCAAAAGTGGCAAAACGGAGCGTAAGAAAATTAATAACTATTGAACACCATTTGATTTACGAGTATATTTGACTTTATACTTTGGTATATTAGAATTTATACGCTTTATTACTGTCTACTCTACTTTCATTACATTACACTGCTGTTGTTCCAATCGTGTTTTTTTTTCGTTTGCTTTCTGTTGTTATTCGCACATCGCACTAGACTAGAGAGTAAGCAACTCTGTTACGCATGAGGCGGGAGTCTGAATTCTTTTCTACTATCTCTTGTAAAAGTAAGCGAACTGAGATCCATGTTTATTTGCAATATCAATATTAAAAATCATTTAAGATTTCAAATGCGTTGGAAATCCCGAAGACCAAGATGTAAGCTTTAGTGCCAGACCGACGATTCATTTGAGGACTTAAAAACAGACAACACAAACATTGAACAAGGATATCACAAATTAATCAGCACCCGCAATTATACAACAAAATTAAACAAATATATAACTAAGAATTCTGCACTAAACAATAAACCACAAATTAATAAATGTCACTGGACTGTTTACTGTCAACGACTGTACTATTTTAACGTATCATTAAACAACTTAAACTCGTACAAAGGTCATATTTACATAGGTACCATATACATTTTGAGTTCACAAGCTCTACTTCAATGTTAACCTCATGTATTATACAGTAAGGTCTAAAATATATATGGCATTTGATGTTTTCACGCATTAATGATTTTACATACAATGAATTTAATCGTCTGGAAAATGGATAGTAACTTAAAAACGTTACACCATTTTGGTCTTTGTAAAATGATATCAGATCTAATTTTTGTAAAATTACACAGCAAACATTTTATTAAAGAGGCTATAATAATATGTAGTTGAACATTGGAAGAAACCGGGAATATGCCAACCTCGGGAGCCAAGGTTGGCACATTCCCGATTTTTTTCGTGGCACGGTCCATATAATTCACCAATAGACAAGCCGTATCATAAGAAACTATCATAGGCGATAAGCTAACAATTAGTCTGATTCCGCTTTGATATCATATTTATTTTTCATTCAGCCTTTCTTCCCTGGTAAATGGTATAGGCCATGAGCTATGAACCTGGCACAATTGCTGTTTTGGCTTTGCTCTCTAGATATGTATATGCCTCAATATGTACATATTGCTACATAGAAGAAATTTTGTTGAAGTGTTGAACCGTCTCTACAAATAGTATTCTGAATATTTAAATTAATAATACCAGATATAGACCAGGGTTGATAATTTTTGAAACAAAAAAAAATAATAGTAGGATCAAACCCATTGGAAAAGGAAGACAATATAACAAAAATGATAGGAAAAATTATTTACGGGCGATCTGAGGTCGGGAACTGGAAGAGGGTGGGTTTTTAAGGGTAAAAAACGGCTTATCTCGATTTCCGGCAAAACTACAAGTCCTATGGAAAAAAGGTAAATGGCAAAGTTGTAGATAATAAAAAGATCTACAACGTTTGCGTTAACACTTTTTTCACATAACCTCAAAATTTCTGTGAAAAATTCAAATAACCAAGTTTTTGGTTTTTTATTATTATCTTTTACAAAACAATTTTTTTTTCACGAAATTTGGTGAAAACTTACCTCTTTATGTCCCAAATACACTGTAATTTTTTTGATTTAAAATATTTATTTTTTCACCTTATTTTGACTTAATATCGAAAAAGCACCCTAATTTTCATTCGAAAATTCTCGTGTCAAAATATCTGCTTTTTTAAAAAAGTCGGTGGGCTTTTTGTTCGTTGAAATCTCTTCTTTCTGATGGTATAAAAAAAAATATACATTACTGCGATTAATATTCTCAGAAAATGTAGAAACGAAAAAACCTCGAAACCGAAAATTTTTATTTCGGTCCTTTTGAATCAATTAAATTCAAATAATCATGACATTTATTTTCACAAGCCAGGTTTTGGAAATGTAAAAGATCTATTTTTCACATCTAATAGTTTCAAATATGAATCCTTCAAAAATATCGTTGCATTTCTGCATTGTTTTTCTGGTTGCGATACAACATCTGGATTTGCCGGAAAAGGAAAGAAAAGTATCGTAAATTCATTATTAGACGATAAAAATTTGTCAAATTTGGCCAATATTTTTTATAAATAAGATGCAAACAAAGAAGATATCGAAAAAATGGATTACAATTAATGAAATCTATTTATAAATGTAATAATGATAATATAACACTGAATCAATTAATTTTTAATTCAGTTATACATTTCGAATATACAGCTTGTATATCAAAACGGGACAGTTACTTTAATGGATGAAAGGGCATAATTTTAGTATGTAGTTATAAAAAGAATTATCGAATAAAATGTAGCCGTTTAAGAGTTATGACCATTTAAATTTTCAGGTGTTAACACCATTATTTCTCGTAGAAGTTGCTGGAACGTGTAAAGTTACAGATTTTAAATCGAACATATTTTTTTATTTTGTAATAATTTCATCCGTTATTGAAATAAAGCATAAAAACCAACTTCAATAATAATGCATATGCCCCTTAACAATTGTTTACAAATCGCTACGATCATGAACTAATTTAAAAATACGTTATTTTCACATACACAGGAATATCAACCTTATCTTTACATAAATAAAGGAGATTTCTGTGGATTTGTAAAATATAGTAAATATTAAATTTCGGTGTGGTAAATAAACAACTTGTCGTGTTAAGGGGAAGCACAACTGAAGTAAATTGTGATTTGACCTGTATCATTGTTTTTATTACACAATAATACTTTATTGAAGCGTAATCAAGATGCATTCTCGGTATACTATAGCATGTTCAAGAAGGTGTTCCGTTTTCATATACACCCTGTATAATTGAATTTTTAATTCAATTATATATTCGAAATTATATATTTCATTATATATATTTAATAAATAAAGAATTAAATAATTCAATTAAGATTTCGAAAATATCAATTGGCAAAAATTAAATCATCTTTCATATTGGCAAATCTCAAATTTTAATAAATAGCTCAAAATTGTACATGATTAAAAAAAAAATTTTCGGATTCGAGGTTTTTTCGTTTCTGCATTTTCTGAGAACATTTACCATAGTAATGTATATTTTTTTTTATACCATCAGAAAGAAGAGATTTCAACGAACAAAAAGCCCACCGACTTTTTAAAAAAAGTAGATATTTTGACGCGAGAATTTTCGAATGAAAATTAGGGTGCTTTTTCGATATTAAGTCAAAATAAGGTGAAAAAATAAATATTTGAAATCAAAAAAATTACAGTGTATTTGGGACATAAAGAGGTAAGTTTTCACCAAATTTCGTGAAAAAAAAATTGTTTTGTAAAAGATAATAATAAAAAACCAAAAACTTGGTTATTTGAATTTTTGACATAAATTTTGAGGGTATGTGAAAAAAGTGTTAACGCAAACGTTGTAGATCTTTTTATTATCTACAACTTTGCCATTTACCTTTTTTCCATAGGACTTGTAGATTTGCCGGAAATCGAGATAAGCCGTTTTTTACCCTTAAAAACCCACCCCCTTCCACTTTCCCGACCTCAGATCGCCCGTAAATTATTTTTCCTATCATTTTTGTTATATTCTTTTCCTTTTCCAATGGGTTGCATCCTACTATTATTTTTTTTCACTTTTTACCATTTTCAAAGGCTTCAGCCCTGGTCTAATAAGGCTAATCATAAAATATTGACGCTACTTTTTTGTACATGTAATAGTGTGTAATAATATATATAATAATGTTTATATATGTTATAAGGAGAACATAGCGTTAATTGTTCCGAAATTTATTTCAATTGAAAGAATCGATGAATCGTGTAATTTCGAAATATTTATTACATCAAAAAATGAATTATAATTTCTTTTATCCTGTAAAGAATAAGTACTTCAAACAATTCCGTAAATTATGTGACCACGCAACGAACTAGGGAAAGGGTAGAACTAGGATAATATCTGAATGTTACTACATTCAGAGGTTACAAGTTAAATGTTCGTTTTCCTACATTGAATTAGTCGGAACTGGAACTCGTTACCCTTGGCTTGTAAACCAAACATTATAACCTTAACAACAGATCAATCATTTACAAGTAAGAAATTTAATGGCGTGAGCTGAAACCATTATTCTACATATCCACCTTGAATTAAATTCTGATAGTGAATCAACACTAAGCGCCCACGCTGAGTATTTTAACGACGAAATGGATTAACGCAACTTGGCAATTGATTCGACTCTGAGCGAAAGCGAGAGCGAACATCGCGCATCACTGTGGCGGGACTTTACTCCGTGACGTTTTAGTTTAAAACATAAGTGACCTCGAATTGTTTTTTCATCTACACAACAACTTCAAGTTTTCAGTGTCAAAGATAATTACGATTACGATTTTACATTATGTAATTTCAATCCCAATCTTACCTATGTTGCATTAAACTATATAACGGTGAGAATCTGAGGATAGACTATTATTGTACGTATATATGTGCCTCATACATGTCATTTAATATCTTGGTTTTATTTATGGGAGGTTTGTTATTATTTTGTATAAATGTGCTTCTGAACAGAGAGAATATCTCACCGTGTAATCTAGAATAATAATCGAGGCTGTGAAAGCCACAAGAAATCCCTTACCAAGTGTTTATTTATTTTTAAAATTACAATTTAAATTCTGAACCCGTTCCATAATATACAATATATATGTAATGTACTACAAATTGAAAGCGTTCTAGACAAGGCTTTCGCAACGTGGCAGCGTTTTGGAGTTTAATACGATTACTGACGCGGATATTGAGGGGATGGGTGATCTAGTAGCGTGCATATCGAACATCTCCATAGGACATGTAAAACCGATAGTCACAACTATTCAGTGTTTCAGATCTTAGCAATTCCCGTTAGACAAGGAGAAACAGTGATAGGTACGTTCTCTACCTTACCCTTACTGTACATCTACCTACCCTATCCTTACGGTATATACAATGAAAATCGGTCAAGTTTCCATTGGTATGAGTTGTTTGCCAGTCGAGTGAAATGTAACATATGTGAATAATGAAAATGCGACTCTGTGGCCGAACCCATACTGGTCTGCGGACACGGTATCTAGATGTAGATCTTTGAATGTACATTTGGATCCATATTCTTTGCTCACGTTAAGAACTTGAGGATGCATGTAACTCTATTGCTATTTAGTTGTAGTCAAACTCACTAGGATACGAAAATAATATTAAATGGTAAGGCTACAAGGCAAAGCGTCAAACTTTCTTAAACGCTGAATAAGAATAAGTCAAACGAAAAGATAAATTATTTATCGTTTGCTTCAAACGCTTTAGGTCGATTTATAACGCTTAATTTTGAGTAGAGAAACCATTATTCATATTGTTTTGTGGTACGCCTACAAAATAAGACATTGTTAGATAATAATAATAATACTCCAGACGATTACACAAATTATGTGACCCCAAAATAAGCAGCACTAAGCTTGCACTATGGATACCAAACAACGAACTCTGGGGGAGCGCCCAGTAAGCAGTAACACCTAGTAACACCCAGACTACAAGCCAATTTAGAAAAGTTCGTTTACTAGTTCGGTAATTAAAGTTAATCTAAATAATTTTTAGGAAGATTCATTAATTAATATTGTGTGTGTATCATTTCTTATTGTGTGGGATATATAATCAGAACAGAAAAAATGACTAGAAGCGGACGTGTCCCGCGTACCACTAATAAGCCCTGTGATGCGTACTTCGGTCTTCGCTTACTTCAGTTAAACGCGCATTTTAACAATCATCAACATCAGAAAGACAGCAAATGGAAACTATCTTTATTTAGTTAGGCGTAAAATCTCCTTTCAAATGAACTAATTGGATAGTTTTGGAAGTTTCCGACCATAGACAGTTTGCACGAAGTTTGCACAGACGCTCAATCAGTGATGTAACGCAGTGACATAAACTAGGTAATGATATCGATAAATAGTTATAGATCCGCCATAAAATATGTTAAGTACTACGATTACACAAAGAATGTATGTTAGTAATTTCCAATAATAAATTATATATTTGTTGATAATTATTATAATATATTTAGTTATCGAAAATGATTACAGCTATTATAGTTTATTGTAATCCTTATAATAACATGAATACTATTATATCCAGTTTTCTTAAATCTCCGCATGAGAAAGAAAAGTGGATTGAAGCAACAGGGAGGCAAAAACCTAGAATACCACACCCATATCGATTTATCCAAAAAAGTAATATCGTCATCTTAAATTTGAAAATGAACTTTATTTTCGTAATCAGCACCCCGAGAAACCTAAAATATGACACCCATATCGATTTATCCAAAAAATTAATATTCTCGACTTGGATTTGAAAATGACGTAAAATATTACGCTTCACTTTTTGTTAAGGCTTGATTTTGCTTTCCATAAAATTTCCATACCGCGACCTACATAACAAAAATCGATTCTTTAGGAGTAAAATCCAAAAATCGATCAAATGAGTCTTCCAACGATATTTTTAATTACATTATACATTAATAATCTTACGGGAATTCTGTTTTCTTATTTTACCGTATACGGTATATATTATATTACCGTAAAGAGCAAAAATAACGTATTGAGAACCTTCTTTTTGAAGTCGGTTAATAACAGTACTAATTATTGGTGCTTAAAGCATAAGCGTTTTCAATAACTCTCAATATAATTGCTTTTATCGATAAACGAGAACAGCTCTCGATTTCACGATGTGATACCTGTCAAAACTCGATTCGACAAAATTGTGCAACATTTAAGTGCAGTAATTTCTTAACTAGGATAATAGTAATGTAATTACTCTGAATGAATAATGCTCTTTAAAAAAAGATACACATTGATATTGATAATGTATTGTATTTATTAATGCTTTTAATCAATGTTAATATTATAGATTTCTCACAATATTTATGAAAATTCTTTATCCTGGTAACTTTGATGTAAAGACAACATGTTGTACACATTAACAGTGTCGTAAAAAGCATTGCAAATATGTCTATATGGCTTTGGAATAAGGTTTATTTTTAATTATTGTTGTTTTGTTGACGAATGTTTGTTGCGTGACGTGACGTGATGCTGATCAGCATTCTATGTAGTGAAAATATTATTACGATGTGTAAACATGTGTCTGACAGGTTACGCTGGTTTTTCTAATAACAGTTAGGTATGCTAATCCCATTCGTTTTCTTTTGTTCCGTGGACATCCACGACTTTTTACCTGCCAACACAGCCGCTACTCCTGCTGACAGGGACAGATCTTGGATATATGACAATCAGTGACGTGCACAGACATTTTTTTCAGAAGGGTACACAAAAAGGAAACTCACCAAAATCGCCATTAATAAATAAATGTTAATGTGATTTAATTTTACATAATTTATTTACTGGAACTACTTTGAAAAATATTTCAACGATAGAAAAATTGCTACTTGCTATATTATAAAGCTACAACAACAAAGAAAAAGAATAATAACGTTATTCTCAAAATAGATACTACATATAATATATATAATTTACTCTAAATATAATTTTGTTTGAAACTGAATGCCGGTGAGCGCCATCTGTTATTTTTTGTACGTATCTATTTTCCTAATAACAGTCCGGTATGCCAATTCCAGTCGTTTTTTTTGTTCCGTCAATATAATATACAAAATGTACATACATCCCTAACTTTTAATTCAAATCAATTAAAAAACTTTTTAATGTTCATAAATACATAATCTCTCAAGTGTGGGGTATTCAAACAACGGAGCGAAAGGTCCATGATAGTCTCTAATTTATTACGTTTAGCAAAATATATCTTCACATGCTCATCAAAATCGTACCTAAGCGCCTTTTCTATCATATTTTCAATCATATTTAAATAATACTTTCAGAATTCAGATACGGCAACGCGAAATTAAAAACAAGTTAGCTAGGCATTTAGAACACGATGCATTATATAGTTAACAGTTTCTGTACACTTAATAGTAAAGTTATTAGGTTTACATTATATCAAATAGGTAGTACTTCTTTATAGTATAATAGGCACTTATCTTCTTATATATAAAAATGTATGTTTGTTCTCTATGCGTTCCTAAACCATTCATTAGATTATGATGAAACTTTGGCAAGTTATTTTGCGTGTGCCGACGAAGGCTTCTGAATTATTTAATGTATGGTAGAGCCATGCTGCATTGCAGCCCGAACTGGGCCGGCTCGCCCGGTGAAATACCACCCTCTCGCAGAATATCGGCATGAAATAATATCATCTATTGCTGTTTAGTTTCGTTCGGTGAGGGAGAGTGCCGGTGGCCCATCTCCCCCTTCCTCCTACTTTTTTTACTTTCTCTAAAGACCGGCAACGTACCCGTGATTCCCCGGATGTTCCGAGTGTCCATGGGCGTCAGTGATTACTTTCCACCGGGTGACTCGCTTTATTAATTTATTTAACATGTGAATCACAGGTATTAATGGTGTTATAAATTATAATACATATTTCCGTTCACTGTGTTCCACCCCTAAGGTCATCATTATATTTAAAATTATATTATAAGGAAAAGAAAAGTGTTACATCAAATAATCAAATTCATTGTCCTTTTTTATAAATTACCGTCGTTTAGAAACTCATTAAGTGTATAATATGCCTTATCCATTAATATTTTTTTCACATTATTTTTAAAAGAATATATATTATTATTATTTCTTATTCCCTTTGGTATTTTATTGTATATTTTTTGAGTCTGACAAAATATACTATCACGCTTCAATTTTTTCTTCGAAATCGCCAAGTACAAATCTTCTTCACGTCTACCCTCCATATATCTTGGAAACATTGCTTGCTCGTTTGCCCCGTCTTTCATAAATAAAAAAAAAAAAATTTGGTAAATAAAAGTGCACGCGAACGTTGTCACGGGCAACAACTAGTATATAATAAAAAGCTCCATGACAAACAGTTTTGCGGTTAGCAATAATTATTATCTGATTGCCCAAGAAGGAGGGTAATGTTTTTCGGGTATGCATAATATACATGCTATGTATTTTTGTATTTCTGTTTCTTGGTGGTTTTCTGTAACGGTTTTACAGATTTTGAAGTGCGGGGTATCGTTGGAATGGTCTTAATCCCATTAATGTCATAGGATTATAGATTAGACCTCGTATCTTCAAATTCTGATACTGCGGTACTGTCTACCTAAAACGCGGAGCGTAAGGGTTTGTTCGTTTTAATTTAATATCGAAGACGCGAAGCGAAAACTTTTCTACTAAATTTCAAGTTCTGATTGCTCAGGCTGTACCTGAATTGCGGAGTTTAAGGGTGTGTTCATTTTAAGTTAGCAGTGAAGTTGACAAGCAAAGATTTTTCCACTGAATATATAAGGTACATGAATTCAAGTGTTACTTCGCAGAAATTCATTTTATTTTGTGTTATGAAACCTTAATTCGTCAGTCCTGGTGCTGCAAGGAACTTTCTATACGAACTGAGATATTTAATGGTTTGTTGAATTTAAATTAAGCTGTTTTGAACAGATAAACATACCTGCTTCGTCACTGAATTTTGTTTAAATTGATGTACAGGATATTCTCAATGTAGGTTAGGTAATTCGTAGGTGTTCTGTGATTCGCTATCATTTTAATATTAACGGTGAACGCGGTAATGTGCGATGATATGAAATCCTTAGTGTACATACGCCGTCAGGCTTCGCACTTCGCCAAATTTTGTTTATGTCTATGTAAACATAACATAACATATCTTCACGCTGTATCCCCAACGGGGTAGTCAGAGAGGACGGAGCGCCAGGAGTCGCGGTCCTTACACACCTCTTTCGCTTCTTCAAATCTCTTCATTCTCTTCACACATTTTCGCCTAGGTATGCGAGTGCTTTTGACATTTCCGTCTGCTAACACTCTTGGCTATTTGATCTTCATAAGTCAGCCTTGGTCTTCCTTGGCTTCTTTTACCACTCACTTTCGCTCTGTAGATTTTCTTCGTCAGTCTTTCATCACTCATTCTTTCCAAGTGCCCGTTTCATTATAACTTATAAATTTAAAAAAACTAAAAAATATGGAAATAAAAAGTTAAAAGGCAAAAATGTATGGGAAGAACGATGAGCTTAGAGAAAGCGAAAAAGTATGTAAAAACCGCGACGCTTGGTGCTCCGTCGTCTCTGACTACTATGTTAGGGACACAGCGCGAGGATATGTGTATGTATGTAAAAAAGTTAATTGTAATAAAACGAACAACCCGATTGCATGTAATAGGTACTGACATGGATTTTAAAGAGATGGTAATCATGACATATTTACAATCGAATATTTTAAATTCATACTTTATAGAAATATTCATATCAGAGAGTGCTTACTAAAGAAAACAGATATAAACTATCAGAAATGTACATTTTCTTTACAAGACACTCTCTTCTTCTTCACTAGATATGAATTAAAGTATAAAACATGAATTATATATAAGAAGGATTATAAACACGTCATCATTACCTCTTTTTTATATCTTCATGCTATTAAATCTTAATATGCAGTCGGACACTACAAATATTTCTAGTCAATTTATGAATTACCTTCATGCCTTGATAGCAAATGTATCCTCGAATTGTTTATTGGGGTTTAACAGCAAGAATTTTCGAAAGCCTACATAAAGTTCCTTTACTAGGCACTAGAATGAATTTAGAATGAACTGCAGGATGCGACCACCAGGAATGAATATGAAAGGGTATTATCCAGTAAGCTTGATGATAGATTGAAAGTGTTGAGCGAGGATGTTGAAGAATGCTGGCAGAACCTTAGAGATAGTATGGTTGAGGCTGCGAAAGAAGTGTGTGGAATGAATAAGATTGGGAACGGCAAAAAGCGTGATGTGTGGTGGGATGATGAGGTGAAAGTGGCTGTGTATAAGAAAAAGAAAGCATGGCGAGACTACCTTGCTACTAATGACTGTGGTATGAAAAATTTGATGAAAGACAGGTATAAGCTGCAGAAAGCAGAAACGAAGGCACTAGTGAAAGAGAAGCGTGAAAGGTGTAGGGTGTTAGATGAAAACAAGATGTCGGACAACTTCGAGGAAAATTCCAAATTATTTTGGAAAGAAGTACGTAAGACCCGAAGTGGTCCGGCACCTTGCAGAATGAATAAAGTGCGTTCGAAAGAAAACAACCTGCTTACAAATAAAAAGGATGTTCTGCAGCGATGGAGTGAATACTATGGAGAACTGTATGAGAGTGGCGACTCCGTCTCTGATACTGAGAGCGATTCTAATGAATTGCCACACTCGGGCCAGGGACTGGAGGATGCCATTAGTATGAAAGAGATTGAGAAAGTGATAAGAAGTTTGAAATGTGGAAAGGCTGCGGGAATTGATGAGGTGACTGCTGAGATGATCAAGTATGGTGGTCCTAGGGTCTGGGATGCCTTCTGTGCACTCTGCAACCTTTGTTGGCAGAAGGGGGAGGTTCCAGAGGACTGGCGCACGGCAGTCATAGTACCTCTATATAAAGGGAAAGGTTCCTACCTAGACTGTGCGTGCTATAGGGCCATCAGCTTGGTCAGCTTAGCGAGTAAAGTCTATACTAAAGTATTGACTGAACGTATGAAAGGTGTTTCAGAAAGATATTTGTGGGAGGCGCAAGGTGGATTCAGGAACGGTAGGGGTTGTATGGATCAGATTTTCTCGCTTCGCGTTATCGTGGGAAGGTTTCTGGCTTTAGGTCAGAAAGTTTTCTGCGCTTTCGTGGACCTAGAGAAAGCATTCGATAGAGTAGTGCGGAAGAAATTGTGGAGTCTTCTGCCTGAATATGGCGTGGAGGGCTCCTTACTGCAGGCTGTGAGGTCATTATATCGAGACCACAGAGCCTGTGTAAGGATAGACGGTGACATGTCGCCCTGGTTTGAAGTCTGTTCTGGTGTCAGACAGGGCTGCGTGATGTCTGCCTGGCTATTCGTGCTGTATTTGGACAGTTGCCTCCAGAGATTGAAAGGTAATATGAGTGGTATGGGATGTGGTGACACAGTGGTAAACTGCCTATTGTACGCTGACGATGCTGTGCTAATAGCACCATCAGAAGCAGAGTTGCAGACACTAGTCACGTGCATGAAAGAAGATTGTGAAGTAAAAGGATTGAAAATGAATGTGAACAAAACTAAGGTTCTGGTATTTGAAAGAGAAGCGGAACAAACGAAATGTGTGATTAGTGTAAATGGAAAATGTCTAGAACAGGTGAATGAAATTGTGTACCTGGGGAGTGCGTTTTCGAGGGATGGAAGATGTGAGTTGGATGTGGAGAGACGGGTAGCAGCTGGCAATAAAGTGAACGGTGCTCTGTCCGCATTAGTGGGTAGTGTGAATATATCTAACACTGCTAAAATGGCCATCCACAATGCGGTGTTGGTGCCGACTTTGTTGTACGGCAGCGAGGCATGGATATGCCCGAAATCGAGTGAAAGTATGATAAATGCTGTGGAGATGCGGTCTCTCAGAAATATGTGCGGTGTCACGCTTGCGGACAGGATAAGCAATGATGAGATACGCAGTATGACAGGGTTGCACAACAGTGTTATTGTAAAAATGAAGAAAGGAATGCTTAGATGGTTCGGGCACATGGAAAGAATGAGTGATGAAAGACTGACGAAGAAAATATACAGAGCGAAAGTGAGTGGTAAAAGAAGCCAAGGAAGACCAAGGCTGACTTATGAAGATCAAATAGCCAGAGTGTTAGCAGACGGAAATGTCAAAAGCACTCGCATACCTAGGCGAAAATGTGTGAGGAGAATGATGAGATTTGAGGAAGCGAAAGAGGTGTGTAAGGACCGCGACTCCTGGCGCTCCGTCCTCTCTGACTACCCCGTTGGGGATACAGCGTGAAGTTATGTTATGTTATGTTTTATGTTAGAATGAATTTAAAAATTTTTTACATCTTTTTTTAAACTCAAGTACCTTTTACAGTAAGTACAGTCGGGTTGTTTTTAATGAACTTTTTTGTAGTCAAATTTTTTATTTGACTGTATTTTTTTTAATGTTTTTTTGTACTGTACTGTGATTTGAGGAAGCGAAAGAGGTATGTAAGGACCGCGACTCCTGGCGCTCCGTCCGCTCTGACTACCCCCTTAGGGATACAGCGTGAATATAATGTATGTATGTATGTAATTTTTTTATTAAGTGATTCATGGTTTGTAACGAGTAGCAACTAACACTACGCAATGGTATTTTTCCTTTCATATACCCTTAGAAAGTGTACGTAAAACATCACTGGTACACTGAAAAAATACTTTAGTCGGTTTTACAAAAATATTACTAAACTCGCAGATTAATTTCGGACTAACACACGGAAATTGTTGCTTCCACTAAACTTAAAATGCTGAAATATTTATAAAACTGTTTTGTGTAATTAACAAATTTGTTAAGTAATATTAACTAGGGTAGGTCCGATGCACACCATCAACATACTCTTGGGGTATCTTCCAACAACTAACTAAACTCGATTTAAGGATTTGACATTTTTTTTGTTTATTGGAAGGGAAAATACTCCGCACGAGCACCCAACTGCTCCCCATTCCTCAGGAGAGAACTTGAGGACCGGCCGGGTAGTGTCAGACTCGAACCGACTAAAACGACCCTCCACTCGCCACTTGACCCTACAGGCCGTCGTAGCGAACCGAACGCGTTGGGGGAGCAGCGGAAGGCGCCCGGAGAGGTCAACAAAGCCTGAGGGCCCCTCCGTCCAGGGAGTACCCGAGACGGAGAACGGAACCTCGGCTCAGGTTGTCGCCGGCAAAATATGCACCTGCGTGCCGTCGAGAACCTACGACTATACGGGCCGGTCCCAAAGTGGTTATAACCGGCCGGCGATCTATCGGTTGAAAGCCCAAAATGGTGAGTGCCTATCGTGTGACTCAGCGCGGGCGGAAGGCACGCGCTCGAGTGAGGCCCTATCGGAGTGTGTGAAAAGTATCGGAGTTTGTCAGGATTTTACATCTCGCTTGCACCAACTATTAAACCGCTGGTTCAAGCGAGATGTCAAATCCGTAAATCGAGTTTAAACAGTTGGTGCAAGCCACCCTTAAACTAAACTATTCAGTCAATTTAACATACAATTATGTAAATTTTATTCTTAGAACGTGTCTTAATCTTTTTTATTTTGTAAATTGAACATTCGTGATATAGTAACAATAATTAATACTTCAGTGAACTTTGGTTGGTTTTACGAAACAACAGACGAACCCACGGAATTCAACAAAAGTATTTTTTCAGTGTAAATACTCGTAAATCACCATTATACAATCCGAGTTTTTGTGAACAACACCTGTGTAATAGAATGGAAAGGTCCGGTAGAAAGTTCACAACACGTCAATAGCCGTCGACCCGTGTCACAGGTTAATCTTTTGAAACTGAACCCCATTGTGACACTGACCTACTTAACACGTTCACTGCGCTAAGGGATCTTTTCTTGTTGCATGCCGCAAAATAATATTTTTTTGTCTTGTGTGTAAATTCATAACCTTTCCATAAGTATGTTGAGGTTCAATTCGTGTTCATTTAATCTTCTTTTATTATAAGTCCAAATAAATAACATGTCGGTGTCGACATTTAATTTCTTCTTACACAAGACAAGTACAAAGTGGCATGGCAGGGCGGAGGTATGTAACTGACTGGCGAGCCACGCATTCGAGTTGCATTATATTCTACATTCTACTTGAATGCAATTCAGCATTTTAGCATCGCCACGTACATGTACACTACACTACACCTATAACGAAGACAAGTAATGACATATTGAAATGCCTGGAGAAGGATATCGATACTTCCAGTTTTATAGCTCAGTATATCAATGGTGAAGATATAGAATAGCATAGAAGAAATAATAAATAAATTAATTAATTTTATCGCTTGAAATTCTTTGATTAGATTTTTTATTTTTCCTTTGATTATTTTTAGGATTCCGGATAAAAAAAGCGAAACCTGCGAAGATACTCATGCCTTATTCCGTCTGTCCATCTGTCTGTTACAATAGATTTTTTCAAAAACTATTACCAATTAAAAGCTTATCATTGGACATTACGACATAAATCGTCATAATATTTTGTAATAGTATTTGTAATTTTGTAATAACACTTCAAAAAAATCATAGGCTAATTAAAGAAGGGACAAAAACTGCGTACTTGATTAAGTTGTTCAGTCCTCCCAAGAAATTTAAAAAACATTTCATAAACATCGTACAGATCCCCTTTATGTGAAAGTCAAACCCACACTTAGCTCATTTTTCTTTATTAATGCTTTATACCCCTTTATAAAAATAATAATAAAAATAATAATAATCGAGAGAAATTTTTTCATTAAAACATGTCATCATTCAATAGACAATGTCCTTTTGTGCTATCTAACCCACTTAATATGGTAATATAAAAATCTCTATTTCAATAAATGCAAAAAAGCAAAACAGGATAAAATAGGTTTCTATTTTATCAAGTTGATTTAATCTTAAAAATTGTATGTTTATTTAATAAAATGGTAAAATTAAAAAAATATATGACATGAGTTTAATAAGTTTATTACTTTTATTAAGTTCATGTTTGATTCATGATTCTACAGAATATTACTACACTGTGGCAAATACTATGCCTTTCAATGGACGCATGTCACCGCGCGGAAGGGAATACTTTGTCCCCTTCCGCCCCTCACAAGCACAGTTCGGACTCTGGTACTGTGTCTTGATTTCAGAAAATCTGTAAGACTCACTGTATTTTGTTGTAAGTTCTGGATGAGACTTTATATTGCACTAGCAAGTACATAACTTGCTCCTTCAACCATTTTCCTATTATATTTTAAAATTTTATCTAGTGCAACACATAGGAGAAGAATTACTAGTTAACCCATATGGGTTAACAGTTAAAACTCTTCAATTCCCATACCTTTGTTAAACAAAATAGAAACCGTCTCTCCTTATATATAGTGTATATAAGTTTGGTATACAAAAAAATATATATATAAAAATTGTTTAACTACCCCCATTTTCTTATTATAGGGGTGTCACCTACAGGTGACACTGGGCATTGTTAAAACTGTTTGCAGTTTTCCCTTTGATTCTGTAGAAGTAAAATATCAGGTTTTCTCAAGTAGATTTATTTACATATTATAAGAGAGAATTGTAATAATGTAAGTACATCGTATATTCATACATACATACATACATATCTTCACGCTATATCTCTAACGGGGTAATGAGAAAGGACGGAGCTCCAAGCTTCGCGGTTCTTACATAGGTACTTCTTTCGCTTCCTCAAAAGTCATCACCCTCCTTCCACACTTTCGCCTAGGTATGCGACTGCTTTTCACAATTCTGTCAGCTAACACTTTGTGTCAGCCTTGGTCTTACTTGGCTTCTTTTACCACTCGCTTACGCTATGTAGTTTTTCTTCGTTAGTCTTCCATCACTCATTCATTCGTATGTCCCCGAACCATCTAAGCATTCCTTTCTTCATTTCTACAATAACACTATCGTGCAACCCGGTCATACTGCATATCTTTTCATTGCTTATCCTATTCGCGAGAGTGGACACCGCACATATTTATAAGAGTAAATGTAAATATAAACTTATTAAGGAGACGTTCCACGAATGTATGGAGCTCCGGCCTGCACTTTGTACACTTATAATTTAGAAACTCTAATATTAAATAAAACTGTTTTTTATTATGGTTTCGGTATATATTTTATTAGCCTAGTTCTTTCGTACAAAAGTATTATATGCACATATCATAGGCAACACCTTACTTAAACAAGATGGCGTCAATGACATATTTGACGTATTCCACTTTTAATAGTTAATTAATAGTACTCTTTGTAAGAAATTATATTGCAGGTCTTAACTGTTGAAACCTATTTAAAATCTCAAATAGTGGCCTGTTCACAGTTTGACCTTATCCACACTGCAGTTTAGGGTATAAAAAAATTAACAGGAAATAAAATCTTTGACGCCTAGGGAAACAGATCAACCAAATCAACTTTTCTTTTGAAAAATACAATATAGCGACAGCAAATAAGTTCTATTTTATTAATCTTGGTAAATAATATGGGTAAAGTACAAGTACTGAATAAAAAAATAACCCCGTTTGAGGAACAGGTCAAAGTTAAGCGAAATTAGAAATAAACACGCCTTTTTGATATATGCGGTACTAGTGTGAATTATAGAGATTTTTAGTCAGCACATCAAAGATGGTGTTGTATTTTATCAAGCTTGGTTAATATGAATAGTGATAACAAAAATAACCTGAACATTTAAGTAGGCGATAGTAGCGCCAAAACGAAATACATAACAATTACGGTAAAGCGACTGTCGCATCTGTAGCTTGCTAAAAATACTTAATCTGTGCTCCATAGTTTTTGACAGCGTTTTGACAGATTTGACCCGTGATGTGCGCGACGTTCAAAGTATATTCATAATCACAACTTGAAAACATTTTCAACCACATGTTTTCAACAAAATAAAAGTAGTTGCGCTGAAAGCTCTTTGTAAGTAGGTATTCTTGTTTAGTAAAGAATAAATTAATGGATGAGATTTTTTTGTCATTACTTTGTCAATAATATACCTATATATCGCATGAGTTTGACAGTAAATTGAATACTTCGCATTTAGTTTTGGAACAAACTCGTTATGCCGTATTTGTTGTCCGTACAGCCCTGTTAAATAATAAAATATTGCTCTTGTACTAAAAATTACAATTTAGCTATTTTTCTAACAATCTTTAGATTTTTCCTCGATTTTCTAAATAGCGTACAAAGCGCGAGCCGAAAATCTAACATCTCCTTTACTTCCCTGAACATTCTCATGTAATTTGGTGTCAGGTATCCTGTAAGTACGAGTAATAATATTGCAATGTACACGCTAACTTCATCAGCTGTTACATTTAGATTGTGATTTCTTTGTAAAACGCACAAATTGCTCATATCTGCTTTAAATTTTACAATTTCGACACTGAACAGCAATTCAAAACAGTAGCAGATAAGTCTTCTCGTAAATTTACAAAGACCTCTTCGTCACAGTCTCTTTTACTGCAAGTAGTAAAAGAGGTGTTGGTGGTATTTTTTATGGTATTTTACTTTTTTTTCCAATGCCGGAACGACGGCTTCTTCTCGTTCACTCTCCTGGTAAGAGTGGTTCCCTAGAGACAGGAGGCCTATTTTGTAATTAAACTTGAAACCGAAGCATGCGACTAGGAATATGTAGAACGTTAGTCTCGTTTTCATCTCCACTGTCTTCATCTGTAACCACACCATCATCAGGGGAATTAAAATTATATCACCTCTCTGGCGTTCAGCTCCTCGGCAATTTCATCCAAAGTCAATCTGTAAGACCTAAACAAACTTAATTTCTATCACCACAAAGCGATAAGACTAACAGAAACAATAGTCGTGCAATGTTTCAGTTATTGTTCTAATAAGTAATTTGTAATAACAATGCCCAGTGTCACCCACAGGTGACACGTCTTATTTTGACCCTTGTAGTAATCATGTTATTTGTTATTTTTATCGTGAAATGCATAAATACTGTTCTTTATATATTCACTCAACGCATGCAATAAGAAAAACAAGAATACTTACTGTCTGGGCATTTTTATCACAATTTATATTGTAAGAAATCACACATAGTACGAAAACTCCAATTGTGCGCGAAATAACAGAAGGTCTTCCACAAATAACGCATACTTAGTGTTGCCAGAAATAAATATTAGATACTACCACTTATTGGCTTTCTATCAATAATAGTAGTATCCAAATATAAAACTGCAGTGTGGTCGAATAAAATTTATAAACAGCTGCCACCTACAGGTGACACCGGGAATTGAAGGGTTAACACGAATGAATCATTATGCCAAAATTCAAATTTGTATAATATACTTGCAGTTTTTGAGAATAATAGACTTTGATAAACAGACAGATGGAAAGACAAAAGGACGCGCGAGTGATCTTATCAGGTTTCTGTTTAAATTCTTAAGGTATGCAACATTTTAATTAAACTGTACTGGGAGGAAACCAGACCGGGTTGCTAATATAACTATCTGTTTCCCGTGACTTGGTCCGCGTCTCCTTTCCAAATTTTATCAAAATCGGTCAAGCCATTTAGGAGAAGAATTACGAACACGCACACACCGAAATTTTAAACACAAAGACCCACACTAATGTCAAAAATTAGTAACATAATACTAGGGAAGCCTAGGGTGACCATGATCGCTGTAATTAAATTAAAACGTAAACGCCATGTCCCTTTGTTCGTCTCATTTCGTTGGGTATATTACGCAGTAAACAGCCTTTTGTTCTCGGCTAATAAATCACTTACCTGACCTTCGTCACGTAGTTTAATTGTTAAAGTTGTACCTACTACGTGCAAAAACCTTTACAATGGTTCGTACAAAAATGTTCAAATGGTGTAATTATTTAATCGCCTCGATTGCGGCGATTTAATCAGTTTTTTAAGCCCGTAGTATTTTTATCGCAGCTTATGTAAGTACTACTGTTGAAAGCTCTGCCTATTCCTATAAAATAATTTTTTAAAACAAGTCTACATTGGTGTTAACTTTATTGAAAATAGTAAAAAATTGTACTACACAACTACGCCTATAATTCATCGATTAATAAAGAACATGAATGTGCTTTGTTGCGGAGTTTTTCGTTAACACATTTAATCGAAAATATCGTCAGTGGCGACCTCGGACCTAGAAGCATAATGGACTGAGCATTTGCTCTCTTAAGAGCATGTCAGTTTTTTGTTGACCGACTTTCTGAGCTTTTACCTAGGAAAGAGTCAATAGTACAACAACATACAGCAGAACACGACATATTTTTATTTTTTTGAATACTAGTAGCCAAAACACTTAAGATTTACGGGTATTTTGCAAACAATTATTTCTGCTGACACGAATTAAACTGACAGTGCGAAATAACAATACTACTACAGCAAACTGTTTTACTCGTGGATACGCTCAATGAGATAAAAAGAGACATGAAAATTCGTTTGACACACGGTGATAAGAGCGGTAATTTATTATAACACCGCCCATTACGTTTCTTGATCCGAGGTTGCTACACAGTTTTTAATTTCACACAGTTCGCAGACAAACTTATATAAGTTTTGCGAGATACGTTTTTGCTTTTTTTTTCTAAATTGTATCTTGTGTAAATAGTCAATAAAAAATTTTAAAAAAAATTAAAAAATTGATGCAGTCATCATAGT
The DNA here is from genome assembly GCA_907165235.1 of Zeuzera pyrina. Taxonomy (NCBI): domain Eukaryota; kingdom Metazoa; phylum Arthropoda; class Insecta; order Lepidoptera; family Cossidae; genus Zeuzera; species Zeuzera pyrina. The sequence goes on from OU015639.1 coordinate 5,147,746, forward strand.
GACATCTGATATTATAATTTATAATTCCTATAAATAAATACAACAAAAAAATTTAAAAACAAAAAAACCTACACTTCGCATAAAATTATATTTCAAGCTCTATCTCATTGGATCATCCCTACGTGTGCAGTAGTCTGCTTGATATAGTACAAGCTTACATCACTCACACATGTGAATCATGTGACACTTGACAAATCAAACATATTCTACCGACTAGTAGCGCAAAGTTTTACACTGTAAGATAAATTTATTGTCGTAATTTATACGTTTACCCAAAAGGTTGATATATTACAAGATTAATATTTAAAAGCACTATTTTTTTGTCGTCTTACGAAGGAGAAGAGATGGAAAAAAATAAATGTTGGGATATTTTATGAATTAAAGTGTACAGAAAAATATTACTGCTATCTTTTTGAAGACTTTCATAACAATTGTGCGTAGGTGGTTCACGCGCTGTCTACAACTCGAAGTAAGTGCACGTTCAAAGGACTGTCTGAGATCATCCCAAGCGTATTGCGAACTTACCTGAGCGGAATTCGATATGACATTTGTACATAATATGGACATTTGTTTCAGGTGAACATAGAAAATAAATGTTATTTATACATTACTAGCTTTTCCCGCGACTTCGTCCGCGCGGTGGCACTTACAACAATAACCTTCTCCATGAAAAAATACAAAATATTCATACGTGCCAACTTTTATGGTAATTGGTTAAACGGTGTTGGATCTTAGCGATCACATATAGGTACCCAGTCTTGCCATAAACGTTGTTACAAGGAAAACATCGGTTTTTTTTCTATGACATAAAACGTTTATTACTGCACTGCGTGCGTTAGTTTATACATTAATATAATAGCATATTCAAAATATGAAGCTCATTCAAAATTAACTCCATTGGCCTTAATACAATCATTAAAACGTTGTGGTCAGTTACATATTGAAACACGCACTTTCTTCATGGGAAAATTCGCAACTGCCAATCGTATGGAATGTTTTAGAGACTTCAAATTATCATGGCTTTTAGAACATGCCATACTCTCAAAGAGATCATAAATCATAATCAAGTGGATTATGATCGCAACCACATAACGGCCAATCTTCGGTTCTTGTGAAGTCAGAAACGTTTCTTTCCAGCCACGCTTGTGTGGATCAAGCTTTATAACCCGATGCTGAGTCTTGCTGAAAGGATCATTCTTAGTTATGAAACAGTGTTGTTAAGAGGCTGAACTACCTTCTCAAGAATCGTATTTTGATACACCTGGGCTGATGTTTTATATCTTTTTCACAAAAATATGGCTCAGTCACTCCTTGATAGCTAACACCCCACCAAACCATCACTGAAGCCGGTTAATGCTCACATTATACCCTAGTGACTAATTGAGAAGTTTCTCCAGACCTTTGAACCAAAAAATGCTTATAAAAATGTTGCTCGATAGTAAAAAATTTCTTGTCGGTACATTAAGTTTTTCTGTGACCTCGCTTTTTGTACCGCCTAAAAACTTGTCTGTTTTTTTTTTATTTATTTATTTATTAAAGTAAAGTTTTACATGTTTGACAATACATAGCCTTTATTTTATCACTCCACTCATTTTTAATTTATCGGTTAAATAATGACCAGTGCGTCTCTTATGAGCTGCAAGTCCTAAGTTATCTTTCAAAACTTGTCTGTTTTTTTTTTATTTATTTATTTATTAAAGTAAAGTTTTACATGTTTGACAATACATAGCCTTTATTTTATCACTCCACTCATTTTTAATTTATCGGTTAAATAATGACCAGTGCGTCTCTTATGAGCTGCAAGTCCTAAGTTATCTTTCAAAATATGCAATGTAGTTGTGGCTATATTCATTTCCCTAGATAAAATCTTTTGCTTTCGGACGGGATTTTCCGGATTCTTTCCCTCACTGCTTTGATCGCTTTTTTAGTACGAATACTACGTGGACGGCCAAATCTTTTTCTGCCACAAACAGAGGACGTTTCATTGTATATATTAATAGCATTGTATTTATAACAAATATTCGACTAAAAGCAAGCGGATGAAAACTTTCAAAAATTACATTTGGCTCCATACCTATTTTGTGTAATGCTATCACAGCAATTCGTTTCTCTTTATCACCACACTCCATTTTAATATCACAAGAATATTTAACAAAGATTGGCGCGAAAATGAAAAAACACTATGAATTTTATATGAGAATGACAGGTTCCAAAATCAAAAGCTATATTATTGTTTTTTTTTTATTCTAACAGTATTTATTGCCAGACTGTCTATACATAATTAAAAGAAGAAATCTACTGATTGTCTAACTGACATTATAACACACAGCCCAAACTACTGATGCTTAAGAAACCTAATATTTTGTACATGGGTTGCTTTATAATGTAGGCACCAGCTACGAAAATATTTATACATATACATACATAAGGGGTTGAAAAGCTGTGTAAAAATAAAATAATAAAAAGAACCAAACTTTGAGTACATGATTCAACAATTAAACAACCACATTTTCGAAAAATCAAAGAACGTGGAACATACACATTGATCATTCAAATAATAAAACTTCTTTGAGAAGATATAATATTTAATATCCGATAATTTTTTAACATATTATGTATAATTAGATAATAAAAACTAAAAGAGTAGAGTTTTCCACTACGTAGATTCACAATATCTTCTATACTACTATATAAATCTCTTGCGTCTGTCCGTAATTTCAGTTTTTTTGTCAAATTTTACGATAGATAGTCATTTTATGACTCACTGATTTCGATTCTACCATTTTTAAAATTGTTGTCTGTCTGTCTGTCTGTATGTCCTTTTATAACTAAAGAACAACGTGACTGATCTTGATGAAAATCGGTACGTAGTAAGAACACGTGATTACGCTTATGATAGGCTACTTATTTTTTAGAAAATCTACCCTTAAAGGGGTGAAGAGGGGGATGAAACTTCGTATGGGAAATGGTAAACCCATGAATCGATTATGATGAAATTTGGCAAGAAGATAGTTTGACATCAGAGAACGGAGATAGGTTAATTTTTTTTATCAAAAACCTACCTTTAAAGGGATGAAAAGGGGGATGAAACTTTGTATCGGAACGGTAAATCTTGGTAATGATAAAATTTGGTAAGGTGATAAGACTTATTTTATTAAAAATACATAGGCTACTTTTTTAATCAAAAATCAGTGAAAAGGGGGCCGGCAGGGAGGGGGACGAAATGCTAAACCGCTGAACTGACTATGATGAAGCATGGATATTATAGTTTGGCACCTAGGAATGGACATAAGCTACTTTTTTATCAAAAAAGTATCCCTAAGGGGGTGAAAAGGGGGATGAAACTTTGTACGGGAAATGGTAAGCCGCTGAACCGATTACAAAGAAATTTGGCAGGTAGATAGTTTGACATCAGAGAACGGGCATAGGCATTTTATATCAAAAACCTACCCTTGGTGAAAAGGGGAATGAAACTTTAAAAGGAAAATGCTAAACCGCTGACTATGGTGATATATGATAAAGGATATTTTGTTTAGAGATAGTATGTCCCGGGGGCAGACGTAGGCTATACGTAGGCTCTTTTTCAAGAACAATCTTTTTATTATACGTATTTATATGTACATGTAATCTAACCTAATACGGGAAAGCCAGGGAAAAATTTTCCGCGCAGATCAAGTCACTGGTACAGAGGGACACAAGTTACTTTTTTATTAACAATCTACCCCTAAAGGAACGAAAACGAGGATGAAACTTTGTATGGGAAATAATATACCGCCGAACTGATTACGATGTGGCATGGAGATAGTTTGATACCTGGGAACGAACGTAGGCTACCTTTTTGTCAAAAACCCATCCCTAATGGGATGACAAGAGGTACAAAACTTTTAATGAGAAATGTCAAACCACTTATGATGAACTTTAGTACAGAGATATAGTATGTGCCCGGAGGCTAAACGTAGACTTTTTTCAATAACAATCTTTGTAAATATTTACATGCATATATAATCTAACCCATTCCGGGAGAGCCACAAAAGAAATTTCCGCGCAGACGAAGTCGCGGGTACAGCTAGTATAAAATATATTGATAAATTTGCTTTTGATTCAATTACAAGAGGGCCCCCACAGCCTTCGAACCCAAGGAGCTTGTTAGGAATAAAACGTATTATTACTTATTATTGTTCCTGTTGTCTCAAGATGCCGGGAGATGGCGCTGGTTGCAGCGTTCAGTGTTGGTTTAGTATATGTTTTTTTTGGCATGTGAGTAATTTAGTCTGTGTAAATTGAATTTTGTAATGGAGAAGTTTAAAATAGAGTGTTTGGCGGGAACGGGAGAGGCTGTCATTTTATTTAGATTTTCTATTTTTTACATTTTTGGGAGTTTTAAAGTACAAGAGAGATAGTACATTGTGTATTAAAGTTCTGTGTAAGTGAAAAGAATAGAGTAGGTCTAAATAAACATGTGTAGCTGAAGTTCTCGCGCTCTTCCAAGAAGTCCTATATAACTTCAGTAAAGCCTACTATCACTTTACTAGAGGAGTTTCACGATAAGAAAACACTGATTTACTTGTGATTTTACTGGATTCTACTTACGAGTATTAATACGTGACACTGGCAAATGCGCTAAACTATGCGCCACGCCGCAAAGAAAGAAAAAAAATTTTTTATAAAAAAAATTAAACCGCCTTCAAGAAAAACACTGAAAAGTATAAAATAACTATCCTTTACTAATCAAAACTCAAGTACAATTAAAATAACTTTATAAATAATCGTATTTACAAATACCTATATAATTAAATTTGACAGTTACTGAAGTCGGTGCCAAGCTCACCAAACTAATAGACTTTCTGTTGTTGCCCATTGATTTAGCACCGACTTCAATAACTATCAAATTTAATTATATAGGTATGTGTAAATACAATTATTTATAAAGTTATTTCAATTGTACTTGAGTTTTGATTGGTAAAGGATAGTTATTTTACACTTTTTATTTTTTTTTTTTAAGGCGGTTAAATTTTTTTTAATAAAAAATTTTTATTTCGCGCTTTTGAGTGAATTTGACCTAAATAAATATCTAGGGCAGGTATGCAATTAACTTTATTCTAATTCCGGAGTGCAACGATATAAAAGAGAATCATCAATATAAATAAAGGTTATAACCAGGTCGTGTTATCTAGTGTATCTTCGAAGTCCAAGCTCCAATATCGGTGAAATTTAAATGGGACTACCTCTGAAGTATTACCTACCATACGTAAAAAGAATTTTCAAAATTGGTTCATAAATGACGGAGTTATGAGGTAACAAACATACAAAAAAAAAACAACATACAGACGAATTGAGAACCTCCTCCTTTTTTTGAAGTCGGTTAAAAAAAACTCTAAAATAGGCGTCGGTCGCTTTGTGATAAGAAAAAGGGAAAGTTTTTGGAATATTGGTTGTAAATCTCAATTATCTTATTTGTTTTGAAGCTAAAAGAAGTTCTGTCGTGTTGTTGTGTTCAGCGACTAAAATTAGGCGTTGATTGTATTGTAATATATTGTTACTTTATAATTGAAAAGTGGTAGACCAAAAGGTTAGGTAGGTGAGCAGTGATTATTTCTTCCGTTTTGTGTCTTTACGGCACCGGAAGCCACCTCCGACTTCCACCATCCTGAAGACTAACGGACATTTAAGGTATTTAGCCTCTCTCATTTGTACAATTTTTGGCGATGTCGGCGCAGTTTCCAGCACGTTTGTTACCCTGCCAAAATTATAAAGGACCCAGCACGCGCAGTGGTCGTGCCTAGAGCTGTACCGCACAGGCTCGTTAAGTATAAATCCGGTGCTGGAAAAACGTATCTGTGTGCATCGTTTTTTTATTATTGTATATTACTTATATATATAACTAAATGAAATTCTCTCCGCATCTTACACTAAACGAACAACCCTACGTATCCGGCCGAGAGTAGACAATTACGTTACTCGCGAGGCGGGAGTCGATCTTCTTTTATACATAATATGTGTTGAACGCATTCTAACTGATAGGTTCACAGGACCGTAACCCCTTGAATTAAGAACTTAATATTGTATATTTGAACCATTCATTGGTGTGTTTAAGTAAATAAATAAATAATTAATAAATAAATATTCTCTGGCGCCGCGTTTTCTTGGCAACTCGTCGCTTGCTGGGTAGGTGCTGAAATTAAATAATCGTTGACCTTTCCTTGAATAGAATGACTTATTCTAACATTACTTCTAATTAGAAATAGAATTCTACGTGATCGTAATTATATTTAAGCTATTAAGATAATATTGGAATTACATTTCTGTTATATCTATATAATTATAACAGCAATTAAGCGTTGTGTTCACGGTTTACGCTGCAATGCGTAGAACTTGCTCTACAGTCTACACCGAATTAATTTAACATGATACAAGTAAAGGGACATCACAAGGACATATTATATTTATATCGATAAATATAATTCCTTTCCATGTATCATATTATTTGTATAAAATATTATAAATGCTTCTCTGTGTCTGTTATATTTACATGGGTAAGCCGCTGAAGCTATTTTAATGAAATTTAGTTTGAATATATCTTGAACCCTGGAGCGGTTGATCACAGATATAACCATACATACATACATATATATCTTCACGGTATATCCCTAACGGGGTAGTCAGAGGGGACGGAGGTAAAAAGTCAGATATCGCCATAATGATTGACGATTGATGATGATCTGCATCTGCGTGGTGTACCTATTAAAGTCATCGCCCATTTATTGACCCAGCATCCGATCACCACCGTCTCTTCTTGAGTGGTCAGCACTTAAAATGTGGTCTTTCCAAAGGTATCACTTGATATCATACAATCCTAAGTAACCGGATCTATGTCGTGTTGATATTTTTAATCTATACATTTTTTATCTCAACGTTTCAATTCGATTGCACCGATCATGATCACGAGCAGACAAAAACAGTATTTAGCCTTAAAGAAGCAACACGACATAGACCCGATTAGTTCGGATTATAAGATTTGTACAAGTTTAAAGTTTAAAATCATTAGTACTTATCACTTAATAATCGCGTATCAGCAATAAAACGCCTTGCTCGTAACCTGTCCATGTGCGGACGACAAGTAAAAAAATCGGTGATAATCGCCGTTCATTTTTTATCGGCAACATTGTGCTGACTGGCAAATATTCATGCAAGCAGCATGTTAGATTCCTTCTGAAAATCCATCCCACAAAACTGATTTTTATTCTTAGGTAACTAGATTGTGGAATTCACTTACACCTCATGTTCGAAACTTTAATTTCATGTCTATTTTTAAGAAACGAATCAAATATCCTTCCTTCTTTCCTTTCAGCCATAGAACGTAGGACGTAGGAGCTTAAAGGCGTTCTCTAGAGTAGCAGTAAACAGTTTCGGAGATAATACATCTCCCTGTCTTACGCCTCTCTTCAAAGGGATCGCCTTGGAGCTCCCTTCCTGTACTCGGACCGACATAGTGGCGTTATTATACAAACACTTCAACACTTCGATATACCGATAGTCAATACGGCATCGTTGAAGAGACTCAAGCACAGCCCATGTCTCAACCGAATCAAAGGCTTTCTCATAGTCCACAAACGCTAAGCAAAGTGGCAGGTTATACTCCTCGGTCTTCTGTATAACCTGCCGCAGCGTATGTATGTGGTCCATGGTGCTAAAGCCTTTTCGGAAACCGGCTTGTTCGGAAGGCTGGAAGTCATCAAACCTGCGTTCGAGACGATTCGTAATGACTCTTGAAAACAACTTATAAACATGGCTCAGAAGCGAGATCGGTCTGTAATTCTTTAATAAGGTGTTGTCACCTTTTTTAAAGAATAGCACCACTACGCTTACTACACTATTTCCACTACGGAACGCTTCTGTTCCATGCTTCCGGCGTTATGCCCTCGAGGACGACGGTGTTGAAAAGCTTTTGAAGGACTTTAAGTACCGGTTTACCACCCGCTTTCAGAAGCTCTGAAGTGATTCCGTCGTCACCCGGCGCCTTGTTGTTTTTAAGTTTGTTCAGGGCCATTTTAATCTCGTACAGGCTGATGTCCGGGATGTCTTCGGTGAAGTGTCGGGTCAGCTCGGCTCTTGGGTCTTTAGCCGCGCTGTTTACAGGCTTTGCTACCGAGGCGTATAGCTGTCCGTAGAACCTTTCGATCTCCTCCAATACCTCTGCCTTGGTCGACATTATACTGCGATCTTCTCTCTTCAGCTTTGTCAACCGGCTTTGCCCAATAGACAAATGCCTCGCGAACACTTTGGAGCCTTTGTTCCGTTCTATCGTCTCTTCAATATGTTTAGTATTCAAGAGACGAATGTCGCACCGCACTGATTTAGAAATTTGTCTATTGAGCCGCCTGTATCACTTTGCGTCATCGGAAGACTGCAGTCTTAGCGAGCGTCGTTCGGCCATGAGATTTAGAGTATGATCGAAAAATTTCTGAGGTCTATCTGAACGGCGGGTTCTAAAGAACTTAGAACCCACCGTTTGGACAGCTTCTACGAGCCCGTTATTGATCTCGTCCACCGACGCAAAGTTCTCCAGGCAAGCAAAGCGATTTGAGAGCTCGAGCTGAAAGTTCTCGGGGTTTTGTATATGAGCATGAGTAGGTCGGAGCGTAGACTTCATCAGACGGGACCTTTCGAGTTTAACGTTAATTTTCAGTTTGCCTCGCACGATTCTGTGATCACTACCGGTTTTTATCCTGTGGATCACGGAGACATCGTTGAATATTCGTTTTTCGCTAGTCATGATGAAGTCTATCTCATTTCTCGTAGAACCGTCGGGGCTCATCCAGGTCCATTTCCTGTGAGGTGGCTTCTGGAAGAAAGAGTTCATCATGAAGAGTCCCTCTTTCTCCAGAAAGTCTGCCAGCCTCTGGCCCCTGGGGTTCCGTTGCCCATATCCAAATTGCCCACTCTCAACTCATCATCGCTTTTTTTGCCCAACTTTGCGTTGAAATCTCCCATAAAAACCGTGAAGCGGGTCTTAGACGTATGTATGGCCCGACTTACGTCCTCATACATAGCCTCCACTTCATCGTCTGGGTGTGACGAGGTCGGTGCGTATACCTGAATGACCTTCAACGAATATCGTTTAGATATTCTGAGTATTAGGTATACAACCCTGCTCGACACACTTTCAATGGTAATGATGTTGTTAACGAGAGACTTGTGAACGAGAAAGCAGACACCACCTTGGGACCGTTGGTTACCTTCCCGGTAGTAAAGTAGGTTGCCGGATTTCAGGGTTATCGTGTCCTCGCCCTCTCTATGGACTTCAGAAAACCCCATAATATCCCATCGCAACCTACTCAACTCTTCTTCCAGTTCCGCAATCTTCTCGTCAGTCCTCATAGTGCGCACGTTATATGTTGCCAGGGCCAGTTGTCGGGTGGGGTGGCAGCCGGATCTCTTCCGGCGATTCTTAGCACCCCGTGCTCCGCCGTTACCATGACCGCTGCCGGAGCCAGGAATAGCGGAGCTGCCGGGGACTGGGGGCCTGGTCTTATTTTTACTAATCATTAAGGGGGGTTTTGCTCGTAATTGCTGCGCTGGGCAGGCGTGTTGGCAATCGCAGTGTGTAGCTCTCGCGACGGGGATGCTGCTGCCCATCCCCGCCCTGTTGCACTTGAGCTACGCTGTTTTGGATGGATATACCGCCATCTGTCGGTTCCGTAGTACCTCAGTCGGCTCTTACGACACCTGGTACAAGAGGGGGGTGCTATTCTACTCTGCCGGCACCCCACGGCTATACGGAATCAAATTTAACCTTATCTTATCTTCATAAATTGTTATGTATACTTAATTACTTAAAGGTTAAACAAATATAACCTTATTTTATCTTCATAAATTGTTATTTTTACGTAATTACATAAAGGTTATGTAGCGCACGCTTCAGCTGTAAGAACGAATCATTAATGCTTTCTTAAACAACAAAATTGGTTTAATTCTAAACGAGCAAATAAGTGTCAACTAATATTTACTTTAGTTGTCCATGAATCGATATCGTAGCATTAATCGAAAATAAACGTAGGTACATCACTATCACACTAGCGGACGTGGTTTTCTATTATTAATGGCAATTATGAATTAGCTAATTCATGCAAGTATTAGCTAAATTGTATTACTATTACATGTGTAAATTGAGAAAGATGAATTTTTATCAAACTTAACATTAAAACTAAAAGACAACTGTTACAACTATATTATAGTGTAAATGGCCAGGGATCTTAAGTTTGAATCTCGGCCAAATAGGATTTGTTGTTATAAAGCAAATATTTGTAAATTGTTTTGGAATGTGGGTATTAGAAGTGATCCCTAGTTGTGTGGAACGCATAACACAAACCTTGTTCTTAATTTGAAGTCACGCAGTTATAATTTTTTGGAGATACCGTCTAGATATTTTATAAGTATTAAGTTGTAATTTAAATATTTATGTACTCAGTTGAGTAATATATATAATACTACTATCGTTAAAGGTTATAATAATTTTACTGCAAGAAACTTGACTAATTTACGTAAGCTCGGTACAGAATTATTATGAATAATGTTATGAACCAACCACATGGTTCCATTGAGTGAATTCAAATTCAACATGTACAAACCCAAATACAGCTGAAAGTAACGTCGTGTAATTTTTAACCAACTTCAAATAGGAGGTTCTATGTTCGTCTGTATGTGTTATTTTTGTATGTATGTTCGGGCATAACTTCTTTGTTTATGAACGGATTTCAACGATTCTTGTTCCGTTGGGATCAGTGTATGTAACTCCAATGTGGTCCCATTTAAAATTCATTGATATTGAAGCTTGGAATTCGAAGATATACCGAATAATTACAATTGTTTATTTTTATTGATGATGATGGTTATTTTAATATCAATTAGAAAAAAGTTAATTCCCGATCTACCCTAGATATTTATTTAAGCTAAAGTGACTCAAATGGAGGCAATAAAAAACTTTTTAGGAAAAAATTAAACCGACTTCAAAAAATAACACTAAAAAGTTCAAAATAACTATCCTTTACTAATCAAAGATTAAGTTCAAAAATAACTTCATAAAAACGATACAAACACCTGTATCATTAAATTAGACAGTTATTGAAGTATGTGCCTAATCAATGTGCACCACAAAAACTCTACTAGGTAGTTTAATAGACTTCAGTAAATTTCAGTAGACAACTGTCAAAATTTGTTAGGTAAATATATAAAGTTGTGTTGTGTAAATAAATAAATTTGTATCGTATGTATGAAGTTATTTTTGTACTTGATTTTGATTAGTAAAGGATAGTTATTTTGTAATGTGCAGTTTTTTTTTGAGGTGTGTTTAGTTTTTTTCTAAAAAAATTTATTGCATCTGATGCTCTGTTCAGCTATTAAGATATATAACTAAGCTTGTACAATAGATAATGCGGATTTACAACACGTAATAGCATCCGGATTCCAAGCTTTCAATTCCAAATTAGAAAAGTTCGTTCGGGATTTGGAATCGGACCTTCATTATGTGATATAAGAGAAATCTTCAAAAGGTATCCCCTAGGGATTATGTGGAACTATTACTCACTAAAGCTCCTGTGATGATTGTGCGGCACAGTTCCAGGCACGACCATTGCGCGTGCTGGGCCCTTTATAATTTCGACAGGGTAACAAACGTGCCGGGAACTGCGCCGACATCGAACGCGATACGCGGCGCTAGTAATCAGAATTGTACAAATAAGAGAGGCTAAATACCTTTAATGTCCGTTAGTCTTACCAAAATCCACATACCAAAAAATAAACTAAACCGGCGCTGACGGTACAACTAGCGCCATCTTTTGGTATCTAGAGACAATAGAAATAATAATATGTTTTATACCTAACAGTGATTGTCCTCGACATATGTCGAGAGACTCAAGTCACCGAATGCTTGTTTAGCGTGTGATGCACGTCTCAGAAAGAACTAAGATTTCATAAGGTTTTCATTTTTCTGATTTCGAACATCAGAAATTGGTGAAGTACAAATTCAAATCGTGCACAGAGCCTTCCGTACAACGATATTTATGTAGTGCTTCAGTGTTCGAACCATTCGCTGTGTCCCACTCAACTGAGGCGTGGGAACTACACCATCACCTAGCTCGCTTTCAATTCGACGCTTTCAACAACGTAGGGCATTTTACTTCATTTCACTTTTAAAGCACTTGTCTACTACTTTTAGAAGAAGTAATTAAAAAATTAATGCTCAGTGAAATATTAGAAATTGATTTTTAATGAATTATGTATGTCGGGGTCGACAATTGAATGTTTTGATAGTGATGTGATAGTGATAACTGATAATTGATTTTAAGTGATAATTGAATGTTAGAACGGGTCAGCGTAATGAAACAATCGATTCCGCCGATTGCGTGCTGTACACTGATTTATTTGATCAGAATGCATTATAAGCAAAATTATAAGTGTCTATTAACGTAAATTATTACAATAGGTACGATTGCTCGTACAATGTACTTATTATACATAAATAAACGCCGTGAGCAGGTCTTGCCCATGCGGAGCGACGACACTATTTATATGACCACTTTTATAATTTTTCGTTGAAAGTTATATCGTCACGATTTTAACCGTCAACGGTACAATAGTAAAGCAAAATGTATGCAGTTGTACATGAAGCACTCAACCTATAGAGACAAAATGTCGGAGCATCTTAGTCGCCACTGTCCCCTGCTCAGTTTATTTACACTAACAATTATCAACTCTCGCTCGCATTAAGCAGTACATAACCAGTACTGGACCTGTGTGTACATCTCTGTATATTTCGACAGATATTTAAATATTTATACAATGGCTTATTGTTCTATTCGGTGGTATGGCAAAAACAGCAAAAAATCAAACTACGAAACAGAACGTAATAACCGCAATTGTTTAGACGTAAATTTTATAACATACAAAATAAATGACATTGCCACTATATAGGTTGAGTGCTCCATGCAGTTGATGAAGACCCCTATCGTGTGGTAGAAAAAGCGTTTTTTTCTACTACACGATAGGGAATCAGTTTGATTATCTATTGTACCGCGGACGGTAAATTTATAGAGATTGAAAAGTTCAACTGTGCATTATAAAAGCGGCCATAGTACTGCCTCGCTTTTACTTACGGCGTAGCGTCAGTTCCCGCTCCCGCTCTGCCGGTGAGTAGCAGCACAATTATTGCTTTGATTTACTATACTATTGCAATACATAATTAAATGGTTCCGTTACAAAATGGCAATTAGGTTCTAAAGATCTATAAAACTTGTCATATTTTTCGTCTAAATTTTAAATACCTAAGATTTTAGAATTCCTGATATTTTTAAAATCCTAGATTCAATAATTTTTGAATGAAGATGATAGAGTTAAATTCGAGTACTCGATTTTTCCCCTCTTTTATTCTCGCATGAACATGTAAAATGATTACTTGCGCAAAATATGTTAATTACCAATTCGTAACATGCCTTTCAAGCTCTTATACATTGATTTTATAAATAACTTCAGTCACCGTGTCCCACCAGCAACGGTGAGACAAATCAGATAAGCTGACTCACCTATACATATACGACACACATTTATTATCAAATAAGCTGATCGGCCGTCAATTTGTTAGAAAGCAGCATCAGATTTTATTTGCCTCACTTCGTAGTTCGGCACGCTTATTACGTAACTTGCAGACAGCATGTGACAGCCAATATCGCGCGATATCTGATGTTAAAACAAGAATTAATGTATTGTAATTTGTATAGTAGCGCTAAATCTACCGCGAACAGTGCACTTTATGGTCATGGAATAATAGATACGCAATCGTCATACATGATACTAATATTTTATTACATTTAATCACCGATCGCGCAGTGAACGTGTAACGCGCCTCGCGGTGATGTTAATTTTGAATGTTATTTATTACTAAGCATGAGCTACTCAGAATATTGGGTTTCTCCAGGGCCACCCTGGAGAGGAATACAGATCAAATGTTTATAAGGGCGCCTTCACTGTATTGCTACAATCGATTTCAGTTGTGAAATAAGAACACACTTTATTCCAACATTCACCAATTTATTAAAAAATATCCCTAAATATAGATCTCAAGAGTTCCCTGAATGAAATCTTAACTGTTATTTATAAAACATTAAATACATTTATACCGAAAATTACAAAATCAATATTGCAACCATTAATAAGTGCAATAGTTTCTCAATATAAGGTATAATTAAAACAATAAGATGTACTACAATAACGAAATAAATATTAGTTAAGTAAATTTATTACTGATGGTTTAATAATTCTTTATATCTGCTTGTACATTACCATATAAGGAGATAACCATGTATATATATAGCCAGTGGAGTTGTCCCACCAATGGTCCATTAGAATATTCGCGGTGTCCACTAAACCCTTAGTGACTGCACAATTATGTTAGGTATTCCGCCAGCCGAGTTGTCCCTCCAATGGTCTCACAGAATTCCCATGAAGTCCACTATACTCGTAGCTAACAAATAAATCTCAAAGAAAAGAGACTAAATATGTGTAGAGGTAATTCAACCTCATACTGTAATGCACCAACAAAAAACCACACCATTAGTCCATAGTGTTTATGGAATTAAGAATGGGAATGAGATATACCATTCATCCACTAATCCACGATATTTATGGACTTAAGTATCGAATTAAGCATGGAATCAAACGTGGAAATAAACATGAAATTTAGCCGGTAATTAAACATGGAACTAAGCATGGAATTAAACATGGAACCCTGTAACAAAATTCCTAGTTTATACACTAGACTAAACAAGGAAAATCCTTTTTAAAAGAAAACCACAACTTTTACATTCTACTTACCATGAGGTCTATCATGGGACTTTAACATATTAAATATAATAAAAAAAATTCTTAACACTAATAACATCCTAAAAATGGCAGATAAACTTTATCTCTATATTAGCATTTTTGTCTGCTACTTAACCACTACCAAAAATGGATGGCTCCTTCCATGATTGATACTACACCTCGACAAAATTTGTACCCCCTAACATCATTATTAATGTCACTGAAAACTATTCAGATTTCAGTCTAAGGTTTCCGACATAAGAAAGAGACAGCAAGTCTCTGAAAAGGCATCGACCAATAGGAAGTGTCTGAAAATTTCAGTGACAAAATCTAAATGTCAGATTGACAATTCCACAATAGAATTAGAATTAGAATGATCAAGGTAAAAGTAGCCACTGAAAACAAGCCGGAAGCAATGCCCATTAGGTCGAACATTCCATTCTACTCGATTTGTGAAACAGATATATATGTATAGCAACACTCGTCTCTCTTTTATCGAATACAATCGATTATTAGGAATTAATTACTCGTATTTAAATTTTTAAATCTTAATTTATTTATCTCATCGTCAAAATGGGAAAGCAAATCTAAACAAATTATATTAATACCGAATTAAATTATTATTACCTAAAATTGTTTTATTTTGTTTATAACAAATATACATTTTATACAAAAGAAAATCGATTATTTATCGATTTATTACCACGATAATTATTACTATCGATGTATCCAAATATTCAATGTAATTACTGAACGAAACGTAAGTAAATGTACATTTTAACGAAAATAACAACGAACTTTACAACGCGAACAACTAAATAATTAAAAGTTTACTATATTATGTTCTGGTTTAAATAATATACACTTAAATTGTAATATTTATTGAGTTTCCTTGAGAAGAAATGAAGTAGAACTAGGTACACGATTGTGAACAAATTTGCGAACGCGTTACCTATTAATCATTGTATCGTAGACAATTGTCATCTGTCACACACTAACCTCAACAAAATTTGTGATCGATAATGAACCGTAAGTATATACCTACAAAAAAAAATGTGTTACAATCGCCTGACTGTCGCTGTCTGCCAATTTTTAGGTAATAACCCCACGGGACAAGCTGCTTGGAGTTATATTCTACGCTTCATACATATTTCCCGACAATTAGAACCCTTCCTCAAATCTCATCGTGGCTTTCGCACATCCTCACATTTAGGTATTTTTTTCCGTAGGGACGTAAAATCTACACAAAACAATTTTATCGGAGCCATTCATAATGAAACATGGATCGCAATGAAATAAGGGTCGGGAAAAAAATACAGGAAATTGTCATTATTTTTCTTCTTTCACGATTTTATCGTTCGTACGTAATAGGAGATAATGAAATATAATGTTGTGTTTTAAAACAAAATTATGGCACGGTACAAAAATAGCTTTGAACAACAAACCACAGTTTTTTTTTTGTTGACATCTCTTTTTCTGGTTTTGTGCTTCGAAGGGAAATCCTTATAAGGTAATGGTACTAGGTTACTGACGTCGCTATCCGTTTATCGTAGTCATTTATTTTGTATGAAAACAATTTACGTCTAAACACTATTACGGTTACTGCGTTCTGTTTTGTAGTTTGATTTTTTGCTGTTTTAGAAGAAGAAGGCATAGATTCCTTTGCCTATCCTGTCAAAAGAAAATTGTACAAAAAAAACTTTAAAAAAAAAACAAAAATAATTAAGACTCATTTTGCTTTCATATTAATAGTTTTTTTTATTTCTTTCGTTCACTGACATGTATAAATTACCACTGGATAGATGGTACATAAATTACCAAATGACAGTTCATAGTGTGCCAAATTGAAGCGCCACTTGCGAAATGCGACTCTGGTATATGTCGACCACATGGTTGTATCATGAGTGATACGTCCATGGTCGACCATATGTCGACAGCACCAAAATTGTGTGTATCAAATAGGCACAAATATAACTTGACAACCGCCAGTCCAGTATGGTAATATCTGAGGTATTTATCCATGTCAGTGGTTTCATTCTAAGATTTCATTTATTGCATATAACTTTGATATATAAATAACATCGAATTAGGTTTTTGGTGGGAACGTAGTTATATTTATTTCGAAATTCTTTCGAAATTCAAAATTCAAACAAAGTATGTAGGTAATTCAAATCGAATATTTACAAACTTAGTAATCTGCAGAAAGTGGAAAATGATTCTGTTAGCTTATAGGTAAGTCTTATAATACGCAGTCCTGCAAATATTGTTATTAATAATGCGGATGTACACAGCATAAAAAGTAGTAAACTAAACAGGTCTATGTCATGTTTACACTATTAAGGCTAAATATCTTTTTTATCCCGACGTTGCGACCGGATTTCACCATTCGTGGTCACTGGCAGACTGATGAGGATGAGTGTCTTCTTCGTAGTGAGCGGTATCTAGCAACTACCCAGACTCGTTCCTCACATTTTTTAATTTTTGTTATTGTCACTGTCGGTACTTCGACACACTACACTAACATCTGCACACTTAGGGTGGCTTGTAAGTCACCCTTAGTATTGTAAGATGTGTACAAATCGTAAAAGTTTAGAAACTAAAAAAATACAGGTCAAGAGCGTGTCGGACACGCTAATTAGTTTAGGGGTTTGTAGCTATTTAATTTGATCAAGGTATGACACCTTGGAAACTGTAAAAAAAATTCTTTGTTGAACAAAATAAACTAAATTACCATTATTTTATACGAAGTTGAAATTTGAGTTCGTAGATAAAAAAATATTTGTAATTTTTTCTCGTTTCATGTTTTGATTTACCCGTTTACGTGTCTCGTTCTAACGTTAAATTTATGGAATAAATTAGACTAATCAGAATATTTGTACAGACAACACGAAACCAAAAGGACTCCGTTTCTATAACTTCTACTATGGAATTTTAAATTTTAAAAAAATAAAAAATCCGACTGCGTAAAAAGTGAATAAAAAATCGAAAACCCAAACTACGTGAAAAATGAACTTTAAAAAAGACTGAAACAAGATGAGCTATTACCGTCTCCCATCTCACACCCCGTAATTACAACCTAAGCCGAGATCCATGCCCATTGGCTAGTTGTCCCTATACTTAATGATTAAACGAACTTACCTGTATGTGAAGTTCTATCATAATTATACGGGTGTTTCGTCCGAAGAGATTAGTAAAGAGAGAACGCATTGTAGTTACGTATGTAAGTGACTCCACTCTGCACTAATTGAGGGTAGACCAGAAAATTTAACATATTTTTTCTCCGAGGGTAGCACACTCTAGCTCCGGTCCGTCGGCATTTCGCTCGTCATTGAGTTTGTAGATTCTGTTCTTCTGTTCCTGAAATCTTGTGATGGGCGTGTAAGGGCGGGGGGGTGTTACTAATCTCTTCGGACGAAACACTCGTATAATTATGATAGAACTTCACATACAGGTAAGTTCGTTTAATCATTAATTATACTTCGTGTTTCGTCCTCGAGATTCGTAAAGAGAGAACGCATTGTAGACTTTGAGAGTAGGTGGATATGTTCAAGGTTTCAGGAATGGTATGACATGGTTTTTGTTATGATGAATAACAGAGACGGTAATGATTTAACTTATTTAATCAAAACACATTATTTAGATACTAACAAATATGTAATAAGTAGTTTTAATCATCCAAATTCAAATTCAATAAATGATTTTATTAGTGGAAGTTTGATTAAGTATGGCTCTGGCCAACGCGGTTCCGTCGGCGCGCACCACATTTCGATCATAGAAGTTAGCGAAAGTGGCAGAGTTTGCAGACCAACCAGCCGTGAGGCGGATCTGGTCGATGTTGACACCGGCGCGGCGCGCGCACGACGTAGCCGCGTGCCGCGTGCTATGCGTCGTGAATATGGACACGTCTACACCGCTCAGCGCGAGGGTTTCTTTTATCCATCGGCTAAGTGTCTGTGTTGACACGGTATTGTGTGGTTTTTTGAAACTAATGAAGAGTGTGTCCGATTTCCTGATGGACACTGACATGGTCATGTAGCTCATTAGAGCCTTTGCTGGACATATTTCAGGCTTAGCTAGAAAGAAAGGCAAAAACAAGATAGGCTGTTTCGATCTGGCATGAGAAGTCTTGATTAAATCGGGATTTTGATTGTAATCACGGTTGGTAGAACCTGTATGTTTGTAATATTTATTTTTGACAACGTTTGGACCCTATGTGCAGTGGTCAACGCGAGCAGAGTTGCGCATTTTTTAGAGAGACGCTCTAAAGATAGCCCTTCATTTGGGTACCAAGATGCAAGACGATCGAGCACAAGGTTCATGTCCCATGTGAAGTCATATTTAGGTGCAGGCGGTCGCAACCTGAATATGCCTTTAAAAAGTCTCTGAACGCGGTTGTCCTCATTGAATGTCGGTCCAAGCAGTATGGCTAAAGCGGCTCTGCAGCTGTTCAGAGAGCTATATTGAGAGCCATCGTTGTATATCTGCGTGAAGAATTCTATGTCTTTTGAAATCGATGCAGAGTACAATTCAACACTATTTCCTTTACAAAAATGGAACCATTTTTAAAATAAGTATTGTACTGTTTGAGGGAATTCTTAGATATGGAAGATATCATTATGTCGATTGATGCTTGTGGAACGTCCCTGTGGAGCATGGCCGACTGCATAATACTCCTGCTTCCAGGGTAAGCGTCGGCTGGATCCTGCGGTTGCTGTAAAGAGAGAAAACTTTGTGTTCGTGAGGAGAGAGGTTTAGACATTCCGAAATGAGGAGCTTACGGTACAACGGGTACCATGGCTGTGTAGGCCAGGCTGGCACTACTACGATGCCTGTAGCCTCGTCCTGTATGATTTTCCGCAATGCTTTAAGTATGACAGGAAATGGCGGGAAAGCGTAGAAAAAATAATGAGACCAGTCAATAGTGAAAGCGTTCACTGCAGGTAGCATCAGGATCGCGGTGCCATGACACGTACTTGTTGCATTTTGTATTTAATCTACTTGCAAACAAGTCGATATCAGGGACGCCAAAATGTTCTGTTATGGCATTGAAGACTGGATCTGAGATTGTCCACTCGACATCGGGATGAACCCGCCTAGATTCGGCATCGGCTATTGTATTGTCCTTGGATTTTATGTAACTAGCGAAAAGAAGAATTTTTCTCTCTTCGCACCACTGCCAGATGTTTCTGGTGACGTGGCTTAAATGTGGGAACTGTATGCCACCCATGCGATTAATGTAAGCGATGGCCGTCGTATTATCGATGCGTAGCAACACCTGGCAGTTGCAAAGGTCTTTTGCAAAGATTTTGAGTGCGAAATAGACTACCAGAAGTTCCAGATAGTTAATGTGCTGTCTGCGCTCGTTGCCTGACCATCGGCCGCTTGCGGTTTGCCTGTCACAGGCTGCTCCCCACCCCGTAGTTGAGGCGTCAGAGTATATCTCTCTGATGTAGCTGTCGTCTCTGATTCTATGGCCAGTGTTCGATGGCCTTTTTCCACCACGTAAATTCAGGTTTGAGAATGTCTGGGATGGTCATGATCTTGTCATAGTCATAGTCATGTTTTAAACTTAGGAATTTGTGACGTTCCATTAACTTGGTGTACAGAAGACCATATTCGACTGCTGGACACGCTGAAATGAGCAGTCCTATGAGATGAGCAAACTTACGTACTTTACAGCGCGTTAAAGTTTGAAATTTTTTCAACTCATTTTGAATATGGTCTTTCTTGTCTGAGGGTAGAGTGATCTCCATTTTGTACGAGTTTATAACGTAGCCTAAGAACTTACATATTGTTTTGGGAAACAGGCTACTTTTTTCCTCATTGATTTTGAACCCAAGTGACAAAAGGAGCTTTTTAGTTGCGCGAACATTGTCTAGGCATTCTGTTCGCGATTGTCCAAGTAGTAAAATATCGTCTAGATATATGGTTGATAGGAACCCGCATGATCGTAGTAGATCGATTACTGGTTTCATGATTTTTGTGAAGACGTAAGGGGCTGTATTTAGACCAAATGGCAAGACATTGAATTCATACAATTTTGAATCCCATTTGAACCTTAAGTACTTTCTAGATTCCGGCTGTACTTTTATACAAAAATAGGCGTCTTTTAAATCGAGTGTTGCCATGTGGCAATCTCTGGATACAAGCTTTATTGCCGTACGATGATCTTCTAGTTTGAAGTGGTCCGTTTTTATTTAGATTTTTGAGGTTCAAGATAAATCTCATCTTGCCGCTTGGTTTAGGTCGTAGAAATATACTAGATATAAACTGTTCGGTATGTGGCAGGCATTCCGACATAGCACCGATAGAAAGCAAACCATTTAGAACATCTTCAAAATGAGCTCTCTCTGTATCGCTGTAGTTGGGCGAATCAGGAACATTAAGTTGTGAAACGGGTTGTGAAAATTTAATTTTATAGCCTTCTATCCAGTCTAGGATGGTGTGATCACATGTGATAAGAGCCCACTGTTCGCGATACAGTGAGAGCTGTCCAGCATAGCGTACCGTGTCTAGCGGCGGCGCAGGCGGGTGTAGCGCGGCTGCTGCGCTGACGGCCCGCAGGCGGGCGCGCGCGCTGCGCCGCTGGCGGGCGGGCGGGCTGTCGGCGTCGAGCTCGCCTTGCGAGCTGACGCCGGCGTCTTCCAGTTTTTTGGAGGCTTATACGTTTGCGCTGGGCGTGGTGCTATTTTCTTGGAAGTTCTTGTATCTATTTTAATATCTGTGCTGGACTTGTTGACCGCCTTTGCGGACTTAAGAGTATCCGCTAGATTTGCACCGAATAGATATTTGTCTATTTTGGTGTCCGTTAAATGTTCTTTAATCTCTTTTTTTAGGTTAAAAAGCGCAAAATTTCTTCTCGTGACGGATTCCATATGTTGTAAGTCACAAAGCAACCGCCCTGTGTCCATTAGCTTCTTTAAAAGGTCTTGGTCTTTACTTTGACTATTGAGTTGGTCTGTAATGGCTTCCGCGAGGCAAGAGATAGCTATGGTTAGCTGTTTTTGTTTGCCCTCTATAGGCTTGTCCTTCTTTACGACAGGCTCCGTTAGCGCGGCCTTGATTTCAGCGTTGAGTAGGGGCGCTGCGATATGCATGCAGTTGGCTGGGACGAGATATTTTGTCGTCAACTCCTTCCGCGCATCTTTGTCTAGTCCGGTGGTGGCAAAATGTTCGAAACGGTTCGCTATCTGTTTATGGACATGTTTGCCATAGACGACAGTGGCGGTAGGGTCAGCTCCTAGTATTTCCAAAATACTTTCGTGGAGCTCAGCTTCCACGCTCTCCTCTTGAGGAGTGGAGCCTGTGGAAGGCCCGGGCGGAGTGCCCGACGCGGCGGCGGCGGACGACGGCGGCGGCGGCGATGGCAGCGACGGCGCTGGCGGGCTGGCGGAGGGAGGCGGCGAGGTAGCGCGGGGCGGCGGCGATGCAGCGCGCCGGGACGACGACGCGATGCGCGCTTCTATTTCGTCTGTTAAGTTGTGAGAACAACTTTATCAGTAGGTAGACAAATGTCCATTACTTGAAACCTTTTCAGGTCATGGTTGGTACAGCACATGTGCGTCTTTTGTAAGTAAGGTATAATTTCTATCGAATTATACACAAACTAACGTTCTAGATCGCAGCAAAAGGCGTGCGGGTTTTGATAGTAAGATTTAATCCTCAATGAATTAAACACAAACTAACATTCTAACCCATAAGGATGTTCATGTCTATTTTTGATAGGTGATTTTCTTAGTAAGATATAACTCCCATGTGAATTATACGCAAACTAAGGTTATTAATCACGAAATTGCAACGTGGCGGTAAGATAATATTCCCAATGAATAGAACGCAAACTGTTAGTTGTTGCAATTTACATACACGGAAGCACGTGACAGCTTTTTGTTCTACAGGAAAGAGCAATATACTTTTGTATAAATACCTTGTGAAACCGATGAAAGGTCCCGCGGTGATGATGAACATGATGACGCCAGCGGTGGAGACGGCGATGGCGATGGTGAAGATTCCACGACACGTGCCCGACGACGAGAACACGATTTTTTAAATTCTTTTTCTAGCTTCCGTAATTTTTGACGAAATATTTCGAATTTTTCTTCTTTGGAATGCTTACGTTTAGGCATTTTAACTGTATTCTTTTGTTTGGAAAGCCGAGATAACGTATTGATGATATCACTTTAAAAAAGTAGTGTTGAGTGGTTGGGCACTTAACTGCGAATGACGAGCGAAATGCCGACGGACCGGAGATAGAGTGTGCTACCCTCGGAGAAAAAATATGTTAAATTTTCTGGTCTACCCTTAATTAGTGCAGAGTGGAGTCACTTACATGCGTAACTACAATGCGTTCTCTCTTTACGAATCTCGAGGACGAAACACGAAGTATAATTATTCTACAAAGAGTACCATTCGTAGTCGCTCTATCGCCAATTGAAGCAGTAAATACCATCTGCTGCATAATCTCACTACAATCTCATGCAGTCGGAGGCAATATGTATTTATTGTTAAATTAAAAAAGATGCGGAGGCTTCATCTTTCTACTGCATGAGATTGTTGTGAGATTGTGAGACCCTAGTATGAAATGGATACTGCACCACGCATATAAACTGAGTATTGGCGGAGCAGGCTATTGTCAACCTACAATAGGAGTTCTAAGGCTTTGATCCTATTTTCGGAATTTGAACTCGGGTCTTCTTTTTATAACGTGAAAAAAACAGTTACATAGTACTCAAGTCCTCAAAGATGAGACTGAGTTATGTGGGTTATTTTTTTTAGTACGGAGACTACCATCATATAATAATGGCCGAACCCAACAGCCGAGCATGCTTTTCGAAGCATGAAGATATTTGAGAGAAGTGCCATTAGATCACTCTATGCTCCGTTATTTAACCTTAACGATTGATACCAAATACAGAATTATAATGGACTAAAACCACGCTACGAGAGTCACGATTCTACAAGGAAAAGATTAGTCACGAGAACATAGCTGCTGTTGTGAAAATACAAGCAGTTCGATGGAAAAATACTAATAGATGTTCTAGTTAATACCACTTCAAAGCAGTGTCAATATCGAAGAGGGTAATGACTTTGTGAGATATTATACTCTTTAGCAGATAATTACCGTGTTCATTCCTGCGGAAAGACACAGAGTTACCCTTGAAGTCAATGTTTTATATTCTATACGTCTTGTACGAAGAGTATTGACTTTTCTTATCTCTGTACCCCGACATCCTTGAATATCAAACAGATAGGTATTATGTTTAGTAATGAACAATAGTGTAATGCTTTTAAGCATTTTTGTCAAGAGAGAAAGAGACAAAGTACAAAACAAAGGAATTACAGGCACAATCAGGCTCAGATTACCACTCTTTTAAATAGTGGGTCCCTGAAAAAAGTATGTTAATAAAATGAAACTCATTCTTTTGAAGTGACACTACTCAATACAGGTTACTGGGACTAAGTAATTACATAAAAATATTGTGTTTTCAAACAAAAACGTCTTTCATCCTTCTACCACGCTGTGCAGTGTTCATCTTCTCCTTCGCTCAATTTTAAATCAATTGCCCAGGCGCGTTGGCGCATGCTTGGAAACTCGTCGCATTAGACATGAGTAACATTGCTCTAGGCTTCACAATTGCGCCAATTCTGTTCTCTGTGCCGGTTGTGTCAACCTTCTTATTGAAAATGTATTGGCCTATAACACAGTCAGCACATAATACGCTGTCTACGCTAAATACCAACAGGCACGGAGTGTGGGTGGCGCGCGGTTTTCACTCACTCGACACGTAAGATTTGGCTGCCCATTGGCACAACTTTGAGTTAACTGTAAGCGCCCGCGCAGTGACGTGTGCCTAAGTATTTGACTTGACACAAGGAATTTTAATAAGTTACATATGTCTACGTGCCGTCTACATGCCATGCCCTCCATTTTGACGCATTATCGGAATCTGTATTGCAGTGTATATACGTAGAATAAAAGTTTCGGTCAATGATAATGATTTGAAATTCAGCTTGTCACGTTTACCTCGTGTTGTCTATATCAAAATAAAGTAAAAGTCAAATCAATTTATTCAAGTAAACCTAATTGCAAGGTATTTTTGAACGTCAAATCAACTTAATTCAGTTTGAAAAGAAAACCTGAACACTGAGAAGAACCGACAAGAAACTCAATCAGGTATAATTTTTTCAACATAGTTATTTAAAATACAATATTCATGAAGCCAGTAAATAAGTGTAGCCAGTAAATAACAATAATATTGCAGACAATTATATAAATTGTCTGACTGTGAACTCAGCACTATATACTACAACGGATTGGAGCAGCACCCAGACTCCCAGAAAATGTTTATCAAAGTTTTATATAATATTTACGATTTTTTGTCAATTTTGTTTTGTACTTTTCTAAGTTGTTTAATTTATTTTGTTTGTTAAAAATGAATAGAAATACATAAATAATCCAACTGCAATTATACTAATTGTGTGATCCCAAACATATCTTGGCTCGTTCTGTGGGTATCACAGAACGCACAAAGGAAGCACTCAATACACTAGAAAAACTTGTCTCTAAAACTAACCTGGCCAGAGATGGAAGCCTAAACTCTCGACTTGGGAGAAGCACTAGCTATCATACTAATAGCAAATATTCATTGGCAAATCTCTCTTTCCGCGGGTCGTAAATCAAACATGGCTGAGATCGTTCATACTTTGATTGTAATGACATTTTCGTACTGACGTAGTAATCTCCCACGCGAAGATTAATA
This sequence comes from Zeuzera pyrina, assembly GCA_907165235.1. Classification (NCBI taxonomy): domain Eukaryota; kingdom Metazoa; phylum Arthropoda; class Insecta; order Lepidoptera; family Cossidae; genus Zeuzera; species Zeuzera pyrina. Next base: position 5,173,356 of record OU015639.1, read on the forward strand.
AGGGAAGAAAACCCACGGGGTCTCCTCAAGCAAAGTATTCGGACCATTAAACCGATTATTACACACGCTTGTTATCCACAGCGGGATGGAGGAAGCACATGGATGGACGGACAAGCAACTTTTCACACTCTACGTAATGTATAACTGAAGAATTTAAGTACTCGAAAATTATCGGACTTTAATATATGGATGCATGTTGGTTCTGCCATTTTGCAATGATGTGATATAAATTCAGTCGCGTTTGCCCAGAAAGTATTCATTCGCTTTTACTTTGTAGCTGAAGTTGTATCAGGAAATAATACGCAGTACGTATTACAAACCAAAAGCAAATCGCTTCATGCAAATGATAAGCACATCAACAGAATACGAATGGAAAATCGTCTTTTTAGTCACGTGAGACCATCAAAAGGCCCCATAATCGAGAGGTGGAATTATGCGGAAAGCTCGCATACTAAAAATCCTCAGCGGACTTCCTCGCCGTATGTCGGTCCATGTCTCTTATGTCTTACAGTCCTTGTACTCCTATGATAGAACAGGGATTTTTAGTGGAATCCTACAAGTTTTTTATGATATTTTTTGATGAATAAAAATATTTACAATAAAGTCTACTTCCACGGTAGTTTGGGAGCGAAAGAAAAACACTATAAAACAGACACAATCTCATTTCGTCGGTAACAGTAAATATACAATTTCCAAATTTACTCAAGTCGAGTTAAACTGGACTATTTATACGATGACGTGTATCTATGGGTTCGCTTTCACTTGGTGCAACCTCTATTACGTTATCTCAGCCTATTCATAGACACGTGTACACAAGTGTTTTTGATTTTAGGCTGACAAATCAGCGCGCAATAACTCCAGTAGTGTTTAAACGTAAATTGTTATTAATCGAAATAAATGACATTTACACTTCACAGGTTAAGTGCTCCATGGAAAAACATAACATGCCGACAGCTTATCTTTCTGTGCAAATCGTAAAAATCGGCCAAAGAATGGGATTAGATTATTATAAGAAATTGAGCTAGAAACCTTTCACAATCAGGATCCGCGTTAACATCTGTACCTAAGCTTAAACGTCAATATGCAACTTTTAGTGCATGGAAGTCTGTCCACTACGAATGAAAAATTACGTAAATGTGGTTATGTACATATGGTGTATTCCACGTATGACAAATATGTTGATATATCCAATTTATCATAAAAGTAAACAATCGTTTTGAGTTATGGCTATCTGCACGAAATAATAAATAAAACTATTGTGTTTTGTCTGTGATTTCAAAAATTTCTTAAACCCTAGAGTTATTTGTAAATTACCGAAACCCAAACTCACGTTTTTTAAATTTTTCTCTGTCTGTTTTTAAGAGTTCATGTTTGAAACGGCTGGATCGATTATGACGAGACTTCCATTGGCAAATAGAGGACTCTTGAAAGAGTCATCTAGACGTTTTATCTCAGGAAAATAACTTTTATGCAGTTATATTTTATTTACAAACTGTACTCACGTGAGTACAGCCGTGTTCAAAAATTTGTTTGTTAATAATGTCTCACGAAAGTTTTAATTATATGTTATTTATTTTAATATAAATGTATTGTTGTTTAATTATCTAAATAAAACACTACATTTTATTTATCTTTTTAGCAAATTAAATTGAAACGGACTATAAGCATAATATTAAAGTCAGATTGGCGCTCACGTTATAACATGATTTTCAGTCAACCATCTACATAATCTTCAACGTTAATAACCATTGCGGTCTAATTAACTTCTAATTACAGACAAGGCGAAGATCCTTTCATTAGACAGAAGAATATAAAATAAATTAATTACTAACGGTTAATTACCAACAAATAATTGGTAGTGTCGGCAGGCGAGACTAATAATGGGGTAATAATTTATGCCTATCAAATACTTACACTCAAACATTTTTTAAACTATATATGTACATAGGCTACGTATCTACGAATCTTGTTAAATACATTTATTTTATTTATAAGAATACAAATGTTTTGACCATATACCCATTTTATAGGCATAATATACTCATGTAGTTGTATTTAGAATTCATAACACGTATATAATTAATTATATTGTTTACAACTTATTCTCTGCACGTTATGTTGAACGTTACTGTGTTATATTGTGTTAACAATAACAAATACAGTAAATAACTATTAAAATATTAAAATCACAGGTAACACAGGTAATCGCAGTAACGCAATTCATCTATTCGTGTCTGAATTAGCATAAGCATCTGTTGCAGCAATAAAAAAAACGCACATTACGTACAGTCACTTTTACCTTTAGTTTTGGATAACAAGTGAAAAATGCTGCTGAAGAATGATGACGAATGATACAGATTTTTTTATTTTTTTTTACAGCATCACCCGTCGCGTTGGGGCGAGCGCTAAAGGCGCCCTGCCAGATGGTCGACCGTCTGAGGATTCTTCCAGCCGAGGATACCTCGTATGGAAGAAGACCTCGGGCTCAAGGTGTCGCCAGGGGAGTTTTCCGCACCTGCGTGCATTTTAACGGGCTTCCTATTCGGGTGAGGGCCGGGCCTCTAGCGGGCCCGGCCGGCAAGGCGGCTGAAGGCGGGTTAGTGTGCTAAGTGTAGCAGTTTACAATGCGGCTTAAGGCCCGCGTGTGTGCGTGTAGTACGACGTGATCGAGCTTCTAAACAAGAGACCCTACGGGTGTCGCGGGGGCCGTCCTAGCCGTCGCAGGTGGGGGCGGTGCGGTTGTAATGTGTAAGTGAGCATATTCGAGTTCGAACGTGTATTGTCGTCGTCGCTGTCGCCTTAAACATGTCTAGGCCTTCGATAGCGTTTGTAGACGCGGGACTCGGGGGTGTACGATGACGCTCTGACCACTAGGGGGTTCGAGTGTAGAGATAAACGCTGAAGGAAGCGTTGAGACGCCTCTTTTGGATATTGAGTTATTGAGTGCAATTCCAAATCGTAGTGCAGATTTACGTTGCGCACGTAAGGAGGGGCGGCCCTGCGCATGAAGCGGTTCTGAATTACTTGAAGGGAGTTGATGTGAGTGGGTGCAGCGTGAGCAAATACTGCGCTAGCGTACGTTATGATAGAACTGACGCACGTCTTGTACAAAGTAACTTTATGTCTGAAGAACATTTTGCTTTTCGCGCAAATGAGTAAGTTAAGACGGCCGAGGACGAACGCGGCGCGGTCGCGGACTGTTTTGATGTGGTGGCGGAAGGTCATGTTAAGTGTGACGCCTAGGTATTTTACTTTCCTAGTCCAGGGGATATCCTAACCGAAAAGTGTGATCGTGCGGAGAATGGTAGCGCGGCTGGCGCAGCTGGTCGTCGTGCCCGAGAAATACACGGCAGCGATTTTTTCGGGGTTGACATCAATTCTCCGAAGTCGGAACCACTCGCCTAGGCTCGTGACCGCGACTTGGAGGAGTTGAAACACTCTGAGGCAATTGCAGTCCGATGTGAAAAGTGCGGTATCGTCCGCGAATAGGGCGAGCCCTACACCATAAGTTTTGGGATGTCGTTCGTGTAGACCGAGTAGAGAGTGGTTCGATTAAACGAAGCCCTGTGGGATGCCTGTAAATAATATCAAATAAGTCGACCTGGTTATAACCTTTATTTATATTGATGATTCTCTTGTACATCGTGTTTTTTTACATATCAGAGGGGGCAAACGAGCAAGCGTGAGCAGTGTCATCTGATGGAAAGTGATCACCGCCGCCCATGGACGGGTGTCCATAGGCCTGCATGGCCTAGCTTACTAAACTAATAAATTTTCTGTTGTTGCAAATTGGTTTCGCACCGACTTCAATAACTGTCAAATTTCATTATATCTGTATCGTACTTATAAAGTTATTTTTATTGTACTTGAGTTTTGAATATTGAACTTATTTTGTACTTTTCAGTGTTTTTTGTCTGGAGGCGTATAATATTTTTTCTTAAAATTTTTTTGAGATGCGCGATTTTTGGGTTGCGCGCTCAGCGTCTGCAAAAATAACTTTGTTTTTCAGTGTCATTAGGAAACGCTATGAAATACGAACATGAACACCTATTACATTAATATTGTGCATTCTGACTATACGTAAAACCTTCACTGTGAGGGTCCGACACGCATTTTGCTGGTATTCTTTTGCCTTATTTTAATTTAATTAGCATGAACACATTTACAAAGGTTAATGAATAGAAATATTACACATCATGAAATGCGATCAAATCCCTAGATACTGGCTTACTATGTAGAATCTGACCACCCAAACAACATTTTGAAGAGTGTGTTTAGGTTAATCTATGCAGAAAATTTGGAAACATAAATCGATTCCGTTAGTTCGAAAAATGTAAATCTCTGTATTAAAAGAGGTTTCTTTGATATTTTTTTCTGTTACAAAAGTTAGCCAATCATGTAACGCAACTGGCAAAATGAAGTCAATGAAATGAAGAATCAGGTTACCAAATATGTTTCTAAATATATATATGTTTACTTTTATATGTTTTGCAGTTACTTAGAAAAATTGAGATCCGTGCCGTCAAAATTTCCAATTCGTCGCCTTAATTTCGAGAGAAGCAACATTATTTACATAAGACATTAAACCTTTGTGGCACTAAATATAATGTTATACTTCAAAACTTCTCGTTTCCTCTAATATAAAACTTTGCACATTTAAAACTTTCTTTCACGACGACATCCATCAGCTCTCTCGAATGGTAATCTTCTTACGTATAAACATAATGTTGATGGTAACTTGGTGAAAGTTCTTCAACGCGCCAATCGTTTCACAGTTAAATAGATGTATCAAAGATTATAATTATTTATCAATACATAGAACCAAAATCGAGCACTCTTGTACTATGTCCACGCCAAGTGAAGAAGGACACGCAAGCTTATTACCTTACTTGCAGGTCAGCATGCGACAGTTAAATATCGTGCGATATCTGCTGTCAAAACGAGAATTTGTGTAACGTAATTTATGTAGTGGCGCTAAATCAACTGTGAAAAATTCATTTTACGATCGTAGCACAATTGACATGCAATCGTCATACCTGATACCGATTGTTTATTACAATTAGTCACCGGTCGCGCAGTGATCGCGTGGCCGTCGCTGTCTGCAAATTTTTAACCGACTTCAAAAAAAGAAGGAGGTTCTCAATTCGTCTGTATGTTTTTTTTTCTGTTTGTATGTTTGTTACCTCATAACTTCGTTATTTATGAACCGATTTCAAAAATTCTTTTTTCGTTTGGAAGGTAATACTTTAGAGGTAGTCCCGTTTAAATTTCACCGATATTGGAGCTTGGACTTCGAAGATACACTAGATAACACGACCTGGTTATATAACCTTTATTTATATTGTACATCGTTGCGCTCCGGAATTAGAATGAAGTTAATTGCAGACCTGCCCAGATATTTATTTAGGTCAAGACCACTCAAAAGGGAGAAATAAAAAATTTTTATTAAAAAAATTAAACCGCCTTCAAAAAAGACACTGAAAAGTATAAAATAACTATCCTTTACTTATCAAAACTCAACTACAATTAAAATAACTTTATAAATACGATACACATACCTATATAATTAAATTTGACAGTTATTGAAGTCGGTGCCAAATCAATGTGCAACAACAGAAAGTCTATTAGTTTGGTGGGCTTGGCGCCGACTTCAATAACTGTCAAATTTAATTATATAGGTATGTGTATCGTATTTATAAAGTTATTTTAATTGTACTTGAGTTTTGATTAGTAAAGGATAGTTATTTTATACTTTTCAGTGTTTTTTTGAAGGTGGTATAATTTTTTTAATAAAATTTTTTTTAGGTAATAACCCACCGGTACCATCAAGACTCCCAAGCTTCGTATAATTTTTTTTTATTATTAAAAATAGTTTCAAGAAGAAAAACTAATTCAAGAAGAACTAAAAGCTGCGAATCAGAAAAATATAAGTGCCTTGAAGTCGTTATATTTTCTGAAGTAGTTTCGTATAACTACAATAATGTTAGGTATATGATTGTTAAATAATAAGGAAAAATAGCAACCAAACATTGCAACCTTTTCGCTATGACATCTAAAATTAACAAAGTAACTATAGCAGTTATATAGCAGATAGGTACATACTTTAATTTATTCAAAAATAAAATTCAAGATTCTAATTAATCAAGATTCTAAATATAGATAAGCTTAGAATCTTGAAAAAATTCCCCATACCGATTTAAATAAAATAAATCGTTCCTAAATCTTTTTGAAAAAATTCGAAGTTGGGAAATATAAAAAAATGTTTTTTTTTATTTTATACCAGTTCTAAAATGGGTTTTATTCAAATAAAAGCAGCTTTTGAGAAATAAAGTGACAAAATGATCTAAAATGTTAGATACTTTAGGAACTAGGACTACTTTAGGAAGTACCTACGAAAGTTACTCAAAATATAATTGTTACAAGGTAGCCATCATAAAAATACACGGTGTTTTTTTTATTTTTCAGATTCAAGTTTTCAGATTCAAGATTCAGATTCAAGCGAGGAAAGGAAGGAATACGTGTTCTACGCTTTGCTCATTGAATAACTAACTATAGCTAACTATATAAGCTTGCGTCGTTGCTTATTTATCGCATCTAAGTGTCGCTTTGCATGTATTCTACCATTTATAAAGTTGTGGAATGTCCAATACATACATTTTAAAGTAGCAAAAATGTTTCCACACCAAAAGTACACGGTACAATATCTGACTACTAAATATATACGCCTTCAATTTTTTTTTTCTGTGCACATTAAATTTCGTCAACAAAGACAGTCATGTACATTATAATTTAACGATGATGGCCGCTTTCATAATTTTCCGTTGAACGTTTTTATCGCCACGATTTTACCGCCCACGGTACAATAGAGAAGCAAAGTGCTTTCTTATTGTGTTATGGAAAAAGACGCTTTTTCAACGTCCACGGTATGACGTTATCGTGGACATTTTTTTTTTATATCAGAGGAGGAAAACGAGCAAGCCGTTCCGTTTTCCTTTTGTTATGACTCCGCCTATATTGACCAATCTCTTAATATGAAGTAATTGCAGTGCAAAGTTTGCTTTTCATTTAAGATCCTTTATAATAAAGAATAAAATAAACAAATGAAAAATAAATAAATAACAAAGTTTGAATATAATGACGTCACTTATATTGACATGTCGCTTATTATGGCCTATTTTTAAGAAATAAAGTCGGTTATAGTGATCAACTAGATTCCGAACACCTTTGCTCGTTATCGTGACCCTCCCCACCCCTTACCCTGCGATGACTTTTGGTGCGTGCGTAGCGCGTGGCTCGTTTTTGATTTGATCTTCAGTGACGAGTTACGAGTGATAGGTCAACTTTTCAATAATTTCAATTCAACAATTTTTGTTCTGTGTTTTTAATATGTATGTTCGTTTCGTGTTGTACGGGAACTTAGACCCAGTCAGGTATAATATTATTAAATTTGATATTTTAATTCAAACTTCAGTGTGGTTCACACGTAGACAAGACTTTTATTTCTCCATACAAATATATAATAAAAAAACTAAACTTACTATTTACCCACATAATTACGACCATATACAATAAGAATCAGAATGCCTGTCGAAACACAACAGCAATAATGACACAAACAAAACGCACACTGTAAATATTGTAAGGCACATAAAATTAAAATGTCTGTATATGACGTAAATCTCCAACACGTGTCAGTTCGTGTTTCTTTTTGCTTTTTTATTATAGATACATGCAATTTGTAGTTTTGCTCTTTATTCAACTAAATACCTAACAAAATAGGAAGTTGTTTATTTTCTAAAACTATACTTTGTATGACGTCCGCTTAGTATGACGTGTTTGTGCTTCCCTTCGATGTCATTATAAATGGATTCTCCTGTATTTCATGTAATTATCTATTAAAATCAAGAGATTATTTATTTTCAGGGTAAAATTAGGTTATGTCAAAAAGGTTAAAATAGCGGACGGAAATAAAACTGCACACATATTTTCCGGTAATATGATGGTGTATGGAAAATACAAAACTCATGTTATGAGTTTTAGAGTCATTATAAGATATGGCCGACATTTTTTAGGCTGCAGAGATGTGTACTCTGATATTACACGGTTAGATAATAAACAAAAATAAATACATTATCTTTTTATTTCATATATATTTCACTTAAAGTATTAACTTTCAGACTACTTTCTCTTTAAGATCCTAAGTTTCAGTCCAAAAACAAAAACTTGATATCTGCTAAAAATAATAAGATTGCAGCAATATTCCCAAAAACTTTGATATCATATTTAACGTAGCAGTTTTGAATCATTACATGTCGAAAGCTTGCCTTGTTAATGTGACTTTCCACTGTACTTACAGTCTAAGAAAAATCAAGCATGCTGCAACCTTACGTGCTATCTGGGATGTATACTAGGAGTTCATGAGATTGTATGTTCTATTTTATAAAGTTATATTGAATTTGTTTACTAGGCGACACGGTTTTCTTAACGCTCCATATCTTAAACATTTTTTTTAGATATCTGCTCTTCTTTTTCTATTTATATAATTGTTAGAAATAAAACGTATTGTTACGTATTATTGTTCCTGTTGCCTCACGATGCCGGGAGATGGCGCTGATTGTCGCTTTCAGGGCTGGTTTAATCTATGTTTATTTTTAGCATGTAGGTAATTTGTCGGGGAATTGAATCTGGTAATGAAGAAGTCTAAAAACAGGCGTCGGCGGTTTTTTGATAAAAAAGGGAGAAAAAGTATTTGAAAATTGGTAGTAAATCCCTGTAAACTTATTTGTAGATAAAAAGAAGTTCTGTCGTGCTGTCTGCACTGTGTTGTGTGCAGTTCACCGACTGAAATTAGCAGTTGATTGTATTGTATTATCTTGTTACTGTATAATTCGAAAGTGGTAGACCAAAAGGTTAGGTAGTGACATATGAGTATATTTTCCGTTTTGTGGTTTTACGGCGCCGGAAACCACCTCCGACTTCCACCACCCTAAAGACTAACGAACATTAAAAGTATTTAGCCTCCCTTATTTTTATAATATTGTTGATCAGCGCCGCGTATTGCGGTGGATGTCGGCGCAGTTCCCGGCACGTTTGTTACCCTACCGAAATTATAAAAAGCCCAGCACGCGCAGTGGTCGTGCCTGGAGCTGTACCGCACAATAATAACTTGACAAATATTTTTTTTACATATTCGTAATACTCTGGGTAAGGAAAGAAAAATTGCAAAAGTTGGCTGTAAAATAGGAAAATTCGAGTAAAACCGAGAGTTCTTTTTTTATAGTGGTCTTTGTATGAATATAAAACCATAATTCACGAATACCGTCTTCATACATAAGTATATTAATTATCTACTAAGCCACAGCCACGCATAGTTGGGCAGACTAGTCTTTACTAATTACTATAAAGGGAAAGTAACCAAAAATCAAGAACTTTTAATCGTAATTATAATAATATCATCATCGTAAAAACAATCATATATTTGCGTTTTGCATAGTAACAGTCTTGTATTATATTTGTTAATTATAAGTGCTGTAATTTCTCAAAAATAAAATCAATATAAAGCTATCTAATAATGTAATACGTATTCCAAATATAGAACACTATAAAAACTGTCTTAAATTAATCTCAACTTGTATAAGAATCTTCAGGAACTTTTGTCAAATATAAAACGGTACTTAAATTATTAGCAATGATCACTAATCCATGTGTGGAACTTTGCAATAACGCAATCATTACGTATACCCAGAGAAAAAATACTTAATTCTTACGTATCCGAAAAAGTTTCCTGACAGCAACAAAACAAAAAAAGTCTCACCGCGGACAAAGCACTCGCTCAACTACACGTCGAAACCTATACGCGCGTATAGTGATTGAACGAGATAGACCAGGGGTTCCCAAACTTATTTTGTCTACTGCCCACTTTGAGAATAAATTATTTTTAGCGCCCCCATTTTTTCACCTACTGAAAAACCACTATAACTTCAAATTAAATTAATTAATTATTGTGAGCTATATTAGCGGAGATTAAACATTAATTCCAAACGAGACTTTTACTATAACCCGCAAGAGTTAACTTGAAACCTGAGCGCAGTAGGTAATACACAACGGCGCTCAGGTCTCAAGTTAACTCTTACGGGCTACACCTGCCAATGAGAATGATTATTGAAACGCAACTTTATAGTATTCAAACAGAGTATCTTTTATTCAAAATAAAACAAATATAATCCATCCTTATATAAAAACTAATGTGAAGGATGAATCTGATGCTGTTTAATAAGTTTGTTGATATCAGGTTCCAATTTACTCAAGAACAGTCGCAAATCGCCACGTTTGGTAACATGCAAACGATTTCTCTTTTTAGTAAGCAGTGTTGCCACAGCACTAAATCCACGTTCACACAAATATGACGATGGGAATGCTATCAAGAATCGCTGAACGATTGACCACAATCCAGGGTACAATTGCGGGATCGGTTTTTGTAGCCAAAATTCTTGGTAACCATTTTTGAACTTGATTTTTATTTCCTCGTTTGTTGTCAATTCTATAAGTCCTTCTTCCAGCTGAGGTGACATTGCTGTGTTGACATTTGAAAACGGATCCAACACCCAGTTTGGTATTTCCAAGTTCAAAATGTCCTGGTATCGTTCGGTGAAGTCAATGTGGAGGTTTTCCAAATGTTGGTAGTAGGCAAACAATTCGTCGTTACTGCATGATACTGATAAATTCGGAAAACTGTGAAACTCACGTCTGCCCATATTCTTTTTGTGTAGAAGCAGTTTGGCTGCGAAAGCAGCAACGACGTTTTTTGTTTTAATTAAATTTAGTTCATCGTCTTGCAGTTGGAGATTCATGTCGTTGAACAATTTATACAGGTCTGTCATGTATATCATTATTTGATGTAATGAGCTTGTTGTGCAATTCTGTATCTTTAGTTTCCAAGAACTCTATAACAGAGTCAAACAGGTTGTAAAATCAGTCAGACAATTGCCTCTTGATAGCCAACGACCTTCAGTATGAAACAACAAACGGTTGAAATCCTCGTCATTAGTAACACAAAGCTGATGAAATAATCTATCATTTAAAGAGCTGTTGCGGATTTTATTGACTGCTTTGATGACATATTGCAGTGATTGAAATAGTCGTTCACTTAAGTTTCTAGCAACCAAATGTTGTCTATGAATAACGCAATGTACAGCAAGGACATCTGGAATTTTATTTTTTAAGTACGCTATGAAGCCTTAGTGGCACCCTGTCATAGCCGGAGCGCCATACGTAGCAACTAATATAATATTTTTCAAGGGAATCTCTTTCTCATCACAAAACTTTTCCAATGTATTGAATATGGTTTCGCCTTTTGTCTCTAAATTTCTAGCAAAGAATAGTTCTTCACATATTTTCTCATCCTTAATAAACCTCACGTAAGACAGCAACAATGCTTCATTAGTTGGTAAAGTGGACTCATCGAGCGGAATTGAGAATTGACTTGTCCTCAGGTGATCACACAATGATCCTTCAATATTTTCAGCCATTTCATCAATTCGTCTTTGCACAGAATTATTACTCAAAGGAATTTTTCGGATAATATCTGCGGCTGGTTTATGAAGCACAGTAGTTATTACTTCCTTTATTGCTGGCAAAATTAACTCTTCTCCGATGTTATGTGGTTTGCCTTTTTGAGCAATTAACAAAGAGATATTGTACGAAGCTCGAAGTCCGTCGTCATCTTGCTTAGCAGCCGCCGAAAATAGTTTTGCTACACTTGGCTAAGTATTATGCTTCTTCTCTAGGTCTTGAAAATATGCTACATTATTGTCTTTCTTATCTGGATGCATTTTATTCAAACTGCAATACTGCAAGATCACAGTCTTGAAGGCTTCATTGCTTCATTCGAAAATGTTTTTAGACATAGAAGACACAAAGGCGACGATGGGTTTGTCGGATTTTCAATGATTCCGAATTTAATATATTCCGCACAGTATTGCCGTCTCTTCTTTTTTACTTCCGACATTGTTTTGTTTTGAGAAATACGTAAGTAAGTGTTGAACTTAAGTACTGCTCATCTATTGCGCGCGAAACCGCAAATGAAAATAAAATAAATATTACGTTGTTTATATAGGATTGCATAAGCAGCACGCACCGACAGGAATAAAACAAACATGCATAAACTCGTTTATCTTATTCGACACTCAATCGTACTCAACAAGTCAGAACAAGCATTCTATGAACCAGCCGATTGATACAGGAATGCACAATTCGGGTTATTTAACAAAAACTTGTTAAAACATGATTGCCCGCGGTCTATTATCTACGAAAATTACCTATCTGGGAGTACTAATAACTATTAAAATGCGAAAGTGTGTCTGTTGCCTTTTTATTTGTTTGTTAGTGTCTACTTTCATTTCGAAACGGAACGACCGATTGACATGATTTTTATTTTGTATATTCAATAAAACAGGACAGATATATGAACTACGCGGAGAGAAATATCGAACCGAGTTTGAGCAATCTTTTAATTAATATTAGTTGATGTTCACAAGTTGTAGTTGAGAGTCGAGAGCTCATGCAGTCGTTGTCTAAGATGCCTCCTAGCTAAATGAAATTACAAATCACCCCCCAGGCCTCTACACAACGCCCCCATTTTTTTTCTGGGTCTCTTACCGCCCCCCTTTAGGCCTGCAGCGCCCACAAGGGGACGTTATCGCCCACTTTGGGAAAGGCTGAGATAGACGATCACTGCTTATGGCGTTTAGGAGTTTTTGTTTACTGAAAATGCCGCTATTCCCATATTTGGTTACTTTCCTCTAATAATATTAAGAGGTAAAATTTGTAAGCTTGGATGTAGGAGGTAATCTCCGAAACTCATCCGATTTCAAAAATTCTTTCAATAATATTTAGAATGGACTTCAAGATGGACATACACTGTATATTGTTCCGTTAAACTCCACACGGGCGAAGCAGCAGGCATCAACTAGTTTTATAGAAAAGAGAAAACTAACTGACTGATACGTAGGTACCTACAATCCCAGTCTAAACATGACGTTCAAATTGTTAGGCTGGAAACTCGAAATTTAGAAACAGGTTCCTTATACTCGTAATGTAATAATATTACTAGTACGACAATTACGAACATATTTTCAAAAAATTTGCCGCTAAGTCGTTGAAAAAAAGTGACAAAAAAATCTTAAAATCAGTTCAGTCTATATTTTTCCTCGTTTAGAAAACCAGAAAGTAATTTTTACTTCTATGTTATTAAAGCTTTGAGTAATTTATTTTTAGAGCTGTGAATTCATTTAAATTAATTGAACTAGCAATTAAGTTTTCGACCATGATAATATATATTTTACGTAAAGTCTATTATCATGGTCGATACTATTCGAGTATCGGTGGGTGAAAACCGAATGTGTTTCGTTTTTAGATGAGTATTCGGCCATCTATCATTTCAATTCCTCTAAGTTGAAGATGAAATTGAAGCTGGAATCTTTCCAACTGCAGTTTCATCTTCAACTTAGGGGAAGTTTTACAAAGATAACTAAAAAATCAAATTAGAAAAGAAAAACGCATCTAAAAGGAAACAAAAAGAAATTAAAATCACAAACGGAAATTGTTGAAAATCAGAAAAAGAAGACGAAAGAAAATGTTAAAAGGAAAGTTCAAGTTGCCAGCGAAAACTCTAATGTTGAGGACGATGACTAAAATCATGTTAAAAAAGCTGGTGAAGCAAAGAATAATCGAGATATTGAAAACCTTACAATGAAAAATCATAGGCAAGAAAATTAAGTTAAAGATGAACTTTAGTAATGATAGGCATTCGATGACGATTATGTTGCTAATAAGATTGAAGGAAATTTACTTATACATATACATATGAGAATAAAACCGAATTTTGTTATAAAAGATACCTACAGTAAAACTGATATAATTTCACATAAAACAATAAATGTCCGTCTAACTTTAAGCATGATTTTGTTCATAAAACTCCGTCAACGTTGGTTGAGAAGTCGTATAGCTGAAACCTCATTTAATGCTGGTCGAAAACTAAATTTTGTGGTCGAAAACTGGCGAAATAGCAAAATTTTTGAAAAAAAAATTGTGTAAACAGATTCACTTCGTTCTTATTTGAGAATCATCTAGCCTATTCTAGACTATATTTGCAACCATATGGCATATTTTAAATAGATTTTAATATGCAAAACAATTTTTTTTGATTGCTCAAATTAGGAACTTGAGTAATCGGTCGAAAACCAGCGCAATGACCCTACATTTTTTTAATAATGGACGTAAAAAAACTACATAGTATTTTTACATCACACAAGTGCCAAATTACAGTATATCAAGTAGGGTTATAATAAATCCTTCTCCAGGTTTTTCCCCGTAAATCATTATGAGTTGATAGATGGATGTTTATTTAGTACTCATTTCTCTTCATCCGCTCACAATACTGGATGTTGATGTTACCATTAGGTAAAAGTACCAACATCAAAATAAAATATGTGAGGTAGTCAGTACAACAAAGTAAATTGATCTTATATTGTTAAATGAGTAATTTTTTATGTATAAATAGAAGCGATATATGTCCGCAGACTGTTTTACTAAACGCGACTACCTGTGGCCCGCGAATTTGTTTACGTAAATTTTTACCCGACTGCGGTGAAGCCTAAAAAGAGATTTATTGTTTGACCTAGTACGTCCGACACTATGTTCCCTCGTAGCTACTGAACAACTGTTTAAAAAGAAAGGCGATATTAATAGTATGGAAACCCGAGGTCGTGATAAATTGATTATTCCAAAATTTAAATTACATAAGTCAAATGTTTCATTTTTAGGTAACTACATTCGTTTTTATAATAAAGTTCCTCAAGAAATTACTCAATTAACAGAGAATAAATTTAGATTGGTTATAAAACGTACATTGACTAGACAATCATACTATAAAATAAACGATTTAATTGAAGATAAAACAATAGTCTGGAAATGATGTTCTCTGCACATGCGTTTACTGGCTTAACGAAAATATTGTATTTTAATAAACCTTTTGTAAAATGAAGTTGAAAAAATGATACCTGACTGAGTTTCTTGTCGGATCTTCTGTGTCCAGGTTTTCTATTTGAACCGAACTAAAGTAGATTTGACGTTCAAAAATACCTTGTAATTGGGTTTACTTGAATAAATTGATTTGACTTTGACTTTGACTGGTGCTTATGCTAGTAATCCGACCACCTGGCCGAAAACCAAAATTAACAAAGAAATATTATTTCGGTATCCGACCACCTCAAATTTTAATTATGTATCTAACAATGAAAAATGAACTGCGTACTTAAATGTTTTTTAAGGTTAAAGTTACGAACTTTCTTGTGTGTAAGGTCGTCTCACCAAACACCTAAAAACTTGTGGTGCAATTTCGATCTCGTCACTAATTTTTATGAACTTTCAGACAAAATTCATGTGCGCGAATGCGGGCTCTAAACTAAGAATAGTTATTGGTGTCTATTTTTTCTATCTTCAGTATTCTACTGTAAGTAGGGCTAGAAGTTTAACGTTTGTCCACGTATAAGTTTTACAGTATAAATCGAACCGCGACCACTATTATTTAATTTTGAAATGAAAGAGGCAGTCAATTGGTCGAATACTAGAGCCGGCCGCGAAACCGGCGCAACGACACTACCTGTATAGATCGCCACGGAAAGTGATAGTTATATATAGATATAACTATCACTTTCCGTGATTACATAAATTTTTTTTACAAATGTAATAAATGTTGTAGAAAACGTTTCTAATCCCTTGTTACGTAATTCTAAGTATTTTTTAAAAACAACTGTCTTCATGAACTTAATTTATTTACAAAACGTAATGCACAGTTTCATAAAATTTCACCAACTTCCAATGGGAATATTTTTTTGATCTAAACAAGAAACTGGATCGATTAAAGTATAAAAAAATATTTAAACATTTGCTGTTTCTAGGAAAAGTTCAGGCTTGACAAAAAAATTTTTTTACCTATTTCACTTAGAATTGAAAAATAAGTTACTTATGTCTTTAAAATTGGCAGTGTTCTTAGTCTTATAGTTTATGCTCATACTGTCCCATTTAAAAGAATAACCTTTATATCTTACTGAAGTATATTATACCTACTATGTATGGTATATATACTACTTAATATATTATACTAATATTAATATTACACTGGTTATATTTTTATAGCATTTCCAACTTTAGTAATTTCCAACAATTGTAGTGCTTTAGTATGCATTCCTTTAAAAAAGTATTTTTAAGTATTAACTAGTGCAGTATAATAAAGTATGCGTCCATATAAAAATTTATTGAATTGTGATCTCAAGCATCCGATGTCACATAATTTTTAAGAAAAAAAAGTAATGGACTGACAAGCGCACAGACGAATAGAACGGACGCGAAAGTGATAATCAGTAAACGGAATAATCTTATGTGTGATATTATGTAATTACTACCAAAAGTATAGATATGACTCAAAGTTCCCGTAATTTTTTATTCGATTGTTTAGCAAAGGCTGTTCGTTTATTTTTGAGAAAAACATACGACTCCAAGAATCATAACGACTCTTTTATTTACTTATTGTGATCCCTACGTCCTCTCCGGGGTTGTGAGAGAGCGATTCTTGGTATTTCGTTGCAAAACTGCCTCAGTTAGCCCATATTTCAGAGTAGTTTGTTGCTATGATGATTATCTACCTGGAACTTAGCCTTAGGTAACATTCAAGTACCCTCTATCTAATTTAATTAATGCCATTCGTAGGTGTAATAAAAGATTTTATTAAAGCATCTTGTCATTGCGTTTTTGGATTTCGTTGAGTGCAGACCTGCCTCTAATTTTAACCAATTAATATTTTGGTGAAATTAAGAAGCCCATTATGGCTCCGAAGAGAAAACCATCGCAGAGTTTAGAACATTCCGCGGTAAAGAAATCACGCCGCAAAGAACGGGAGTCACCATTACGACGTTCGCGATCGCGGCAGAGAATTCCTCGTGGGAATCGTCGTCGCGTTATTTACACTTCAAGCAGTAGCAGCTGCTCGAACAGGAGCAACGAACGTGGCCGTCGAAAGTCCGCGTCTCGGCGCTCTGAAAAATCGAAGGGCAACACCCGGAGCAAGCAAGTGGAGGATCAATGGCAGACCAGGTTTGATCAACTCTCTTCTCAGGTACAAGCTTTGTCTAATTTTATACAGCTTGCTTATTTTCCGAATAATATGCCATATAATAATTGCGCCTCGGATAGTACCTCAGAAAATGGAGGTAGATCTGAAGAAATAATGTTCAAAGGGTTTAGTACCACTTTAAATGATAAAGGCATAAGTAAGACAGAGGACTCAAAGTTCGAACTAATAAAAAAATTGCAGAAATTTGGTTGCAAAGAGTGGTATTTCTTTCTTTGATATTCAGAAAAATTATTTGGCTACCCCCGGTTTCAAAGAATTGGAAACCAACTAAGAACTTCGCCATTATGACAAATCAAAGAATTTAGCATCGTTTGAGAAGTCTTTGGCATCTGTTACTCATGCGTTCCTATTGCATCGTGATCACACACAGACTTGCTTGCAGAATATTCTGAAGTGGGCTTCAGAATGTAATGACATATCCTATTGTTCTTTGAGAGATAATATAAATGAATTATTTGTTAATGATCTGAATTATAATAAGGTTACCAATGATATTTTACAAATTTTATGCGGAAAACGGGCGGATATTATTGCCAGTCGTAGGAACGACATTCTTAAGACTGTTTCTGATCCCGTCACAGCAGCGGGATTTCGAAAAATTTCTCCCTCTCATGAGAACTTATTTAATGCTGACAATCTAAAAGAATTTTTGAAGAATGAGGGTGGTTTAGTCAAAGTATTTCAGCAAAATAAATTTAGAAAGTCTAACAAAAAATCTTCGAAATCTTTTCGTAATAATAAAAATTATTTTCAGCAGTCTCTACCCTCCTTTCGATATAACTTTTCAAAAAACTACCCGAACCTTTCAAGAAATGAATTTAATCAATCCAGTTCATCTACATTTAATAGAACCGAAAATAAAAGAAAATTTTCAGGTCGTCCACCCAACGATGAAAGAGGAAAGAAAAATAGACAGTATTTCTGACTGTCTAACATTTCAAGCGGGTTGTCTAAAAGATTACTACCATCGCTGGAAAGAAATAGGTGCCAATGGTGTTATTTTAAAAGTTATATCTGGTCTTCGCCTCCCCTTTTCCCGAAAGCCACCCTTGATCTATCCAACTCAAAAAATATTAAAACTTTTCGAAATTTCGCCATCAGCACAGATGGAGAAGGTACTAAAAACAATGTTGAAAGAAGGGGTCATAGAAACAGCTCAACCATCTCCCAGTTTTTTGTCGAAAATTTTCCTTGTGCGAAAGGGGGAGGGGGGCACTCGACCAGTCTTCAACCTCAAAAGGCTAAACGAGTATTTGAAGATAGGTCGTTTCAGTCTATTGTCGCATTCAGATATCCCAAAATTCCTTCAACGAGGGGACTGGCTTGCGAAAATAGATTTCAATCAGGCCTATTTTCATGTCAGCATTTTACCAATCCATCGAAGATTCCTGAGGTTCGTTTACCAGGGTCAAATGTATCAAATGACCGTTTTACCCTTTGGAGTTGTCTGTGCTCCAAAGATATTTGCTATCCTAACAAATTTTGTTGCCGAGAAACTTCGAGAAAAGGGTATTCGGATAGTGGACTATTTAGACTATTTTCTCGTAGTAAATCAGAGTCGTCAAATTCTTCAAACGCAAATTGTTCAGGTAATAAATTTTTTAGAATTTCTAGGATGGAGATTGAATTACAAAAAATCAGTTCTAACTCCTCGGAGGGAATTAGAATTTTTAGGTGTCTGCTGGAATACGACCTTAAACAGAAAGTTCCTCTCCACCCAGAAAATCGTAAAAATACAACAGGAATTAAACAAAATGTTGATGAAGGGCGTGCGCTCTCCCAGAAGGATAAAGTCCCTCCTAGGGAGATTGAACTTTGCGAGCTTTGTGATACCTCTTGGAAGGTTACATTGCCGCAGACTTCAAATATTGAGCCGAGAAGCCCAGTGGTTAAGTCCCTGGTATTGGTATCCCCGGCGTATCCCACCACTGGTTTCCCAAGATCTAAAGTGGTGGTTAAAAAATATCAACAACAACTCAGAGATTCACATACCTCTGATAACGAAATTTCTTACAACAGACGCCGCCGATTACGGATGAAGTACGCATTTAAACGACACAGTCCTGTCAGGACATTGGAGTCGGAATCAATTGACATGGCATTCCAACCAAAAAGAACTGCATGCAATATACAGCGCCCTGAGAGCTTGCAGTCATTGGATACACCATTCAACGTTACTGATTCAGTCCGACAACCGTTCAGCACTGGCTTACATAAAGAACGAAGGTGGAACCAGGTCGACAGTTTTATTGGAAGAGGCACGAAAAATCTTGCTTTACGCAGATTCCATTCATTTACGTTTGGTGACACAACATCTGCCCGGCTAATTGAATACGATTGCGGATCGTCTCTCGAGAGGCAAACTACTACCGGAATGGCACCTCACGTCAGGAATGTGTCGAAAGATTTTTCAAATATTCGGGACACCTCAAACAGATCTGTTTGCCTCAAATCGAGCTCATGTAGTCACAAATTATGTGACTCTCGATCCACGAGACCACAAGGCGGTATTTTGCAATGCATTCAGCCGACCGTGAAGTTACGAACGAGCATGGATATTCCCACCTCCATGCCTCATGCCACGTGTTCTAGCACATTTAAACATATCCCACGGCACATTCATAGTAATAGCTCCGCGGTGGGAACGAACATTCTGGCTGAGCGATTTGCGCACACGAGCCCTAGATCATCCATTGAATTTGCAAGACGTTCACCGTCACCTAATAGACATGACAACAGGTCGCCCACCTCCAGGTGTGAAAGGGTTGGAACTACAGGCTTGGACGATTGGGGGTGGGAGTCCCTCCTTTCAGTCTGGACAGATGAAGAGAAAGCATTATTAAGATCCAGTTGGAGAAAATCCACACTTTCATCTTATCGTCCAGCTTGGGTAAGGTGGATTAAATGGTGTTCAGCTAATCAAGTCGCCCTAAACCTGTCGAATTAGCTCATTTTTTAGCATATTTGTATACTAAAGAGGGTTTAGCATATCGTACTACTACTATCGTACTACTGCCTTGCACAAATCTGTTATCTCTACTTGCTGTGAACCTTACTTAGGTAAAAGACTAAGTGACGATGTAATAGTGAGACATGTTCTAAAGGCAATTTCTCTACAAAAAATCAAAACTAATAAAGCCCCAATTTGGAATCCGTTACGTGTGGTTGATTGGTTAAAAGATCGTCTTATAGACAATTGTTCGTTATACGAGTCTTCTCGCAGATGCGCCACTCTGTTATTGTTAGCGTCGGCCCGTAGAGTGCATGACTTAACGTTGCTAGATGTTAGTGCGGGTAATATCATAGATGATGGCTCTTCCATTACTCTATTTCCTCTATTTGGTTCAAAATCAGATTCGGCCGCCTACCGCCAATCTGGTTGGAAATTATTGGATTATCCAGATCATGAGATTAGTCCAGTTTTTTGGATCCGTCGAGTTTTATCTCTATCTGCTCCCAGAAGAGGTTCGATTTCAGCTCTGTTTATAACATGCAGAGGAGAAGCTAAAGCGTCGTCTAGAACAGTTATAGGTTCTTGGATAAAATCAATCTTATCCGAAGCAGGGATCGACAGTTCTCCTGGTAGCACTAGATCTGCGGTATCTTCATTAAATTGGATCCAGAATTTCTCTATTGATGAGATTTTAGAAAGAGGAAATTGGAAAAGTGAAAATACTTTTCATAATTTCTATAAAAGGCAAATTATAGACCGAATTAATTGTAATGGAACTGATTCTAATGTAGCTAATCTTTTTCAACCAGTTGATTAAAATTTTGCTAATGTATTTATTTCTAATTCTAATGCTATTGCTCAATGTTATTTTGTGTTAATAACATGTGCTTAATTCCGAACAATAATTAGTAATTATATATATTAATATTACATGTATATTCTTTTTATTTTTTATTTTATGTAACTTAATTATTATTGTAATAAAATATTATGAACTTTATCATCTGTCTATTTATTTTATGCCATTCACCAGGTGTTAGCAAACACGTCTTACAACCCCGGAGAGGACGTAGGGATCACAATAGAAAGATTTTACCTTACAATAAAATCCATATTGTGAGCCTGGAGTCCTCTCCGGGCCTATGTAAGGCCACCTGGTGAGACGCAATGACAAGATGCTTTAATAAAATCTTTTATTACACCTACGAATGGCATTAATTAAATTAGATAGGGTACTTGAATGTTACCTAAGGCTAAGTTCCAGGTAGATAATCATCATAGCAACAAACTACTCTGAAATATGGGCTCAATGAGGCAGTTTTGCAACGAAATACCAAAAATCGCTCTCTCACAACCACGGAGAGGACTCCAGGCTCACAATATGGATTTTATTGTAAGGTAAAATCTTTCTATTTTGGTAACCTATTTCCTGTTAACATTAGAACAAGCCTCGTTCGGAATCCTAGTAATGTATTTATTACATCTGTTACTAAGGTACCGAATCCCACGACATCGCGGGAAATTTGGGTCATATCCGTACTTTTGATAGTAATCACATTCATGATTACGATCACTCGTGATAATAATAGTTTCTTTTCCTTTTGATTTTAGAAAGCATAGAAATTGTAATCTTCACAAACTAATACTACAAACAATAATCCTGTGAACCTGTAAAATCTTGTACATATTATCATAGTACGATTAGCGTATTATACAGAAAACATTCATACATTTGTGTGAGGCAAAACTTTGACTCGAGTTAGATTGGCAATCGGAGTTGTACAATAAGAACGTTTTCCGCGGTCTTATTCTGCAAGTTACATAATTTGTTGATTGAAATCATGATTTTATCTCTAACAAATAGTGATCATATCCGCTTGTCATAGTCAAAAATCATTTGAGTAAAAAATTATGTTTAATCGAAAAACACGGGAAATTAACGCGATTACCATTTATTTTCGCTTGACGTTTTGGCCGAGTTGCATCGGGCGTTGTCTCAAGTCAACTGTCGCAGCAAGTTAGGGTTCCTACACACAACACTCACGGTGTCCACTCACTTAACCGGATGTGAAAAACGAGGTTTTGTCATTTGAATCACAGGATTCCACGCTGTTGATAAACTGTATCCATTTTCCCGATTGAAATTTTAGTGTCACTTGATTTCAATCGCTTCACGCACGACTTGGATAAAATTGGCGATCAGTGGAAAGGGCTTGTGGGCGATGAAATTCTATCCAACGATTAGTATCCGATTGGAGAAGATATTCCGCTATCGCTGAGTTGGCTGAGTTGGCAACGGCAAAACATCCTTCGGTGTGCCCACTATTTTGTTCACCTTAGTTCCCGGTGTGTACACGGTATGGATGGAGTACTTTTTAATATTGATCCTATTTTGTCCGTCACTCCTTTCACATAAGCCATGTAAGCGGGTTGTCTGCTCACGTCCGGATGTCTGTACCTCTTTTTAAATCGCCTCATTCGTCGGTTAATCTGATATACGTTCTTTATCAGTACCTCCTGAACATAATTGAGTTCTTGTTCCAGATGTTCAGGGTCACACAGATCGTACGCTCCGTTCTTCAGTGAAGTTATAACTGACTGCAAATGACTGGGATGGTAGTGCGACGTGACGTGCAGGTATCTGTTTGCGTGTGTAGACTACCTTTAAACCGATAGGCCGATCCAACTAGACCGAAACGTTAAGCGACAATAAAAGGTAATCGCGTTAATTTCCCGTGTTTTTAGAGATTTTAAAATGCAACGCGAAAGTTTAAAAGTTTATAAATTATGATGAATGTTTTTAAACTTTCACGTCTTGACGTATGACGTCTAGACGTCTTCACGTATTGTAACACTACATCTTACAATATTTATTTACGGGTCTATGTCACGTTTATACTTTAAGGCTAAATACCTCTTTTATCCTGTCAATTCGACCGGATTGCACCGATCGTGGTCACGGACAAATGAGGATGAATGTCGTCTTTGTAGTGTGCGGTTTCTGGAAACTGCCTGGACTCATTCAACACATTTTTTTATTTTTTATTATTGTAACTGTCGGTACTTCGACACACTACACTAACGACATCTACACATTGACATCAGATTTTCCGGCTCCAGACACACTCACTGATAACAGGATTCCATGAAGTTGATAAGCCTTATCCATCTTACAGGTTTAAATTCATTTCTTGATTGCACGAGCACGAGATGAGCACGAGAGGCGATTGAAATCAAGAAGGGTTAGGTCTCGCAGTTAGGGTTCTGTGTTGTCGGTTATTTATTACCAGCTCTCAGCCGCAAAACAGTTTGACTTTGGGTAAAAAAAAATATTAAGTTTAATTTTTTAAATTTTTCTGTGATAAGTTTTGGAGATAAGATAGAGTGACAGTCATTTTTCCGCGCAATTTCAAAGAAGTTTTAAGAGTCAATATTTGGTGTGATTAGGAGACTGAGAGTTAGGTTTGGACATACGCAACTTCATTCTTTTTTATTTACTCATTATCTTAAAATCCTCAAACATGGCAAATTCTCAATCGAAAAATGCAGAAAAAACTCTGCATCAAAATCAGTCAAAATCAAAATTTTCCAGGATTTTAAAATGATTTTTACCGCAATAGATAGGAAATTAGAATATCTCAAATACATCTCAAACCTATTTTTTTTTTAGTGTAATTTCCTTATAAATTACAATTATGAATAAAAACAAATTTTCAGACGTCTCTATACTAAAATATGATCAAATCGCAACTGTGAAAATCAACCTTATAGCTGCTATCATTAAATGATTAATTAATGTGTTACAGTTTCGAATTTGCGATTTAATCTAGCATTTTTAAACCACGATACCTCACGTACTTAGTCGATGTAATAATGTAAATTCTTCCATTATAATATTCTTCCTTACTCTAGCTAACCCTTCTTACTCTAGCTAGCTATAGTTTTCACTGTACTTGATAAAATTGTTTTGGAGTTCTTTCTGTTTTGGAGTTTTGAGTTCTTATCTTTTTGATTCGAAAACTGTTTTGGAGTTTGGAGTTCTTATCTTTTATATAAGTAAAATTTAAAAGTAAAAAAAAATTACCACGTCAACTGTCTCTCCATTCACGAACGATTGCACTTCGACATCATCCGAATACGTACATCGACAGTGTCCAATTTCACGCCACACCGAGCATTGATCGCGGTTTCAGAGTTAAGCGCGAACAAAACAAATCCTGAATGTTTGACACCTTTACGCATGGTCACTCAAGTGCGTGTGTCACATAAAACTTAGTGTATCATCAGATTTCAGTGGAGTAAAATATGGGAGATTCCTTAGAGTATTTAATAATATTATATCATGTTCGTAACACACTGCCCTGCTAACAATTTCATCGCTCAAGAAAATAATCTATACATATAAAAAAATTTGAAGCGCTTGGTTATTTTGATTTTGAGAAGGTGTTATATTATTTTTCCTAAAATAACTTCCAAACCCGGGTTTTGATTTCAAAAATATTAACTGGACTTAGTAATTTATAGACTGTTATTTATAAACAGTTTAAAAATTGTTTGGCTTTGACGCAACTCTGTAGGGTGATCCATAGTCTCATGGGTATTCTCCTCGCAATGGTAGTCCCTCCAGACATGAACACAATAATACTCGTACTGTTGTTTGACGACAAGATTAGCGAATAAAGTGTTGGTGGCTATCCGATCGAACCTCACACGAGGTTCACACCATGCGCAAATAATATCTAACACAGCTCTGTAATATTTGTAAATTAGTTTGGGTGCCTCTAAGTAAGTACGCATTGTACTTAATAGGTGCCTAAAAAGAAGGGATGATATTTTTACAGCATTCTTCATGTATACAGCGTTAACGCAGCTGAATTTTATAATTTAATCATATGTGACGAAAAATTGTAACTAAAAGTACAGTTAACAAAATTATTTTGATTACATTTAATAATAAAATTCAAAATCATTACCCATTATGACTGATTGACATGACTGACCCGTTGGTGCAGTAGTATATGCATCCTGCGTTCCAGGCTAGGGTCCCGGGTTCGATCCCCGGTCAGGTCAATTTAGGAAACCGAACTTTTCTAAATTGACTTGGAGTCTGGGTGTTACTGGGAGCTCCCTCAGAGTTCGTTGTGTGGTACCCATAGTACAAGCTTACTGCTTAGTTTGGAGTCACACAATCTGTGTAATTGTCTGGTGTATTATTATTATTATTATTACAAAAATTCCTAGAAAAATGTGAAATTTCTAGCAAAATTGGCAAACTCGAAGTAGGTAGGCGCAACCATATTGATGCAACTGTGCCAGAATCTTCGTAAAATCAATATGTGACTGCGCTCAACCCTATTCAAGGGATAAAACTGATAGGTGTTTACTTAAGCTAATCCTGATTCCTTTTCGTAGTTACAGATTCAAGTAAACATTAATTTACCTACCTGCGTAAAACTCTGGCAAAGAAAATTGATATAGGTACTTATTATAAAAAGCATCACAATGTAAAATGTTGTAATCTTCTATATCTATCTATCCATAGTATAAAACAAAGTCGCTTCCCACCGTCTGTCCCTCTGTACGCTTAGATCTTTTAAACTACGCAGCGCATTTTAATGAGATTTTTACCAATAGATAGAGCGATTCAAGAGGAAGGTTTATACTTATAGTTTAATATTGTTTTGTGTTAATTTGTTGAAATATGACGATAATAGTTCAAGATGTCGGAAAAACTCAAGCTGACTGAGAGGTTTCATCGAAAATGCTGTCTTATTCCAAAACAATGTATGATGGAATTGTTCCTTTTTATTAGAACTACAAAAAAGTCAGCGATGGGATATGTCTATATCATACCATAGCCTTCTATAACCATGATATTTAGACCGATACCAGGAATTAGTATCTACATTGCACCCGTGCGAAGCCGGTGCGAGTCGCTAGTATATAGTATAAAACAAAGTCGCTTCCCGCCGTCTGTCCCTCTGTATGTACGCTTAGATCTTTTAAACTACGCAACGGATTTTAAAGCGGTTTTCATCAATAGATAGTGATTCAAGAAGAAGGTTTATGCGTATAGTTTAATATTGTTTTGTGTTAATTTGTTGAAATATGACGGTAGTAGTTCAAGATGTAGGAAAAAATCAAGCCGACTTAGAGCTTTCACCAAAAATGCTGTCTTATTCCTTTGAAATATAACAAAACAACGTATGATGGAATTGTTCCTCCTTATTAGGACTACAAAAAACCAGCGATGGCATATGTCTATATTATACGTATAGCTTTCTATAATTATTATAATGTTAAAAAAATTGATACAAATTATGTGCAGTTTGGAAAGCTATTTAGACGGATACGATATTTGTTCCTATTAAATTAAATTCTTAAGTTACCTTAAGCATTTCATGGTCATAATAATTGCCTTTTAAACTACCCAATTTAAATTAATATATTATGAAATATCGTAGAATTAAAACTATCGCCCAAGAAAACTAAATAGCGCGTCGAAGGCCGCGCCTCGCCCTATAGCTTGGTACGATTTGCAGTGATTACATGCGTTTATCGAAGCTCTCCAGCAAGGAAAACAAAAATAAAAACGAGCTTTTCAGCGCGACACTATAAACCGCACTTTTTAGTGCGACTTTCAAAACATTATATAATTAAGAAGATTAAAACATTTTTTAAATATGTGAGGAGAATAATGAGATTTGAGGCAGCGAAAGAACAATGTAAGGACCGCGACGATTTGCGTACCGTGCCCTGTGATTACCCCGTTAGGGATTCGGCGTGAAGATATGTATGTATGCAAAACCTTTTTTTTCGAAGACACCCTGTTGTATAATCTAACCATAACAGTAATATTATTAATCATTCCATACTGACACCATATTAGTATCTACGATGCTACGTTGCAATAAATAAAAACAAAAAAATACTAATTCAAGAAACATTTGGAAGTCGATGTTTCAAAGCAGATTTTTAAGGTTCCGCAGAAAAAAACAAAAACCTTTATAATTTCGACATGTACATGATGTCCATCCATCGGCATGTTTAGTTTATTGTCATTCTCACACTGAATTCTCACACATACTGTCATCTAAATTCCATACAGAGATGTAAATTGTTGAATTATGAAAACGAAAAACAAAAAACTTATTAAGAAGAAAAATCAATCAGTAACAACAGTTATTTTGTACTTTTCAGTGTTTTTTTTTTCGAAGTCGGTTTCATTTTTTGCTTAAAAAGTTTTTTATTTCTCCATTTTGAGTGAAATAAATATCTAGAGTAGGTCTGCAATGACTCTGGAGCGGAATGATATACCAAAGAATTATCAATATAAATAAAGCTTATAAGCAGTTAGCGTTATTTGGCGTATCTTCGAAGTCCAATCTCTAAAATCAGTAAAATTTAAATGAGACCATAATCGAGCTATACTGAGCACAACACGATCTGCCGGCACAGATCATTGAAATCAATCCACAATTGACGAAATTAATAAAAAAAAAATACATATAGAGTCCTACTTTTTTTTAAATCGGTTAAAAATTATATAATAGGCATCTTGGAAAAAAAAAATTTAATCTATTATTAATTTAGACTATCTTTATCCGACATCCGACAATAACTATGGAACTGAAGTAATACAGACTGAAGTTAATATCATTCTGTTAGATTTGTTCTTAGCCCTCTTCAAATTACTTAAAGTACATACCTATCCATTAAAAAAATACTTACATTCAAAACATTTTAATTGTAGTACAATACGAAAATATTATCTACTAAATCTGAGCTTTTCTTTAGGAAAATTTCGTTAGGAAGATTTAGGAAGACGTCCGTTTTATTGACATTTATGCAAATTTCGAAGTTTCAGAAATTGTTTTTCCCGTTGAAAATTGTGTTACGAAAATGCCTCGTATTTTGATATATTTTCTTTACTTAAAAATATACCTAACTAAAAAACTGGTATCAAAATTTCAAAACGGTAAAAAATTGTCAAATACGAAGATCCAATTTTTTTTTTAGATCTTGCGAAATAACACACGAATCCGCCTAACTTTATATAACTTTATTAGAATGACAGGTTTTAGTATGAGATATCCCAATTAAAATTGAATCTACCAAGGGACTTAATAATAAGATACATTTTACACATGTAAAGACCACATTACTTGGCACTCCGTCCCGATTGCCTTGTTAAAGGGATTCAGCGTGAGAGTTTGCACATTGTACACATCTATTTTCAAACATTATTTCACTATTTACACGCTACGCAAAAAAAGTGTATAAGGAACACAGCACTTGGTCTGTCTTCTCTGTTAGAGATACAGCGTGAACATACGTTAAAATGTTTCACTACGTACCCTCTCGTAATATCCATGTAATACCGCCCGCGCTTCCCAAGTTCGAGCGCAGACCGGCCCGAAGTAACAGTACGGTAGAATTAATTCACCAAGTATTGACTATAGTCTGGTTCCCAAACTTATTTTGTCTACTGAGTCGAGAGCTCATGCAGTCGTTGTCTAAGATGCCTCCTAGCTAATGAAATTACAAATCACCCCCCAGGCCTCTACACAACGCCCCCATTTTTTTTTTGGGTCTCTTACCGTCCCCCTTTAGGCCTGCAGCGCCCACAAGGGGGCGTTATCGCCCACTTTGGGAATGGCTGGACTATAGGATTAAAAGAAAAAGCAGTGCAATGCGCACTAAACTTTTATTAAATAATTATAAAGTTAGTGTTGAGAGCAAAACTGAAACTTAAACGTATAGCATTCGGTAGACTTCCTTTACTTATTTATCTTTCTTCCACAGCAACAACTAGTCGGGCATTTATAATGTGGATTTGTACCACATGAGCCACCGCATGGACCTTTAGGAATTTCCGTTTTCTGCGTCTGCACTTTTTGCATCAAGCAATTTAGCTGATTCGCTAACTGTCCAATTGTATTACACATCTGATGCAAAGTATCTAAAGGTAGACTATTTGACGTACTTAATGTCCCTCCGTCGCCTCCCGAAATCCTGCTTGGCGGACAACGCGGATTCTCCTGTGGTTTTATTGGACTAATCGGACAGGCTTTGGTATCAACGTGTTTCTTACATTCTTTACCACAGTGAGAAAATGTAGGACAACCTGATATACTTTCCTCGCTTTCATTACTCGGGCAACTTCTATTTACACACTTTGCTGGATAATGCGCAGGGCACTTCTTATTATCGCAGATATAAGACACATCTGTTCTATACTCCTTTGGCAAATTGGTTTGGCAGTCGGGACATGGGCAAGTAACTTTTATGATTCCAGCCTTAATGTCCTTAATTCTTCCGGGAGTGTAATTTAGACAAGCGTAATGAAGCCAGGTACCACAGGCGCCGCAACATTGTAAGCCATTTTTATGTGTTACAGGCCTCAAACATAATTTACAAGCATTCTTGATTTTACCGCATTTCTCGTTTGCCATAGTGGATCAGAATTTTGGAGCTTTGTATTGAAATTCACATGTTTGATTTTTCCCGGGAGTCCCGGTTTTCAAAATATTAATTGGTTTCATGTCGGGATGTTTGTTTTAATTTCATACTTTGACAAGTGACAAATTATTCTGTAATACTGAGTCGATATTTTATGCCAGGTTTAATTTTATCATTTTTTAATTTGGTTGTTTTCCATAACCTTCCTCATTTGGTGCAACAGATCATTAACCTGATTCGATAGATTCCCAACAGTACTGTACATTTGTTCAACAACTGAGAATAAATACTTATGGTTTGCAGTTGTTTGTATCGAAGTGTTTGTATCGGACGACGTTTCGTGGCTCACCAAACTGTTAGTGACGCTCGCTGAAAGGAAAACGAAAAAAAGTTATTTTGATTTCATCAAATTCGATAAAAGTTTTTACATACAAAAATATAAAAACACATCGATCTCAAATAGTCACTATGACTGAGTTGCCTGTTGTAAGCCTGGTGCAGCGTTTTATACACTAAACCCTTTCAAAAATGTACTTTTGTATAACTGTTATATGTTTGGATTAAAAGTGTTAATGAATAGAGTGTATGTGTGATTTATAATAAAATGGCTGCCAGCCCCCGCCTTTTATTGACGTTACACTGGTGACGAGCGGGTTTTAAAACGAATTAATTTCATTTGTACAGTAATTACTACAATTTACTTTATCCAAGATCCCTATCGGTAAACTAGAGCCATTCGACTTAAACTCAAAAGTGTGTCCGGCTCAAAAACTCAAAAGAGTGGCCGGCTTATATACGAGGCGTGAAACAATTTATTTTACTCAACGAAATTAAAAACGAACTGATAATGCCCGTTGTTAATAACAATGGTTGAGGAGGCCACGTATTCGTTAATGTGCGATCTGTGCTCCCCGGACGATCCAAAAAGTAATTCATTCGACGAATTAGTAAACTAGTATCAGATCACTTGGAACCACAACGCTCCGAGATAGTCGAGCGACATGTGTTTCTTTAACGTATACAGCAAGCCGGCGAACCGTTGACTGAATACCTACAGAATCTGAAACATCTCGCTACTACTTGCACGAACCTTGAAGAAAATTTGCGCGACCAGTTTGTATCGGGTCTCACGAGCGAAGCAATATGGTCACGTATTTTTTCCGAGAAGAAAATAACATATAAGGAGGCAGTGGTGCTAGCTCTGGCGTTGGAGGCAGCCGAAAGACACGCGGAGGTGAGCGGTTGCACGGCTTTGGGGACGACTTCGGCCTCAGGTGTGAGCGGCGCGGGCGCTGCAGGAGAGGGCCTGCTATTCCAGGCAGGCGCGTGCGCGGAAACGAGCGCGGAGCAGCAGGTGCGGCGCACAGGCGAGCGGGGCGGAGGCGGCGTCGGGTCTGCTGCCGTGTGTTGCTGGCGTTGCCGACGCCCACATTTGCCCGACAGGTGTCGTTTCGTACAATACAATTATAATAAACGCAATTAACGTGGACATTTAAAAGTAATTTGTAGGGAAGTACATAGTGGAAACCGATCATTTAGGCGAGTGAGAGTAATTTAACGGACGACAAAGATTATTTAACATTGAGCTGAAGGCTAAAGGTAAGAAACCCTATTTTATTATGGTGAACATAGACGGACGACTCATTCAATGCGAAGTCGACACGGGCAGTCGTATTTCAGCAATTAGTGACCAATTTTATAATAGTGTATTTTCACATAAAACAACTCAGTCTGATAATTTATCGTTACGTTGTTATTCCGGCTCACGTATTGAATCGCTCGGTTATATCTGCGTAAATGTTAATCTCGGTAACATTACGGTTCAAAACGCGGCACTACATATTTTTAAAAATGGAAGTAAACCATTACTTTGTATAGAGTCGATTCGTGCTCTAAATATTAAACAAATTAATTTTAAAGAGATCGAAGACGATCGATTCATGAGTCGACTTTCGGCGGAATTTCCAGAGGTACTGATAAGTTAGGTTAGGCTGTAAAAAAACATTCAATTGCAGCTAATCCATAACGAACCGTTGTACATCCGCGCTCGACCTGTACCGCTTGCAATGAAGGCGAGAGTTGAACGCGAATAGACCGATTAGACCAAGATGGTAATATTTATTGCGTCGAACACTCGGAGTACGAGAAATCGATCGTTCCGGTCGTTAATGAGTGCGGTTATATACGAATTTGCAGAGATCATAAAATTACAACTAACCTGAAACTTAAGCGAGACTACTACCCTCTTTCGCGGATTGAAGAATTATTCGCAGCGTTGAGTGGGGGAGAGGCGTTTTCAAAAATTGACCTCACTCATGCGTATCAACAAATAATTTGAAAATTTGAAAATTTGCAACCTTACACTGCGATTACGATACGATTTGGGGACATTCGTTTTGGGGATATTCGTATGTCGTCGTACACCATTCGGGTTATCATGTATTCTCGAAAAATTTCAGAAACTAAAGGAAGAAACCTTAAAAAGTACATAAGGACGTGTGATGTATTCGATGACGTATGCTGTACAGGTTCGTCAAATCGGTGCATTTGAGTACTTTGAGAGCCGTTTTAGAAAGATTAAGAAATATGGGATTCACGGTAAAATTAAGTTATTACCTTTTTACATAATGGTGTTAAATAATAGACAATTATCGGCGCTGTAGATGGTCTTGTGAGAAGTAAGGGTTGTATGGCTCAGATTTTCTCGCTCCGCGTGATTGTGGTCTTAGGTCAAAAAGTTTGAATATGAATGTGAACAAAACTAAGGTTCTGGTGTTCGAAAGAGAATACGTATAGACAGGTAAATGAAAAATGTCTAGAACAAAAAATGAACGAAATTGTATATTTGGGGAGTACGATTTCGAGGGACGGAAGATATGAGTTAGAAATGGAGAGGTAGCAGCTAACAGTAAACTTAACGGTGCTCTGTCCATATTGGTAGGAGGTATGTTTACACCTAAGTCCGCCAAAGTGGCTATCCACAATGCGATATTGGTACTGACTTTGTTGTTCCATAGCGAAACGTGGATATCAAGTGAAAGTAAGATAAATATGTGCAGCGTCACCCTCGCGGACAAGATAAGGAATAAAGTGATACGCAATATGACAAGGATAGACGACAGTGCTATTGTAAAACTGAAATAATGAATGCTTAGATGGTCTGACCACATAGAATAAGTAATGAAAGTCTGACGAATAAAATCTACAGAGTAAAAGTAAGTGGTAGCAAAAGCCAAGATAGACCAATGTTGTCTTATGTAGATCACATCAGTGTTAGCTGAAAAAATGTCATAATTACTAATTTTTTTTTTTATATCAGAGGGGGTAAACGAGCAAGGGCATCATCCGATGGACGATAGACGAATTAGTCTCTCGTTAATTTTGCCTATGAACAAGGACTTCGCTTTGGCTATGTCTTTCTTAAAGGACCTGGCAGCATAGTTGTACTCCTATCTGAACGCACTGGTGTTTGGTTCCTTAGATGCCACCGCCTTTGCCCAGGCTCGGTAGCGCACACGCTTCTGGCGGGACGTCAATTTGCATGAGCGACCAAACCAGGGCCGGGATCCGCCACCAATGGGAACCACAGAGTTTGGAATGAAAAATTCCATTCTCGGTAGTATGACATCAGCGACGAAGTCAGCGGAGACATCAGGATCATCCAGCGAGAAGCAAACTCGCCACCATAGGTATGATGCAAAGAAACTTCGCATTCCGTCCCAGTCCGCAGACCTGTAATGCCAGACCCGACGACTAACCGCAGGTTGCGATCTCAAAGTTCTAGTGAGACGCACGGTGCTCCGAATTAGACAATGATCCGAAGAGCCTAGCGGTGCATCGCATCGACATAGACTTGATAGTCATCGGGGTGCGAGGTCAACATCAGATCCAGTAAGGAGAGTAAATGGTCATCCATATCTGGAATCCGCGTGGGCGCGGTGACCAGTTGGGATAAACCATAGCCCAAAGCGAAGTCATGGATGGACCTTGGAACAAATGAATATTCCAGATTATACCCCGGGTAGCGTAAGTTGGATATGTCAAAAGGAGGGGATATCTGCGTCTCGGTAAGGAAAAGTAAGGCCGGCTTTTCCGTCTCAAGATGATGGTGGACAGCATTTAGATTGGAATGGATGCCCTGATGTTGCAAAAGTCCACGCGAAGCGTAGGAGGGGGTGCCGAAAGTTTTGCCTTTCTCCTGCCTCTGGCATAATGTTTCCCGAGCGGATTTTTGCCCTCCCCAGAACACGCAGGGCAGCCTGAGCGCAGGCGCTCAGGGGGGGATTCTCCTACACAGGATGTGTCGGTACCCCCCTGGGGTAATTTCAAATTTAAAACCGCTGCCATGCCAAGAGAGGTGGGGGGGGGGGGGGGGGAGAATGGGCTACCGGAACTGTCACTCACCAAACGAAACACAACAGCAATACTGTTATTTCACGTCGATACGTCGATATTCTGTGAGAGGGTAGTATTTCACCGGGCGAGCCAGCCCAATTCGTGCTGCGATGCAGCATGGCTGTACCACACAAAAAAATTACTCACTTACCTAATCGAAAGTGTGAGAAGAATGATGAAATTCGAGGACGCGAAAGAAGTACGAATATGTAAGAATCACAATGCTTGGCACACCATCCTCTGTGACTACTCCGTTATAGAGTTACGGCTTGAGAAAATGTTTTGTTATGTCGGAGATCACTATTGTTTTTTACACTTAATAATGTTTTTCTGTTCTTACAGCGGTCTTCGACGTATTAATACTTTGCTAAACCTGTTATTAAAATAAGAGTATTTCAGAGGGTAGATAATTACGAAATATAGTTAGGACAAAAGCGGCTAATGCCTGTCAGGAAATAATACCGGTCATTAATACTTCTCCCATATTACCGCATTTCCACGTAGGCACACATACAAAATAGGTGCTGTGACCTTATCCCGAGCCAACGAACCCCAGCCCCCCCTCATATCCCAGCCAACATCTAGAATGAACCCACGTCAATTGTTTTCGCGCTTACTTGAAGCAAATTTTCGAGGTCGAACAATAAAAGGTGAGTGTTTATTCTTATATCGTTACTTACAATAGTTATAGTAGAATTATCAAGCATCCAAAGTAATAATAGATTTCGAATTTGTCTCTACAAGTTTTTAATCTAAAAGTGTTTTTATGGAAATGTTTCTAGACCGGTATCACCCGCAAGTAAAATTAATACATGGTCAGCTTTTTGTTCATTTTAATCTTTGTTAATTATTTCAGAATATCTAAAACAAGAATGATGTGAACTAGTAGATGAAGGAAAATCTATTAGAGAAGCAGCTCGATCTACTGGCGTGCCGTTTTCAACGCCAAAAAAAATGGAAGAACAAAAGTCGTGATAGACCATAGTCGGGTGGAAATCCAGTTATTACGAGAGAACAAGAAGACAGAATGGCTTCTCAATTAAGTTCGTTAGTAAAATCCTAACAAAGAAACTCTGGTCAAGAAAGAAAATAGGAAAATGACAAAAGAAAATTAAAATAAAATCGATTGACATGAAAAAGGCTAAAAAGAGAGTTGCTTCAAGACGAAAACAAGAATGATGACGTACGAAATAAAAATAACAAACCTGCGTTAAGATGAAGATATTGACGCTGATTAGGATTTGGAAAGTAAAGGTATATTCTGCGACAATTACGGGTAAAACAACGAGTTGTGGTATACGTGTGAGCTGTGTGGTCTATGGGCTCACGCTGAGTGCTCAGGATATTACTCTCCTGAGGGTTAAATCTGCGACTTATGCCTGAACAAAACTTGCCGGTATTACCAACCTAGTAACTAGTATTGCCTGCCATGGAGTTTAATACCGGTCATCCAGGCAATACTAGTCATTTATTTTTTAAATATTGATTATGCTAAATTTGTTTTATTTATGGATTTCAATTATTATGGTTTTGTTAGAAGAATAGTGACAGCTTAATCTGTAAAAATGTTAGTAAAGAAATATTGATTATTATCTGATTTAGGAGTGTTTCTCCTTAAGTGACCGGTAATACCCATTTTTAACCTTATTGCTTTATAAAGGTAGAAACTTGTTAATTACTTTTTGTCACTTTTCAAACTTATACAAAAGAAAGCTAATAAGCTACCTACTTATAATAATGCCTCATACTAGACATTATGATATCTTCAATTTGCCAACAGAGATCAAACTTGACGTTTTTAGCTTCAAAGTGCCTACAATTCCTT
Source organism: Zeuzera pyrina (assembly GCA_907165235.1). Taxonomy (NCBI): domain Eukaryota; kingdom Metazoa; phylum Arthropoda; class Insecta; order Lepidoptera; family Cossidae; genus Zeuzera; species Zeuzera pyrina. The sequence goes on from OU015639.1 coordinate 5,209,182, forward strand.
CATGTATCAGTATGACTTGTATGACATTCAAAGCTGAATATCCTGAGAATGGCTGAACCAATTTAAAAAAAAATTGTTCATAAATCGGTCCATCCGTTTGGGAGCTATGACGTTATAGACAGATATACAAACACAAACACACAGTTAATCACATACAGACAAAACTCTAAATTTGTAATAGCTCTTTTTCTGTGCCAGGGTTTGAAAATACCTCAAACCAGGTAGGTACATATTATACAATAATGTTTTTCTATGCTAATCACTTACTAGAGGAATAGGACAATGAGATGTAAGATTTTACGTCGCTCCCATTAACTAAAGGTTTCGTGGAGTTTGAACGGGTTCTTCGTTCGTCTAATTCTGGTTTTTTGAAATCGCACAACGGTTTATTATTTTTTGAAATTTCCTGTACATGATTTTTATTTTCGTGTGTCTGTTGTGGTGTTTCAGATTGTGTATATAGCAGATTTTGTTCGTGTTCTGACGACAATTCTGATTTTAAAGCTGTCCTTTGTATATTGTTTAACTCCTCATTTTCTGCAGTTTTATACCCTCCACGTATTGGGCATTCTGATATTGGATTTAAGCAGAGAAGATGAGCTTTATTCTGAGCTGCAGGACATAGCAGCCTCGGTGACAAGAAATAGGGTTGAGTTAATTTTACATGTTTCTCTATAGATGAAAGTTCAATAGGCTGTTGCTTCGTAGTATATGATTGTGGCGCAATTTGTTTTGCACACCTACATAATTCTCGCTGATTTTGTGTTCCAGAGGTATCTAGCTTAGGTGTACTCTGTTTCTCAGCTGTCACAGATCCTTGACATTCCGTTGGACAAATGAATGCAATAAAACCATGTGGACAACATGATTCGGATTCTTCAGTTTGTACAGGGATTTCTGGAGCCTGCTTAACTTTAAAAGGACATTCAGGTGGACAGGGGGGGCGTGATGTAGCATATCCATGACTACATACTATTTGACTCCCTGTTATATCAGTCTGGGTTACCGCAGCTGAATTAATCTCTTGAGAAGAGTATCTAAACGAGTTTTCCTCTTCTTCCTGTGGACATGAAGAGCAATCACCACATAAATTCGTCTGTGCTAAATCAGGAGTATCGTCAGAACTTAATTTCGGGGCTGTGTTCTTTAAGTTTTCTAAGTCCTTTTCACTGTAATTAAATGGAAGATCAGCTGATACATCTTTGGTCGTATTATTACAGTCTGGGCATGGACAACTTATTTTAATTAGACCAGTCTTGATGTCATTAATTTTACCAGTGCTGTATTTCAAACATGTGAAGTGCGCCCATTTTTTGCAAGCGCCCTTGCATTGTAAGCCTGTTTTAGCATTAACAGAATGATTGCACAATTTACAAGGATTTTTAATTTTAGACTTGCCCATGTTTTATACACTTTAGATTTATGGTTAATGAAAACTTCTTTATTGTGTACTTTTTGTGACCATTCTCCCCTATTAAATTATATTATGTGAAGGTGATTACATTAAAATTTATTTATTTTTTGGCAATTATTGACATATTGAATTGTAACATTTTATCCATAAACAGACATGACTGACTTTAACTTTGACTTTGAAAGCAGGCCATAGACGATAGGTTCTGCATGCACGATTTTGCCTTTAACTTAATTTAAAAAATAACTTTACAAATTAATACGATACACCACAGCGATACACATAGCTATACACAGATCTACTATCTATATAATTAAATTTGACAGTTACTGAAGTCGGTGCCAAATCGATGTGCAACAACACAAAGTTTATTATTTCGGTAGGCTTCGCACCGACTTCAGTAATTCTAAAATTTAATTACATAGGTATGTGTTATCATATTTATTATTAATTATTTATTTTGTACATTTCAGTGTTTTTTTTTTGAAGGCGGTTTAACTTTTTTCTTAAATAAGTTTTATTTCACCTTTTTGAGTAACCTTGGCCTAAATAAATATCTAGGGCGGATCTACAATTAACTTCTTTCTTATTCTGGAGCGCAACGACATACAAGAAAATCATCAATATAAATAAATATAGGTTATAAGCACTTCTGGGTATTTGGTGTATCTTCGAAGTCCAAGATTTAATATCGGTGAAATTTAAATGGAACCACCTCGGAAAGACACTCTTTCGAACAAAAAAAGAATTGACGAAGTTATCGGTATACATACAAAAAAAAATACATACAAACGAACATAGAACCTCCTTCTTTTTTGAAGTCGGTTAAAAATAGATGTTTTTTCACTCGGTTGTGCCTGCGTAGTATGAATACGCGGGCATAACTGACGCGGGCGTGTGTAGCTTTTCGCATGTACAGCTTTCAGGTTCTTAGTTTTTTGCGGAAAGAATAGAACACTGTATAAAAATATCGACTTGCTGGCGCACCTAACGTTATTTTGGAAGATTTTATTGAAATTAAAAAACTAGAGCCCTGTCTTTGGCGGATGAATTGTAAATATTATCACGACAAGAACAAAAGAGCCGCAGCATACGAAAAATTGATAAATAAACTGAAGGAATTAGATGAGACAACTACGAAAAAAAAATCATTAGATCATTACATTTCGAAAACTGTACAAAGAGAATAAAAAACAAGGAGAATATGATCATGTACATCACGCGGATCACGCCATGCTTGCAAAGTAGCCAACCGATAGGCATGCAGTTACGTAGGTGTCCTCTATTGACCTTGATCGAACTCGATTTTGAATTAAAATGTTGCTTAAACAGTTAAAACCGTCGTGCATAAGCGCATAATCTATCGTCTATGGGCTTGAGGCTCTTGATCAAACCGGTTAAACATCTACTGTATGGGTTAGTTTACCGATTTATCGTCATTTTTGGGATGATTTTTGATATTCGATCCCGGCATTTATTTCTAATCCGGGGATTTCGGGATTATCGATCCCGCTTGATCCCGGGGATCCTGTAATAATTTCGGTATTGAAGGTTACAACTAAAAAGTAAGGAAACATTACAGAAATGAGCTCTTTAAACAACAAATCAAAAATCAAAAGTTAGACAGAAATCAATGTATTTTACTCTATTTTATGTACCTAGCTAATTTTGTGCCACTTGCCTGACATTTCGTTAAAAAAATAACTTAGCAGGAAACAAGCATTACCACGTAACCTGTGCGCTTGCTTGGCTAACAATTTAATTCAAAATACAAAAATTTTTATGACAAGGCAAGATAATTATCAGCGAGTAACCCATTGAACTTGCTTGCCAAACATTTTATCCTATTATTAAAATACTTGTAGTTTAAATTAAAAGTATTTTAATCGCAAAAAAAAAACATTCCCAAATACCCTGTAAAAATTGCTTGCCTGTCATTTTAGTTCAATATGCAAGAAATTTTATTAGGAGCAACGTACTCAAACTAACCCAGTGAATGATAGGATGCAAAGCTCATTATGTACATAACATATGTAAAGAAGTAGGAGGTAAAAGCAGAAAATAAAAACTTCAAACTCCACTTGTGCAGTTCCCGCCAAATTAAAATCCGGTAAGGTTTTGACTGATTACATTTGCTGAAATCATACTATTTGTCTATGTAAACTTTATTATGATTTTAATCACAATGACGTACGTATTATCATTATGTATATTAAACACAGATATTTGATGAGTGGAACTTCAGATTAATAACTAAAGTCACCTTTCGAGAGTGGAACATACCACCCGTGGTAGTATGATTCTCCCTTAGGAGGTAAGATGGAGGGTTCTTGGCCCACACAACCGATGTCTTCAGTAATAAATAGATAAATAAATAATTCTTCATATTATTTCATCAAAATGTCGACGTAATACATTTTAGATGTTTTTTTAAGTTTCTGGCAACAAATATATTGAGGCGCTCTTTCTAATAGAATCCGCTGAGGCAGACTAAGCCATTAAAAAAATCTCAACATCACTACATAATAAGCACTCATTTCAACAATTTCACATAATTTTTTTTTAAATTTATTTATTCTATTCTATTGCACACACACTACGATTCATATACATATGAAGTTACACAGTCAATTTGCAGTTTAATCACTGGAAACCATTTGGAAATAATATAATTAAACGCCCTACCGCTCCCCATAAAATCCCGCCAAAAACTCCGAATCATACTACCCACAGATTTATAAACAGAAGCAGATCAAACATAATTCACACACAGATACCGTGTAAGTAATAACACTATCACTTTCATTGTAGTTTAGAATTGTATATATTTATCCTTTTCTTTCATTTATTGCAACACAATGGCACACATAGACAATTCCGAAACCGTGGCAGCCGCCATCTTCCGCTTATGTCAAAATAAGCGGAGTATGGCTTCTGTTTACTTGTGTAGTACGTCACATGTTCGATGATTAAATATTTCTTATTTAAAGTACAAAATATGATATAAAAGTGTTATATCCCCAATAGTTGCAACGACTCATTCAGAAAAGCTACGAAAAACACGTTCCATCGGTAAGTAAATCTGATGTTGCAAATTGTGTGATTACTGCATTCAGTTAGCTGATATTTTTGTATTTCGTGGCTCCGACACTTAAATATGTTTCAAACTATTAAAATTAAAGTTTCATTATATTGTATGAGGATTTTTTATAGGTTTTTTATATTTTTGTACCAAGTACCTAACCAATTTTGACATTATTAGTACTTGTACCTTAAAGAGGGCCGAATTCAGAGAAAACTGAGTATCGTAATAAAATTAAATATTAACGGACAGGTACCTAAGGTTAAGCAACTATCTATTTTTTGCAACTATCTTTTGATTTTGATGTATACCTTGTTAATTTCGGGTTTCTAAAGGATGAAAATCTTCAAATTTTTTGGTTAAAGAACTACATAAAAGAAATACATAAGAAAGGCTACATAGAACAAACTGGTAGCCCAATTCTGGCAGTATTTTGTGCTCCAAACATTTTGAACCCCATTTATTATGTAAAAGAGATACCCGTAAAACCCTGTTGTTGTTTGACCATGACATTTAACATACCTATTAAAAATAAACATGCTATCGCCAAATTAATCTCTAGTTGCTATGCTGGGCTGAACCTGAGCCAGTGTTGTTTAGAAAAAAGTCAGTGCTGGAAGTCATACTTCATAATTACAAAATTATTTTTAATATTATTTATAGAATAATACAACTTTCTTGCTTCAGGTAATCGAAGATGGATTTTATAATGCATAAATTGTGTGTTCACATATAAAAATGGTGAAAATAAATATGGATATCTCGAGGCAAATAATGACAAATAATACCTACGATTACTTACAATGGTAATCCTTAGCATATCTAACATTCTGAGCTAGTTACTTCTGGCACACATTGAAAGACAGTGAAATGATGTGTTTGATGCACATCTATAATGAGTTCTTAGATAATGTAATAAGAAAACAATCCGATTAATAAATAAAAGACTGAAAACATTCTTTGTTTTATTGTGTAAGCTATTTTAATTTTTATTCTCAATGTGATCGATCACCCATCGACTATCTCCCGATTTCTTTTAATTTTTGAGATTTATGCGTAGTTTAGAGAAAAAAATAATCAAAAGACAAAGTATAGCGATGAAGAGTTATTTAATAATTTTATAAAACATTCACTGGCCCTTATCTCCTTAGAAAAATAGTTAACGATAACACTCGTCTGATATAAAACTTGTTCTATTTTCTCATAACCAAGTCTCTAACACTTACAGTAAAGCAATGGTAACTAGGCTTTACTGGAGTTATAAAGGACTGTTAAACGAAATTCCTCCAATTCTTCTCACTCGCACACAAGTTTAACGTACAAAAGTTCACCAAAAGCACAAAAAATAGCAAATCTGAATTTTGAATAAAATGCCAACAACGCTTCTTTCGTTCGCGCCAAAAAGTCTAAATTCAAAACTTTCACTTGCCTGATTATTAACTTTCCCGACTTTTAAAAATATATCGTTTATGTCATTAAACTTCATGTACCCATATAAATCGAACCGCAAGCAAGGTCATCACAATGTACCACCAATGTACAATGTACATCACAACGTGTAAGACCAGCAGCGCACAGCCGTCAGGCCTCATGTATCGAACGAACAATCATAATATTGTATCGTGGAGCTATTGGGAACACTCCATATTACATCCTTCATGTGACAAAAACAATCTACAAAAAGAAAGAATGGAATAGAGTAATAATCTCTAATACTAGTACATTACTTAGTTAATTGAATTCTTATTTTATCACATGAAAAATATAATTTGGGGTGTCCCAAATAGTCCCGCTCGAAGATAATACGCAGTATAAGCAGCCGCTCCTTAATGCGGGCCTGAGTTCTGCACTTGCGTGAGTAATATTTGTTAGTGTGAATTTGCCACGCATTTTGTATCGATAGGTATAGTCTGCTTCCATTTAAAAGTCTGTAATACTACCTTACTAGAAGTTAAATGAATATGCGTCAATGCCTTTATAAATTTAAAAAAACTACAATGTCAGTCTGTCACTGTCAGCTGTCACTGTCATTGTAAAATAAAGTAACCTCAAAATTTATTGTAGGTTAACCTTAACTGTTATAATTTATTTTAGTGAAAAGTTTAAATTACAGAAAAAATGCCTTTCATGAAAGGAAGAGAACCTATTCGACGCACACTCAATTACTTAAATTCAGGTAGACTGGTTCTGAAAGACAAAATTAAAATATTTTCACTCGCTTACAACATCGTCGGCAACAATAATACTGGTGCGAAAGAATTCGTTTTTTGGTATTTGCCGCAGATACAATACAAAAATCCCGATGTGCAAATTGCTACTTTGAAAAACATTACACCTACACCTTTTGTGAAATGTTATTTTGAAGATGGGAGACAAATTCTGATTGATATAGACAATAAATCCAAGGAAGATATTATGGAGCATTTGATTAATACTTTGGGCAAGTCGAAGGACGTTTTAATAGCTGAGGCGCTTGCAGCTGAAAAGAAAGACAATCCAGCAAATTTTGGAGTCGGCTGTGAGAGACCCTGTATTTGTGAAGTGTATGGTCAAGTTCCTTGCTCTGGTGTAGTGACATTACCTAAGTTCATGAGAGGAAAATACAAAAATGCTACAGATTAGTTTTACACTTAATGACTGAACTAGTTTATTGAGGTGTTAATGATGTAATTTCTTTTTTTGATAAAACACGGAATAGTCAAAAAACCTAATACCAAACTAACCTAACCAGCAAAAATCACTTTTGGGTAGAAAAGATTTTGTAAGCTTAAATTTTTCTTTTGGAATTAATACCAAAAACATACTTATATATATATATAGGGCATACTTTCGGCTCTAGAATTATTTATAAAATATACAGGAAATGGTGGTTATTAAAATGCTGAGCTGTTTAAATTAATATTTACCATACTTTACTCAGATTTTTCTTATACCTAACAAAAGTTTTTTATTAAAAGTTCCGATGCAGCCCAGTGAAACTGAATTTGTTCATTACCCCTGTGCTCTATGGTGATAACAATAAACTTAATTTTCGAAGTTGCAGTTTGATCATATTTAAGCGTGGAGAAATCTCAATATTTGTTTTTGCACATAATTGTAATTTGTAAAATCTGTAGAATTTCAGAGATGCAACTGAATCTTCATATCGTTTTGTAGTTACTTCTAGAATTTTTTTAAGATTTATTTATCCAAATATCTAACTCTCAGTCTTCTTAGATATCGAGATCCAGGTCACAAAACACACCAAAGTCTGCATAGGGGGACACCTGACTAATAGAGAATTATGTTCATAATAATTAAATCTTTAAATACGTACATATCTTCGTGTTGTATCCCTGACAGGGTAGAAAATAGTATATAAATTCCAATCACAAATTGTCTTTTCGCATTAAACTTTTAAATAGATCTTTATTTAGGGTATTTAAGCAGGAAAATTTATATGTTTAATGCATTCACATTTAGTCTACAAAAGTAGACTGATGTTTTATATTCTCATGTAAACCTGATGCTGGTCGCTGCTAACATTGATATAAAATTATAATAATAGTATCCTTTATTTAATTTAATATATTGGTTAACCAAATATCTAATAGAATTTTTTTTACACAAAGATCAGATTTTAAATCATTGGTGCCGACCAATGAAACATTATATTGAAATGGAAACTTTCCAGTCAATGAATTTAATTTAGATCCTCTCCACTTCTGCAGTTCATAAAGAAATTGCTTATTTAACTGGTGAGACATTAAAATGTAATAAAATCATTATGAAAAGAAAATCTTAGTATGTCATAAATGGAAATGTTGTAAATTAGATTTAATAAAAATAAGTTTAAAAAAAATTACTTTCATTATTATTTAAATAGTTCTCATGAACTAAAAATACACAGATTACATAAAAACAAAATCCTATTAACAAATTCAATTTTTTTTTGTTCTTATGGTAAATATTTATGAAATTAAGAATGATGGCTCCATTAGTGTTACAAAAGTTAAATATTCCATGTCCATATACAAAATATTTTCTCAACTACACATACCCCACATAAATATTTCAATGAATCTATGTAAATAAAAATTAAATGCTGTTTGTTTATCTGTTTATAATCACAAGCGCATCACTTGGGAACGCCTGGAATGATTTTGCTAATTTTTTGAAATGTTTCAATAGTCTGAGTAAGGTTGCTTCAGACAGAAAAATTGGAGAAGTTAGGAAAAACCGAAAGTGCTCTTGTCTATATTTATTTTGAACAGAACAATGTCTGTCAAGTCAGCAGTCAGCTAGTAATTAAGGACTACATGAATAAAATATATTGCACAGTGAATATGTCAGTTGATTGCACACTACATATGTGTATATACATACATGAGACACTTAAGTCATAGACTAATGTAAATATTATCATATCAGCGTGCAACTAGTGTACAGATATGATGGCATTGCTTTTTCAAGAAAACTATTATGGTGTTCACTTTACTAAGTTTTGAACATGCCACAATTCCTTCTGAGCCTATTTTATACAGTATTAACTTTTACTACAGCTGACAGATAGCAGCCTATGTACACAGGTATTGTCTAAAATTGTACGTATTGTAGTGTCTGTTATGCGCTGTATGTGTTTCAATTTAGTGAAGTTGTTTGTTGTGAACTGGTCCCTTAGGTTAGGTAGCAGCAATCTAGTACTTTCATTTATTTATAAAGGTAATGTATAATTATACTTTAGGCGTGCCCCAGGGTTTCACCCGCCATAAACTTAGCATAGCTATAAACCATTGTCTTGACAAAAAAAAATATTGTGGTTGTTCAGAAGTAATAGAATCGATTTGTGCTATCGCGATTGCGATTATTGCTGTGACACAATCTATATTAATATGCTAATATTTATAAAGAGGTAAACTCTGTTTGTTTGTACTTATGTAATGGAATAAACTCAAAAAGTACCGATTTCAAAAATTATTTCACCTATGGAAAGTTACATTATCAGAGAGGAACATAAAAAAAATATCCACCCGTGGTAAGCCGGGGCGGGTCGCTCGTATATAATAAAGTACCTACTCAGTGTGTCACATAACAGTGAGAATAATTGAAAAAGGATACCTAATTAGATTGTTTAGGAAGATTCCAACTATTATAGTTGAAACTAGAAAATACACATAGATTTTTCGTGCTCCCTTTCGTACCGAAGTTACATAACAGCTAACGCGCACTAACTATATACATACTAGTTATAACTAGAAAAATCATATACTTAGTACTTAGTAGATATGATTATGTCTATTTTGTTATAATTGCAGCGTTTCTAAAATAGAAACTTTTAAATATAACTATTTCAGTTTGTTTTGTCGTGTCCTAATATGATATAAGTACATTTTAAGTATCGTTCTCGTTAAAGATGTAAGTAGTGTGAAGATATACCATGTATTTTAATTCTCATCACATTTTGCCGGTTTTATCATAAAATGTATTCGGAATCCATAAACTTCCATTTATTCGTTTGCAGTGAAAATAAGACCAACGACCTATTTCTGTATAAAAATTACTGGTGCTACTGGTGAGAATTTGTTTCCCTATCAGTTAAATTTTTATGTGAATCAATAACATACTTAAATAATAATAAATGATCCCACTGACCAACTCCATCCTCACAACAAAACAATAAAAATTATTAATTATTATAATATAATAAAATAACAATTTTTTTTCTTTTACACTCGGTTAATGTTCATTTACAACATAATAGTTCCTTTTATTATCGCTGTTTGTTTGTTTATCTATTTATAATGTTTGTATTGACTCTTTATCTCTTTAACATAATATTAGCTTTTAATGGAATCTTATATATCAATTAATTGCATTGTAATTGCAATTTAATCTCTATATTTGTATACCTACGCTTTGTAAAATTCTTAACTTATTCTGTATATTTAGTACTCTTGTCTGCTCTATCCTCAAATTATTGTTATTGTTGCACACTAATTATTTTCCACTTTATACGAACACACAAACATACATATGTGTGTGTGTGTGTCTGTATTACACATTATCTCTGCCTATTATCATGATCAATGCCTATTGCCATTGATCATGACCATTGATATTGCCTAAAAGACTTTGTAAGACAGATTGCTGACACGTATCCAATAGCGCTGACGCTGTCTGTCCTAATTTAAGTAAAACTATCTAATAAATATAATATATCTAATAAACTAATGTAATCGCAAAATAAATAAATAAAATATATTTAATAATAATAATAAATGATACATTTTGCCGCTTTCACGGGTATTACATTAGATTTATCGAAACATTCAAAATCTGTGATTTTTAATGGCATTTGCCATTAAAGCAGCAGCTATATAATGCATATTTTCATACGCCATAAAAGTCCTTGCATAACAATGATAAAATAGCGTATCGTCTACTTCTTCTCCACGAGGACATGTGTGAAAGAATATCCAGTTTTGAGTGCATTTGCATATATCCTGAAAAGAACGGATTTTGTATAAAACCATTATTTCTTCGTGTATGTAGAGAGTAGGCAGCAGTGACGTAGCTAATCCTAAGTGGGCCCTGATTCAATATTATTTGTTGGGGGCCCTTGTTCACCCGACCGCAGCAAACCGCAAAAAGAGAGCACAATGTTTTTTTGCGAAATAATAAACAGTATGAGATACTTCTGTACAATTATAGAGGCATGAGCAGGCTATAACAAAACTTAAAAACAATGATCCTAGAATCCATGTAAAACCAATTCAGTCAAATACTAATTGCAAATAGACCAATTTTTTTTAGGTAACGGTCGTGTCGAGGCCCTTGTAACTCGGAGGCCCCGTACCATTGATACGGCAGTAGCTACGCTCGTGGTAGACATACTGGAAGCTATGAGCGCAGTATTTATTATACAGCTAGTCTAATTAAGAATATTTAATGTGAAAATATCACAACAAGTGAAATTTGAGTGTATAGAACAGTAATATTTACATTTTTTTTTTTTAAATGGCACCGTACGTGAGTACATTGCCAACGTCAAGTAAAGCGAGAAAACAACTCAATAAATGATTAGCGCATTTGCCAATGTCACGCATTAACACAAACTAATAAACAGACACAGAATAAGTAGAATCACAAGTAAATTAGTTCTTTCTTATCGTCAAACTCCTCCAGTAAAGTGATAGTAGGCTTTACTGAGGTTATAAAGGACTTCTTGGAAGAGCGCGAAAACTTCAGCTACACATGTTTATTTAGATCTCCTCCATTCTTGTCACTTACACAGAACTTTAAAACACAATATACTATCACTGTTGTACTTTAAAATTCTTAAAAATGTAAAAAATAGAAAATCAAAATAAAATGACAACCTCACTTCTCCCGTTCCCGCCAAAAAGTCCAACACTTTTATTTATAAAAACATAAGCCAGTTGATAAAGAGTCTTTTTTATTATAACATTAATTATAGTTTCAAGGATTGTTTAAAGATAATCACACATTTACACAATACCACACCATCACTTTTTTGTTATTAATCATGTATTGTTTAATATTAAATTTTGTTATTAAGTAAGTATACGTTTTTCATTCCAAACAGATTTTTTTATTCAAAAAATTTCCAAATTCTATTAAAAATTAAATTTATCCATTCTCTTTTTGTGGCATACGGGTGAGAATGGTATAAATGGAAGGAACATGTACGTGAGGACCGCGATGCTTGGTGCTACCCGTCGAGTTTGTAAAATTTACAGAATGAAGATAATGTGTATGTACGTAACTGTATATATGAAATCCATTATTTAGACTATATGTACCTCCACAGTATGACAGGGTTGCACAACAGTGTTATTGTAAAAATGAAGAAAGGAATGCTTAGATGGTTCGGCCACATGGAAAGAATGAGTGATGAAAGACTGACGAAGAAAATATACAGAGCGAAAGTGAGTGGTAAAAGAAGCCAAGGAAGACCAAGGCTGACTTATGAAGATCAAATAGCCAGAGTGTTAGCAGACGGAAATGTCAAAAGCACTCGCATACCTAGGCGAAAATGTGTGAAGAGAATGATGAGATTTGAGGAAGCGAAAGAGGTGTGTAAGGACCGCGACTCCTGGCGCTCCGTCCTCTCTGACTACCCCGTTGGGGATACAGCGTCAAGTTATGTTATGTTATGTGTATGTACCTCCACAGAAAGTTTAAACTCCATAACTTTGTCATGATTAGAGTGTGTTGGTCCAGCTATCACAACGTTCGCATGGCATAGTGCTTCCTCTGTACTTTTACATTCTTTGACTTTTGTGTTAGTACTCGCTGTCATTTCCTCGCTCACTTTGTAGAGAAGCGGGCTTACTGGGCATTTCTGTTACAATAATAATAATTAATAGATATACATATTAATATAAGGTCCACCTTCGGCACATATTCGAAAGAATAATAAAACGAGGTCGCGCAGGTCGTACAATAAGTCGGCCAATGAATGGGGCTTATTATAAGGAGCTTGTATATTTTATACGATGGCTAGCTTTGACACTGTATAGTTCAGCGTTGCCATCAGTCTGTAAGCCTAAGAGCTAAGACTTACATATGTAGGTACCTATTGCTAGAAGAGACGGTAAGGTACGATTTTTTTTTGTGTGGTTCGATGTTCTTAACTTGAATGGGAATTATTAATGAGAATATTATCTTCCAATTACTGTACAACACACTGCACTAGTAAAGAATAAATACAAGAACAATAAAATAATTACGAATGTACCTACCTACAATTTAAGTGGCTTTAAAGGTACCTCAGCGACCAAACTTTGCTCGGATCATAGAACAGTCTGACCACATCGCAAGATTCGAATCCGTGCACTTCGGCGTTGTATTAGGCATGACCTATACAGCCACTGTCTTATTAGGAAAGGGAATTTGTAACGAAATTACCTATGAAACCCAATTACCAATTTTAAGTGTGCGAAAATACGGAGAATACACATTTTCTCAGAATTGAGATCTAGCTAGTTTGTTTTTTCGCCTCTGTATACCCGTGTAGTGCAAATCTCATCGAAATTGTTAGAGCAGATTTCGAGAACGCAATTAGATATATACATACAAATCTTTGTGGAAATCTTTGGAGGAGGCCTTTGTCCAGCAGTGGATGTTTATCAGCTGATATGATGATGATGATGATACATACAAATATTGTTCGTACTGTATAGGATAGAATAAAGCTTCCAACGTATCAATAGGCTAGATAAAGGAATGCAATTAATTACCTCACAACAACATTTAAACTTTATATTGGCTGCAAGCATAGGACATAGAAGTAGATATGAATTAAGCACTGGATGTGGGGCTCCAACGTATGACACGTTCCTGCAAGTCATCGAACCGAATTCCTCCTGTACAAACGCCTGTCATTATTATTATAGCAATAATTAGGTTACTTCGAATTAGTATTCGTTTATTTATTTCAAACGTACGTATTGTAATGTCCTAAGTTAGATGCCTAATTAAATTTAGTTCAAATAATTCCATTACGCATGAGGCGGGAATCGGCCTTCTTTTCTACGTATTCTCTGGTTTAGGGCTACACGATATAATTATATTGGCACGTAGCCTGATTTAAAATAGGTTCCATTTTTGCGGTCGAACAGAACCCAAAAAAACAATCTCCTAAGCTATAATACTTGAACGCCAATTTAGCACTATAGATGTACTACTGTAAAAACGATAAAAAGTATCTCACGATAATAGCCATGACTGTGGCCAGGGCTTGTATACTAGCATGTGTTCTAGACCTCATACACAGCACGGGGACCGTGGACTGCTCCGCCAATCGCTGGACACACATATGGGTCGATGTGCTCACGAATATCGCGTCAGACATGAACGAGAACACTCTGTATATAACAAATGTAATAAATAAATAAGTAGAATTAAATGAGCAACGAAGCAATGAATGCAATGAAGCAATGTAAAGGTACGCAGTATGACAGGGTTGCATGACAGTGTTATTGTAAAAATGAAGAAAGGAATGCTAAGATGGTTCGGGCACATGGAGAGAATGAGTGATGAAAGAATGACGAAGAAAATCTACAGAGCAAAAGTGAGTGATAAATAACAGAAGCCAAGGAAGACCAGGGAGCCAATTCTCGCGTAATAGACATTTTATCTATGATAGATATATATCGAAAATCGATATTTTATCTATGGAAAGCTTATTTGTCTATTCTCGGAATATCACTTGCGATATATGTCGAAGGAACGTCGTTCGACTTACATCGACTGGTCTCTAACATTCGATATAATTAATTTCTATTGCTACACGGTAGATATCGGTCTTTGAGTGACAAAAAATTTGGTATTATTGGACATATTATTATTTTTTTTAAATTGTAATACATATAAGTATATAAAAAAAAATCAAATACAATTGCAATAGATGATTTGGTGGCTGCCTATATTATTGGAACTCTTGAAGAGGCGACAGCTGCCGCTTCTTCAGTTTCAAGACATGCTAGCTCTATTCGAAGAAATGCGTCAGATCCTTTTGAGTTGACTGAAGTTGAGTTCAAGAAAATGTTTCGCCTAAATAAAGAGTTAACAATAGACAATTATCGCGGTCTCTTCTCTCGTTTTTGCTTTGACGTGAAAAGTTACGTTTCATTACAACATTAACGAATCATTTTAAAATAAATAATAACTGTTTTAATTGTACAACTACTTTGTTTCCAAACTATTCGTTATTCATAGAAATACGAAAATTAAAGATAGTACTTAGTTTTATGAATTTAAAAATAGATATTAATAATGACTGCAACCGTAATTTAAGATCTCGAATTTATGTTGTCACAGTCGAGAAAAACGGAACGTAAAAACTCCTTGAGTTGGTAGTATTGTGATAGATATGCGTAGTCTCCTGCGATATATATGTCTATTGTGTGCGAGAATTGAATTTTAGTTATCAATAGATATTTTTCCTTCGAAATGATATTTTTACATGCGATAATTTTGGATAGAAATATATCTATTTGTGATATTTTGTCTATCGTGTCAGAATTAGCCTCCAAGGCTGACTTATGAAAATCAAATACTTAGAGTGTTAGCCGACAGAAATGTCAAAAGCACTCACATACCTAGGCGAAAATGTGTGAGGAGAATGATGAGATTTGAGGAAGCGAAAGAAGTATGTAGGGACCGCAACGTTTGGCGCTCCGTCCTCTCTGACTACCCCGTTATATTAGGGATACGGCGTGAAGACATGTATGTATGTAAATGTGCAACAGAATTAATTATTAATTCAAACTATAGCTTATTATATTTAAAATTAATAACTTCCTGAATTTTACTACTTTTAATTATTGACTATAGCGTTCCCAAGTATAGAAATAACCATGGAAATAACCCAAGAAGGTCTAACAGTACAAACTATATTATACATTGCTTAAATTTTTATAGGCTAAAGTTACTTTAGAGCGTCTATAGCGCCATTATACGAGTATTTTTCAAGTTAGTGTATTTATGAAGTGTTAGAATGTTTTATTACAGAATAATCAGTACCCATAACTGAGCTTTATTGTGGGGCGTTCTATTATTTTTAATGCAATAAATATCATTTTTATAATTTACCAATTTTAAGACGTTTGTGCATGATTACAATGAGTACTTGCAACTTATTTCACTTTACGCAACTCGTAAAAAATATTGATATACATTACATATATCTTTCTTGTATGTATGCGTGTATTAATTATAGATTCAGTTTTACTTTTTAAGTATTATACTAATACATATATACATACATATCTTCGCGCTGTATCCCTAATGGGATGGTCAAAGAGGACAGAGCGCCAGGCTTTGCGGTCCTTACATACTTATTATATTAATACCTAGGCGAAAGTGTGTAGAAGAAATGACCAAGATTGAAGATGCGAAAAAAGTATATAAAGAGTGCAATACTTGGCGCTGCGTCCTCTCTGACTACCCTATTAGCGATATAGCGTGAGAATATTTATGTATGCATGTATATGACTAGCCCGTTGGCGCAGTGGCATATGCATCTGCATTCTAAAGCTAGGGTCCCGGGTTCGATCCCGGTCAGGTCAATTTAGGAAACGAACTTTTCTAAATTGGCTTGGAGTCTGGGTGTTACTGGGAACTCCCCCAGACTTCGTTGTGTAGTACCCATAGTACAAGCCTGCTGCTTAGTTTGGGGTCACACAATCTGTGTAATTGTCTGGAGTATTTATTATTATTATATGAATTATTACTTTTTAAATTATGTTGGTTCATTATATGGTAAGTACTGCGTATGGCTTACTTCCATTTGTATTAATTTCTGCAATCACTACTTAGTTCCGTCCATCCAGATATTTGAATAGAACTTACCGTCCATTGTAATCATGATTCCAAACCAAGTGATCAGTAATGTTGACGTCATAGGCTCCCAATAGTGTCGCAGCTTTAGACACAGCTATGTTTAATATCGGTTCATTGATCTCTTGTAAGATCATCACCTTGGAATTTGTTAATATATCCTGACAAATTATTATGAATAACTGAATAATTTTACGCTTAGAATACCTACTTCTAGAATAAAGTTTGTTAACCTTTTCAAAATATATCACATGAACCATACCTATTGGTCTAGAAGCGAAAAAAATATAAAATTTGGGGTGGCTTGTACCGACTATTTAAGCTGGATTTAGGGATTTGACATCTCACTCGCACCAATGATTTAATAGTTGGTGCAAGCGAGATGTCAAATCCTTAATTCGAGTTGAAGTGGTGCAAGCCATCCTTATCCGTTTACCATCTTCTCGCACAGATTGTACAAGACAAAGAGTCCAGAAGAGTTAATAATGAAAAAAATTATGTAAGTACTTCAAATTATGTTCTCTGAATATAAAATATTATTGCAGTAGGCATATTTACACTAGTGCTATGCGTTACCGCCCGCTACAATCCGTTTGTGGTGTGGTGAATATTGATCCGATTCAAATTCCACACAAATTGTATTATGAAAGTGATTTAACAGATTATTTATTGTGACTCTATGTCATTAAGCGACATTCGATCCTCAACAAATACCATTTTTC
This sequence comes from Zeuzera pyrina, assembly GCA_907165235.1. Classification (NCBI taxonomy): domain Eukaryota; kingdom Metazoa; phylum Arthropoda; class Insecta; order Lepidoptera; family Cossidae; genus Zeuzera; species Zeuzera pyrina. The sequence goes on from OU015639.1 coordinate 5,226,745, forward strand.
ATTGTAACGCAGCGTCTTATGATGGTAAGGTAAGCGAAGTCGATGCGAACGCGATGCGGTGCGGCGCGGCTCTTTTGCGCACATGCAGGACAGTGGAAAGCGCAGCGCGTCCGCTACGCAACGCTTCGCTTTTTATCGCATTAAAACAGTGTTTCTAAACCGGTGGTCCCTAAAAGCACTCGAAGTAGTCCGCGAAGTCGTCATACAAATCTTTCAAATATAAAAAAAAGTAGATAAATGTCAATATTTCAGGGATGTCTAATAAATTCAACAAGTGTTAACGGAAATGCCACACGACAGTAACTGCAAGGATACATTCCTACGGATAACCATGGTTATCCCTAAAATTCAAAAAGTTGCTTTGCATTACCAATTCTATTTTCAACCACATACTTGTGTGAGCTGTGAGTCTCAGTCAGTACTTTTAATAATAAAAAATATAATATCGTTGCATAATGTCGACATGTGTGTGGTTTTGAGCACGAGCGAACCAAGGATTCGGGAATTGGTAAACAGCGTGCTATCTCAAAATCGCTCTGAAATATAATTGTTGTAAAGTCTTCACAAATATTGTACAAAAATTTGTGTCGAATACCTTGACACGTTTTTATTCAAAGAACCTTATGAATCAACCTGATAATAGTATATAACAGTTGGTGGGTCGTTGCGAGACAAAAAATTGGTCAAAAGGTGTCCCTCGCCACTAAAAGATTAAGAACCGCTGCCTTAAAACCTCGCCGCTCGCATCGCGATCGCATTTGCTTTGGACGTCTACACGAATACTAAATATTGATAGCCTCTATATGCAAGTAATGCAAATAAAATTGATAGCAATAACATTTGAACTAGGTCGTAATCCTAAACGTACAGTGTACACTGTGTACACCCAACAAAACTAATGATGAGTAATGACCTAATGAATATGCATTTGAATAAATATTAAAACTGTTTACCAATCTTTTACCATGCGTATTCCTGTGTTTATACTTCAAATTGATTGCACTGTATATAATATTCAGAACCATGTCCGATGTCCATTGTTTGAAACAGATCAGGTGTTGCGGTTTTGGACATCTATAAACGAAGATTGCGTTATTAATTGACTGACTTTCATTGACTGGCCCGCACAATTTCCAAACCGATGGTCCCAAATTGGATTCCGGACAGGTCAATTTACGTATAGAACGCAAAATTTTCTAAACTGGTTGAGTGTCAGAGTTATTGATTTATATGGCTTGCGTAATAATAAATAATCATATTTAGTTTGTCGTCACGGGTGTAACGCAATTGGAGTAATATTGTCAAATCGCTTTTTTATTATTTAAGTATTGGTTGCAGATTTTTGTTTTATAATTTTCATGGCATAAGTTCAAGTACCTATGCAATGCAATGCCATGAAAAAAACAAAAAATAGATCATAGCTAATGAATCATGCATTCATTTGGTCAACATGAACTTTAGAATTGCACTCTCTCTGCCTCTGTTCTATTTCATATCTTTCAGAAATATCTATTTAATGTAGTATGAGACAAAACCGTTATTGGTGACAATTTTTAAATTATCTTGATTCTTAGTATTACCGTAATACGTTTACGAGGTACGCTCACAGTCTGTTGTAAACAACCTGTATCCATAGTACACCCAGTGTTTATTTTTCAGTCACATCGTCTAATTGTCAGGAATTTAATCGCCTTTTATTTACATTAGTAATAGTAATATTAGATTTTTAAGTCTATGCGTTAGATGCAAACTTACGGATAGCAACATTGCTGGTGCCGAACTTGAAGAATGGAAGGAAATTTGGACAATCGTGTAAATATAACCATTATGTAAATAAATGTACCTAGAACCACTTGAACAATTACCAATTTAACACATTGTGTTGACCAGTAAAATAATTTTGCTTAGAAAATTATACTTGATATTGTAGTTTTTATTTATTTTATTACAAATAATTTAATAAACCCAAATTCTATTGAAAAAAAATTAGTATGTAGTTAGAGGTAGTTAGTATGGGAAATACTAGGGAATATTACTCAGTCAATTTTGACAAGAAATTGTCAATTTTGACAAGAAATCAAAGCCAAGTAATTTTACATTCTCTTTGATTAAAGCTGAAACCGTTAGTCATTCTTCCAAGACTGAAACTACTCTTTCCCCCTCTCCTACTCTACTCTCTCGCTCTCTAGTCTCCTACTTTAGAAGACTTCAGACTTCTGCTATGATCATGAAGAAAAGTTGTCTATAACTAACGCAAAAGGCTACTTGTTCTTTTTCATATACTGGCAATCCATATTAATTAAAATAACATATCATTATTTTTGCTCTGAGTTAATTTGTATGATTGTCTTGTAATAATTCATCCTTTAATATTTTAATGGAAGTATTTACATTGTCCATCGTCAAGAATAAATTTAAAATAAAGAAAGACTCCTGACATCACCGAGTAAGTAATCACTACGTTCTGCCATCATCCTGCCATTCTCATGTAAACAGTATTGTCTGCCGTCTTATTACCTACTAAGATCCCAACCTCGAGTAGTCCAGTCTCCAGATGGTAGCTGATTGTAGGCTCCATTATAGTTAAAAAGAACTTCTAACGCGCAAACTTCAGTGACACTAACTCTAAATATGTCACTTTTGTACTTTACAATTTCCAGTGTGCAAAAAATAGAAAGTCTAAAGAAAATGTACTTCCCTTCTCTCGTTCCCGCCTTTAAAAGTCCCGACGGCAAGGTCTTTGAACCGAAGTTGTACGTAATATTTGTTATTGAGGAGTTCTATAAGTAGTAAATATTTATTTATGATTGACTGACTGAATCTGATGTTTATTATGGATATTTTTTGAAACTATTTCAGCAGAATATATTTGAAATATTTTATCAGAGTTGCTTCTTATAATTGTGATCGAAGGAATTGCTAATAAAATATCTCAAACTTAAACTAGTCTCTAACTGTATTGCTCTAGGCATTTGAAATATGATTTCTTATGGAATATGATTTCTGAAATATGATGATATTATTTAAAATATGATTTCCTTAAATTCTATAATTTTAAAGACAAAAAAATTTAAATAAAACATTTTTTCACTGAACTCATGAACTTTGGTCGCGGAGTTAACAAAATTCGTTAGTCAAATAAAATGAACCGCAGTGGTCGTGACTGTATCGTAGTCATAGCAAATAAAGTATAGTATGACATCTTCCAATCACATCTTCAAGTTGGTACCTAATCTAATCATTACAGTTTACCCACATAAAGCGAAACTCACCAGCAAAATAATAATATTTCTGTTAGAGGAAATTGTACACTAATTTTTTTATCTATGTCATCCCAGTGGAATCGGCGTTTAAGGTTACTACCAATTTTCACAAAGAAATAGCTACAACCAAAAGCTTCACATAACTTAAGAAGCATCAAGACGCTTTGCAAGGATCGGGGCTCATTCTCATTAGTCGATACAAAACGCATATGGGGCACCGGAGAATTCCGAAACGCATGCCATAAATCCCGCATATAGGGCGTTATTTTCGTAAATTGCGACTGTGAGACATAGAAAATGCAACCGCACACTTACAACGTTTTGAAAGAGTGGTACTAAATTGACGTAAGTACTTTTACTCTATTCCAGGAGCAGCCTGCATGATGTTTATCTACAGAGTTATCGACTAATTAATTTCTTTAATCGTTACTAATGAAAATGGTTCATTAGTAACGGTTAACATTTAAAACCGTCGGGTCCTTGCGTACATTCGGTTCGACGGGCCTACATTGGTTTCCGCAGATCCATAGAGAACCGACCGTACAGTATTTTCATCCATGTTACGTTTTCAATCTTATGTTCTATTTTCACTAGATGTTCTCATATATCCATCAGTACAGCAATATATATAATGTTAAAGAAAGAGCTCTATTTATCTTAATAAAAGTAAAAGAGATGGACTATAAATAGAAAGGGATGTGGAATCAATGAAGGATTGACAGATGTCATTTAGACGTTCACCTGGAAGGCGAGGCGCCGCTAACAATGGTCGACGCGAGAGCATTTCACTTTTGCTTCAGACACCGAACGAAGAACACCTGCTCTCGATTGTTAATCCGTTATTGTTTTCTGTTCTTAGAGTTATTAGATCTTTCTTTTAGTGATTTCTAGTATCTAGCAAAATTAATCTTTAAATCGATATTAGAAGTTGGTACAATCATACCGTGCATATTTGTTTAATAAATCCTACTTTTGATTATAACAATAATTTATACAATGCCATTGTCACAGATCCATTTTGAGTTTCAAACCTTCCCATCTCTTACTAAGATCATCATCTCATCCAGTAGGTTCGAACAACTGCGTATGAACATATAAATTTATCGAATTAAGACGAAGTTACCAGTGCTTTAGTCAAAGTCAAATGATTTTATTCAAGTAAACCCAATGGTAAGGTATGTTTGAACGTCATATCTACTTCAGTCCCGTTCGAAAAGAAATCAAACACTAAGAAGAACCGACAAGATAGTATTATTTTTTCAACATCGGTCTACAATAGTTATTTAAAATACAATATTCATAAAGCCAGTAAATGCGTGTGCAGAGAGGATTATTTCAAGACCATTAGTTTTTCTTCAATGAAATCGCTAATTTTGTAGTGTGTTTTTCCAATTAGTATGCGTTTAATAACAAGTTTAAATTTCTTCTCCGTTAATTAAGCCATTTTTTGAGGATTTTCATTACAAAAACGAACAGTTGCTCAAAAATGGCCCATTTGACTTTTATAATTTAAATTTAGGAATAACTAGCTGACCACGTTTACAAATTTCCATACCATTAGTAACGACTTCAAAAAAAGAAGGAAGTTCTCAATTCGACTGCTTTTTTTTTAATGTTTGTTACCTCATAACTCCGTTATTTATGAACCGCTTTGAAAAATTCTTTTTTTGTTTGAAAAGATACACTTCCAGATTTGTCCCATTGAAATTTCACTAGTATTGACGCTTTGGTTTCTAAGATACACCCAATAACGCGACCTGGTTACAACCTTTATTCATTTTGACGATTCTCTTGTATGTCATTTGTTAACTAACGTTGTCCCCACATGGTATAATGGTAGTAGGGAGAAGATATATAAATTGGCTGTGATATAATAAATTCAGTCAGTAGAGTCAGTCTTGTGGCGGACAGAGAATACGGCTGGTGGCTGTTGTCTTCGGATTGTAAGAATACTGCTAGGGTGTAATTATGATGTAATCTTTACACTGTTCTTTTACAACTGATTGATATGATATTGTATTGATGATATTGATAATGGCCATAATGGGCAACAATATCCCATGTTCGATCTGATCGCATCTTTTATTGTGAAAGCCCACAGTTTGTGCTCCAATAGAATGGAAGTTAACACATTGCGCTCCAGAATTAGACAATAAACTAATTGTAGACCTGCCTTAGATATTTATTTAGGCCAAGGTCACTCAAAAGGGAGAAATAAATAATTTTTTATAAAAGAATTAAACCGACTTCAAAAAAGAACACTGAAATGTATGAAATAACTATCCCTTACTAATCAGAACTTAAGTGCAAAAATAACTAAACTAATAGACTTTCTGTTGTCGAACATTAATTTGGCATCGACTTCAATAACTGTCAAATTTAATTATATGGGTATTTATATCGTATTTATAAAGTTATTTTTGTACTTAAGTTTTGATTAGTAAGGGATAGTTATTTCATACTTTTCAGTGTTCTTTTTTGAAGTCGGTTTAATTTTTTTTTTTCTAGTGTACATTACGTTTTCAAAGATGCGTAGCGAGGGTAATATAAGTACATCAATGTCTTTAAAACGATCTCTCAGCGACTCTGATGCATTCGTACTGTAGATGGCACAAAGTACGAAGTTCTCTTAAAATGTAGATAGAATTCATATGCGCAGCTGATCCTCACAGTAGTAAGTTATAAGACATAAAATTATGGAAGTATGCGAAGTACATCAGCCTAGCCTTATCCACATCTGTCAACTGTCTAATGCATATAATGCCAAACTCAGCTTATTAGCCAAAATCCCGATATGGTCCGCCCACTGTAACTTCTTATCTACTATTAAACTTTTTTGCTATTTTACTAATTCTAATTGTTTCCCACTCAGTTCTAGTCTAATATGGATTCTGGGTACATTGGACAGGGAAAACTTGACACTATTATTTTTTTGTGCATTCAATAGTAAATTATTAGCAGCGAACCATTTCCAGACATCAGTCAAGGTCCTATTAGGTCCACTAATATGTCTTTCTATTTCTATTATATCAATAATGATGTGTCATTAGCAAATGATATTATATCACCTAGGTCTTTAATCATAAATGCAAGATTTAATATAAACCAAAAACAGAAAATGTCCCAAGATCGATCCTTAGGGAACGCCCGCCCATCTTTAATTTAGAACCGACATCTGTCGGTTCTAAATTAAAGATGGTTACATCTGTAACACACTCACTTTTTGTTCTCAGTCAGCCAGATATGAAATTATGAGATCGAAAGCTTTATAACGTACACATTCCATAATATTTCAGCTGGTAAATTAAATGTTTGTAACAAACACAATCAAAAGCTTTGTAAAGATCACAAAACACGCCAATAGTATCCCATGAACCCTTCCAAGCTTCCAGTACATTTTTAATAAAACTTACTCGTACATGTTGTTGATCGCCATCTCGTGAAACCGTAATGTTGACGGTGAAATATCCTGCGAATGGTAAAATTTGCCAGCATTTGGTAGAGCATTGTTTTTACGAATAATTTACTCAACGGGCAATATCGACACTGGGCGGTAAATTGTAGATCTAACTTGCAACCCGATTTAAATATTGATATAATTTTACTATGCTTCATCAAATCGAGAAACAAGCCCTGATTCAATACATTTATTAAATATATTTACTAAAATCGGTGTTACTATTGGCATTATATTAGCCAGTACATGAACTGATAGTCCCCACAAATCTTCACTTTTCTTTCTTTTTTTATTGTTTGAAAACTAGGGAACCATGCCGCATCTGCAAGGATATTAGACCATTAGTAATTTCTATAGGTGCATTGGAAAAAAAATTAATAAAAACATTAGCAACCTGTTTTTTATTCGCAACAACTTTATTATTAATGCATAGTGAGATGTCTTACGAGACGAGAGAGAGAGGGCTTACGTGCATCTCTATGTAAATAACATACTTTACTCCTTTTACTATGCCTTAGGAGGCAGGAGCAGGGTGGTAGGGCAAACGGACATCCAATCAGTATAACTTTACACCTAACGAACAGCCAACAAAACTGTATTTGCGATATTTGATTTCATGTTGGGGTGACAGTTGAAAATTGTATTTTTGCTCCGTATGTCGCAGTTTTAAAATGTATTTTTGTCAAAAATCGATAAAATTCTGAAACCTAGTAAGTATTTTTAGTACCTATCTATGTTGGGTTTCGCAATTTTGGATATAATTGTTTACTTACATAACTAGTTTTTAACTATGTATACTCATAAAATGACATGTCCCGAGTGATTTATCATTAGCTGGATCATCAGTTACAACAATATTTGGATAGTAAGTTCATTTTGTGATGTATTTAAAAGGATTTATTTAAATTACCCCAACAGCGCCAAAAATTATCGTATAAAAATTAGAAGTGTCAGAGGAAACAGAACTGTACTTGCGATAGATAGACGTCAAAAATAACTTAAATTTTTGTCGTTTTATATGTGAAAACTATAATGAGTGTGAATAAGAGATAATTACCTATATTTTTTGCCAGATTTACTTGGAACTTGTTCTAAATACCTACTCTTCAATACAAATAATGAAAAATATTTATCAGACTTTTCGAAATTCAACCTTCGTGGAAGTAAAAGGTATTTTACTTTTTTTATCGCAAAAATTTATTTTTTATTGGCCGCGATTAGATTTTCGTTTATAGCCTATATATCCCTTTTTACTGGATGTAGCTGTCGCACAATATCTAACAAAGAAAATCATGTCGAATATATTTTTTATTTGAGAAACATAACAACTAAAAACAATCCAAAACTACAATTAGTAGCAGTAACTACGATTATAATAAATTATATATTTGTAGCATCAGTTTTTACGAATCATTAATAATATTATTCAACAATAATTTCAGATAAAATTATCACAATCAGAGCAAATCATTTAGCAAAATGTAATACTAGCTCCCTAACACAGTGGACTAGCCGTCATTATAGACCAAAATCATACAATTAATATTTCGCTGAGCATCGGGACCTCATAACATAAGAAACCCTTTTTCTGCGAAATTATACACAGAATTAGAAAAACTAGGTACTGTGTTTTAAAAAATTATTATGAAATAGTTATTCTAAATCATATTACTTATATTATGCCATTTAATTTTATGATCACAATTAAATGAGAACTGCAAACCATATTGACCATTTAGCTACCCTTTTGCACCCATAACTTGCACTTAAATTAAACGCTACTCTATGGCATTACGCTCTTTTCGACCACCCCTCAGATCATTCTGTATCTCAACGAAAGTTTTTCCTTTCGTCTCAGGTACATACACTGCTATGAAAATTAACAGTATAACGCAGCTGACACAAAAAAACCAGTAAGTAGCTGATGGACCGACGGTTATCGTAACAAGTGCGAAATATTTTGTAGTCAGAAAAGCGAAAACTGCAGTCACGCATTGACTTGTGATTACGCCTATGCCGCGCGCTGGACCGTCAAAGAGTTCCGCGATCAACGACCACATTAAGCAGCCGATACCTGTAAATGAAATGATTTTTAGGATTTCATACATTAAAAGGAAAATTTTGATCACTATCACTTGCGTTCATCTCCCAGTTTATCATGATCGCTTTCTCAAATACTATGCAGTGCACAAACTTGAACGCCGAAGATGTATTATGTTACTAGTAAGAAGACTTTACTAGTGAACTATGCTAGTTTATACTTTAGAATAGCACAATTAGAAAATATTGGACCGGAAAGTTTAAATCCAAGATCTCAATGGTAGAAATTTACACAACTAACTTAGGGGAGCGGAGGCACATTCCGTACAGCGGGCGATACCGTACATTGTATTTGACATAGACGGAATGATGAGAGAATGTCTACCCTTGTCTAACGATCGCAACACGCTACTGCAGCGTCTTCCCTCTCCGCTCGCGTCAGTGACTCGCCAGGTATCGTGAATAGTGCATGTGTCACATTTTCGCGCCAATCTTTATTAAAAGTGTGGCGAAGAATTTACGGTGTAAGTACTATTTTTTTTATTATATTGTAGCATTTTTATAACTAAGTTGTACGATATTGATTTAGCTTTCGATTAACTGTAATTTTTCATTGAAATCACACATGGTTTTCGTTTGTTGAAATATTTCTCACAAAATGGCGGTTTCGGGTCGGTCCGTACATTTATGTACGGTATCACCCGCAAGTACTACTATTAACCGCACGTCTTAATATGTTTTTTTTTTTATTATTTTTTAACTTCATTTGCAGATGCTGCGAAGAAAGAAGCTTACCTGGTCTCCACGTAAAATGAGACTCGCTACAGAAGAAGTAAAAGCGGGCTCCAAATTACGTAAAACAGCAGAGAAATTCGGAGTACCAGTAATGACTCTGCACGATCACGTCAAAAAGGGCTCTCAATATACACCTAGATTGGGAGGAAAGCCTGTATTTACTACCGAGCAAAAAACAGAGATGCGGGATGAGCTGATCAGGCTTTCTAAAATGTTTTATGGGTTAACACCACGTGCATTACGAAGAGCCGTTTATAAATATGCTGAGAGAAATAAAATTAAGCACCGATTTAACAGAGAGAAGGAAGAAGCCGGAGAGGACTGGTTTTATGGTTTTCTAAAACGTAACCCTGAAATCAGCGTCCGAGTGCCTGAAGCTACTAGCGTGAGTAGGATCACTGCTTTCAACCAGACTGAAATGGAGTTATTTTTCAAGAACTTGATTCACTTACTTGAAAAACATGCTATATCCCCGAATAGAATTTTTAATGTCGACGAATCAGGCATTACAACCGTCCATAAGCCAGGCAAAATAATTGCACCAAAGGGTCAAAAACAAGTCAGTGCTGCCACAAGTTGGGAAAGGGGCAAGAATGTCACAGTCTGCTGCTGCATGAGCGCCACAGGTCAATTCATTCCACCGTTGTTTATTTTTCCGCGCATTCGAATCACACCAGCATTAGAAAGAGGCGGTCCACCAGGTTCAATATACAAGTGCTCAAAATCAGGGTGGATGGTCGAGGAATTGTTCTTGGATTGGCTGAAGCACTTCGTTGAACACACCAAGCCAACTTTGGATGATGTTGTCCTCCTGATTCTGGACAATCATGTCAGCCACATATCGTTAGATATTTACCAATATTGTCGTCAAAATGGCGTGTTGATGCTTTCACTACCGCCTCATACATCGCACCGTACTCAGCCACTAGATCTAACATTTTTCGGACCGCTGAAGCTGCAATATCACAAAGAATGTGATCTTCACATGAAAACTAACAACTATGAAAAGCTGACACCTTTAGACATTGCGCCTCTATTTAACAAGGCATATTTGAAGGCTGCCACTCCAGAAAAAGCAGTCAATGGATTCGCAGCGGCTGGGATTTGGCCTGTCAATCCTGAAAAATTCACTGATCAGTATGCTGCACCTATAGAGATACTCCACAATAATCAGTGCGTATTTGAAACAACGAGCGGAGATGTCATAGAGCCAATACCGTCAAGTAGTGGAACCTCAAAGCTAGCAACGCAGGATATAATAGATGCTCTCAATAAAGGCGAAGATGATGTTCATGTTTCTTTCAGTGAATGTTCGACGAACCTGCTGCAGGAAAAAGGCTTGGAGACAAATGCAAGTTTGGGAAAAGGGAAAGGAAAAGGCAAAGGGAAAGGAAGAAAGCAGCATTCAGCTATTCTTACTTCTACACCCATCAAAGAAGCCTTAGAAATAAAAAAGAGACTAAAGACTATCAAGACTGAAAAATCTAAAGAACAAGAAACAAATCTACAGAAAAATAAAACTTTAAGAATAGCGAAAAAGAGAGCAGGAGAAAAACCATCGCACAAGAGAAAAATTCTAAACTCGAGCTCTGAAGATGAATCTCTGATACTAGACGAAAGTGATGACAACGACAATGCCTTTTATACAGAAGGAGAAACATGTGTCACAAACGAACTTTGTCTAATGTGTAGCGAATTCGGAAAAGATAACGAGCTCTGGTATCGCTGTATAATGTGCGGGCAATGGGTCCATGCGTTATGCAGCGATAAAGATGTGCCAGATGGTTACATTTGTGGATTTTGTAATGCTAAATAGGTGATATATGTTACTAGGACCCTGTACGCAATCATCCGAAGGTGTCGGATGATTCCGTACTTTTGTATTTTTTTTAAACTGAATAAATCCAATACTTTTATTTATCTGGTCTTATTTTTTGTTAGACCATAAGTAGTTAAATATTTTTTCTAAACATAACGCGTAGAATTAATCAAATAAGGCTTTTAATTATTAAGTAATAAGAGTTCCACCTTAAGTGTACGGCACCCCCCACCGCTCCCCTACCATTTTACAGATACGGTATGAAACACTTTATGTACAACTTGAAATCGCACTCAGTCAAGTATTTTCATTTAATGACGAATTTTAGACATTTTAGCGGTCGTTACATGTTTATGCAAGCATTAAGCGAAATAAATAACAATTATACAACAATCCGAGAACCATACTAAAATTCTTGCAAATACATTATGGTTCGCCAAATGTTTGACGCTCAACCATTAAATCATTTTATCCGCCATGTAAAGTCGAAGCGTTGAGCCTAAATTTTAACGTGGTTTAATTGACAATCAAACTATCGTGTAACGGCCGCCTAAATCGAAAATTAGATCAGGAGCTCCAGTGAATATAAAAAAGAACCTTTCAAAATTGTTTCAGATCAGGACGTATTTAAAATCAATTCTTGATTTCAATGATTTGATTTTAAGTGATTTTTAGATGATTGACGGTAGTTTTAAAGTAACAAACCGTGTTGTCAATTTTTGAAGTAAAACTTCTTTAGGCACGCTTGGCTTGGGGAGTAAGCTGGCGAATGCATGACGAGAGCGTTACGAAAAGTGTGATCGGGCGAGGCGAACGGAAGTTGAAAGAGAGAGATATGGAGTTACATGTTAGTAAAGATGGAAAGAGAGAGTTACGTTTCGTATGTAACTGTAGGGACAAGAGAGAGAGAGAGGTGCGCGCGCACATTTTCTTTCTCTCTTCCTCACATAGCCCATTACATTTCGTGTATCTAAGCACAGTGCCGGCCTATTGCCTGTATCACACTGTAGGAGCAAGAGAGAACAGTGCGCGCGCACATTTTCTTTCTCTCTTGCTCTCGTAGCCAGCGCATGAAATATACATAGATCAGCTGGTATGGTTTGCGAGTTTACTGGCGTTACGCGAACGGTGATTTTTCATTCTTGAACAATTTTATATATTAATATTCTGTTCAATACATTAAATATTTTACTTTTAAAGTGGATAAAGTTGTAAATTCATTTTAGTTCATATTTTGTGAATTAAATAATAAATAAATAAAAAAATTTATTCAAGAATATTAATTTATCAATAAAAGCCGATAATAGATTTAAATATTTGTAGAAAATTGTAGAAAATATATGTATATGTATGTACATGTATATATATATGTACATATATAAACATATATGTATATATATATACATATGGATGGAGCTAAAGAAGTTTTACTTCAGTTGTGTGGTCTAAAGCACACTCGTTTTTTTTCCTATATAGACGGAATTTTAGTTTAATGTAAAATGACATTCAACTATAAATTTCAAACTCAGAATGTTGCCAGCAGATAGTTCGATTACAATATTTGCCATTATTTAAAAAAAAACTGCAATATTTTGTGATGTATCATAGACACAAGTGTAATTGTACACTTACCACTGCTGTAACAGAATACTACCAAAATTATAGATATGATAGGTAAATAGTTCAATAAACCAGTGACAACTTCGCCCTCCCTTCTTACATTGAAGAAATATCCCAATCCAATCTGAAAAACAAATGTAGAGCATTAGAGTACTGCGTAATTGGACCGCTACCTGGTGCAATGATCCCAAACTAAATACCCTAGCTTCGATTACCATATCCAACGGTAGACTACTTAATTCGAAAACTTATATTACCACAAAAATCTGAAGGATTTGATATGTATTATTACACCAACACTGCCTAACTTGTTATGTGCTACTTGTAGTAAAGTCAATTAATTAATTTAAATGCACTTTAAATGGGTAGAAATAACAATACAAATGCCATTAATCGCTATAAAAATACATTGTTCCGTACTTTAGTCACAGTTCCATTTTTCTTATTAATGTCAGTATATAGTTCATTAAGGATTTCTTTTTTTTTGTTTTGTTTATCGGAAGGGAAGAAACTCCGCACGAGCACCCAGCCGCCTCCGACGCCTCACGAGAGAATGTCGGGCGCGACCGGGTAGTACCGGGCTCGAACCGGCTAAAACTACCCTCCACTCGCCATTTGACCCCAGATCGATTTAAGGAAATAACATCTCGCTTGCACCAACTATTAAATCGTTGGTGCAAGCAAGATGTCAAATCTTTACAATACTTATTTAAATAATGGCTCAAGATGCCTTAAATCTTCATTCTTGGTTTTCTAAAGTTTTACTAAGGAATGCATTCATATCACTTTCTATATATAGGTTGTTGGTGCCGTCGTCGTACATTCGTTCATTTGCTTTTCATTGTACGTTACGTTCGGGTTCGCTGCGTGGCACACGAGGCGCTCATCCTATTTAATAGATAACAATTATAAAAAGGAACCTGTTCGACAGATTGCTCGGTGTTCGGTTGGTTCGGCAGTATCCAAAAATAGCTACCCAGGATTACCGCATACTACGATGAGATGAGAAGCCACAACTCCACTGAGTGGCCTATATGTATTTCTATGCAGTCCATATATTCCCGTATATACATAATTCTCTACAGACAAATGTTACTTAAAATTGTAAAATAAAATTATACTAAATAGGAAAAGTATAATGACGCTCTATGACGCTATATTATACCTAATCTTTTATATTTAAATAGTAAGTTGTAATTCGAATTACTGATTTTGTTTACTTTGTTTATATTACATTTGGCTTAAATGAGAATTTATTTACCGTAACAGATTTTGTGTTATTTCTATTTTTCTATAATCTGTACGCATTTTTCCAATATTTTCAAACTTACCATTCCTAAAGCCATTCCGATTAAAGTAGTAATTATTATAGGTTTTCTGCCAAACCGGTCGGTCGTTAACGTAGCACAAAAGGCAGCAAACAGTTGGATAAGGCCAATTACTACCGAGGCTATTTCAGGCCTGACACTCGTGTTAGTGGATTCCAAAATAGTTTGTAAATAAAACGAAACTGCATTAAATCCAACTAGTTGCACTCCTGCTCCCAATATAATGACGATAATAAAACCCTTCACTACAATTCTGTCTTTAAAGAGATCTTTTTTGTTAATTTTCTCGTCTTTGTTAAGTATAGAATATTCTTTGATCTCTTCTTTAGCTAGCATTTCTGATCCACGCAGGTATATAAGCAGGTTTGTTGCTTCATCTACACGTCCTGGAAGTTAATACAATAAAACTTTTAGTCATCTGGGAACAATTCCGTACTTCTGGGAAAATAAGGAAAAATACGCTGTGCAATCTTATTTTCTCGCGAAGCCCATAAATGTCAATCACAATGTGAGGCTAAGCATGCGGGAGCTGTAACAATCTGAACCTATTTAATTCTTCTCTACCATCTATAGTCCTAAATACCTACTATTATAAACAAGCATTATAAATTCCGTATTTTATCAAGATACCATTTCGTTACGCCTAGATGCTTCGTCTATCCGAAAAGGGTGTGAAATCTATGTAAGTACCATGGTGAGTACGCAACACATAATCACATATCAACTCAATAGAATTATTTAATCAAAAGATATGGGAACTGCACAAATCGATTTTATTGATTGAACAAAACACCAGCTAAGATCGCGTCGAAAACGCGATAACTTAAGATTCTTTAAAACTACGGATAAGAAAATTTAAAAGATCAAAAGATCGAGATCGAAAGAAGAAAAAATTAAGAGATAGAGTCCAAAATTATTAAAATCGAATTTATTTCATTTCTTGTTTATTGTTTTAGGTTTTAGTAGCGGATAAACGAATAGACAGACAGACAAAACTATAAAGGCCCTGTTTTTGGCATTTTGGCTATGGAATCCTTAAAAGTGTACACTCTGAAATTGTATATACCTGTACAGGTGTCCCAAAAATCAACGTTAGGCCGGTAATGGATATAGACGAAATGGTAACAGTCACCAGAAAATTAAAAAAAAATTAAACATGTTCTTATTTTGAAAATTACTAGCATTCACGTTTAATTTTAGAATATAACAGAAGTTATTCAGGATTACATCGCAAATAAAAAAATACAGAGAAATGAAGATTTGTAGTCATAACACAGATTAATTAGTTACGTAAAGTCATAGCATTTAAGAGACCAACACAGGGTGTCAATTTTCTCAATTTTTTTGCATGCCTACAATTTTAAACGTTGATGTGTGACGATTTTTTTTATGACAGTTATCACTTGGCCTATCACTCGTTTGCAGCCCAACCTTGCCTTTTGAACACCTGTATAAAGACTAGTGTAAATAAAACAGAAAACTTAAAAGTAAGAATTACCTTTAGTATACACAAAATACGGACTGTCAGGTACAAACCATATTGGTATGAACACTGCTACTACTAAACACGTGTATATCAGGTTTAATGTAAAATATGACACAAACGGGCCAACACCGAGCGCGATGACTACACCAACTGAAGAACATATTTGCAGGATCGAACTAAGAGCACCTCTAACTTCTTTCTGAAAAAAGGATAAGAACAATACAATTATGAATAGCTATCCAAAGTTTTAACTTTTTCATGAACTTGTAATTCATTTCTCAACAAAGTATCCTCAGGAAATTTCAGAGATCATATTCAGTCAGTTAACTAGCATTTGAAACTTTAGGTGACAGAATGATAGAAAATACGTACAAACAAAATGCATGTCTAATTTAATAATTGAACAATTTAATAGCACGAATTTTTGGAATGCCAACGAAGATTTTTTTACTAGGCGCTTCTTGAGATATAAAAATTAGTACGTCTTGTTAACATCATTTTTAACATCTTTTTAGTTCCTTTTACAGTTTTTACAGTTGGGTTTTTTTGATTTTTTTTAATTACCTTTTTTTTATTTCAAACTTTCAGAATTTGAAAATCACTACTTAAAATATGGCCTATGACAATCCTTGAATTAAGACCAATCCAACGATACCTTAATTGCACTTTAAAATCCATCTAACCGTTTAACCTACAGGAGGACACAAGGAAATAGACATACACACATCCCAAAAACATTGCCCTCCTTCTTGAGCAGTTTGGTAATAAAAACAGTTGGAATGGGCCTTCGCCCATCGTGTTTGTTCAGAAGAGAATTTTAAGAATCTTTGGACATGGAATCAATGCTGGTTTCGGTACTAGTTAGCTATCCTAGTCTGATCTCTGAAATATCTTGAGGATGCTTCGTTAAGAGGCAAAACGCGTGTGGATTAGTTGGCAGTAGTTCGATCCTCAAGGAGGGAAGGTAAAGGTATCTTAGCCTGTACAACCAGTCTTCAGTAATGAATAGATAAATTCTTCATATTATTTCATCAAAATGTCAACGTCATACATTTTAGATGTTTTTTGGAGTTTCTGGCGACAAATATATTGAGGCAGTCTTTCTAATAGGATCCGCTGAGGCAAAGTCACTAGAAAAATGTCAACATCACTCTACTACATAAGCACTTATTTCAACAATTTCACATAACAGCACATCAGCGTAGATACTTGGGACGCAAAACTACGCCAATTTTACATCACAATATCCACTAGAAACCATTTGCAAATAATTAAAATAAGGGCTCAACCGCTCCCCATAAAATCTCGCCAAAAAACTTCGGGTCGGTTTAGAATTTTGGACGAAAGATAACTAAAATTATAAGAATTCATCACAATCACATGAAATGAATTTCCGCAAAATGATTCCGCAAAAGTAATGCAACACGTTAGTCTATCCAATATTATACGATATTTGACGTATACTACTCTGTCAAGAAAGTACCAGGAAAAGATCAATAATACACGAAATATTAGTTATTCATCCAAGTTTATTTTATCGCCTTCAAAGTGCAAAAAATTGAATTTGGAACCATAAACAAATCGTCCATTCCCGATACTTTCTTGACTGAATGTATATTTAATTTATTTAATTTGCGAATTTTAGAATATAATATGAAAATTTAAACTTTTACTACATACATAGGTACCTATGCTTTAAAATTTTTAAGTTTGATTCTTTTTTTCCTGTTTTAATCAAGGTGGTCTCAAACTTTTGGCCAGCAGGTATATGATAATATGTCGCTTGTCTTACACTTTTGTACCATACTAAATAAAATATTATAAGTGTTTAATATAAGCTGTTCTCATTTAAGAATTCTTTCAAATTTCCTTTACGCATTTTTTAACCATATAAAATTCATAATAATCATTATAAAACTCACACTGGCTATCTCTGACGCGTACGTAGCGACTGGGCTATATGCAAACGAGTCCGACACACCGCTAATAACTCTTGCTAATAAAATTATCCAGTACTTAGTTGAGAATGTTAGCATTATCGCAGAAACCAATCGAGTAAAGCACGACATTAGCAAGCAAAACTTTCTTCCCAGATGGTCCAACAGATACATCACCAGGAAATTTGCTGAAAAAGTCAATCAAAAACGTTTGTTTAGTTTATTAGAATGATATTTATGCTAATATAGACAATTCATATACACATACATTACATTGTTCTAGTCACATGTAGACTCAAAATGGGCAATCACCCTTAAACTCCAAAACGCCAAAGGGACAGAACTTAAGACTATAGGTACATGTTAAAAAAAATAATATTTTGAGCTCAAAGAATGTTTATTAACCATTTTCCATTTTCATTAACATTTGTAACTTATTCCAAAGATCCACAAAATAAGAAGTATATCAAACAGCTACAACATTAGTGATTCAAACTACAACTTCTTACAATTTTAAATTAATAGTTTCCACGATAAAATTCATAATTGTGATTATAAATATTATACCATTTATAATTAACAGTTTCCCCAATAAATGCACTGCTCGTTTTTTTAATCTGTTATTTATTACAAACTATAAAAGTAGTAGTATTTATACTTTATATGTATATTTAACATAAATTATAAAATTATTGCCACGTTACACTGTCAGGATGACCGCAGAAATTATATTGCAAAAATTGAATTGTATTTTAATGTCGCATTCGGTGTACAAATTCAGACAACCCTGTAGCTCCCGACTAGCGGCTAGCGACTCCGCGGGATTATTGCCTAAAAATTTGCAGACAGCGACAGCCACGCGATCATTGCGCGACCGGTGACTAATAATAATTGTAATAAAACATTGATATCATGTATGACGTTTGCGTATCTATTATTCTATGACCGTAAAATGCACTTTTCGCAATTGATTTAACGCCACTATATAAACTACACAAATTCTTGTTCTGACAGCATTGCCTCTACCATGAGTTAACGCCGTCGATACTCGCTATCGACAACGTAAAACTTTGTATGAAGAATTGGGCAGCACCCCTAGCGGTTACTATAGTGAACTAAGAATCGTCATACAACACTTTGACGCGTTCGCTATCGAGTATCGACGACGTAAACTCATGGTAAGGCTACAGATCTCTCTAACTACCTACCTCTACCGAGAGACTGCTTCGGCACAGCGGGGCCCCGGTTTCGTTCCGTATGAGATCCCGGAGCCCCTTAACAACGCGCCGATGAAGAACCACCGTTAGGTTTTAGTGGGTATACTCCGTCTAGAAGAGTCCCGCATACCCTCCCTGTCTTCCTCTAGCGGGACAGAGAAATGCATACTGTTTCTTCACGTAAAAAAGGTATGTACAAAGTCAAAAAAATATTGTTATAATAAATACCCTAATTTCTGTATTTTGCACACAAACGTATACACTAAGAATACTAACAACTTATATAATCATAATATACCTGAAGTTATCGTTTTATTACTTGCAGTACCATAAAGCTATTTATTATTACAACTAAACCATCACATATTACGAGATAAACTCGTGTGATTACTCGTCGTAAACATCTAAATTGCAATTGCAAATAAACGATAACAAAACAATAACGATATATGACTTTGTCTTTTTATTACATCATTCTCAATTGCATATTTTTTTCATATTTCTGTTTATGACGGCTTGAATAGCTCTAACATAGACCAATAGAATGACCATCCTACTGTCAGAATTTTCATACTGCCCGATGAGGTCTCCAATCCTGATTTATTGGTTACCACCATATTATACCAATAGCCAGAATTTTCTTGATTAAGACTCACGACTTGATGCGTCGTCTAAAGCTCAGAAATGCTCGATATGAATACCACTTGATCACATATCTTTTATGTAGCTCTATTAATCAGTATCCTAAAGTAAAAATGAGTGCGTAGTCTGCGAGAGATTTTTTCTTTCCCTCTGTTACTCGCTTAGTTGTGAGAAGCTCGTTATCGTAACTAGCAACAACAGCTGCGACTACTAATTTTTAGAGCTAAATAAAAGATTTCTATGCTGCGACAAACAATGCAGTTAGAACAATCGGCACGCTTATTACGTAACTTGCAGCAGCATGCGACAGCCAATATCGCGCGACATCTGCTGTCAAAACGAAAATTTGTGGAATGTAATTTGTACAGTGGCGCTAAATCTACCGTGAAAAGTGTATTTTACGCTCATAGAATAATAGATACGCAATCGTCATACATGATATCAGTATTTTACTACAATTAGTCACCGGTCGCGCAGTGATCGCGTGGCTGTCGCTGTCTGCAAATTTTTAGATAATAACCCCACGGTTTTGGAGTGGCGAATTACAGCGGCGTATAGCAAACATAGTATACGGCTATTACCTTCTAAGTGACTATATAGACTGTGCGTGCTATAGGGCCATCAGCTTCGTCAGCTTAGCGAGTAAAGTCTATACTAAGGTATTGACTGAACGTATGAAAGGCGTTTCAGAAAGATATTTGTGGGAGGCGCAAGGTGGATTCAGGAACGGTACGGGTTGTATGGATCAGATTTTCTCGCTTCGCGTTATCGTGGGAAGGTTTAGCTATAGGCCAGAAAGTTTTCTGCGCTTTCGTGGATCTGGAAAAAGCATTCGATAAAGTAGTGCGGAAGAAATTGTGGAGTCTTCTGCCTGAATATGACGTGGAGGGCTCCTTACTGCAGGCTGTGAGGTCATTATATCGTGACCACAGAGCCTGTGTAAGGATAGACGGTGATATGTCGCCCTGGTTTGAAGTCTGTTCTGGTGTCAGACAGTGCTGCGTGATGTCTGCCTGGCTGTTCGTGCTGTATTTGGACAGTCGCCTCCAGAGATTGAAAGGTAATATGAGTGGTATGGGATGTGATGACACAGTGGAAAACTGCCTATTGTACGCTGACGATGCTGTGCTAATAGCACCACCAGAAGCAGAGTTGCAGACATTAGTCACGTGTATGAAAGAAGATTGTGAAGTAAAAGGATTGAAAATGAATATGAACAAAACTAAGGTTCTGATATTTGAAAGAGAAGCGGTACAAACGAAATGTGTGTTTTGTGTAAATGGAAAATGTCTAGAACAAGTGAATGAAATTGTGTATCTGGGGAGTGCGTTTTCGAGGGATGGAAGATGTGTTGGACGTGGAGAGACGGGTAGCAGCTGGCAATAAAGTGAACGGTGTTCTGTCCGCATTAGTGGGTAGTGTGAATATATCTAACACTGCTAAAACAGCCATCCACAATGCGGTGTTGGTGCCAACTTTGTTGTACGGTAGTGAGGCCTGGATATGCTCGAAATCGAGTGAAAGTAGGATAAATGCTGTGGAGATGCGGTCTCTCAGAAATATGTGCGGTGTCACGCTTGCGGGCAGGATAAGCAATGATAAGATACGCAGTATGACAGGGTTGCACAACAGTGTTATTGTAAAAATGAAGAAAGGAATGCTTAGATGGTTCGGGCACTTGGAAAGAATGAGTGATGAAAGACTGACGAAGAAAATCTACAGAGCGAAAGCGAGTGGTAAAAGAAGCCAAGGAAGACCAAGGCTGACTTATGAAGATCAAATAGCCAGTGTTAGCAGACGGAAATGTCAAAAGCATTCGCATACCTAGGCGAAAATGCGTGAAGAGAATGATGAGTTTTGAGGAAGCGAAAGAGGTGTGTAAGGACCGCGACTTCTAGTGCTCCGTCCTCTCTCACTACCCCGTTGGGGATACAGCGTGAAGATATGTTATGTTATGTTGTTACCTTCTAAGTGGTGTCAATATGGTTGAAAAGAACTAAAAATATGAGACACCTAAGGTCACTCTCGTCGGTACACCTTTGAAGGGACATATTTTCAGTAGTAGAGGAATCTGCTGATGACGAGAGTGTACTTACTAATTAACAATGATATCCACCCAATCGACGCAATCCATGAACCCTCCTGCTCAGTAATCGGTTGCGGCAATACTGTCTCCGTCTCGTTCCTTAATTTAACCAGCATTGGCGATGGCCAGATCAAGCCCATACCGGCGGTTATTATACATAGGTTAACTGCAACAAAACCGATTGTTTAGATTCGAACTTCCCTCTAAAGGGCTTTTCGCTTAGTATTGGAGTAAAGTGATAACATGTGCTGTCAGTAGTGCTATAGATATGTCAGATTTTTCAAAGGAGTCTTTTTCAGATTCAGGAGTGCTATTCACAACTTCATTTCATCGGATGAAACATCGGATGAACGCATCGTTGATAACATCGATGAAAAATTACATCGGTTGTTCGCTAGGATTTTCCTACGATGTAACAGCCAAGGAGTTGGCAGCAAAAACTTTTTACAACCTACACATGTGGTAAAAATGAAATTTAATAGTATAATATAAAAACAAATTTGTTTTTAAAATTATTCTGATCATTCCGATGATGTTTAAATACAAAACTTATTTAAAATGTAAAAATACACGTATAAATATTTTAATGAATGTAATGTTACAATTATATGAATCAAACTAAATACCAACTCCCGGTTCATTCATTTTATTACATACGGAGACGTCATTCGTCAACTTGTCAGTTGTCAATAACTTTTCAAAATGGCGTCGTGATGCCCAATTATTATCGTTAGGTACTCTCTTCACTTACCTTTATATTATTTAAGCAACGGTGTTGTACAGTGATCTCATATTCGTGAAATAAATGGGGCTAAAGATTTCTCACAGAATTAATGTGACTAAAACTGCAGTTCATGGACATTTATGGTGATTTTGGTGATCGAAGACGCCTACGAATCCTACAAAAGCCTACAAACTATCCATTTGTTTCTGTTAAAAAAAATATAAATAAATGTGAGACTTAAGAGTTAATGCCATTTATAAGTAAGTATTGTAGAAGTTAGGACAAAAATGTGTTTCATATTTTGCTGTAATAGCCAACTAAACATTAAACAAAAAGTGCGGAAAACTGCATTCTCTGTAATTTGTCATGTTTTTGTAAAACTACAGCTTAAAGGTGTTTATTTTAATATTTCAGTGGGAATGGATGAAAAGAGAGGCAGTGTCAAGTTCTCATACAAAGAAATAACCAATATCCACTTATCATTTTATGTATTATAAGGCAAGATCATGATGTAAAAAAATAGAGATGATTACAAAGAGAAATGTTGATGCAGTGAATTGTTAAAATGTATTTTGAAGTGTAAACCTTGAACAAAAGAAAAAGAAATGATAATGTACCTGCCTACCATGTGCCTGTGAATTACAAACTACCTATGAATTACAAAAAAGTTATAATAACTGGTATAGGTTATATTTATTTATACTTTTATGTATATAAATAGGTTTCTAAAACTTTGTGCTATTTTTGAAATACTATAGAAGTCATGTTACAAACAATTATTATCAATCTTATTTAATATAAATGTAATAAGTAGCTATTAAACTTTGCATTATGAAATAAATACACTAATGATATCTACTGATCTACTTATTTTGTACCTGCATACTTTTATTATAATTGAGGTTCATAAGGTAAAATTTATAAATGAGGTACATTTTTTTTATTCTTTTAGTTCTCCAAATTATATCTCCATAAAATTATACACAATGTTTTCATACATCTTACCTGGGTACTTCTATACTTTCTGTAGGTAAATAAGTATTAATAATTCTAAAAATAGTAGTTACTCCTATCAATCATTCTCATCGTTAGTGCCATAGAATAAATTACTTATAAATTATATCAGGAATTAAATTAAAAGACAGTAGGTATGTACGTGCTCTTGCTTTTAATAAATCTTTAATTATTATTTAACAATCAATACAAAATTTTCTGTGACTAAAAAAGTTGTGGAAACTTGTACAAAGCTGTGTTGAATGCTATGATTTCTCAGTTCTTACTTCTCAACAACAATGATAAAATTGTAATCAGTAGCTTTATCCATATGTATCTGTAAGAAAAAAAGTTGCATAAAATTCATTACCTAAATAAAATTAATGTGCAGCTATTGAAAAAGTTACTGTTTCTAATAATCAATTCAACTGAATTTTAATTCATTGCTGGTCAATATTTAAAAGAAAAAAGACCATTAATTTGGTATCCTTCTGAGTCATACCACTAATACAATTCAGAAAATGTACATACATGTCAATATTTTATTAGAAATATACATACTTATTATATTACATACAGCTACAGCTCTATTAATATCAATAATGTTAATACTAACTTCTTTAAAAAGGTTCCTGTCTGTACATCATAAATAAACAATACTGTTGTGATTTCATTTATCTATACATAAATACTTACAAAGGTGTGTAGTTCTAAAACTTCATGGTTATGAGTTCTTATTTAGTTTTAGAATATGTACATATTACAATAAAAGTGTCCATACTCACATTTCGTGGACATTGTATTTACTGGATATATCCATATTTTAAGTCTGTATGCTGTATGTCTGCTGGTGCATGACATAAGTGATGACGTACAACATACAGTATCCATTGTAACCCTATGATTCGAAATATGTTGTTTACAATTCCTGAGGTTTTTGAAATATATTATCTACCTATCACACACGACATCGAAACGTTTCAAATACTTTCTTACGAGGGATTTAGATTTATTATTATGTATTAACAAAAATCAGGCAAAAATCATCAATTAGTGATTACTTACTCAGTGTCATAAATTGTTTTTTCTATTTGAGAGGGAAGGCAAAGGGATCTACGCCCACAAAGCCGATGTCTTTAGTAAGAAATAAAATGACAATACATACAAAATACCTTTCTGCAATAAAATAACTAGCAACCAATTTCATAAAATAATAATACTGTATTACTAGGTGTCTCTCTTTATAGCAAGGATTAATCTTAATAAGAATGAGATAATAAATATAACAGAATAAATGAGACAAGTTATGAGACCAAATAAGGTCTCATAATCTATGGTAAATAGTAATGGGTAGGTATTTATGTATTTCTCGTTCATACGTACTTATACGATAGTTTCACGTTGTATTGCAGATGGAGTTGCCAAGCAAAGCGGTCATTGAATACTTCTTCCACCTTATCAAATCTCATTACCTGTCTATGCATTATTCTTCTCACACACTCGCCTAAGTTATGCAAGTGCTCTTAATATTGCTGTTATTTGTAATACTAATAACGGGTATTTACTATTTGAAAGAACGAATGTTATAAGTAGTATTTGTTAGAGCGTTTTTTCATTGGCTGACACGATAACGATATATCGTCGCAGATGCAGACTCATCGATATCGGGGCACAGAAATCTATGGAGCGACTCTTTTTCACTAAACGACGCGACCCCGATTTATCGTCGCCGGCGATCGGCGACGACATGTCAGTACTAGGGATGGCGATCTGAGATCGATTAATCGAAGAATCGATTATTTCGACCATATAAATCGATTTTTAATCGATATATAGTAGTGAATCGATTCCGTGAATCGATACTTTACCCTTTAAAATCGAGATTCGATAATTTTTGTTATGATAAGAAATATAAAACTGTTTAGAATTAGTTGAATGTAGGAACTGTGAATTTTATAATTTTTTAACTTAAATATTATAATTTTTTTTTATCTTAAGTAGAGGTTCTTAAACATGTAACATTTAAATACAGTTGTAATTGTTTAATTCATAAAAACTGATTAGATTGATTATTTTAGCGTCTTCCAAGTTTTCTATAATTACATTCATATCTGTCATCAATACAGACTTATATAGTAAGTCGATGAAAAATCGATTTTCGAGAGATCGATTTTTTAGACTTTGAGTTTTCTATGAATCGATTTTTCATACTTCGATTCGAATCGATTCGAAGATCGATCTTTTTTCGAGAGAATCGCCTTCCCTAGTCAGTACTACGTCCGCTCTCCATAGAATCGTCCCGATAAAATCAAGAATGTATGACATAATTACACAATGGTGCAAGTGTGGGTTCAACATCACCATCCTCCCACCTCCCCGCTAATCTGTCGTTCGCTCTACTCCATTTTACTGAACAGTTTAGTTTGATTAAATATTCAAAATGACTTTTAAATAAGTTCCTTCAACGTTAGATACGTTAGACGTAAGTAAAGCAGATATACTAAATAACTAAATATAATTTGTCGTCTGCCATATGAATAAGTATACGAGTAGTTTTATAGTTAACGCACTGATCTCGAAGGTGTAATATTTGTCATTGAGACATGAAAGTTCTGTTTTTGTTTTGTCGCCATCGATATTGGTACCGTGTCGTTGAATCAAAAAGTTTCAAGATAATAAAATATCTACGTGTGACGGCTACGATATTATCGTTATCGTGTCGGCCAAGTGAAATTTTAACGTACCGGCGGCAAGTGAAATTTTAATAATTTATCACATACCTACAATTTATTGTATAATAGTTTGTAATGTGTAATTAGATTACACTGATTTTAAAATCAAATTATAGAGATTAGGTTTATATGCCTACTTTCTCAGTGTTTCGAAACTATTTAAAATTAAAATATCGATTTTCAATTTAATGCATACTTAGGTATATTCATGATGTAAGTTGGCAGGCTAATAGCTTATCCCTTCATGCTATAAGTACCTACTTATCCTCCATGCGATAGAAATATTTTATGTACTTACTATACTTATGTAGTTTAAATGTATTGCTCATGTGTTGCTATGATTTTTTATGCTTTAGTCTTTTTAGTCTTAATTTATAATGCAATGATGGTGTTAAAGAGACCAATCACAAACAGAAAACAATAAATTTATAATAAATACCTACTGTGACATTAAGACCATATACTTCATTGTAATGGTATTGCATAATATTACCCAGTAATTAGATTTAGGAGTACCTACCTATTACTACATTGAATGTTTTACTAATTTTTCGGTCACCTAGGACACGCACCACCTAGACACGCACCACCTAGACACGCACCACCTAGACACGCACCACCTAGACACGCACCACCTAGAACACGCACCACCTAGATACGGACCACCTAGACACGCACCACCTAGACACGCACCACCTAGACACGCACCACCTAGACACGCACCACCTAGACACGCACCACCTAGACACGCACCACCTAGACACGCACCACCTAGACACGCACGACCTAGACACGCACCACCTAGACACGCACCACCTAGACACGCACCACCTAGACACGCACCACCTAGACTGGCACCACCTAGACACGCATACCACCTAGACTCGCACCACCTAGACTCGCACCACCTAGACACGCACCACCTAGACACGCACCACCTAGACACGCACCACCTAGACACGCACCACCTAGAACACGCACCACCTAGATACGGACCACCTAGACACGCACCACCTAGACACGCACCACCTAGACACGCACCACCTAGACACGCACCACCTAGACACGCACCACCTAGACACGCACCACCTAGACACGCACTACCTAGACACGCACCACCTAGACACACACCACCTAGACACGCACCACCTATACACGCACCACCTATACACGCACCACCTAGACACGCACCACCTAGACTGGCACCACCTAGACACGCATACCACCTAGACTCGCACCACCTAGACTCGCACCACTTAGACACACACCACCTAGGACACGCACCACCTAGACACGCACCACCTAGACACGCACCACCTAGACACGGACCACCTAGACACGGACCACCTAGACACGGACCACCTAGACACGGACCACCTAGACACGGACCACCTAGACACGGACCACCTAGACACGCACCATCTAGACTGGCACCACCTAGACTCGCACCACCTAGACTCGCACCACCTAGACTCGCACCACTTAGACACACACCACCTAGGACACGCACCACCTAGACACGCACCACCTAGACACGCACCACCTAGACACGCACCACCTAGACACGCACCACCTAGACACGCACCACCTAAACACGCACCACCTAGACACGCACCACCTAGACACGGACCACCTAGACACGGACCACCTAGACACGCACCATCTAGACTGGCACCACCTAGACTCGCACCACCTAGACTCGCACCACTTAGACACACACCACCTAGGACACGCACCACCTAGACACGCACCACCTAGACACGCACCACCTAGACACGCACCACCTAGACACGCACCACCTAGACACGCACCACCTAGACACGCACCACCTAAACACGCACCACCTAGACACGCACCACCTAGACACGGACCACCTAGACACGGACCACCTAGACACGGACCACCTAGACACGCACCACCTAGACACGCACCACCTACACACGCACCACCCAGACACGCACCACCTAGACACGCACCACCTAGACACGCACCACCTAGACACGCACCACCTAGACACGCACCACCACCACCACGTACTAATTTTATGAAATTAATCATTTATAACATTAATTATAATTTAGTAATAAAATTCAATCCAAGAAAACAATTGCAATATTCATGGTAACCTCACCTTCGTCTGCAAACACTAACAGCAAAATGAACATTTTGCGTATAGAAAAGATATTGAAAATCGCTAAATTTATTCGCTCCTTTTCTACTATAAGTCTACCATCTTGATGTGAATTTCCATACTAAGCGTCTTCCTTCACAAAATTAGTTTTTTTCTTCAATAAAATTGCACGTAACTTTATGACACATGTATCATACGTTGAAAATAGAGTATATTTTAATTATTTTAAGAAAAACTTCCAAAACTTTAACTGTTCACCAAGAAAATAGCTTAACATCGTAGAACTCGTCTAATAGAAACTAGCTTTTCGCTCGTGGATGTTGTCATACAATTTGACAGATCACAAGCGCGAGGATGTACGCAACGTTGCACGCGACGAAGTGTCAAAATTACATTTTGACAGCTAAAGTCGAGGTTGAGAACGAGAGGTTATCGGACTTCTCTTTCTCACAATTTTACATCCGTGAAGTTGTGAATGCCAATTTCATAAATTAGTATGGAAAATTCGTACATCGGATGTGATCATCGGATGCAAACAACCTTTGCGCATTCACAATTTAAAGCTCACGGATGTTTCATCCGATGCAAGGATGTTTACGTGTTGTGAATAGCACTCCAGAGTTCTACAGAACTATGAGTCCCGTATACGCAGACTAGTATGGGACTAACCAGAAAGTTAATTTTAACTTCAACTTTATTGAAGTGAAAACTTCTTTAGGCGCACTTTGCGCTCTTTCTAAATAGTGAACAAAACTGTGAACATTGGGTCGGTGACGCTGAATCGGGTAAGCTTGGCTCGGCGCTCGCATATTTTAAAATTAGCATGTACTAATATTACAAAGAAGTAAACTTTGTTTGTTTGTTTGTAATGGATAAACTTAAAATATAACTTAAAATATAAAAACTACTAAACCGAATTCAAAAATTCTTTCACTTATCGAAAGCTACATTATCAGCGAGTAACATGGACTGTATATTAATTTCAAAAAAGTTATACCCGGCGAAGCCGGGGCGGGTCGTTAGTATAATATGAATTTTCACTTCTATTTAAAAAGTTTTGAAATAAAGTAAAGAACCTTTCTTATCACCGAAGCCATCACATTTCAAATTAATATTTTTCCCGTGTATTTTTATGAAAGTCTAAAGACCTAAGCCTAACTGAAAGTCATAAAATACTGTCTACTTAATGTTACTGACTTAATTTTATTAAGTCTTAATGTTGCTGACGGGACCAAAGGCAAAATTTTGACGTTCGATCCACCTTCGGCCTCATTTCATTCCGCAGAATACGTACTGATTTACTTTCTTGAAATGTAAATGTACTGAACTTAAACAACCATAGAATAGATTTAGGAATAATTGTAAGACATAATTATGTATACGGTAACGATAATCATCACAAAAGGATAATAAGTTAGGGGAAACGGATTTAAATAATTAAAAAAAGTAATTTGAACATCCGGCCCACCCCTATTAATTTGTGTTTATACAATTGACGTCGTTGTCTTGTAATAAATTATATTACAATTCGATTTTAAGGTTTATTAAATAAACCATTTGAAGAAGCGAAAGAAGTATGTAAGGACCGCGAGGCTTTCGCTCGCTGCGTCCTCTCTGACTACTCCGTTAGGGATAGGGAGTGAAGATATGTACATATGTCTTAAATAAACCCATATGAAGAGAAGTTTAACGAGAACATATTTAAATGGAAAAATGTATAAAGCTGTAAACATATTAAATGCAGCATTTATACATACATACATATCTTCACGCTGTATCCCTAAAAAGATAGAGAGTATGAAGCGCCCAGCTTTAGTGTCCTTACATATTTCTTTCGCCTCATTAAATATCCACACATTTTCGTCTGAGTACGCGAGTCCATTTGACATTTCCGTCAGCTAACACCTAACTAACCAGCTAACAATAAACATATTCAATGCAGCATTTATGATAGGTGAAAATCTCTTTTAAAGTAAACATAGGTTACTCGTAGTACCTACCTTGTCTAATAACTGCGTCTCATCGTTGCTAATTTGTTAAGCCTTTGTTATCACACAAAGACAGCAACTCAAATAAATATATGATAAGATTATTAATCCAAATATTCCTATTTTAATCGCATCGGTACATACCTATTACATTAAACCGAATAGAACATAACATTGTTAAGAGCGATATGTCGCACAAGTCGGTGTTCCGCATCTATTGTAACATTCGTAGTGTTATAATGTTATAATATTTTAATGAACAACAGAAATAATAATTCAAACAACAACTTTTTATAGTTATTAGTAATTTTTACGAAATTAGGGACAGTGTTTTTAAAAAAAATCGTTTTGAGAAAAAGTAACCATTGAATTTTCTACTAAATGTCATTACCTATTTATGGACATATCTGTTAGTTTGATTTTAGATACGGTCAGGAAAACTATAAAAAAATTACACGATTTCATAATATTTTATAATCGATAATGAAGTTGTAGATATCATGGCGTGGAACATAAAATAATTAAGAGCTATTATGAATTATAATAAATGTATATTTTTATCCGATCAAAACAATGAACGTTTGCTTGTTGCTTGTTTGCCGTTGAATCAAAAATAAGCTAATTTCGAAGAACATGGACTGAAAAGATATAATTCAAGTTATACCTTAAGCATATTGATATGAGCTTATATGTATGTAATATTTTGCCGAATGAATTCAAATTTATTCGACAAAATTGTGTGGATGGTTCATATCAATATGCTTATAATGCAGTAGTGACTTTAAATAAATTAAACAATTTTCTTGCATTACAGCTATTTAATTTTGTAACCTTGAATTTAAAATTCTTAGACCTCTTGTCTACGATAAGAATTTTAGCCGGATCTGCGTACGAAATCTATCTGACATCTTTGTCCACTATAAGACTTCTGCCGGAAGTAGCTACGGCGTAGGCAAAATCAAGCGCAGCCTTAGTTACTACTATTTCGATTATGTCACAAGGACGTGTATTATGATGACTTTTAAGACGAAAAAACTTGTAGTTACATATTAATATTATTACATTAATAAAAATTATCTAAAACTTATAACAAAATTTAATGAATTATTGCTAGTGAAGACAATTCTGTGAAATTTTTGTGTGAAATATATTACATATATTACCCTCCATGCCTTAAAAGCAAGGCGGTTATCTTTATATTCCTCAATGGTTTAATCACATAGCAAGAGCCTTGATTCTATTAAAGACAGTAGTAGTTCCTCGTCTACCTCCATATTATCGTAGGATTTCGACGTAGCGCGTCGGACACTATTCGAACGAACGTCCGTCGTTGTGGACACACTCACTATCGCCGGATCTAAATCCGTCGCCGTGGATAAGAAGCCTTAAAGGCTTTACTCACGGTGCATTCTGACTAGCAATTTGTTGCTGCAATCTGTTGCAAGGCAACTAATTGCATCGTAGATAGGTAGGTTGCAGGTTTAACTCGCATTTTTTACTTTTTTACTTTTACTCAGTTGTTTGCGCGCGGCGTTATATTTTAATGCCTGAATCTAGCTTGAAAAGTAAAAAACGGCATTATAAAATGTCATTTCTGAATTTCTGTTATCATATGTTTTATTAATTATTTATTACTAACAAAAAAGTACACATACATTTGTTAATATTTACAAACTTAAAACTACACATTATCTTAAATAATCTTAAATAAATAAAGTTATCATATTTATAATTTTTAGATTTTAATTATCATGTAAAATTAACCTTAATCATGAGCAGAGCTTCCCATTTCAAATTTGTAAGATCTTTTAGATTTTACGGTATTTTTAAAGTACTAATTTATTTTTATTTTTCTCATATCTTTCATATGTCATAATAAAATGGCGTTCACTTCACGCCATTTCATAATCAGAGTGATCAGAGCGGAATCTTGAGGCGTCTAGGTTAACTGAACTTCCGTTTAGCAATAAATATTCGTTATCCGCCAGACAAGAGAATGCGAATTGTGTACAGAGAACGGCGGGGTTATTACCTAAAAATTTGCAGACAGCGACAGCCACGCGTTCACTGCGCGACTGGTGACTAATTGTAATAAAAAATTGATATCACGTATGACGATTGCGTATCTATTATTATATGACCGTAAAATGCACTTTACGCGGTAGATTTAGCGCCACTAAACAAATTACGTTACACAAATTTTCGTTTTGACGGCAGATATCGCGCGATATTGGTTGTCGCATACTGTCTGCGAGTTACGTAATAAGCGTGCAGAGGAGCTATGTGTATTTACACCTATGGCCATATATTTTAAAAAGAATATGCAATTACAATTTTAACAAATTATGCTTAAAACTATGGACAACTGAACGAGTTGAACGAGTTTTTTAAATCTTTGTTTAATTTGGTATACTAGAAAATAATGTTCAATGATAGTGGCAAGAAAGTACTACATTTTCGTATTTTTAGAATTAAAATACATTTAGTTATTAAATTTAAAATATTTCCACGTAATTTTTAAGTGGATTCTGTAAATATTCTATTCTGTAACAGTATAACGATGTCATAACTTTACAAGGACATGTAAAACGCAGGGTGTGACGAACGAATCGACTGTCAAGCAATGTAACGAATACAAAACGTATAACAATAAACCAAAGGGATACAAACAATGTTAAATAATTGTTTAAAAATTCATCGAGAAATAAGATTCCGTAAATAATTTTTTTCACTATACACAATATTGAAGTAGAGCTTCGATTGTATAGCAACTTCTTAAAAACATGTTCTAACTTTTATTAATATAAATTAAATAAAATTAAAATTCCTAAAAATATTAGTCCAATTTTGAGAGAATAAATTAATAACGTCTTTAAACTTTCGAGACCTTGTACACATCTTACAATTTTAAATTAAACGAGTCTATGTCGTGTTAATATTTCAAGGCCTTCAATACCTACCTGTCTTAATTCCATAATTCGATCAGATTGCACTGATCGTGGTCACGAACAGACTGACAAGGATGGGCGTCGTCTTCATAGTGTGCAGTTCCTGATAACTACCCACACGTATACATCACATTTTTTTAAATTTTTATCGTTTGTAAAATGAAGTTGAAAAAATGATACCTGAGTTTCTTGTCGGTTCATCTGTGTCCAAGTTTTCTATTTGAACCGAACTAAAATAGATTTGACGTACAAAAATACCTTGTTTACTTGAATAAATTGATTTGATTTTGATTGTCACTGTCGGTATTTCGACAGACTACACTAACAAGGACTACACACTGGCGACATCCGGTTTTCCGGCTCCGGACACACTCACTGATGACAAAATTCCATGATGTTGATAAGCGGTAGCCATCTTCCCGGTTGAAATTATGGTATTTTTTTATTTAAACCGCCTTTGAAAATGTGATAATAACTGTGATAAGTGTGGGTAGTTATCAGGAACCGCACACTACGAAGACGACGCCCATGCTTATCAGTCTGGCCGTGACCACGATTCGTGCAATCCGATCGATATGTTGGTATACCGAGAGACTGAGCGACCGACCGAGACCGTATACTTATCTCTAAACTAGGTATATATTTGCACTATTGTATTACTCTGTAAATAAGACTATTTACTATCTATGTAATGTATTCTTATAGCAAGTAAAGACAATACAGGATTACAAAAGAAAATGTTTTTATTGTAGC
Source organism: Zeuzera pyrina (assembly GCA_907165235.1). Taxonomy (NCBI): domain Eukaryota; kingdom Metazoa; phylum Arthropoda; class Insecta; order Lepidoptera; family Cossidae; genus Zeuzera; species Zeuzera pyrina. Next base: position 5,260,704 of record OU015639.1, read on the forward strand.
ATTAGATAACAGTATAGCATTAGATAATACTACTGTTTGTACATTTTCTGTAAATATTTCAATCAGGTAAAGAGTTTGTTTGAGCTTTTTCATTTTTTCACCCTTCAAGCCTTCAAGAGATAATTCCCATAAAATATTTTTTAGTTGTGCTTAGGTTACTAATTTAGTCACAAAAATAATTAATTAATTAACAATAAATGTTATCGTTGAAACATACTTAAGGCAAAAGGAATCATTTTACATAATGACTTTTTCATTTAACCATGAGTGTCATTATTTTTGACTAGCGAGTCGCCCCGGCTTCACACGGGTAGACATTTTTTTTAAATAAAATACAGCCCATATTATTTGCTGATAATGTAGGTTTCCATAGGTGTAAGACATTTCAAATTCGGTTGAACAATTTTTGAGTTTAGTATTTACGTATGTAATGGCTAAACAAAAAAGTTTACCTCTTCATAATATTAGTATAGATCAGTCTATACTAATCGCTAGGTCGCTAGTCTATACTAGCGACGCGCCCCGGCTTTCCACAGGTAGAATTTTTTTTAAAATAAAATATAGCCCATGTTATTTGCTGATAATGTAGCTTTCTACAAGTGAAAGAATTTATGAAATCGGTTTGAGTAGTTTTTTATTTTATCCATTACATACAAACAAACAAAGTTTACCTCTTTATAAAATTAGTATAGATATTTGAAATCTTCGAATAACATAGTACCTTGTTTATTACGAAATATTTTCGTTGTGAGTAGAAGGAAGTGAAAAGGCTAACTATGAATGTGAACAAAACTAAGGTCTTGGTATTTGAAAGAAAATATGTACATTTATAAGTAATGTAAAATATCGGTAAATGGAAAATGTCTAAAACATTCATACGTACATACATACATATCTTCACGCTGTATCCCTAACGGGGTACTCAGAAGGCGTCACGGTCCTTACATACTTATTTCGCCTTCTCAAATCTTTGCATTTATTGTCATCATTTAAAATTGAACACCGTTAAGGAAGAGATCACTAACTGCAGTATTAAATATCAAGAGAGACTATCTGGACATATGAATGCATTAGTTGTTAGACTGCGTGGATACGGATCGTTGCAGCAAAAACGACTGAAAAGACATAGTGTCCCTACATCTCTTGGATAGATTCTGATGCAGAAAGTGAAAGTCTCCCAGCAAACTGGCAAGACTCACTGTGACTAATAATTGATACAGATAAACAAATCAGACAAAAGCAAGGCTTATTGTTAATTAAAACAGATTACCATGACGCAGAAAAGAAGAAAAAAAATGTCATCATTTCATTCATGTCTTTAGAACAAGTGAATGAAACTGTATATCTGGGGAGTGTGTTTTCGAGGGATGGAATATGTGAGCTGGATGTAGAGAGACTGATAGAAATTGGCAATAGAAACGGTGCTCTGTACGCATTCTTAGCAAAACGAATCTATAATAAATCTGCTAAAATGGCCACCTACGATAGGGTGTTGGTTTCAATTTTATTGTACAGTAATGAGGCCTAGATATGCCCAAAATTAAGTGAAAGTAAGATAAATGTACGGTGTTACTCTCGCGAACAAAATAAACAATAGGGACGCAAGAAGTCAAGGTTGAATGACAATATTATTGTTAAAACTGCATAAAGGAATGCTTAGAGCCTTAGATGATAATAGGGCATATAAACAGAATGAGTGATGAACAATCTACGTCTAAATCTACAGAGCGAAAGCGAGTGGTAAAAGAGGCCAAGGAAGACAAAGGCTGACTTATGAATATCAAATAGCCGGCGTTAGCTGACGTAAATGTCAAAACTACTAGCATATCGTGGCGAAAGTGTGCGAGATCGATGAGATTCAAGGAGGCGAAAGAATTATGTAAGAACCGCTACGCTTGGGCCTCCACCTCTCTGACTATCCCGTTAGGGATACAGCGTGAGGATATGTATGTATATAAATGTATTTTTGTTCTTGTGGTCTTACATAACTATGATTAAATATGAAATAAATAAATTACTTACCCACTATGACTATAACATATTGTCGCACTATTGGACTTAATTTTATCCCAAACATATTTATCGAAGTTTTAAAAATTCCGGAACAGACTCATTCGTCTTCAATTATTCGCTTATTATTTTTATTTAAGATCACACTATCATTGGATTTTATGCGAAACTACCTACATAATTATATTAATAACTTTGATACGTGTGTCTCATACAAATTATGTTGAGTATATAAATTAAACACCTATCTACACCACTCAGATATGACTTAACACTTAATTCAGTTCCGTACACAGGTCCGTAATCAGGACGAACTTATTCAACAATAACATATAGTACAATATGTAATTCGAAACGCCTTGTGGAATGGCGCCGAAATCTCCACGAATGGTGTCACGACTTGTCACGCTTACTGGTTATTAGGGTTCTGTAGCCGTAAATTATTTTTATTATTATTATTTTATATTTTATTTCATATTTATTGACATCCTTACAATTTTATTTTGACATTATTAATGAATGTGATGATTGTTTATATTAAATATAGTTTTTGTTATCTGTGGAATGTAAGTTCGATTATCTATAGTAAAAAGTTTATACTCTTACACTTATGTATAATGGATTTTTTTTTGTTCATTTCTCTGGTACATATTTATGAGTGCTATTTTTTTTTTCAAAATTTTACTACAATGTTTTATAGCGGTTCATAAGATACACCCCTACCTTTCAAATTTCATTTATTTAGTGCTAATTATTCAGCTAGTCTTCGAATAAAATGACTGTGACCATACGGACAGACCAACAGGCAGACAGACAGGACGGAAATATAGGGGTTCTGTTTTTTGTCATTGACTACGGAACGGAGATTGAAAGGAGACGACATTTAAGTTATCGATATTATACCATCAGCATTTTTCTCCAACTTCTGTTGTTATTGGCTGAATAGTATGTGTAATATATTTGTATTAAAATTAAGGTTAACTTTCGGTAAAATAACATGATTTACAGAAATTGGAAATCTTAAGAAGTGACAAACGCAAAAAATACGTAAATTCTTATTGCTTTTAAATGTGAATTCTCTTATGAGTTTCAAATAAGAGATACATGCATAAATCAATAAGTTATTATCAACAGCAATGTATTAATGTATTAAATCCTCGTTCGAGACCACACATGGCTGGATTGGGGAAATGGATACAAGGATGAAATCTCTGGAAGATAGAATATTGACCATAGAAAAAACTTCCATTAATGTTACAAAGTTATAGGTGACTATTGATAAAATTGAAAGAGAACTTAATGATAGAGAACAGTGGGCCCGCTTAAACAACATCGAAATAAAAGGAATCCCGCAGAGTAAAGATGAAAATCTCTTTGAAGTACTAACTAAGGTTGCAGCGAAAGCGAATATCCAGTTTCAAAAGGAGCAAATTAGTTTTATCTCCAGAGTTCCATCGCGCGACAAAAATGCAGCTAAACCAATTATTGCATGCTTTAATAATAGACACATGAAGGAAAATTTTGTGGCTGCGCTTCGTGGCGTGAAGGGTTTGTCTGCTTTGGATTTGGGGTTTAGTCAGAATATTAAAATATTCGTAAATGATCATTTAACAGTTTTCAACAAGTTGCTTCTTACCAGAGCAAAAAAAGTGGCGAAGGATCATCATTTTCAGTTCGTCTGGGCGAAACATTCGTGCAAAATCTTGACACGGAAAAATTCCTCTTCACCAATCATACCCATAAGAACAGAATCGGATTTGAAGAAGATAATTTAATTTCATTTCATTTCATTTCATTTTTATATCAGCTACGGATCACAATTATGTTAGTAAACTTATAACTACAGAAAACTTATACTACGGGTTTGTAACTTATATTTATATTTATATTTACATATATCATTTAGATGTAGAGATATGATTTGTTTTGATTTTTGTTTCGTTAATATTTCTAGATACTCGGTAAGACGAAGTTTGAGAACCGTAGTTTTGCTTATTGCTTATTGTTATTTATTACTTAAATGCTGTTGCCTTTATTGCCGAACTAATTTCGACATTATTTTGTTCGCATTAGAATTCATTTTTATTTCTTTATATCGTAACATTATTAGCTTACTACCCACTACCCGCTGTTCTTTGCAGTAATGGTTTGCTGACAAAATCGTGTTCTTACTTCGTTCTGATGTTCAAATTGAATATTAATTTAATAGATAATTTAATAGATTATTGTGTTATGTATATTTTTACCTTCATTTACTCAGATATTATATGCGGAGTAGTGTTTGCTTACATTGTTTTAATTTTTGGGTGGGTACTAATTTTACTACCCACTTATTATCGCTTTAACAGTGTGCTGATTATGACATTACTCTTTTATACTAACTTATTCATAATAAACTATCGCATGTGCTCTTCATACAATTCTACAATTTACTTGTCAGATATTATAGATTTTAAGGTTGTTAATATTGTTTTAAAGACTAATCGTTTTCGATTTTTAAGCATGTACATTTATCATTGTTCACTTGAATATGTCATGTTATTTCTAATCAACTTTGTTATGATAATCAAAAATGTATAACACTAATAATTTACCATCAAAATGCTAGAGGTCTACGTTAAAAAACTAATTTATTTTATAGAAAACTGCAATTATATACTTATGATCTAGTGTGCATCACAGAGACCTGACTTCTTGACGGTATTAAGACTGAAGAGCTATTCGATGACCGTTACGTACTTTTTAGGCGCGATCGGGACTATAATGCCGGCCATACACGCTACTGCATGCATGATGGTTATAACCGTTCATGCAAACCCGACAGGCATAACCGAGTTTCATAGAGCACATACACGCTAGAGTTTGCCTGCACAGTTTAACCAAGTTGAACATTTGGGTCCATAGTGTCACTGAAAATGGACGTTGATGATATGTTAATTTTAACAGACCTAATTACTTGTTTTGAGGAATAGAAAAACTATTAATAAAAAAAAAGAAAAATAAAAAATATTTTTTTAAAATAAGCTTTTATTCAAAAATTCAGTTGTTATAAAACGAAAATAATAATTTTATGCAAGGGTTGGGCTGATGAATTTTATTCATATAAATGAATATAATAAAATAAATCGATCGAAATCCTGCATAAACTATTACTTATACCTACTAACCTAACCTAAGCGCGTTAGGATAATCACTGAAAAAATAAATATCCATAATTGTACCTAATATTCTATTACATCGAGTAATTACAAAAGCATGTATCGCACAAGAAATTTATTTAGTTTAAATTCCTCTTTCTCTGTTTTCTATTTGCGTTAACGACGTTATCTTTTGTAGAATGCAGGGTAAAGTTCTTTGAGCTTTTTTAATAATTTTTCTGGTGGTAATATTTATTCTTTACCCACCAAATACAGGGTTCGGATTTACAAATATGAATAACTTCTTCTTATAGGGTGTTGCGCTTGTGACTCGCTTGCAAAACTGAGAACTGTGCATGCCTGCATGCGCGACTGCCACACACGCTCGGTTATGCCTGCGCGCAAGCACAACCGAGCGGCAAAAAATATCAATTTTGATATTCGTCAGGTTGCATGAACAGGCAAGGATAACTGTACAGTTTTATCACATACACGCTAGGTTTTGCATGCACAGTTCGACTGTACAGGCAAAACTGTGCATGCAAACCCTAGCGTGTATGGCCGGCATAAGCGTACATCGCAGTCTCTAGGGGGTGGGGTCTTGATAGTTGTCCGGCGTGATCTTGTTGTGCTTGAGAGACCAGACTGGGTCTCAGAAGGGGAAGATATTTGGATAACAATTACTATTCCCGATCCACGATGTTATAGCCGTTCTGTACACTTGCTTGTTTGGACAATATATTTGTGTTTCCAAAACCAAAGCAATTGTTGAATTGAATTGTTTTCAGATAAATTATTAAGTGTTGTTAATAGCAACCAAAATGACTTCTTTATAATACTTGGAGATTTCAATCTACCTTCATTGTCGTGGTACCGTGAATGTGATAGTTCTGAATTTTTACCAACTATGGGCTTAAACAATGAGTAAATATCTACTTTTTTAGACGTAATGTCCCTGTGTAAAAATATTAATGAACGAATTCTTGATCTGGCTTTTTCAAATGCCTCGCTTAATGTTTTTGTTCCTGAGGAATATTGATTAAAACAATACAAAATTATAAATGTTTCAAAAAAGTATAATCTTTCGTAACTTGCCTCCTTACCGGGAGGGCGATTAGTTCTTTTCTTATCCCTCCTCAACCCCTCAATTCTCTTATACCTAGGTGTTAGATACATTAAAGCACTTCCGTCAAATTGATAGGTATTGAGATCCTCTATCACTGCATCCGTTTATCATTTCTCGTGACCCGTGACACATCCCGTATATGGTACTCGTAAGTGTATTAGAAACAAAAGTGGACAATCATATTATATCACTTATCTTTTATTTTAAATTGGCTAAAATAAAGGGCTAAACGTAAGATATTCTCTATTCTTTTTAAATATATTTTTTATTTTTAAATTTATGAATTGACAACATTGCCTACCTATAAATAATATTCATTAAAAAACTCACACTGGCTATTTCGGGCGCGTACGTAATAATTGGGCTATATGCAAACGAGTCCGACGTACCGCTAATAATTTTTGCTTACAAAATTGTCCAGTATTCACTTGAGAATGTCAGCATTATAGCAGAAACCAATCGAGTAAAGCACGACATTAGCAGACAAAACTTTCTTCCTATGTGGTCCAACAAATACATCACTTGGAAATTAGCTGAAAAAGTCAATAAAAATCGTTAAAAGTTAAGTCTCTTCGAGTATAACGTTCAGATTACGAGCTCTTCTAGGTCTTCACACTAGTGTTATTGAGTCATGAGTATGACACCCTTGAGTTATTTTAAGAATAAGTAAGTGGCCTATTGTAATTTCATTTTTATGCACTTAGGTGCACTTCTTATGCACTTAACTTACTTGCATTATATTCATATACACATACACTGAATATAATTCATACACACATACATTTAATTGTACTAGCCAAATAGATCCAAAACGAGCAATAATCCCTGAAGGACTTCGGACAATAAATTCATGCTTGAAACGGATATTTAATAATGTCACTTTTGAAATTTCATTTTAATTGTCATTACTCTCGTCTCTAGACTTATTGGTTACCGCTATATTGGAGAGATTAGAGACAATAGTCAGGACTTTCTAAGCCAGAACAGTGGCAGAATGCCACTTGAACTTTGTTGGTATGTAATGGGATAAACTCAAAAACTTCTCTACCGATTTCAATAATTCTTTCACCTATAGAATGCAGCATTATCAGCAAATAATATATGCCGCATTTTATTTTTAAAAAAAATTCTACCCATCCGAAGCCGGAGCCAGTCGCTACTCTTTTATGTAGCTATAATATGGCTATAATAATGATAATAATACTATTCCAGACAATTACACAGATTGTGACCCCAAAAATGTGACATGAAGTGGTTTTAAGAACAGTAGGAGTTGCATGGACCAAATTTTCTCGCTCCGCGATATCGTGGGGAAGTTTCTTGCTATAGATCAGAAACTTTTCTACGCTTTCGTGGATCTAGAAAAATCATTCGATAAATTAGTGCGAAATAAATTGTAGAGTCTTCTGCCTGAATATGGTATGGAGGATCTTTTATTACAGGCTGTGAGGTCATTATATCGAGGCCACAGAGCATGTTTAAGATGACATGTCATTCTGGTTCGAAATCTGTTCAGGCGTCAGACAGGGCTGCGTGATGTCTGCCTGGCTATTCGTGCTGTACTTGGACAGTTGCATCCAGACATTGAAACGTAGTATGAGTGGTATGATATGTGATGGTACAGTGGATGGTAAAGTGCCTTTTGTACGCTGATAATACTGTGCTTATAGCACCATCAGAAGCAGAGTTGCAGACACTGGTCACATGCTTGAAAGAAGAATGCGAAATGAAAAGATTATACTTCTGAGTCATTAGACTTCCACAAAAATACACCGACAAAATATTGATTTTAAGATCAATATCTTTCCAGGAATATTTCGAATCAATATTTTTCCCGAAACATATTGATTATGAAATCAATATTTTTCTAACGTATTTTTAAAAATAAAACTGTATTGATTTTAAAATTAATATTTTTGCAGCCTATTTTTGTACATACATACATATCTTCACACTGTATCCCTAAGGATAGTCAGAGCGGACGGAGCGCCTCAAGCTCCGCGGTCATTAGATACTTCTTTCGCCTCTTCGAATCTCATCATACTCCTCACACATGTTCACCTAAGTATGCAGGTGCTTTTAACATTTCTGTCAGTTAGCACTGACTATTTGATCTTCGTAAGTCAGCCTTAGTCTTCCTTGGCTTCTTTTACCACTCGCTTTCGATCTGTAGATTTTCTTCGTCAGACTTTCTATGTGCCGGATTTTTCATTTTTACAACAACACTATCGTGCAACCCTGTCATACAGCGTATCTCTTCATTGCTTATTTTGTCCGCAAGAGTGACAACGCACATACTTATTTCTAAGAGATCTAATTTTTACTGCATTTATCTTACTTTCACTCGATTGCGTGCACATCCAGGCCTCACTATCGTACAATAGTGGGCAGAGTTCATTCACACTACCTACTAATGCAGACAGAGCACCGTTCACTTTATTGCCAGCTACCCGTCTCTCCACTCTCCACTCGCATCTTCCATCCCTCGAAAATGCACTCCCCAGATACACAATTTCATTCAATTGTTCTAAATACACATCAAAAAAGTCTAAGCAACATGTACGATTTTGAACTTTTGAACGATTTTTACTATTGTAATATATTTATATTTCTTTTATAAATAATAACTAAGCATTTTTTGACGCATTAGTGACTGAAGCAACAAAATCCTTCATTCAATTGTTCATTTAATCACAGTAATTAACAATATGTGTACCCGACATACGTAGTACAAAATAAAGTTAAAACGAAGTTAAACTTTTCATGTTTTACAAAATTAAATAACGACATTTTTTTAATTATTTGGTAATTCAATACAAAGTGTGACCGCCTCTGTTGTTTAAAACTTGGCGGCAGTGATTTTTCATTGAATTTATAAGATTGTTTATCTAAACCTGCAACAATCGGTCCCAATGGAATTTTAACACGCCTTTCAGTTGTTGGGTTGTCGACAGTCCGTCTAGGTTCTCTAGAACACGTCTCTGGAGCATGTCCCATGTGTGCTCGATGGGATTGAGGTCTGGCAATTGTGAAGGCCACGGCAATACCCGGATGTTCTCCATTGCCAAATACTCTCTGGTCCACCGAGCTGTGTGCAAACGCCCATTGTCATGCATCAGCGTGAAATCTGAGCCAAGACTGCAAATGGGAGAATATAAGGCCTGAGGACATATTCAACGTAACTTTCAGCGTTCATATTGCCATCTACAAAAACAAGCTCAGTTCGTCTGTTCTTCCTAATACCCGCCCATACCACCACTGTGGAGCCACTGTAAGGGTGCACTTCCTGGACGAATCCCAGCCAGTTCAGCATTTCCACGACGACGATACACTCTTACCCTTTTAGTATCAGGCCTAAATTCAAACCGGGACTCATCACAAAATAAAATCTTATCCCATTGCTCCTGGGTCCATGTCAAGTGTTCCCTACACCATTCGTTTCGACGAGCGCGATTCCCAAGGCGTATAGGTGGGCACCTAATTGGGCGTCGTGCTCGTAGACCGTATTCATGCAGCCTATTTCTCACGGTTTGGTTTTGTAGCTTTAAATCTATCTCCCGGGCGGTTAAAATCGGCTGACGTTTTGCAGTCAGTTGTATGTATCGGTCCTGTCGAGCAGTTGCACACCTTCCATGTCCTAGGTGCTGCTCAGCAGGATCCCCTGTATTAACCTAACGCTGCCAAAGATGACAAATCGGTCTCCTATTGACACCAAAATGCCGAGACATCTGGGACTGATTTCTTCCCGCTTGTAACATTCCCACAGCTTTCTGCATTTCATCGACAGTCAAATGGCGTCGCTCCATAACATAAAAAATGACTCACCACTCAATTTTTTCAAAAACTGTGTATCTCAAAATGATAAAAGTGCGATAAATACAAAGCAACGAAAACACATGAAATTGGGAAAAATAAATAGGTTTAATTTTAATGAAAACAAAACACAGCCGAAAAGGTTCTATTTTTAAAATCAGCCAGTATATGTTTCCGAGAACAAAAAAGATTGTATACCAATCTATTTTTCTAAGAAAAAAATAAAGTATCAATTAATGAAACATGCAGTTTCTGTAAATGATGCGTGTTGATTAGACTTTTTTGATGTGTGTACTTTCCATGTATCCTAACCTCATATTATTTCGTATGTACCGCTTCCCTTTCAAACACCAGAACCTTACTTTTGTTCATATTAATATTCAATTCTTTCACTTTACATTCTTCTTTCATGCACGTGCATTAATTTATTACTAATTCTACAATTAATTTATTACTAATTCTGGAGCGGAATGTGTTAACTTCTATTCTATGGAAGAGTACAAACCGTGGGCTCTCACAATAAAAGATGCGAACAGATCGAACATGGGATATTATTACCCGTTATCAATATCAATATCATATCACATCAATATCAATCAATTATAAAAGAACAGTGAAAAGGTTACATCATAATTACACCCTAGCCGTACTCTCTGTCCGCCACAAGACCAAAGAATATGTATGACTGACTCGAATTTTTTTTTTTTTTTTTTTTTTTTTTTTTTTTTTTTTTTTTTTTTGGTTTCTGAGAGGCGAAATGAAACCCCCGCGGGCTACCCAGCCGGACTCTACGCCGACTGGGGAGTGTCGGACTCGAACCGACTAAACAAAACCCCTCTTTGCTGTTAGCCCTAGTGGCTTTTACAGCGTCACAGGTCGCGTTGGGGCGAGCGCTGAAGGCGCCCTGCCAGATGGTCGACCGCCTGAGGGTTCCTCCAGCCGAGGGATGCCTCGTATGGAGGGCGGACCTCGGGCTCAAGGCGTCGCCAGGGGAGCTTTCCGCACCTGCGTGCATCTTAACGGGCTTCCTATTCGGGTGAGGGCCGGGCCTCTAGCGGACCCGGCCGGCGAGACGGCTGAGGGCCGGTTAGTGTGCCTAGTGTTCCGCGTGGCAGTTTACAATGTGGCTTAAGGCCCGCGTGTGTGCGTGTAGAGCTAAGTGATCGAGCTTCTAAACGTGAGACCCTACGGGTGTCGCGGGGGTCGTCCTCGCCTCCGCCGGTGGGGGCGGTGCGGTCGAAGTGTGTAGGTTGGCATGTTCGAGTTCGAACGTGTAATGTCGTCGTCGCTGTCGCCTAACACATGTCTAGGTCTACGATAGCGTTTGCGGACGCGGCGTTCGGGGGTGTACGATGACGCCCTGACCACTAAGGGATTCGGGTGTAAGGAGGAACGGTGAAAGAAGCGTTGGGACGCCTCTTTTAGATGTTGAGTTATAGAGGGTAATTCTAGGTCGTAGTGCAGATCTACGTTGCGCACGTAAGGAGGGGCACCGGTAGCCCTGCGCATGAACCTATTCTGAATAACTTGGAGGGAGTTGATGTGAGAGCGCGCAGCGTGAGCGAATGCTACACTGGCGTACGTCATGATAGGCCTGACGCACGTCTTATATAAGGTAACTTTATGTCTGAGGGACATTTTGCTTTTAGCGCAAATGAGCATGTTGAGACGACCGAGGACGAACGCGGCGCGGTCGCGGACCGTTTTGATGTGTTGGCCGAAGGTCATGGCACTGTCAAGGGTGACTCCTAAGTATTTGACTTTCCTAGTCCAAGGGATATCCTGGCCGAAAAGTGTGATCGTTCTGAGAGTGTTAGCGCGGCGGGCGCGGCTGGTCGTCGTTCCCCTCGAGAAATACACGGCGGCGCTTTTCTCGGGGTTGACTTCGATTCTCCAAAGACGGAACCACTCGCCTAGGCTCGTGACCGCGACTTGGAGGAGTTGGGAGACTCTGAGGCGACTCCGGTCTGATGTGAACAGAGCGGTATCGTCCGCGAATAGGGCGAGCTCTACACCGGGGGTTTTGGGGACGTCGTTCGTGTAGAGCGAGTAGAGCGTGGGCGATAAAACGGAGCCCTGTGGGACGCCTGCCCTGATGGGGCGGGGAGAGGAGAGCACCCCTTCGACTCTATAGCGGAAGGAGCGGTCTGACAAAAAGTCCCGTACTATGCGTACGAGATCGTCAGGCACGCCGAGCCGGCGTAGCTTGTACACCAGCCCGGCGTGCCAGACTTTGTCGAACGCCTTCGCTACATCGAAGAAGAGGGCCCCCGTGCCTATAGTGCGACTCGGGCGGTTAAGGCCCTCCAGGATGTGTTCCGTGAGGCGGTGCACTTGTTGTATGCACGAGTGTTTGGCTCGAAAGCCAAATTGCTCGTCTATGAGGAGACCGGAGGTGTCTAAGTGGGCTTTGAGACGAGCCAGAAGGACCCGTTCGTAAATTTTCCCTAGCACGCTAAGGAGACTGATTGGGCGATAGCTATTGGGGCTACTGCGGGGTTTACCCGGTTTCGGGATTCCGATGACGATCGCTTCCTTCCAGGCGGCTGGAAAGACGCGGTTCGCCATGGCGGCATTGATAATTGCTGCTAAGAGCGCGAGAAGGCGCATCGAGAAAATTTTGACTACTCGGTTGGAGATGCCGTCTCTACCGGGGGCTTTTCTAGGTTTGAGAGCCTTGACAATGTCCTGAACTTCGTCAACCGTCGCGGGTCTGAGTTGGCAGGGGGCGGTCGCGGGCGGTAGGGAGCCTACTTCGCGATTGACCATGTCTAAATGATTCTGATCTACAGGCTGAGAGCTAGGTGAGCATTGGGCCTCCAGAGTGTCGGCCAAGAGTTCGGCTTTATCTACATCGTCGAAAGCTGTCTGTCCGTTCGGTTTCGTCAGGGGCGGCATTGTTTGGAACGTGTCCGATTTGAGAGATCGGGCCAACTTCCAGTAAGCCTGGTGCGTCGGCTCGATCTCTCGCATGAGATCGCTCCACCTGTTATCCCTAAGTTCGGAAATTCGGTATTTGACTTCGCGTTGGAGGGCGCGTAAGTTGCGTTTATTCGTTTCTGAGGGAAACGAGTCGTAAGCGCGGGTCGCGGCGTTCTTGGCTCTGATCAGCCGACGGATGTCTCCGGGGAGCTCCCAACGGCGGTCGTTCGCCGCCGGGACCTCACGGGAGCACGCGGAGACCGATTCGCGGATGTGGGCGGTGAGCGCGTCTATCGCCGCGGTCGCGTCCTCGGCGGAACGGATAACGTCCGGTATCGCGTTAAGCCGCGGCGAATTCTCAGCGTTTAGCGTTTCGTCTAAACTCTGCCAATCCGTCACGGTTTTTGTGAGCGTCCTAGTGTCTATCATAGGTCCTAGTTTGAGTAATACCGGCCTATGGTCAGAGTCTAACTCGTGTAACGCCTCTATTGAGTGCAGCGTTAGAGCTACGTTCTTTAGAAGCGCTATGTCGAGTACGTCCGGTCTGTGTGTTGTAACTCTGGGATAGTGGGTGGGCGTCATGGGGGCGATAACGTCAAAGTTAAGGACATCGGTTAGTTCGTCTAAAGCTCTGCCATTTCGCGAGGTGGTGTGCGAATTCCAGCGACGATGTTTAGCGTTGAGGTCGCCGGCGAGTATGACAGAGTCGTCTAAATTTAGGAGGGCCTCTAGATCGCTTCTAATTAGCGCTTTACCGGGAACTGACTCGAATTTATTATATCACAGGTAATTTATACCTTATCCCCACTACCACTATACCGTGTGGGGATAACGATAGTTAACAAATGTCTTACAAGAAAATCATCAATATAAATAAATAAAGGATATAACCAATTCGCGTTATTTGGTGTTATTTGGTGTATCTTGGAAACTCTAGCTCCAATATCACGAATTTGATAATGTATCCTTTTAAATAAAAAAAGTATTTTCTAAATTGGTTCGTAAATGACAGAGTTATGACATGAGGTAACCAACATTAAAAAAAACAACCGAATTGAGAATCTACTCCTTTTTTGGGAGTCGGTTAAAAATTACATAGTATCGCTGTAAAAATACTCATTGCAGTATTTATAATAGGTGAAAACCAAACTTAGTGAAGTAAATTTGTAAGTACCTACAGCTTGTCTAGTAACTACGTCTCGTCGTTGCTAATTAAATTAGCTAATTTTGCTAAGCCTTTGTTATCGCCTAAAGACAACAACTTAAATAAAATTATGATAAGATACTTAATCCAATTATTGCAATTTTAATCGCATTGGTACTTATTACATTAAACCACACATTAAACCGTGGAGACGCCTTATGGTTTTAATTAATTTTGTGGACTGTATTTTAGCTGGAATTCGTGCACACTAACATGTTGGCCTGGACAGCACCGTGTGGCGGGGCGCCGCCCGGTTCCTTTTGCAGGTTCTGTGCTTCGCGGAAGAATTATAAAGTTTATAGGTTTATAGGTATGCTATCACTCAGCAAGCACTAAAGCACTACTTGTACGACGCGTCCCACTATATCCTATTCTTGTTTTAAATTTCGGGAACAGACGCGAAAGCGTCTATGTCAGGCGGTGAGGCGATGAGCGAAACTTCTTAGCGAGCGATCGTCCAACATTTGTCGATCAAATACAACGAATGACGTCACAGCGCCATCTCTTGACGGCAATGTGCACTATTAGGAAGGGAGAGGGAAAAGGGGCGGAAAATGAGATATAAAGCATCTCGATTTTCAAAAATATTCATTTATATAAAAATAAATATGTGGCGTCACCAAACCGAATAGAATATGGCATTGCCAAGTGTGATACGGAGTCACAAGAGTCGGTGTTCCGCATCTATTGTAACTCTTTTAGCGTGGTAGTGTTTTGGTATGTTTTAAAGGTAAATATAATAAATGAGCAACATAATTAGTAATTAAAAGTACAACTTATCGTAGTTAAAATAAACAGAGCTTAATTTTTGAAGGAAATCCAGGGACAAGACTGAGACAAGAGGTGTCTTTAACCCCTAATTAGCGCAATACAGGTTGAATGTGTATATATAACTATGGTTTTCATTTATTTATGTATTTTTCTTTATATAAGTATGTCTTTTAATATATGTTTTTTTTTTTGCTCATGTTTTAATAGAATAAATCACTAACGATTTAGTTACAATTTTATTTTGTTATTTATTCTCTATTTTGTACCTTAGTATTTGTACCTTTTTGTGATGTTAGCTGAAAGAAATCTCTTATGTATTATATTAGATAAGCTCACCTTTGTACAAAATCTCAAAATTGTAATTATATAGCCTTTGTATCCAATAAAGTATAGGGTAATACATAATTCGAATTCATTAAAAAAAAATGCTAATAAAATTAAACCGACTTAAAGAAACCACTGAATAGTACGAAATAACTATCCTTTACTAATCAAAACTCAAATACAAAAGTAATTTTATAAATGTGATAGAAATACCTATATAATTAAATTTGACAGTTACCGAAGTCGGTGCCAAATCAAATTTGAGTGAACTTGGCTTAAATAGATACCTAGGAATGTCTACAATTAACTTCTTCTCTAATTCTGGAGCGCAATGACATACAAGAGAATCATGGCATGACATCAGATTGCGAGTCTATTGCGCCATGACCGTAAAATGCACTTTTCGCGGTAGATATAGCGCCACTATACGAATTACATTATAAAATTATCATTTTGACAGCAGATATGGCGCGATATTTGGCTGTCGCCATTGAGTACCTACAACGGGAGGCGCGATTCACAGGCATTCCTCTCTGTAAAGGTATAAGTAAAAAAATAACCATCGCACAATAGTAACTAGTTTTTAATCGATTTGTTACCATTTCTATAATCGAATTCACTGTGTCAAGTGCTCCGCAAAATTGTCGTCTTATATCGTCCGGAGGAGCAACGAAAAATCCGCCACATCTAATCTGGCCAAAGACGGAATTATATTCCATATGTAAGTATAATTTTTGTACTAAGTACTATTTTCGACTTAAATATTTTTTTTCAGAAACGTTTCACTAAATCGATTTACCGATTCGCCATAACGTATTTCGATTCATTCGAATATGTTGCATTAACTTGTTCATCATTCCAGAAAGTAGTATCGTCACCTTTGTCATACAATAATGAACCTTGAATTGGCTTAAGATTCGTACCTCGTTCGTGGTTTTTAATTGCCGAATTGTACAAAATATAACCTAAATTTATAGCTAACATTTAATAATAGACCTTAACGCGTTACAAATAAAATTATAATTAAATTGCTTAAGAAAGAAAATATTTCGTCGTAGCATTTAATTTTAGACCTTAATTTATCGCGAATAAAATTTCAATCCAGTTGTTGTTACGTATTTATTAAATTGGGGGAATGTTGTCGAATTGTTTGTGTGCGTAAGGGTAAAGACACTCATCATTACATTTGAGCGCTCTCATTTACCTCTCCTCCCGCAAAAAATGCCAGAAAGTTTTGTATGAGAAATAGCGCGTATGTCGCCTCCCGTTATTAATAGGCAAGGAGCATATAATATGGCTGTCGCATGCTGACTGCAAGTTAGGTACCTAATAAGAGCGCGGATCATATCGAAATATAATCGTCAACACTCCGCAGTATTCGACCATATACAGTCCACAAGATGCCATAAAGAATAGAAATATCGAACCTCTTAAAAATTATCTTTTTAAGTACATTTCAGTGATTAATTTATAAAATAACAATACTCATACGTATGCATGTATGTACAAAATATGTAACAAAATGCGTAAAATTTGTTATAATTGGCACTTGTCTTTGATCGACAAGCGTTTAAAATCTCTTAACATTTTGCTGTGGCTGACAGTCCAGTCACCGCAACACTCTCTCCCAAACTCGCAAGCATTTATTTTTTGTTGTATTTCAGTTTTTTTATCAAACATTTCTAATATTTCTTAAAACTCTTTTAGGCACTAATAAACTTGTTAAATTTATGACCATACCGATAGCTCGAGACAAAGAACTTGCACATATGGCTCTCGTCTTCTCCAAACTTGTCTTTAAATTACTTGGACGTTTTACGACTTTAAATCACCGAACAAAACAACAGTATCTATTGCTGTTGTGTTTCGTTCGGTGAATGAGAGTGCCGGTGGCACATCTCCCTCCTTTCCTTAAAGGTCGGCAACGCACCCGTGAGTCCCCGGACGTTGCGGTTGTCCATGGGCGGCGGTAATCACTACCCATCAGGTGATACGCTTGCTCGTTTGCCCCCTCTTTTATAAAAAATAAATTATAACATAAACATATTATTGTTCATCTTCATAGTAAGCGCCTACTCATAATACTACAATAAAATGTAAAAAACAGACTGATGCATTAATCTTACTAAAATATATAGTATAGGTACTCAAAAATACATACATACCATATATACATAAATAATAAGTAGGTATTTTTAAAAACCTTTAGCATCATTAACTCATAAGATTCCTTCACAATTAGGATTCAAAGCTGAAATCAGGACTCACTTGCTCATTTGCCCCTTTTTTTACAAAAAAAGTACGATTTGACAAATAATATAAATAAATAAAATAAACATTCTTAAAAACAGCCTCTAACAGAGGTACTCTCGGGAACTCGGGGACTTCATATTTTCAGAAATCTCTACACGAGCCAAGCTAACCCTTGACGTTCTTCAAAGGAAAATTAGTCGAGCCGTCTCGCGCGCAGAGGGTTGAGGAGCACACGATTTTTCTAGTACCTACAGGTCACTGTAATACTCAACTCGCTATTTGCATCAATTTTATGCCTATTGAGACTATATTAAAGTTCATACACATATTGTATACAATATACATACATCTTTTTTACATAACGTCAATCATATCCCGACCACGAGACGACTAAAGCGAGTACCTCAGTTTTCCCTTAGCCTCCATAGTCGTCACTTGCCCAATACGAGAAGCCTAATTCAGAAAGAAAGAAGAAATACAACTTTTTTCAACTTAGCAACGAGTAGGTATGGGCGAAAATTCCGCAGAGAAATATCGACGAGATAGTTTTGAGTACAAATTATCCTTGTCGAGTACTAATAAATAATTAGGGTGAACAGATTACCTACTAAATTTATTTCTTTATTAATAATGAAAAGACTTTTATTACAAAATTATAGTTAGAGAGCCAGCGACAATAATCGTGGTAGTGTTCGCAACGTCAGATGAAGCGCCTGTAGGTAGTATCAGTCCGCCTCTACAACTTTTTCCCCTGACGTTTCTCTCCAAACCTTCGGCGGAGCGCGCTAGAGCGCGTTTCAATCGATATGAGATTGATATTCATCAAGAGTGTTCGCGATGTCTGAAAATCATTTTATTCCATTGAGGAGGGTCCAATAACCACAAAAATCACATTTTCGGACAAATTCCCCCGATCAAAAACTTACGCGAGAGCGCCGAAAATTCGCAGGGCAAAAATTCATAAAAAGTTTTTGCAACGGATAAAATTAGGCTCAAGCGATTTGTATTCATTTAAAAATCCCAGGAAAATAATTTTCTAACAAATCAGATTACACCAACTTTTCCATATAAAGTGTGAGGGCTCGCAGATTCCGTGTAGTAGCGTATTCTTCAATCCGGACAGGTGCAAAAATGTTTGAAGATGCAACCACACCGCCTCCCTCACCGTTTTTTAAGTCGCTCAACATGAAGGAGCCGGTCCCGCAATTTTTGTTCCCAGGGAACCCCTTCAAATTGGCCAAGAACCACCCCCGTAATAGGAGTAACCGACTTTGAGCTCTTGAAGAATGCCCGAAAATTGAAGATCGGCCGTGTTCAAGGATGGTCAAAATGATGGTAATAATATTGTTTCGCCCGCACCCCTGTAATAGGCAATACGCACCCCGAAGAAGGGGTAATTTTTTTTTTCAAACTAACATGATGCTGGTGTCACGACCCGTTTTGAAGATGCGAAATAAAATGGTGATGGTAATTTTTTTTTTGCATCCTTACTAAACTTTTGAGGGCACAAAATTGCATATCAAAGGGGCTGGTGGGGGTGCGAATGAAATTTTTATCAGTATTATGCGATTTGGAAATTGGTTTTTAACGATAAATAGTCGGCTTTTTCCGACCATCTGTTGATATGTCACCACTAGAGCTCAATATTTTTCCGTTCACATAGCGGTATTTTCCTATTCCCGATGAAAAATCGGTATTTTCTGATTCGAACGCGGTATTTTCTGATTTACAAGTGGATAATTTCTAATTGATAAGTCGGTGATTCCCGACGAAGAGGCGATATTTTTCATGAAGAATCAACGTTTTCCGATTCAAAGTTAGTATTTACTGATGAATAGCCGGTATTCTCCGAAATATCACTACGGTCAATATTATATTGGATAGCACGCATTCAAACCAAGATGAGTGCCAAGTACTGTGGGCCCCGATTTGGTACGGTTCGGATCTAATCCCGTGCTTCACAGATGTTATTATTACATTCATTATTGTCATTAATGTCCATTCTTTCTACAACACGTGAATTTCTAATTTTGATGGGATTCTACTTACTGCTTCTTTGACATATATGTATCGCACCGGAGAGGAAAAAAACCGAACCACCATAACTGATAGGAGTGTTTTGGTGACCTTTTGAAATGATGGGAGAATTCGTAATTGCGGAGTCGGTAGGCAAGCAGAAATGAAGAATATAAACGAATGTTTGCAACTGCCTCATGACCGAACTCGTAACTTCAAAAAACCATCGCAAAGTCTAAATGATGCTTCTCCTCAAAATACGAGGCGTTTCATTCTACTCTCAACTTTTTTTTTAACAGAATTGGCAAATGCCGAATAGAACTGTTTAGAAAAATGGAATTGCTCATTGTTTTCTTTTATTTTGAAAGATTCTATGATTTCGGTTCGGCATGTGTAGATTCTGTAAAAAAATTCTGCCTGTTTGCGATTCTGAAGGTGGCGTAGAAATTGCAAACGGCATTAAAATTGATCTTACCCCATCGTCAAAAGTTTCAAACAATTCAGCTGTAATGAGCTTCTGGCCCCCGAAATCCAAATCTAATTGCGATTCAAACATTTACGAGTCAACTACGAAATAAAGACAGAATTAACTGTTTTTTCTCAATGTTTGAATGTCAAAGAAGCCAGGGTATCAATTTCTGACATCGCGAAAACTGTGCGACTTTTCATTTTTTTAATAAAAAAAATTTATTGTTAAGAATTGTTCGAGCTTAGGGGGTCAAAATTTTTTTTACTGGCTCTTGTACGCTGATAGCATCATTCTACAGAATTTCAGCTCAAAATTCGCTTTTTTTTTACTAGTGCTCGAAAAATACCCCTTTTTACGAATTTTCGGCGCTCTCCCGTAAGTTTTTGATTGGGGAAATTTGTCCGAAAATGTGATTTTTGTGGTTATTGGACCCTCCTCAATGGAATAAAATGATTTTCTGACATCGCGAACACTTGATAAATATCAATCTCATATCGATTGAAACGCGCTCTAGCGCGCTCCGCCAAAGGTTTGGAGAGAAACGTCAGAGTAAAAAGTTGTAGAGGCGGACTGATACTACCTACAGGCGCTTCATCTGACGTTGCGAATACTACCACGATATTGTCGCAAGCTCTCTAACATGTTTGATTGTTAGCTCATGATTACGTAAACAAAGTTAACGGGTACACGTTACGTCTATATCCTTTCATAAATAAAATCAACATTAACATAAAAGATATGAGATATAAAACATAATCCGTCTTACTACAAAAAAGATAGACATGGCGTAGACTATGTTTATATGTAAACACAAGCTGGAGCTAGTTTAACGTGTGACTAAAAGCACTGAAACGCTGTAATATATTGACACTAGCCTTTGCTAACGTCATTTTTTACATGTTTTTAAACGATGTCTATCTCTAAAACTGTGTTTACCTAAACACGTGTTAGATCAATGTTTAAAATAGGCTTTGTAGTAAGACGGAATATGTTTAATTGCTACCTTGACCGACTTTAACAGCCTGCGCAGGATGATAAGAGAAAATATACTTATCTATAATTAAATAGCAATAGAAACAACAACTTATTATATTAATGTTTAATATTAACAGTTTCCACTATGAATTTACTGTATCAGTCCGCAAAAAAAATCGCAAGAGTCAGCGATAGAAGCAAGAAAAGTAATCCGTTTACATACTCGCGGTCGCGGTGTAAACGTGGTTTTAGACTTAATATTATAGATGTCTATGGACCACACTTTGCTTGTTTGGCTTTGCTTTATTTGCTTGTTTTTCAACTACAGCAAACACACACTAAATTGATTTGAGGTCAGTGATTCAAGTTTACTCCATTGGGACTCAAAGAATTCTTAGTAATGCAATATCCAGTATTAAAATTCTTGGTATTGACCCTTACAGATACAATAAATCAATGGTAATAAATTATTTATTTTGTGAAAGATAGATTTTATAAATATTTAAAAAAAATACGTTACTTAGGTAAAGTGCCCTTTTTATTACCGGCTAATGTAACTTGTATTTCCGCGAAAGTTTTTGCATTAGTTTCCGGCACAAAAAATGCTATTAACAAACATGTGAGAATGGTGGTACCAGCGAAAAATAGGTACGTCGATGCTGGTCCTAAAACTGTCACGAAAACAACAAGTGATTTTGTTATTGTAAATCCAATTAGCACCGAGATTATTTGACTTATAGTCATCCCCAAATTTCTTCCTTCACCGTCGAATAGTTCTGCAGACAATGGCCACATTACGCAACCGAAACCTGAAAAAATGTTCATTTTAATCGACTTAAAAACTTAACTCACTATTTTTAGGACATTCTTCGGGATCGATTCTGCGAAAAAGTCCCATGACTAGCTTTTAAAGGTAGTAGAGCCATGCTGCATTGCAGTATGAATAGGGCCGGCTCGCCCGGTGAAATACCACCTTCTCACAGAATATCGGCGTCAAATAACAGCATCTATTGCTGTTGTGTTTCGTTTGGTGAGTGAGTGCCGGTGGCCCATCACCCCCTCCCCCTCATTTCCCTCCTTTCCCTATTTCCCTAAAGGCCGGCAACGCGCCCGTCTTAGTATCTATATAATAATAAAAATCGAGGCATACGGATAAGTTTTTCCTGTTTGTTAAATTTAATTTCTTGCTGAAGAATTAAAGACAAATGGAAGCAGTAGTTTGTTTGCGTTGCGTGTAATAGATTTTGATATTTTAAACAAATGGGTATTTTTTTTCTAAGATTATTATTATTAACATTTTCTTATTTTTATTACCTTATTATAATTCTAATACGCTATTATAAAGAAATTATGTCAAAAACTTGATTTATTAGTAATTTTAAAGTAAAAGATATCTGATTTGACTAACTGCCATGATATAAATACTTTGTGGGGTAGTAGCTGATTCAGTCTTCGGTGAGCAGCTGTACTGGACAAAGTTAAGTAATTTGTTGTTTCTATATTTAATTTCAATTGCTGCTGTCTAAGGTTATAATATATTGTTATTATGTGCTAAGTAATGTAATATGTTATTATGTAATTGTGTAATAATGCAATTTTACTGATCCATTTTGTTCTTAGCTTTTAGTAACTAATATCACATTTTTGTAGTTGTTAAAAACCTGATAATTATTATAGAATGATATTACAGTTTTCTTTCGTCTTATTTATACTTACCCTCTTTAAACAATTTGTCGACAGACATTAAAATAGTTCATAATCAAACACGGTCAAATAAATAATTCAATAATAGTAATTCAAAGCTTCTTCTCACTGCTATATCTAATAGAATCTATTACGTGCGACCCCGACTGGCACTATAATAATTACCCATATTCGCCCAAAACATTGCCGTTGTGTGCGTGCGACGGCGCGTGCATATTAGCGCATACACATACGAAGCGCGGACGCTGGCTTTCTATGAAGACATGTTGTTACCGAATTATCAAGCACAAGTCGCAAAACAAAGTTTGTAATAGATACGTATAATAGGCCAGATGACTGCTCTTGAAACTAATATATTTTGTACATTGTGTTAAAGTAATTAAAAATTTTGAATACAATTGCGAAAAAACTACTTGAAGTTGGAAGACATTTGAATCATTGGGTTTTGAATTTGAGTAGTGGGAACAAATTGGGGGTAAGTTAGAGGAAGATAGCATTACATAGTCGTGACGTCACAATTACGCGGAGACATTGCACGGCGCTAGGAGTGACAGAAACGGAACTTATCCCCATCCTATTCCAACTACAAAAGTTTAAAAGCGAATAACTGTTACAATTATCCTAGTATTTCGAATATTATTTCACAGTTTTGTTAATGATAACTAAACCTATCTTTTAATTGTGTTTTTAAAAAATAGTCGTCTGGGTAGACGACTATTTTAAAAAAAAATTGAACTTTCTACATACATCCATAAATATCGCCGTATCCCTAACGGGGTAGTTGGAGAGGACGGAGCGCCCAGCGTCGCGGTCCTTATCACATTCACTTCTTATGTAGAAGTGTAGAATATGTAAAAATACTGACAAAAATACTGCAGGATATTACGTCTATCTGTCTGTCTGTCCGTAACAATCTGTACTGAGCTGAAATTTGATAGACATGTTTAGTAATTCAAAACCAAAAATGAAAAACAAAAAATTAAATAATGGGTCGGTATTTTGTACTACTACTTTGTTCCCAATTGCTTCAGCGCTTTTAGCCGACTTTTTTAAAGTCTTAATCGTTCATTGAAATGTTCACAGGTTGTATTTTTTAACATGAAACTTTTATAACACGAAAACGCTTGTTCACACAAAAATGTTCACTTACCTCCCGAATAACTAAAAACCACAAACACTAACGATATTAGAGGCAAGTAGTTCAGTGCACCAGTGATCAGATTATCATGTCTTTTAAGGAAGAAAAAAAGTCCTAAGCCCATCTGAAAAAAAAGGAAAATCTTTTTTATCTTCCATTTTTACATTCTGGAACTTGAGAGGAATTTTTAAGTACAATTGTGCCAGTAAATTTTACCTATACGCCTATATTTTTTTAAATTTATTGAAGCATTGGTTTCTGGGCTATAACCAGCTTTAATAAGCTGGAGACTTATTGAAGTTGGCTATAATACAGATTGTAAATATTATCCAAGTAAAGATGGAATATTTTACTTGGATGGACGATAGGCTGTTGTTATGTACGGTTCTGCTCTGCCATCCATGAAAAAGAGCACTCATTTCTACAGACACACACCATGTTCAACAAGAGCGTAAGTACTCGCACATATATATAACAAATGTGTTACAGCCACCCAAGCCGGCTTTGTTTGCACGGATATACTCAATAATAAAAATTTATTTATTATCATAACACATAGAGACATAAGGAACAAACATCATTACTAAAACAGGGTAAAAACAGAGATATTTTCTAGATAATTTCATTTCAAAGTGAAATTCAATCAATTTATTCAAGTAACCCAATTACAAGGTGTTTTTGAACGTCAAATTTACTTTAGTTCGGTTCAAAGAGAAAACCTGGACACTGAGAAGAACCGACAAGAAACTCAGTCAGGTTTCATTTTTGCAAAATCATTTTACAAAATACAATATTCAGAAATCCAGTAAAATGTCCAGAGAAAATCATTTCCAAACATATTTTGTTTTCAATGAAATTTCATATTTTGTCTTCAACGAAATCGTTTATTTTATAGTATGATTGTCTAATCGATGTACGTTTTATAACAAATCTAAATCTATTTTCTGTTAATCGAATAAAGCCTTGGAAAAATCTCAAAAAACACCAATGGCATCCTGACATCCCTCCCAAGCTTGAAGTACAGTCTTGATCAAGTTATCGCCCTCTCGTGAATCCGAACTGTTGACCGTGAAACACTCCGTGAATGTTAAAATGTGCCAGCATTTGATTGAGTATTATTTCTTCTAATATTTTACTTGACGCTGATAATATTGACACCGGGCGATAATTTGTTGGATTGAACATAC
Organism: Zeuzera pyrina; assembly: GCA_907165235.1. NCBI lineage: Eukaryota > Metazoa > Arthropoda > Insecta > Lepidoptera > Cossidae > Zeuzera > Zeuzera pyrina. The sequence goes on from OU015639.1 coordinate 5,285,753, forward strand.
ATTCTGATTTAAATAATGGAATAATTTTACTGTTTCATGAAATTGGGAAATATCCCTTGATGGACACATTTATTAGGAATCTCTACAAAAATTGGCGATAATATAGATATTACATTAGTTATTATATTAAGTAATAGTCTCCATAAATCTTCACTTCTTTTTATTTAATTGCTTGAAAATGTTTTCTATCTCAAGTGAAGATGTGTACCTAAATTGAAAATTAGACATTTTTGTTCAAAAGCGTCTCTGCTGTATACGAAGATGATTCTAAACCATTACTTATTTCAATAGGTGTATTCGGAAAATAATTTTTAAAGGCATTAGCAATCTCTATTTTATTACTAACAATTTTATTACCAATTTGTATTGAAAAATCTTCGTTATTTCTATTTTGTTTACCACCAACTTCGTTGTTATTAGTGTTCTATGTAGGTATGTAGCCTTTATTGTATTGTCTGACTTTCTAATTTTATTCGCGATATAGATCGCTTTTGCATGTTTTGATACTTTTTTAAATATTTTTGAATAAGTGCGAACATAGTTATGAAAATGTTCATCTGCAGTGTAAAATTTTTCGTCATATAACTCATAAATCATAAATATTTTGGATAGGTTTTTGACTAAAGATTCATAAACGATGTTGAGATCATCAACCAGAAGAGTTGTGTTTGCAAAATTTGCTAAATCATAAGTAAAATTTTCAGCCTACTCTCTCTCAATGATCTAAATTCAAATATTTGTTCTGATTTATGTTTCATGTCCTCTATTTTTATTAAGTGAGCTTTATGATCTGAACGGACACCAATAACAATAGTATGTTCTATAATTTCACACTTATTCATAAAAAAAATATCTATACACGTCGCGGAATGCTATGTGAACCTGGTCGGTTCATGGAAAATATGCACTAAGTTAAATGAGAGAAAGAGCGGAATGAGCATATCTCTTTCCTTCGAACTATCCAATATGTCTACATTGAAGTCCCCACACGCTATTATTGACTTCTTACATTTGCTGTCTTGTGAGACTCTCCTTCATTGACTTATCAGTTAGAGTGATCAGTCCATGCCATAGTCCATGCTCTCCTCTATATAAATTAAAACTTGACAAAAACATGATGTCTGTAAACACATATTTTTCTATTAATAATTCAGCATCTAATATTTTGCCAGATAAACTATTGGTATTTTGATGTACTTATTCATCCATCGCGTTTGACTTTTTACTCCGGCAATAAATTCAAGAAATTACAGTTTTATTTGATTTCATGATCATGTATAAGATACCTACATTAGATCGTAAGGCATACGTGCATATTAGCAATAAAAAAAAGTGTCATATTTATTACAGTTATAAAAAAACAGCGATGAAAGACTGACGAAGAAAATGTACAGAACAAAAGGGAGTGGTAATAGAAGCCAAGGAAGACCAAGGCTGACTTATGAAGATCAAATAGCCAGAGTGTTAGCAGACGGTAATATCAAAAGCACTCGCATACCTAGGTGAGAATGTGTGGTGAGAATGATGAGATTTGAGGAAGCGAAAGAGGTATGTAAGAACACGACGCTTGGCGCTTCGTCCTCTCTGACTACCCCGTTAGGGATACAACGTGAAGTAGTATGTAAAAAATACAAATTATTTAAAAATTTCGAATTTGAAATATTTTGTTGTTTTTTGGTAACTGTAATAAATGTAACAGATTGTTGTTTCTACTGTAAAGTTGCTAAAATGTGGGTACGACTCCGTGGAATGTGACCCGTGCTACTAAATCCATAACCCGTACGCTACTAAATTCATAACCCTCTGAATACATTACATATAAGAAAGTTTGTTTTACTTACCATTCCAATTGCCGTCCCGCTCAACGATACATAAATAATTGGCTTCCTCCCAAACCGATCAGATAAAGTCATTAGAGAGCAACTCGAGAACAACTGTATCAGTCCCACGACTACCGACGCTATTTCAGATCGTACATTTGTTCCTGTAGACTCTAGTATGGTTTGCAAATAGAAGGTGATAGTATTGTAACCAGTGATTTGTGGTCCGAGGTATACAATTGTAGCCAATAACAAACTTTTTAAAAATGGCCTGTGTTTTAAAAGGGTCAACTTATTCACCTTTTTCTCATTAATACTGAGTGCATATTCTATTAATTCTTCTTTAGCTAAATTTTCTGATCCTCGAAGAAGTATTAATAGCTTCAACGCTTCGTCGGTGCGACCTAAAAATTAAGCATGATTAAGTGATATTTATCATCCTAATAGCAAAGAGTGAATGTATGGAAATAGGGAAGATCGAAAAATATGATGGAAGAGGCCTTTAGCTGATAAGAGATATACTTCAAACATTTACAAAATGAGCCAAACTAACCACCAGGCTTGAACTATGGGTACCACACAACGAACTTTGGAGGAGCTCTCAATAACACCCACACTACAAACCAATTTGGTAAATTTATTTCATAAATTGAATCGGTGATCGAACCCCAGACCCCAGCTTGAAGTATAGATGTTTTACCAGCACGCTAGTGGACCAGTCGATACATATTAAAACAACATATTTTCAGAAGAGAATATGTACAATACTCAAGAAGAGAATAAGCCGTCGAAACATCAGCTCAAAAAGAAAAGGATAGCTGCTAAGATAGCGTCACGCAAAAACATTATATATTTATCAATTCAAAGAAATAAATACTAATCATACTATGATAACAATTAAATATAAGTTGTAGTAACCACACTAACAAATTTATATTTGACTTTATTTTTAAGTAAGTGTTACAATTTAGAAGTGATTGAAAAGTAAAAATCTGCGGAAAAATTTCAAGAAGTATTTTGGATTGTTTCAATATTTCATTACAACTTTTCTTAAGCGTTAATATGAGATTTCACACGACTATGAGAATTTCTTTTTCTGCCATGACAACTAAACATGTCGGTTAGAAAAACAGCTATGACAGATGACCAGGAAACCCAACAGACGAATATACCTATTTAATAATCGCCCGTGGTAGAACGTGTATGAAACATTACCAATTGTATCTGTGAAGTGTAAGGTAACGAAATTCAACTTGTTTTTACGTAGGTAATTAACCTGGAAGCATTTAAAAAAATAAATTAAAATCGTGTGACATTCATTTCTTTCTTTTTTATTGACGCAGGAGAAGCCTACACACAGATACCCAGCCCCTAAGAGCGAGATTCGGTTATGTGGGCTTTTATCCATTAAATCTCTTGCGGTGGGCATTCTGGGCTCGTTTTTGAGCTCCGCGATCTACACAATGCGTCGGAGCCTTTCTCGTGCTGTGCGAAGCGCTCGCATTACTACGATAGCACAGATCTCATTCCATGTTAACTGCTCGAGATTGTAATGATGAGCGACTGATGCACTCCGAACGGCCGTGACCCCGAAGACCACTTACGTCAGGCGGACTACACCGCCTGACGTAAGTGTGTGTAGCCTTATTACCTGATCATTTCTTTTATCTTTCAACGAACTAAGGAATAAAATACTTAAATAAATAAAAATAACGTAAATTGTTGGGCTTAGAACTTAATAAGATACTGTACATTGTCATTGAAATACATGTATTATAGATGAACATAAACTTGTGCGTTGTACGTATATCTACCCATAGGACGTTATCTAAATCTGGATATTATCAGTGTATCCGTGTTGATAATGCACAATCTTACTTAATCAAATACCAACATACAGGAATAACAGTATAAGTTATTTGTACAAAATGAGACGATTAGGGCCCAAGCACACTTGATAATTTTAGCAACTGCGATTAGCGTTATTTCTTTTGATATTGGTATCAAAATTGCGTGTTTTAATGACTGTGTCAGTGACGCAATGCATTTCGAAGGCTTTCTCATAGTCAGTGGCTAGCGAGTAGCGAATACTGTAGTAGTGTAGCATAGTAAAAGTAGTGAATTTAGGCCCCTATAGGCAGTCGTGAGCACTACCCTGACGTCGAAGACTCGTTCTCTCTGTCGTCGTTTTCGTCATATCAAGCATCTGTAGCGTCGGTGACGCTGTGACTCTGGCCAAGAGTTTAATAGCTCCAATAGAGGCAGGAATACCCAAATTGTCATTGCTAGATTGACCAAACCGGAAATTTAATTCAAAATTCTTCTTTTTGGGAATCAATGCGTACATTATTACAAAGACCGAGAGCAACAAGGTTTTTAATCACAATACGTTAGTCATATAAAGGTAAGAAGTACTTGGGCGACCGAACTTTACTCGGTGTCTTACAAAAAAAAAACAAAAAAAGTCCGACCACATTGCAAGATTCAAACCCGCGTATTTTGAGCTTGGTAGATCTACTTTCTAGTTACTGTGCTATTGAGAAGGTAAACTGCTGTGAAATTAAAAAAGTTTAGAAGTTTTAAGTGTGTGAAAGACGGCGAAAACGTTTTTTTCCAGAATTGAGACTAGATAGATATCTCGGTCCCCTCAACCCCTATATTGTAAATTTCATCGAAATCGCCAGAGCCGTTTTCGAGTAAGCGATATCAAATATATATAAAAATGAACGCTCAGCTGATGAAATTAGTATGAGGGGTCTAAAATTTTTTTCATATTTCGACCGATGTTCTTATGGGGAAAGTTGTTCAGTTTCATGGGTACGTCAACCCCCTTTCGGTAGTGTAGGGTATTTTTGTAACATCTTGTGTATACACGTATATTTTTTAAATATTCGGATTCGCATATGACGATGTGGCATTGAAACGCAACATCTGCAAACGACCGTTACTTGCTCATGCAAGCGTCATGCAAAATGAATGACAAAGCATTAGTGGTTGGTTAAATAATTGTCACTCAACTATTAATCACTGCATTACATTTAACTCCAAGCGTTAGGCCTAGGTTGGACCATAGTTTAATTAACAGCTAATATAACTTGTAATGACAGCCATAGACGCCAGAAAAAACATGTTTACTTTAATTCTACTAACCTTTAATATAAAGAAAATACGGACTATCCGGTATGAACAGTATCGGTACAGCTGTGACACCAATAATGATTGTACACAGCAAGTTAAAGGTGAAATACGTGATGAATGGACCAATACTCAACACGAAAACTACAGCAATCGAAGACACTACCTGACAAACTGAGCCCAGGGAACCTCGAAACTCTTTCTGAAATAAGATATTTTTATTTAGCAAACAGTACAGCACGTAATAAATAAAACTATGTGTACAATAAAATATCACTTGTACGAGTAAAGTATACTCTGTTATAAGTACATACAGATTTGACGTTAAAAATACCAATGTTCACTGGAACAAATTGGTCTGAGTTTAACTCTGACCATAATTTGACATACAATTTGAAAAGAAATGCTTTCAAATCAAGAGCGCTTATGCAAGCCTGTGGGTGCTTATTGCTCCCTTAACATCCGGACTTTGTACTTATCGATAGACGTGCTTACAGGATTCGTAAAATAATTATAATGACAGTGTTTGCTTGACAAAATGCAAAAAAAATCTCAATCTTACAGTCTCAATAAATTTACAAAGTTAAATAATAAACCCTATACTTTATGAAACAACAAAAAAAAATACAATTTTTATTAAAATCTTTCGTCAAAATTACTTCTCGCGTCACTTTAGGGTTATCCATTAGAACAGTTCCAGTTACTATACATACTATAGCATACGTTATTACTAAAACTATCCTATAAATATAGGTACCTATTGTTTTCTAACTACTAGTATTTAACATACTTCTCTCTATAACTAATCTATCTTTCGTTATTTTATGCTATTGCTATATTATTGCATAACATTAAAGCTATATAAAATTACTATTATTATTAAAATAATCTAAATGTCTGTATACATCTCTAGCTTTTGACGATATTGCTTATCTCTGTTATTACAGGCTACAATAATGGAATTAGTAAATTTAATTCCATCGCTACAATTAACTGTAACGGGGTAAATATACCTAATTTTAGTTTTAAGTTTTGTAATTACAATACCTTATCTGTGTCATTATTTGCCAACTATTGAATTAGACACTCTTGCGCACTGATTATGTCTGTTTGCATGACTTTTACCACTGTCGCGCACTATTCCGAGCTCTATTTCCGTGAATTTATCGCACACCATTCGTACCGCTATGCACGGATTCTTTTTGTATACTTTTTATCTATATATTTTTATTTTTTAAGGTCCATTTTGTTTATTTATTTATTTATTAATAAGGCACATGTTACGCATATATATGCATTTCCAAAACTGCTGACACGATCGTTGACCCAAATTTAACAAACAAATTACTTTTGGTACAACCATCGACCAAGGGACAACTTAATTAGTTTTAGCTAAATTAGTTAAATTGTAATATTTTTTATAATTAAATTTTAAGTACAATTTTGGTTTTGTTTTGAATCCTACGGCTGTAGCATTCATAATTCACAACAATAGAGTATCAGACAATGCTTTCATTACCTAACGTAATACAATAAATCACTGCTAGTAAGCACTCCACTTACAAGTATACGCAACATTTACCGTTACTTACATAGGACATAGACATTTCATGCAGTGTTTTTCGTGTTCAATGACTATATAACAAAGCACGCACATTGCACATGCATGTTGCGAACATTACGCATCAACTCTTTCTCACCTAACTTGTGAGAAGCCTGCTCCCTACATTAAGTCATAGCTGTATAAGACAGGCCGTTAGTAGGTGCTTTATTATTACAAAACAATTCATTCCAATTCTAAAACGTGTCATGGGACACGTTCGAAGTTTGAAAATAAATTAGTTGTCGCCAATCACGGAATTAGCATCAAATCCTAGTAAATGTAGGTAAAACTGTTTCCAGAAATTATAACATTATGCGGAGTAACCATAGAACGTCGGAACGATGAGCGGTGTATATTATAATTGTGTGTAGGTTTTTTGTAAAACTCCTTTTATGTTAAATAAATTGAAAGAAGTACTTACCTCCTTGTTTCAATTTATTTTACATAAAAGTAGTGCAACACACCTGTACCGTGAATATAAAATCATAATTCTTATATTTATTAAAATGGTCATCGAAAAGAGCAATTTTTGATTTAAAAACCGCGACTGCATCGCGTTAAGAGTGTATAAAATAGAGCCAGTCTCTTCGTTTGTGGTAAAGACGTGTGTATATTATTGTGCAGTCTGATAACTATTTTATTCTTTTTCATATTAACGTCCATTAATTTATATCTTTATTATTAATTTGTATCTTATGAGTCGTATAATTTTAGATTTAATAAATGAAATTATGCAATATATAAAATAACATCTAAAAGAAAAATAATGACAGATATTGCTTAGAACATTTCTAATAGAATGGCAGGACTCAAATGGCAGTGAGCTGGCCATGTAGCGAGAAAATCGTATTCGTAAAATACCACCGTAAGTGGTGATCGTAAAATGACTGAAGGCAAACCGGCAAGCCACAGGTAATACAGAAAGATATTGGGAAGGTGAGGGACAAGAACCGAATGCAACTGTCAAAAACGGATCAGGTGAAAGAGGTTAAAGAAATCAAAATATACCTACCAAATTAATCGAGAAAGGAACATGAAATATAATTTTTACTAGGAACATTTTACAAATTAGGAAATTGACTGCATAACTAAGTCCATAATTATGAATTTGTCAATAAAATCGTTATTTCGTTCCCGACTATTTTCTTTGCCAATCCCACAAATACTAAAAAGAATAACCATCAAATTAACTCCAAATAAAACATGCAAAATTATTCCCAACATCGCTCGTAATTTGCTGTGGTCATTATCTTAATTTTATGGGCAGGCTGTCATCTCTGCTGCGGAATAACAAGTTCATTTAAATACTAATTTATGCCCCTGACTCTGATTCATACTTAGCTGCACATTTAACTGCTCGCTATAGTCGCATTGCAGTCAATGCAGTAGAGCTTCGGTAGACGCATATTATATACTCGTAAGCAATGTAGTGACATCTACAAAAGGTAAATTGCGTTTCACGAGTACTAGTAATCTTCGTTATTTAATATGTGGCCTAAAAATCTTGACTACACCGCGGTAGGAGCGGTGTAGAATAGCCACTCTGGAGTATATTGTGTTCTGTGATGGGGCCAGTCTTTTCGTTTGTGAGAAAATGTGTACTTATGTTATCGTGTTAAGTAAAGTTTGATAGGTATTTATAAAGTGATTTAAAACAACTGTGTTATATAATGTAACATCACAAATTCACGACTTATTTAAGTCTATGATAATGTGTAACAGTGGGAAAAATCGAGGAATGATTATGAAACGAAATTAAAGAGAAATCGAACAATAGTAAACGATGTTCAAAATCAAATCACTTATTCAAATAAAGCTATGTATGCATAAGCTACAAATAAGCTACAATTTTTACGTCAAATCTACCATCCGTTCAGTAAGAAAACCTATCTAGTGAAGACCCGACAATAAACGCAGTCAGGTAATATGTGGTAAAGCCATGCTGTGTTACAGCACAAATTGGGCTGGCTCACCCGGTGAAATACCACCCACTCACGGAATATCGGCGTAAAATAACAGCGTCTATTGCTGTTGCTTCGTTCGGTGAGTGAGAGTGCCGGTGGGCCCATCTCCCCCTTCTCTCTCCTTTCCCTCTTTCCTTAAAAGCCGGCAACGCATCCGTGATGCCCCGGACGTTACGAGTATCCATGGGTGGCGGTGATCACTTTCCACCAGATGACTCGCTTGCTCGTGTTTTCCCCTCACTTATAAAAAAAAAGAGGTAAAGTCGCGTCCAAACAAACACTCCTCTAAATTTTAACTATAAGTATAGTTCATTGTTTTAGTCTCATTCAAGCCACAAAAAAGTTCTAATTCTAATACAAGTATTCAACAGTATTTATTTACATTAACAAAAAGTACATACATATGTTAATATTTGCAAACTTAAAACTACACATTATCTTAAATAATAAACTTATACACATAAATAAACAGTATTACATAAACAGTATTAAATATACAGTATTTATATCTAGATTTTACGGTCTACAAGATAGTATATCTGCTTTGTTACCCAAATAGCAGAGTTGTCATAAGCTTGATTTTCCTTGGATTGTAAATTGCATGTCAAGTTTGACGAGGAAAGTTTTTGACATTTTTGCTGCAATCTTATTATTTTAGTGGATAATGAGTGTCTGTTTATATTTTGGTACCTAAGTAATGGTTATGTAAATGTTTATACATTTCAATTAACTGACCCCAAAATACGTATGTATTTATGAATTCAAAGTGATGCAATTAAAACGAGTACGTGAATGATGCGAAGGATATCATATTATGAAGGAAACGGTCCCTCGAAACAATGTTCTTTGTTTTTAGTGGCGGAGAGAAGTTGGCGCTGAAATCAATTTTTTTTTCCTTAAAATATGTGTCAAAATATATCTTCTTAAATGCTCCCTCAGAATTAATGATTGCTCTAAAATAGATGATGTGATAAATTCCTAAAATCTTTAGCTATTTTCCGCTCAAACTCCAAAAACCACCAATCGACACGTGTTTCGCTTCTCAACGAAGCATCCTAAGCTAATTAGCACCAAATCGGTGATTTGATCACCGATTTGGTGCTGGTTTTGGAGTTTGAAAATAGCTAAAGCTTTTAGGAATTTATCACATGAAATGGATTTCCGCAAAGTAACACCTGAGTCTATTAAATATCTAAAATAGATTACTTAAAAAGTTATTAATTTTTGAAAATTCTAATTTTTTAAATATTTCATCTGCTAATAAAACAAAACAAAAAATTAAATTTCAAAAGAGTAAAAGGTTTTGAAAGTCTAAATATAAATAATAGAAAATATAAATCTTTATTGCAACGAATTTTAAAAGAATATAGTTTTTGAGTTTTTTTTTTTTATAATTACTCATTTATATTTTGTAGCAACAGAAAAGACATTATGAATTTCCGGTCAAATACCTAGTTTAATGTTAATTTACTATTTTTACTTGTGAACTTATAATTGTATTTTAAAGCGTAAAATCTGCTTAACTATTATTCGAATAATAAACTAAGTAGGTAAGTATATAAAATTAAAATTTATTAAGATTATAATCACTTCAAAACGAAATTTTTATTCAATCAAAATTTCGTTACATATTTTTTAATACTTATGAGGTTTTAAGTATTTAGAAAGTATAAGTATACTTAAAAAAAATCAGGTCAAACAGACTCATAAAGTAATTTGTGTTTAACATGGCGAATCACAGGTCTAGTAATTATCGCGGATATTTAGCATAAAAAATTTCAATTAGGTATTAGAGACAGTTAGAGATGTACCTACCTATTATCTAAACAAGTGTTCTTACAAAGACATTTTAAAATGTGAAAGCGAAAAAAATACTTATATGAAAAATGTTCATCACCTTTAGTATGAAAGTCTATTTTAAGTGAAAGTAAAAAAAATCCATACATATGTAGTCATTATTTTTCATTATCGACATACAGAAAGATACATTTTTTAGTATCTTTTAACACGAGGACAAAGCAAATTACACGGATTTCAAGTTTCAAAGTTCATTTAAATACCTCTGCCAAATGCAGATCGTCACGTAGATAACTTGTTTAAGAATGGAATTAAAAATCATCGTCTGGTCAACAATTTTTTGAACGAACGCGAACTGTTAACTCAAGCATAATGTTTCTCGAAGTATTTATGGCAGCATGAAAATTATGCAAATGAAACAATTCATTTCAAGAAAAATATGAACTGGCTGAGCACGTTTGGGCTCGCATTACGATATGTTTTATTAGCTATCTTTCTTTAGAGGGACGCGGGAAATTTTTTTAATAGATACTCGACCCTTTTCGTTTGTGACCCGCGGGGTTATTACCTAAAAATTTGCAGACAGCGACAGCCACGCGATCACTACGCGACCGGTGACTAATTGTAATAAAACATTGGTATCATATACGACCCTTGCGTATCTATTATTCTATGACCATAAAATGCACTTTTCGAGGTTGATTTAGCGCCACTATACAAATTACATTACACAAATTCTCGTTAAGACAACAGATATCGCGCGATATTGGCTGTCGCATGCTGTCTGCAAATTACCTAATAAACGTGCGAGTGGGTTATCAGTATCACGGAAAGGCCGATCGCAGCGCCGCAGTCGCGCGACGATCGTTTTAATTTCACTGATTAATCAACAGAGCCAGCACTAGCGATTCGCGACATTATATCGTGCTCGATTTACAACATGTCGCGGTCGATTGCGCAAGACTCAGCTATCGCTTACTGGCTGCAGACTGCCGTTACGTAATAACTAATAAGGTAGTGGGCTGTGTGGAACTAGGTAAAATTGACAAGGTGTTTGTCCTAGACAGACGTTGAGGGGTTCTGAAATCTTCTACCGAATGTAGAACTCCCATAAATATTGTGTCCAAGGCTGAAGCACAAGAAAGGATCATAATACACGTCTAAATATTGACAGTACTGTATTAACAAAATGTAATATATGGTATGACAAGGTTGGACGACAGTGTACTTGTGTAAAAATAGTATATAATAGTGTAAAAGTGAAGGAGGGAATACTTAGATGGCTTGTTCACATTGAAATCATTAACGATGAAAGATCAACGATGAAAATCTACAGAGTAAAAGTGAGCGGTAGCAAAAGCAAAGCAAGACCAAGGCTGATTTATGAAGATGAAATATCCAGAGTGTGAGCTGACGGAAATGTCAAAAGCACGAGCATAACTAGGCGAAAGTGTGTAAGTACATTAATGAGATTTCAGGAGGCGAAAGAAATATGTAGGGACCAGAATGCTTGACACTATACCCCGTTAAAGTGTATGTGTATTTTGTGTACGTAATATATGTACTCGATGACTGATACAGTTTAATTTATAATCGTATGGGATAGTATTGATTTATTGTGGTTTAAGACAGAGTTAATTTATGGTGATTTAGTATTGTAAAAGTTTTATGGCAATGATACCCAGAGTACATAGCAAATTTTCCATAGAGATTATTTTATATGATTGCAAATTATTTAATAGGAAACTTCGCATTAACCTCAAAAGCATATTACACGGTAGGAATATGCTTTTTGGCAAAAACAAATGAATATAATCATAATGAATGAAATTATATTTAAAGGAATTCAGAACAAGATAAACCATCGGTCTGATAAGGTTGCGGATGATCGGAGTATGAGCGCACTAACACTGCGAGAGTATTGGAGAGAATAAATTACAAAAAACTGCCATATTGGTCATAAGGTATTGTAATACAAACATTTATGCTTGCTATATCTGAAGAATATACTAACACTGGTCATAAAGTATAGAAGTACAAATACTTACGCTTGCTATCTCTGAAGAATACACTAACACTGCACAACATGTAAAACCATCTGCGAATCCATTCAATATTCTCCCAATTAATAGCAAGTAAAATCTATTTGCAAATGTAATAAAAAGGAAGCCGCCTAGTCTAAACAAAGCGGCTAAGTATAGGCAATGTTTTCTGCCGAAGAAGTGAAGACAAAGTCCCGTAAAGGGAATACCTGAAAAAAATCAGTTTCAATTAGCTTTAATAAACTTACTTTAATAAAAGTTTCAGAGCGGACGCACTTCAGCAGACTGTCTAGACTTTTCGTTTTGTTTATTTGACACAAGGGCAAGACAGTTACAAAACCAATCTGCCCACAGACAGCGAAACGATTTATCAAAAGGTGCAGGCCATTTTTCTTATTTCTTTAAAAATTAAAATCTCGATGTTTTCGTCTTGCATTTATAAAACTAAAGCGCATACAATAGCTACGTGCAACCCAATGATGTTATCGATACAAATATGACACCCGGTACCCGTTTGAGGCTCTACTTTATGTATACAAAGTAGAGCCTCAAACCCGCCACATATAGTTTTGCCCATAGTATACGGCACATTCACATGCCATTCCACAGGAAGCCGACAGTTGGTAGATGAAATTGCCCGTGGCTGCCCGTTAAGAAGGGACATTCTGTCTATATTGACGTGCCCTACAATATGCGTGGCTTCTTACATTTTGAGGCTACCTACGGCACAAAAGAAAAATTTAATAAAAAAGTTAAACTGACTTCAAAAAAAACACTAAAAAGTACGAAATAACTATCCTTTACTATATAATCAAAAGTTAAGTACAAAAATAACTGTATAATGTATAACGAAACAAATATCAATATAATTAAATTTGAAGCCGATGCTAAGCCTACTAAACTAATAGACTTTCTGTTGTTGCAGATTGATTTGGCACCGACGTCAATAACTGTCAAATTTAATTATGATATGAGTTTTTGTATCGTATTTATAAAGTTACTTTATACAAGTTTTGATTAGTAAAGAATAGTTATTTCGTACTTTTCAGTGTTCTTTTTTTTTTTCAAGTAAATTTAATTTTTTTATTAAATTGTTTTTATTTCTCCCTTTTGAGTGACCTTGGCCTAAATATATGTCTAGGACATGTCTACAATTAACTTCTATTCTAATTCTGAAGCGCAATGACATACAAGAGAATCATCAATATACCATAAATAAATAAAGATTATAACCAGTTCACGTTATTTGGTCTTATTTGGTGTATCTTCTAAGCTCAGTCAAATACCAGTGAAATTAAAATGCGAACGAGGAAGTTTATCCTTTTAAAATAAAATAAAATTATAAGTCGGTTCGTAAATGACGGAGTACTAAGGTTCTAAGGTAACAAACATAAAAAAATACAACCCAATTGAGAACCTCCTCCTTTTTTTGAAGTCTAACAAAGGTTAACAAAACTACTTGTGTACTGTGTACATCATTTATCAGATAGTTCCTTTTATTAACCAGCTCTCAGATGTTTTTTATATCACCATCTTCAAGTAATGCTCGTCCAATGCTGAACATACTACTCCATTTATTATATCAACCAATTCCTATAAAATTTTAAATAAACTACATATTTCATATCGAAAAGCATCTCTTTATAGGTAACGATTGATTAAAATTAAAATAGACACTGCGCGACACTCAATATTTCATTTTATTAATATACATAAATGTATATAGTGGGTTTTAGGTTTACATTCAGTTTTATTCCGTTGAAAGATATATTTTTGTTCATGATATGTGTTCGAGTTCATTTTAACTCGAAACTGTAACTGACTCATGTGTGTCGTGCTCCTTATTTTGTTTTTGCTTTGTTATTTTTATTTAAATAATTCATAGTCATAGAAAAAGGATATCCAAGTCTATAATATCTTCAACTATCATAATAATTACTTATCTTTTTATACCCCTCATATTTCATACAAAATGGAAAGTAGGTAGTTATCAATTTAGGACGTGGATGATAAAACAACGACAAAGGCAGGGATAATAAGATTCGAGTTTAAACTCAATCAAGTAATTTTGACGAATACTAATAGTTACAGTATGTATGTTTTAGTTCAATGAATAATCGCGGGTCAAAAAATGACAACATAACGAAATATTAATAAAAAATAAAAGATTTCAAAGAATTGTTCAAAACGATTTTTAAAGGAAACAACGCAAAAATTACTAAAAACAGTCATGGAAAATTATTTCTTAGACCTCTAGACCATTGTTTCTCAACCATTTTTATGTCGCAACCCACAAAAAAGCCAAAAAGTTAAGTATAAAATCTTGCGACAGGCAAGTACATGTAACAACGATCTTATCTCACTCACCCAGTGTTTAATTTTTATAAATAACAGTAAAAAAGTTAAATTAAAATAGACAAATTTATGACAAAACCAAATGTGCCTTCTACGTCTGCTGAAACGGTGAAGAAAAAGACCAGCTTATACAACGGCACATATTTAAAATATGGATTTATTGCATTGTATGAGAAGCCACAATGTGCTGTTTGTTTTCAGTCGTATCCGCGGAAAGCATGAAGCCTTCAAAACGAATCCGGCATTCAGTAACAAGACACCCGTCTTTACAAAGTAAACCGTTAGAATTCTTCGAGTGTAAGTCACTTGTTTTGAAAAATCAACAAATTGCTATAAAAAAATCCAGCCGTAATTTGGTTCTCCTACTTAGTAACACCGCGAGTTACGAGGGAATCTAAGCCCCATACTATTGCGGAAAGACTCATTTCACCCGCTGCTATTGATATGGTCAATATTACAAAAAAAAAAAAAAACTTGTTTCAGACCAGAAAAGTCCATCTTTGTTAGTAAGACAATACTTACACACTAATGTTAGTAATTAACTATTCTATTTAAATTATTAATTTATATAGTGCTGGACCGGACGATATTGGACAGAACGCAGAATTATGATAACTCCGGAAGAAGCTAAAAAATCGAAAACTATACAGCTTTCAAATGATACAATATCGAGATGTATTAATGAAATAGCCATCGATATATATAATCAAATAATTGAAAAAGTTAAATTAAGTGAATTTTTTGCCATTCAGTTTGACGAGTCAACAGAGGTGTCGAACTTGGTGCAATTTTGATGTTTTGTCGGATATGAATGCGAGGAGTCTGTTAAAGAAAATGTGCTTTTTCGCAAATCAATTCCTGGCCGAGCATCCGGCGAAGGACTTTTTAACGTACCTATTCATTGAAGCAACACAAAACGAAAACTTGTACTGGAATAAATGCATTGCGATATGTACTGATGGCGCGAAATCGATAACGGGGAAGAACAGTCGCGTAATAGTAAAATTAAGACATTATGCCTCATGTGGAATGGACGCACTGCTTCCTTCACAGAAATACGCTTGCCTCAAAAAAGATGTCCAAAAATTTACAGTGTTTTATCATAAACTGTTAAAATTGTTAATTTTTGTTCAATATGAATTGAATTAATACTACACTAAGTTTTTAATTATACTCTTTATTAGTACTATGTAATTTAATGCAAACACAGACACACCCAAGCACCGCCATATTCTCCTTTACTGGTGTTGCCAACCTATATTATGAATTATCTACATATCAATATCCAACATCCCCCCTTTAACTTTGTAACAGAATTTACTTAAACTAATACAAAACATAATCCTTCAAATTACTTGGGGTTTTTATTTCTCTTCTAGGCCGATTAATTCTATTGTTTACAGGCACATTACTTTCAACATTATAAGGATCCTGAAATTCAGTTTTCTCAATGAATTTATTTCTACTATGATTAATATGTTTTTCATTACGAACAATTTGTTTACCCTTTTCCTTTTCTAATTTAAATGATCTAGGCCCTACCTTTTCTATCACTCTACCTGGATACCAATTCTTATTTACATTATCTTGTATACATACATTTTCCCCCGGTACAAAAGTTTTCTTATTTTTACTAGTTTTATCATAATTATTTTTGGATCCCATTCTATTTTCTAACATTTTACTTTTTACTTCTGTAAGTATTTTAGGTTTTAAGACATTACTAGTACAAGGCAAATTCGTTCTTAATAACCTAGACATTAATAATTCAGATGGACTATAATCTAATCCTGCAACAGGTGTAACTCTATAATTTAACATTGTCATATTAAAATCTTCATTACTATCCAAACATTTTTTCATCATATTTTTAACAATTCCTACGGCCTTTTCTGACATTCCATTTGATTGTGGATATCTAGGACTTGAATGAATTAGCTCTATATCTAATGATTTCACAAAGTTTTTAAATACATAACTTTCAAAAGGCATATTATCACAAACTATGTATTTAGGAATACCATGTGTAGAAAAAATTGGCTTCAATTTCCTTATAACAGAATTAGCTGTTTTATCATCTAAAGTTTTTACTTCTATCCACTTTGAGTAATAGTCCACTATAACAATATAATCTTTAGTCCCAAAGTGACAAATATCCATACCTATTTTAGTAAAAGGGAGATCAGGAATCTCATGAGACATGAGAGGTTGTTTTGAGTTACACGGTCTAAATTTTTCACAAGTCTTACATGACAATATATAATTCTCTATGTCCTGTGACATTCCAGGCCAATAAATGACATTTCTGGCACGTTTTTTACACTTTACAACACCTGCATGACCTGTATGTAAAATTCTAGTCATTTCTTTTATCATACTTTTAGGAATCACAACTCTATCATTATAATAAACAATATTATCTTTTACATGTATATAATTTCTTAGTTTATATAAAGTTTTTAAGTATTTATCATGTATACTCTTATCATTATTTGGCCATGTACTATTGTACCAAACTAAAATCTGTGCTAAATATGTATCATTTCTGGTTTCTTTTTGTAACTGTTGTAATTTATTATTTGAAATTGACAAATCTGTCTCTAACCCATGTACTATTTCTTGTAAAGTCGTTTCTATTTTAGCATTGTCTGTAATATAATTTCTAGATAAATAATCAGCAATAAACATTTTTGGACCTGGTATATATTCAATATTCAACTCATATCTCAACAGTTTTAGAACCATTCTTTGTAACCTAGAACTGATTTTATTTATATCCTTCTTTATTATATTCACTAGTGGTTTATGATCCGTCTGGACAGTAATTTTACGCCCATACACAAACTGATGGTACTTTTCTAAGGCTGCACATATAGCAAAAAGTTCCTTCTCAATAGGTGCCCACCTAACCTGACAGTCAGTATAACACCTAGAATAAAATGACACTGGCTTACCGTTTTGCAGTAAACAAGCCCCCATACCCTTATTAGAGCTATCTGTTTGCAAAATCACTTTACCCTCCTTGCTAAGTATAGCTAAAGTGGGTGCACAACTTAATTTATTTTTCAATTCTTTAAATGCTACCACTTGTGAATCACTCCAACTCCAAATAATATCTTTTTTAAGTAAATTTCTCAATGGTTCTGTTGTTTTTGTATAATGTGGTATAAATTTACTTAAATAATTACACATACCTAAAAATTTTTGTAACTGTTTGACATTTTTTGGCTCTTCCAAATCTAAAATTGCTTTAACATGTTCTGGGTCTACTTTTATTCCCTCTTTTGATATAAATAAACCTACATATTTTACATGATCACATTTATATTGTAATTTTTTGCTATTAAATTTAACATTATTTTTCCTGGCAGTGTCTACTACTTGTGACAATATCCTATCATGCTCCACATTATCCTCTCCTGCGATAATAATGTCATCGTAATAAATGTAAACACCCGGAATATGACCAAATATATCATTATTAATTTTTTGCATTATCTCCGGAGCAGATGATATACCAAAAGGCATCCTAATAAACCTATATCTGCCAAATGGGGTTCCAAATGTACACAACTTATCCTCATCATCTAGCAATATCTGCATAAAACCATCTTTCATATCAAGAACAGTAAACACCTTTTTACCTGCTAAATTATTATAAATTTCTTCTGGTGAAGGAATTAAGTATCTTTCTCTCAAAATGTTTTCATTTAATTCTTTAGGATCTAAACACAACCTCAAGGTATGATCTGGTTTTTCTACTACAACTAAATTATTGCACCAAGCTGTTGGACCCTGCACTTTTTCTATAAACCCAATTTTTTCATAATAATTTAATGTCTCCTTAAGTCTATCTCTTAATGCTAAAGGTACTCGTCTAATGGGTTTGATTACAGGTATAGCATCTTGTCTAACCTTTATTTTATATGTTCCTATCTGTCCTATACCCTGTAAAACGTCTTTACTTGCTTTTATAAAGTTTTCTTTTTCTTTGCAATTTTCTTGTTGCATTACATCAATTTTCTTTAAAAAATCTAACCTAATACAATCTGGTAACCCTATAACTGGTTGTACAGGCAAATCCACAACAGTAAATTTAATTTCTTCATTCCTACCTCGGACGATACAATTTAATACAACAGACCCTAGTGTTTTAATTCTATCACCATTATATACAACAAGTACAGTTGGCTGTTCTTTTAATTTTATATTTTTATTTTTTATCACATTGTAAATACTAACGGGTAATGTGTTACAATCAGCTCCTGAATCTAACTTAAAAGTTATGGTTTTTCCTAAAATTATTATATTTTCTTGCCACTGTTTACATAATGAATTAATACTTCTTACACTGTCTATAAAAACTTCTTGCTCACTGGCATTATCATTATTTTCTTCTACCATATTAACTGTTTTCTTTACATTCCTACTCGGTTTTTTAGTTCGACACACCACTGCAAAATGATTATACTTCCCGCACACTGCACATTTTTTACCAAAAGCAGGACACTCATTCTTTTTATGAAACCTATCACACTTAATACACTTAAAATTATTATATATTTTTGGCCTTGCTCCCTGTTGATTTTTGTTCACCACTTTCTCCATGTCATTCCTGTACTTATTTCTGCTCCTTAATGTATTAATTTCTTTGCTTTCTATGGTCTCTAACTGGCTCCTACCTGCTTCTGCAGCTCTGCATATTTTAATAGTTTCTTCCAAATTTAGTTTCTCCTCTCTTAATAATCTTTCCTTAACACCTCCATCTCTCAATCCTATTACAATCATCATATTAATTAGTTTCTCCTCTTGATTTTCTAATTCACACAATTTGGCTTGATTTTTTAATTTGGTAATGAAATGATTAACATTTTCACCCTCTTCCTGCCTCATGTTTAGGAATTTATAAGTATTTATTATCACATTCTTCCTGGGTTGGGCATACCTGTCAAAGGCTTCAATAACTTTGTTCAACGTTTTTAATTCTTTCACTGACAAGGTATTGTACACGTCCAGTGCTTCCTCTCCCGCCACGTTGAGAAAAATCGCAATTTTCCTTTCCTCGGATTGCTGCCCTAGCCCGGCGGCCTCTAAATAAATTTCAAATGCTTGTTTAAACCTGTTCCAATTTGCTCCTTCTCCCGAGAGTACTAAGCGATGTGGAGGTTTAATGCCCTCCATATATCCCACTTCTGACACCATGTTCAATATGAATTGAATTAATACTACACTAAGTTTTTGATTATACTCTTTATTAGTACTATGTAATTTAATGCAAACACAGACACACCCAAGCACCGCCATATTCTCCTTTACTGGTGTTGCCAACCTATATTATGAATTATCTACATATCAATATCCAACAATTTTATTAAAAGCCGACCGTTGTAAACTAGATTGCTTTCCACACTCTGCGAAGAAATGGGTTTCGAGAACAATTCACTGCTTTTTCATACTGAAGTGAGATGGCTGTCGCAAGGAAAAGTTTTAACAAGGCTTTTCGAATTGCGAGATGAATTAAAAATATTTTTTACACATGGAAAAATTCTAAAATTTCGAATTTTTACAAGATAAAGAATCTTTGTTTCTTTGTTACTGTTGGCTTACTTCAGTGACATATTTTTACATTTGAATGACTTCAATACGAGTTGACAAGACCGTAACAAAAACATTTTACTTATGACAATAAAGTCAATGCCTTTATCAAGTAGCTTAGTATCTGGATTATACGCCTTAAAAAACGAAATTTTGATGCATTTACTGCAATTTCTATTTATATTAACAAAAAAGGGCAGGTAGAAAATTCAGTTATTGTGCAAAAGAAGGACCTTGAGCGAGAACGGGAGAAAGTTAAGGTCGTTCGGAGACAACGACGCGTCGCTAGAGCAATGGTAACCGCGCTGTGAATTTACGAGAGTGCAAAGGGGGGAATTCTGATATTGCAACCTTCAAAAGACCTCTATAGCACAGTATCTCGTCACGAAAAAAAAGTATATCATGTGCCTGTGCCAGCAGCGAAAGAGATAGAATGACGCAATAGATTGTAGTGGAAAGAAAACAAGGAATCATTATTCATTCTGACTGATGATGAATGTACCACACTGTACTTTGGACTCGGGTCCATGTCCCGTGTATTGTATTTTGCTTTCGTATCAATGGTTCTAGGGGACTGTGTGATCGTGTATTGGAAATCATGAGTCAGTGTATTAAGAGTAATATAGTTTCATAACTTACTAAAAGCTGAGCTTAACCACGTCACTGAAGTGATCCAGGAGCCTTCTTCGTCAGTTAATGGCTGAGATAACACTGTTGTTCCGTTCGTCAATTTGACCAGCATAGGGGATGCCCACGATATACTTATACCAGTCCATAACGCTCCCATATTTACTGTAAAATAACAATATTTAGGTTGTCGTTCACATTTTATTTATCAGAGGCTAAATACTTTAAGATCATTGCAGTTTAGTCCTTGATGAATAAAAACAGACGAACGTATTAAGTGGTCATAATATAATTAATTTCATTATGGTCATAGTAAAACTGTTAGAATGTACTTAAATCCATTTGGTCTACCGTCTAGAAAATATAATCTGTGGATGTTCTGTACACGGAAACGTTGTATGACAGGTGCTGCAGTTTTGTGTGTCATGAAAATGTTATTCGCCTTAGTTAATTGTATTAATTGAATTAAGGTAATAAATATTATTTTTCGTGATGCATTATTTTTAATAAAAACAACACATAGTCGTGTCGCTCCGTCACTATTATGTTATGATCATGTTTATTCGCAAGTATTTGATAAAATTTTAACTTTATCTTGAAACAAATTATGTTCGCTTTCGATGGGGTCTTGATAGCGTACCTACAAATTTTAATTGTATTGTGTACCCCGTTGCCGTACTGGCGTGATGTGTTTGTTTTTTTATTAAAGGATTCGAACAATCCGTCTGTCTTTATGTCCCAAGTCTCTCACCCTCCTATTTTATAACCCCCGCCTCACTTCCACTAACAAATTGTTTTCACTTGCTCCATTGAGTGAAGTTCTTTAAATAGCTTTTTTTATTTTCGATTTTAACCTTTTAGCTAGTAAACTAATTAATCTGTGCCTTTAGTATGAGATAAGAAAGAAAGTCTGAAAGTCGTTATGATTACAAAGCATCACAAACCGTTACAAAGTGTGACATCGTTCAAATTCACTTGGATTGCGTAAACCATTTCTTCATTATGTCGCGACTGAGCATCTACGTCTGGCGACCATACTACAAAATTCCTGTATATTATAGTGCCATGTAGCTTGAAGATACTTAAAGATTTCTGTTGTAAGAAGCTACAATAGTTGAACCTTCGGTGTCGTGAGCAATCGGAGTTCCAATATGCCCGTTTTCAGCGTTCAGTAGCATTCATATGTATACTGAGCAGGTCTGCTTCTCCTTCCCTTGACGATCTTCGGCCTTGCGCTAGGGGATGTCGATACCTACGTTCCGTAGATCTTAAAACCACCAACATTCGCCGTGGATCACCATTGCAGGAGTTTTAGTGGATATAACTCTCACATAATCAAGTCTCTCTCCAGGAGATTGACCAAATACCAAAAATGAATTGTTCAAATTTGGCGTTTTTCGCAAAGAATATGTAGAAAAAAGGCAGACTCCCGCCTCGTGCGTAACGGACTTGCCTACTCCCGGCAGGATACGTAAGGATGTTGAGTTGAGTGTGAGATGCGGAGAGCATCTCGTTATGCATTTAGTACCTACTAATAAAAAACGATACTAACGATTAAGTTTTTCGTGTTTGTTAAATTTTATTTCTTTCAGTTATGTTGAAGAATAACAACTCTGGGTTTGAATAAATAAAATTATTTAGGCATCTAAGGACGTTATAATACGTTCGTTTATGTGATTTAGACATTTTTATATTTGCGACGTTGTGGAGAACGAATTAAAGACAAACGGAAGCGATATTTGCGTCGCATGCGATCCCGACTGGCGCCGCATTACGTGCCATAGTGCGTGTTTATTAACGCGCGCATCTAGCACACACATACAAACCGAGTATGCTGACTTTGTATGGAGACATCCTACTGTTTTGTTTGTACTGTGCTTTTGGTGACCTCGAGAAATTTGCAATAGTTGTGCTCGATTTTTTCATAGGCTCATAGTCGACGTGAAAGCTATAAGAGGCCGCTGACCTTAAAGAATATCGCCATTTAGCAATAGCCGGAACTAATCAATGATTAACGTGACTTCTAAAACACATGTAAGTGAAATAATCAGAACGTAAATATTATTTTGTTTGTAACCATTCGCTGAATCCATATCAACTATTTTTAGTACATATTTTTAATACATACATATAATATATCCTCATGCTGTATCCCTAACGAGGTAGTCAGAGAGGACGGAGCGCCAGATATCGCGGTACTTACGTAGTTCTTTCGCCTCCTCAGTCCTCATCATTCTTCCTATACACTTTCGACTAGGTTTGCGAGTGCTTTGACATTTCCGTCAGCTAACGATCTGGCTACTTGATTTTTATAAGTCAAACTTGGTCCTTCTTGGCTTCTGCTACCACTCGCTTTCGCTCTGTACATTTTTTTCGTGAGTCCATCATCACTCATCATCATTTCTACGTGTCTGAACCTTCTAAGCTTATTTTACTTACACATTTTTTAATAATTACATTAAATAAGTCGCGGTCGCACGAGTTTGCACAAATGAAAACAAGCTTTATGTAATGAGTAATAAAAGGCATTTCTTTAATAGACTATCGTACAACCGTAAGTAATCGGCAACATCCTGGTATATATTTTGCGCGTTGTCTGCATTTTACGCAAATAAGCGCAAATGTCTGTTCTGTATAATGTGCGCATTTTATGTAAATCAGGTTAATAATATTCACAAACGAATAGAGTAAGAATTTATAATGTATAAAAATGTTTTTTTTTCAGTATATTTAAAAAACGATGATTGGTTCATCGAAAACTGCGACCAAAATAGGTCCTGAAGATTTTCACAGAAGGCAGAAATGAATTTGAATACGAAACACGAATTGATCCTTAATGATCTGCGAGCAAAGAAGTTAAATAAAAATATTGTACTTATAAAAAATGTAACGTCTCTCGTTTATTTTTCTCATAGATGGGAATGAAAAGTTGTGTGTCACTCGGTAGTGAAATCATTTTTTACCTCGGACGCTGTACAATTCCTCACTGTGCTCAAGATTCTACTTTAGAATCCTTTGCTCCGCTCTGAACTCAAAATAGCGCCTCCCCGTAAAGATATTATTTCACTCTTTGTTATACTTACATACGATCTACTATTAAATATTAAGGGTTAAAGTATGAAATTGCCGTTTCGTACTCAAAAAAAATTTTTTTTTCTACGATGAAATATATTTATTTAATCAAAGTATTAAATCATTGAAATCATTGCCTATGCGTTTTTCCGTTTTAGATATGAGGAAGCTGTGTGATTACACCATAAAGTGACCACTACACAGTTACCATCACATTTCTACGAGTAAGCTTCGCTTTAGGGCATTGGTTTGGCGTTTGACCTGGAGTCAGCCATTGCGTTGTTTGCTTGTGATTATCGTAAAGAATCCACTTTTCGTCACACATCACGATTCACTCTAAAATTCCTTCATTTCTGTGCCGGCTTAACTAGGTACGGAAGGCTTTAACGCGCGCTGCTCTCTGGAGATCAATCGAACTATGAGGCACCCATTTCTCAAGTTTTTTAATTTTACGGATTTGCTGCAAATGGGTCAATTTTGTGGGTATGCTAACTAACTAACGTCTAACTAGCTAACTAACTAGCTAACGTCAATCTGTGCCGCTCATTCGTTGGTAGTTTGATACGGATCGGCTTCCACCATTCAATTCATCGTTATTTACCTTAGTGGCTAGTCTTCCTCGCGGTTCATTCTTCGAGTTGAAGTTTCCACTACTAAAGCGGTTATCGGTTAAACCAAAAATGTACGTGCGTTCCTTCGCCATGTCCACTCCAAACACAGCATTGACAGTACGAGCAATTTCTATCTCAGTCGGAACTCGTATTCCGACGTGTATTATCAATCATCACGTTAAAACCTGAATGTGAAATCCAGTGGCTAGACACTTCATACATTCATACATTCTGACAATGTTTCATTGCATAGCCACAGTGAAATGTAGCCAACTTTTACAAAAAAAAATTATTTCATTACGTTGCCTGCTTTAACTGTCATTATTTGACAAATTTTCAAATTCAATTTAGTTTGAAAATTTTCGTTTCGGTGAATCGTTTTAAGTATTGCTTGTGTTTAATGATATGTGATTTATTCGTCGGTGCGTTAACAAATACATAGTAAGTAAATACCTAATTGCCTACTTCATATTTATTCCATGGGGGCGGTCACCACTGAGGAAGCCACGAGCTCAGCTATGGTATATAAAAATTTTATGGATTTGTTTTTGTTGCTATTTGTGTTGTAAATTTATAGTTTTTTTTTTTTAATATTAACACTATTTTATTCCAGGTTTGCAAAATACCCGATACTGAGTGTGATTTATACTCAATATGAGTACCCGATCATCAAATAAATGTATCATTTGTAATAAACGGAGAACGTCTAATTCTGGGGTATTTTTAGCTCGTTTGCCTATTGAACCTAAAAGGTATTTTTGTTTGTTTTTTATTAATTAATTACTATTTATGCACATTATTGACACTTGTGAGAATGATGAATGAGATATATACAGTTAGTGATAGTTTGATATGTCCCAGGCTGTCCAAGTTTGATTCCCTGCCGGGTCATGTATTTAACGATATTTTTTTAACATACGCTTTATGGATGCTTTAAAATAAAACAATACAAAGTGATGCAGTGACTACGGCCTAGAACAACAGCTCGATAAATGTGACATCTCCACTTCAGGCATGCTGCTATGGTGGCATCTAAGTCGCCTCATTCTCCTGGTGTCTCTTGATAGGAATATATAAGACAGATTATGATTATAATTACTTTCAATAATATTTGTTAACTAAATGTCTCTTTTACAGATGTAAATTGTGCGTACAAGCAATTGGACAAGAGGATTTGGTGTATTTACCAATTGAAAAGATGAAGTTGAAGTTTGTCTGTACACTTCATTTTACTTGTTCTGGTTTTAATAAAAAAGGAAATCAATTACTCAAGTTTGCTGTACCATCATTGTTATTGCGATTCCACCTCTACGAGAAGAAATATTTAAAGAGTTCCCTTTACATGTCGGATATAAAAGAAAGCAACTGGACCGTGTAAACAGGTATTCAAATCAATTTATTAAAGTAAACCTAATTTCAAGGTGTTTTTGAACATTAAATCTACCTTACTTCGGTTCAAAAGAAAACCTGCACACTGAGAGGAACCAACAAAAAGTTTCTTTTCGATAATCTCTAGTAGTAGTAGTAGATAACAAGTAGTGATTACTTACTCAGTGATAAAATCAATTGAAAGTTGAACAATCAAAAAGTCATCAGTTTTTTAAATTTAAAATGTTTTATATTTCGAGTGAAAATAGTTTCACTCTGAAATCTGACACCGTGCAGGTTTAATTTTAATTCAAAATGGCCAGTGCGTTAAAACTGCAATTTCATACTTTAACCCCTATTATAAATTCTATACTTATAACTATGCTTATAATATTGATTTGGTATTATGTAGTCAATTTTTTTGGTTAATTCTATTAACGTTGTGGAATGTAGATGTTAATAATAATAAGAATAAGCGACCTCAAGCAAAATTACTCGACCTCAATCTAAGTGACTGTATCAACTATTATACACCGAGGCACCACTGCGCTGAGATCGCCATAATTTACGACTTTATTAATATTTAAATGTATTATCTTATTTCTTAGCTATTTTATACACACCTATTATAACTAGAACATATTGCCTCAATAATGGACTAGGCATCAATCGTAACATTTTCACAACACTAATTATTTTTCACGTAAAAAAATTTAATTCCCAAAAAGTAAAAAAACTTTAAAAATAATGTTTTAAAGACGGTCGACTTATTCTGCAATAAAGACTCTTGTAAATCGATATTCAAAAATTCGTGAGTGCTACGCGTGCGATATTTTATGCATTTTGTTTATGCTAATGATATTTCGAAGACAAGAGACGAGACATTGTTAGTTAAATTTGTTCAGTGTTACGTACCTACTTAAAAAGAAAGCACCTGTTTTCATAATTAAATACTCCGTTACATGTATCTATATGTAAAACCTATAAGTAAGTCTAAATGAAGAATCGGACTGATTCATCGACATATCAAGAGTCACCGAGCCACAGCTTAAACCGGCGAGTCTTGATTCCATCTTGATTCTTGTTTTGTATTAAGTTTCACTAGATAATAGTATCTGTTCTAATAAAGAATTTGTGGAAATTTTACCATTAAAGGATTGAAAAAGTGCCAAAAATACTACGGATAATTTTTTTTCTTTCTTTATGGCATGGCGCACAGATTAGCGCATTTACCAATGTTACTTATTAATAAGTATAAATAGAATCGCAAGTAAATTAGTTTTTCTTATCGTAAAACTCCTCCAGTAAAGTAATAGTAGTTCACTGAAGTTAAAAAAGGACTTCTTGGAAGAGCGCGAGAACTTCAACTACACATGTTTATTTAGACCTACTCCATTCTTTTCACTTATACATAACTTTAAAACACAATATACTATCACTTTTGTATTTTAAAACTCCCAAAAATGTAAAAAATAGAAAATCTAAGTAATATGACATACTTACTTCTTCCGTTCCCACCAAAAAGTCTACTACGGATAATGACTCAAAACTTTTTGTATGAAATCTATGCAATAAATACTGTTTAAGCAATATTTTACCGACTTTGAAAAATCTATTTTTAAGAGCGTGAAATGAAGATAAAGTTATAAAAAAAAGAAGTAGAATACTCGTAGTATATATTTTTTTGCTTGGTACTGGTACTTATACAAGGTTTTTTCGAAAGGATGGGTAAATGCCAAAGGGTAATAAAGTACCCATGATGAGGGAAATCTTGCGTTCTGTAACTTCGCTAAAAGTAAGTAAATAGTTCTAGTGTAACACCTCAGTTTAAAAAAAAATTTAGGTTAGGCAACCCTATCAGCATTTTTATATCGCTAGCAAACATTTGTAATATAGACAGAGAATATGTAAAATATAGGGATAATGATAGGGTTGTACATTTTTTTTGTATGGAACACAAAACAAATATATAACATATTAACATAACATATATATAACTTCACGCTGTATCCCTAACGGGGTAGTCCGAGAGGACGGACCGCCAGGAGTCGTGGTCCTTACACACCTCTTTCGCTTCCTCAAATCTCATCATTCTCCTCACACATTTTCGCCTAGGTATGCTGTGTTTTTGACATTTCCGTTGGCTAACACTCTGGCTATTTAATCTTCATAAGTCAGCCTTGGTCTTCCTTGGCTTCTTGTACCTCTTACTTTCGCTCTGTAGATTTTCTACGTTAGTCTTTCATCACTCATTCTTTCTATACCCGAACCATCTAAGCATTCTTTTCTTCATTTTTACAATAACACTGTTGTGCAATCCTGTCATACTGCGTATCTCTTCATTGTTTATCCTGTCCACAAGCGTGACACCGCAGATATTTCTGAGAGACCGCATCTCCACAGCATTTAATATACATTCGGTCGATTTCGGGCATATCCAGGCCTCACTACCGTACAACAAAGTTGGCACCAACACCGCATTGTGGATGGCCATTTTAGCAGTGTTAGATATATTCACACTACCCACTAATGCGGGCAGAGCACCGTTTACTTTATTACCTGCTACCCGTCTCTCCACATCCAACTCACATCTTCCATCCCTCGAAAACGCACTCCCAGATACACATTTTAATTCACTTTTTCTAGACATTTTTCATTTACACAAATCTCACATTTCGTTTGTACCGCTTCTCTTTCAAACACCAGAACCTTAGTTTTGCTCACATTCATTTTCAATCCTTTTGACTAGTATCTGCAACTCTGCTTCTGATGCTGCTATAAGCACAGCATCGTCAGCGTACAATAGGTAGTTTACCACTGTGTCATCACATCCCATACCACTCATATTATCTTTCAATCTCTGGAGGCAACTGTCCAAATACAGCACGAACAGCCAGACAGACATCACGCAGGCCTCTCTGACACCAGAACAGACTTCGAACCAGGGCAACATGTCACCGTCTATCCTTACACAGGCTCTGTGGTCTCGATATAATGGCCTCACAGCCTGCAGTAAGGAGCCCTCAACGCCATATTCAGGCAAGAATTCTTTTACACTACTCTATCGAATGCTTTTTCTAGATCCACGAAAGCGTACAAAATTTTGTGACCTATAGCCAGAAACTTCCCCACGATCACGCGAAGCGAGAAAATCTAATCCATACAACCCCTACCGTTCCTAAAACCACCTTGCGCCTCCCACAAATATCTTTCTGAAACGTCTTTTATACGTTCAGTCAATACCTTAGTATAGAATATACTCGCTAAGCTGACCAAGCTGATGGACCTATAACACGCGCAGTCTAGATAGGAACCTTTCCCTTTATATAGAGGTACTATGACTGCCGTGCGCCAATACTCTAGAACCTCCCCCTTCTGCCAACAAAGGTTGCACAGTGCACAGAAGGTATCCCAGACTCTAGGACCACCATACTTGATCATCTCAGCAGTCACCTCATCAATTCCCGTAGCCTTTCCACATTTCAAACTTCTTATCACTTTCTCAATCTCTTACATACTAATGGCATCCTCCAGTCCCTGGCCTGAGTGTGGCAATTCATTAGAATTGCTCTCAGTATCAGAGACGGAGTCGCCACTCTCATACAGTTCTTCATAGCATTCACTCAATCGCCGCAGAACATCTTTTTTATTTGTAAGCAGGTTGTTTTCTTTCGCACGCACTTTATTCATTCTGCAAGGTGCCGGACCACTTCGGTACTTACGTACTTCTTTCCAAAATAATTTGGAATTTTCCTCGAAGTTTTCCGACATCTTGTTTTCGTCTAACACCCTACACCTTTCACGCTTCTCTTTCACTAGTGTTTTCGTTTCTGGTTTCTGCAGCTTATATAGTCTGTCTTTCATCAAATTAAATAAATATATCTCGTGATTATTATATCTGCAATACAACAGTGACACGTTGAAATCCTACCCGATTTATACCCCCATTCACAATAACTTTCTATATAAATGCGCGCATTCGAAATTGTTCTACTGCAACGTTGTGCCGAAAACTAAATTTCGAAGCAATCGGTGAATAACTTTCGTAGATTTATGATTGTGCTGAGCAAGCGAACATTTGCATTTTTATATACAAAAATTACAAATATTTTACGTAAAAATATTCGTTCCAGAATTAGAAAAGTTTGTCGTAACCCTACCCAGATATTCATTTAGACCAGGGTCACTTAGGTCGCTAGAATAGATTTAAAAAAAATGAAAGTCTACTAGTTTGTTAGACTTGGTATCGACTTCAGCAACAGTCAACTTTTAATATGCGTTTATCGTTTTGTTAAATACGTATTTATTTGTTTAAAATTATAGGCATTTGTTTCGTTATTAATGAAGTTGTTTTTGTAATTGAGTTGTCCTGGTTCGCGTGTTATTAGGTAGGCTAGCCGGTAAACAGAATAGAGGTAATGGATATGGGAGTAGGTTAAATGAATTGGCGTAGCTTGGGTACCAAATTTATTCAAGTCGCTGTACGCCGCACAAGGCGATTAGTTGTTCGATAGGACGGAGTCACTGGCCTTAGCTGTATGGTCCCTCTGCGATGCACCATGCAATACACGCCGTGGTCCGGAGGTCGGCTTGGGTCCCTATTAGAGACTGCGCAATAATTCCTGAGCCTAGCCTAGACCAGGCGTAGGCTCCAAGCTCATACGGGGAATCCCCAGCAGGATTCCAACGCAGCTTGTAATTTATAATTTTACTTCTTATTTATTTTTAATAATATTATAATAGAACGGTACGAGTGATCGTATTCTCGCCTTCAGAAGTGTAGTAATAATAAAAAATCAGATAGTTAATTACCCTCTTAGCGAATAATTTTCCACGCGTACCAGAGTTTTGCAGTCACACTTTCGCGAACCACTGCGTTATTTAAAAAAATTGAATGTTCCGTAGATAATTTTATATTGCAGTTATAATTAAAATTATGACACAAAATTTATAACGTTACAGTACCCCGTCAAAAGATGTAGGATTTTGCATACTCAGATGTAAAATCCGTCTATTACTACTAGCACAACTTACTATTGTTGACATCCATCTACATTCATTTATGTTCATACTACCTGTCATTTATCATTCATATTATCTTAAATCACTGTAATTAGATTTAAGACCCTAACAAACAGAGTTCACAATTAGATTATTGTGCACTCAAAATAGCAAGATATGAGATATTGTACATACTATATACATTTAAGTTTGTAGCAGTCATATTGAGTCTCCATCGACGTGGGGAACAATAACTTATAATATTTATAGAGGCACTTAATTACTTAAAAGATAAATTAACTTTTAACTTCTGTTATCTAGAAAAATAAAGCATTCCTTGGTTAAACTAATTGTTTACAAACAACATTCACTATGACAGACGGACATGGACAACGTAGACCCGTTGAGCTTTCTTAAATATCGTTTGAAGCATTGACCGTAAGTCTTTCAGCAGGAATAAATTTGTCATAAATATAGTATCTTTGAGTATTGAGTATTATTAATGTAAAAGTGATAGCCTACTGATTATCTAGACCTCCTTTGGTAATATTATTGTTAATAATTCGTTTGTAAATAGAACTTTCTGTAACATTCTAGAACACGCACACGGCTTCGATAACAAATGTACCGTTGGTCTAGATTATCTATACTTAGAAGTATGGATGTAAAGATATGTTCGATAAACATATCGATAGTCTCTAAATATGTAGCCTCTGTTGTTAGATAGAATAGGCTCTAAATTGATGAAATATTAGGTCTCTAGTTAATAAACTTATTAGTACGAACGAATAATACTAAAACTATAGTTGACATAAACGTCATACACTTAGAAAAAATTAATGAATTTTATCGACTCGCTAGGTAGGTGTAACTTTAGATAGGGTTTGTCGACCACTGTCTCTACACTAGTTGTTCCAGGAGTAGGAGCATAGGTGACCTTCGTCGTGGGGTATAAAAAGCGTCTCGTATCCAATAGCTTCTTTTTTCTTTTCTCTGCTGCGGGACAAGCTGCCTCAACAAAGTCTCATGAAGAAACTTAAAGTTAGGCCACATGTCGCCTAGGATAGTCTTAGCTGTATTTGTTTGGGAGTAGCAACCCCAATTAGATTAAATGAGTTAGTTAATAATATGTTAAAGTAGTTTAGGTAATCTCATGGTGGATCCCATGAGTTCAAAGGACACCTATAGAAACCAGGTGGAACTCCTGTCCCTATAAGTAATGAATACTTAGGAATAGTAGTAAATCTATTCAACATTCATTTAAACTTCAGTATGAACTAATCATAATAGTTCTTAGAATGGTTTGGTGCACTACTCTGACTATCAAGAAGTCTAAGTCTCCTTCACTTGGGTGCTATATCGTGTGGCCAGGCCGCAGTTCCTATTAAAGGGGAATCTTTGAGGGCCGGGTCATGTGGGTGCTGTGATGCTAGTAGATGTTCGACAAAGGGGAAGACTGAGGAGTAGGTGCAGTTGGTGGATGACCACCTCCTTCTTAAGATTGATCAGTGATAAAACTGATAACACTCTGCGTGTAACTAATAAATGATTCTCTGTTAGATATTAGCTCCACATAAAGGTATTGTGTATCTAATAAATATTTTTCTCTGCGAAATAAAATACTGGATAATAAGGTATAACATGTACTTGGGTTTATGTATCTGTAACACTAAGAATTTAAATGCAGTACATAAACAAGGAAAGGGTGTCTAAGTCTTTATAACTAGGTATACTTCCCTTTAATTTAAGATAACATTAATAAATTATATGGTTGTAACTATAACAAGTAATATCTGAGCTCAATACTTGTAAAACTTTTATACTAATGAATTATTCTGTAAACTAATTAATATCTAAGTGCTGTTATATAATAGGTGACTTTATTTATTACATATATAATAATAAACAGGATAATGTTGTTTAACCATAGCATTTAATCTTTTTAAATTGTTACTAACTTTTAATAATAAATACATAGTGAACTGATTGTATCCACCATAGAGATTAAGTTAGAAGAAATAAATGTTTTCTTTGTGTGATGTTTTTCTGATGTCTATTTAATTAACTTTCTATAATTATCCCATTAGATGTCGATTGCAGAGGTGTACTAGGCGCCCTTAAACAAATTAGGTACACCACTCTCCAGGTGACAGTAATAATAACATCATCAATTACTCAACCCACACCTCACTCTACCGGCCTGAGCAAGCCACGTTGCAAGTTTAAGTTACAACACTCGAGGCTAAGTAGTTAATTTTTAATTAAGGGATACACGTGAAACTATTTTAATTTATTCTTTATAGTTTATTAGTTTTAAGTCTTTTATGTGCCAGGCACCTAACGATTTCCCACACATATCAGCCAGCTCATATACTAGAGGAGCCCTCTTATTAACAACCTTACATTTAATAAATTTAGGGACCAATTTCTTATTGAAATATTTATCCTTGTCGCTTTAATAAAAAGTTCTCTTCCATACCACGTCACCTATGTTAAATTCGGCCGGTTTTCTACGCAAATTATAAGATTTACAGTTCCTACTATGAGCTTGTAGAAGTAAAGATTGTACTTTATTAAATATGGTAGATAATATACCTAGATTTTCAGCGTAAGAATCGCGAGGTTGGTAAACAATATCATCATCCTCCTCAATATGATCCAAATAATGTGAACCGCACACGATCAATTCACGTCCGTGGACAAGAAATGAGGGAGTATATCCTGTGACTTCGTTTACAGAGTTATTGATAGCAAACTGAATTTTAGAAATAAATAAGTCCCATGAACGTTGATCATTGTTTATAAATGTTGATACAGCAGTAATTATTGTTTTATTATATCTCTCAACAGAGTTTACATGGGGAGAGTATTTTGATGTGTAGTGTAAGTTTGGAACTTTGTATTTAGCTAGCATCTGTTTTAAGGTAGTACTAACGAACTGTTTACCGTTATCTAGAACTATGGTAGACGGAACGCCGTGTACTAAGATAACATTTTCCTCTATAATTTTTGTAATAACGTCAGCTGTAGCTCTTTTAATTGGTGTTAGGATGCAATACTTACTAAAACAACACGTTATGACTAGAATATGGCAATTTTGTTTTCTAGTTGGTGGTAGAGGTCCAATAAGATCAACACTAATTACTTGGAATGGTCTAGAACACACTTTAGGTCTGCCCATTTCGCCTAATGGCTGGTGAGTTTGGTGTTTATGTGCGATGCAAATGTCACAAGATGTTACAATTTTAACAACATCAGAGTGCATTTTGGGCCAGTAATACCGAAGAGAAAGACGTTTATATGTTTTAAATATACCAAAATGACCTGAAGTTGGTTCAGCATGATTGTCAAGTACAATCGGATGTCTAGCTTCATTAGGGACAACTTCCTTCCACTCAAATTCCTTATTCAGTGAACATTTATTTTTCATGAATCGAAATCGACGTCCATTTTTAACAACATAATTAGGAAATGATGTAGGAGAATTTTGACAACCGTGGTAAATATTCAGGTACCATTGGTCTGACGTATTAGTTGCATCGGGGGCAGCGTCAATGACAGCAATAGGACATGCTCGTGATAAGGCATAAGGTATAATGTTGTCAGCTCCGCGTCTATGTTTTATTTCAAAATTAAAGGTTGACAGACGAACACCCCAACGAGCTAATCTCCCAGTTGGATTGTTGAGATTAATAAACCATTTAAGAGCAGAATGGTCTGTGTAAACAATAAATTTTCTACCATTATCCAAATAACATCGCCAGTGTTCTAAAGCAACAAGAACTGCCAAAGTTTCTCGTTCCGTAATACTATAATTTTTCTCCTGTGCGGACAGTGATTTGCTCATGTAGGCTACAGGATGTTCCACGCCATTAATAGTTTGCGTAAGTAGGCCTCCAACACCGTAATCACTAGCATCAGTATGCACTTCGAAAGGCAGATCGTAATCGGGACAAGAAAGAATAGGAGCTGAAACAAGATATTCTTTAAGTTTGTTGAATGCATCGTCAGCCTCTTTAGTCCATTGAAAAGATTTGTTCTTTTTAGATGATGTTAGTTTATTAAGAGGTCCTGCGATAGAACTAAAATTCGGCACAAACCTACGGTACCATGAAGCTGTTCCTAAGAACCTTTTGAGTTCTTTTTTATTAGTAGGTGCAGGAAAATTGAGAATAGCTTCTACTTTACCAGGATCGACTTGCAAACCCTTGGAATTCACAACGTAGCCCAAGTATTTAAGTTCAGAACGGAAGAATATGGACTTTTTGAAATTTATAGTTAGATTAGCCATTTTTAACTTTTTAAGTACTTTCAGAAGTAAAGAAATATGGGTATCGAAATCGGGAGTAGCTATGATTATTTCATCAACGAATGCAAAGACAGAATTCTCAAAATCAGGGCCATAAAATAAAAAATCTACCAGTCTCTGTTGAGTAGCTGGTGCGTTAGTAAGTCCGAAAGGCATAGTAATAAATCTGTAGGTTCCACGATTAGGAACGTAGAATGCTGTTTTATCCCTGTCAGGCTCATTGATAGAAATTTGCCAAAAAGCCTTAGATAAGTCAATACTCGTTAAATATCTAGCGTTTTTTAAATTATCCAGAATTTCGGATGTGTATGGTAGTCTATAAGCATCTTTCTTAGTTACTGAGTTAAGTTTGCGGCTATCAAGACAGAATCGAAGTTTGCCATCCTTTTTAGGTGTTAGTAAGACAGGAGAAGACCATGGACTTTCACAAGGTTCAACAACACCTAGTTTTAACATCTCATCTAATTCCTCACACAAAATGCGTTGTTTTTCAGGAGAGAGACGGTAATATTTTTGTCTAATAGGTGGCGAATCACTAGTGTCAATGTGATGTGATAGTAAATGTGTACGACCTAAACCTCGTTTCTCTGCTGAAATGTCTTCAAACTGTTCAATTATCATACTAGCAGTAACACGCTGAGCTTCAGTAAGCTCATCAAAAGTTTTTAACATACCCGAAGATTCGTTGATACTAAGAATATCGCTGTCGGTTACCTTTGTTAAAGTAATAGAATTAGACAGTTTTGGAAAAAGTTCAAATTTTGACCAAAAATCGATGCCTAGAATTAATGATGTTTTCACAGAAGGTATGACATAAGCTTTCAGAAGATGACACT
Source organism: Zeuzera pyrina (assembly GCA_907165235.1). Classification (NCBI taxonomy): domain Eukaryota; kingdom Metazoa; phylum Arthropoda; class Insecta; order Lepidoptera; family Cossidae; genus Zeuzera; species Zeuzera pyrina. The sequence goes on from OU015639.1 coordinate 5,321,888, forward strand.
GGTTTTCAAAAGAAATAGGTAAGTTAATATAACCTAACACGGGCAATCGTTGACCACCAGCGGCAACAAATACTTTAGGTTTATCGCAGCTCAATAATGTTAGACCAAATTCCAATAAATTTAGATGTAAGTTGTTTCCTATTATTGTAACTGCTGAATCGGAATCGAGTAAACCGCTAACAGACACGTTATTAATTTTAATTAGTGCATAAGGACGAATATCATTGACTGGTTTTTTATCAAAGATTGATGCAATATGGTAACTTGAAAAGAATACTTTTAGATATGATAACCAGTCTTTCCATTCTTTTTCAGTAGTTTTATTAATTTTATTATTAGTAGTGCACCAATCTGAGCTATCTAGTTTTTTTGTTCAGTGTGAGAATGACAATTTGGACAATCTGGGTATTTAAAATCTCTTTTTCCGCACTTAAAACAAACTATATAACGTTCCCGTTTACATTGCCCTAGGGAATGACTATTAGTACGACAGCGAGGACAAAAAACATGTTTACTTCTCGATGAAGTCTCGATTGCAGCTATAGAAGTGTTAGGTTTATTATAATTAGTATAGGGTTGATAATTAGTTGTTTGTTTGTAGTGGTTATTTTTATTATAATAAGATTTATTGTTATAATTTTGATTAAATTTATTGTTTTGATTTTTTAAATGGTAGTTATTATTTTTACTAAAATTATTTTTACTCTGATAATTACTTTCAGTGTGTTCCTTAAATGCTAAATCAGGTGCCAAAGTATTAGCAGACACTCTAGGTGGTTCACGAAACTGTGCTGTAAGACATTGAATTTTTTCATAATTACGGCACACCGTTCGCAATGTTTATAATGTAATACCAGCAGAAGTCGATGCTAGAACATTCGCATAACAGGATCGAATATTATGTAATAAAATATCAAGTTTATCCTGCTCTGATATTTGTTTGGATAACCTGGAGAAAAGTTCCGACATAATAGATAAATAAATTACAATATATTCAGAATCACCCTGTGTTCTATTACGAATTTCATTCATTAATCTGTAATCATAATCATAATGACTAAAATCTTCAACAAGTAAATCAATTAATTCATTCCAAGTGCTAACAGTATCTTTTATACTGCGATACCAATGCAATGCGTTACCGGTAAAAATATTTGAAGCATGATTAAGTAACTTATCACATGAAATTTGTCTAGACAAACAAAAATCATTTACACGTTGCACAAAAACATGAACACTAGTATTGCCGTTGTATAGTAATTGTTTGTGTACATCGTTAACAAAAGAATGGTCGCTAGCGCAGCAAACTGACACAATAGATGACCCATCGAGTAAAGAAGACGACTGTGCACAGTTAGTCTGCTCGGATGTGGTATTTTGAGCACAGTTGTTATTTTTACATAGCTGTAATAATTTTGCATATAGAGTATTAAAATGTTTATTTTGGGTCTTTAGACTGTTAGAAATAGAACTGTCAGAAATATCGACACGTTTCAAACGGTGATAGATATGATTGCCCAAAGCTCTAGTACGTTCGCAAAGATTTGACTCAAATTTTTCCTCTAGTAATTTTATACGCGTAGAAAATTCTGTAATAGATATTACTACAGCAGAGATATCTTCAACCGGGTCAATACCAGATTCATAGATATCGGTGGCAGGTATAAGGGGTGTAAGCTTATTTATTTGTTTTCGTAGCTTCAAGACCGTAGAAGCCGGTTCCTCACCTCTGATAAGCACTTCATACGTCAGTTCGTGTTTATTTAAAAGGAAATATTTTACTGGATGAGTTCCCATTACGAAGCGATATCTAGGCTAAGCACTAACTCTTGAAACTAAACACTATGAAGCACAATTAAGTAAAATAATTTAAAATGATAGAATTAATTTAATAATGAAACACATAAATTAAAATTACACTATGGCAATAAACTAAATTACATAAAAAAAATAAAGCATGAAAAACTTATACACTATATAAGTAGTCAGTGCAGTATTAAATTGCTGTTCTTACAATGAATTATTAATAAATGAATGCGATTCAGTGTATGATCAAATGAAGTAAATATTTAAAAAATGAAAACAAATGAAGTAAATGAATGAGTAATAAACTAGTATGACAACGAATTGCTACGCATTACAGTTATTTTAAATAAAGTTAATTTAAATGTACCCACATTTTTTTTTTGTTATATCATACTCAACGAATCACTTAAACAAATAACAATAATTAATTTCGTTAGAATAGATAATATTGAAAATAAATTACAATAGATTAGAATTAATAATAATTTAATAGTAACAATAATTGAGATTGCAGTACGTAACAATTTTATTATTAAATTATGTAGGCAAGTGTCTCGAAAAATATTCAGCACAAACAATAATTAAATACGTACGTACCAGTTCGTTGATATGTAGATAAACACCTCTTCGCTTACAATGATACGAGAACACCTGTTATACGCTGCTAATGCTGTAAGACCGAAAATCACCTTGTACTTTGTACAGCGAATTCAACCACGTAAGGGCGCCACTGTCCCGGTTCGCGTGTTATTAGGTAGGCTAGCCGGTAAACAGAATAGAGGTAATGGATATGGGAGTGGGTTAAATGAATTGGCGTAGCTTGGGTACCAAATTTATTCAAGTCGCTGTACGCCGCACAAGGCGATTAGTTGTTCGATAGGACGGAGTCACTGGCCTTAGCTGTATGGTCCCTCTGCGATGCACCATGCAATACACGCCGTGGTCCGGAGGTCGGCTTGGGTCCCTATTAGAGACTGTGCAATAATTCCTGAGCCTAGCCTAGACCAGGCGTAGGCTCCAAGCTCATACGGGGAATCCCCAGCAGGATTCCAACGCAGCTTGTAGTTTATAATTTTACTTCTTATTTATTTTTAATAATATTATAATAGAACGGTACGAGTGATCGTATTCTCGCCTTCAGAAGTGTAGTAATAATAAAAAATCTGATAGCTAATTACCCTCTTAGCGAATAATTTTCCACGCGTACCAGAGTTTTGCAGTCACACTTTCGCGAACCACTGCGTTATTTAAAAAAATTGAATGTTCCGTAGATAATTTTATATTGCAGTTATAATTAAAATTATGACACAAAATTTATAACGTTACAGAGTTTTGATTAGTAGAGGATAATTATTTTGTACATTCCAGTGTTCTTATTCCGAAGACTCCGATTCGATCCCCAATTTAGGAAACAAGCATTATTAAATTGTCTTGGAGTCTCTGGGTCAATCTTAGGGTGGCTTACACCAACTATTTAAGCTCAATTTAAGGATTTGACATCTCGCTTGTACCAACTATTAAATCGTTGGTGCAAGCGAGAAGCAGTTACTTAAATCGAGTTTAAATATTTTGTGCAAATCACCCTTAGATTAAAAAATCTCCTCCAGATCGTTCTGTGGTATCCATAGTCCATAGTACAAGCTTAGTTTAAGGTCACACTATTTGTATAATTGTTTGAAGTATTATTACTATTATTAATATAAAATCCATTCAAAGAGATGGTTCGTTTGCATCTTAGTTGAGATCAAAGATAGGCTCGTCACTAATCTAGTGTGGTTGTTTTGTTTTTACTTCATTGGTTTTTTCTTCATCTTTATGGCGTGTCGCACAGTTTAGCGCATTTGCCAATGTCACGTATTAATAAGTAGAATCCAGTAGAATCACAAGTAAATTAGTTTTTTCTTATCGTAAAACGCCTCCGGTATAGTGATAGTAGACTTTACTGAAGTTATAAAAGACCTCTTGGAAAAGCGCGAGAACTTCAGCTACACGAGTTTATTTAGAGCTACTCCATTCTTTTCACTTATACAGAACTTTAAAACACAATATACTATCACTTTTGTACTTTAATATCCCAAAAATTTAAAAAATAGAAAATCTAAACAAAATGTCAACCTCACTTCTCCCGTTCCCGCCAAAAAGTCACTTCATTGTTTGTATGTAGGTATTGTCAAATGGTGTGACACTGTTTCTATTGATAATACCGTTGTAAACACCCGTAGAGAAAAATAGATCTTAATTTTGTGATGGCCATGATGTGGTTAGTTATGTCTTATATCATTTCATCACACTTTATTTTATTTTATTGTATCTAATGAATTTATTTTTTTATTTATTGTTCATAAGGCATTGGTAACAAGACCATCAGCCTAATGACCTAAGTTTTAGAGAAACATTAACTGTCCCTAAGACTCCTCCAGTAAAGTGATAATAGGCTTTACTGAAGTTAAAAAGGACTTCTTGGAAGAGCGCGAAAACTTCAGCTACACATGTTTATTTGGATCTCCTCCATTATTTTCACTTACACAGAACTTAAAACACAATATACTTTCATTGTTGTACTTAACTCTTAAAAATGGAAAAAATAGAAAATCTAAATAAAATGACAACCTCGCTTCTCCCGTTCCAGCCAAAAAGTCCCCTAATGAATTCAAATATTATAGTGTTTTGTTAGCGTAGCGTAGCGTACCATTGTTTAATAACTGTAAGTGTTGTATACTCCCATAAAAGTGTTTCACACTGTCTAAGATTTTTTATATTCTAATCAGGGAGTCTAGACAAGTGGCAAACGTTTCGTAAAATCGAAACGCTTCTTCCTTTATGGCATGGCGCACAGTTTAGCGTATTTGCCAATGTCACGTATTAATAATAAGTAATCCATAGTGTAGAATCACAAGTAAATTAGAATTTTCTTATCGTAAAACTCCTCCAGTAAAGTGATAGTAGGCTTTACTGAAGTTATAAAGGACTTCTTGGAAGAGCGCGAATACTTCAGCTACACATGTTTATTTAGATCTCCTCCATTCTTGTCACTTACACAGAACTTTAAAACACAATATACTTTCATTGTTGTACTTTAAAACTCCTAAAAATGTAAAAAATAGAAAATCTAAATAAAATGACAACCTCACTTCTACCGTTCCTGCCAAAAAGTCCATCGAAACGCTTACCGGCATTATTGCTCGTCAAAAGTGCCGTTCGGCTATGTTTTATACGGCGGTTTTCACACTTTACTTTTAGCCTGATTTCATTGAAAGTTAATAACGTTTGGCAACCAATTTAAAATTCGTTAAGCTAGATTACGTGGTATTTGTCATTCTATTGTACTAGCGTTTACGACAATGGAGCCACTTGTCTAGGCGTCCAGAGCCGGCCCGTTCATATAGGCGACCTAGGCCACGGCCTAAGGCGCTCGTATTAGAGGGGCGGCAACCGGCGGTATCGAAATTGAAAAATAATACAGTACATTTTTTTAATTTACAACTGGAAAATACTCTCAATTTTTTACCCATTTTCACTCGGTCGCTCACGGCGCAATAATTATTGCCAAACTTAAGGCAAGAAGAATAAATCTCACCTAACCTAACTTTTTAAAGATTTACTTTTTCATACAACAAAAAAGGAAGGTGTATACACTTTTCATTATATAATAACTTCGATCACAATCGAAGTGTAATAATAAGAAGTCTAATTTTTTTATTAAAAATTACACACTTGATCTGTTTACATTATAATTTTTATAAAAGAGCGCTGTTCCAGTCTTTCGCCTAGGGTACTAGGAATTCTTGGATCGACGCCGACTTTAATTGGTGTGATTTGGTGATAATGCTGTTGGAGTATCTGTTAAATATATAAATAAAGTTATCTCACAAATATATCTCCGTCCTCTCTGACTACCCCGTTATCCCTAACGGGGTAGTCAAAGAGGACGGAGATATATTAGTTAGTTAGGTAGTTAGTGATAGAGCGTGAAGATATGTACGTATGTATGATGTATGTATCTCACAAATTATCAGATTATTGTGAATAATTAATGTAATATGTAATTGCACATGCGACAATGTATTCCATCTAGCCGCCAAGGCCCTACGCTCACGTTCAATGTCTGCTTGGTCTTTAAGGTCTTCGCAAACATTATGGCCTAAATATTTAAATACATTCACTCTATTCAGAGGTGTCCCATTTAACTTTCATATAGGTTCATAGTCCATTTGTTTGCCCTTAATCTTAAAGACCATGTACTGGCTCTTGTCTTTGTTGTACTTCAACCCGTGATCCTTCGCAAATGTCTCGCATATACCAAGTAACTCCCTAATGGAACCCGCCGTGGGACCCAACAGCACCATATCATCTGCGTAGCTTAAATTGTTGACGCAGATTCCGTCTATCCAACAACCTACTGACTTACTGTTGAGTCCCACAATAAGTTCATTAATATAAAGGTGTAGGCACAGTACGAGTAAGCATACAGTATTCTATCTATCATCAAAACAGCATACAGTATCTATTATCTTTTCATTCTATATTATTGCAAATTTAATACGTTTTTATTTATATAATTTTACTAGTATTTTATATCTAGTTTCAAAAGTTTGTGAGTTAGTATGTTGGAAATGTACAAAAAAAAATGCATTTTGTGTGCAGTTTAATTAAAAATCAGCAATAAATTAACTAGATCATTATGATATAAATTACGATTTCCTACAAATTAGCAACAGAGAAATATTTCTGGTTTCGATATAGATGTATTCAAACATCTATACACTGAACATTATGCTCGTAAACTTGACATAATATTTAGTAAGTAAATGCGCGGGAACGTCTCATATCGTCCCACGACAACCGCGGCGCACTCGTAGGGATGTGAAAAAATAATCGATTTTCATTTTAATCTATTATTATTTCTTTGTAATCGATTTTTAAAAATCGATTTTTCTTAATAGTAACAATCGATTTTTAAAAATCGATTATGCAAATTACACTTGTTTTTATTAAAAATATGAAGAAATGAAAAATAAAGAAATCCAATGCTGCCAAAATTACACATTTTAATTGCGACGAATGAAAAAACGCGAAGTAAGTTCACTACCATGAACAAGTCGATCAAAAGACGGCGCCATCTGTATGTATGTACGTAAAACAGTTTCGTATTTGTTCAACAGTCCTTTCTTTCGACTGTAAATAATTTAAAAAAACGTCTTCTAACGGTAAAACACCTAAAAGCGGCTGGCAGAAGTATTTTTTCATGAAGAAGGATAATACCACAGCACAATGCAAATATTGCCCGAAAGAATTAAAAACATGTAGTAATACTACAAATTTAAAGCAACGTATGGAGCGAAAATATCCCACTGTCCTACAGGCTAACCAGGTAGCATAAATTATTATATTTTATTATAACTATGGTCCTTATGACTAACAATATCTGTCAAGCGAGTCAAGCGTTGTATAATCTCAACATTAAATTTTTTTTTCTAAATCTAGAAGAATCGTTATCTAGATCGTTATCGTAAAATTCCTCCAGAAAAGTGATACTGATAGTAGACTTGACTGAAGTTTTATAGTTCTTGGAAGAGGGCGAGAACTTCAGCTACACATGTTTATTTAGATCAATTCAATTTTTTCGCTTACATAGAACTTTAAAACACAATATACTATCACCTTTGTACTTTATAAATCCCACAAATGTAAAAAATGGAAAGTTTAAATAAAATGATAACCTTAATTCTCCCGTTCCCGCCAAAAAGTCAACATTAAAATTAAAAGCACAGAAAGTTTTTAGTTAATTTTTTTCAATGTATCGAGACCATCTGCTCAAACACTTATTAACTAAAGTATTTTTTTTTCCTGAACCTTGCTTGATTTTAGGGATTAGTATTGTATTATTTTGAAACTAACGGGTCATATCTTTTAATTGATTTTTTGCCGTAGAACTCCCGTGAAGATGATATTCAGGATATCGGCTAATGTAAATAACTCAAAACAGCAAAAAATGATATGCCGGGACAGTCTAACCTAATGTGGAAATAATTATTTTTCATTGTTTAAACTTAGAAAGTTTTCAGAAAGATTTGTTTTGAAACCAGGTTGTCGTTTTGGTTATTTTTCGTACTTATCATTTTACATTATTTTTATTCTGATAAATTGCTAATCCTATACTAATCTCTTAGTTTTATTATTACATAGAAAGGCTGCTTTTTTTTCAATTAATACTAAAAAATCGATTTTTTTCTCAAAAATCAATTATTTATTGTAATTAAAATCGATTGTTCTCAAATCGATTAATACTGAAAAGAAAACAATCGATTTGTAAGTAATCGATTTTTTCACTCAATGTCACATCCCTACGCACTCGCGACTGTCGTATGCCGAGAAATGCCGAGATTTCGAGCGCGTCGTTTGGGAGCGTTTGTATGAAGTTAGAATACTGTATGCTTACTTGTACTGCGGTGTAGGTATACGAAGGTGGCTGTAATTAATAGAATTATTTAAATAAATGAAATTAATTATTCTAATTAGGAATCAGACAATTAGCATGATTGTCATATTTATTTACGTCTATCAAATACTATAAATATCTGAAACCAAGTATCACAATGAGCGGAGCATTTTTGCTCTATAAGAGCGTGCAATTAAATTGTCCTTTTTTGTTGACGAGTTTCTAGATTTTACTAATGTGCGTGACTAGGGAAGGTCACAGTATAACGGTGCAGCTGAACATGACATATTTTAATTTTTTTGAACACTTACTAGTGGCCAAAACACAAGATTTACGAGAGTATTTTGCAAATAATTTTTTCATGAGCGACTCATAAGCTTACACGAATAACACTGACAGTGCGAGGTTGCCATATCTTACTATAGCTAACTGTTTCACTCGTGGTTACACTCAATGAGATAGAAAGAGATACGAAAATTCGTTTAAAAAATGATGGTAAGAACGGCAACTTATTATGGCTCCGTGCATTGTTTCTTGCTCCGAGATAAAAATATTAACACAGACGGTGACTGTTCTTGTTTTATGCTTGTACTTTTTGAACTTCCGCTCGAACTTTCATTTCATAATCCTCAATATCACCCGTCCTTCTCCCACCCAAAGCCTCTTGTATTTCAGCAAAAGTCCTTCCCTTCGTCTCAGGCACGCAGAACAATATGAACACGCACATCAACGCGCAGTTCACACTGAAAAACCAGTATGTGGGAGAAGGGCCAATGGCCTGTGCTGCTGCTGGAAAGTATTTAGTGGTCAGGAATATGCTTATTGCAGCCACTGTGAGTGCAGTCGACACGCCCAAACTGCGAGATGGGCCGTCAAATAACTCAGCTGTTAAAGACCAGTTCAAGGAGCCCATGCCTGCAAAGAATATTTTACATAGATACATAACGTTACGTCACCATTAGGAGTGCAGAGAGCCAATTCTAGAAACAAATATTGGAGCTAACAAATGAAAAATTGATCAATTGAAAATTTAATACAAAATTGAAACAATTTATTTGGAGCTATAAATGGCTCCGTTTGCCGGGCACTTGTTGTTCGTGTCACTCTCAAACAAATTAAAAAAAATATTGTCTTTGCCGTGAAAAGATGTCAACACGTTGGAAAAAATCATAAGAAAAGTTCTAATATCGCATTCCACAGACGAATATTACTTGTTCTGACAATGAAAGTTAGAAAAGGTGTTGATTTTAATTGCAATGATATTTCATATTTGTAATATTACAAAAGTTAAGCTTAGCGTGCTGTCGCATAATACATATTATTCTTTATTTTAATATCGTAACACAGTAAATGAAATCGTCAAAATATGAAGACAATTTAAAGAATATTTCTAAAATAATTTGTCATTTGAATGTTACCGGATGAGGGAGCTCAGTTCGTGGCATGATAAATCATTTCAGAAGAGAACACAAACAGTATATTGATTTTATCCCACAGGAAAGAACCTGTTCCATCCAACAACGAAATGTATTACGTGGATATATCCGTTTCCTAACACCTGCTTCCGAATGATTTATTCGAAAATGGCTCCTTCGGATCGCTTCCGCATAACTACGCTCACATAGGATATTTCGTATATGAATACCATCGCAAGATTTATTTCAAAGTTTTCACGTACGACATATTTCTTTTCTGAAGATGTTTCCAACCATACTTTAAAACAATTATGCCAATTATACACCCCCAAGCGCACACTATAAGGAAATACCCAGGACTAGAGAGCAGTAGCGGTAGTAGAAGCAGTAAGTAGTAGCAGTCATAGTAGTAGAGAATTCTCTGCAGACTAATTTTGTATGTAATGGAAATATACATAGTCCTATTGTAGAACTATTGACATATATGAGTATGTAAACATTTACAAACTTCAAACTAAACGTTATCTTAAATCATAGACTTATAGAAAGCCGTCACTGCTCAACAAGCAGACTGGTAGTATGTATAACTATAATAACTGACATTTATCAAAGAGTGCAAGAAATGAAAAATCGAAGTTTATTTCAAGTAAATACTCCAGTTCAATGGAATATTAGGTCAAGTACAAAGTTTGCTATTTTTTCGTACCATATTTACAAAAAGTGGTAAAATTGATTTAGAGATAGGATCTGGGACTTTTGTGTCATTTTGAAGTAGAGTACAAGGTCAGGAATACATACATATGATGCTAAGTTCCCTAAAATTTTTAAAAAGTCAGGTACAGTAGCTTTAGAGATAAGTAGGAATACAGAGTCCAAAAACTCTTTTAGTCATTTTGCCCTCTTCATAAGCCTGACAGAGACGAGACTGTTTCTCCAAACGCGTTTCCACGTTTGAGAATCTTAAGATAAACAGTCGAACTTGTATGTGTCCAAATATCTGACTAGAAGACTTCTCAGATATTGAGATTCAGGTCACCAAACACGCTAAAATCTACTGAATATTTCAACTTGTTGAAAACATATGTAATAGGCAACAAATTGGGAAAGTAATGGGATATATTTATTACTGTGCCAAAATTCAATTTGTTTACATCGTACAACCTCTTAGAAATATACTATGACATATATAAACAGTGGATGAACTTATAAAGTGATCTCATAAAGGTTAAGGCGACGCATTAATTAACAATAATTTAATCTAAAATAGACCTTCTGCTCTATGCAAACATGCGCGCACTAGTTTACGAAAAATACGAAAAAACAGTTATATTCGTTTATTTTAAAAACTACCATTTATTAAAAAAATCCAACTGCATTTTGAAGAATATTATGTTTAGATTAAACTATCCAGAAAATTCAGAAACATAAATCGGTCCCGTTCCTCCGAAAAATGCAAATCTCTGTTTTAAAAGAGATTTCTTTGATTTTATTTTGTGTCACAAAAGTTAACCAATCGTGTATCGCAAGTAACAAAATAAAGGCAATGAAATGAAGAATCAAGTTACCAAATATAACTTTCATACGTTTTGTAGTAGCTTAGAAAAATTGAGATCCCTGCCGTCAAAATTTCCAAGGCGTCGCCTCAAATTTTCCTTCTAAGGTACATAACCCTATCTACATCAGGAAGTAGACAGCAGTCATCAATTGAACAATTGGTAAGTAATTAAAAAATAGACCTTTAACTGCAGTAATAAATTCAATGAATCACACATATTATTATATTTTTTATTTTTTCTACTTAAGAGTCGACCTATGCAGACTGGTGTGTTTTGTGACCTGGATCTCGATATCTAAAAAGACTGAGAATTAGATATTTGGGTACATACAACTTCAACTCTTTGTCTTGAAATCTTTAAACCTGGAAACATGATTGGAAAAAAAAAACTCGATAAAAATAATTCCAGAATAAACCCTGTTTTGCACAAAGATGCAGTTGCATCTCCAAAATTGTACAAAATTTTAAAGTGAGTTTTACTAAAATGGATAGTTAATTATAATATTTCAAATTTTTAAATCCAGTTTTTTAATTGGTAATGCAGTTTTCTTGCAAATTACAATTATGTGCAAAAACAATGTCGAGATTTCTCCGCGCAATAATATGATCACACCGCAACTGCAAACATGAACTCTATTGTTATCGACATAGGGCGCGGAGGGAATGAACGAATTCGGTTAAGCTGAGCTGCATAGGAAGACTTAACTATTTGAATAATGTTATTGATGGTATATTTGCTCTTACCTCCACTGTAGCAAAATACAACCAATATAAACGAGATTAGAGGCAAGAAATTAGTGAATCCAGTGACAGAGCTACCGACTTGTCGTATATGGAAAAATACACCGAGGCCAAGCTGAAAAAAGAAAACAATTTAAAACAAAAATTTTAAAAAAATTAAACCGCCTTTAAAAAAAGCACTGAAATGTATATAATAATCAGTCTTTACAAATGGCCATGACATAAGAAGATCAATAGTCTGAGTGATAGAAATAACTTACGGAAATGTCAAAAGCACTAGCATACCTAGATGAAAGTGTGTGAGGATGAGCAGAATGATTGAGATGAGAGAAGTAAGCAAGGACCGAGATGCTTGATACTCTATCCTCTCTAATAACTCCGCTAGGGATACATAGTGAGTGAGGACATTTATGTATGTAGGGTACGTACATCACTAAGTGTAAATATATCATCGCACTGAAGAATGTGAGCCAGTTCATAATTTTTTCAAAAAACCAGGAATGTTCTAAAGCCTTTCCAAAAATTAGACTTACCATTCCCACAGCCATTCCGACCAGAGATGAACATATTATAGGCTTTCTACCGAACCGATCAGTTACGAACGCAGTACAAACACTTGCTGTCAACTGTATCAAGCCAATTATCACTGACGATATTTCAGGGCTGACACTCGTTTGAGTTGATTCTAATATACTTTGCAAATAAAAAGTGACGGCGTTGAATCCTACGAACTGACTCCCTACAGCCAGTAATATAGCTATTAAAACACCTTTTATAAACACTTTGTTTTTTATGATGTCCTTTTTACTAATTGTTTCTTGAGTATTAGATAAAGAGTATTCCTTTATTTCGTCCTTTGCCAATGGTTCTGATCCACGAAGGAAAGTTAATACTTTCATAGCTTCTTCTGTTCTCCCTAAAAATAATAAATTTATCAGGTAGGAAAAATATTACTTACTTAGCGAAGGATCTAATTTCTTTAATGGCATAAGATGAAAGTCAAGAAACTGTGTTTTTCCACTATTATAAAATGAATCACTTTAAGCTACGAATGAAGAATAACTAGACTTTAGATATTTTACTATTTTTAAAGAATTTTTATAGTCATAGCCTTTATTACAATCTGTACATTTATATCTAAACATATAAATAAAATCGAAGTGTCTGCCTGTGATTTCCAAGTAAATTTTGTTATTTGCACGTAACTACAAGGCAAACACGCTTTTCTAGAATTTTCGTGTATGTCTATCTGTCTGTTTGTTTGTTCAGGCTAATTTCCGAAACTGCTGAACCGATCATTATTTATAAGTAGAGAACTTTTCAGAGAGTAATCTGGGCTACTTTATATACCGGAAAAATACCAAATCTAGTAAAAGCGCGAGGCACGGCTAATGTTGCAATTATTATAAAATAGTATAAAATAATAAAACAATAAACTTCATGTGTAATTCAAAATGAAGCAAACGAAATAAGCCGGCACACTTTTAATACATTTACATCAAACAAGCCAATCGCAACTTCAATTCAACTTCAACTTCAACTTCGTTTAAACAATTCAGTGCTTCACTAATGGAATAGGCGACGCGAAGTCCTTCCTGTGTTTACATTCGTTTTAATCATCCTCTTTTTCAATCAATAAAGAATTTATACTTCACAAGGCTTAAATAAAATTATATATTTGTCTAACTATGTAAATGTGTACATTATGTATATGTAGGTTTAGTGGAAACCAAAAAGGAAATACTTTTCGGACAAATGCTCTATTCCCTTTTGTGAGACACTAAACCTACGAGTTTGTCTGGAACATTTTAGGATGCTATGCTAACTATGCGGAAAATTACCTCCCTATAAACATCATTGTCCCTATATGTAACTTTTGTTTGCGGCCTATTTGTGGTCAAAACTTACCTGTAGTGAATAACTAATCTACCCACCTTTAGAGTACAAGAAGTAAGGACTGTCCGGTAATAACAGCAAGGGTATGCTGGTGGCTACAACGATACACGTATAAATAATATTGAGCATTATATAAGGCGAAAAAGGTCCCATACTCAACATTATTACTATACCCAGCGACGACATTATCTGCAGTATCGTCCCTAAGCTGCCTCGGACCTCTTTCTGGAAGGAATTTTTTTTTTGTAATTAAAATAGAATATTAGGGTCGGAAGACTCTCACTACTTTTAATATTCACCGATTTCGCAATTGCATCGATGCTTAGCGTTATAACTCGCATGGGTATACCCAAGGGGGCAGGGGAGTGCGGCTGCCCTCCTCTGTGGATTTTTGTTAAAACCCACAAAAAACAAAAATCTGTGGTGTTTATGAATAAGTAGAAAAGTGGTTTAAATACTTACACTAGCTATTTCAGATGCATAAACCGATACTACGTTGAAAGAGAACCCATCAGAGAGGCCATTTAGGGCCCGGCCGAGTAACAACATCCAGAATTCTGTAGCGAAGGTGAGCGTGAAACATGTTATGATTCTCGGTATACAGCAAATAATCACACATGCCTTTCTTCCGATACTATCTAAGAGAAAACCTCCTATAAAATTCGCTGAAATTAATAAAAACAAATTATCACATCCATGTTTTTAAAACAGTATGTAATATTGACAAACATTGAAAGTGTCGATAACAAAAACAGGCAAAGGACAAACCAAACCCCAAAAAAACAAAAAAAATTGTGTTGTGGTGATGGTGGTGGATAGTCCCAGTCTTAACATTCATAAGTCTAGTCATAATATCACAATATAAATAAAGTTCCTACATAAATAGAATGGCAAAAGTGTGCTTTGTGAAATACTAACTAAACGTTAGGCGAAATAGAGGTTCTTATTAAAGAAAATATCTATTTATCTCGTGAAGTAAAACCCTAGGGTAAGACATGCACATGCAGTTCCAGGCGATTCCAGGCGATTTTAGATTATAATCACAATTTATATATTGATTAACTATGACCCGCGGTTTCGCTCACATTTTGAGATTTTGCCAGGACAAAAGTTGTAAAAATTCCCTTATCTGACAATGAAAGTTTTGTCAAAATTGGTTCAGCCGTTTCAGAGATTAGCCCGGACAAATAGACAGACAAAAATTTAAAAGATCGTGTTTCGATTTCAGTAGCGAACAAATGACGAAACTCATTGTTTCGAAGTCACAGACAGGCATTTCGATGAGCTATTTATTTATATACCTACCTATATGTATAGAGTATAGATGTGTCACCTACATACTGAAAAGCTAGTAATTTTTTTTCTTTTATACATACATTTCTTCATGCTATGTCCCTAACGGGGTAGTCAGAGAGGACGAAACGCCAAGATTCGCGGTCCTTACATACTTATTTCACTTTTTCGAATCTATCATTTTCCTCACGCATTTTCGCTTAGATATGCGGGTGCTTCTGACATTTCCGTCAGCTTCTTTTATACATTATTAAAATATAGGTAGGTACTATGTGATATAGCAGAACTAGTTATACCCACAACTTCGACCATGTGAAAAATTTTTCCAAGGCGTTCACGGGTTCACTTGGACTCCCTTAGTGGTATATTTTTAATAAAAATATCATCTCTGTACTAAATGTCATAATAATCGATTCAGCGATTTAGCATTTCCAATACATAGTTTCGTCCCCCTTTTTATAGGTACTTTTGGAGTAAATTTTTGATAAAAAGTAATTTGTGTTTGTCCCCTGGTGTCAAACTATCTCCGTGCCAAATTTCATCAAAATCGGTCTAGCGGTTTAGCCGTGAAAATGTAACAGACAGACAGACAGACATGCATTTATAATATTAATATGAATTGCAGAAACCTCTATTAAAAATTCCTAGTCTCATATCACAGAAACTTCAGTTTTTTAATGAAAATAACTCAAAAAATGAATATAGAAATGTAAATCCAGATAAACAATGTATACTTGATCATTGAGATAAACCTATTTACTACTCAAAAATATGTAACAATCCCCTGCCTCAAACGTAAACAGATATTTTATAAAGAATACAACAGATGGACGTACATACACCTGTATCACATAAAGTGTTAAATTACATCAATGTGGGTAGGTTATATTTATTTACCAAGGGCACTGGGAACATCCAGTAGAGGCGTGTACACACTCTTGTTCAATCAATGTCGGTTTTATCAAGTGATCTGGTCAATATAGGTCTGTACCTATGTACATTGAATATTAAACTGAATTTTAACAGACATTATACATTAAAGTTTAAGACTATGAATCCTTTAATATTTATCACACGTCATAAAAAATTATGACTGATTTCATTAAGAAATAAAGAAGAAGCGTCATTTGTGACCTAAGCCCGGCGCATTTGGAACATATCTCAGTTATTACGTTATTTTACGAACATCAATCACCACATTTTTTTTTTCGATTTCAGTGGCTATCATAGTTAAATTGCCTTCCTAAGGTAAGATACTTTTTCTTCCCTGAAAATGTAATAAAACTTTTTCTGAGTATACATTACATTTTGATATAATAAATATTACGTTGCAATATATAACAATTTTCGACCAAAAGCCTTTGTAACGGCCAAACTGCGGCGTCCTTGAGCGGGCTAGCGTAACACCGCCGCGCTGCCCGCCACGCTGTCCGCCGCGCTGCCCGCCGCACTGCCCGCCGCCGTCGCGTAGGCGCCGCGTAAGAAATGAAGTTAAAAAACTATATAACCATCATATAGTACTTAATTAAAAAGGGTATATTTTGCCTTCCAAAGCTAATTTAAATAAGTTAGCCACCGAAATCGAAAATAATTATATCTGATAATTTATGTGTATACATAAAATAAGAAAAAAATTGAGATATGTTTCGGTTGCGCCGGGCTTGGGTTAATTTTGTATGGATCATGACCCTTCTTTCATGTTGATTTGAGAGAGAATCTGAGGAAGAGCTATTGAATTATACGTTACAGTATAAGACTAGAATAATAAATCAAAACAATGATCATGGTCCCACGCGCTAGCTGAACGTGTCATGGGAAGTAGCTCTATCTCTTCTAATGCGTGGCGCTTCCCCGTAAGTAAAAGCGAGACAGTGCTGTTTCGTCGCTCCGAATGGACAGGTTCCATTCAATGTGCGATAATTGACTTATCCGCGACGTTTTAGTTTTGCGTATCTATGTAATCTAAAACTAAATTGAGTATTAATTTTCATAAAATTATTACACAAGTATAAAGTCATTCAAATTGTTATTGAGTAATTGTTATAAATACGAAATTAAGTGAAAAAATACGTTAAGGTATTTGCATAAGCGTCAAAGCGCATGTGAGTTGTAACGGTTGTGTCGGGTGTAATTCCCGAACCTCAGTTAAATGGAACACAGTGATGCTTTCAAACATTCAATCCAGTACTACCAAAAAAGAGTATTACATAGCGTTAGGGAGAGCGACTTATTATATGGAACTCTTATAGGCAACGGGCTAGCTCCTAGCCAGCTATAACGATCCAGCTGACCGACTATCTTATTATATAACTGCAACCAGTAAGCGATAGCCGAATGTTACGTAATCGATTGCGATATCAAGGGTCTACTTACAAACTTGGTAAAGTCCAATAAAATAAAAATATATTTATGTGGCGACACCTTCCTTTCTATCTTTATAACAAAACAAACAAATAATTTTGTATTAAAACTAGTAATGTTAATCAGAATTTTAAATCAAAATCGAGACGTGGTAACAATCGTGGTAATGTCCACAGACATTTTATTTCAATTCCCAGAAAGTCTACGACAGCCAATAGGAAGCCTCTAGTTGTATGACAACTGCTAAGGCCGCACAAGTGTTTTCTGTTAACTACTGCTGAAATTCATTTAAATTTTAAAAGGAAATAGATTTCTAATAGTTTTATTATGTCAATAGAAGATGATATCTACCCTGTAATTGTAGATAAAAAGTATGCTAGAAAACGAACTGCACTACCCAAAAATTGGAAGTCGAGGTAAGGAACTGACATTAGTTTCATATTTCGCCAGGGGTGGCTTTTTATTTGAATAGGTTTTTTATTTTCTGTGTATACTATTAAAGACGATAGTTTATTTGGTTACCACGAAATCGTCAGCTATTGTTATCCATGCAATTTGTTTACGTTACTACACAGAGTTAGACTTGATATTTCTATTTGAATTGTAGCCAAAATGCCATAAAATAACGCTGAATCAAATGTGATCAATTCTTATAACTTTCAGTCATCTTCGTCGCAATATCTCATAATCGTTAATCGACACGTTTTTCGCCTTTTAACAAAGCATCCTCAGAAAATTGCAGAGATCTGACTCAATGAGGTAACTAGCACCGAATTGATTAGGAAAAGGTTCAGACTGAAAAAAATTTTTTTTGACAATAACAAAAATTAAGAAATGCGTTGAATGAGTGTGGGTAGTTGCAAAAAACCGCACGCTACGAAGACGTCATTCATCCTCAGCAGTCTGCCCGTGACCACGATCGGTGCAATCTGGTCGAAACGTCGGGATAAACGCGACATAGACCTGTTAGTAAATATTGTAAGATGTGTACAAGTCGTGAAAGTTTAAAAACATTAAAAAAAATTACCTGAATACCTCCCTCGCCAAACTGTTAGGAACCGTTTAGTAACAAACTAGGTAAAGTCTCACATATTCATTAACATACTTAGATAGGTCCATAGGTTAGGAACAAAGGTAGGAAAGTCCATCGTAACGATATACGAAAGAATCTAGCAATAAGATACCTAATTAAAATAATTATAATTAAATTCAGCCTTTTTTTCTATTTTATGAACTAAATTTCTTTTTCGCACTTTGTAACTGAGCTGAGAAAATCAATTAAACTATATTAAGTACTCTAATTTAGGTTCGAGTGAAATTACCAAGTTTGAAAGTACACCCCTGTGCAAATATATCGAGCACGATATAATGTCGCGAATCACTAGTGCTGCCTCTGTTGATTGATCAGTGAACTAAAAACTACTGCTAACGATCCTTTTTAAGCTCCAAAAAGTAACTTTTTCGCATGGCACAGTGATGCGCAATCAAGTGATAGCGATTCCAAAGACAACCGTAGCGAGACTGCGGCGCAGCTATTGCTGTTGCAGTTCTTTACGTGATAACCTAGCCGTTCTACTTAACCATTTGTTTTAAAAAATATGTCAAGTGTGTAATAATTATAACACAAACCAATTAGAAATGCTTACATATAATTCCTGTCAGAAATCCAACCGACACTATCCACGAGCCCTCATTTTCAGTAATCGGTCGTGGCAGCACTGTTGCCGTCTCGTTCCTCAACTTGACCAGCACTGGCGATGGCCACGCCAGTCCCACACCAACGCTCAGTACACTCAAATTTACTAAAAACAAATAATAAGTAACTCGTTTACTAAATAGGTACAACAATAATAATAATAATAGCAAATAAATAAGCAGATATCGGTTTATTATTGTTAACAAAATAAACATCAAAAAACACATTAGAAATGTGCCAGATTGTTAAAAATGTATATCCACTGATACGAACACGGATACGGTTTATTAGTGTCTAGATCCGCAAATACGGATACAGACCTCGATTTTCGTACTTCATTTGTTCGTTCGAATACAATTAAATTAATCCTATTTTATCAGTGGCGGCTTCAGAATAGGGGAAGCTAGATATAGGTACCTACACGTTCTTCATTGTTTTTTTTTAATGTATAGGGAAGACTAAAATATTACAGATTGCTAATAAATCCTGAATTTGGCACAAAAGTTGATAACTTTATTACTCATTCTTGACACGTTAGTCTTCTATGTTCTTGACTGAGCATTTTAGTAAGGCAAGCCGGGCTTTTGGGCTTGTATGAAGGTACCGCCACAGTATTCAAACATTTCACGCAGCGCCATCTAAGTCCCAAAGTAAGCAGCACAGCGCTTGTGTTATGGGTACTAGACAACTGATATACTACTTATATACTTTTATTTTGTAAATAAATACACATTATACATAAACAGCCAGACTCGGGACGGGAATCGGATCCGCAACCCCCGTTTAATTTCCGACGCGCTTAGCCGTTGCGCCACGGAGGTCGTCGAAAGTATTTTAAGTAAACATAGGTAACTTACTAATATAATGTTTATCGTAATTATTTGTTTGACTTTTGCAAAAACAGTGCCAAAACTTTAATTTCAAGAAATAAAAGTAAATTGAAGTTGTAAAGAAATTGTATTTCATTACTATCTATCTTTAAAAATCCATTTAATAAAATTCAGTAATATAAAAAATGATCCGTTCGAGATCCGCTGAAAACTAACAGATACGGATACGAATACAGACATTTTTCCCCCGCGGATATTCGCGGACACGGATACGAATATCCGGCACATCACTACTTACATACATATCTTCAGGCTGTATCCCTAACGGTGCAGTCAGAGAGAACGGAGCGCCATGTGTTACGGTCCTTACATACTTCTTTCGTTTTCTCAAATCTCATCATTCTCCTCACACATTTTCGTCTAGGTATGCGAGTGGTTTTGACATTTCCGTCTGCTAGCACTCTGGCTATTTGATCTTCGAAGGTCAGCCTTAGTCTTCCTTGGCTTCTTTTACCACTCACTTTCGCTCTGTAGATTTTCTTCGTCAGTCTTTCATCACTCATTCTTTCTATGTGCCCGAACCATCTAAGTATTCCTTTCTTCATTTTTACAATAACGCTGTCGTGCAACCCTGTCATACTGTGTATCTTTTCATTGCTTCCTGTCCTGTCATCCTGTCCGCAAGGGTGACACCGCACATATTTCAAGAGCGCAATTCTACTGCATTTATCATACTTTTACTCGATTTTGTCCAGGTCTCATTACCGTTCAATTAAGTTGGCAACAACACTGCATTGTGGATGGCGATTTTGGCTGAGTCAGATATATTCGCATTGCTTACTAATGCGGACAGAGCATCGTTCACTTTATTGCCAGCTGCTATCCGTCTCTCCACATCCAACTCAAATCTTCAATCCCTCGAAAACGCACTCCCAAAATATAAAATTTCATTCACTTGTTCTAGACATTTTCCGTTTACCCATATTTCACACTTTGTCTGTACATCTTCCCTTTCAAACACCAGAACATTAGTTTCGTTCATATTCATATTCAATCGTTTCATTTCACAGTCTTCTTTCATGCATGTAACTAGTGTCTGCAACTATGCTTCTGCTGTGCTATAAGCACAGCATTGTCAGCGTACAAAAGGCAGTTTACTCGTACCACTGTACCATCACATATCATACCACTCATACTACTTTTCAATGTCTGGAGGCAACTGTCCAAGTACAGCACGAAAAGCCAGGAGGACATCCCGCAGTCCTGTCTGACGCCTGAACAGAATTTGAACCAGGGCGTCCCCATCTATTCTTACACAGGATCTGTGGCCTCGATATAATGACCTCACAGCCTCCAATAAGGGGCCCTCCACGCCGTATTCAGGCAGAAAACTTCGCAATTTCTTTCGCACTGCTCTATCGAATGCTTTTTCAAGATCCACGAAAGCGCAGAAAACTTTATTTTCATCTTTTCAAAATACACATAAATAAAATACAATAAATGACATTGTGAAGAAACCTGTGATTTGGAAATAAAATGTTCTTAAGATTACATGGTTATTTGCACGTAACCGAAACCTTGACTGTCTGTTTGTTTGTCCGGGTTTGTCTCCGTAACTCCGTAAAACGATTTTGACGGACTGCAGTTAGCAGGTAAGAGGACTTTACGTAGTGATCTAAACTACTTTTTATACTTGAAAAATACCAAATATATCGCAGGTAAAACCGTGAGACACAGCTAGTATTAAACAAGTATTAAAAGTGTATCCGTCATTATTTACGTCAGACTGATCGTGAAATAGTTGACTGACGGAATGACGATTAAAATGCAATTAATGAAGCCTACATAGTTGAAATGTTCGTAAATGTCTCATACAATATTCACGGGAACATATAATAAAAAATGAAAATATTCTATTTTAAAAGTTCGAAACTGAGTATCTCAAACGAATAAAACTACAAAAAACCTGACGTAATGACTCATCGACTAACATTATCAGAGTTTATACCCAGAGATGTGATTTATTTTAAATATACATCTATTTAAAATGCAAATACAAAACGCAAAATATTTATTTTTATTTTGCATTTGAAATATTTTTTTTTGCATGCATTTTGTATTTTATTTGAAATAATCTACATAAATACATATTTAGTATTTGTAAAATGCAAAATGTTTCGTTAATTTTTTAATTCATATTTCGTATTTTTCATTTTTAAATTCATAATTACTTTATTTACCCATCCTAAATTGCTAACGATAATGCCAACATTGCAAGTCAAACTGTTTCTGTGCCAATGCCAATGCCAATAATGCCAATACTATAATATACCTGGAAACACTTCCAGGTCTATTATCGTTTGGTGGAATGATAATGAGGCCACATAGACGGAACATGAAAGATGAACTCTTCGAACAAAACTAGTCTTAAAATCAGCGAAATAAGTATTTTATTTGAAGAAAGTATTTTGAAAATACCTATTTCGTATTTAGTATTTAAATACTTTTATTCAAAACAATGTTGTATTTGTATTGGAAATAAAAAAATAACTAATCATTTTCATTTTGTATTTAAATACTTATAATAAAATATTTTGCACATCTCCGTTTATACCATACAGAGAACAAATGAAAGCCTTAATCAACTTGCTATATACCTAAAGGTCATCAACGGATCATAGGGTTACCAACCGTACCTACTTTATTATAAAGTATTGTACTATTATTTGGAGGTTCAGACTACGTTGGCAGTGTTGTTATACAAACAGCAGTCTTGAAAATACAGATACCTACTATGTAATAATAGATAGCAATTTAAACTTATACCAGGTGTGCGTGAAGTTTGCATTGCAACTGTATACACATGAGGCAAGTTTGAATTAAAGTTCCTAGTTACCACGCGACAAAGATACAATGTTGATGTAGCAATCGGATTGTTTTGTGCTGGAGTTATTCATGTATGACCCTTCATCTTCGTACCAGAAGGCAATAGGCTAGATGACTTTTTCTTAACACTTTAGTTAAAAGATAGGTTCAATAATCATAAACAAAATTGTGAAAAAATATTAGAAATATCATAAAAAACATAAGAGTTATTTGCTTTTAAACTTTAGTAGTGGGAACAGAGTGGAGATAAGTTCCGTCTCTGTCACTCTCAGCGCTGCGCAATGTCATTGCAACTTAGTGACGTCACAGCTAAGTAACGCTATCTCCCTCTAGCTCACTCCCACTCCACTCCCACCACTAAATTTTAATTTTAACAACTCAGTTTTGTTAGTGAATGTCGATTAGTTTTATCGCAATCGTATTCAAAATGTTACAATATGTTAATACGATATATAAAATATACCACATTTAACAGCAGTCATCTAGTCTAGTAAATATGAACGAAAATTTAATACCTACTAAAAATTATAAGATTGCAACAATATTGTCAAAAGCTTTGTTGTCAGCCATAAATAAATTAAAAAAAAAACTGCTGTCATATTTCACATAGCAGCTTTTAATCATTAATTGTCAATAACTTGCGTCGTCATATTTTGACTTGGCAATTTATAGTCAAAGAAAAATCAAGCATGCGGCCACCGTCTTTTCTATCTGGGTATGATTAAAAAATGCGACTTGAACTCTTTATTATAGGAAAAAAATGTTATGGATGAGAAAAATATTAGATTTATTTGAAATTTTCGTGTAAATATACATAATTATACTATCTCTTCAAATGTGCTCAGCACATTGTCTATTTGTAGCACAGAATAATAATATACTAGCTGATTTCTAGAAACTAAAAAGTGACTAAAGAGACAATAAAACCATTTTTCACCTTTTTGTAGGATTGGTGATATTTATTGACAGGCAACTTCTGTATATCAATTATACAAAGAATTAAGAACATTTTTTCTCACTCCCCAATCATTGTGAAAATAAATGCTAGTACTGAGAGTCCCTAGCATTTTTTTTTAATGAGGGAAGCTTATAGTTCATGCGAATTTGATCATCGCTTCACTTGTAAAAAAAAATGCAATGAATGAAATGATTGAATGATGAATTTTTTATTACATAAAGTTCTACACCCGCTCAAAAAAACGATTTTTATTTGCGCAGTGACGTTTCTGATGAACTTTTGAATTTTACTTCCGCCTAGACATTTGAACTCGATGTAGATTGCACAGAAAGTAAAAAAAATGAGACATAAAACTTCGAAGGTTGTTATACAAATTAAAAATTAAAAAAAAAGCAAAATGCCTAGTTAAGTAGATATACATAGGCAATTATCCAGATAGCAATTCAAACTTAAATCAGGCGTGCAGCAAGTTTGCCAAGCAACTGCATGCACTCGATGAGTTTAAAATAGACTAGTTACCACGCGACAAAGATACAATGATGACATAGTAAATAGTGTTTTGTGCTAGAGTTATTCAGATATGACACGTTCTGGTTCGTTGTCGTACCAGAAGGCAATTATAATATGATAAATAATACACGAAAGTAAGTACCAAAATATAAACAAAAACCTAATACCTACTGTAAATGATGAGATTGCAGCAACATTGCCAGAAACTTTACGTGTCATATTTAACATAATAGTTTTTACGATATTCCAGAGATCAGACTGTCAGCTAACCAGCACCGAATAGTAGTTTTTAATCATTTCCAATGCACCTATGTTTGTGCTTTGGAAATCATACATTTTATGAATAGAACATAAAAGTCAACATCAAGCGTGGTTTATACTCGATTGTGGCTCAATTGACCCATCATGGAATCATCAAAGTGAAAGTAAGCGCATGGGTTTTACCTACTTACTACACGTCACAATAAACATACTAGGTACGCAGGTACCTACCTACTTGCGAAGACACCTTACCAAGGTCAGTATACAAGCACTCAATACTAATAAAACTAATCTGTGCTAAGGACTGAATGATATTTCAGTAATTGTCATTAGTTCTTATTTTTGTTTGTCGTAAAAAATATAGGTAAGTAGGTAAGTAAATGGTACCTAAAACCTCGGGCCTTCCTTTCTCATGTTGAACTTATATTACCTCTCCTTGCTTCACGTTAATAATTAGACCCGCTATGATTTAAGCCGATATATATAATATTAGTAAAGTAAGCCTAGCGTATCCGTCAGTAGTTAATTAATAAAAACACAAAATCATCTAGTTCATAATAAGTATGTATAAATGGGTACCAAATGTTTTTTTAAGTGTAAATACTCACCTATTATAACTACGATGTATTGTCGTATCAATGGACCAACATTTGACAGCATTTTATTGATAGAAAATCACGTTGGTTCTTGCTAAACACAATGTTTTTTTGATATTGTACCTATACGTTCGCGATCCTTGCGCACGATTCTGTTATGGTGAATGACTGTTGATGTATCTAATACATCTCCACTTTGACCGTAATATGTTTGTACATTTTTTACTGACTTTACTTTTTTTAATAACAACCGAATAAAATAATGATTGCATTGAATCGTAAACACAATGACACTGTCTTCTTCATATTTTTGTTGATGATTTGTATATTATTGTGTGCATAACACACAAATACAACCGGTTTGTCAAAACCTACGTACAAAATAATTCTGCTCGTTTCACGTTGAATAATTTAAAAGAAAAATTAGCGTTTTCCTCAACAATCATTTAATTAAATCATTTAGTTATTATCAATTTTGGTTTCCATTTTGAATATTTTCGCGCCATACAATTATTTATTTCATTATTATTTATGTTTTCATAGTCAGAGGTTATTACAATAAAGCTAAAATATTGTTTAAGATTTGTTCTTTTGCTAGCATAGGTAATATGTTTTATAGTTTTCTCACTGAATATTAGTTCATAGTGAAAAACCATAAAACATGCAATGAGAAAATATGCAAGATATTGCAATTGTCACATTGTCAGTTTTTTTTTGTCGGGATTTTATGGGAAGCGGTTGGACGTTTATTTTAATTATTCGCAAATTGTTTCTAGTGGATTTTGTGATGGTATAGTTCTCGGTTTCAAAGTGTGCGTATACGCTGTTGTGCGTTATACGGAATTTTTGAAATAAGTGATTTTTTAGTATTATGATGTTGAGTTCTTCTTAGTGACGTAGTCCGCCTCAGCGGATCCTGCTAGAAAGACTGCCTCAATATATCTGTCGCTAGAAACTCCAAGAAACAATTAAAATGTATTACGCCGACATTTTAGTGAATTAATATAAAGAATTTATCTATCTGTCACTGAAGACTCTGGTTGTATGGGCTAAGATCTCTATACATATCCTCCAAAGAGAAAAAAAGTGTAGATAAATACTGTCAAATCAGAACGTCAGTATTGTCAAAAATGGCATAGAAATGACAAATTAGACTATTTTAAATGTTTATAAACATTGTCCCTTTTTTTCAGCTTTTTCTATTTTATGAGGATCTGTAATACGCTAGTAATTATTTGAAACTTGGTAAATTATTATTTAAAAAGAATGGATGACGATGATTACTGGCATACGAGTGAGACAAAAGCAAAAGCATTGAGTTTTGATGATGATGTGGTAAGTTGGTGAGGAAATTCTGCAATAATTATAACATATTTCTCATTATGTATGTTTCAATTGTACATATTGAACAAATGCATAGCAAAATAATACATCTGTTAAGTGTAATGTTCTTTTTTGAATAAAATTATTAATACCTAATTTCATAAAAGAAAATAAGCATAGCATATCCAAAATTATTTGTCTGTTTCTTTAATTTAGTATAGAAATCATTATAAACTACTTCTAAATACTGCTCATTTCATTCAAAAGTAAATATAGCTCCAAAAAAGAACATTTTTTATGAAGAACATATTAAAACTATAATGTTTGTTAAAAGTACTCATATTTGTTATAATAATATTGTATATATGAATAGGTTTTTAATGTACTTCAAATTATTTATATATTTAAAAAAATTAAGGCAAGGAACTTAGATTATCTAATTTTTCAGAAACTGTATTATCTATAAAAATTACATTCTATTTAATGCTATTGGGCAGCATGATGAGATATTAAGGCATCAATAATAAAAAACTTTGCAATAGATAAAATAGTTAAAAAAACCTAACATCAAACTGAGGTGATTGCTATGCGCTTCGTGATCACCTTAGACTTCTAACCTTTCCTAGAAATCTTCTTTGGGTAGAAAGAGCTTCATGGACTGAAATTTTGAATGTTTACAGTGAACACCTTCTATTACAAATATCTCATTACATAACCAAAACAGCAAACAATCTAAACCTAGTCAAATTACTGTCATTAATCTAATACTTGTTTTTTATTTGTACCCAACTAGCAAAAGCTTGTTTTATGTAACTCATAGAAAGTTTTGTCAAATCCAATTGTGTTATTCGTTGACCTTATAAAAGTTGACCTTTTTATCCAGAACCTTTATTCAAATTGACAGTGGTGCAATTATATCACCATTCATTGTTTTAGTATTTCTGTAGTGGCTTCAGGCATGACATTTAAGCTTCAACTTGTGTAGCAGTGACAAGAATTACAATGCTATTATAATACTTTATTACGCTATAGCTTATTTCATGGTTCCTTTAATTCACTTATATTAATTCATTCTTTTGCCTTTCCTTCATTGCAATTTGTTTATTGTCAAGGGTAAAAAATTAAATATCTAAAAATAGAAAAGTTCTATCATATCACTCTTGAGCAAAAAATTTTATAATAATAATAATAATAATGCGCCAGACAATACACACCAATTATCTGATTTCAAACTAGGGTATCCCCATGAGAACCAGACAACGACTACTAGTTAGACTACTAGTTAGACTACTAGTAGACTACTAGTCTCCCAGTACACCCAGACTCGAGACAATCTAGAAAAGTTCATTTTCTAATTTGACCTGACCGGGAATCGAACCCAGAACCATCCGCGCTTGGGTTTAACGTCTAAACCACTGCGCCATCTAGGTGGTCATTTTAATATTAAATAAATAGTAATTAGAATTAAATAATAAATAGTAATAGTAAAATAATAGTATTGTTGGCTATACAGTGGAATTGATTTGCAACAACAACTTTGTTGATAAACTGAGGTTAGGTTTACAGGGAATCTATAATATATTTATATAATATATATTAATTTTAGGGATTCCTCAAAGATCAAGATTTTTGACAATGTGATGATTTAAAGCAGCATGATTTTTAATGGCTCATTAATTAAAGTTACTTATCTTACAACTGGGTCTAAATAAACTAAAATGAAATTTAATAAAATTAATTATTATTCGGAATGCTGTAATTTTTGTTTCAGTTGTCACCACAAGAGATATTAGCTATTGGTCAACGCTCCACATACTCAAGTCCTGGAGAAGAGAGCATCTTTAGTAGTATTAATATCAATAATATTAAAACTGTTCTACCTCTTTCCAGTCTTATTTCACCAAAGACATTGGATTTGAGTGAGTATTTTTGTCACGACCTATTTTTCTGCTCTTTATTGAAAACAAATCCATACATTATATCACATTGTTTTTTTATGTTCTGTACCTCAATAAAAAGAATATAACTAATATGACCACCCAAATGTCCATCAATTTGTCTGTTAATCAAAGTCTAGTGTCTCAGAAACTATACTACCTAGAAACTAGTGATGTAACAGACCTTTGCTTCTGCTTACGTGATAGTTCTGCACACTTTTTTTCCATCCACTTCGACATCTGGCTCTGCATTTTTATATCGTAAATTTATCGAATCTCACTATAAATTGCGGGGTTGACGAAATGTGCGCTTATTAGGTAAATGCACTGAGGGTGAACACGACAATTAAGTAGGTAAATTAAATTAAGTAGATAATAGCAGTATAAAGCCAGAGTATTAGCTGACGGAAATGTCAAAAGCACCCGCATACCTAAGCGAAAATGTATGAGGAGAATGACAAAATTTGAGGAGGCAAAAGAATTATGTAAAGACCGCGAATCTTGGCGCTCTGTTCTCTGTGACTACCCTGTTAGGGATACAGCGTGAAGATATGTATGTATGTATGTAAGTAGATAATAGTGAGCCGGCATATATATGTATCGCGATTGTTTATGTATGAAAATACATTTTTGGTGTTACAATCAAACCTACAGAAGTACAAAAATGATCTACACTAAATCTATACATGCTAAAAAAGACTACACTTCCACTTAAATTTAATTTGACATTTGATTCCGATTCTGCTATGACATTTTCGTTTCGATAGCGGCACGAAGGTCTAGCGGTGAAATAAATGTGGAGGGAATAGCTGCGCATTCATTCATTCATTCATAGTACTGTCGCGCACGTATCAGCACTTATCGTATCGTATTAGTGGGGGGGGACACAGTACGACTAGAGCCAATCAGCGCTTACGAACGATACGCACGGCCGCCCTGCGTACCGCTAACTCCCCCAAGATACCCTATTTTTTACTTCTGCGCAATTACGGTCACCGCTAGACTTTCCTGCTGCTACCTGTACATCACTACTAGAAATTTTAAATTTAACGTTACCCACATATTTTGGACTAGATAACACACTAAAATGTATAATATAAGGGTGGCTTGCACCAGCTATTTAAGTTCGATTTAAGGAAGTGACATCTCGCTTGCATCAACTGTTAAATAATTGGTGCAAGTGAGATGTCAAATCCTTAAATTGAGTTTAAATAGTTGGTGCAAGCCACCCTAACAATTAAAGAGGAGGAAAAATTGAATACTTCGTCAAACAATGGTGTCAAACTTGTAACACCATTCTTCTCCATTCGAGGTTAATAAAGAAACAGAAAGCAACTTGGACAACAGCCGTGTGATTCTCTAAAGCGAATAAGTCGGATTCACTTCTGAATCCGCGGTGAGATTGTCAACTGCGGACTGGTATTCTCTAAAATCGACAGAGATACTAGCGCCGCCTCGATGAGTGCGGCAGCAAGTCATACCATCTGATAATTTTTGAATTTTTTGAGGTTTCGCTAAATATGACAATCTAATCTTAAAAAAACAATTTTTATTTAACGTAATATTTCAGAGAGGTTAAAATACACTAAGACGAAATATTGACAGAAATGTTTACTCTTATAGCAATCCTCGATAACCTCGCATCTAAGATCACTTCACTTCGCTCCTAA
Source organism: Zeuzera pyrina (assembly GCA_907165235.1). NCBI lineage: Eukaryota > Metazoa > Arthropoda > Insecta > Lepidoptera > Cossidae > Zeuzera > Zeuzera pyrina. Next base: position 5,352,061 of record OU015639.1, read on the forward strand.
AATGTTTGGTTTAGAGAATTCAATTTGAAGGTCAAGTGAGTTCAAATGCAAAGTGGGATGAATTGTCGAGCGAGTCTCGCTTGGGTGATTCGAGTTTTTACAGAATTACATGGCAGAGCAAAATGGAACATACATCAACCTGTTGTTGTGAAGTCACATCCTGTGCAACTTTTTAAACTAATGTGATTTGTGACATGATGAAAGACGTATTTAGATTTCATAAAGGTCATTCGATATAACAACACATTAAATACTCCTTTACAGTTCTGCTAGCCCACTCTGGTAGAGATCCTACAAAGCAAGCAAAACAAGAGACAGAAGAAACAGTAGAGGTGACATTGAAAAAGTTAATACTTGGTCGTAACTGTTCCCTCCATAAACACAGGAGTTTGAAGAGCAAAACTAAGTTGTTGGATGGAGCGGTGTCTGTTGGTGACGGAAGTGCAGTATTGACCGTATGAATTGTTTTATAATTGCTAGAAAATAGCGTGTTTTAAGTTTGTTGTCGGTATTGTAGTTGTTAAACAAATGAACCGAATTGCATATATTTTTTTGTTTGAAAGCTGTTTTCTATAATATTCTGTTGCGGCGATGGAATTAGTCTAGATTGTTTTTTACATCGAAAGTTAATAAATAAACATTTTTTTCGCAAGTGATGGATTATCCATCAGAAGTAGAGAGATAGAGATCCTTAATACCTATCACTTGAACGCCTATACATAAGTATTCAGTGATATTCAATGACGTTGTCCTAGAGACCTTAGACATTTGTCTGAAAATTTGAATTGCAAAACTTTTGAAAAAGTTTTGCTTTTATTTGAAAATAATATTGCAGTACTTAGATGAATATTTATAACTGAACATATTATGTGGAGGTCTGATTGGTATGGAGATCCTGTATCGTTTTGATGGCGATGATCCATCGGTTGTGATGCATCTGTATATATCATGTGTTGTTCGAAGAAACATGCATGAAAACTCTAACCAAGAATCAAATGGACAGAGCTTTTGCTCTAAGAACGTGTTCGTTTTTTGTTGACCTAGTTTCAAGACTAACTAATGTTAGTCTAGTTTCAAGACTAACAAAGTAATGACTAGGGAAGGGGCACAGTGCAATGATACAGAAGTAACTAATTAATCAGAACCAGCTGAACATAACATATTTTTATTTTCGTGAATGCCAAAACACTTGAGATTTCCGAGTATTTTGCAAATAATTATTTCAGTACCTACTGCTATATTTTGTATGTCAAGTCAGTCATGAGCTTACACGAATTACACATATAAAGTGCCTACACACCTTCCAATTTGTTGGAACAACTTTTCTAGGGATGGAGATCCGAGATCGATTAATGGAAAAATTGATTGATCGATCTCGAGTAGAGAATCAATTTACTGAATTGATGGCGGACACCCAAAAATGGAGTTTCCATTATATTTGTATTGGTAAGAACGCGACTATAAAATAATGAGCTAGTGTGGAATTTTTTAATAAATTATACATACATAATATATCGAACACTGCAGTCACCTTAGCGCTCTCGGAGCCAGATTTAGCGCTTTTTTGAGTCGTCTAACTTTTATCCCATGCAAAATTTAAAAAAATCCGTAAAACGATTTTTGAGTGTCTGTCGTTTATTCACTGGATCGATTCTCTGCTCTAGATCAAATGATCGATTCTTCCATTAATCTCAGATCGCCATCCCTAGGAAAGTTGTTCCAACAAATTATAATGTGTAAATGCGCTTATAGTTCGAGGTTGCCATAGTTACTGTATCTAACTGCTTTACTCATGGTTACACTCAATGAGATAGAAAGAGAGACACGAAAATTAGTTTGACACACGGTGATAAAAGCGACAATTCATTATGGCTTCCATTTTGATTCTCGGTCCGAGTATGACAAACAAGTGGATATGCTAATGCTAATGGATAGCACAAATAATAAAACACGCGATCAAAATTGAAAAAACACAATTAGAATATAACATCTAATTTCCAGGTAGTGTTGTTCCTAATACAGACCCTCAACAAGAAGTTGGTATATGAATTGCTTTCGTCGCGGCCGTTGGCTTTAAGCCACTACATCGCCTTTTTGCAAAATGAAGGGAAACTCACGGAGCTCACTGATTTGCTAACGTTTGTATTTCTACTTTTTTATAACCATATTATGTAAGTTATATTTAAGTGTTTTATAAAGGGACATACCGACGAAAATTCTAGGAATAATATTTTTAGATTCTTGGAGTTTCCCAATATTATTGCTTTGCACATAAAACCCCATGGCCACACAAGTCTATTATAAGTTTATAATTATATATAAGTTTAAACAGATTGTGTTTTCATTTACAGAATGTTGGGAAGGAGTCCGGAGGCAGCCGTAAGTACTTATATTCAAAAGCTTATCCTTCTCTTTTCTTTTTGAAGTATATATTTCTTGCCTGTTTCAATATTTAAGTACCCATTATGTGTAAAATATTTACCACTTTTGTAATGAAGATAGCGTAATGATATGTAAGTATATATACTTCAGTATTTAAAATAACATTTTTCAAATAAAATCCAAAACTGAACCTGTTTTGTAGCTTTTCAGTAATTCCTAAACAAAAATTCCAGGCAGCGAGATGATTCCATAAATTTACCTTTTTTCTAATTTTGAAATAGAAATAGAACATAGAAAATGGACAAACAGTCGTAAATTGTAACCATTAGAATTTAGAATATATCTCAAGTTTAAACATTACTCTGTTATAGTTTTATAATGATATAGGTGAAAGAAACCCACACAAACTTCAATTTTTAATATCCACGAAATAAATGAAAGTTTTTTTGTAAATGTAATAAATATTGCCTTCAGATATATCAGTTCCAGCACTATGTTAAAACTCAAAGCGGTAGTGTAGATGGCTTGTTGAGAAAGCTGACCAATGTGATGGCTAATCACTTCAATCAGCCAGGTGTGGATGCTCATCAAGCTAAAATGGTTGCGGACTACGTTAAATTACTGGGTATGCATATTTATCAGTAAATGACTCCTGGCTATGACTCCTGAATGGTTTTTCAATTTCTATTTTTTGAGAATATCGTAAAAGTAGTCGCACTCATTCTCTACAAAATAATTTACTTACCAATAAAAGTCCTATTGCTCCCAAAATCAGTCCAGAAAATCATACGGAGTCTGGGGTGCATTGGGCTCACCTTTCTCCCCCCATTTCCTTTTCTACACTTATAACTTAAACGAAAGAATGATTACATTTGAGGAAGCGAAAGAAGTATTTGCACTCCGTCCTCTCTGACTACCCCGTTAGGGATACAGCGTGAAGATATGTATGTATGTAAAAAAATGATGTATGTATGAATGTATGTATACCTTAAACCAGAGCTTAAACAGAGTTTGAAATAATTAAGAAACAATATTTTTATTTCTAGTTTCAGATACCTATAACTTAAGGTTATGATTTAAAAATCACAACCACTACAGAATTTTCGGCGCTATCTACTAACAGTGTTAAAATATTTAGAACGTCTACTGTCTGCTAATTGACTTTTGATTCAGTTATTATAATTACAACAGGCATGTTACACAATTTCTAAATTTAGTATCCAATTTGGAACTTTTTCTGGCTTTTTCGAGCCTAGGTATGTGTTAAAAGTCCTGCAAAGTGACCTACTGTCCTTACCAGCCAATAATGTCGTTATCAGGCAGTAGTCAGTAATAAAAGCGTAAAAATGATTTTTACAGAATGGCAAAAGCATGCCAATAAGCCAGAATTGTACAACAAATCACCGTTACACTGCTTGGCACACTGCTGCACGCACAACTGGCACGAAGGCGCCGGCAATATGATGTCGCCATTGACGTTATGTCAGAGACAACAAGTAGGTAACTATTGGAATCACGTGGAAATAAAATAGGAGGCGATGCTTTCACTATGGCGGCTTTATTGCAAGAGAGAACAGAGTAGGAAACTTAGTGTTACAAATGTTGCCATATGTAAAACTAACTTAATAATATATAATATTTGTTGTATTTCTACAGTAACATAGAATCTTCGGCTTCCACTGGACCGATCTCGAGAGTATTCTTGCAATCAGACTATGAAGCCAAAAAAACACTGAAAAGTACAAAATAAGTATCCTTTACTAATCAAAACTCAAGTACAATAAAAATAACTTTATAAGTACGAAACACATACCTATATAATTAAATTAGTTAGTTACTGAAGTTGGTGCCAAGTCTACCAAACTAATAAACTTCCTGTTTTTGCACATTGATTTGGCACCGACTTCAATTACTGTCAAATGTAATTATATAGGCACAGATTAATTAGTTAGATATAGGCATGTGTATCGTACTTATAAAGTTATTTTTATTGTACTTGAGTTTTTATTAGTAAAGTGTAGGGTACAGGTGCAATAGTAGTTTTGTACTTTTCAGTGTTTTTTTTTGAGGGCGGTCCAATTTTATCTTAAAATGTTTTTATTTCTAATCGTAACTAAATCGTAACTAAATTTAATCGTACTATAAATAATAATTCTTAACGATATTATGTACTTATATAATAGCAATGCATCTGTTATAACTTTTTAATTAATCTGTTCTTGTTATTCCAGATAAGCCCCTTACAATACGACTGGGTAGTATTGAATGTCCACGCTAAAACCGCAAAGTGGGACATAGTAGAATCGCTATTCATAAAAAAAGTAAGTGGTGCATACTATATACACAGATATCGGTCTAAGGGCCGTAATATCAATGGCAGTTAATCGATTATGAGCAGATTAAATTATCGAATATGAATCGAATCTTAAAAAGAATGAACAAACTGTGAACGAAACGAATAGTATTACCACGTGTAAGACATTAATCTAGGTGTTACTAAAAAAAAAGGACAGTGGATTAAACTGTCGATCAAATTTTATCGTAGATTACGAAATCGATAGTATAAACTGATGTTAAACTGTAGGGCGAGCACGAACTTTCGACAGTTTCGTAACGTAATCGTATCGAGTTTACTATACAATCACGAAAGTCGCAGCACGAAGCGCATTTTACCAACTATCGAGAGCTCGCTACGATTACGAAGGTGACGTCATCCTAACGTAACAAGGGACTGGCAAGTTTGAGTAAAATACACAATTTATTGAATGAAGGGTGCGTCCTAAAACGAAATCAGAGAAAGTTTTAGATTTTTATTTGAAATGTAAAACTCTGTTATAATAAATTTATTAAAAAATGAGTAAATCTTTCAAAAATATATTGTATTAGATATTTATAACTTATAAATATCTAAAAAAATATATTATTGTTTTACAATTGTGCATTATTTTTCAAAATAAAATTAATTTTTATAATATGGTTGATAGTTTCGAACGGCTTAGATTTGAAGGTTTTTTTGAAATAACCTCTCGATGTCACATGTTAACACTATTGAAACATGCGGAAAAGTTTATTGCGTTTTTTGGGTATGTTTTGATTTTAATTTCATCACCTGAAAATGAACACAAGTCCCACACAATATTATTATTATTATGAAGAAGTCTGTCATCGAGGTTTACGTTACCTTACGTCAAAATAAGGTTTGTGCTCGTGATTTTACTCTATTTCAATACAAATGGCTTACGTTACCATTACGTTACGTTACGAAGGCGATACGAAATAGTTCTTTTTACGTCCTATAGGGGCGCTGCACTAAAAGTCATACAATTTGCTTACGCTTACGATACGAATACTTTGTCGATAGGATTCGTGCTCGCGCTACAGATGATCTTACGGCCCTAAGCATAGATCAAATCGAACAGAGTTTGAGAGGAGTTATTTTTAAACATTTTTAACCCCTGTTAACTATACATTAGGGCATGTTAACGCGCTCACAGGCCTGAGCCAGCGTAAGCCATTCTACTGCGAACACATACGTGATCGCAACGATTCACTTATGTTTATGCAATTGAGCATGCTCTAACGAAAAGCCGAATAAATTCATGCTGATTATAACGTTGACAAGTTTACAACTCTCGAGACAATAAATTTTTTATCTAGAAATCTAGGAATATTATTATTTCAGGACTGGCTGGGCCGTACCACAGTTGCGACTCACATTCCCATAGAAACGTTGTTGTCACGGTTGAACGAATTGCAGGCGAGTAAAAGATTACTGGCTACATGTTTGAACAAAGTGTCGAATACAGAAGATAGGCTGAGACTAGCGCAGATGTACAAGGTAAATAATTATTAGGTAATCCTGAGAGTTTAGATCAAATCAAACAGATGCAGGATATTATTTTCAAACGTTTAAAGCGATGGGAAGAATGGGCGGTTCAAAGTAATTAATCAACTTTTTATATTTCCATAAGATTGTATAATGTTCAAATGAAAACGTAGATGAAGATCCTAAGCAGGGACATCCGCCAGGCTGTAGAAAGGCTGTCGGTGTTGGTCTTCTCTAGAAGATGGCTATTCAGCCCAGTTCCTGGAGCCCCAGTTCCTGCAGTCCTGTTGGGTTTTCTCCCTCAATTTTTTCTATTAATCATCCCTAACAAAATATCTGTAGCGACTAAATAACACAATTTATCAAAAAAATTCGTACGGTACCCACAGTGCACGATTTCGACTCGCACTTGACCGGTCTTTTAATTAATAAACTAGGTTTATTACAATTTAAAGAATCGGTATTTAATTTTGTTACAGGTGCATGCAGTTGTTATTGAAACATTAGCAAAACAAAAAGAACGAATAGCATTGACCAATTATAAAATGACTTTGAACCCACAGTCCGAAGAATACATCCTCGCCGAGAATACTCTAAGAGATACTGTGAGTGATTTTTCTATTTCAGACTACTTTAATTAATAATAATAAATACTCCAGACAATTACACAGATTGTGTGACCCCAAACTAAGCAGTAAGCTTGTACTATGGGTACCACACAACGAACTCTGGGGGAGTTCCCAGTAACACCCAGACTCCAAGCCAATTTAGAAAGGTTCGTTTCCTAAATTGACTTCACTGGGGATTGAACCCGGGACCCTAGCTTGGAAAGCAGATGCATATGCCACTGCGCCAACGGGCCAGTCGTTATTATTAAATAATTCCAAACATTTTCTTTTCAGGCCATAAAATGGAAGAACTGATGAAATTCCAACTCAAATTATGCATGTAAGGAAAAGTTTAAAATGTATATATTATTTACACATAAAATATAATATTTTATGTACTTGTATATATTTTTACAAATAATAATGAATGTTGCCTAATTATTGCATTTTAATTCATAGTTTCATAATTCATCATTAATTTCATAGTTTTTAGAAAACAAATAAACTTTATTTTATTTCAAACTAGCGACCAGCCCAGGCTTCGCCCGGGTTTTTTCGCCCAGAATGTTGAATGTTGGCAACACCAAATTTCTATTATCATGATTTTTATACAAAAATTCCATGAAATTTCTGACTTATATATTTTCCTGTACATTTTACCAGAATTTTCTGTCATACAAACCTTGTCCTGACAACCACGAACACCACAAAAAAGAAATCATCCAAATCGGTGGAGCCGTTCTCAAATGATGCTCCGTCATACGTGTGGCAATTGATTTGATATTTTTTTTCTTTCTTTATGGCATGGCACACAATTTAGCGCATTTGCCAATGTCACGTATTATAAATAGAATCACAAGTAAATTAGTTTTTTTTTATCGTAAAACTCCTCCAGTAAAGTGATAGTAGGCTTTACTGAAGTTATAAAGGACTTCTTGGAAGAGCGCGAGAACTTCAGCTACACATGTTTATTTAGACCTATTCCATTCTTTTCACTTATACAGAACTTTAAAACACAATATACTATCACTTTTGTACTTTAAAACTCCCAAAAATGTAAAAAATAACAAATCTAAACAAAATGTCAACCTCACTTTTCCCGTTCCTTCCAAAAAGTCATCGATTTGATTTATATAGATACTAGCAAACCCGGCCCGTTCCACTGGGCGCAAAAAACAAAAAAAAATCTACTGATCCGATCGCTACCAAACATTACAGGATCACCCACTAGGCCAATCTGAAGATTCCCTGAAAATTTCATCGAAATCGGTCCAGCCGTTTCGGAGTCCATAAGGAACATACATACATACATCGCCTTTTATATATATAGATTATATAGAATAGATCAGGGGTTCTTAAACTTTTAAGGCCGTGGAACACTTGGTAAATCCCTTTTAATTTATGGAGCCCCATAACAAACTATAACACATAAAAGATAGTAAGAACGTTAGAAAATATAGAAAAGTAAAAATCCTTTATAACAAATATTTCAAATAAAATAATAGGTCTGAAATCGAGCATTATATTGTGTAGTAATAAAAATGGTTCGTGGTTGGAAATATGTATGCTTAGATCAAGTTGTTGCCACAATTAACGATAGCCTAAATAATAAACGGCCAACACTCGCTGAATCCTATAGTGTCGTTTACACCGAACCCGCTTTAGGAATCGCTGGAACAGATATAGATAGACCAGCCATTCCCAAAGTGGGCGATAACGCCCGCTTGTGGGCGCTGCAGGCCTAAAGGGGTAAGAGACCCAAAAAAAAAATGGGGGCGTTGTGTAAAGGCCTGGGGGGTGATTTGTAATTTCATTTAGCTAGGAGGCATCTTAGACAACGACTGCATGAGATCTCGACTCAGTAGACAAAATAAGTTTGAGAACCAGTGAGATAGAGTAACGACCCATCCCGGTTGAATACACTATATCGCGCAAACTATTTTGTAAACTAGCTGTATTCAACCTTTTCTTTTCTTGGCCCATGTATTTATAATAGCTATTTTAAGCGGGCAATAACATAAAATGAAAAAAGGTTATCTAGGTAGTATTTATTCAAAAAAGACTAATGTATTTGGTGACATTGTTAACACTTCATAACAATTTTCTCTAGATCAGGCGTGTGATTTGCATGTTACTCGTATATTGCCGTCCAGATGAGAATCAGTAAGCCAATTGCTATATATAAATAAAATCGAAGTGTCTGTCCGTGATTTTGAAATGCAAAGTTTTTTAACCGACTTAAAAATGGAGGAGGTTCTATGTTCTTCTATATGCATTTTTTTGTGTATGTTTACCGATAGCTTCGTAAATTGTGGACCGATTTCGAAAATTCTTTTTTTGTTTGAAAGAGTATACATCCGAGGTAGTCCTATTTATTTGTATGTGTATCGTACTTATAAAGTTATTTTATTTGTAATAATAATAATATACTTTATTGCACACAAAACAAAAGAAATAAAAATTAATATAATATGTACAAAGTAAAATACAACAGGCGGTCTTATGGCTAACAGCGATCTCTTCCAGACGCTAAGTTTTGATTGGTAAAGGATAGTTATTTTGTACTTTTCAGTGATTTTTTTTAAAGCGCTTAAATTTTTTTTTTACTATTTTCTTACGCTTATAACCAAAACCCAATGATCCAAACACGCTTTTACAAATTTGTCGTGTGTCTAATCGTTTGTCCGGGCTGAATTTGTTTCACATTTTCACGTTTTCCGGAACGGCTCAAGCCATTTTGATGATTGGCCGGTAGAGGGCTTTTCAGACAGTAATCTAGGCATCCTTTTACATCGGAAAAGAAGTTTTGAGTTTGTATCTCAAGGGTGCTAAACTAATAAGCAACAACAGGCTTGGTATTTGACACCGATTTCAGTACCTACTTACCTGTCTTTAATTACTTAAATATTGTATTTGTGCCCTGTGTTTGAAGAATGAAATTATTTTGTACTTGAGTTTTGATTAGTAAAGGATAATTATTTTGTAATTTTCAGTGTTTTTATCTTGAAGTCGGTTTAATTGTGTTACTTGAATAGTAAATACTAATCAGAGATTACAGTACCTACAGTATCTATTGGTATATGTCATCGCATATTGGACAGTGTGCGATGACTCAACTCAATATTAGGACTGGTACGTTACAAAATCAAAGATAACAGTATTTTATCTATGGTTAATGATAAGGACCCTGCCCGGCAAGTTAACTTTTCGGTTGAATTTTGAATTGAGTGTTTATCTCATTATTATGTAGCATTAATTAATTGTATCAAGTCACACAAAGTTTTAATTTCTTTCTTCTGATTTAAATATCATTGATGATTTGATAGATGATTGGTTTAATTATGATTACAAAATAAAACTTACGTACGTATTACGTTAGTATAAGGAACGATGCCAAGTGCACTAGGTAGTTAAAAACCAGTTTTTTATACTGTCCTTTCAATTGTTTTCCAAAAAAAAACAAAACACTTGTTCAATTCAATTCTTAAATGCAAAGATTTTTACCTATACTGAATCTCGTGATTATAAATTTCCAAGCAACATCTAATCTCTTCACTCTTTCGGCGAACGTTTTTCTAAAAATTAATAATAATTCTTTTCGGTTGCTAAAATGCTTTTATTGCGATTGGAGTGTCCTCATCATTCTGACTATAAATACCTATTTTTCAGTAATGACGAACAACCAGGACATCATAAATTAAATTTCTTTGCTTGTTTCGTCCTCTATGCGTTCTTAGACCACTCATCCGATGGCATGGTGATAAAACTTTGGCGAGTCTGCGTACGCATAAATAAAAGACTATGCGAACGAATCCGCGTGCAACAGTTAGTAACTGATCCACTTACAAGCGTTTGGAAATGGGAACAGTGAGGGGATGAGTCAGAGGGAGATAGGGTTACATAGCTGTGGCGTCACAAAATCGCAATGACATTGCGCAGCTAGGGGTGGCAGACACGGAACAAGCAGAATAACTCTTATGTTTTGGGACTTTTTGGCGGGAACGGGAGAAGTGAGATTGTCATTTTATTTAGATTTTCTATTTTTTACATTTTTGGTAGTTTTAAAATACAAAAGAGATAGTATATTGTGTTTTAAAGTTCTGTGTAAGTGAAAAGAATGGAATAGGTCTAAATAAACATGAGTAGATGAAGTTCTCACGCTCTTCCAAGAAGTCATATAAAACTTCTGTAAAGTCTACTATCACTTTAATGGAGGAGTTTTACGATAATGATTTTACTTATTTAATACAATACGTGAAAAAAAGGGACAAAAATTTCAATCGGGAAAACGGATACAATTTATCAACAGCGTGGAATTCTGATTCAAATGACAAAAACCTCGTTTTTCACATCCGGTTAAGTGTGTGAGTGTTGTATGTAGGAACTCTAGTAATTATTTACAAATATCGAGGGTAGGTGATATAAAATCTGCCCTGGACACGGAGTGAAGCTTGTTGCGACAGTTTATTTGAGACCAGGGCCGATGCAATTCGGCCGAAACGTCAAGCGAAATTAAAAGATAATCGCGTCAATTTTCCGTGTTTTTAGATATTTTATAATGTAACGCGAATTTTAAAAACCTTATATTTTTCATTGTATTTTGAATAATATTTTTTCATAGTTTTGTTTATGATTACTAAACCTATCTTTTAATCAGGTCGTTAAGAACTAGTCATCTGGCCTATTATTATTATAACACAGCGCCACAAGAATAATTAGAGCCAATGAACTATCGAAAACTATATCCTTACTATAAATGTCTGAAGTCAATTTTTTCTTATTAAAATCTGGTTATTTTAAAAGTACGTGAAAAATTACACGTTTTTTCTAATTGTCACTGTTTCCATGTTAAAAGCATAGATCACCCTAGGTCAGGGGTCGGCAACCTTTTAAGCCGGAAGAGCCAGCCGCAATAAAAATATCGATTTCATGAATTTGAAAGAAGCAGAAAGATTTTTTATTTATGCTTTATTACTAGTGTGTATACTCGTGTCTGCGTGTCTTTCCGCTTAAGCTATTAATTTTTTTTAGTGGAACTTGAAGAGCCGCAGTTGTCTCTTGAAAGAGCCGCATGCGGCTCGCGAGCCACGGTTTGCCGACCCCTGCCCTAGATAATGCTGGCAAAATATGACTGACGAGCTGAGTGAAAGTTGAGGGAGTGCACTAGAACGCCGATCTCTCAGTTAAATATGCGATGTTACATAAAAAATTGAAACGTGTGCACCAAGTTTGGCTGCATCCGTATACATTTGAGGCAAGTTTAAATTACACTTCCTAGTTACCTACACGACAAAGATACAATTTCGACATAGTGAGCAGTCTTGTGCTGGAATTATTCAGGTACGAGACGTCATCTCCATCAGGCAATTGTGTGGTAATAATACAATAAAAGTAGGCACCATACCAAAGCATAAACAGAACCTACCTACATATATAGAATATACCTACTAAAAATAACATTGTAGCAACATTGTCAAAAACTATCGGCTTTAACTAGCAGTTAAATCCTTAAATATCAAAAACCTGCCTCGTCATATTTGACTTGGCAATTTATAATCAAAGAACAATCAAGTATGCAGCAACTTAACTATCTGGGACCCCAGTAGCCTTGCGGAGAGAACACGTAAAGATATATGCAGTATGCCAAGATTGCTTTACATTTTAGTAAAAACAAAGAAAGCCACGCCTAGACGAGTCAGGCATGTAGAGAATGAGTGATGAATGACTGAGAAGAAAATTTTTAGATAAAAAAGTGTACACGATAATTCATATCCATAGTATAGCCTATAATATCTGTAGTGTTGACTAAAGCAAACCTCAAAAGTACTCATACAGTTCGCGCCTCAATGGAAATTCAAATTTTTGTTTGAATGTGATGAGGTTAGGAAAAGCGAGAAAAGAACTCAATTACCTATGCAATTAAGTAGGTCAATGACAAGAAATTGTTTTGCTAGACACTGTACTGTCGTGTGTATATTCATGGTGTGATAGGTATACAACTTCTTTATATAAGTATAACTAATCTTTATATAATTAAGTAGGCTATGTAGATAAATTACAATGTAAATAATTCACTTTTTAAGAGCCAACGTCAGTCTTTATATAGTGTAACGTTCTCAGATTCCAGTTATACGTGGATGGAAAGTAGGATATGTCGGCTGTTTACCAGCAGATAATAATTTAGGCTCCATCTCTGAGTTCCACCGTGCCAAGAACAAGACTACTGACTTTTTCGCGCGTTAAGTTTGCACTTTACCTTCAACCCTCAAATCAAATTAAATCAGTCTGAAATGACGTCACAAATTAGTATTACCATTTTATAAAGTATTTCTTAAGAGTTAATTTCATTTTAAACTGTCCAACATTAAAATTGATTCTATTTATCTATCTATTTCACTTTTTTATGTTATCCATTTCTTCTGACTATTTATTTTATTCATTTATTTTTAGTACCTGGGCGACCAAGCTTTACTTGGTGTCTTAAAAAAAAAATGTCTGACCACACAAAAAATGTCTGAATCAATTTTAATGTTAGAATTAATTTTAATGATGCATGATCCGAACCCGCGCATTTCAGCGTTATAGACATACGCTTTAGCAACATTTCTATTGACAAAGTAAATTCTGTTGCGAAATAGAAGAGTTTAGAAGTTTTAAGTGTATGAAAACATAGAGAAAACGATTTTTTCCGGATTTGAGACCTAGCTAGATCGATTTCTCGTCCCCGTAAATCTCTATATTGTAAATATCATCGAATACGTTAGAGCAGTTTTCGAGAATGCAATTACAAATATTGCTCGAAATAATACTTTACGTTAGTAACTAATTAATGTGTGATAATACTATTATTTATAATAGTATTCTTCTAAATAACATAATATCTTTAATTAAAGAAAGTCCATGAAATTTAACATTCAATTCGATGTTCAGGAAAATGAATAATGGACTTTTCTCTGTGACTTTTAGCCATAGACTTTATAAAGAGATACATTTAACGGCAAAGAAGAAAGAAAGAAGAAGAAAGAAGATGTAGTGACAAAAATTGAGAAGGGTATGCTGCGATGGTTTGGACATGTCGAGAGAATGAATGAAGAACGATTGACGAAAAAAGTGTATAAGGCGAGTGTGAATGAAAGTGTTGGGAAGGGGTAAACCTAGGCGGACGTTTCGAGATCAGGATTCGAAATCAGGAACGTCTTGAAAAAAGGCCAGGTCAAGAGTACCCTAAACTGAAGAGTATGTATGAAGGGAATAATGAAAGTGGACGAAGCGAAACAAGTATGTAAGGATCGTAGCAACTGGAAAGAAGTGGTCTCTGTCTACCCCTACGGGAAAGAGGCGTGATTATATGTATGTATGTATGTTTAACGGCAAACTGCTTCAAAATTGGTGAAAATATAAACAAAATTGCTATGAATTGGTAATAAAAAATATAATGTCATATAATAAAATGTTATTAAAAAGATATTAGCTAAAAAAATCTTAAGACGTTATAAAATAATTATTGCCAATGTAAAAAATAAGCAACCATTTCAAATAATAGATTGTGCTATGAAAAATAATATTTTCTATAAATAAATAATTAACTTGACAAGCTGTCATCCTGACAATGACGACAATTCCGGCGCAACGAATGGAGTTGATGCAATTGCGTGACGTCTCTTTGGAAATAACTCGGAAATACACCTACTAGTATATAATTATAAGATTGCTGTATATACATATACCAACAGCAAAAGATGTAAAGAGATGGAAGGATATAGAGATGTTAGAGATAAAGTTTATGTAAGATTGCTATATAGTATAGATAGCCAACAGCAAAATATGAAAAGAGTTCAACTATCTCTTTAGAGTGCGGACTCCTGTTTCAATACTGCTCTTGGAAATAACTCTGAAATACAACTACTAGTATATATAACATTGCTTCTTTAGAGTCTCCTATTTCAATACTGCTCCTATCTGGCGCTTCGCCGGCCGCTGTCGCAGTACGCTCGCGCGTTGTGGTAAGACCTTTTTTTCATACGTCAGGAAATGCGTTACGCATTCCGTCCCACCTAGAGGGGTTGCGAGAGGATATGTGGGAGTCCTCGACATTAGGGTGCTAGGCCAAGTCTACCCACTACAACCTGACGGTGTTCCTCCTCGGGGCCAGAGTGCCAGGGCAACGGGGCGCGTTAGCAATCTTCCGCGGCCCCGACGGCCATTCCCAGCCTAAGCCGGGCCCTCCTCCGTGTGCGGGCAGCTTGACCTGCCCACTCCTGGGAGACGCACCGTCCCGAGGGCCGTGGGCGCCTTCTCCCGAAGGACACCCCAGGCTTACAAAGTGGCGGCTTCCGCACCCCGCCTGCACCACGGCAGGGGCATCCGCACGCCCACCTAATTTTTACGTGTTTACTCACGAGTTTTTACAAGTTTTCCTTCTTGCCACCTCTGATTTTCACGTGTTTTCTCACGGGTTTAATTACGAGTTTTCCTTGTTTCCACCTCCGGTTTTTACGTGTTGTCTCGCGGGTTTCATTTCGAGTTTTCCTTCTCTCCTCTGATTTTTACGTGTTTCCTCACGGATTTTTAAAAGTTTTCCTTCTTTCCGCCTCCGGGACCACAATACCCCTCCCAAAGAGGGGCAAGTGACCCCAACACCTGACCCCCGGCTTCACGCACGCAGAGGATGGAGAACACAACTCGTCCCCATAAATGGGGTCAAAGTCAAAGTCAAATCAATTTATTATCACCATTATTTCAGTTCATTAAAGTTCAGTGATTGAAGTTGTACCCAAAAATGTATTGTGAAAACAGTTAATTTTGAAGTTTATCATTTTTTTATAGCAAAGACCATTAGTTTTAAAGATGTGATTTTTTATCAAAATTAGCAAATTTATAGAGAAAACCGTCAATTTTAAATATTGAGATTTGTAGATAAAATTACTAATTCTATAGCTCCATTATATATATCCGCATTTTATTTCAAAATAATAATAAAAAATCAATAAAGGTCTGACCACATTGCAGGATTCGAACCCACACACTTCGGCGTGGTAGACCTAAACTAGACCACTGTGCTATTGAGGGGTAAATTCTGCGTTGCGAATATAAAAAAGTTTAGAAGTTTTAAGTGTGTGAAAGACGGAGAAAACGATTTTTCCCAAAATTGAGACCCAACTTGATCGATTTATATATATATATATATATGCTAGCAAACCTGGCCCGTTTCACTGGGGGTTAGTTGAAGTTAAAATAAATTATACAGTTTTTATAATTATTTTAATACTGCAAAAAAAATTCTACTGATCCGATCATTACCAAACTTTACAGGAACACCCGCTAGGCCAATCTGAAGATTCCTTGAAAATTTCATCGCAATCGGTCCAGCCGTTTCGGAGTCCTTATGGAACATACATACATACATCGCCTTTTATATATATAGATATATATGTATATATTTGATATATGATATATACATGTATACAAATGTTGCTCGTTTAATATAATAGTGGATAATATAAAAAATAAATAGGTATATACCTATTTATTTAAGTTACAGCATTAGTCATGCAGATATCATTATCGTTCATATATTTTAACAGTTACTTTTTGAGTAACAGTTGTTATTTCAATAAGTTCACATTTAGCAATAACATTAATTATATTTATAGATTTATTTATTCGTGAAATTAGCAACAATGACCATGCAAAAATCGTTGCCGCCCAAGATATATAGTGATATAATGAAGACGTGCTTCCGCTAACTCGTGTGATTCTCGACTGACTCATCTTTTTACATTCAAAAATACCCGCTGACTAAATCACAAATTATATTATTTTATGTACCAACACCCTCAAAAATGACAGGTGTTGCTATTTATCAACAATTATGACAATATATTTAATTACTAATATTGACCATAGCTAACAATACAGTATACAGGCTGTATCGTAAAGGTGGTCCTCACAAGAGCGATAAGAGATCTCGATATACATATCTCGATTGTACATATGTTCTACGATATTCAGTGGTTTCAAAATTCTTTAGATTTTTGTGAGTTCTATTTAAAATCAGATTTTTAGATAGGACGTAAATGTAAATATAAAACTATTATGTATAAACATACGAACCAACCAACCAAAACCAACAATAACGACAACACATCTTCTCGCTGTAGAAGGATGATGATCAGAGAGGACAGAGCGCCAAGTAGGTATCGCAGGCTTCATATATGTACTTCTCTTTACATATAGTTTAAGTTTCTAATATTACAATTAATCTCGCATTTTTTTGTGCAAGTAACCTTACGTACTAAAATATTATTTCGAGTTATGATCCTAGAAATGTTCCAATAAGAGCAGAACTTCTTAAAAAATTCATGCAAATTTTTACATAGTTTTTCATTCTATAACTTATTTTTAAAACTACTTGTTTATGGAGAATCAACCCACAAAATTTTATTTTCATTAATGTTAGAACATCATGTTACAAAATTTACGCAAATGAAAGAATTACAAAAACCTTCCTTTATTTTCTTTAAATCGATAGCAATTTTTTAACCTCACGCCACGCTAATCTTAATTAGGTTATCAGGTTATCATATTTTCAATAGTATTTCACAAAAATCTAAACTTTACTATGGATCTATCACCGCTTTCAATGATTCACCCCCCGTGATATAATCTGTAGGGATATCGTTAAACTACAATCTGCAATGCGGTATAATGTTCCGGTAATAGGTATAATCAGAGATATGATTTAGATATCAAGGTATATTTTAAGGATGAAAACAGTAAGATACGTCAAGATAATTTTATTTAATGTTTTCAATAGTAGGTACGCTACAAGAAACATCTTATTTAATCATTTAAAATCATGATAGATAAGTCTACACAAACAAGCACATTTTACAAATTTTTATGTCGGTTCCGAAGTAGGTATTATAATTTTATCAGGGTTGCCAACTTAGGGGTCTTCTCCCCAAATTTAGGGGTTAAAAGAGTCGAATGGGATTTTTTAGGGGTGTTATATTTTTAGGGGTATTTTCAGGTTTTTTTTTAACTTTATTATTATTATAATATTTATTTTTGTTAACTGAAAAATATGAAGATGTGATGTTAAAGGCTCGGAAATAACCAAATCTAGCCAATCACATTCATTTTTGACATAGCGGCTTAGTGACATCCAGTACGGTTGCTTGTTACTAAGAGTGCAGAGTTGAATAAAACGCGAATGTCACTATGCTGTTTACCTATGTCAACCACAAATGTAAACATACCTGTGACAATTAGTGGTTATATCACTGTGGTTATGATTACTAAAAATACGTTAATCATTATTCATTATTATTTATGTTTTTGACTTGTTCGTATATCAGCAAGAAATTAATTAAAATGCCCAAAGCTACAGATAAAAAAAAATATTCTCAAAAATATTCCAAGAATTGGGAAACAGATCCAGACTTAAAAGGTAAAGTTATTAATAATATTTATTTAGGGGAATTTCCTAGTAATTGTAGGGACTTTTTGTTTGGAGCTTTAGGGAGAAAAATTTTGAGAGTTGGCAACACTGAATTTTAGTAAGAAGTACTTACGCTCTACTTAGTCGAAAATGATTGTTCGTTTACAAAAATTCTGGTCCTACAATTCCTAGGAGTGTTCTAAAAACTATTTACAAATATCGGTGGTAGACGATAAAACTTTTACCTCGGACACGGAGTGAAACTTGCTGCGAGTTTGCTTGAGACCACAGCCGATGCGACTCGGTAGAAACGTCAAGCCAAAATAAATAGTAATTGCGTTAATTTCCCGTTTTTTAGATAATTTACAAAATTCTAATTCAGAAAAATGTGTTAAATTTGTACGTACAGTAACACTTGTGATCAAATTAATAAATGATAAATAAAAATAACCTTAATAATTAGTACATAGTCTACAAAATTGGGAATATTTAATTAATTACCCTAAATCTTATTCACCAGTGACAGTGAGGCAGTGAGACATGAGATATTATTGAAACAGCACTACGTAAAAACATGTAATTACAACCAATTTCCGGACCCGTCCTAATATTTGTCACATATTGAAGCAAGTTCTGTTTGTGACACAGTTACCAGGAAAAGTGACCAGCAAATGGCCCATCTTATTCTTATTAGTCAAATATACATTCAATGCATACGTATAAGTAAAGGATTTTTTGTGGCTATTTTTGTAGGTTGCGTTTTAATAAAGGTCCATTGAGAGTCTCAGCCCACCAAAGGTTCGGTCCACCGGCAAAATGTTTCTGTATTGCCGGAGAGGATAAACCAACTCCGCATCGATGATACTAGATACTAGACAAAGATAGCTATATCTCCCAATAAAAACCAATGACCAAGGAAAGTAAGAGTTGGATCTCATAATGATAAACACCGATGGAGATGTTTTTTTGCTAAATGAATAAACCACGAATTTATTTCATTGTCTATGCAGTATTAGGTACTTAAAAATAAAAAAATTTGAAGACGAAGGTCCTCCTGCTTGTATGTTTTCTAAACTTCTGATAGCAATATCGTCACATGTGGTATTATATTATCTTGTCTATTTCCTCCTGTAATTATATTATCGATCGAGTACAGCCCACTGTTCCATCGAGCATTATTCACTCGCAAAAGTTTAGGGTATCTATAGGTAGCTATTTTTAGGTCTATGCTTATAAATACAAATAAAGGCCATTAATTGGCAATGATGAATAATTACATTTGTGTTTGTATGTATCTTCTACGACATGCAGCAGGATAGCCGTGGACCTATTTATCCCCGGGCCACACACAGAGAAATGGTCAATCACGATTCTCCGTCTTCTCCACAGCATTCCACATCAACTCCGCACAGTTTCAGTAAAAAGACACACGCCGTGACGCACAACAAGCATCTCAAGCATTTTCCACACGCACCACAACTGCAGTTGCAGGGACAACACATTATTGCGAAATATCTGCTGTCTTTTGCAATAAAAATATACTCTTATATGTGTTGTTTATAAACTCAGACGCTGGTGTAAAATATTGAATTTGTCTCGGTTGTCTGTGGTTGTGACTCAACTGTTCAGCGCCACGACTCAAGGCTATTTACATTGTGTTATTGAGGTGTAGTTATAGGTATTGTGTTATCAACTTATCATTATAAGTAGTTTTATCTTCCGGTAAATAATGAATGTATAGATAACAATTGATAACGTTTATTGGATAATATTTAAATTCACATTTAGGTGAAATAAGAAATGACCCGTATCTCGGGGCTGTCTATATAATTAAACAAAACGAAGCGTATGGGACGGTTTTCTGAGCGATAACATCCGTTAACGAGCGCGCACTTCGATTCGTTTCTTAGCGAAAAAGGGCTGGAAGCGAAATTTTTTTTTTTAAATTTAAAATTGGAATGGATTTTTGATCATGGAATTTGATCATGGTCATATAATTAGGGCAGGTATAGGTTTTAGGCCGGGTAAAAATGTAATAAAAATTTAAATAAAATACGTATATTATGTAGCATTTTCTTTTTTCTTGTTCCATTCAATTTCAATTCAATGCAAATTGTTTTTTTTACTTTATGGCATGGCGCACAGTTTAGCACATTTGCCAATTTCACGTATTAATAAGCAGAATCACACGTAAATTAGTTTATTCTTATCGTAAAACTCCTCCAGTAAAGTGATAGTAGGCTTTACTAAAGTTATAAAGCACTTCTTGGAAGAGAGCGAGAACTTCAGCTACACATGTTTATTTAGACCTATTCCATTCTTTTCACTTATACAGAACCTTAAAACACAATATACTATCACTTTTGTACTTTAAAACTGTCAAAAATGTAAAAAAATAGAAAATCTAAACAAAATGTCAACCTCACCTCCCATTCCCGCCAAAAGTCTCAAATTGTTTTTCTCGTCATTTGTCATAGGTATTTTCACGGACCAAGTATATAAAGGACGGAGCCATAATGAGATACCGCTCTCAAACCAATTTTCGTATCTCTCTATCTCATTGAGCGTAACCACGAGTAACCAGTTAGCTATAGTGCCTAAGTTTGGCAACCATGTACTGTCGGTGTAATTCGTATCAGTTCATGACCGTCTTGACGTACAAAACATTGCAGTACTGAAATAATTATTTGAAAATACTCGTATATCTTAAGTGTGGCTACTAGTATTTACAGAAATATGTCATGTTAAGCTATGTATTATCGTATTGTGACCCTTCCCTGGTCACGCGCATTAGTACGAGTTTAGAACACATCATGTAGAACCTCGCACCAACAAAAAACGAACACGCTCTTAAAAAGCTCCGTCCGTTATGATTTTTGGTCCGAGGGCAAGATATACGCTTTTACAAACGCAAGTAGCTTTAAATTGTCTATTCACGGAATCTATACCTCAAAAAGAAACTCAAACATTATCCGTCTGTTTAAGTGACTGTTATTGTCGATTTTCTCAGAAACTGCGGCGTTCATACAAACTTGAAAGCCAAGGTAATACAGATATATTATCACAGATTAATTAGTTACTAACGTAAAGTATTATTACCATTAATAATTCTTGTTAACCTATAGGTATATTACAGTGCAATTAATTAGTTTACAATATATGAGTTAACAATACTGTTAACCCATATATTATTGCAAACTAATTAACACTAAAATATTTTAACCCTTAATTACTATTGTGGTCCATACGGACCCAAGCCGAAACACATTTTTGTTTACACCGCACCTATCCAATGAGCTACCCCCTTCTGCTCCCGTGTACCCACCTAGTTCATCAATGCTCGCCGAATAGTAATATGAATTATTTCGCGTTTTTGGAATTCTCTTTAGAAAACCTGGTTCCATACGGACCCTCAATAGTAGTAGGTGTTATTTTGCACAGGTAAGCTTTTCTTTTTGTAATAACTCGAAAGTTGTCCCACATATACCTCATTTTGTTTTGAGATTATATTATTTAAGTTTATGTCAAAATTATAGCGTGATTTTATCTTTTGTTTTTATGATAATTGTTAGTTTTGGTTTATTGTGTAGGTAGTTGTTTTACTGTTGTGTGTAATACATGTACCTCAAATAATTAGAGTATATATTTTTTTTATTACTCATGCGGGATAAGCAGTATCTAAACGCACATTTTTGCGGTTGATAAGTAGCTATTTTCCCATTTTGCAACTTGAGTGAGACAAGTTTACTTGTCGCACGCAAATTTTGCTTGGTACACGCAAATTCACGATTTAAAAAAAGAATGTAAAATGAATATCTAAAAATAACACAATCGATTTTAGTACCCATTGACATCAGTGTGAAAGATAAAGAAAATCTTGATTTCGAAGTTTCAGATTAATATAATAAAATAATAACAAAATTATATAGTTTTTCTTTGTATCGAAATTATCTCCGCTTTAGTAATAAAAAATAGTATCTGCAACTCGTGCGGTGTTGTCGATTAGGCACTCGAGCGAATGAGCGTACGAGCGAAGTGGTCTTACAACTTACCGCACTTGTTGCACAATATACTGTTTACATTTACTCACTTTACATAAACGTTCTCGATAGAAAAAGAGGTGATTTATTATGTAACGCTAGAAAAGGTTCCTAGTTTTTGTTGATTTGTAAGGCTGAAATCCAGAGGTCTAACCATACGTTTTTTTTTTTTTATGAAGAATTTTTTGTTCTTTTCTTGTTAGTTTTGAAGGTTACATTTTACAATAAAAGTTACATTTTCTGTCACTTATAATTTTATTTTATTTTTCTCGACATACTACAATAATCGACGTCATTCGGAACTTTCGGAACTACACTTTTAATCTTGCTATAACTTAGGAAGTTTCCCTGTCAAATTTAATGATACACTTGTTTGTACAATGTACATACAACAAAGATCAAGTGACAAAGTAAACTATAATTAACTATTCGAACTAATCCGTGTTAGATATACTGACTTAACAAAAATTAGGGTCCGTACGGATCCACAATAATAATAGTGTATTATGCTATCATTTAAGGGTTAAGTACAACAAAGCAAAAATTAATATTACGAAGTAGACATTTTCGCGATACTAAAGAAAATGTTTTAATCTTATTGTATATACATATATATCTTCTTCAAACCGTAATTTATACAGCAATTATGATAAAAATGTTAAAATTTTTGATATAGAAAAATTTATCTTATATGCTCTGCTGCACCTAATATACCACTTATTTAAATATCTGTGCCTCATTGAAGATTTTTTGCAACGAAAACACTAATGGTTTTAATTTAACATCTTTATTTGAGGCCTTTATTTATTCAATTTTTAAGTAGGTATGTTGTGTTCTATGTTCTGTCTAACATGGTTTGGCAATTAGCAATTACATTAAATATTTCTATGAAATACAAACATGCAATATCTTTACGCTGTATGCCTAACGGGGTATTTAGAGAGGACGAAGCGCTAAGCTTCGCGTCCTTACACATTTCTTTCGCCTCCTCCAATCTCATCATTCTCCTCACGCATTTTCGGCCAGGTACTTTTGATATTTACGTCAGCTAACACTTGACTATTTGACTTTGTAAGTCACCCTTGCTCCTTAGCTCGTGTAGTGAGTGCACATTCGTTTTGTAAATTGTCTTCGCCAAGCTTTCATCATTCATTCTTTCCATGTGCCTCAACCATCTGAGCATTCCTTTGACAGCAATAATAAATAGACACTATTGAAGTTTAGGTATCAAAATTGAGATCGAAATATTCATTATTCTATATAATACAACATAAAAAGTCTTATTTCAGTGTAAACTTTATTCGTGGAGATAAATTATCATTTAGTCTTCCGCAGTGCAACAATCGCTACAAATTTCTTCACAACCACACAGATGGAACAACATAGCGCAACAAGTTATACAGAAAATGCACTTCAAGCACCGACAGCAACAATCGCTAGAACACATACAACACATTTTGTGGCAATTTCATATCGTTATCACAAACACACTACAATTCACGAACACACTGCAGGCGTTAGAAATATGTCATAAGAAACGAGCGAAAAATCTTTTTACAATGCTGTCTTTTGGTTTCATATTTACTTTACGACTCTGTTCACTTTATTAACTTTTGTAAAAATATAACGCGTTTACAACTTTTACATTTCCAAATGCATAATATCTAAAATTAGTTGAAAATAGGCACCATTGAATTGTGGACACCTAATCAAAATTGAGATCGAAATATATAATTCTCTATGATCGAAATATTGCCAGATTGTCAGTGAAAAGAAATTTTTTTTTTTTTATTAAAACTTTTGCATCTGTTATCTAAAAAGGTTTAATAGATCGCAAACCGTACCTAGGACTTTTTGGCGGGAACGAGAGAAGTGGGGTTGACATTTTGTTTAAATTTTCTATTTTTTTAATTTTTGGGAGTTTTAAAGTACAAAAGTGATAGTATATTGTGTTTTAAAATTCTGTATAAGTGAAAAGAATGGAGCAGGTCTAAATAAACATGTGTAGCTGAAGTTCTCGCGCTCTTTCAAGAAGCCCTTTATAACTTCAGTAAAGCCTACTATCACTTTACTGGAGGAGTTTTACGATAAGAATAAATTAATTTACTTGTGATTCTACTTATTAATACGTGACATTGGCAAATACGCTAAACTATGGGCCACGCGACAAAGAAAAAAAAACCGTTCGTAACTAGAAAAACCCTTAAATGACGCAATACAAACAAGGGCTAAAGGAATTAATTAGAACTTTTAGAAACTGAATAAGGTAATATGCAACCAAAACCAATGGTTTACCATAATATAATAATTATACATATCTTCACGCTATGTCCCTAACGGGGTAATCAGCGTGAACGGAGCGCCTTCGCGGTCCTTCCTTTTTCGCTTCCTCAAATCTCATCATTCTCCTCACATATTTTCGCCTAGGTATTCGGGTGCTTTTCACAATTCCGTCGGCTAACACTGGCTATTTGATATTCATAAGTCAGCCTTGGTCTTCTTTGGTTTATTTTACCACTTATATAATAATTATTAGTCAATTATATAGGCGTCTACTGTTGAACTGAGGGTTCTCTGATGAACATAGGATTCTCTAAAGGCGTGGCAGCAGTATCGTTTGCTAAACGCTGTGTTAGTGTCACAGTCGGTTCGGGATCCAATATCTTGCTAGGGAAGAATGCCAAGTTAACAATTATGTATAACAACAACATCACACAGGCATACATGTAAAGCATTCCAATTAAAAGGATTTTTAGATTTAAATTAGCAAAGCAAAATTTATCAAAGAAATTTCTGTAAAAAAGCATTTATTCTATCCCGATAATTTTCCTTCAATTTGCATCTTTTTCTCAATGCTTATGATTCTTTTTTGATTTTTCTGAGCTTTGCTTTATATGTTAGATATTTTTGAATTTCATTTGCTACCTATTACACGACGACGATTTTTTTTTAATTTTTATTTCAGCCTCGAAAACCTACTCCTAAAAGTCAAAATTCGAATTTTATAACTAACGTTTTTTGTGCCAGCACACTATTCATAACATAAAGTTAGTATTTTTAAGCAGACTCCGACAGAAACAGGATTTTCAGCCGAAACCAAATTTTTGGTTTCGGTTTGAGCTTTGGTCGAAACCGAATCCGGAACTTATTTAGACATAATATTTATATTGTGTACAAAATCTAGTGTAGTTTTTGTATATACAGCCAGTTAACTCGTGTTCAATAAAAAGAAAATTATAGTACTATTTATGTAACAAAAAATAAAGCGAGAAAAATCACAAACTCGACACAGTCTCGGCGGCTGGCGAACTTAGCTGGCGACCACGCCGAGCCAGGAACTCATTCGAAGTTAGCTGAACGTGGGTGAACGACGCGCGACTATTCACGAATACGAGTTTCGAGGAACCGAAGCGTTGGCCGAAATAAGATTTTTTAGCCTAAATCGAAACCGAATCTTCGGTCGATCTATAGCTTTAAGTAAAAGATTTCAAATAGTCCCTGAAAAAAATTGCTATGACTGATAGACATAATATAAAAATCCATGTGATTCATAGTTTTTTTCCTGATTTTTCCAATTTTGGAATGAAACACTAAAAAACAAATTTTTACCCTTTTGTACCCCTAAGGGCCGTAAGATCAATAGTAGTTTAAACGACGGAAGAGAGTTTAATCATCAGTCTTCGATTATTTCGTGAGATCAATGGCAGTTAATCGATTACGAGCAGATTAAATTATTGAATATTAACAAAGACTCTTAAAAAGAACTAACGAATTGTGATCGAAACGAATAAGCAATATTACCATATGTAAGACATTAATCTAGGTTTTACTAATCCGTTCACTATTTCCATTTGATATTAGGACAGTGGATTAAACTGTCGATTAAATTTTATCGTAGATTACGAAATCTCAACGTACCAACGTCTCAACGGTCTCTATAAACATCTCAACGGTCTTAACGGGCCGTAAGCGGCCCTTAGACGAATTTCGAAAGAATCTCTTTTTATAGCTTGCTTACATTACTAATTAAACCTTTTGCTAAATTATAAAGTTACTCATTGTGCCTACAGCCTATATCAGATATAATGTTTTATCTCTTTTATATACCTACATAAAAGAAAAATCAATATGGAAGTAAAGATAAAACATATTTCATACATTTTCATTTTAAAAAGTTTTATAAGTGTTATTAACAAGGTGAGGACACTAGTGGTTTAGGCTGACTTTGATTATAAGCAATGAAAGTTTTTAATCGTACAGATTTTATACCGATGTTGAAAAAAAAATGACACGTGACTGAGTTTCTTGTGGGCGCTTCACAATGTGCAGGTTTTCTTTTCAAATCGAAACGAGATTTGACGTCTGAAAATACTTTGTAATTGGGTTTACTAACAGATTTACCACTAATAGGTACCTATCGCCTTGGCACGTCACGAATTGTTAGACTGAAAGAAGTATACGGTGGAAGGCTATAACAGAAAGGAATGGGAATACACATATTTAGTTTTCATCGGTATGCTAAATATTTTAAAACTGTCAAGCTGTTGCATTTGAGAGACATAAGAACCAAACAAATCTTTGTTCGTTAGTTTTTTAATTATTTTTGAAGTTAAAAATAAAATATAAAATGATAAAAAATAAAATGTGAGAGACATTCTTTTTGGCGTGTTGGTAGAATGCAGTATCTTAGGCTGCAAATGCCGCTGTGCCAAAATAGGTCGTCAAAGAGAGAGAAACTATAGTGGCCACATCAACGCTATATTAGAAGCATATCTGTGGCTTTACTTAAATAACTTGATTTCACTTCGACTTTATGATAAAACAGAACCAGTAAGGAGGAGGAGGTTAACGCAGGATTTATACTACACAGAAATAAAACAAGGTAATTTATAATAAAGTCATGATTTCGTGTTATGCCTCCAATATGGGTTGAAGCCGGTGTCGTGAAATAACTGATCCACGTCGTCTTTGTCCATTATGATCGAACCCTGAAGGCAATAGGTAATATCAAATGTATTGTATAGACTCAGGTCTTACTATCAAGGGTTCAGGTGTATCCTTAAAATTTTTCGCTAGAAAACCACTCGTTCGTTGATTTGGTGCTGGTTAGCTGACCGAATTTGATATCTGGAATATCCTAAGGATGTTTCGTTACGAGGCGAAACACGTGTCGATTAGTGGTAGAGTTTTGGGCAGAAGATAGCGAGAAATTATAAGAATCCATCACAAGTACCTACATCAAATAA
Source organism: Zeuzera pyrina (assembly GCA_907165235.1). Lineage (NCBI taxonomy): Eukaryota > Metazoa > Arthropoda > Insecta > Lepidoptera > Cossidae > Zeuzera > Zeuzera pyrina. The sequence continues at coordinate 5,379,606 of OU015639.1, forward strand.
ATAAAATAATTGGATAAACCGATTACAATAATGTGAAGCAGATACGGTATAAATAATCATAGCCCGAGAGTAACAGAAAAGTGTCGAACGTATCAGCTGCTTATTTTCCCGTGACGTTTATAAAAGTCCGCAAGGGTTTGACTACGCAGGAGAAATCTGCATATATACCCAGCTCCTGGGGAAAAGACTAGGTTATGTGGGGCTTTTACCCATGCACCAAAAAATTGGTGCGGTTCGTGCCGTGTTATCAAAGGGCTCCGGGTTCGCCTACGCATTGCCCCAGAGCCCCTCACGATCTGTACCGAAGCGCTAGTTAGCAGCAATGGTCCCATAACATCCTCGCAGTTGCGCGATAGCGCAAATCACAGGTGTCGTCCTCCGTGGGGACGCGTAGATGGATCAACAGAAATCCCACTCCAATCCGCTGCGACCCTGACAGTTCACCCGCCCAGGCTACAGGGCTGAAGAGATAGCGCTTAAGAAACTCTAAACTGTCACATACATAATTCCGCTTTGCTGTTTATAAAGGTGGATTCCCATCTACCAATACATAGCGTAATCAACACGCATCGTGACAGACATGGCACAAACATACGTTTACCCGTCTACTAGCACGTACTGTGTCCGATAAGACACAGTCAGTCAACACATTGGTTTAGACAACGTATTCCTAGCCGCGCTGTCCGTAGGTAGACGTTGATATGTTCATGCATATACCGCCCAGACATCCACAGACTTGCACAAACACGCACCGGCCAGACAAACATTCCGACATTGCTGATACACGCCCGCCCTTGTCAGTACAGACAGACTATACTCACGTATACAGTACACTATACTCACAGGCGCAGTAGGATCACTAAATGTGAATACGCCTATAGACAATGTATATAGTTACATTTTTTGTATCTGTGCTGATACGCTTTGTTTCAGGCCAGGTTTGGTGTTTGCAGATATGAATTAAGCTTAGGCTCAAAAATTTTCGCTAGAAAATGGTGTCAAGGTTCTGTTGCATCTTGATGCTTTGGGCACCGTGAATGAGAAGATAAACAGCTGACATCTATTTTTTAATCCATTACCTAACTTACTAGACTTTAGGCTAGATTGTAACCTTGATGAGGTTGTATTTAGGTAGTTCAAAAAGAAAAAGTTAGCAGGTTTTTGTTATTAATTTGAGTGATTTTTTGACTTACCATCGAAACTTTTTCTACTATTGGTTTATTGTCTGTAGGCGGAGCTGGTAAAAGTGCGTGCGCGCCAGGCCTGAAATAAAAAAAAAAAATTGTAAAAAACATGGAATTATACGTTACACTAGAATAGTAAATCAAAATAATAATCCTGGCCCCGCGAGCTAACAAAACGTGACGCAAGCAATAGCTCTATTTCAACGAACGACTGGCGCTTCGCCGTAAGTAAAAGCGAGACAATGCTACTGTTTCGTCGTTTCGAATGGGCAAGCCCAATCCAATTGCGACAATGGACTTGTCCGTGATATTTTAATTTTTCGTATTTATGCATACAACATTAAATTGAGTAAATAAGTATTTTCTTTATTATTTACAATAAATTTATTATGCAAGTGTAAAATCATTCAGTCGTTTATTGATTTATCATGGTAAGTCGAAATTAAGTGCAATACGCTGCACTGTTTACTCCATAAGCGTTAAAGTGCATGTGAGCTAGGTGTGGTTCCCGAACCTCAGGTGAGTGAAACAGTGATGCTCCTAAAGTTCCTAAACCTAAGTTGAGTGAGACATAGTGAATCTAGTACTTCATAAGCAAACCAAAAGTTATCAATAGATAGTACATCGACGGAATTTATAACCTTTGCGGACGATCTCTTGTCTGTTGCCATCGATGTCTCATTGAAGGTTCCTGTAAAATATATTAATAAATAAATATACATAATATGTACATACTAAATCCATACTTTCAACAGGTATCTATAAATACGAAATTTATGAAACTAGATATATCACACAATAGTGTGATATATCTAGTTAGTTAGGTAGTTATGAAACTAGATATATCACACAATAGTGTGATATATCTAGTTAGTTAGGTAGTTATGAAACTAGATATATCACACAATAAGTGTGATATATCTAGTTTCATAAATTTCGTAATAAAATATTCCATTCATCTGAATTCCACTGTTCTATCTATCTGGATAGAACAGTGGACAGTGGACTTCAGACAAATGTAGAAAACACACAACATTTTAATCAAATTGAATGTTTCAATACCGGTGGATGATGTAGAGATATTTTTGATGACTCTTGATATTGTTCTGCGGTGTGGTCATCGGTTTCAGATGTGTGTTTACGCCAAGGAGGAATTCGTACATCGGAGCCTGGCGTCTCTCTAAATAAAAGCTTATATTTAGTATTAAGTACTTACAAAATATTTAATTTTAGTCAATTCTTGCATAGATTTTGTAATATTTAATGGAAGTGGCGTAAATTATAATACAAGCAAAAGTCTTATTAAATGTTTGAATTAGATTCAAAGAAACTTGAGAAGGTGAAATCTGAAGACATTGTTTTCATAATCTAAGAATCTGACACTACTAAGTTGCCCTTTACTGCAGTGTCGGTCCGACTTTGGGGAACATCGGGATTTTTTTCGGAGCCGGTTCCTTCTATGGGCTAGATCCCTCGATGAGCCGGACACATCGATTGGCACATCTTTTCAATGGGCTATTTTTAGTAGCATACAATTACATTAACAGTCACAAAAAGAATTTTTAGTTTGCCTTGCTGAAATTGAATTTTTTTAATAAAGTTGAGTTTTAAAAAAATAAATAAAAAAATAAAGACAGCTTGCTTGGCATTTGTTGTGGTAACTCCCACCAGGGGAACGCTGGTGGCGTAGGTCAAATAATCACTCACCCCTTTGAAAGATTCTAGGTTTCAAATATACCCCTTAAAACTAATGTGAAATCTTAATAGGCTAAGTGAGAACTGTTTCCATCTACGTATGTACAATGTCGAATATTTACACCCATATGACAAGCAAATATCCCTAGAAATATTCTCATAAAATCCGTTATAACTCACGACCATCTATTCATGTCGAACCGAGGCCTGTCTCTCGTGAATTGAAATTCATTAAACTTCAGCATCTCCATTCCTGCTTTTTGATAAGCCTTGTTTTTCAGTTCGAGCTCTTGCTGCAACTTGTCAATCCACTGTCCAGCGACAGTTTTCCATATAGTGTAAGCACCTCCTAGATACATAAGTCAATATAAGGTCAATATTCATAAATATACGTCCGATGGACGCAACTAAATCATACCTTTACGGCTCTTCTAGGAATAAGCAGTTTTAAACTTATTAATGGCAAAGAAAAATCAGATAGCGAGTTACTAGCACTCAGCTTAAATATAATTAGCTTTGTCGCAGATGTCGCTTGGCTATCTTATGATAAACAGCTAATCCACTGTTTTTTTTTGTCTTTCTCAAACCACTATGGCAGCTGTCTCGAAGTGAATAAATTTTCACTAGGTCTACATGTTTTTTAAATATTAGGTCTGTAATCTGTCAATCTTGGTTTCTGGATCCCTAACTTGCTTGTTGTTGAACGAAACCACGCACATATGGTAATGTATTAGTAATTTATTCACTTTGTCTGCCAAGTTATGGTTTTTTAATAAATAAATCGTTAAACGAGTCACCTCTCAACCTCAGAGTGGTGGCCTCTTCATGTTGCACAGGATAACTTCCACGACGCATTTCTTTTGGCCCTCTTCTTTGAGACTCTTCGATTGTGTATCTCTGGATTTTCTCAGTTCGCTCTTCATAATCTCTTTCAGGAAACTTCCTTATATCTTGTAATTTTCTGGTGGCTTGTCGAGTGCTGATTGGAATTTCGGTGAAACGTTCAATTTCGTCTTCACTTTCGCTGTCCTTTTCTTCACCATCTTCGTGTGTTGTTACTGATTGTCGAACCTGTAATAAATTCATAGTTTCTATTGTGTGTAAACATGAAGCTGGTTCAGTAAAAAAAGATATCTTCTTCCTAAAGACTAGCGTTGTCTGTCTATAACTAATTTTCTTGTTAATTCTTATTAAGTTTTATTATTAGTTGGAAATAATAGTTTCAATGATAGAATTTTAGTGGAGACCGGTACATAACATCACGCAATTTCCTGTTCGTGGTAAACAGACCATCAAGTCACAACAAAATCGCATCTTCACATTTGGCAGTAAATAAGTATATATTTGGGTTTAGAGAATTGCAAAAAGAAACCATATAGCTATAGGTCGCAAGCTCATTGCCTGTATAAGTTCCAAGTAAACACAATCATAAGTAAGCATACAAGTAAGCTCTATATCTTGACCGACATTCACCATCTGCGCAAGAAGATAAACTGTTGGCACATTATGTGCTTTTTATGCCCAAGCCTGGAAACATAACTGCTATTAAAATGTAAAATAATTGAATTTACCGGAGAACAAAGCTGCGGATATGACATCCTCGGTCTTCTAACTGTACCAGGAGGGCATGGGTTCAAATGTCCTGGGTTTATTGTTCTTTGACCAAGCATGTTAGTATGGGAGAAATCACAGACGAGAAGTAAGCGTGGGTATTCGTAACCGTGACGGACCGCACCACAGCCGAATGCTCGTAAGGTCCATACAGCTAATTGGCTGAAATGACCCCAAACTGTGCCTCTAGAAGAATACAGATTACAAGTCAGTCTATATAATCATTTCATCTGGAACGTTTTTCGCTTTCTCATGGATTCTGAGCTTAGATCGCTATGGTACATTAGATTTTGATTCATTTAAGTAATTTTAGCAAAAACTGTATTTTCTCACTAAACAATGTAAAATCTCAGTTGCAGCAATTCGTTCCTTCAAATTACGTATAATTCTTTTCATAGCTAATACCTGGATGTAAGTCTAAAAGGTGTAATGAGTTGTCTTGAGTCTACCCTCCGCCTCTCACCCCACCACGCATCGAACACACGTCTAATGGCCCTCTGTGCGCTCAGTTCGTCCGAATCACTTAATCTTCTCCATCTGACTTCGCCTACAGTTTGCCCAGCATATGGATACCTTACTGAAATATATTTTAGTTATGTAGCTGTTTATGTACAAGGTGAACTGGGTCTACATCAGGATTTTTAACTTTTTGTAATCGCAAACCGCTTTCAAAATTCCAAAAATTTGATGGACCCTTTTCGAATAGGTTTGTATAAAAAAAGAAATCAAAAGAATTTAAAAATACTTTCTATTGGGTGTAGGGTTGAACTCTAAAGGACAATAATAGATAACTTGTTATGATTAGTTAGTGCGATGGTTGCTGCTGTTTTTAATTGGATAAGTATGTTAAATTGAGTTGTTACATTAATTATTAACTTAGCAAATGATGTTAGGCAGGCTCCTCATGTACCCCAAGTTGAGCTCTTAAGAACAGACACGCAGACATCGATAGGAGATGAATACTTATTCTTTTAGAGAAAGATAAAAGCGAAACGCATTAAAAACTAGTTTTAAGATGTAATGCTAGAAAATTCGTACGTGTTGCTCTGCATTCGTCGTGAACAAAGTTACATTGATCTGCCAGCCTTTGCGCTAGAGAGGCCAGTTCACGGTCCCATTCCTGCAATAATTTACTTACTTTAACAGTAAACTTCCGTGAGTCGCTTCAGTTGCGACACACACGCGTGACATTAATATTTCGCGATTGATATGAAAATAGTACTAAGGGTGCCTGTCACGAGCTATTTTAACGGTATTTAAGAATTTGACATCTCGCTTGCACCAACTATTAAATCGTTGGTGCAAGCGAGACGTCAAATCCTTCAAATAAGTACTTGGTGCAAGCCATCCCAAGTATTTGTAATGACACGACCCACACAAATCCACCTTATTTTATTTTTAATTTCACTGTAATTCTATTTTTTTTTTCTTTAATAGTACCTACAGTATTCATATTATAGTATATCTTCACGCTGTATCCCTAACGGGGTAGTCAGAGAGGACGGAGCCCCCAGCGTCGTGACCTACCTATTAAGCTATTACTATTATTGTCTAATAATTACCTACCTATCAATTCTACCTACAGTATTTAGGTATGCAATAATGGAATGATGACTATTTCTTGCGAACTTTTTGCAACTTTTTCCTGATCTTCAACCTAGCGCTTTTGGAAGGTTAAAGTTTTTTGGAGTTTATGTTATTAAACATTAATAACATAAACTCCAAAACCACACGCCAAATCACCCAGCTGTTTCGTTAAATGAGTATTTTCGCTGCTCGCTATACATGCCCTATTTGGAATCGTTATTATCTTCTTGGAAGTGGGCTTTAGCAAAGACCAATCGCCACAGTTTGTTCTGTTCTTGTTATATCCGGCTCAGCTGTAAAAATTACAGTTCCTAATTCAAAAATTTGTATCGAAAGTCTCCGTTACCTATGGAGGGGATTGCATCAGAAGCCAAGCTGTGGCGAATTTCCTGGATAAACAAAGCGGAGAATCCCGAAAGTTTGGAGATATTTGCTTTGGAAATAAATATTTAATATATATGTTTCTACTCATGTTAAAAAGAGGTAAACTTTGTTTGTTTGTTTATATCTAGTTGTATATAATGTATAAACTCAAAAATTACTCAACCGATTTCAAAAATTCTTTCACCTTTCTTGACCTTTACACTTTCTTGAATAACAAGGGCTGTATTTTACTTTCAAAAAATTTGTACCCCTGCAAAGCCTATTAGTAGCTATTATAATAAATGCATCCACGTTTCTGATTTGAAACCGCCCCCCCTAAGGCCAAAATCTACTAGGTACAAAAATTACAACTTCACAACTAAAGACTAAAAAATTTAAGCTATTCAGGTTAAAAAAAATTGTGAAAGACTGCCCTAAAATAGAAAAATTATAATATAAATAATATCAATATGTAAAACAGTTGGTAACTCACAACCATCATCATAATTTCTGGCCGTGGCAGGAGTCCTCCTCCGCGCACCCTCTCTTGTCCGGCTGCAATTTTTTGTCGACGCCTTATGTAAAAAAACTATATTAAAAGCAGTATAAAAAAAATTAATTGACTGAACTACAACAACAGCGAAGTCAAATTATTGACCGACCGACGGCTTTCATTGATGTAGGTACATAGGTACATACCTACCTATAGTATATTATGATATAATGTAGGTGTGTTATGTATTTCAGAACATCAATATCTATTAGGTACTCCGATCTAATATTTTTTCAATCGGAGACCACTTTGGGTAATTATATATATTAACCATATAATTTCTACATAATCACACCTACCGATTTATATAATGTGTAACGTATCTCCTCATTTCACCTGTGAATTTAATTTGAGAATAATTCTGGCAAGAAGACCCGGGACCTGGCTGAAATCAAACCGCAAATTATTATGTATACTCGTAGTACTAGTAGGTACCTACCTAGTAACTACGAAATAACCATTAATTAAAACACTAGATAATACTACAAAATTAATTTAAAGATTTTGTCGTGATTGTTCCACCATTAATGTTTGATGTCTTCTTGTTTGTTCGTCAGACTTAACATAATTTGTATCAAAAAAGATTTACATTGTTAGCCTTTTGCTGAACTCTACAAGACGGACACTCAAGAACTTGCGTCTTTACCCATCAGCGATCGTAAGATCGCTGAAATCATGCACAGATTTACTTCTAATTATTACAGATTTAATTCTAATTTACTTCTAATGCCTCAAGAAATACCGAGAAAACTTTTCCAGTAAGCCTTGCTAGGCCATTTTTTAAATAGCAACCGTTTTTTAGTTGAAAGTTTGCTGTAGGTGTATTTGATTTTACCAAAAAAATGAGGTAGGCCGACCTATCTACATAGTTAGATACATAATGATACATAATTATGTACATGCTACATAATAATGTAGCTATGTGCTTGCATTGTTTTCCCGCAACTTTTAGGATCCAGATTACATAGAGACATTTATTATTTATACTTCACCTTAGGATTATTTATATTTCATAACTTCAAAAGTTCAAATGCTCATCGCCTTCCATACTCACGTCAGGGAACTGACAAGCTACGTGCATCCCTTTCCCCTGGCACAGTCTTCTGTATCTGTTAGAGCAGTACGGAGAATCTTCCTCTGCTAATATCAACTTTAACGCCAAATAAATAAAGAAAGCAGTGCGTAACATATTTTTGCTGAAAATTAGTAGGTTTAAGTATATTTCTTTGGTAGATCTGTCTTTCAGAAATATCTTAATAAAGTTGGTTTTTACATGTTTTGAAATTAAACAATTTCACTTTTTATTAATTCTAGCTTAAGTTAGACAATAAAATGGGTGGCCATAGGTTTTAATTCTAATAAGTAGTAAGCTGAGAGTTTACGTAGATACCATTTAGATATCTACCTACATAATTATGTAGCTATGTGGAGATTTCATCTTTACTTTAACTCCTATCCTTCATTCAAATATAGGTAAGAAGGTAGGTAAATACTTGAATCATTATATACTCACCATTTACAAAATAAAAACACTTAAATACATTTGTATAAAATAAATAAAAAATAAAATGATATCAGCGGGAATAATAACTCTACATTATTTCCACATGAAAATGTATAATTAAATATTAAAAACGGTAGGACGCAGTTATTTAGATATCCTACAAAGTGACAAGCCATGTCAAGTTCATTTGACGTGATCGTTGTTTTAAAAGTTACTAATTGCACTATGTGTATCTACTTATTATACCTATGGAAGACCTATGGTGAATTAATTTTTAATTTGAAATAATTACTCAACTTGGCAAATGGCAAAAAAGTAACCCTTAAGCCGCGTCCACATAAAGGCCGAGCGGGAGTGTGTATGTAAAAAGCGAGGCTGCAATGACATATTGTCATTTATGGTAATAAGCTAATGAGCGACGCCTAAGCCACGCGGCTGTATCCACACGGTATTAGGGAAACGTTCCCGAAAACGAAGACAGACGATAGTACTAATGATACCTTTGATGATGGATCAGAAAAAGAATCGTTCGCGATGAAAAAAAAACATGTGTTTACAACGTTTTATTAGCATTATTGACGCTCCATCATGTTAGTACAGCTAAATGAAACGATAATTTCATAAAAAATACATCACTACTAAAAAAAGCTAGCAGTGAAACACAAAATCAAAAACAGCTGACGCTCGGCACGCTTATTACGTAACTTGCAGACAGCATGCGACAGCCAATGTCGCGCGATATCTGCTGTTAAAACGAGAATTTGTATAATGTAATTTCTATAATGGCGCTAAATCTACCGCGAAAAGTGCATTTTACGGTGATAGAATAATAGATACGCAATCGTCATCCATTATACTATTTTTTTATTACAATTAATTACCGGTCGTGCAGTGATCGCGTGGCTGTCGCTGTCTGCAAATTTTTAGGTAATAACCCCGCGGGTCAAAGGACGCGCAGGCACCGAACTCGCGCGGCCCGCGGCTAGCGATCGCACCAATACCTATTTACAACACTTGTCTAAATACCTAACTTATCTACTTAACCTACTATCTTGACACTGTGCTAATTTCTACCTAGCCACTTTCAGTCGAATTCGCTGGTTGAATAAATCAAGTACCGGATTCGATTCCCCGCTAGTGAAAAATTTACTCAAATGAATTTTAACAAGGATAGAGTCATGCTTTTTAATCCATAGTGTAGGTAGGTATGTTTATTATTGATGTATTCAGTTATGGTATCTATTTAAGTATTAAGTAAATTTTCATCTCCGACGCGCGACTGGAGTTTGTAGGTATAACGATATGATACATAACGATTGTTATGATGTATATAGAACAGAAAATACATACATATATATGCAATCAATTAAATATACATACACTGTAGCAGTCATATTGAGTCTCCACCTACTTGGAGACCAATATCTAATAATAGTACTAGAAACACATAATTACTTAAAGTATAAATTAACATTTGACTTCTTTGAGCTTGAAAAATAAATCATTCTCTGTTTAATTTTAATGTTTACAAACAACATTCACTGTGACAGACGACATTGACAACGTAGAGCAGTTTAACTTTTTTTAAACTACGTTTGCAGCATTGACCGCAGCCTATCAGCAGGAACAAACTTGCTGATAAATATAATATCTTTGATTATTGAGGAATAATAAAGTAAAAATAACAATCTACGAATTATCTAGACCTACTTTAGTAATATTAAGATTAATAATTCGTTTGTAAATAGAACTTTCTACAACATTCTACAACGACACATGGCTTCGATGACAAATGTACCGTTAGTCTAGATTATCTATACTTAGAGTGTGGATGTAAAGATATGTTCGATAAACATATCGATAGACTCTAAATATGTAGCCTTTGTTTTCTGATAGAATAAGCTCTAAATTAATGCAATATTAGGTCTCAAATTCATAAATTAATTATTACTAATACTAATAATAAAATAAAAAATAATAATAAAACTATAGGTTGACATAAACGTCATATACATGTATAAAATTAATTAATCTTATCGATTCGCTAGGTAGATGTAATTTTGGAGAGGCTTTATCGACCACTGGCTCTTCCCTAGTTGTTCCAGGAGTGGGAGCCTAGGTGACCTTCTATGGCAACGCTGCTGTATTATATACTATACTGTTTACAACTATGTATACTATATTGTCGGCTCAATTTGGAAGGGCTTCCCGACTGGTCGACCGACGTCGTTCGCGTTTAAGAAGAGAGATTCTTTCCAGAACAGATCGAATGAAAATCGATTCGAATAGCAGTCTGGAATCGATTCACAGAAACCGATGTCCAAAATATCGTCCACTCAAAAATCATTCTACGATTTTTTTTAAATTTTGCAAGGGACAAATAAAAGTTAGACTACTCAAAAAAGCGCTAAGGTGACGGTAGTGTTCGATATAATGTATATGGTAAAAAAATCCGTGCTAGCTAATTATTTTATAGTTGCGTTCTTACCAATACAGAAACATAATGGAAACTCCATTTTTAGGTGCCCGCCATCAATTCACCATTCGAGATCGATCGATCAATTATTCCATTAATCGATCTCAGATCGCTATCCCTAGGAAAGTTGTTCCAACAAATTGAAAGGTGTAAAGCATAGTGAGATAGTGAGGCCGAGCCTCGCGGCTTCTGCGACCGCGCCGATCACCAAAGAGAATATAATCACTACGTTTTCCGCTCTGTGAGGACGCGGCTTTCTAATGTCGTCCTGTATTTTTACTCAAATGCTAAGGCAAATACACCTTTGACAATTCATAAAAAAATGGCAACAGAGTCAATCTTTCAATTTATCTTCTATGTTCCCACAGAGAATATTATATAATACTAAGAATATCTGCCTTCCAAATTTCATCGATCTATGTAGATCACTAATTTACCACATGTAGATAATTTCATCTATGTATGTAGAGGAGACAGATGAAACTGTGGAAGGTGTATTCTATGAACCAGTATACAACGGCGTAGTGATATTACGAAAAAAATAAAATTTAGGGTGACACTTCCACACATGTAACTGAAGGATGAAAAGAATTTCTAGTGTACATAATATATTAAAAGCAATGATGTTATACTTCTTTTGTATTATAACATCATTGATTAAAAGGGTATAAGCCTATGAGGTAACTTTCAATAGGTCTCCAAAAATGATGATTACATCATTTTGAAACCACCAGATTTCAGATTTTTTAATTTTAATGGTTTTTGATATGCTCTTACAAAAAAAAAAAAAACATCACTAATTTTTCAAATATGGGATTTAGAATTCTGAAAAACCTTCAAAAAAATTCACTTTTAAAGACAATGGGTTTGAATAAGACATGTTGTGTAATTCTTGAACGGGATATTTTAAGATACATCACTAAGCGACCACAGAATAACTTTGTATAATATATTTCTATTTCTCAGTAATAGCTGGAAAGATTTAGATACAATTTTGTACTTAATGTTTTATTTCCAAAGTTATTTAGGTATTATTCCTGATTTTATAGACAGGGCAATTTTTGGGCGCATACCAACCCTGTTCGTGCGATAAAAATTAATAAAACGACTGTAATATTGATCGATTATTTTATTATGAAATACAATAATAATAATTTATGTGTCAGGATATTTACAACGCTTGTTACACAATATACTTAAAACTACAGCTTTATACGTCAACAATCTTACACTACATATATTATGTTACAGGAGTGACTTGGGGAGTGCGGGCGGAGAGATTTAAAACGGTTACAGAAGTATATAGGTAATAGAAGAAAATATAATAAAAAAGATATAAAATTAGTCAGTAAGAGAAAAAGAAAATATCAACTACTTATCTTTTGTCGCTTTTTTATATTATGTTATTATATTAGGTACTAACTATATTTATTATTTTTCAATTAAATCGATATTAATTAAATTAGCACAATCCATGTATAAAAATATCGATAATATTGGCAAATTAAAATGTTTTCTTTCTAATATTTCCAAATATTTCTCAGACCTATAAGACAAGATATTACTAAAATATAAAAATTTATTGCGATATATCGTAATAATAAAAACGCAAAAAATAATGCTATATGGCAACATTCATAACTACCTATTATTAAAAAATAAAATACAGCTTCATTTTTCGGTAATTGTCATATTTAGCATTTGTAAAAAACGAATAAACATGAAAAAAACACATTGAATAATATAACGCCCACACTCGATTAAAGTTGTCAATTTTAGAAGTTTTTGGATTTTTTTTAAAATCTCTAAAAATGTAAGGGCAAAGGTTCTCCTTCACAAAATACAATGAGAGAAATTTTCTTAGGACTATTAAAAAATACAGATCAAGAAAAGCAACAATTAGTTACGTGATATCAAAAAGTTTTATATTTGGCCACTTAATTATCCAAACGATAACTTCTAAAAATTGCAACCTTAAAGTATGCTCTTAATATTCTTTATTACTCTCTTCCACGCTAAATGTAGTTACGTAATTATATGGAAATAATATTCACGTGATCTCGTGCGCACTTCAGAAAAAATAGGAAATGCAAAGGTTTTGTTAAAAATAAAACAATCATAAAATTTTTTTTTTTATCAACTGCCCTTTGCATATGCTCACCCATGAATAAAATGCTCGCTACGCTCATAATGTTCAATAAATTGTAAACAATAAGGTCAATAAATTTATATTATCGCGTTTACAACATAACTCTCTACTAACATAACTACACTACACCACTTCTACCAGTACTGTGTCGTGGTTGTGATCGCTACTTTGGTAGGCCTTGTAGCGACCAACCGTGCGGCGTTGTGTTGCGCATGCGACTGTTAAATTGGAGTTCATTCGATTAAATGACTAAAATCGTCGATACCATTGGCCGCTTTTATTATTTATCGTTGAACGATTTTATCGCTACGATTTTACCGCCCACGATACAAAGGGCAAACAAAATGCTTTCTTATTGTGTCGCGCAAAATGACGCTTTTTCCATCGACGAATTTCCGTCGACGATAACGTCTACGGCATGCGCCGTGGACGTTAACGTTAAGTCTTCATACAACTGCATACATTTAGCTTTCCTATTGTATCGTGGACGGTAAAATCGTTCCATGGAAAATTATAAAATGGGCCATTTTGGTATCCTCTATGGCCCCTGGCCGAGTCGCACATGCAGTGCAGTACAAATTTAAAACTTCGATACCTAACAAAGCTCATGTCAATTTAAAAATAAAACATATCAAGAGAACTGTCATCGAATTTGACATTAAAATTGAATTTCAAATAAAAATGGACCTCGTTTACAGTGATACATGTTTTTTATGACGAATTTGATTACTTTATCATAGACATCAATTTTCATTTGTATATGACCAGAAGTTTATGATATTTTTCTTAAAAAAAACTTCTATCTTATTGAAATGCTCTCAACTCTATACTCTAAAATGAACCCATCTCGCTTAGTAGACCAGATTTTAACAAATAGTATCTAGCAACATAACACAATTGATAGTAATTTACTCGAAGTAGATGGTCAGTTTATTATGATATGCGTTTTGAGAAGAGAGCTTATTAGGATTTAAGCAGTTGTAACTACACAGATCAATAACAATTGACATTTAACAAGAAAACTTTCATAGAAATCCAATTAGAAAATATTACAATTGTTAAAAATTACTTACACTGGCAGTGGAGTTGAACTTCATAATCGTTAATTTCAAAAATTTATTTTTAATGTTGGACGATATAAGCGAGGCTTAAAAACTTTTTATAAAAGGACTATATAGCAATATAGACTAAATCGAGGTTATTATTAGCAAACGACAAATGAATTAAATATCCCCATACCTAATGACCAAAAGCTTTTTTATTTAGATAAAAGTTTATCACATATTTTTGTATTTCTTGAATTCAATTGAGCTGACATTGATATCTATTAAAACACCTAATTATTATACATAATATTTTTCAGATATCACGTGTATAAAATGGCTGGCGCGTTTGAACCTGAAGCCGACCGTGCAGGGATAAATACACCGGCCGAATTTATTAGTTATCCGGAATAAAAAAAAAAACTAAATAAAAATACTTAAAACCTTAGAAAATTTCTAATGTTATTTCAAATAGGTAGAAATGTTCTTTAAAAATGTTCAAAAACCGAAACTGTATATGAAACTACCGGATATGTGAAAGAATTTCATATCCGTTTCCGAAACCATTATGATTTTTCATCTAATTCCAATATCTCACATCCGACATCCCTAACAATCCAGTATGACACCAGTGTCGCCAACATCCAATTTTTTTGACCTAAAAGTGATTATAAGGGCGTAAACCAAACTAAAACCTCCTAACCCAAAAAATATTATCAACATTTTATAAAATTGTCTTTGGTATGTTGGAAATGTAGATATTTTATTCAAATTATTATAGACATAATAAATAATTTTTAATTAAACAAGATTTGTAAGTTCATTTGATTTAAAGTTGTAAAAAAACTTTTTATAAGCTCTATATTTAAATTTAATGAAATAGATATTTACAGTCACAGTTTCGAAATCAAATAATAATATTAATTTTTTTAGATGTTCTATACACAAATGTTTAGAAACCCTAAGAATTTTTAAGCACCTAACTCCCCTTTTAACCTTTGATCACAAATAAAAAACTAGATACACAATCAACGCTCCAAAAAATTCCGAGCCAAATGTGCACTTAAATGAGTATTTGAGTGCACTTTTGATTTAGTAGTATTTGAAAACGCTAACAGCGAACATGTCAAAGTGCTCCTTCAAAAATTGTAAATACAACACATCCAGAACGCTAAAAAAGATGGATTCTTATTTTCGGTTAATAAATTAAATAATATTATTTACGTGTTCATTAATTCGTTGTAGTAATAACGTAACATAGCTCTTTTATTAAATTCGTAATCATATTTTTAAATATTGCCCGACAATATATGTCTTATCCTTGTCACTTTCACGTAACAAATCAAGATGATGTAAATAGCGATGCAAATAGATTATGTGAATTATACTTTATGCACGAGACGTAAGATTGGATTTTAAATATTTTTTCAACAAACTTCGTTTGAATGTCATGCAAGAATCGTTTAAAAGTTAATATAACCTTATAGTTTGATAGTAGGGTCTACTTTAGATTAACACAATGTTACCGATAACACTATACGATATTAAAAACATATATGTCAATTCGGACAATAATTTGTTTAGATTTTACAGGAGATTGTAAATCTAGTTCTTTATTTGTGATCGAAACCTGTTACCAATAAAAATTACGAGGTTAAACTTCAGAATAATTTTTCCATACTTTTATTCATAAGCCTGAGTATGACAGAAGGCTGTCATAGGTATTCCATGTTGACGCCGCGTTTATTAGTAGGTACTAAGGTGTTTATTGATTAGTTTTAAGTTCATTTCCCAACATTCCAATTCTAACACGTGTGATATTTAGCAGTCGACTTCTGCGGAGTCAATCTACATGCCGAGTATAATACATACATTATGTAATGATAAACGAGAAAATATATCTGAAAATTCATTTAAAAAACATTTTTATGAAAAAAAATTAAACCGCCTTCAAAAAAAAACACTGAAAAGTACAAAATAACTATCCTTTACTAATCGAAACTCAAGTACAATTAAAATATCTTCTTAAATATATATTAAATATATATTATAATATACATACCTATATAATTAAATTTGACAGTTACTGAAGTCGGTCCCAAGCCTGTCAAACTAATAGACTTTCTGTTGTTGCACATTGATTTGGCTCCCACTACACCCAGACCCGAGACAATCTAGAAAACTTCGTTTCTTAAATTGATCCGACCGGGAATCGAACCTGGAACCCGCGCTTGGGTGCAACAAATTTACTTTAAATAAATTAACAAACAATAGGTTCTGACGACCTTTAGGGCAATGAAGTGATATTTATTAGAAGTCAGATTAATCTAGTCTCCATTCACTGAATTATGTTTTTGTTCTCATTTTTATTTAAATGCGCATTTTTGAAGAAATACCTACAGTAAATATAGTAGATCAAATCATGACCTCAAAGAAGGATTGGGCTTTATGGACGATATACAACGAACGGCCATTAGAGAAAGTCACTACTATCACAATACATACAACAGTATGTTCTCTTCATAGACAGCTAGCATGTACAGTTTTTATATATGAGCGGTAATACGCACACGGCGAGGCACGCACACTACAATATTTAGGGATATTATGGCAGCGCCAGCCGGGATCGCACCGTCGCGATTAGTCATGCACTAATCGCTGCCGCACCGCACGGCCACTGTCAAATGCGCGACCGCTTCCGTTTGGTCTTTAATTCATTCACATTGTCACAGATTCGAAAACGTTTACATCGCACAAACGAACAAATTATGTCTTTGGATGCCTTAACAAAAATTGATCGAATTCAGAGAATAAACTTTAACAAAGTGAAAAACGTATCCGTGTGCATTATTTTTTATTATTATATACTATATGTGTAATTAAACGCTCTCCGCATCTCATACCCAACGCAACCCTATGTATCCGGCCGAGTGCAGGCAATTCCGTTACGCGCGAAGCAAGAGTCGGCCTTCTTGTACGAATATACTTATTCTCTGTTACTATCTACAAGTCATTTTCTTTATGTGCCTGCTCAAATCTCATCAATCTCCTATGCAAGTCCTTTTTACATTTCCATCAGCTAATACTATAGCTATTTTATCTTAATAAGCTGGTCCTAAGTGTCTAGACAAGTGGCCAACGCTTCGTAAATAGCGTTATTGTTCGTCAGAAGTGCCATTTGACTATGTTTTGTACGGCGTTTTTTAAACGATTTTACTTTCCATTTGATTTAGTACGCTAGATATAGTATTTGTCATTCTTTTCTACTAGCGTTTACAATTGAGCCACTTGTCTAGGCCCTCTGGTCTTCCTTGTCTTTTACTTTCACTCGTTTGCGCTAAGCGATTTCTACAGAAGTTTGTCACTCATTTTTTGTATGTATCCAAACCATTTAAGCATTCCTTTCTTCACATTCGTCCAACCATATTATTGCGTATCTCTAAATTGATTATTCTGTCCATTTTTCGTTTCATTTCTATCGATAACGACAGAAAGTGACTTTCTCTAAGGCTTATGGAATACCCAGCAATACTCAGACTGTTAACCGAGTTCAGAAACGTCTCTTACCTAAGCTGATTCGTAAAAACAGATGCACAAGATACATTAGTCGTGAACTCTCATGAAATTATGGCCGCATTGAAGCGCCTAATAATTATACTTTTAAAAATACGACTTGTGTAGGCCAATATAGGTGAGATCGAAATACAGAATTTTTATGCTAAGATACGAAGACTTTTGAAAAACTATTAACAGTAACTTTTTCAAGTTTCATAAAATATATTTACGACAATAAACCTAATAAAACCAGAAAAAACCTGCCTTTATATCGCATAATGGAAAGACAATTGTTTTTACAGATTGGAATACAAAAAATCTTTCGTACGCTCTTTATACAACGAAGCCTAGAAAATCATCGTAAATCTTATAAAATCTAAGAGATTTTATCCATATAAGGCTAATACTCATAACTTTCATAACGATATTTAAAGTTGACTAAACTATAAATACGAATCCTTATATTAACACAATAGACTGTGTCTAATTATAAAAAATAGAGTTCAATATGTGCCGAATTATTTCGTCGATATATCTAAAAACCGTCAATATTTTATTGATAACACAATCCTGTTAACCATCTATAACTTGGAATTACCGTCAGATTATGCTTTGCTAAAGTAGATGAACTTCCAATGTTTTTATCTTAGTCTTACATAAATGAGTACACAAGCTGTACATATAAAAATCAGTGTTATTGTGTGAGTTATACAAAGAATAATTATTGCGTTATGTTCGACGCATTACTGGAAAGGTTTAGAATAGTCTGAGCGACGATTTCTCCAAAGTCCACGCAAAGGTCGCGAGCATGTGGTCTATAATAAAGGTTCTATCCAGGGCCAGGCTTACTTTATGACAAATGTTGTAATCGCTTGAGGAGGGGTCGGAAGTAAAATCAGATTTATTAAACGTGTTTAGTGAAAACATTGTAACGTTTAGTAACTAATTAATCTGTGGTAGCCTGGTACAAAATCCATTAGCAGCGAAACCAATTCAAAAATCACTAACCATGTTTTGCTCTGATAGAAAAATAACTAAACGTCAAAAGGAGGGTACTAAAATACACTATTCTCAGCGATGTACTTGTATGAAAATGCGTTACTAATTGAACACAATATGTGGGCGTCAAAGCAAAAAGGGGCCCTTTTGGTGTCGGCAGTGGTCGGCATTTAGCGGTTTTAATTGATTATTATTAATGGTCAATTATCTACAAGTACAAATAGTAAATTACTTTATACGATGTTTCTAAGTAGAAACAAAAAAGTAGAAGTTTTTTTTTCAATCAAACTTTAAAAATACTTTTTTTCAAAACGAGCTTTTTCAGTTTCAACTTTAAATGTCTGATAAAAAAAATATATGCTAGTTTTTGAATATTTTTTAATCCTTATTATCAATTGACTATTCTAAATTCCGAATCTAGTCTTAACTCAATACGCCACTACTGGACCTTTTTTGCTTGGACGCCCACATACGGGAAAAATGAGATTAGAAATGCTCTTAAAGGATAAATGACTTATTCAATCAGCTCTACCACATAGTAAATGGAGCTCGGGGGGTTATCATGTAAAGATAAATATAAAGATAAAGTAAAGATAAAAGAAAAATTAGTGCAAAAAGAACAATCGCAGCGCCGCAGTCGCGCGACTATTGTTTTAAATTAGTAATTACGATGCCACAAGAATAATTAGACAGTGCCATAGCATTAGATTCAATTTTTCTAAAAATGAACTATAGAAAACTATATCCATACTATATATGTCTGAAGTCCTTTTTTTTATTATGAATTAATTAATAATAATTTAAAAAATAAATAAAAAATTTAAACTCCTCTCTGACTACCCTGTTAGGGATACGGCATGAAGATATGTATGTATGTATAAAAAATTAAAACTTAAACATGTTTTTTTTAATTGTCACTGTCTCCATGTTAACATTTCTATGTTTCTACCTACATATGTATTCATACATTTTCAGTATTCCATACAAAAACTCTAAAAATGAAACGTTATGACCTGTCTGTTTTCCTTTAGCACAGCATATCATGTGGTCTCAGCCTTAATATCGGACACGACATCTAAAAACTAAATACTTTCATACAAAAACACCTTTTTACACCATATACATTCATTCATACAAAAAATATAATAGTCTTGTCAAAGCTAATCTATTTACATATTAGAAATTATATGTAATAATGATTTTTATAGTCTAAATCAACAATAAACATTACACTGAAGCTTTTACAAATCTTCTAAAATGTTACTGGCAACCAAAAATACCAAAATACCAGATTTATATCAGACATATACCACAAAATATAAATGAACCATCAGCATCAATTATGATTATGTATGAGTTACGACTGTCATACATATTTTTCTAAGCGTACTGACGACAAATTTAATTTTTTTACAATGTTTTGACATAATTATAGTACAAAAATGAAAATTAGAGGTGTTTAGACAAATATTGATGACAGTCATTTGTGAACAATAATCACGCTTATATTTTTTGCAAGTTCATTTTAATATTTTAATGCAATTACTTTTGCTGACCGTACCAGAGTTCATTAACAATTACATAACAATAATAACCAATTACACAATGTCAGACATGAAAAAAATACAGTCTTGACATTATTATCGGTACAAATATCAACCACTTGGTATTTTTTAAATACGAGTAGGTATGTGATGCAATCCCTAAATCTACTGCGTCGATACACATTATTGTAACTATTGCCCACGTTACCATTTGCCAGACACTAAACTATACAGATATCACAATAAGTATAGGAAAGTAATAGGCACAAGTGTGGACCATAGCTTATGGTTGTGAGAAAGAGATAGAAATCAGAACAGTTTTTCTTCACGTTATCTAATGATAATGACGCATGCTGATAACTCAATATTAAACAATCAGAAAGCAACAGTGCAACCGATTCGCTGCTAATTAGCTGTCCGAGTCTGATTTCTGAAATATCCTGAGGATGCTTCGTTGAGAGGCGAAACACGTGGAATTTTGAGAGGAAGTTAGCTAAAAATGATAAGAATTCATCACATAATAGTGCAACCGTAACAAAAAAATTCCCAAGTAAATCGACTGGCACACTAATTGTTCCCCGTACAATTTTCGTTAAATTGTCAATTTATAAATTTCATTATTGGCATCTGTAAGATCTAGGACTCGATATATTTTTCCTGTAAGTTTTACCGACTGTATTTACGAATTTTTTTGTAGATCAAGTAGTTTCCAAAATAAATATGAGGGAGGGGGAAAATCGTATACCCAATTCTACCCTTCTTTAACTTTCCTACAATTTTTTTAATGGTAATGAGTGCACCATTTAAAATTTTAAGTTAGTACAACAGAGTTCAGTGAGAACATCGACCGTGATAGAGGGACAGAGGACGGACGTATGAGAGATTCAATAGGGTTCTATTTTTTCGTTTAGGCTATGGACCCCTAAAAAGATACAAATACAAATTGTCCATCTTTATCTTTGTGCTATTATATATTGTTTCAATTTGTACATTGTTTTATGTTTATATTGATACGAAAAATATTTATGGTATATTATGGTATTTATTTATGGTAAGCAAGTAAAGTCTATACTGAACGTATGAAAGGCGTTTCTGAAAGATATTTGTGGGAGACGCAAGGTGGTTTTAGGAACGGTAGGCGTTGTATGGATCAGATTTTCTCGCTACGGGTTATCGTGGGGAGGTTTCTAGCCATAGGGCAGAAACTTTTCTGCGCTTTCGTGGATCTAGAAAATGCAAAATTAGTGCAAAAAAAATTATCGAGTCTTCTGCCTGAGTATGGCGTGGAAGGCCCCTTATTGCAGGCTGTGAGGTCATTATATCGAAGCCACAGAGCCTTTGTAAGGATAGATGGTGACATGTCGCCCTGGTTCGAAGTCTGTTCAGGCGTCAGACAGGGCTGCGTGATGTCTGCCTGGCTGTTCGTACTGTATTTGGACAGTTGCCTCCAAACGTTGAAAGGTAGTATGAGTGGTATGATATGTAATGGTACAGTGGTAAACTGCCTATTATACGCTGACGATGCTGTGCTTATAGCACCATCCGAAGCAGAGTTGTAGACACTAGTCACGTGCATGAAAGAAGAATGTGAAGTGAAAAGATCGAATATGAATGTGAATAAAACTAAGGTTCTGGTGTTTGAACGAGAATCGGTACAGACGAAATGTGAGATATGCATGGGTACATGGCAAATGTATAGAACAAGTGAATGAAATTGTGTACGTGGGGAGTGCGTTTTCGAGGGATAGAAGATGTGAATTGGATGTGGAGAGATGGGTATCAGCTGGTAATAAAGTGAGCGGTGCTCTGTCCACATTAGTAGGCAGTGTGAATATTTCTAACACAGCCATAATGACCATCCACAATGCGGT
This sequence comes from Zeuzera pyrina, assembly GCA_907165235.1. Taxonomy (NCBI): domain Eukaryota; kingdom Metazoa; phylum Arthropoda; class Insecta; order Lepidoptera; family Cossidae; genus Zeuzera; species Zeuzera pyrina. The sequence continues at coordinate 5,401,740 of OU015639.1, forward strand.
TTTGGTGCCAACTTTATTGTAAAACTCGAGTCGACGATAAAATAAATCGAATGATATGATATGATAAATGCAGTAGAAATGCTATCTCTTAGAAATATGTGCGGTGTCACCCTTGCGGACAAAATAATTAATGAAGAAATACGCAGTATGACAGGGTTGCTCGACAGTGTTATTGTAAAAATGAAGAAAAGAATGCTTAGATTGTTCGGGCACATAGAAAGAATGAGTGATGAAAGTCTGACGAAAAAAATCTACAGAGCGAAAGCAAGTGGTAAAAGAAGTCAAGGCTGACTTACGAAGATCAAATAGCCAGCTGACGGAAATGTGAACTGTGAGCTAACGGAACTAAGCTTTAACTTCATATGGACACTGACAAATGTAACGCAGCCCTCAACTGCACTATATCTTTATTTAATTAAATACTGCAATTTTAACTCTTGTAAAATTCACTTTTACATACAAAACTAAACATGCAAGCACCTTCCTATTATTCCTCGAAACATTCATTTTCATTAAATAAATTAATAAATAAAATACTCTGCCAGTAATTCATAAGAGAGGGTGTTTAAACTCAAGAAAATTATAATTTCATTTTAATAACTAATAGCCCGTTGGACTTATCTGTAGAGCTCATTGAAATTCCAAATCCATGTTTTTAATATCGTCACTAACGCAACGACAATTCTATGACATAATTTGGCAGGTCGACAGTTAAAACATCGACAGGTATTTTGAAATAACCTTATAATAAATTTTATTATAAGGTTATTTCAAAATTAAGATAATACATTCATTTATAAAAATAATAGAAAAAGGGGTCACCCATAAATTGTGTCACGAAAATATAAAACGTGGGGTCTCCCAATTATTGGACCCCCGAGCCACTTGCTTATTACGGCCCTGTATTACAAGTGATATATTTTGGCAACTGCTTACACAGAAGTCAAAATTTATTTCAATTTTACACATCACAAGAAATCTTAATTAAAATTACAGCATACTAGCGACCCGCCCGGCTTCGCATGGGTAGAAATTTTTTTGAAAATAAAATATACAGCCCACGTTACTCGCTGATAATGTAGCTTTCTATAGGTGAAAGAATTTTTGATACCGATTGAGTAGTTTTTGAGTTTATCCATTAGAAACATACAAACAAACAAAGTTTACCTCTTTATAATATTAGTATAGAAAAAGGAATTAAATTATTTCATAACCATATTTTATTGAGTGTAAAATTTACAACAAGAAAGTCTGTCAGGTATCATTTTCTCAACATCACTGCAATAGTTATTTAAAATATTATATAGAAAATTATATATTTATTCATAAAGCCAGTAAATGCATGCGCAGAGAGGATCATTTATCTATATTTTTCTACTGTACATTGTTTTCAAAGAAGTATAAATAAATGTAACGTACAAAGTAAATTACAAGTTATGTCTCTACTAACACTTTCCAACATTTTGTGAATCCCCCCACCTAATAAGATGTGACATAATTCATGGATGGCCCAAAAGAGAATAATATTTGTGTTAAAATAGATCATCAAAAATGTATGGTGGTAACAATTTTTTTTAATTACTGATTGATTGCATACTAATAATAAAATTAAATTAATTTAACATAGATTTATAATAATATTGTAACGATGTTACTTAATATAACGCTGTAGCTACATCTGCGTTTAAAAGACGTTAAAAGCGGCTGTGGCCGTCTGATTATAGAGTATTGATAACATCGCTACAACAGCTGCCCTCAAACAAAGACTTCTATATAATGTAGACAAGCCTTAAACTATAAAATGATATTACAAACGCACTCCTGAAACTACAACACTGATAATAAGCATATTCACTAAATGCTTCTACATAATTTTATTAAAAAGGAATTATTGGTTAATTGGTTTGGAATTACTAAAATAAACTGTTAGTTTTACAAGTTTAATGATTTGTAAGTTGCATTCTGTATTAAATGAGTCGCGTATTATAAGTTAAATAAATTACATAATATACTTGTCTGTAGACCCAAACATTTTGAATAACCTTTAACAAAATTATTATTTAATATGTGTGTGGCATTTTAAGTTTTGAGATACGATTTACGGTACTCAAATGGTATAGTATTGATTGGAGGTTAAACTAACCCAGATTGGCTCCATTGTTTGATCTCATAAAGATTTGCCCTGTATGGATCGTCTACTTCACACATACAAAGTACATAAAAGTCTTTGCTTACAAATATGCATTTTTACAATCAGGACCGACACTAGAGGCTCTGGAGCCCGGCGGCGGCAGTGACGAGGGGCTTTTAGTCTCCTTAAATGGTGCTTCATTAACTATTTATTGGGCCCCAGAGGCATTACCCCTTATTACGGCCCTGTTTACACTATATTTATACAGTGAAATATTTTGGCAACTTCTTACACGGAAGTCAAATTTTATCTACAATTTTATATAAAAAAACTTAATTACAATTATAGCGCAAAAAGGAATTACATGATTTCAAGAAATATTTCATTGAAAGTTGCACAGTTAAAATTTTAAATTATTTTGAGTGACTAGTGTAAAATAGACTGCCTACACCAGGGAGGCTTTGGCTGTCTCGTCAAAATAACATTAAACAAACTATATGGTTCTAAAACATTTTTTGTGAGGTTACATTATTATCGATTACATTTTACGGGCCGGTAAACAAACATGACGTTTTGATAAAAAAATATTTAGAATTTGACGTTAACTGTCGAAAAATTACGATTACGTAATTCCATACGGTTAACGCTTTTAACGTTAATAACGGCAAATAATCACTTTGTCTAGACAATTATTTTATAAATAAGTATGTCAAACTAATGTCGCTGTATAACGCACTTAGCTAATATTCACAGCGTGGGTGTGAAACTTATTGTTTCTTCTTGAAATTTGAAAATAAAATGCCCTCTCTTGTTACGCAGTACAGTGAGTATTATAAAGAAAATTGTTTGAGCAATACACTAAATTGTCTTATTTACACTTATGTGATACACAGTTTATGTACATTGGTGTTTTGTGTTCTGAAACAATAAAAATGAACTTAAATTATTTTCATGTTTTAAATGTTAACTCTAAAATGTGCATGAAAGTAAATAAAAGTACAATAATTTAAGATTTTAAGTTGTCTTCTAATTTTTTTCTTATTAGATCTCATGTAGATATTGCGTCATATTTAGGGAATTCGATCCCGGCCCTTATTTCTAATCCCAGGATTTCGGGATTATACTTAAGTTAATCCCGGGATTCCCCGTTCTCCCCACTGACTTGCCTGCCATTTCATTAGAAATAAAAATAATTTAATAACGACCAAGCATTACCCGTGCGCTTGCTCGGTTGTGATTCTAATTTAAAATACAAGACTTTATCGCCGTCGCCGACAATCATCACCGAGTATCCATTGAACTTGCTTTCCTATGATTTTAATTGAAACGACAAGTATTTTAATCCCAAAAAAGCATCCTCAAGTAGCCCAGTGAAAATAGCTTGCCTATTATTTTAGTTCAATATACAAGAAGCTTCATTTCAAGCAATCATCGCAAATTAACCCAGTGAGCCTTGTTACGTTAAAATGCAGCATGCAAGCTTATTAGTCTCGCTTCACGCAGTCTATATTGCAAATTTATTTAAATGATGTCAATCCCGAAAATCTCGGGATCAGGAAAACGAATTCCCGCAAAATTTCGGGACTGAAAAGCGGGCGGGATCCTGAGATCCCGGGATCGAATCCTCTAGTCAAATTACATAACAATTAAGGTGGTGCCTTGATGACACGCGACGGTTTGTATGTGTTAGAGAGTGGGTGTCTTTATGCTTTCGATCTTTTTTTTTGCGATTCTCACTTGAGGGTTGGCAAAGGGGTCTATGCCCATACAGCCGATGTCTTTCAGTAATAAATTTATTCTTCATATTACTTCACCAAAATTTCGACGTTTTAATATTTTATGGAGATTCTGGCGACAAATATACTGAAGCAGTATTTCTAGCAAAATTCACTGAGGCGGACTAAGTCACTAAAAAAATTTCAATGTCACTACTAAATTAGCACTTCTTTCAAGAATACCACATAATGCACAATAGTGTAGATACTTGAGACCGAAAACTACGCCAATTTTACATCCCATCTAATATCCATTAGACACAATTTGCGAATAATTAAAATAAACGTACAACCCTTCTCCATAAAATCCCGCCAAAAATTTGAGTCAACTAAAGTGATCGATTAAAGTCTGTGTATATGCCAGTGTGTGAGAGAATCTGAATATGCGTGTACTCACCGGCGGCGGACGGCATATCATTCGCGGGGCGCTTGGCGCCGCTGATGGCGGTGGCGACGCGGTGGTGTCTAGACGACGGGCCACGGTCCGTGTGTATGTGTGTGTGTGAGAGAGAGAGCGATAGTGTGCGTGTCTACTCAGCGTGACGGTGGGCGGCGGGCGGCATATCATTCGTGCGGGCGCTTATCGCCGCTGATGGCGGTGGCGACGCGGTGGTGTCTAGATGACGGGCGACGGTCCGTGTGTGTGTGTGTGTGTGTGTGAGAGAGAGAGAGAGAGAGAAAGATAGTGTGCGTGTCTACTAAGCGTGGCGGTGGGCGGCGGGCGGCATATCATTCGCGCGGGCGCTTGGCGCCGCTGATGGCGGTGGCGACGCAGTGGTGTCTAGACGACGGGCGACGGTCCGTGTGTGTGTGTGTGTGTGAGAGAGAGGGTGGACGGGTGTGCGTGTACTCACCGGCGATGGGCGACGGGCGGCGGGCGGCGGGCGGCGGGCGGCGGGCGGCGGATCAGTCGCGCGGGCGCTTGGCGGCGGCGACGGGCGCGTGGTGGCCGAGCGTGACGAGCGCCGAGGCGACGGCCAGCCCGCCCAGCGGCGGCGCGCGGCCCGTGCCGCCCGTGGGCAGCCGCACCAGCAGCGACAGCACGGCCGCGCGCCCGCCGCGGCACGGCTCCAGCGCCACGGGCGCGGGCACCCCGCCCCCGCCCCCGCCGCCGGCGACTGCGACTGCGCCTGCGCCTGCGCCTGCACAGTGCGCCTCCTTACTGTACTCACCGTCACTAAACGCCGCGGTTATTACCTACATGTTTGCAGACGATGACAGCCATGCGATCACTACGCGACCAGTGACTAATTGTAAATATTTGCAGACAGCGACAGCCACGCGATCATTACGCGACGGGTGACTAATTGTAATAAAAATTTGGTATCATGTATTACGATCGCTTGTCTATTGCGGCATGACTGTAAATTGCACTTTTCGCGGTAGATTTACCGCCACTATTCTATAAATAGATAAATATCTATTTATACAATACATTTGTCATTTAACAGTTATTAATCACATTGCAGTGCCCGTGCATACACGCAATTGGAAACTAAAACTATACAAATACACGTATTGTTTTTTTTTGTGTTTGACAAAGGAAGCAATTCCGTATGAACACTCAATCACTCCTCACACCTCATGATTATTATTATATTTTTTTGTTATCAAGGAATTACTGCAAAACAAAACCTTTGAGGGGTAAAAGCCGTTACGACATTAAAAAAAAGTTGGGAAAGGCCACTCTACTGCATTGTACTTTATTCGCGTGGCGACAGTCGTATCTGCGGATATGCACCAAAATTTCTATAGAGATGCGCTCTGTACGACAAATATGGAAACTTTAAATAGGAGCTAATTACCACTTTTTAATACACACACATGCATTCAGTTCATGTCGAAACACTGTTATCGTTGTATGTCATACAGTCTTAAATAGAGTATTGTTTATAATTAGACAAAATTTAAATTATCATCATACGCGTGATTAAAATAAAGTAATTTTCAACGACATTTATTTATTTCGTAAGTGTCCACAATTTATATAAATGTTCTTTTTATTTATTTTTATAACTAATCTCACTGTTATAACACCTAATCATAGACGCCTGATTATCTAACTCACTAATGTACAGTACGACACGAAAAATATGGCGCGGTATTAATTTTCGTTCGCGCAGATACGAAAAGACGATCGATGAAAATACCCGAAACGTTAAATTCATTTTATAATCAATTTTATGCAACAGTCATAAGATGGAAAATAATTGCAATGCATTTACTTTCTATTTCGCTCATGCGATATTAAACTCTACGTGCCATTGAAATGGGTCACTTTTATTAAAGTTTATTTTATTAACAAAAAATTTGAATTGATAATTTTTATTGCAAAAGACACCAACTACGTTTTTTAATCGAAATATCTAGTCAGTAACCGACTGCAAAAGCTTATAATATAAAAGTTCGACTGAAAACAAATGTTTATTTTAATATATTACGATGTTTACGTGAAGGCAAAAACAAGAAATTATTTACATGTAAATCATTCAATTTCTCTGGATTGTCTTTTTATAGGACGTCCTCTTTTTAATGAAGACATAATTATTGTCATGAAATAAATAGTACGCTTAATTTGCAACTAAGTGTAACCTCAAAGAAACCATGCGCAGTCACGATGACGTCTGACGGCTGACCGAAAGACGCGTTGACAGCGCACAAGGCGCCAAGTCAATCGACCAATGACAGCATAGATTTTAACGCCCATTGATGTCGCCTCAAGATGTACCTGATTGATTTTAATGCCGATTGATGTCGCCTCAGGATGTAGCTAATTGATTGGTCCATCCATTTCCCGCGCCTTAAAAATTGTCTACTGCGCAGGTACATACGTAAGCCATATAAGATGTGTACTACTGTAATAGGTGTTTACTCATACGATATTATGAGGCACCGAAACAATACTAAGCATGCAAGTTAATGGAAAACCACCATCTGATATCATCTGCTTAAATTAAGTAATAACTTTTCTAAAGAAATATAAAAGTCGCTCTCACGTAGTGTGAGTACATTAAAATTCTAGTAAAAGCTGAAAAAAATGTTTTCCTAAACATGACACCATGACTGACTTGTTTCTTTACCCAAAAAAATATTAATGGAAATTCGGATTCATCAGAATACTAAGTAAATTAATTTATAAATAGTCATAACTACAAATGGTTACAAAAACACAAAAAAGAGTTTACTTTAAACATCAATTACTCACCTCCGGCCCCTTTCTCTAATTCGACGCACACTTGACTGAACGGCCGTGACGCCATTTGTTCCATTTCCACAAACAACCGCTGCCGCCTTCGATACAAATCATACTTCTGCAAAGAATTCAATAACAAAAATTATAAAAACAATTTTAGAAATGAAAATATAGTTTTTAGACAAAAACTAATGACAACACACCTGTTTTATTTTCCACAAGCCAGCAGCAACGAGTAACAAAAGCAGGAAGCAACTGGAGAATGTTATGAAGAATTGTTGCAAATTCAGTTTGGGGTACTGAGAGAACGATATCTGTATCCACAGAGGCGGTCGGAAGTCATAGACATAGACAAAGAACGTAGTTAACGTTACGTTATCTTCTATGCCGAATGCGTGTTCGGATTTTGCGAATCTGTAATGGAAAGGCCTGCGGTCATTATCAAATGTTTTTACTTGAATATTCACTGGATTTCATTTGGAATGAAAAGAGTCCAATTTTTTTATCTTTTATTTTATTATATTGGTGGCTCTATAGGCTATAATAGATTGTTTTGATCATGGCTTTGTAGTCTCATTGCACTCATAAACTACCTGTGGTTATTCCTTGGAGTGATTTATTTACGTCAGATGTATTAGGAATTAGTTACAAATATAAATTGATAATAATCTACCAAAACCTCTACTTTATGTCTTCCTGATTTAATACCAGGGCGAAAAATATTTTAGATTTGAGATAAAAAAGTACAAACAACAATTTATACATTACTAACATATACCCACTATGTATTATATATAGATATCCATGTTAATATGTATTACTAATATATGTTTGATGCATTACTGGAAAGCTTTAGAAAGTAGTTTGAGCGACAGTGTCTCCAAAATCCACGAGATCCATGATCGAATAGTAAAAAACGGGATTTAAGTTTTTTTATGCTATAAAATACATAAAAGTTTATTGGAACCAAAAATATCACTAGGATCTTGACAATTCATCGTCGTGTATATCCGTAGTGCGTGTAGTGAGTCAACTACTCACTTGTATCTGAAGTTCGTACAGTTGACTCGACTGAAGAGCGTCCGCTCGGCGGGGTCGGCCCGCGTGCGCACCGTGAGGTTCATCCGCGCGTGCGCAGAACACGTTATACTAAAATCCGCATCCACGTCCGGCTTGACTGGGGCGTTGCGAAAGTTGATGGCGGATAAATGTCGATCTTCCTTTTTCGATAAATTGAAGGTGAACTGGTAGTCAACTGCAAGGTCATCTAAAAAGGATAACAACACAAAAAAACATTAGCTACAGTTTTAACACCGTTTCTTCACTTTGGGAATGCTTTTGTGAAATTCAGCTCAATTTGACAGAATTCAAAGATTTAGAGAAAGAAAGTTTTTATTAGTAGAAAAGTACATACTTTGTACATTAAATTTAATTTGGATTAGCATTGATAATGCTATCAATAACCGTCAAATTTAATTATATAGGTATGTGTATCGTATTTATAAAGTTATTTTAATTGTACTTGAGTTTTGATTAGTAAAGGACAGTTATTTTATACTTTTCAGTGTTTTTTTTGAAGGCGGATTAATTTTTTTTAATAAAAATTTTTTACTTCTCCCTTTTGAGTGATCTTGACCTAAATAAATATCTAGGGCAGGTCTGCAATTAACTTCATTCTAATTCCGGAGTGCAACGATATACAAGAGAATCATCAATATAAATAAAGGTTATAACCAGGTCGTGTTATCTAGTGTATTTTCGAAGTCCAAGCTCTAATATCGGTGAAATTTAAATGGGACCACCTCTGAAGTATTACCTACCAAACGTAAAAAGAATTTTCGAAATCGGTTCATAAATGACGGAGTTATGAGGTAACAAACATACAAAAAAAAAAAACAACATACAGACGAATTGAGAACCTCCTCCTTTTTTTGAAGTCGGTTAAAAAGAAAAAAACTAATTTACTTGTGATTCTACTTATTAATACGTGACATTGGCAAATGCGCTAAACAGTGCGCCATGCCATAAAGAAAAAAAAAACAAAAAAAAATTACTTACAATAACAAGCCCCCTTGTTGTAGACGTCTGCGTGATAATGATTCGTGTTGTCGCACTTATCGCAGCGGTCCCCGGCTAAACCCTTGGTACTGCAGTAACAACGGCCAGTGTCAGGCGCACACGCCACGGCTTGAGCGTTGCATTCACATGCTGAAATAACATCCATTTTTGGAATGATCCGTCCGCTTTCGATCCGTCTGAATTATTTGTTGACCTCAATGGAACTGTTGTGTAATTACAAAATTTTGGAGGTGGAATAGTATGAAAAATATGCATTCGATCTGTCATGAACCATGAACCATGAATGAAGGAAGAGACGCTGTAACGATACGGGCTCAGATTGTAGAAAGAAAGGTTGAGCTTTAAAGCGAAGTGGTGCATCGACTACACGTATGTCAGTTCGATTCTGTAGTCGCGCGTATTACTTAAAAAAAAAATATATTCAGCGACCGTGCAATAGAAAAATGAAGTGCCGTGTGATTGGAGGTTGCAAGGTGTGGTTGCAAGTCGCATTCAGACGGATGCTGTGATACTCTAAAAAATATCACATTTCGTGTATAAGTATAAATTTATACAATATTAGATCAAAAGTTTTAGAAGGTATTATATGTCAACTTAATTGCGTTAAAACCACATTTTGCACTCAGATATCACTAAGCATATCTAAAAAACCGAATGAAGTGACATCTGTTGGCGAATAACAAATACTTGGTAAAACTGACATTATCAGCAGGACCGCTCGCAGGAGGTAGATGTATTACATAATACTAATGTATTCTTTTTTAGAAATTATTTGGCAAAACTAACATTATCAGGACCGCGCTCATACGTATTAAAACAAATATACTCCTTTATAAGGTATAATTTAAATTATGTATTAAACTTCAAAATTTGATAATTTTTTTATATTTACTGAACATATTTGCTAGTTCTTTTTTATATATTTCATAAGCTAATTCATTTCATAATAAATATTATTTGATAATGTACTAATATTTTTTTATTTTACGACATAAATAATTTTACCAAAACTAAATTACACATAATAATGTGTAATTTAATATAACCAAAATATTTAAAAATAGAGTGAATCACGACGCAATATTTCTAAAATTATTTATTCGATTTGAAATAAGAGCGATCTTTTAGGAGTTAGCACACGAAAAATTTCTGAAATGTAGAAAGTTTTTACCATAAAGTGATTTAAGTCGCTATGATTTTTTTAATTTAAGCAATTAAAATAACTGAAAAGAAAATATTTTGATATACGGTTATAGTTTCATCTTCATATTGGGACAATAAAACTTATATATCTTGTTTAAATACTCGTAAATCAAGATTGAAGACCGCGCACACGAAGTGTCGAACATTAAAATCAAATTTCCGAAAATTGTAATTTTTGAGTTATACTTTTGTTTTATTAAGCATGCGATGAAGAGACTCCCCATTACTACCGCGTGTCAGGTCTCATCTGTCGTCCTATTTCAATAAAAGGACGGCAACAGTTGCATGATGCGGATCCAAATTGATACGTTAATTTTTAAATTGCTATTCTAGATTGTTATTCGGTCACCAACACGCACGATACAAATTTTTGCAAATCTATTAATGTATATCTCATCTGCTTTACTGCTCCATCATAAAATAAAATATGGATTTATATCACTTACTCTCAAATACAAATATAAGTACTCCATAACTTAATATGAAAATATTTGAATTGGACAATTTCGAGTTGCTGATTAATCACTAAGTACGTCCCTGTATCGAGAATGTATATTGTCCATCTGGTGGTCAATAATAAAATTACTTCAAAAATCATAACACAAAGAGACTTTGCTGAAACTCGCTAGATGGAGGCAAAAACGCAACATCTCCCTCCCATTTATTCGGCGTCCCCTCACCCCACACATTGTTACACCAGTTTGTATGGGGAAAATTCGTTACAGCATCTCCTCTTCGTTTCTACTTCATGAGTGAAGCGGTTGTGTAATTACAAACTTTGGAGCTGGAATAGTATATTAAATTTCAATAAATGATTACAATAGGCTTTCTCACGGATTTTCCTCACATTTTCTAATTTGATCACTGGAAATATTTTTTACACTGCCTTGATACAAAAGGCATGGTAGACACAGATCCCAAGTCAAAATTGTACAAGAACAGTAATTATATACAATACATACATATAAAAATCATTCCTGTGAATGTAAAATTTATAAATAGGTGTTACACGTCCGCTCACTCAATTGTCATCAACGAATTCGCATAATTTATTTTTCACCTCAATGTCTTATTTCTTGTCACACCTGGAAATGTGCTATTAAGGACCTAAATATTCAGACATTAAGGCGATTTTAAATCACTACTAAAACACATATTCGTAGTCATATATCAGTCAAGTTCTGTTTAACGAGAACAACCGAAGATATCTTCGAGTTGTATCGTTACTGTATAACTGTTGTTGATTGTGATCAATGCCAATATCCAAGTATTTTGGAATTTGTAATATAAAATATCTAGTGGAAAATGGATTATTCGAGCTTAGACATTATGCACTTACGTTGACAAACTCCCCCGTTGAGCGGGTTCCCCCAATGGCCCGGCGCACACGTGGAACAGTGTTCCCCTATGGCCCTCCCGCCGCAAGGTTGTATGCATCGCGACGAACTATCACATATAGAGTGGCCGTTACATTGACAGGCCGGACAGCGGGTAAAATGCCACCTGGAGGATTAAAAAATAAAACTCATTTATTTAAAATAAGATCTATTTATGGCAATAGTCCTCTATTTCCTTACGCTTGATGCTTACATGAAAGTGAGTCGATCCGCATTAAATTATTTTTTATGGGCATCTCACGCTTGATCAAAAAATTGATAATGCCAAAATTTATGTCACAAAAACAGACCCAAATTAGCACGTCCGGTATAAACTGCATCCCTAGTACTGTCATCCGCATAGCAATGAATGCAGCTATTTATGTAGCATGCCATTGATATGCAAAAGAAAAAGAGTAAGAGATAGCACACGCCCCTGCGGGACACCAGCGTTCACGGGCTTCAAGTCAGAGCATAAACCATCGACTATGACTTTTATGCTACGCCCAGAGAGGAAGCTGGCAACTTACGTGCTTAACTTCTCGGTAAGCCCGTAAGATGGAAGTTTGGAAAGTGGAACCCTGTGCAATCAAAGACTTTTGCTATGTCCAGACTTCAACTGCCTCCAACCAGCGATGCGTAAGGTAAACTATAAGATCACCAGCTGAGCGACATATATATAATTTTCATTCTCTTTTTTAATTCAACTATTTATTACATTCGATATTTATGAAGATAATATGTACCATACTATATATTCCTCATCCTCATACATCCTTTTATTTATTCTTTTGTTCACCTTATTTTCAATATCCATGCAAAACTTTATAAATATGGAACGTGTTTCTTCTTCCATTAGTTTACCTATATTCGAAGCTTTCAGTTCTACTCTACTAAAACGACTAAATTAGAAATAACTGAGTTGTAGCCGATGAACTACTCTTTAGGTGGACAAATGAATTCTACATAAGCCAGTGGTTCCTAACCGGCGGTCCTGGACCGCTCAGAGATGTCCAATAAATTCAACAAGAGTTAATGGAAATGCAACACGACAGTAACTGCAAGGTGCAAGGATATATTCGAGACAGGAATTAGATTTGAAGATTTCTGAAGCCAAGAACCATTGCTATTCCTAGTCTAAAAATTGCTTTGTATTATCTAATTCTATTTTCAACCACATAGTTATGTGAGTTGGTCGTCTCAGTCAGTGCTTTTAATAAGAAAAAAAAAATCATAAAAACAGTTTGAACGCTAGTGTCGACATGTGTATGGTTTTGAGCAGGACGAAACCAAGTGTTCGGCGATTGGTAAATAGGAAGCTATTTCAAAAATCGCTCTCTAGTATAATTAAAGTAAAATTTTCGCAAATATTGTAAAAAAAATTGTCTCGAATAGCTTGATACGTTTTATCTATTATAATTTACAATAGTTGGTGGTCCGCGGCGAGACAAAAAATTGGTTAAAAGGTCCCTCGCCACTGAAAGGTTACGAACCGCTGACATAGTCAGTCGTGCAGTTCGATGCCCGCCCCCTGGCCGTGACTCAGTACAAGTAAGCAAGCAGTATTATATCTCGGCAGTGTCCTTGAGATAATTATCTACGGTCGCTCGGTACGTAAACACCCAATAGGGCTGCCGACTGGCACTGACTGTTTTTCTTGGGTTACGTGTTTGATAATATAAAAGCACTATATTAAATTGTCGTATTATCTTTTCATTTTATTTTATTGCAAATTTCGTAAGTTTTTATTTATATAATTCTACTAGTATTTTATTTCTAATTTCAAGAGTTTTTGAGTTAGTATGGTGGAAATGGACAAAAAGAATGCTTTTATGTTTTTTTGTGTGCAGTATAATTAAAAATCAGCAACAAAGTGACTAGATCATTATGATAAAATATTTCCTACAAATGAGCAACAAAGAAATATTTTCGGTTTTGATATAGATGTATACAAACATCTATACACTGAACAATATGCTTGAAAACTTGATGCCATAATATTTCGTCAGTAAATGCGCGGGAGCGTCTCATACCGTCCGACGACAACCGCGGCGCACTCGCGACTATTGTATGCCCAGAAATGCCGAGATTTCGAGGCGCGTCGTTTAAGAGCGTTTGTATGAAGATAGAATACTCCTTGCTTAAGCCGCGTTCTCACGGGGCGATTTTAGTTGTTCAATTTTCATCACTTCATCAAAAACTCGAAAACGATTTCTGCTGCACGGTTCTTATGATTCAAAAAAAATCGATTCAACATTGGCAAAAAAATGGCGGACGAAGACATTAGACTTTCTTTACTAATGTCTATTTTCATGTTTTCAGAGAAGTGTGTGTCATTCTGAATTTTAAAATCATAACAATTATACATACATACACATGTCACAAAACACAAACGATACTGATTATTGAAAGTGAGTTGACCACGAAAAGTTCAGATGAGTCAATTTGCTTTCAATTATTGACTTGAATCAACAAAATTTGAAAAGCGGTGATCTTTTGTTGAATCGATTTGTGTTGCTTCAATTTACTTGAAACTATTCAGACCGTTCAAATAGCACGCGATTTAGCAGTGGATCAACTAAAATCGTCCCGTGAGAACGCGGTGTTAGTTGTACTGTGTCCGTGATGGGTGTACCTGTGCTGCGGGCAGACGCGCGGCGCGTGCGGGCGCCTGGCGCCGCCCGGCAGGCAGGCGCCGCGGCCGCCGCCGCCGCCGTCGTCGCACCAGCCGCACGCGGGCTCGGCGCGGCACGCCGCGCACGACACGTGCGCCTCGCACCCGCCGCCCCCCGCCGCACCCGCACCCCCGCCCGCCGCCCCCGCACCCGCCCCGCACGCGCCCCCGCCGCCGCTCGTCGACCACGCCCGGCACCCGCCCAGCGGGAACGACGCGCCGTACGCGTTCTATACACCATTACACCAGAACATATGTACAATATTATAATAACAATGATAAATATACTCAGACATTTCTGGCCCGTTGGCGCAGTGGCATATGTATGTGCTTTTCAAACTTAGGGTCTAGGGTTCGATCCCCAGTCAGGTCAATTTAGGAAACGAACTTTTCTAAATTGGCTTGGAGTCTGGGTGTTACTGGGAACTCCCCCAGAGTTCGTTGTGAGGTACCCACAGTACAAGCTTACTGCTTAGTTTGGGGTCACACAATCTGTGTAATTGTCTGGAGTATTATTATTATTATTTCACACAGAGCCATCTAGTCCCAAAGTAAGCAGCACAGCGCTTGTGTTATGGGTACTAGACAACTGATATACTACTCATATACTTTTGTTTTGTAAATAAATACATATTTTACATAAACACCCAGACTCGGGACGAGAATCGAACCCGCAACCCCCGTTGACTTTCCGACGCACTTAGCCGTTGCGCCACGGAGGTCGTCATAGGTAAAATATATATATGTCGGTGGACATAATAAAAGGTACTCATTGGTCTATACTCTAGGTTCCCAAACTTATTTTGTCCACTGAGTCGAGAGCTCATGCAGTCGTTGTCCAAGATGCCTCCTAGCTAAATGAAATTACAAATCACCCCCCAGGCCTCTACACAACGCCCCCATTTTTTTTCTGGGTCTCTTACCGCCCCCCTTTAGGCCTGCAGCGCCCACAGGGGGGCGTTATCGCTCACTTTGGGAATGGGTGGCTCTATACTAAGGCAAAGCGCGACTTCTGGTTTGGAGGATAAGGGAGCATCCATTTATTACGTGAGCTAAAATGGGGAGGAGGGGTCCAGTAAAATCTCACCAAATCTCATTTAATTTTAATCATCATAATTGAAAATCTCACGTCAACTTTTAAAAAATATACATTTATTAAATTTTTCATATACTTTTTTTGAGCATCTCATTTTTCCCGTTGAAAAAATCTCATGGCTATTAATGGAGTGAGTAAAAATTTAAGGAAGATGAAGATGTAAGATGATCATGGAAGATTTGAATTTAAATTTTATAAAATTTAAATAAATTCGTTATAATGCGCCTTAATGTTATTATTTTTTTACTTTATGAACATTAATTTAGTCATTTAACTACTATAGCGTAAATCTCACGTGAGCAGGAGGGGGAGTGTCCTACCAAATCTCACTAAATCTCACCAAAGGGGGGGAGGAGTCCAAATTAAAAAAAACAGGTCACGTAATTAATGGATGCTCCCTAACGCGCTGACGGAACGTCGGGGCCGGCGCTGACAGTCGGTTAGACTACGACGTCCGGTATGTTAGCATTTCTCCGACGGATCGTTTGCCATTATTAAATTTCCAATTACCTACGTAATAATTGTTACAAAGAGTTTTCTGTCGTTAGCACATTAACTTTGTCTTAAGTGGTATTTTATTGAGTAGTTTGCCTCCTGCGTAGATTAGGTACCTATTTCTCATAGCTGAATCGCAAGAGCTCGAATTGCCCTGTCTTTTCCGACATATACTTTTTTTTGTATAATTCTCCCTTGAGAGGGATGGCAAAGGGATCTACACCCATAACAGCCGACATCTTTAGTGATAAAATTAAATACTCTTCATTTTACTTCATTAAATGTCGACGTAATACATTTTAATGTTTCTTGGAGTTTCTGGCGACAAATATATTGAAGCAGTCTTTTTAGTAGGATCCGCAGAAGCAGACTAAACCACTACAAAAATCTCAACTGCTAAATAAGCACGTATTTCAACAAATCCGCATAATAATATACATACTTGGGACGCAAAACTACGCCAATTTTACATCACAATATCAACGAGAAACAATTTGCGAATAATTGAAATAAACATCCAATCGCTCCTCACAAATTCCGGCCATAAACTTCCATAAACTAAATATGTATTGGCGTATAGACGAACATAGAGCTCGTTGACGCGTGACGATTTTTAATTTGTCAATGTCACCCATGAAATGAATGATCCCCTTGATTATTACGATATGATATCACAATCACATACAGAAGACGTAACTTTTATCAGCCCAAACCTAAAATGAACAGACAAATGTCAGAGAATACTAATAGGTAATTAGAAAATTAGCATATTTGAATCCGAGAAATGTGCGTACTTTTTGCCACTGCTTTACAATTTTAATACGTCTGACTAGGGCATTCATTCAAGAGAAAAAACTACAGTATTTCTTTAAAATAAAACAGGTATAACGACTTCATTATAAAGTTATTTTTATTGTATGTACTTAAGTTTTGATTATTAAAGGACAGTTATTTTGTACTGTTCAGTGTTTTTTTTGAAGGCAGTTTAACTTTTTCTTAAATTTTTTTTATTTCTCCCTTTTAAGTGACCTTGAAATAAATAAATTTCTAGGGCAGGTTTACAGTTAACTTCTTTTTAATTCTGGAGCGCAACGATGACCAAGAGAATCATTAATATAATGGTTACAACCAGTTCGCGTTACTTGGTTTTATTTTTTGTATCTTCGAAGTCCGAGCTCCAATAGTGGTGAAATTGAAATGGGACTACCTCGGAAGTATACTCCTACAAACAAAAAAAGAAATCGAATTTTCGAAATCGATCCACAATTGACGAAATTATCGGTTAACATACATAGAAAAAAATACACACAGACGAACATAGAACCTCCTTCTTTTTTTGAAGTCCGTTAAAATTAAGTCAAAAGCGTTTTACACAGCGTGACGAATTGTGACGACCTGTCATTCAAAACGGGTTACAATAGCATCCCGTTCGATCTCTTTTTGTATATGTATAATGAGGAATCTTAAAACACGAATGTAAATTTATTGGATGGGTCGAGCGAAGCGAAGGCGAGTTCCATAATAGTTTGTTGTTTGTTTGTTTGCTTGTTGCTATTTTTTGTTTCATTTTTGGCTGAAACTGTGAACTTTCTAGGGATATTATTACACCTACATACATCGATAATCGACATCGCATCAATGCCAGTGTAATAACTATGCTCCAAATAGTCAATAATTAAATCAATGTTGATCAATACCACTCTAAATCTCACCTTATCTACGCATCGGCCAGCCGACGCACACCATATACACTCCTCTGCAGTACAGTTCGCACACGTCTGAAATGTGGAACATGGCGCACTACACGGGCCAGCCGATGCCACGCTCCTATAAAAAAAAGATAAGCTGATGACCAAGTTTCCGATGTTTCAATAAATTAAAAAAAATTAGTTTAAGAAATGAAATACTAATATTTTTTTAAGACAAAAGAAACTTTTTCAATCCGCCAGAAGAGCAAAATTTTAATTTTGAAATGCAATCTTACCTTATATCATCAGACGAATTTGCTGGTCGACATTTTATAGTATCGTAATCCCAATAACACATACGTTGACTTAATTCTTCTGTGCCCTAAAAACGACAATATTGAGGTCATTTATTATTCGGAAAAAAGTCACGGGTCTAGATCTATAAAGCTATATATCTATAAGTCTATAAAGCTCAAAATACGTACATACATATCCTCACGCTATATCCCTAACGGGGTAGTCAGAGAGGATGGAGCGACAAGCGTCGCGGTTCTTACATACTTTTTTCGCTTCCTCAAATCTCATTAATCTCCGTACACAGTTTCGCCTAGGTATGGGAGAGCTTTTAACGTTTCCATTTGCTAACACTAGCTATTTGATCTTCATAAAGCTCAAAAAGAAATGCAAAAATCCGCTAGGTGGCGTTACTTAAATTTACTTAAATTTTCCCACACTCAAGCAAAGAAAATTCGAACACAACATGCACACCACTTATACGGAATTTTAGGAAATACTATATGTAATTCGGTTATGACATTTTAATAGTTTGAAACTTTGAAACTAGGTTTTTTTTTGATTGTGCTCAATAACACTATAGATGATGTTAATTGAGTATTGAAAAAATTAAATATGCGTTTTGTGTATGCACCGTTCAAAGCAATCGACACTCAAGGATGGATTGATATTGGTATTAGCATTAACTTACATCCTCTTTCTTTATAACGAGACCATGACGACGGTACTACGTTCATTTTTAGCTAAGTTATTAAAATTACGAAATACTCTTAAGAGCCCTTTGACATTTTTGTGTGAAATAGTGATATTTTGACGCTCTAATTCTCAGAAACCTTAAGGCTTTTTAATATTCTGCTGGCATTTTATAATAGATCCATTTCCGAAGTCGCTTCGTTACTCACACTACAATAAAGCTACGAAAGTCGCACGCATACACGAGTGTTCGAGCGGGTCAATACCTAAATTCAAGTGCTTACGATTTGTCATAGGGATCTCAAAACCGGTCATTTGGTCGCGGTAGGTCCTCATCTCGGCGTCAATTTTAAAGGCGATTTCACTTATAAAATACACTAACTACTGAGACAGATTCGCGCAACGCAACACCTATACGACATTTTTATATACTTAGGTTCTTTACCGATAATCACATAATTCAAATTTTTGAAAAGATTCTCTTATATTAATGTGAGTTTGAGAGAGTCATATATTGTATATTTACGTGTGTATGATGATGCTGGTGCGCATGACAGGCGGCACATGAGTGGTATCTGCCACAAGTTTCACGCGGAGATTCCCCGTTTGCGCCGCATTCGTCTATTGTTAACGCCATCTGTTCAAAATATTTCTTTTATTCATTTTTAAATTAATTACATGACAGTATTATTTTAAAGTATTACATACTTTTAAATAAAATTAAACATATAAGTATTATGTGTTATTTGCGTGTGCGCATGTCCTGAGTAACTACTCAGGACATGCGCACACGCTACACACAATAGTAAAGAATAATACATCAAGTACACTCAAATATGCAGGTGCCTTGTCAGTTCTACAGCTGCGTGTAGTTAGGTTTCTGAGAGATTTTTGGCGGGAATAAGAAAAATGAGGTTTAATATTTCATTTAGATTTTCTATTTTTTGCATTTTGGAAGTTTTAAAGTACAAAGTGATAGTATATTGTACATTAGAGTTCTGTGCAAGTGTGGAAGAATTATGAACCTCCCGCCTCCCGCCGCGCACATGTGTATGTGTGTGCGTGTGTCAGTGTGTCCATGTCGTGTAGTGTCGTGCCCGTACCTGGTGCCTCCGCCGGTGGCACCTCTGCGGCGAGTCGCAGCAGGCGCCGCACCACGCGCAGCCGCCCGCCGCGCACGTGTGTATGTGTGTGCGTGTGTCAGTGTGTCCATGTCGTGTAGTGTCGTGCCCGTACCTGGTGCCTCCGCCGGTGGCACCTCTGCGGCGAGTCGCAGCAGGCGCCGCACCACGCGCAGCCGCCCGCCGCGCACGTGTGTATGTGTGTGCGTGTGTCAGTGTGTCCATGTCGTGTAGTGTCGTGCCCGTACCTGGTGCCTCCGCCGGTGGCACCTCTGCGGCGAGTCGCAGCAGGCGCCGCACCACGCGCAGCCGCCCGCCGCGCACGTGTGTATGTGTGTGCGTGTGTCAGTGTGTCCATGTCGTGTAGTGTCGTGCCCGTACCTGGTGCCTCCGCCGGTGGCACCTCTGCGGCGAGTCGCAGCAGGCGCCGCACCACGCGCAGCCGCCCGCCGCGCACGTGTGTATGTGTGTGCGTGTGTCAGTGTGTCCATGTCGTGTAGTGTCGTGCCCGTACCTGGTGCCTCCGCCGGTGGCACCTCTGCGGCGAGTCGCAGCAGGCGCCGCACCACGCGCAGCCGCCCGCCGCGCACGTGTGTATGTGTGTGCGTGTGTCAGTGTGTCCATGTCGTGTAGTGTCGTGCCCGTACCTGGTGCCTCCGCCGGTGGCACCTCTGCGGCGAGTCGCAGCAGGCGCCACACCACGCGCAGCCGCCCGCCGCGCACGTGTGTATGTGTGTGCGTGTGTCAGTGTGTCCGTGTCGTGTAGTGTCGTGCCCGTACCTGGTGCCTCCGCCGGTGGCACCTCTGCGGCGAGTCGTAGCAGGCGCCGCACCACGCGCAGCCGCCCGCCGCGCACGCGCCGCAGCCGCCCGCCAGTGCGCAGCGCCGCTCATCTGCGCACGCGCAGCCAGTCACATGTCACAGATGCATTGTTACTTGTAACAACTTGTTGCTCGCTCACATATACACATTCGCATTTAGACTCAGCATATGTCAGGTCACTTTTAAAGTCGACACACACATGTGAATGGATAAACCTGTACCTATATTATGAGTTAACAACGTCGATAAAATCACTCGATAGCGTAAAAATTTTATATGAAAAATCGTTTGAATCGTGAGAAAGAAGATTGGATGTGTTATGTTTGAGTGAAACCAAGCGGAAAGGGCAGTCAACCTGTCGACTTGCTTGGAGGGGGCATCACTTTGTGGTCAGGCGTACCACAAGAAGAAAGGGGATGCCAGGGGGTAGGCGTCTTACTGTCCTCTCATTGGATTAACTGTGTAACTGAGTATAAGTGTGTAAACCCGAGACTGCCCTGGGTGCGTCTCAAGACAGGGTTGACAAGGTTATTTGTTTTAGTGGTGTATGCCCCAGTGTCCTCTGTCGGCTTGGGCGAGCTAGAGCAATTTTGGGAGAATGTTAGGGAAGTTCTAGCGACGGTTGAAGAGAATGAGAAGAGGAGACAAGACTGGATGGCTCGGGACAGCTCGAAGAGTCTGTCCTAGGCAAGTATGGAGATAAGAGAGTGAATGATGCTGGTAGGATTGTGTTAGTACTGTGTGTGAAAAGGATCTTTTTGTTGCTAATACCTTATTTAAGCACAAAAGGATTAATCAGTACATGTGGGAAAGGAAGGATGAAAGAAGTATGATTGATTTATTCCTGGTGGACAGCCGGCTCAAAAAGCAGGTTATGGACACGAGAGCACACAGAGGAGCCGATCTGGGAACAGACCACTTTCTAGTGGTAACTAGAATAAGGGGTCTGTTTGCAGCATGGCGACATCGCGTAGTGTCCAAACCTGCAGCGGTTTGTCGCATTAGAAGCTGGAAACTCCAAGATGCGACCACCAGGAATGAATATGAAAGGGTATTATCCGGTAAGCTTGATGTTAGATTGAAAGTGATGAGCGAGGATGTTGAAGAATGTTGGCGCCAACAGCGTCAAAGCGTTGCGTTGCAAACACAGAAACAATGTAATTTACCAAATGATTAGTCAACCTTTTTAGTAAACTGTCCTTCTACCTGAGGTTAAAAGTTAATTTTTATATTTGGTCTCGTCTTTGCCTAAAAGCAATTATTAGGCTTAGGGATAGTATGATCGAGGCTGCGAAAGAAGTGTGTGGAACGAATAAGATTGGTAATGGTAAAAAGCGTGATGTGTGGTGGGATGATGAGGTGAAAGATCTGTGTATAAGAAAAAGAAAGCATGGCGGGACTACCTTGCTACTAAAAATGACTGTGGTATGAAGAATTTGATGAAAGACAGATATAAGCTGCAGAAAACAGAAACGAAGGCACTAGTGAAAGAGAAGCGTGAAAGGTGTAGGGTGTTAGACGAAAACAAAATGTCGGACAACTTCGAGGAAAATTCCAAATTACTTTGGAAAGAATTAAGTACGTAAGTAGTGAAGTGGTCCGGCACCTTGCAGAATGAATAAAGTGCGTTCGAAAGAAAACAACCTGCTTACAAATAAAAAAGATGTTCTGCAGCGATGGAGTGAATACTATGGAGAACTGTATGAGAGTGGCGACTCCGTCTCTGATACTGAGAGCGATTCTGATGAATTGCCATACTCGGGCCAGAGACTAGAGATGCTATTAGTATGAAAAAGATTGAGAAAGTGATAAGAAGTTTGAAATGTGGTAAGGCTGCGGGAATTGATGAGGTGACTGCTGAGATGATCAAGTATGGTGGTCCTAGGGTCTGGGATGCCTTCTGTGCACTATGCAACTTTTTTGGCAGAAGAGGGAGGTTCCAGAGGACTGGCGCAAGGCAGTCATAGTACCGCTATATAAAGGGAAAGGTTCTTATCTAGACTGTGCGTGCTATAGGGCCATCAGCTTGGTCAGCTTAGCGAGTAAAGTCTATACTAAGGTATTGACTGAACGTATGAAAGGCGTTTTAGAAAGATATTTGTGGGAGGCGCGTTTTAGGAACGGTAGGGGTTGCATGGATCAGATTTTCTCGCTTCGCGTTAACGTGGCGAAGTTTCTAGCTATAGGTCAGAAAGTTTTCTGTGCTTTCGTGGATCTAGAAAAAGCATTCGATAGAGTAGTGCGAAAGAAATTGTGAAGTCTTTTGCCTGAATATGGCGTGGAGGGCTCCTTACTGCAGGCTGTGAGGTCATTATATCGAGACCACAGAGCCTGTGTAAGGATAGACGGTGACATGTCGCCCTGGTTCGAAGTCTGTTCTGGTGTTCTGTCTGGCTGGTTGTGCTGTATTTAGACAGTTGCCTCCAGAGATTAAAGGTAATGTGAGTGGTATGGGATGTGATGCTACAGTGGTAAACTGCCTATTGTACGCTGACGATGCTGTGCTTATACCACCATCAGAAGCGGAGTTGCAGACACTAGTTACGTGCATGAAAGAAGACTGTGAAGTGAAAGGATTGAATGTGAATAAAACTAAGGTTCTGGTGTTTGAAAGAGAAGCGGCACAAACGAAATGTGTGATTTGTGTAAATGGAAAATGTCTAGAACAGGTGAATGAAATTGTGTACCTGGGGAGTGCGTTTTCGAGGGATGGAAGATGTGAGTTGCATATGAAGATGGGTACCAGCCGGCAATAAAGTGAACGGTGCTCTGTCCGCATTAATAGGCAGTGTGAATATATCTAACTCAGCCAAAATGGGCGTACACAATGCGGTGTTGGTGCCAACTTTATTGTATGGTAGTGAGCCCTGGATATGCCCGAAATCGAGTAAAAGTAAAATAAATGCAGTAAAAATGCGATCTCTTAGAAATATGTGCGGTGTCACCCTTGCGTACAAAATAAGCAATAAAGAGATACGCAGTATGACAGGGTTGCACGACAATGTTATTGAAAAAATGAAGAAAGGAATGCTAAGATGGTTTGGGCACATAGAAAGAATGAGTGATGAAAGACTGACGAAGAAAATCTATAGAGCGAAAGTGAGTGCTAAAAGAAGCCAAGAAAGACCAAGGCTGACTTATGAAGATCAAATAGCTAGAGTGTTAGCCGACGGAAATGTCAAAAGCACTCGCATACCTAGGCGAAAATGTGTGAGGAGAATGATGAGATTTGAGGAAGCGAAAGAAGTATGTAAGGATCGACGACGCTTGGCGCTCAGTTCTCTCTGACTACCTCGTTGGGGATACGGCGTGAAGATATGTATGTATGTATGTATGAAAAATCGTATAGCGCCCCTAGCGGTAACAGAAATAAACTAAATGTCCAGTAGTCGTACAGAAGTTTGACGACATCATTACCCAGTATCAAAAGTGTAAACTGATAGCAGAAGTGATGCAGGTATCATACGTACAGTGGGCTGCAAAAGTGCATGGATAGTTCAGAATCAAAATGCTATGAGGTGAGAAGTGATGCCATCTATCTATCAACAGTTCGCGTTCTAATATTGACCTGGTTACAAGATCGTAAATAATTGCTTTGCATAATAAAGGCAAAAATTTCTCAGAAATTGCTAGAGAGACCGGTGTAAACGTAAGTAGTTTTTTCTTACATATCTTCCTATCTTTCCTATAATTTTATTGTTATTTGGTGTGCATATAAATTCTTTAATTATCTATATATTTCGCATTTTTGTTTCAGAGGAAAACGGTTGGTTTGTGGGTACGACGATATAACAAATAACATGTGCGGATGGATGAGTGGAGCCAACCCGGGAGAACTAGTCAGACTACTCAGTCGGGCGAATAGTATTAATTATGTGGAAGTGCTGGAGGAGACCATGTTATCCACCGTTCGAATTGTGTATCCAGAGGAAGAATTGCCGTTAAGGCTCTTTGGACCGCTAAAGTACGAGGATATGGGATTTTGCTGAATTTTAGGTAGAGTTTTTGGGTTAACTAAGTAAATTATACAAAAACTGCAAGTTGAAATAAGTAGGCCATTCTTTCATCTATAATCGTATGGATTTAAATTTTTAAAATTCATAGTAGAACATACTGACATTTTTTTTTTTCTCAAAGAAGATTTTTCGCATTTACGCAGTACGCGAATTTATTGATTTTCAAGGAGTCCGCAAGGGCTTTTTAATCAAATTACACACAAAATTTAAGTTGAAATATATAGTTCGTTCTTTCGATTACAATCTGATAAGAAACATTTTTTAAAATTAATAGAAAAACATAGTGAAATAATTTTTTTTCTCTGAGATGAATCACCAAAGAACAAGAAATTACTAACTTTTGAGTGTTATGTTCGGGCTTAATAAGCAAAATATACACAAACTAAAAATTACAGTAAATAGATCATTCTTTCGTCTATAGCAAGATATGTAGGAAGTTTTAAAATTCATAGCAGAACATAATGAAATTATTTTTTTTTTCTGACAAGAATCGCTACAGTACGATAATTTGATGATTTTTGGGTACTACTTACGGGCTAACTAAGCAAATTGCACCCAATCTGTAAGTCAAAATAAATTGTTCAGTCTTTTGTCTACAATCGTATGGATTTCAAATATTGAATATCATAGCGGAACATACGAGTTTATTTTTTTTCTTAGAAGTATCCCCCGGTCATGGTAATTTTACTCGTAACTTTGGAGGACAAGCCAGCTATAATGAAAGAACAGAAAAGTTTTCTATTATCACTAAAAATAAGTTTATTGTTATAACAACCATAAAAAAAAAATATATTTTTCACATTCGATAAGAAAAGTAAAAAAAACAGGATTCATTGACTCGAATACTTTATGTAAAAGTTGATGTCACCGATGTGGCGCTTCAGTCGGGCTACGAGCCCTGTAGAAAGTGGATGTATACACTAATTTTATTCATAAAAAGTGTTGCCAGTGAAAAAAATAAATGTAATATCGATATATTACTTCATGTGTCCAAAATTTTAATAATCGGTTAGTATTCAATTTAAGTATGACATAATGTAACTCATTTACTGTAATATAACGTAAATTGTCATAATTATGTCATTTAGAAAGAAAACGAATGCCTAAAAGTATATTAAAGTTAATGTAATGGCAATATGCCAATTTTATGTCAGTAAGTACCTAGTTATAATTATATCTATAATTTATATTTTTACCAAATTTTTGGCGGGATTTTATGGGAGCGGTTGGGCGTTTATTTTAATTATTTGCAAATTGTTTACTAGTAAATATCGTGATGTAAAATTGATATAGTTTTGCGTCCCAAGTACCTACGCTGTTATGCATTATGCGAAATTGTTGAAATAAGTGCTTATTCTGTAGTGTGATGTTGAGATTTTTTTAGTGGTTTAGTCGGCTAAAGTCGATCCTACTATAAAGACTGCTTCGATATATTTGTCGCCAGAGAATGTAATGAACATTAAAATGTATTATGTCGACATTTGATATTTTAAGAAGAATATTTCATTTCATACTTAAGACGTCGGCTGTTATATGCATAGATTCCTTTGCCTTCCCTCTCAAGGCATAATTGTACAAAAAATATTTATATTTTTACCGCGCTTTCAAAATTTTTCTATCAATTTTGCAATTTTCTCAACTGCAAATACATAGTATCATAATTTTTTCATTTTTTCACAAAACAATAACTTTGTATATGGGGATGGGGAAAGTAAGGCAATTTAATAAAATTACCAAAAAGAGGCGTTTGCATTTACAAATCTGTATAGAAAATACACGCAATACAACACGAAAACACCATTCAGAAAGGTAGGTAATTATTATGTTACAGAAAAAAAGTATGCTAGTTACTAGTTAGGTATGAAACTGTTATATTAAGTTTGAACCCATTGAACGTTTACTATAATTTATACTTGCCTATTTGAACTAACGAGAGCATCGATTATAACTTGTATAACATAGTGATATTTAATTAATATTCATTTCAGACATTTCTCATAAGTCACAATTTAAACTTTAATTAATAGTTCCTAATGGTATTTTAGTGATTTTGTAAATGTCTGAGATCACCACTTATGTTACCACTGATTTATATTATACCATTTGTGTGACCCTAAAATAAGCATACTTCATACTATGATAATGCACTCAGGCTACAAACTGGTAGCAGGTAGTCTGGATGTTACTAGATACTCTTCCAGTAAGTAGACTCACAGTTTAACTCGTTTCATGAACAGAATTAACCTGAGCAGGACATTGAAAGAACAAATTAAGTGATCAGACTGGGAATCAAATAACTCGGATCCTAGGACCTCGGAATGAACACAGCTTTATATTCATGTATATGTATATTACATTAAGAACCATAAAAAACGCATAAGGCCTATTTATAGAAAAACTAATACATCCAAGAATCTGGTAGTAACCTAGTATCAGTAACAAATAATTATAACGTAAAGCTGTTGTTCTATGAAATTTCTATGTAGGTACTTCATTAAAAATCACATTTATGACTTCATAAATAAAGTTAACTATCCCTAATTTGTAATATGTAAACTAGGTGCCTAAATGAGAATTTATCAGAAATTGTATGCGAAGAGGACATAAAGTATAGTTTTAAATTTAAAAAATAGTAATCAAATCAATTCAATTTTTAAAAAATTGACAAATTTATATTATGTAAGTGAAAATTGTAATAAATATATTAATTTTGTGTAACAATAACAAATAATTATAATGAAAAACTTGTTCCATGAGATATTTCTATGGAGGTATTTAATTAACAAATCACATTTGTTATAAATGAAATTAACTATTCCTAATTTATAATTTGTAAAGTACTTAAGTGAGAATTTATAAGATATTGTATGCGGAGAGGATATAAAGTATAAAGTTTTAAATTATAAAAATAGTTAATTATTATTAATGATTCAATTTTTAATAAATTGTTAAATTTATGTTATGTAAGTGAAAATTGTAATAAAGCCCATATATTAATTTTATGTATTGTAGTTCTATCAACCAGCATCTAACAAGTGGAATTGATCATTTCGAGTGCAACAGATTGAGACTGTATCTACAGTAAGTACTTACTACTTTATGTAATGTGTAGGATTTTGAAAATTTATTACCTATGCCTACCCTAATATGATAGTTACCTATATGACAGTATTTGCCTAATACTTACCTAATATTTTTAATATTACAATAATGGGTTTTTTAACAAAAATATTGCAATTAGTTTGCAATGTAAAGAAATGTAGTCTATTCGAGGACGATGTAACCCAGTCTATTACATGAGTAATGGTAACCATTGTCCACTGTTACTATTACAACATGAAATGTGAAAGAAGTAATAAAAAATAATTATGTTTACATAGACTGTAGTAGTCTGTAGTATAATATCTGTAGTAAATACAATTAATATGAATAAATATATTATATAGTAGGTATGTATAAAAGAGCAATAAATAATGAGAAATTGCTTGCTTGTTTGAAGCCAATTGGCAGCAACTCATTTAGTCAATCACCAACAAATGACATAACACGTCTGATTCGTAAAGTAAACATTTCAAAATCTCATGAAATTTTAAATAAAACATATTTATAATTTAATTGCTTATTTTAGTTATGATGTGCAGTGTTTGTCGCCCAGTAATTAGGTAATAATTAGGTAGTAATTAGTTAGGTAATAATTGAGTAGGTAGGTAATTACTGGGCTGGATGATACTAGATAATTAATAGTTTTTCTGGCCAGTATTTAGGATTAAACACTTTTAGTAGCTAGTGCCCGTGGAAAAAACTGGACATGAAAAGTGGTATGTTACATTCGCAAATGAATTGATCTCGGATTTCATTCACTTCAATGATGATATTCACTGCTAGTTGGCAACATTTGCATTGCAATTTCGATATGAGATTATAGATACGTTCCGTAAAAAATTTCATAATTATTTCTTCCAATTGGAAAAAACATATAACGTTTGATTTTAAATGACGGTCACAAAGTCACACTTGACTAAAAAGTAACAATTGAACTATGAAGTCTTATTCTTGTGTACAAAAAAGTTATGATTGAAACTCATTTGAACTAGATTTATCTATACCATTCCAATGTTCCAAATAAAATTACCATATTTAGTAAGTGATGTAGGGTGACCAACGTACAATGATGAATAATGGAAACTTTCTCTAATGTTATTACTGAAAGCAATCAATACTAATTTGTGTCGTTTTCCATATGGTAGTTACGGGAAAAATTTCTAAGCTTGTTTCTTATTGTTACAACTAATGTAAATTCTTTCTTAATGATCCGTTTCGAATCCATAACTTATTCAGAAATATATTTTATAGTAATAACAAATAGAATTGGTATTTCCATTACATTAATCCGTCTATTAATGAAATAACGTGAGCGCATCTTTCATAAGTATTTAACTGTTAGTATCCATAACAGAACTTTTATCTTGAAAATACTGAATATTGCATCAATTTGTCTCACAGTTATTTCGAATAGTCAGATATATTTGGTTTTTAATTTCAGAGTTTGCCAGTAAGCAAAAACAAATGCTTGTTAAAAGGCAAAAAGAATTGTAGACATAGATTATTTTTTTCAACAAATTCAGGAAATTGCAGATCATGAATCTCTTCATGACTGTAAGTTTTCTTATTTAAATATTAATAGAGAAGTTAAATTTGGTCTTTACTCAAAATTTTATGTTAATTGTAAAATGTGCAACAAGGAGTTTAATTTGGAGACGTCTGGTAATTTAAAAGAGAAAGCGACTATTAACCATGAAGCAGTAGCTGGAATAATTTCTATTGGATGTGGTTTCTCTCATTTAAGATATTTTCTGGCAGCCTTGGACATACCTTTATATAGCAGAAATTATATCGTTCTCACCATGACACCATGTTCACCTGGTGGGAATAGACAGCTGCACACAGCATGGCTCAAGCTGCTCGTGAGGAAGCTGAGTACGAGCACCGAAATTAATTGGCAATGTCAATGAAAAGGGAATTAGATAAATAGAAGACAGCGTAAATTCAGGGCGGAGGAATGGGATCTGCGTGTCATGAAGCGTTACTATCAATAACGCTGTACTGTGTTATTAAAAAGGTATTCGTAATTTATAATGCGTTAACTTTTATCATTAATTTTTGCTTTTATCTTCTATAAAATTTTTACAATGTTCATTCCGTTAAATGATTATAATGTTCATTAGTATTGGTTTTTATTTTATAATAAACTTTTAATATTTTCTGATCTTCCTTTATACCATGTATTTCTAGCATATAGCAGACACCAGACTCCCCCGATGACAATTTGGTGGTGGTTTGAATGATATGTACATTGTATTAATAGAGAGTAAATGTTATAAATAAATGAATATTATCTCTTCATACTATGTTTTATCTCATAGTAATATGTAGTATAGAACAAGGAAAGAGACAAATGGAAGAAGGAGTACCTTCATGCCAGGGTATTATAATGTTCGTTATTAAATCTATATTTTATATTATATTAACTTTTATCTTTTATAATTTTTGATCTTCCTTTATTTTTTCCAGTTTATTGTGTCCCTTCATACTATGTTTCATCTTCTACTAGCATGTAGTATGGAACTAGTGAAGAGAAGAAGAGGGAAGAAAGAAGAGGGAGTACATTAAAGTCAGAGGAGAGGAAGAGGATGTGAGGGTCATGAAGCATTATCATCAATAACGCTTGTCATTATATATATCATCAATACTTATGAATAATGGCAAACCATACTCTTACTCATACTAATAGAAACCTTGGTATTTACCATTATACCTACGTGTCAATACCAAATAAGCCTAAGTCGAAATGGTCTGTAGGTACTAGACGGCGTATTGTTAACTCCACGGTATCATTAGGCTGTTGGTTATCATCCATTAACAAAGAACTTGTCGAAATCAGTAGAATGAGTTGCATTTCAATGGGTTTATTATGAGTCGTCTGACTAGGAGTACTTGGGTTTCGTTATCTACTGCATCACACTCAGATCTCTGACTCACATCATCAAGTACAGTACAGTACATAGAATATAATATAAGTATATCTTTGCGCATCATCTGATTCTGGCCCTAGTCTCGTGACAGCAAACAGGTCAAAAAATCTTTACGATATAAGTAGGTATAACGCATTATTTTTTATTTTATTATATACAAATGAACACCTAATATAATATATGAGAATATGTGTAATATTTTTCAAACTACGTTTAATATGTTTATTTCTAAACTCAATACGATTTCATCTCATAAATATTTCTGAACGTAATGCTTAGGAAACATTCAATAGTATTATAACTTTATTTGCATGTGTGGCCTACGGGAATGGCGCGTGTGTGAGTGTGGGAGAAATCTGTGAAATTAGGTACTATGAACACGTTCGATAAGCAAACGCCATCTAGCGTACGAATGTTTCCCCTAAAAGGAGAGCCACAAGGCCTTAATAACGTTTGTGCAAGATAACTGTCCAATACACCGTTCGTCTATTGTGTGGGAGTGGTTTGGCCAGCACAATAATATTAGTGTTATTCCTTGGCCTGGTAGATCGCCAGATTTAAATCCCATAGAAAGTTTATGGGGTGTTATCGTCCAACGTTGGGATAATCAGAATGAGTCAACTCCTGAAGCGTTAGAGGCTCATTGTATAAAAATATGGGAGTATTCACGGGACAAATCTGTCTAAAAATCTTATAGATTCAATGCGTTCCCGCATGCAAGCTGTTATCGAACAAAATGGAGGTTACACTAGTTATTAGACAATAATACTTATGATTAACATTTAGTGGAGACCGAGTTAGCTTTACGTATAACGGTAAAAACAGAACTGTGGTATTTAGGAACAGTAATTATTTTAAACAGTTACTTAAGGTCAAACAAAACATCATGTGTGTCATACAGTGGAGCGAAAATAAAACTTAACTGCATTATTATTTTATAATATAAATAGTGTAACTTTTGTGACAACCCGGTCTCTAGTTTAAAATTATAGTTGCTATGCCTATTAAGTTTTTATTGTGGTGAAGCTTCAATCATCTTTCCGATTTCCGAAATGAATACTTAAGCTAATACCTCAATAATTTCTTAGGAAATAGATTTATTGTTACAAATTTAATATTATAAACAAATTAAAATAACTAAATTAAAAATTGTGTAAGAAATAAATAATTTTTATTTTCAATAACAAAGTTTGTATCATTTTTGATTAAATATAATTTATTAAGTATATTTATTTTTCATTTTTGTTTATAACATGTTCTTACGAAAGTAAAAAAAAGTAATAAAAACAAGAATATGTTGATAAGAAAAAAACTAAAAGCTTATCTAGCTGCAGTCGGATTCGAACGTCGGACTAGATGTCCCGACCCAGTTGAGGAAGGAGCCTACAAACTGAGCCAACGACCCACATGAACAGTTGTCCGAAATATATGTTCCGTTACTAAAATTTATGAAGTAGTAGTAAACAACAATAGATGGTGTTGATAAACTAAACTAGTAACAGTTCAGTTTATCAACGCCATCTAGTTAATTTTTGTGAACTTGAACTAAAGAGCTCACGGGATAATAGACTTTAAGGTATCCATGCAATTTTGCAGCTGATGGTACATCGTAAAAGGCGATTAAAAGCAGTGAAGACCTACAGCGATATTTTTACGTTTTTAAGAAAATGTATTCGATATCGAATATCATAATGGATTTAATAAATTAATACTTTACCGACAACTGGTTCAGTCATACACGCCTTCACTGCACCATCAAATGATTCCTTCCAACCAATCTCTTCCACCTATAACATAAAATTAAAATTTCGTCTGTTAATGCTATGGAAATGACAATTTAATCAGTTCTTTTGTCATTTTTATTGCCTGCGAAAACAA
Organism: Zeuzera pyrina; assembly: GCA_907165235.1. Classification (NCBI taxonomy): domain Eukaryota; kingdom Metazoa; phylum Arthropoda; class Insecta; order Lepidoptera; family Cossidae; genus Zeuzera; species Zeuzera pyrina. The sequence goes on from OU015639.1 coordinate 5,434,306, forward strand.
CTTATATAATACTAGCTGTATCCGCGACTTCGCCTGCGTGGAAAAACTTTCCATGGCTTTCCCAGGTCAGAGGTAGTCTCTCGAAAAAAGCCTACGTCTATGTCTGTCTTCGGGCCCATACTAACTCTGTACCAAACATTATAATCGGTTATGCGGTTTATCACATCCCGTACAATGTTTCATCCCCTCCTTTTCTCCAACTTAGGGGTAGATTTTCGATAAAAAAGTAGCCCGTCTTTTTGATAAAAAAAAAACAGGCTATTTTTACACTGTACCAAATTTCACCACAATCGGCTCAGCGGTTTAGCATTTCCTATACAGTTTAATAGCCTCCTTTTCACCACCTTAGGGGTAGATTTTCAGTAAAAAATAAAGTAGTCTATCCGTCTCCTTGTGTCAAACTATCTCCATGCCAAATTTCATCAAAATCGGTCTGGCGATTTAACCATGAAAATGTAATAACGTAACAGACTTTCGCAGTTGTAACATTAGTATGGAGTATGGACGCTACATATATTGGGTCCTTACATATGAAATTGGCGTTTTGTACAGGAGGAATATAAAGTCAATTTTTTTTTTGTAAAATATATTTAATTAATCAAAGTATGCACCGTTGTTATCTATGCACTTTTGCCATCTCATAGGTAGTTTATTGATCCCTTTACTAAAAAAACCATGGGGGCGAGAATCAATAAACTCTTTGAAGGCGGTTTGGACTGCCGCATCGGAGTTGAATTTTTTTCCTTGTAAGAAGTTGTCTAAATTCCAAAAAAAATGGTAATCTGTTAGAGCAAGGTCCGGGGAGTACGGTGGATGTCGCAGACATTCCAATTGTAGCTCATCTAACTTAGTGGTTGTTTGTTGTGCAGTGTGTGGTCTTGCGTTGTCGTGAAGCAGCAGTGGCCTAGAGCGATTGATCAATCTCAGTTGTTTAGCAGCTAGTTCTTCCTTCATGGTTTGCAGTTGCTGACAATAGATATCTGCCGTAATCGTTTGGCCAGATTTTAGAAAGCTGTAGTGAACGACACCGGCGCTAGTCCACCAAACACTCACAAGTAACTTTTTCTGAGTCAATTTTCGTTTAGGGCAGGATTTGGCTGGGTCTCCAGGGTTCAGCCATTGCGATGAGCGCTTCCGATTATCGTACAGTATCCACTTTTCATCACAAGTAATGATTCGATTTAAAATCTCTTCATTATTGTGTCGGTTGAGCAAAGTAACACAGCAGTCGACGCGTGTTTGCAAGTTCGGTTCACTCAATTCATGAGGTACCCATCGTTCAAGTTTTTTTACTTTCCCGATTTGCTTCAAGTGGATTAATACAGTTTTGTCACTTACACCGAAGCCTGCAGCTATCTCTGAAGTGCTTTGTGATGGATCCGCTTCCACAAGTCTTTAATTCTTCATTTTCGACTTTGGTCGAAGTGTGGCAAAAACAACAAAAGATCAAACTATAAAACATTTCATCGGTAAGTAACAGTAATTAATTACACAATTTGCAAATTTACATTCATTTTATCACGGATCAAATTAAAATGGACAATCAATTGACGTCTCGATGACGTGTATTTATGCGTCTCGCTTTCACCTTGATACAACCTCTATACGTTATCTCGCTCTATTCATATGTACACAAGTTTTGTTTGATTTTGGACTGAGCAATCAGCGCGCAGTAACCGCAGCAGTAGGTAGACGTAAATTATTTTCAAATAAAATAAATGACATTTCCACTCCATAGGTTAAGCTCCATGTATATAACCACAGATTAATTAGTTACTAACATAAAATATAACTAACCGGTGCGCATCTCTCGTGCGTGTCCGTCCACGCACACGCACGAGCAGTCTTGCGAGCACTGTCCGGGCACGTGTTTGCTTCCAGAGAGCCGCAACCTGCCCCAGCCGAGAACAACAGCGCATCAGACCGCAACCGCCCGTCAAATCTGCGAGAAAACGACCACCACTACTAGGGACCGAAATAAATGCATTCGGAGTTGAAGTGCGGAAGAAGGAAAAGCTGTCTCTTACCTGGCATTAGCGAGTACTTAAGAGTCCATTAAATATTTACTGGATAAATATTACGTAAATGCCAAGTAAATATTGAGTAAGTGCCGAGTAAATTCTGAGTGAGTACTAAGTATTAAGAAAACTTTAAGAAAGTGCTAAGTAGGCTGTAAATAATCCACTCATGTGACCCCAGTGAGGAAGACAATGCGTGTGATTCGCGCTGTCGTGGTACTGCGAGGGCGCACGGGATCTGAATTACTACCCCCGAGAAGTGCACAGCGCGAGAGGGACTCGATCCTGGCCAAGTTTCTCGGCCAGAGGATGATCTCCACAGTTTTAGTGAGTAAAAGCCCCGTATAATCTAGTCTTTACATTAGAAAACTGGAAGGAACTACTCTACACCAAAAAAGGAGTATGGACTCACCCGCCGTAGATGATGGCGGTCCGAGTCGACCTGAGCGGCAATATGGCCGCCGTATGGGCCGCCCGCGCCGCGCCCGCCGGGGACGGCACGGCCTGCCACACCGCGCACCTGTCGCGATGTACAACATGGCCCAATAGCACATTTGATCGCTTAATACCCTACAATTGAATTGACTGCTCTTGAAACTACTCTATTTGTCCCGGTAACAAGAATAAAAATGGACGAAGCATTTGCAAGTGTGTTCGTTTTTAATTAATCGATTTTCTGGACTTTTACTAATGTGCGTAACTAGGGAGGAGTCACATTACAACAATATATAGCTGAATATGACATGTAGCCAAAATACTGAAGATTTACGCGTATTTTGCAAATAATTATTATATTTCGGTAATGTATGTGAAGTTGATCATGAGCTGACACGAATTACACTGACAGTGCGAGGTTACCATACTTATTATAGCTAACTGTTTTACTCGTGGGTAAGCTCAATGAGATAGAAAAAGACGAAAATTCGTTTGACAAACGGCGATGTTTCTTGGGCCAGCTAATTCCAGTAAAGCCCAGTTAATTCGATAGAGTAATTTCACGTTTCAATATATCAAAGTCTTTTTTTCTTTCTTCATGGCCGTGGCGCACACATTAGCACATTTGCCAATGACACGTATTGTATTTATAAAGTAGAATCGTTATCCTAAAACACTTCCAGTTAAGTGATAGTAGACTTTAGTGAAGTTTTATAGGACTTCTTGGAAGAGCGCGAGAACTTCAGCTACACATGTTTATTTAGTCTTATTCCATTTTTTTCATTTACACAGAACTTTAAAACACAATATACCATCACTTTTGTACTTCAGTTCCCAGTAACACCCCGACTCCAAGCCAATTTAGAAAGGTTCGTTTCCTAAATTGACTTCACTGGGGATTGAACCCGGGACCCTAGCTTGGAAAGCAGATGCATATGCCACTGCGCCAACGGGCCAGTCGTTATTATTAAATAATTCCAAACATTTTCTTTTCAGGCCATAAAATGGAAGAACTGATGAAATTCCAACTCAAATTATGCATGTAAGGAAAAGTTTAAAATGTATATATTATTTACACATAAAATATAATATTTTATGTACTTGTATATATTTTTACAAATAATAATGAATGTTGCCTAATTATTTCATTTTAATTCATAGTTTCATAATTCATCATTAATTTCATAGTTTTTAGAAAACAAATAAACTTTATTTTATTTCAAACTAGCGACCAGCCCAGGCTTCGCCCGGGTTTTTTCGCCCAGAATGTTGAATGTTGGCAACACCAAATTTCTATTATCATGATTTTTATACAAGAATTCCATGAAATTTCCAACTTATATTATATATTTTCCTGTACATTTTACCAGAATTTTCTGTCATACAAACCTTGTCCTGACAACCACGAACACCACAAAAAGAAATCAGCAAAATCGGTGGTGCCGTTCTCAAATGATGCTCCGTCATACATGTGGCAATTGATTTGATATTTTTTTTCTTTCTTTATGGCATGGCACACAATTTAGCGCATTTGCCAATGTCACGTATTATAAATAGAATCACAAGTAAATTAGTTTTTTTTTATCGTAAAACTCCTCCAGTAAAGTGATAGTAGGCTTTACTGAAGTTATAAAGGACTTCTTGGAAGAGCGCGAGAACTTCAGCTACACATGTTTATTTAGACCTATTCCATTCTTTTCACTTATACAGAACTTTAAAACACAATATACTATCACTTTTGTACTTTAAAAGTCCCAAAAATGTAAAAATTAGAAAATCTAAATCAAATAACAACCTCGCTTCTCCCGTTCCCGCTTCCCGCCAAAAAGTACTACTATATCAAAGTTCTAAATAATATGGTCAGCTAAAATAGTGTTGTCAAGTGATAGAACTGAGACAATATCGAGTCAATTAAATCAATCGACTAGTTTAACATTTAATTCGTTTAATTTGGTGTAGACATGGTGTAGACCGTTTTATAATGTATTATATAATTGGAATAAATAAACATCGTATTTTCCTTTCTTCTTTTCACTGTTTTACCCACTTTTTCCTTATAGCTACAAATATTTATACATTTTCCTTCCTACCGCTATTTCATGAAAAGAATAATCCAAGAAGGAGATTTCATGCAGAAAGCGCCGCAGGGCTATCGCTAAAGACATGAATAACTAATAAAAAATAAATAATGAAGTCATATATAGTAATACATCACTATTTAAAAAAATTGCAACAATTGGAAACATCAAATCACTTTATCGAATTAAAAGTTGGACTGAAGAAAATAATCGAATTGAAAGGAAAATATATTAAAATAATTGCTTTTTGGAATGATTTCTGTAGAATGTCGTGGATGATGATCACCAGTTTGTATTTTTAGAAGTTTCACAATTATTAAGTCCCGACCAGATCGAGGCCTTTGTCTGTCTGTTTGTGTATCTCTTGAAATGTATGTACCTATGCTACGTCCTTAACTGTCTGGGATTTATAAATGGATTTTTTTTTAAATGAAAAAGATAGTGAAAATAGGGCAACGCAAGGTCGTTTTTTGTGTCTTCTAAAAATTACAAATAGTGTAAAATGTATAACGATGTTCTATGATTCTAAGGTTCTAGGTTTGTACACAGATATAAGCCGTAGTAAATAGGGAGGTACCTGACGTCATAGAGCATGGCGCCGGCCGAGTAGCACCTGGAGCCGGCCGGGTTGGCCACGGCGGCCGCGGCGCTGTCGTTGTGTGCGTTACCGCCGAACACCAACATTATACCTGACAAATACAACATTATTGGTACCAAGTTCCTTAACGCGGCTTGTGGGAGGTGTGAGTTAGTAGAAGTCGTCACGTAACTAAAAAGTGTTATTTCCCTTCCATTCGACTCTCTCTCTCTCTGTCTCTTACTAACACTCGCTAGTTAATTAAGAAATGTGGGGCGGGATCCGCGTGCCGCGCGGCGCTAGATTCGTTAGCTCTATACATAGATTCAGTGATCTTTCTGTCTCTTTCTATTATATACGAGTGTGTGTGTGCGTGCGAGTATCGGGATTCGAGCAGACGAGCAGTGTGCGCGGCCGGCTCTATAACCTCATAATTATACACGATGAAATTATGTTAAAACTTACATGTTCTAAGTTTTTGTTTTAAATCATACATGGGTTTTACTGTCTCATTATTGCAATTAAGTTATGAGATATGGAAACTCCCGCTAAGAAATTTAGTTCCTGACAGGAGTAAGTTCCTTAGCTGCAGACCCGGCCGCAACTAGAATTTCCAGATGAAAGGGATTCGTCTGGATTGTCCCATTTCCTATGACGTCCAGACTCCCAACAAAATACAAAATGTCCCTACAGACAGCTTCTCATTAAGTTCATAACAAAATAGTAATTTCAAATTACCGCTTGGTTTCAAAATCACTTGCACTCACTACGATTGATAGGAACGTGATTGAAAAAAACGGCTTCAAAAAAAAAGATGCCTATACCGCCACATGCAAATTGTGTCAAGCAGATATTTCAATCAAGTATGATGGAAGCCGTGGTTTAGAGAAACACAAGCAAAAAAAACGTAAAAAATTGGGATTCAGTGAAATCGAATACCAAGTACATGCGGCAACGTAAAAAATAATAATGTATTGGTTATAAGTTGTCTATGCCATGTATGACAAGAAAAATTAATTTCTTTGTCATTATTTTAATTTTAATAATAAAAAGCAACATTCTGATTTGTAATATTTATTTGATCTAACAGTCATCTCAAAATCACGACTTTTTGAAATTTTGACCAGATATTTATAGTCTTCCTATCTGGCAACCCTAACCGCAACGTCTTTTTTTCTAAATATATAAAATTGCTCCATGACTAACCGACACATAACGGAACTAAAAATAGAAATACGAATTATTTTGTGGTACAGCTCATTCCAAAACTCTTAACCTTAACATGGCATCGACTGCATGACTACAGAGGCGCATGAATTGTTTCGCGCAAAATAACTTTCAATGACATTAGTACGTAATACCATATTATATTCGGAGATTAGCAAAAGTTATTGTTTCATTTCGAAGAGTTACACCTGAAAATCGATCACTGCGTTCAAGTCATTTAACGCGAGATATACGATTCTTACCTGTATACGAGCTACATCAGACGTCCGATAGACAGTAATCGAATAACATGCGTTTTATTACGCATAGCTTAAAGTTTAATTTCATTTGTACCAACTTGTGTGATCTCGACAAAAGGATGACATTTTCGCGAGTTTCCAAATCAATACATTACATAGAACAATAAACTTAGATAGGCGACCTAAAATATCACTCTATCGATGATACACTTATATCGAGACACCTGTTTTGAGAAAAAAATAAATACATAAAGATTATATTTTTAAGCACCTGGCGACACGAATACGGCAGAATGAAGATATCGCGGCGTTGGCGCAGACGGTAGTGGTTTCCATACTCTCGTCTCCACTTCATACTCGAACAAGGCCGCTGATGGCGCCTAGAAACAAACAAAATCATCAATTTATTATAAAGTACCTGTTACCTGAGACTTCATTCACGAGGAATTAGAAAAAAATAGAATATGTCCTTCCCCAGGGCTTAACCCATGAAGTAAAAACGCAGAGGAGCTGCTGTAACGAATTTTCCCCGTACAAACTGCTGTAACAATGTGCGGCGTGAGGGGGAAGCGGAATAAATGGAAAGGAATGTTGCATTTCTGCCTCCATCTACTGAGTTTTAGCAAAGTCTCTTTGTGTCATGAGTTTTGAAGTAGTTTTATTATTTACCACCAGTCGGGCAATACATTATCAATACAGGGTGATTAATTGGCAACTCATAATGGCACAATTCAAACATTTTTATATTAAGTTATAAAATACTTATATTTGTATTTGAGAGTAGGTAAATGATATAAATCCATAATGTATATTATGATAGATAGATAGCAGTAAAGCGGATGCGATGTACATTAATAGATATGCAAAAATTTGTATCGTGCGTGTTGGGGACCGAATAACGGTCTAGAAAAGCAATTTTTAAAATAACGTTTGTCAATTTGTTCAAAACTAATAAGTCTTGAGTGTGGTCCTGATAATGTTAATTTTGTCAAGTAACTTCTATTATCAGCAACAGAAATTATCCGTAACAAATAAAATACATTAGTATTATGTAATACGTCTACTTCCTGCATGCGGTTCTGCTGATATTGTCAGTTTTACCAAGTATTTTTTATTCCCCAACAGACGTCACTTCACTCGGTTTCAAACGGCTACTTCGGGCCTTTTTACAAACAATTTCATGAAATATATTAAAAATTAAGCAATATTAGGAGTAAACAGGTAGGTTCTTAGATATGTTTAATTAAATCTGAGTGCAAAATAAAAAATAAAAAAATGTGGTTTTAAGAGGCGATGAAATTGACATCTGTCGACGAATAGTAAAAACTACACGAACAAGAATCTTCTAGAACTTTCGATGTCATATTGTATAAATTAATACTTATACATGAAATGTGATATTTTTTGGAGTATCACAGCATCCATCTGAATGCGACTTGGAACCAACCACACAACACTTCAATTTTCTATTGCTTGGTCGCTAAAAATATTTTTCTTTTAAGTAATACACACGCGACTGTCAGGATCGAAGTGGCACACGAGTAGTCGATACACCTCTACGCTTTAAAGCTGAGTGTTTCTCTCTAGAAACTGAGCCCGTCTAATTACAGCATCTCCTCCTTCCTTCATGGCTTAACCTATGTCCATTCAAAAATTAATAAAAATCAGTCCTGCGGTTTAGCCGTGAAAACGTAACAGATAATATAGAGGTACTTTAAAATTTATAATATTAATATGGAAGTATGGTCTATGAATAATTAAATGCTTGTTGAGACAAATACAGGTACTTTCACATTTATAATAATAGTACTACAGATTAATTAGTTAAAAGTATGGTCTACGAATAATTAAATGCTTGTTGAGACTTCGTAGATTTTATTCTCGTACATACACACCGATACCGAGTGCACACAAACTCAATTATGATTCTTTGTTGCAGTACTGGTTCTCTGTAGTCCTAATGAAGTAGTCACCAAAGCTGTAACACTCATTACACAAAATAAACTGTTGCTAATCACTGTAGTCTTAATCAGTAGTCATTTTGCCTTATTATTGCTTCTATTCCTTGTAAACTTACTGTCCCCTATGCTTTGTATAAGCAGTCAATTAGAGAGGAAATCTTTAATCTTTAAGGATTAAATTTTACAGGATTATCCTAATTAATGATAATAGAACACCATACCATGGCAATAAAGTGAACGGTGCTCTGTCCGCATTAGTGGGTAGTGTGAATATATCTAACACTGCTAAAATGGCTATCCATAATGCGGTGGTGGTGCCAACTTTGTTGTACGATAGTGAGGCCTGGATATGCCCGAAATCGAGTGAAAGTATGATAAATGCTGTGGAGATGCGGTCTCTCAGAAATATGTGCAGTGTCACGCTTGCGGATAGGATAAACAATGAAGAGATACGCAGTATGACAGAGTTGCACAACAGTGTTATTGTAAAAATGAAGATAGGAATGCTTAGATGGTTCGGGCACTTACGAGAGAATGAGTGATGAAAGACTGACGAAGAAAATCTACAGAGCGAAAGTAAGAGGTAAAAGAAGCCAAGGAAGACCAAGGCTGACTTATGAAGATTAAATAGCCAGTGTGAGCAGACGGAAATGTCACAAGCACTCGCATACCTAGGCGAAAATGTGTGAGGAGAATGATGAGATTTGAGGAAGCGAAAGAGGTGTGTAAGGACCGAGACTCCTGGCGCTCCGTCCTCTCTGACTACCCTGTTAGGGATACAGGGTGAAGATATGTATGTATGTAGAACACCATACTCCACGTTTCCAGTTAACTGCTTGCATACAAAGCAATTTATTACCGTCACTCTCCAGAATGTTCGATGTGCGATTTTTAATGTAATTTTTATTTATGCCTGTATTTAAACCAACCTGCAGCAATATATAAATATTAGAAGCTATTTTATTCGACCCCATAATAAAAACACTATCGAAGTAAACACACAAAAATTGCTCAATGGACACGCATACCTGTGTTGCCTCAGACTCCGATACGAGCCCACCGTGTACATAGACCCTGCTGGAAAGCGGGTCCCACACAGCAGTGTGACCAAAACCCGCCCTAGCCGGCCAGCCTTTAGTCACTGCCGCCGCCCATACGCCCTCATCTATATAATATTCCTAAAAAACGAAAGGTAACGGTTAAGTAATTGTAAAACATACATTATTGTTGTTACCATATTAAAATAAAATTTATATCAGTACAGTTTTTATTAGAAATACATTTAATTTATACGCTAAAATTCTAGTTGAGAAAAATTCAAGTAACATTATTCCTTCTTTCAAAGAATCACATTAAGGAGCTAGAAAATCAATCACTTTGTACAGAGAACGACTAGAGTCGGGAAAATTGTCCAAAATGAATGTATTACAATACTCTCGCCTATATGATCTGACAGTCGAGATTTGCATACTTCGACATATATCTAGCTGTCCTGTCAATCAGAGTCAAACAAATTGACCTTATTACTTTAGTAATTCTTGTACATGAATATACTAGCTTTTGCGCGCGACTTCGTCCGCGTGGATTTAAAAAAGTAGCTTATGACACATAAGCTTGATATCATGACCTTCCCCTGGGTTTAATCTATCTCCAATCTAAATTTCATCAAAATCGATTCAACGGTTTAGCCGTGAAAGCTGACTAGACAGATAGCCAGACAAACAGAATTTCACATTTATAATATTACTGCCAGCGACTTCGTTCCCATAAAGTTCAAAAACACACAATGTCTTTATAAATTATAACCTATGTGGTATTCTGATGTATAACTTATATTACTGTAAAGTTCCATCAAAATCCGTTCAGTAGTTTTTGCGTGAAAGAGTAACAAACATTCATATATCTATAAATCCATCCTCACAATCTTTCACGTGTATAACATTAGTAGGATTATGTAACATCCGACATATTGCATTTATGATGACGTCACATACAGAAACCTTCTCCTGTGTATCCTATTTCATTTGATGCCCATATTGTTGATGTTGAACAAAAAAATTATTTCCTATTATGGAACATCCGCCATATTGGAATTATGCTGACGTCACATATACAGAAACCTTCCCCTGTGTATTCCATTTCATTTGATACCCATATTGTTGGTGTTGAACAAAAAGTTATTTCCTATTATAGAACATCCGCCATATTGGATTTATGATGATGTCACATTAACAGAAACCTTCCCCTGTGTATTCCATTTCATTTGATACCCATATTGTTGGTGTTGAACAAAAAAGTTATTTTCTGTAAAGGCCATCCGCCATATTAGATTTCTGATGACGTCACATATACAGAAACCTTCCCCTGCGTATTCCATTTCATTCGATACCCATGTTGGTATTGAACAAAAAAGTTATTTTTTATTATGGAACTTCCGCCATATTGGATGTATGCTGACGTCACACTTACAGAAAACTTCCCCTGCGTATTTCATTTCATTTAATACCCATATTGCTGGTGTACAAAAAATTATTCCCTATAGCTTTTGCCCGCGACTTCGTTCGTGTATAAATTATAGCCTGTGTTATTCTGATGTATAAGCTATATTAATGTAGTTTCATCAAGATCCGTTTAGTAGTTTTTGCATGAAAGAGTAATAAACATCCATACATCCATCCTCACAAACTTTCACATTTATATTAGTAGGAGTATGGATATATTGGTTTCTAAAAAACGTCTCTGGTTAAAATTTTGTATTGAAATGGGTCATATTTTATTTCAAAGTTTATCTGGGTGTCAATTCATATATATTCCTATAATATTGAGGTTAAAATATTAACGCATTGATACTAGCTACTAAAGTACAAATGGGACTATGAGATTATGTATATTATGTGGTTTGTAGCGTATAATACGTATCTAAAAATCTCATCATATTCCCACGGCTAACTCTAACTAATGTCTGGGCAAGGCATTTTTGAACGTGAAATCTAACATTAATTCAGAAAATCTACACTGAGAAGAACCACCAAAAAAATTGGTTAGTGCCCCATCATGAGTAAACTGGATCGATACTCTCTATTGATAGCGTAAAAAAATATATCAAGAATTGTACAGGGCCCCTTACGGTAACTACAGTACTGAGAATTGTCATCTAAAACTTTATCGCGATAGTTATCGGCGTAAACTCTTGGTAGAGGTGTGAAGAAGTATAAAAAGTATAAATTCACAATTAAATTACAGTTGAAAGACTTTACCTGACTTTTTGGCGGGAATGCGAGAAGTGAGTTTGTCAATTTAAATTTTCTATTTTAAACATTTTTGGGAGTTTTAAAGTCAAAAATTGATAGTATATTGTGTTTTAAAGTTCCGTGTAAGTGAAAAGAATGGAGTAAGTCTAAATAAACATGTGTAGCCAAGGTTCTCGCGCTCTTCCAATAAGTCCTATAAAACTTCAGTAAAGCCTACTACCACTTTACTGGAGGAGTTTTACGATAAGAAAAAACTAATTTACTTGTGATTCTACTTATTAATACGTGACATTGGCAAATACGCTAAACTGTGCGCCAGGCCATAAAGAAAGAAAGAAGACTACCTGTACGATATGTAAGTATCCGTAGTGTGGTGAATGTCCGAAGAATGACAGCATGACCGGTTTCCTGGTAGCTCCTAAGTAGACCAACACAGCTGTGTGCCCAGACACGTGCAAACCACCTGAATATAATAACAAATATTTACTCTAGGCACTATAGATCTGAATAGAAATACAACATGATGACTGTCGTGATACGTAAGGTCGCTATTTGTTGGTCTTATTTGTTTGTCACCCATTGTTGTGAGTTTGTTGTATGTTTCGTCAATGTTCATCTAACGATTTTATTAATAATAATTAAAATAATAAAAATGTATTTATTCAGACAACTAAGGTCCATTTGTTATTAACAATATTCTTAATACGCTATGTTAGTCATATAGAAATAACAATTATACTAATATGAAGATAACTAATTTGGAATACTAATATGAAAATAAAATAAATAACAAACACTTACTAACTATACCTATACAAGTCTATCAATAAAATGCCTTAGCATAGGCTCGAATGTGCTACAAAACATTTTCAGAATGCTACAACTATTCCGCGATCTAGTCAGTAAAGATGACGTCTTCTTTCGCATCATGGCATGAAAGTCATCTGTTCGCGCTTATTGCACTGGAATGTTTGGTCTTATAATGGAGTAAATACCACATATAATAGATTTAACTACAAAGCTCATACACTAAATACTTTGATGTATTTCTAGTCTAAATACTTTAATGTATTATATATTTCATTATAAACTAGTCTTAGTTAATTAATTATTTTTTTTTTTCACATAGGATAGGGCTTCCAGGACCGTGCCCGGTTCAGAATATTGTTAATGGTGGTTTGAAGAGGCACACGTGCATTACATTGCCAGTTTCAAGTTTGCCTGCGTGTCAGTTATTAATCAAGTAAATTCGAATAGCATTTTACTGCAACTGTCAGGACGTAAGAACGCTGAACGACAGGTAAGTCCCCTCGTATGTTACAGACCTGAACTACATTATAATTATTTTGTCTATTGCAATAATATCATAGATGATGATACTTATTGCAAAGTAAGGGTTCGTATACCTATTATTGCATATCAATTGTGACTGTACGGTTGTGTGGATTCTAGGGCGTGTGGATATCACGTTATGTTGAATAAAGAATTGTGTAATAGTATTTCGGTGAACAATATAGGCGTAATGATATTATTTGTATAGGTATCACCGAGGTCACATCATCCGATAGCAACTGACAGCGCCACACTGGTGGTTATTTCTTTATATTTAAGGAGACAACATAAACACGACTGTAGTTGCATACTTACTGATTTATTTTCTTTTACCCACATACATATCTATTATAATAATATACATAAATCCTACCGACTGCGCCATGTTATTTCTTTATATTTGGAGACAACATAAACACGACTGTAGTTGCATACTGACTGATTTATTTTCTTTTACTCACATACATATCTATTATAATAATATACATAAATTATCTTTACAGATTTACACAGAACATCTCGACACATGCTACTTAGTGATCATGAAAAGAAGACGGACGACCGCAGAATGGTATATAAAAAATCTCACACATACAGATTATACATAATGATAATAATATACTCAGACATTTTACACAGCGCCATCTAGTCCCAAAGTAAGCAGCACAGCGCTTGTGTTATGGGTACTAGACAACTGATATACTACTTATATAATTTTATTTTATAAATAAATACATATTATACATAAACACCCAGACTCGGGGCGGGAATCGAACCCGCAACCCCCATTTACTTTCTGACACGCTTAGCCGTTGCGCCACGAAGGTCGTCAATTATGATTTATTGTTTCTTTACAACTGCACTTGTTGGAAATTGTGTCTCAATTGTGTGTTACTGTAATGTAACGTAAAATACATTTTACAAAATGAAAGCAATACTTATAACGGAAATAAATAAAAATTGATGTACGTGTGTGAACGTATATGTGTAATAAAGTGTGTATTTATTAACATGTCTATTGAAACAAAAATACACTTTATAATCCGCTACGAAGGTTTTTTTCATTTATACCAACTTGTGCAACAGTGATTTAAATTTTATTATGTATTCAAATAAAAATTCTAAACAAAGTGGTTTCTGATTTCTAGTAAATTCTGTTACATTTTGTATCACGTATTCACAATAAAGTCATAAATCGTTATTATATTAATACACGTTAAATTCTGTAATTTAATTGATAAAAGACTGAGGTGAAACAATATCAACTGTAAAAACATTTTTTTTTCTCACTACCTACTTTTATGGTAACGATACACAGGCAACATAATAGTACAACACTAACCGCAGTGTTTCAACGGCGCCTGCCTATGCGGAGAACACGCAGTGGGCGTGGCATTGACCCAATGTGGACGCGGTGTGTCCAAACGGACTCGCCATAATTCGTTGGTCACTTCACTGGCCCGTCCTTCCAGACCAGCTAATCCACCCCTGGAACAAATGTTAAATAAAAACATGGTACCTGACTTACCTGTCGATCCTTTTCAATAAAACTTTTCCATATCATTACATGTATACTTTTTATCCTGATTTTGCCTATCTGAAATAGTGATTTGATATATTTTATTCTTTTTTAATTAAATTTAATATCTCACTCTGACAGTAGTAACGGTATTCAAACATCCAGCTGTTGTTCTAATCCTGGGCACAGATCTCTTAAAGTGACATTGACAACAACACGGACATTGATTTTGCCAATATTTACGTATCAATAAAGTCATGCAATGATTAAGGAAATGTTATGATGATATGATATGATATTAGCCGGTACAGTAACTAATTATAACTTATAGCAACTTACAGTAATTACATTATGTATAACTTATAACAGTTTGGGGTAATTTATCAAAATACCGTTTCTCGAGCTCCTGATTAGCCACGCAGCCTCCGTACACAATCAGTTCGTGTCCAAATAAAACGGCTGCATGCGCAAACCGCGGCGCCGGCGTGTCTTGTGTCTCTACGACTGTCCACACGTTCTCAGACACTTTGTATCTGCCAACACAAACACACTTTTATAGACATATTCAAAACCAGTGACTCCGCGTCCTTTTAAAGTCAGACAATCTGATCCTTTTCGTTAGAAAACAACGCAGCAAGACAACGTCGATTGTATTGCATAAAGAAGATATAAATACCACTGTATGGTGGAAAGGTACAAAAATAAATATCCTTCCCACGAAAATCACAAAAAACACAGTTTACAGGTAAGACATAATAAATTAATACAAAACTATTTTTTGATAACAAAATTTCGAAGTCATGGTCAGTATTGAAAATGAAAAATGTTATACAAAAAATGAAAATGCTTTTAACTCAAATTTTGTATAATAAATGTACAAAATTATTCAATAAGTATTTAGCTGATTTAAAAAAATCAACCCCTAAGAAAAAGGGGTGTCAATATCAGTACGAAATTACGGATAACAGTTACGACCACAAATTAATGTATACTAGCGTATAGACGAACAAAGAGTGCGAGTGAGAATGAAATCTCTCATGATAATGCCATGAGTAGGAAAGGGACAGCGAACGGGACGTTATTGTAACTCGTTTTAAATGACAAGTCATCACAAATCGTCACGTTGTGGATATCGCTGTTGGCTTATTTTATTATTTTGTGTTATTCCTGTTTTATTTCAAAGAAGCACTGTATTTTTCAATAATGCTTACATGTTCTGTATTTGATTATGATATTACATATCACAATACATATCACAATAATGAAGAGGATCATTCATTTTATAGGTGACAATGATAAATTAAAAATCGTCATGCGTCAACGAGTTCTATGTTTGTCTACACACACATACATATGTTCACGCTGTATCCCTAACGGGGTAGAGAGGACGGAGCGCCGAGCGTCGCGGTCCTTACATACTTCTTTCATTTCCTCAAACCTAAACGCCAGCACATATTGAAGTTATGGTTACAACAGAACTTACTTGTACAAAAAATCGGCATCAGCGAACATCTCCCCGCCAACTCTCAGTAGATCATCCCCGTAATTGAGCAAGACGTGTGCAGCGGAGGGCGGAGGCGTGCCGGCGGGAGGCGCCTCCGGCGGGCGGCCCTCGCCCTCCTCGCGCCACGCCCACGCCCAGCCCGGCGAGGACACCTCGCGCGCGCACGCCGGCCCCGTGCGGGACGGAGTGCATTCACACCCCGTAGAGGTGCAAGTGCCAGCTCCGTACACGGCGTTGCAATCCTCTGCGACATATGGAAACGGGTTTTTAAATCTTAGAAGCACTAAAATAAATGGAATGTCCTTATAGGTGTTTGTATGTGTCACCGTATGATTGTGAACACCGTTGGTTTATAATCTATCTCGCGATTGTAAACTGTTGATACATTGTGAACTGTACCATACTGCTTACAATATAACGTATTCATTTTCGATAGTTTATAATATAATCTACCCATGTCAAGCCGTCAAATTGTGAACGAACCTGCATTTACCGGCAAGATTCATAATCTGTCCGATTTTATCACCCGTAAAATTGACGTTCAACGATGCCAGTTCACAATTTAACAGTTTGATATGGATATATTATAAACTATCGAAAACATTTAATGCGTTATATTGTAAGCAGTACTGCTACACAAGTTATTGACAGTTCCCGATCTCGTGAGATATATTATAAACAACGGTGTTCACAATCATATGGTGACATTAATTCAGTTGTCAGGGATGAAAAAAGGCCCAAAATTTGTATTTTTTGGCGGAGTCTTGGTTTTTACTTAATCCTATGTATTTTGCCCGTAGAAAACAATGGCGGGGTACAGCTGAAAGTGTACGCTAAATTTTTTATTTCACATGCATTTAGAAAGTTGTTTTCTACTTAATTTGTGAAACTTTAAGCCCAACCGGAAATTGCTAAAGTTTTTAGTATTCTTGCAATCAACGTGGAAAATTGAAATACTCTTTTTTTAAATTTTTTTTTCTCAACAAGTATAACTCCCAGAGGGTCCCAAAAAATACATGGAAAAAATCCCTGGCAACTGAACTATATACATGTAATTGTTAAATTCCAACACCGTTTAACTGATCACCATGAAGGTTGGTACGTACAAGTATTTTTCATAGGAAATGTTTTTATACTGTCCCTTTTGTTGTTAGTCGCCACCACCCGAACGTAATCGCGAGCAAAAGCTAGTCTAATTTATAAAATTCTGCCTCCGTATTTTTGTGGTCGCTAATCTCGAAAAGTAATCTAATAAAAATTTTGACACAACGTATTCAAATACCCACTTTTTTTTATATACTAATATCCATATAAACATAAACCAGTAAGCGTTCATTTGTTTTAAAAACGCCACAGTAACACGTGATATGTAATCGAACCGGGAACAGCAATGTCAAACAGAATTCAACAAAAACAATCATCAATTTTTTATGAACAGAACTTCAATCACAAATAAAAAACTAGATACACAATCAAAACATCAAGAATCGTTTACGAGCTTTTATAACCTTATGGTTTGGCAGTAAGGTCTACGTAAGATTAACACAATGTTACCGCTAATACTATACGGCATTAAAAAGATATACGTCAATTCGGACAATAATTTGTTTAGATTTTACAGGAGATTGTGAATCTAGTACTTTATTTGTGATCGAATGAACAAAATTAATGTTTATGTAATTAATTATAATGTAATTTTACATACTGACTATCCCATTAGGGATGCAGCGTGAGGATGGGTATGTATGTAATTTTACTTACTCTCTCTTCCTACTTCATAAATTATTTATTATTCATATCATTTAGATTTAAGGTATTTGTGGACACTTGAACAAAGCATGCTAACATACAACACGGCCTATACATACATTTGTGTAAGCAGTCTATTGTATCGAGAATGTGCTTTATCGGCCTAAAGCGAGGTATAGACTAGCAATAAAACTTACAGAAGTTGACTTCTGCAAGCTGTAACCACTATGTAAACAGGTGTAACAAGCTAACTTTTACAAGTTTTACAGCTTGTAGAACTTGCTGCAAGTTATATATGTAAACGCCAAATATAGTCATTGCCAGTAACTTCTACAAATTTTGCAGCTTATTGACATGGGTGTTTAGACTAGCAATAAAATTTGCGAAAGTTGACTTTCACAAGCTGTTACTACTATTTAAACAGAGTGTAGCAAGCTAACTTCTGCAAGTTTTGCAGCTTGCCCAACTTGTTACAGTTCACACGTGTATACACTATTTTGCCATTCTAGCAAGAGCTGAATTTATTTGTTTGCAAAATAAAGTTTTCTGTGTTAAGCAAGATATCAAATAAAAAATTATGGACAAGAAATGAAATTGTGCTGCTAATACAGAAATATGAACAGTATAGAGAATTATGGGACACAAAGTGCAAGGATTATCGTAACAAAGTTAAAAAAATGGCATCTTACAAAGTTTGGCTACAGAATTTAATACTACTGATTGTGAAATAAGTAAAAAACTGCATAACTTAAAAATTCTATTTGGGCAGGAAGTAAAAAAGGAACCAACATAAAAGCGGGCAAGGCTCACATGAAATATATACAAGTAAATGGGAATTTTATCACATGTTGACGGACGATTCTATGGTAAGAAATAACACTACCAATAACAGTAGATACATGTTTATTTACTACCTTCATTTCTTAATCTAATAAAAGTAAAGGTGTACACGAAAATACTTAAATTTTAGTGTATTGCCAAGTTAATTCTCCTTCAAAGCAAGTACTTGCTAGTCTAAACCTCGCTTAAGGTTCATTTTCACTTGTATCAACTTGTAATTTTTTTTAAATATAGGTCTACATTAAAATTAGTTAAAATTGTGATTCTAATCCAAGTTGTTTCTACTCACTGATTAACTTTTTTACACAGTATATAAATTAATTTATAATATTGTCTCCGCTCATGTAATTGACGTAATTATTAATTTTCCTAATAACCAAATGGATGGTCTGACCAAAATCTTTTTTTTTGGAGTGCCGCGGTTTTGTAGGTTTTGTACGCCCCATAGTACGGATTGAACTATTTCAATTTACAAAGAGGTTTATACTGCAATGTGTGTATAGTACTGCGTGGTACTGCTATCTCGGTAGATCATTGCATGCGCAAACGGACGACTCATGTAAAGGTTACTTTAAAACTTTCATGACGTTACATTAACACATTCATAACATGTTAATTTGACAGTTAAAAAACGTCTTTTTAGTGGTCGATTTATTAAGCACAATGATTATACATACATAAAATAATCGAGTATGTTTATCTAGACGTGTACTGGTGCATATGTGTGTAGGTGTGTGTTCCTACAGATCACCGTACCTGGACACAGTGATTGGTCACAGGCGACACCAATCCATCCTGCCTCACATCTACATGTACCGTCGTCACATTCACCATGATCTGCAACAAAATGGTCAACTTTATAATAATAATAATGCGCCAGACAATACACACCAATCATCTGATCTCAAACTAGGGTATTCCCTGTGCAATGAGAACCAGACGACGACTACTGGGGGCGTCTCCCAGTACACCCAGACCCGAGACAATCGAGAAAAGTTCATTTTATAATTTGACCCGACTGAGAATCGGAACCGGAAACCTTCCGCGCTTGGCTTTTCGTCTAAACCACTGCGCCATCTAGGCCCTTTATAATTATGTACTTTTAGTTTTTGTAGGTGTATAAAGTTCTGTCAGTTCGATAATGTTGCATATCCTAATATATATTAAAATAAAATATACTAATGCAACGTTGATTTTGAAAATAATATTTGTTTTATCCAACCAACATGCCCAAATTCAGAATCGATTTCAAGCCGATTACACTATTTGAAAAGCTGTTTAAGAGCAGATAGCGTAACTGAACTTAGAAAATACAAAACTGATTTTGATGGGATATCTGTATCGAATAGAAGGAATTACTATCAGTTATTAGTATGATTTATGAAGATCGAATAACCAGTGTTACTTGACTTAAATGTCTAAAGTACTCGCATGTATACCTAGGCAAAAATGAGTGAAGAGAATGATAAGATTTGGGAAGGCGAAGGAAATATGTAAGGACCGCGAAGCTTTGGCGTTCCGTGCTCTTTGACTACTCCATTAGGGACACAGGGTTAAGATATATATGTATATATTATCTTTGACTGACTTTTGGAAAATTTTACTTTACAGCGTGAAGGTATGTATATTACCCATTAGTAATTTTTTTATAATCTATAGTATTTCGGACATAACTTTAAGTAACTCACTAGAACAGTTAGTCCTATGATCGTCTGAAGGACAGGAGTAGGCCGCGTACGTAACGTTGAACCCCTCCATCGCGTACGCGTCGTCGCTGAAGAAGTGCAGCAGAGCGCTGCCTGACCGAGCGATCACCTGCCGAGTCCAGCCTGACTCACCAGGCTGTAACACGCCACTGAAACAATTATAAACAAATCACTTTGTAAATATCTCCAAAGCTATCAATTTTTCGAGGACCACAATTATTAAAAATTTGTAGTTGTTATTGTTCTACAATTCTTCTTATCTTACAATTTTAAATTAAATGGGTTTGTGTTAATACTTCAAGGCTAATACCTTTTTTATCCCGGCGTTTTAAGCAACTCACTAGAACAGTTAGCAATTAATACTACAAAGACCCATTTAACTTTGAAATTTAAGATGTGTACAAATTATATATTATAGAAGCTACCATTCCTGTATTATTATTTAATAGTACTTCTTCCATAGAACGTTCTCATATTAATATTCCACATAAAATTACTAGTTTTTGAGATATTTACAAAAAACTAAAATTCGCCCCTTTCAAACCCTAGAAATAAATAACCCACGCTTCGAGTTAAGGGTACCTTTCAGGCCATGCTTAGAACATTGAAGAGTCACAAAAATCGAACTTGATGGATTTTTTAAAATAATTTTGCTCTTTTTTTGTATTACGTTGACATACCATTGTCAGGATGACAAAGTGGCAACATTTAATTGTATTGCGTTATATTTGTATCAATTCTTAAGTTTTAAGATTTTTATTCTTTAAATGGTAAATTATCTATTTTTTAACCTTTAAATGGATACCAATAACTCATTATTACCTGTACACAGCTAACAATTTCTCGGCTCTAACGCTGTCCCCGTCATACACGTACAAGTGATCCCAACCGCACTCTGTCGCGAAGCTCTCGAGCCTCACCCGCAGTACTGGCGGCGACGGACCCAGCCAGGGCGGTGCTAATAACCACGAACATTGGGTACTAACGCTGTAGTTACCCGGGCCGTCCATTATAAACCCGGTTGGAGATGATAATCTGAAAAAAGTAGAATAAATATTATTTTCACAAATAGCAATGGCTAAAATCTATTTTGATCGTCATGTTACAAAAAACCACAGTCTCACTACAGTAAGATATTTCTTGAAGTTCTTAACCTCCTCTAAACATAGATGGAAAATATAATGACGCCGACTGGCGCTACAATATTCACCCATAATTACCCTAAATATTGCCGTTGTGTGCATGCCACTTGCCACGGCATGTGTGTATTAGATGCAGATATATAAACCACGTACGCTAGCTTTCTATGAAAACATCAGAGACGAACGCGCATCTATGATTCGCAATCACAACTTAATGTAAAAAGGTATAAAATTTATAAATTACTACAGACGCCATGTCCCGTATCGCAAAGGTGAGACAAAACAGATAAGCTGATCAGCCACAATTTCATTAAAAACAGCACCCACATATATACATTTTATTTGATCGTATTTGCCTCACTTCGTAGTACGGGACAGACTGTTTGGGGTTATAAAGTCTACAGTAAAAAAGGTATTTCTGAGAAAAATGCATAACAACCAACATTATTTCATTGTAATAATCCTCTCTTTCGCTTTTCGTGGTGCCGAAGTAGTGCGTCCGCAAAGCGCTAGAGGAGCTCAGGTGCGTTCCGTAGCAGGTACTGGAATCCCTCGATCTACGCTGATGACGATTACTATGGGAATTTTCGTTGGTAAAATCCCATACAACCCCATCTCACCCTTGATAAGTTGGTGATCTACGTTGATGACGATTACTATGGGAATTTTCGTTGGTAAATTCCCATACAACCCCGTCTCACCCTTGATAAGTTGGTGATCTACGCTAATGACGATTACTATGGGAATTTTCGTTGGTAAATTCCCATACAACCCCGTCTTACCCTTGATAAGTTGGTGATCTACGCTGATGACGATTACTATGAGAATTTTCGTTGGTAAATTCCCATACAACCCCGTCTCACCCTTGATAAGTTGGGTACCTTTGAAGGTTTCTCCCGCGTTAACCAAATAAACGTTACCGTATTTTGACGTCACGAATTCGTAGTGTCATTGCTCAATGTTAGAAGTAACAGAGACAGCTTAACTACTCCGTCCTCACTAGTTGAGTTTAAAAGTAAACAACTCTTATATTAGCGACGTTCACAATTAATTTAAAAAATCGGTCGAGTGAGTCTCGCGCACTGAGGGTTCCTTACCACCACAATACATATCTGTTCTGTATTTACCAAAACATTGTTTTTTATTAATTCAGTTTGGTATCTTTAGCACAAGGCCAACAATAGGAGAATTACATAACAATACAAGAATATAAGAATTATAATAATACATTTTATATTATATCTCAAGTATAATGAGGGAGTTTAAATGTTAGTCTGGGCCCAGAAAAATGTAGACTGCATCAGTTACATATCATCTTCCCATGTTATTCGTAAAAGATGGCCAAGGGAAAGCTTTTCATAAGAATCTTTTATAGGCAATTCGTTTATAGCTGGCTGATCGCACTTTCCAGCTTCGCCAAAATGGCAAAACGCAAACCTTATATGGCACCTTTAGAACAAAGCTATCCTAATATAAAATTTTCAGAATTTAGAGTTGAGATACATGATCTAACCTATCCACTATCAAGATAACTATAATATGAATTTACCTATTTGCCCGTCTCATTAGCTATAGCGAGAACATTGAATATGTATTTGTGAAAAATCAATTTTATTATTATAGCTGAATTCATTCTCGTAACTTGCCAAAACAAGTCTCAACATTTTGAAAGGTCAGTTTCATTCTATAGATACGATATTTAGTTGTAATTTCTGTATATCTATCATAGTAAAGACATTTGAAGAATTACTAACTTTTTTTGAGTATTTACATCAGTCCCTTTCTGCTAAATTGACACACCTAATAAAAATAAAATGACGAATATAGGAGTGTCAAACATGCTTAAATTAGATTCCTTCTATGCCTTTTGTTATTATTCTAAGGTCTAGTCTAGACATAGCGTATTTATTCCGTCATCTTTTTACAGCTACTGAGATGTTTAGAATAAGACTGGTAAAATGCAAAAGCAGAAATAAGAAAAAAATTCGATCAGATATTTGAACCGTTTTTAAGGATCCATAGTCAAATGGTTAAAATGGAACCCTCATTATTTTGTCCCGTCCGCCTGTCTGTCCGTAAGTCTCAGCCATTTACTTGGAAACTATTGGCACTGTACTATATAGATGAAATTTGGAGGATAGGTGTATTGTATGAACCGCTATGTACCTAATGGTTAGTAAAATTTTACAGTATACACTTAACTGAGGGGTAAAAAAAATTTTAATGCATATTAAATAATAAGCATTATGCACTAAAATTTTTTTTAATGCATAATAAGCATCGAGGTACCTTTAGATAGGTCTTCAAAAATGTTATGGAGGTTTCAAGGATTTTTTTATTAAATCAATAGTTGCCGAGTGAGATATACACTCCTAGTGGTAAAAACGTGTTGCAACCCTTCTAACTTTTTAACTATGTGGTGGAAAATTCTAAAAAAATTGAAAACAATAGAACTTAAAAAGCTCTTTCAACAAAAGTTGGTTTGAATAAGATATATTGTGCAGTTTTTGAGATATCGGGGTATTTTCGATCAATATTGTGCATCAGACTGTGGAATTACGGAACTCTTCACCGCGTGTTCCGACACGCGCTTGGCCGGATTTTTTTTTTTATAATTTAACATTAATAATATTTCAAATTATTATAATATATTATCAACTTTATCCGAAGTTTCTATGAAACGCTAAATAATGCGTGTTTGAAATGCTCTTGGACAACTAA
Source organism: Zeuzera pyrina (assembly GCA_907165235.1). Taxonomy (NCBI): domain Eukaryota; kingdom Metazoa; phylum Arthropoda; class Insecta; order Lepidoptera; family Cossidae; genus Zeuzera; species Zeuzera pyrina. The sequence goes on from OU015639.1 coordinate 5,458,605, forward strand.
AAGATAGAAGTAATATTAACTCGCACTATGATTATTTACTGCTCACTTGATAAAATTATGAATTATTTCTAACTACTTTATTGCTGATTCAACATATAAAAAGTAAATATGTATATACTATATACCTATTATTCTTATCTAAATCATTTTTTCTATAGTGATTTTTAATGTTATCGTGGGGCAACGATTTACAAGTGGAATTTAAAAAATGCCCGTATGTTCTTCCCTAGACTTTGAGATAATCTCCATACCAAAGAAAAATGGCAGTTCCAGTGTCGTTTTAATTATGGAGTGAGTGTAAGGAAGGGAAAGTACATACATTTTATAAAGCACATACAATGGTTTATTTTCAATCGATTAATTTATTTTTAATGAATCGGCACAAACAGAAAAATATGTTACATCTGCAGTAAATTAAGCAATATCAAAACGCAAAACCAATGCAAAACTAATGAAGTTGCCATACTCTGCAGTTTAGTACACAGTTATAATAGTGGTTTCTTCATTCAAATATTAACAACAATATATTTTATTACATTAACGACAAAGGTAGTTGCTATGGAAGTTGTAGTCACGTTAGTGATACAGATTCATTGTTATATTCAACAAATGGCATCATAAATAGGCAGGTTGCAGGTCGCATGCAACTTATCGCAAATCACATCGCCCGCGCCCACAACCAACTAATTGCTGCAACAAGTTGCAATGTTGCAATGTGCGGTTGCATACAATTTGGGCTCAGTCGTGGCCGTACTGTTCACGGAACAGTACCTACACAGACTACTTATCTATTTCACCATTGGCGCCACAAAAATGAACAGCAAATGGGTCGAAATCTGCTAAATGGCTAAAATGAAACTGAAAATTGTTAAAAAAAATATTAGAAATTTGCATTTTTTTCAACACAGATGTTTTATAGTAACACAAAGGTTATACATGAAATAAATTTTCATACACTTCAATGGAAATTACAAGATTTACAGAGAGTATATAAAAATTGCATGCCAGGAAAATGACGAGAATATCAGGAAAATGACTTTCTCTGGCCGGAAAATTACAAGATACAGAATAATGATTATCCTAATATAAATTCTTAATAATACTTTCAATATTTATGAAATAACGTCATATTCATTACTAAAAATATTCTTAATAACAAATTTTAATGAACTGAAAATATTAATTAAATAAATCAACATTAGTCTCTCTCTCAAAAACTTCATGTTCCTGGTAGGTGTTAGTTATTTTCTTAGTCTTAACAAATGAGATGTATATAAAATTTTTTCGAAAGATAAGTTAATGTGCTACAACTTACACTTAAAAATAATAAAGGAACATAAAATTTCAATAGAACCTATTTAAAAATCATTGAGATCTAATCTTAGAGCTACGCATATTTGTACGTATAAAAAGTTATTGCTCAAAAACTGGCATGGATTTATTAAACTTGTAAAATATTCTTTTCCCTTTAAGAAACAATGATGGCTGAGGGAGACATTCAATTATGTCATCGTAAGCTACGTCATATACAGAATTTTCATCCATTTTAAACAAATTTCCATCATTACCTACTACTTTTAGAAATGTCACTTTTATTTCTCCATCTTCATCGTTCATATCTCCCATGCACAATCCTGCATATTTGTATTCTGTATTTTTAGTGTTAAGTTTAATTAAAACATAGTCGCCATTGCGATAATCTGTCTGATCACGATCATCTGACCTTTGTAACAAGTTCGTTTTATCAACTAATTTCGAGGTACTTGCAACAGCATCTGCTTCAGTGGCACAAACTTGATTGCTAACTGTCAAAAAATCATTGAAAATATGAACTTCATTACTTCTACAATTCTCTGCTGCAGTCATCATCTCAGAATCAGAACTAGAGGAATAAATTGTGATACTTCTTTGTTGTGCATTACCCTTTACAAAATCAAGGCAGCCTATGGAATGATGAGTACATTTGAACATATTATTACAAAAGCAAGTCAGAGATTTCATGTTCAGTTTAAACGAATCTCTTTCACCCACTACTTGGTGGACTTTTAGAGTTCCAAGAAATGGAGGTGCTTTTCCCATGATTGAGAGCTCAACATGTTCGAAATCGTCTTCGGTTATTGTAAATATCTTGATATTGACACATTTATCTTGCAAGATTTTTGACAAAGTGGCCATATCAACAATATCTTGTCCTTGAGCAACCGTTTGGTCAGCAATTTGCTTACAGGTGGCACCTACGCCATCAGGTGCACCTTTTCCATGTACTGCCTCACTGTAGTTCCATGAGAACTTTTGTAATTTGGGGAAGAAGAATTTCATTTTGTTAGCCAAGATGTAAAACAAACCGATTACGGTATTGTATTACTGGTCCATCACTCAGAAAATGTAAATCAGTAACTGATTCAAGAGTATCAGAAATCCAATTCAAAATTGGCTTTAGATGTGCCCATATTGCAGAGGCATCATGATCCAGTACTTCTGATAAAGTACAGAAACATTTGTGGGTTGTGCTTGAGCTAACATTCTTGTCCTTAAAATAAATAACAACAGTATGCAAGCTAAATTGTTTTCTGGAGTTACCGAAATGAAATGCCTGTATTTCAGAGCTATATTTAGTGCTGTAATTTTCACTAAAGTCTGCATGAATGAGAACTTCACTTTCAGTTAGATGTTTTTTGAAAAATTTTATTGCTTCGTATTGGTGAGTAATATGCATTTGATGTTCCATTAATTTTGGTATTTTTTCTTCTAACATCATGACAATGTTATATGGACTGTCAGCATGTGTCACTTTAGCTATGTTCTTTACTGGTTTGTGCGTTTTAGTTATCTTTATATATATTTCTTCTACTCTAGTCTCCCATTGTATGTAGCTCATATGAATGTTATTATCAAATTCTCCATAGGTAATCGTTCGGGTGTTACATTTCATACATTTTCATACAGTTTCAAGAAAATTATTATGATTCGCTGCAGTTATAATCCCTCGTTTGTGTAGCACTTCGAGAAGAAGGTTAAAATTAGCATGGACCAGACATAGACAAGTGTCCCTATCATTAACTGAAGGCTTTTTAATCCAAAATGGTCGACACCTATAAAACGTTGTGAGTGAAACATAATCATTTTCGCGTATATATTTGGCATGCAGCTGCTTTAGAGTATGTAGCAAAAATCTTTTTTGAGTTTTTTCGTTTCTATTTTCTTTGTTTTTTGCACTCTTTTTTACCTGAGCACATACGGCTGTGATTATCCTGTTCAAGAAAAGCAATAATGTTATTCTTTATCTCATCTGTAACAGCATCCTTTCTGAGCTTGCGTTTAGTTTCCAATACTTTACTTGTACTTTTCACACTCTTTATTCTTTTGTATGTCAAAATTTTTTCTTTAGCCAAGACATTGTACTTATCAGAAGCTCCGACCACTATATTGGCAAAAATTTGTTTCTCTTTCTGAGACTTAATTCTCAGACAACTGTTCTTTTATAACTTCGCCAAACAGTAATTATCTTTTTATTTCAGCTGCATTTTTGCTGTCTATCGTTCTTTGAACTTTAGACATTGGAGTGTTACTCGTAGTTGTCTTCTTTGCAATAATTCTTGATATCTTCTTCTGGTAGTATTTAAGTTTATCTTTTAACTTCGATATTTCATCATCTTTTTGCTTCAATATTTTGTTTTTTAAAATCCTGTTCTTTAATGCTCTTTTACGACTCAAAAAAGCTCTTCTGTCAAATTTCGATGTATTAGGGGAAATTTGTGCAGGAACTGCTGGTGTTTGCTGTCGACAAATGGGATTTGATTCTTCCTCTGAATTTGCTGTCGTTGTATTGACCATATGTGCCTTGGTTTGTTCAGATAATTGCTTTCTCCTTTTTCTATACTTGGTACTATTTTCTCGCCACTGTTTTCTCTTAGAACTTTGTTCTCTAGGAGTCAAGTTTTGAATACTTTGTATTTTGCCATCACTTTTATTTTTTTTATAATATTGCTGCTTTTGATTCTTAAATTCTGACAACTTAGGTTTATTTTGTTTGATGCGTTGATATCTTTCCTTTTCCAATTTTCTTTTCCGTGCTAAAATTTCTTCACGATTCTTGGTCTTCTTTGTTAGTGGCATTTTCTTTACCTAGAAAAAGGTAAAAATGCTGAAATACTATACATAGCATGTCATCCACCGAAGCTCACTTTAAGTTCAGAAAAACATAGTCAACATTTTTTATTGCAACGCTTGTAATGTATTAAGGTAACAAACTGTACATAGATATATTATTATTACAATAATGAAGTAATACTGCATCAATTCGTGTGTAAGTTCGCAAGCCAAAAATTAGTGTTATTAAAATCATTTTCCTGTCGTGCCATCATTTTCTTGCTATGTTTTCGCCAGGAAAATGATCACAGGAAAATAATGATTTTGCATAAAACTTAACCTCCAAACTTTAATTGACTGAATTTGATGAATTTTCAAATAAGAACGTTACTTACTATTTGTCCCAACAAATCAGTCTTCGGTCTTCTTTTGAAAATGTGGTTTTTAATCTAGATAATGAAAGCCAGGAAAATGATTTTACAAATGATTTTTGGCCACGAAGGCACTCCATCAAAGCGTGACGTTAAATTGGTAAGATGGTGGATTCCAAGTTGACAGCTAGAGTAAACATTATTATTAACTTGTGCTACCACCAAGCGGAGATTAGTGCAAACTCGATAAAACAGCCATAATTTTCAAGTTAAATATGAGACAGGATAATGACGCACTATTTGATCGCACTCCAAAAATGTGCCATAAAATAATAAATTCTCTGTGTAGCCTTTATGTCAGTTCAAATTGACATTGCCTTATATTGTATCTATAAAATAGGGCACCAAATAAATGTTTAAATTCCTCATTTCTGAAATTATGAACAAATGAATGATACGAAGTGGGGAATTTCCACGGCAGGAAATATGACGATCGACACTTTGTGATGAAATTTCAAATTATTTTATTCTTTTGTAATTGTTATAAGTATTGCGATGTGATTACTAATAGTATCTTTTAAAAGTTAGTCACAACAAACTATAATTTAAAATCCTGGGGTGACAGTTTTTACACTTAGCAGATTTTGACCCAAATAGTAATCTGTATGGAGAAAAATGTTAGAAGAATACAAAAATTCGCCACATTTACACAAAAAAGGTACCCGAAATATTTTTTTCTCTCTTAGATGGTTCAATTGGTGCAGCAACGGCAATCACAAGACTCGCGCTTTTTGAAATTTAAACAACATTGGTTCATTGGTGGCCTTATTACACATAGGTAGGCGCGTATATACGTTGTGGCGCTTGTTCACAGAATGAAATTGCAATCGCGGTTGCTAAAGTGAGTAGAGAAAAGGCAACTGCGACTGCAACAAATTGCAGCAACAAATCGCTAGTCAGATTGCACCGTGAGTAATAGACGAAGAGCCCATGGACTTTTTGGTTGAATGAAAAATAACAAGCCGACACTTACACGGTGTACGACGGCAACCCGGATAGCGTGATTTTTCAAAACCGTCAAAACCGTCTGTACGCCGTTTAAGGGGGGAGAGTTGAAAAGTGTGTTATATGATAACACAAAACGTAATTTTTGCTAACAAGCCGAAAATGCGATATTCGTAAAGATATCAAAAAGTTTTGTTCTGAAGGTGCAAGTTTCGGCCGGTTTGAAAGTGTGGCTGAGGCTGTAGGTTGAATTTAGCATGCCACCTGAAACTTGATATTTTCTAAAAAGCCGAAATTTATTCTAATATCATGCTCGTCACAATACACCTATAAAAAAAATATCGGCTGAATCTAACGTGGAGAACAGTGTATACCGACGAATTTAGGGCTACAGCAGGGACTTAAAATTGTCTAACAAGCGGTCAATAACCTGTTGTAAAATAATACTAAAAAAATTATACCTGATTGAGTTTCTAATCGATTCTTCTCAGTATACAGGCTTTCTTTTCGAACCGAACTAAAGTAGTTATGACGTTTAAAAATACTTCGCAATTTGGTTTTAAATAAATTGATATGGCTTTGAATTTAACAAAAAAAATAATAGAGGGAAGATGTTGAGATATAAAATGAAGAAAAAAGATGAAGAAATTAAAGTACGAAAAAAGAAACTATTAAAGTACAAGAAATGCCAATCTAGTCAAAAAGAGCACTATTTGGTGAAGTATTAAAAAAGCAACTAAAGACAAAAGAACTTTTCAGATCAAAATGATAAAAAAGAAGACTTAACCAAAATTACATCAGGAACATTCGTTGAGAAATATACGTTATGGCGAATGGAAGACACAGGAGACATAACCTATCAAATTTATTGTAATATTTTAATATTAAAAGAACTGTTTATTTTTTGTTTTATATTGTTCAATTATTTAATTCCTAAACTCCAAAATTTACGAAAATAAAAAAAGACTTAATTTTGAATTTTTAACTAAAATGGTATTTTTAATTTAAATACACAGTCCCCTGACATAAGCATCAGTCCCCTGTGTCGATTTTTCAAAAAACGCTCAATATTTTTGAAACTGATGGAAATATGTTTGGTTTGTATCCTGTTCATTATTAACCAGGTAGATATCTATTCCTTCAATACATGTATAAAGTGGTCGAGATAACTGTCTTAGGACGAGTTGCTCAGTTTACAGAGAAACGCCCATAAAGCCTTCATGACCAATATGTACCTCTGAATGTATTTGAAACATTAACAATTTTAATTTTTGATGTTATTATGTAAATGTTAATTTAAATATAAAATTTTATGTATATTATCTACAATATAGACGTGCATAATCTCTTTTTCTTCTAGGACTCTTTCTTCTAGTAGGCGATGCTACCCGTTCCACCCACTTACGTAGGCTTTTGACCTTGACAGAATAGTTTGCTTAGAAATTTGTAAGTATTTCAGGTCTCGTAGGCTAGGTTGTCTGTGGATATATTATGTATGGACAACATAATTTATTAAAAAAAAATTCCGTGCCAAATTTTCTCTTTTCTTTTTAGTTGGGTTCTTACTAATACAGAAACATAGAGGAATGTCGATTTTTGAGTGTCCGTCATCTATTCACTGAATCGATTCACTGCTTGAGATCTATCGTTTCATTCTTCTACTAATCAATCTCAGATCGTCATCCCTAGGAAAATTGTACCAACAAATTAGGTGTGTAGGCACTTTATAACTTAGCTTTATTTTTTTTTTATGTTTAATCCATGCTAAATATAATTTGAATTAATAATAATGAACAAATAATTGAATTATATAAATGACATTTTGAATGAGTTGTTTTATATAAATTAGCTTTGTTACTTATATTATTTACTATTGTGTATGACATATTACTTATATTTCTTTATGAAGACGATTCAAGTGTAATTCGGTTTACCCAGGAATTAAAGTAATAAAAAAAAAGATTAATATTAAATGATTTTGTTACTCGATTTTGTATTCCATACATACATAAATATCTTCACGCGGCGTAGTCAGAGAGGACGGAGTCATTACATATTTCTTTTGGCTCTTCTTGTATTCTATATATTCCTAAAATCACTTTAGTACTTCATATATATACGCATGGTTGTTTAACCAAGTTTTTCAGTGAAACCCCATTTTGTAAAAATATGTTGTTTGGAGAAATATTTACATTTAATTTTATAATTACTTAATTAGATCTATATTTTTAAGATATTTTTATTAACCAACGCAAACTCTATGTGCGACACTGACTGCATGGGTTTCTGCCAACCTTCTTTCATCAAAATTACTTAGGTTAGCAATTTAGTCATGACTACATAACAGACAAACACTTTCACATTTATGTTAACATAGATTTTTGATGAAAAATTTTGAAAAATAAAATCAAAATGAGTTACACAAGAAAGTCTACAAACTCTCTTGGCTATGGCATCAATGTTAATTTCTGGGTGCCTGTGCCTCAACAATGACCCTGATTGTATGAGTACACATTGACACAAATGGATTTAAATAAAGTGCTATGAGATGTCACAAAAGATTAACATTGTAACTGTTGAAATTAACATAAAACAATAAATACGTGTGCATATGAAGTTCAATATGAGTCATGAATTTAAAGATTTTATCAATGATTAAACATTATTCATTGTATTTTAGATAAATGTCGCCTGAGATTTCTTCTGCATGGATTTAAAAAAAGTAGTATATGTCCTTCCCTGAAGCTTAAACTATCTCTATTCTATATTTCATCAAAATTGGTCAAGCCATTTAGGAAGAGAAGAATTACGAATATATGCACACCGGAATTTTATATGTAAAGATTTGTTAACTATATTTTTTGATTGCTTGTTACCATATTGTGGCTAGATACAAAATTTTTTAGTGGCACTTATCTAACTTGTGTAACAAACTTTCAATTTATATTAGTTTATTCACTAAACTACAATAGCTAAAAAACATTTGTTTGCCACAAGAAATGTAACAAAAACAAAATAGATTGGCTTTTTCTTTCCAATTGAAATATTTATTGATAAATGCAGTGATTTAAGTCTCTCTTAAAGTCATTATACTTTAAGGGTGGCAATTATTTAATACTTGGTGCGAGCGAGATGTCAAATCCTTAAATCCAGTTTAAATAGTCCGTATGTAAAGTCTAACGTAAAGCCACCCTAAACTTATTATTAGAATGTTTAAATACTAACCTATTTAAAGTTACATCTTCTAATATATATAAAAATCGATGTTTGTTTGTTTGTTCGTATTTTATGGGCTGCCATACTGTTCATCCTTGCGAGATAGGGAGATAGATAGCTTGAATCATGAGGAAGGATATAGGCTATTTTAAAAATAAAAAATGTGGGCGATGTCGCAGTGATCAGCTAATACATTATATTTTATACATGTATATCTCTTTAAAGCTGAATTTCTTTTGAATAGTCTATAATTATTTTGGACAGGCGAATAAGTGACAAAAAAGTTGCTTAATAAGGAATAATTTTAAATTAACTTTTTTTAACCTACGTTAAAAAAGGGATCTTCTAAGTTTGACCATTGTCTGTCTACTCTCTACATAGCTCTTGAAGATATGTGGAAGAGATAACTCTGTAAACAAATGTGGTATGGATGAGTGTACTCAGGATCATCTGTTTTCCGCTGCCGATAATTATGGTATTATTTGTAAGACATTTTTCTTCCTTCTGTACCTTGTCCTGTAAATTGCGAGATAAATTTCAATAATAATCATATTAAGTTATAATGTATAATTTCATACTTTTATGTGCTTTTATCATGTATTGTGCTCTGATAATTTTTATTTGTTTATGAGTAACTAATTAATGTATTACGTATTTGTACAATTTGTAATTGTGAATGTGTCTGTGTCATATATCTCTTTTTGTTTTGGGTAGATAGTATTTTGTTGGAAAACAGCAAATTAACTTTTCTTAATATTTATCAATCTCCATTTTGTACTTTTCAGTGTTTTATTTGAAGGCAGTTTAATTTTTTTTCTTAAAATTTTTTTATTTGTCCCTTTGAGGAATCTTGGCCTAAATAAATATCTAAGGCAGGTCTGCAATTAACTTTCTTCTAATTCTGGAGTACAACGATATACAAGAGAATCATCAATATAAATAAAAGTTATAACCAGGTCCTATTATTTGGTGTATTTTCGAAGTCCAAGTTCCAATACCGGTGAAATTTAAATAGAACCACCTCTGAAGTATGACCCACCAAACAAAAGACGGATCATCGAAATCAATTCATAATCGCATAACAAACATACCAAAAAAACATACAAACGAATTAAAAACCTCCTTTTTTTGAAGTCAATCAAAAACTAGCCCTTCCTTCGCTGGGCATAAATAAAAATATAATAAGAAATAATTGATTTTTGTTTGTGATTGAAATAATTTTTTTTTCTCCTTCTGCACTCTCATGTTTTTTAATGTCTTGTTTTCACTACAGCAACATTCGATATACAATTAAGACAAACTGTGTGGACATATAATTAGATTAAATTAAAACAAGCAATTGAATAAAACATGATTAAAAACAAATGAATAAAAAAAGACATGATGCCTTTTGTTTTTATTGACAGGAAATAAATATATTTTATAAAACTAAATAAAAAAAATGTGGCAAAAAATGGTAGAAATGAAAAAAAAATTGCTTAAAACCTACAAATAATTCCTCATACAATAGTCAAAGTCCCATGCACCCATGCTGATACATTTAGTAGATTTTAATTGATGGATGGAGAAAGAAAAAATGATTTTCATTATATTTAACCAGATAATGCAAAAAAAAAGTAAAATATCATTTAAGCATTTAAGCAAAATTAACCAAATAAATACATAGTGTCTAACACTGTTAAGTCTTCTAATTACCTCCTGACCTACATCTTGGTTTATTATAGTTCTATGTATATAAACATATAATGTATGTTACATATGAATATGTATTATAATTAGAAAGCCAAAAGACTGCATGAATGTTTCAATGTTTTGTAACAAATTCTAATCATGAATTACTAAACTACAAATGTAATTTTAATTTACTATTGCAGTTTATTATTAACTAACCTAACCTGTGACCTCACTAATTTACCAATAGAAAATGATATTATAGCCTGTTTTGATGAAAGGTACAGATTTTAGTTTCGGCTAAAACAGACTAGCACTCTACCACTTTGTGCATTGAACAGTTGAATACATTTTAGAAACCCACATTTCTTTTTTGAATAAATTAATATGGATTAATATTTCCATAATAATTATTCTCATAAAACATGTATATTCTCATAAAATAATTGTGTTCTCGTAAAAGTTTTAAGTAAGACTATTAGACCTATTTTCATTACTGTTTGAATTGAGTGTTTGGAAAATTGATGATTACTAAACAAAACTTAATACTGAATTCTCTAAACTTAGTGCTTATTTATAAAAGGCTATCATGGCAGAAAATAGTCTGTCCTCAATGTTTCGTCACATAGAAATCATAAAATTTGCATACTGTTTACTTTTTTTTAGACCTATTTACAGGAAGAAACTTGTCCTATTAGCAAACACGTCACTAACAATTTAATGTTTTTTTGCGCTACATTGTAACATTGGCACGACCTTTACAAGCTCTGAGGAAGCGAAGAAGCCAAAGTATATAATTGGATAATCCTAGCACGGCTTTCTCTCGCAAATCTAGTGTTTTCATGACATACGCGTCTTGTCAAATAGGTCACTGAACTGGCCAAATTCGATGGGATTTTTTGGGCGTGAACTACAATTATTAAGACTTACTTGACTTTCCCGCCGCAATACTGACATTCGGGACCCTGCCAACCCTCGTTACACACGCAAGTCTCATTCTTACAGACACCGTTACAGTTATGATCGCTACATCTACAAAGAACACCATCACAAAACAATAACACTATGAGAACTGAACAAAGAAACGGCGAGAACCACGAGCATTTTCGTCTGTACTTTGATTTGAACAGAAATAAGAACATTTGCAGCGACTCTACCATTTTGATAGATGCATTTTCAACAAGTTTTGTTAGCTTGAACGTAAAGAAAACCAAAGTCGTGTAGTTATCGTACGGTACTAAATTGGCGTTACCATATCAAAATTATAATGTCCCATAGATTACTAAATTAATCTATGGATGGTGAAAAAATATCGATATATGATAATATCGATATATCAAACAAGAAATATCGTTCTTGTTTGATATATCGATATTATCAGACGTTATATTGTTTATCGATATATCGATGCAAAATATCAAGTATCGAAACGTATCAAATACGATCTTTTTCAAATCTATGAGTAGGACTTAGTTATTAATTACTAAATACAATCAAATTACGAAATAAATTATATGTGAAAATTTTGAAATTGAACTTGAAGCATGTAAACACTGCAGTTATTAAAATATGCAATTGATACTAAACACGTTTTATCTCAAACATTTAATGAACGTTCAAATGGTTATGAAGGCTTACCGATATGTCGATATTATTTTTTCGATATATCAATATCGATATTAATAATTAAAAAAATACGATCGATCCGATATATGTCTATATTTTTGGCCCTTCCTACATTCCTAGATCAACTTTTAATAATTTAAAGTACATACATATTCTAACGTTAATATTTACAAACTTAAAACTACGGACATTTTATGTGGATGAAAAGTAAATATAAAGAATATAATTCTTCTTGTAACAAATGTTTAAAATAAAGTTTAGAAATTGTAAATAATAACTAGTCATGTCTGTTTTATGTTAAGTTTAAACTTTAAACTGCGAAAATATTTTTCCAAAAGTCACGTCATAAATAATATCTGCGTCTTCGATCATTTCTGCAAACTAGTATTTAAACGAAAAAAATGCAAACGATCTAAAAATAGTGAAAGCATTGTTAAAGCATAGTTAATAGTGTTGTAATAGTCTTTACATCGTGACTTCACCCAGAGCTTTCTGATCTCATTATTTCATTATTGTAATTGATACGTAACGTAACGCTTCCAAACAAAGAACCGCAAAATAAATAGGGAGAGAGGGTATTTTATTATATGGTAGTACTAACTTGACATTTCGGTGTAACCCTACGTTAAAATTAAATTGTAATTATTGTAAAAAAAATATTAAAATAATGTATAATTCCTTAAATTGAAATGTAATACTACTAACTACTAATATGAAACAAATAAAACAATTTTTTTCTTCGTAATTAAAATTAATTTTTCATTTGTTAGTCACAAATAAACAATTTAATTTGTATGCCATCTCTTGTTATAATTTTTCCAATGTAGTCTTATTTATGAATTTGTTACTAGATGGCGCTAATGACCACTGCAAGAATATTCATGCATTCATGTTCTTGTAAGTAATTTGTCAATTTGTTAGGTGCCAGTAAAAATTTTAAAATAATTTAGAACAATTTGTAAAATATAATATACTTCAAGTAACATTTTAAAAAGATAAACTTGCAGCGTATTTTTGTACGTACTAAGTATAAACCATACTTTAAATACGTTGGTTTTAATACAAAAAAATGTGAGCATTGAAACCTCTATAGTTTATTCAGAAAAATTCAAAAAAATAGTTCTTTGTTATCATTCGACCCATGCAAAAAGACATTGTTAAGAAAACTACTTACTGAAAAGGTATGAAATATAACACTTCTGGGGGTTATTCACAAACGTCGGAAACTTTCCGTGGCGAAAAGGCCGATCGTCGAAAAGCATAAATTCAAATATATATAATATAAGTATAATACGATTTCGAATTTGTGAATCGCGTGTAGACAAAATCATCGAAAAGTTTCCTGTCGGATACGGAAAGTTGAGTTTCCGACGTTTGTGAATAATCCGCTGCAGTGGACTACTCCATGCTAATAACGATGATAGATTACCAGTAAGAGTTAATAGAATAAATAACTACTGTTCTTGCTATTTCTATTTTAGTACAGATTCTTTACATAAATTTCTTTTATAAAAAAATATATTACTTTTTTGCTATGACAAATACTTTATTAATAACAAAAAAGTACATCATTATATTGTAATTACTGCACAAAGTAAATGTGATTTTTATTTATATTTTTGATTGTTCAATAAAAAAAAAATTGACCAGATTTTTTTTATTGCCATTGAACAATCCAATGCCATTGAACGATACAGTATAACATAATTACGTATATTCCATTTTTATAATTTGTAATCCATCGCCTTCCGTATCAATTTTCAATGCTACTATGCACCCTATAGTTGTCTGGAAGAGATCGCTCTAAGCGAGACCGCCTATTGTTACGTTTTTATTTTTATAAACCTTAATGTTGATTTTGTTTCTACCCTGATGTGTTGGCAATAAAGAGATCTATCTATATATCTAACAATCCACGCAGACTAAACTTGGCATACCTAATTTTCTTAACTAAGTATAATAGATACATGAATATAAATTAGATAAATAAGAAAAAAATAGAATATTTCAGATTAGAAAGTAGTTACCTACCAACGCCAAAATTTAATTTGTCATTCATTCATCATTCGTTCATCTGGGTTAATTACATAAAGTAAGTGTATTACGCTAGTACCTATACCATGTTTTTGGTTAATGGTTAAGTAGGAGATAGCTACAACCCATTATGTAGTAATAAGCATATGGAGTAAGTAATATATGTATATTATATGTACACACTAAATTATTGTAATAAAAGTTTGAAAAGTAAAGAACTGGAAAATTTAATTCAAATAAAAATTAAATTAACTACCTATCTAAAAATTAAATAATGTTATTCCATATTTATTTCAAACCACATACAATCAGACACTCATTCATACATTCGTATTTTCCATTATGATTTATCATTTTTTACATGTACCTACAGTTAGAATAAGTGTATTAATATACATATATAATTTATCAATATTTTTTAGCCGGTATTGGTAAACATTTTCATTTTGTTAAACCACGAAAAAGTTTGAAACACGAGCGATTTAGTGAAAATATTTTTTAGGAAATGTTAAGTAAGTAGCTAGGTACTTAGATTTTATCATACATACGTACATATTATCCTCACGTTGTACGCCTAACGGGATAATCAGAGCAGCCCCCTTATTCACAAACGTCGGAAACTCAAGTTTCCGTATCCGACAGAAAACTTTTCGAAGATTTTGTCTGTACGCGATTCACAAATCCGAAATATTATTATATTTATATTATGTATATATTACATTATAAATAGTCGTATTCATAAATCCAAGCCGTCGGATTGAATTTATGCTTTTCGACGATCGGCCTTTCCGCCACGGAAAGTTTCCGACGTTTGTGAATAACCCCCCAGATGGGGCATCAAGCGTCGCGGTCTTTAAATGTGCCTAAGTATTTGTGTAAGTATTTACTTCTTTCTTCGCCTATTATAGCTTCTCAAATTTGATTTAGGTAGGTACGTATTAGCCAAACCTACTTATTTATTAAAAACTTAATTCTGCATAATTTAAAAAATAGAAAGATGTTCATGAGCAAATCCGATTCTGGCGATGAAGTCAAATAAGTCTTATTTACATTTATTAGTGAAATTTTAGGTTCTTTATGTTTTTTTATTTTAAAATGTTTTATTTTAATGCCAAATGTTGACAGCTTACATAGCTTTACATAGCCATACAACTTTAGATCGCCATTCTAACTCGTGACAACAAAGTGGATCTAAAGACTTAAAATCGGTTCAGCCATTTTTTAAGTACTTAGAAGAGGGAATTAAGAATTATCGCATTATAGGTACCCGTACTTACTTACGTCGCAAATTAGGAATTGCGATATTGTCAAATTTGAAATTGGAAAAGTTCGAAATTCACGGAGCCTAATTTAAAGTAATTAGAATAGTTTAGCCAAATATTCGGTTTCCGGCCTGAGGTTGAATATAGTATTCGTTGCGGCATTAATATAAAGCTATGGTTGAAATCTTCTGAAAAGTCTTTTACGTATAATTTTGGGGAAAGCCTGCTCTCATTTTACTGGAGAATGTCATATCTTGTTTTACTGTTATTCCATTAGGTAATATTACTTTCTGTTGTTGCGTGGTCGTTGCACATTGATTTGGCACCGACTTTAATCACTGACAAATTTAATTATTTATGTATTTGTATCGTATTTATAAAGTTATTTTTGTACTTGAGTTTTCATTAGTAAGTGATAGTTATTTTGTAATTTTCATTGTTTGTTTTTGAAGTGGGTTTAAATTTTTTGTTATATAGTTTTTCATTTGTCCCTTTTTAGTGACCTTGGCCTAAATAAAAATCAGGGTAGGTGTACATCTCATTTCTTTTCTAATTTTGGAACTGAATGATATACTAAAGAATCATCAAACAATCTCAATATAAATAAAACATTATAAACAGTTGGGATTATTTGGTGTATCTTCAAAGTCCAAACTCCAATGTCAGTGAAATTTAAATGAGACCACAAGCTACACTGAACACAACGGAAAAAGATTGAACAGACGGAAAGATCATTGAAATCGGTTCATAAACAAAGACGTAATGTCCTGAACATACATAAAAAAATACATACCTACAGACAAACAATGAACTTTCTTCTTTTTGAATCAGTTAAAACAATACGGGTTGTCACCTAGGTAAATAGATATTGGGTGGATGATCCACACAGAGCACTCAACCTAAAGAAATGCAATTTTATTCACTACTGCTCAGTTTATATACACTAATAAGTATCAAGTATCAACATAACCTAAATTGGACATATATTTAAATATTTATGTAATGGCTTATTGCTCTACTTGGTGTTATGGCAATAACAGCAAAAAATCAAACTATAAAACAGAACGGCAGTAACTGCAAGTGTTTAACATAGACGTAATTTGTTCTCATACAAAATAAATGAGATTGCTGCTCCATAGGTTGAGTGCTTCATGATGATCCATTAGCATCCACATATAGATTATAGGCCCTCTGTGTCTCTTTTTGCCGTTTTGCTGTGGAACCCTAAAAAGTCAGAGTTCAAAGGCAACTTGAACACTGCCAGTAGATTGTCCACTAGTATACCTCGGCCACTCTTTACTGGGCCGCTACAGTGCTGCAGTACAGTACCTACGATGTATGGCCGGAAATCCCGAATACGAACGTACTTACTATAATAATTCTTACCTCATTTATTTGTGAGAAAACAATTCATTGTGGACTCGCAGGAGTGTTTACAACACATGTAGGTAGGGACACTGGATTTTAAGAAAACCCGGGGGTGCTTATATTGCTCCCCTCCCACGATATACCTATGTGCAATTTTCGCATAAAGAATTCGTAAAAAGAAATTCGTGATACTCTCGCGCGTTAGAAATGAAACTATTTAGGTTCTAGTCTTTATTGATGATTTTATTATGTCGTGATAATGAAATGACTACTTATTATTTCTTTTACTCGACATATTCCTTTAATTCATATCATAAGAAAGACATTATGGGTTTACGATAATTCTCGCTCTTTCTTTACAGTGTAGAGTGCGTATTACGCATTTGACAGAGAGGTAAAAACGATATTTCCACACTTCCCTTTCAACTGCGGGTTAAAGTTGAAGAAGAGGAACTTTTTACCTTTTATCTGATCCAGGCTAATTCGCTCTATCGTGTCTGAATAAGTTTCACGTCAATAATACGAATAAGTAACAATTTTTGCAATCCAAAACTTTGAAAATAAATGCCTGCCCTAATAACACAATGTTTTTAATTGATTACGATATCATTATATGCTCTTTTTTACAGACTACGGGATCGTATCTTCTGTAAAAATGATTTGTAAGATGTCCACTGTTGATAGTCAGTACCTAATTTAATAAAATAAACTTTTACTGTTAAAAATAAAAACCAATAATTTATATGCAACATGGTCTTATTGATATTCGTTGTTTCTTTTCGGATTTATATCGCCGATTAATTATATTTGTATGCCTCAGGTCATGGGTGCTCCGCGCGCACTAATGATTCACATGCACCCACATAGTCGGCGTATATAGGATATTATATAAGTATATAATATAGTATTGCAAGTATAGTCGATAGATTATACTTGCAATTTATTAGACTTATTAGATACTTACTGCAACTTATCAGATATAATAAGTTATTGGATTGGGGTGTTTTTAAGAAAACGAAAAAATACGTAGGTAAGTATATTGTTTTGGAGGAAACACTCCTCCAAATGCCTCCAAAAGAAATAATTAATTCATCGCTATTCGTTTCTAAGACCGAATCACGGTGCCTAATATTTACTACATTTGTTTTCGATTTTTGTTACACGGCTACATTCTATCTTTTATATTAGTTGGATATTTCATAAAATGGTGGCGTCTCATAGAGTCCCAGACATGATAATAATATAAGCTCAATTCTACGGACGTACGAACCTACGCGAATAGGAAAATCTTCCAACTATGTAATTCTTGAAGAAGATAAAATCTAATTGAATGCGTGTCTTGTAAAAAAGATCTAATTCGATAAATCGATACGGATTTAGCGTGTGCAATCATCCCCTCTCCTGCACTGAACACAGCTGCACATTGGCCAAGGTCAGTGCCATTGTGGTTGCGGAGTGCATTGCCCAAACGACTGCACGGCAAAAATACACGCACACACCCAAATATACATAGATATACTATATGTACATTCACGTGCTGGCCGGATGCTTGTAGTGGAACACGCGAGTCGCGGACAAAAAGTATCCAAATTATGGGTCAAAGAATAATTTTTTTATTAGGTATATAAAACAGACAAGTCACTTTTACTTTTACCAACGCGTATATGGTGAAAGCCACCAAGTGAGTGCTTTTCTTATGATAAAATTGGGTGAGGAGCTAACAACGTATTGCTATCATGATAAACCTACTTCGGAACTATTTTATAATGTCTTTGGTTTTATATTTTGTTTATTTTTCATAGCTGTTTTATTCGGTTGCAACAAAATCAATTGTTACAGCAAGCTGAAGTTTACTAGACCATTTTCCTATTTTTGCAATATCAATCCAAAATATTACGTAGATTATATTGAAAATGGCGTCAAGACTTACATAATGTGCATAATATACATATTTTGATTTTTATGTACAGAACAGATAAAGTGACTTCGTTTTAGAAGTATTTTATTGTATTTTAGTCTTACTTTAGCTGAGACGATAAGATCAAATCTTAATCGTACTTTAACTACTCACTAACTACTGTAGTAGTTACTACTAGTACTCACTCTTGCTTAGAAGATGCTCGGAGCGTTGAATTGAAATTGAAAACAAATTGTGTTTTAAAAATTAATAATCTACAGACTAGCACACCAACTTACGCCGTGACCTTAACTTAGGTTGCCACGCGATGAATTGGGAAATAGCGTGAAATATTTAGAATCCAAGTGAATTATAAAAATCCTTTACCAATGTTGACCAGGCAAGCGATTGAATTCGATATTCTTAACTCATTTGTTATAATAATAATTTACTATAGTGTCACTTTGTAAAAAAATGAAATAATGTTAAATAGGAACTTTACGGCGTATGCAAAATATGTAACCCTTTGGATTTGGAAGTCTAGTCTCTGCTTAATTATTCTTTGATAGCAATACAACCAAAACAACCTGACAAGTGTCAAGTACCCGAATTGCATACTTACACACACAGACGTACAAAGTGCTTAAGCGTTTATGCACACAAGCACTATCAAGTTAACTGAAGTCAAGAGCAAGAGAGCAAGGTCATGGTTACTCTTTTGGCGACGACCACTCGACTATTTTCGGTTAATTTCGGTTTCATTCGCCGCCTGCGCTTGCGCTGGGTCAGGGTTGGGCGGCGATTTCTTTTTTCTTTTAAAAAGGCCGCTCAAGTTTTGTATAGTTAGGTATTTCGAAACATTACCTATATATTACTAAGAAATAGTACATAGGTATATATTAAAAGGACATAGGTAAAAATAATAAATATACCTGCTTATTGCAATAAAAATGTGGATATACTTACATAAATTTACAAAATTATTTGTAACGACTCGTATTTATTTGTAGTATTTTATGAATATGAAGCTGAAAGATCACATGTTAAACTTATTTTGAAACAAAGTGATTGAAACATCACGAAACGCGTCACAGTGTTCAGTTTGGTTAAAAAAGGTGTTGTTACCTACTCATCTGTTAAAACTTTTGGTTGCCGAAGTTTTCAAGTAACAATTACCTACTTGATTTGATATTTTTGTTTAATAGCTTTTTACCAGATAAATAAAATATTATTTTTCATTAAAGAAATTTATATCCTAATAAAGCATATATAATTATAAAGTGGCTATTCACTAGAAATTTCAAAGACAAATGCGTTCTTACAACGTGAAGTTATCTATTTAACTACCCACGTGTTTGTTCCCTTCTTGCATGAAACTGGACAAATTAATTCGGCGACTTGAACTTGATCTGACATACTGCTGTGTGTCTCGATTTCTTTGTAGGTACACATCTACCATGAGTGTAAACACAAGCTATTCTTTGTCAATTCCACGCGAACGAAGCCGCTGGTAAAATTAGTTTCAATAGTAAACTATTTTAGTTAAAAAAATACCTATCAGGTTTCATAGCACTCGATACAAATACAATATGCCAAATTGAAGACTCGTTATAAACACGATTTGTTCCTTTTTGGCGGCAACAGCGTTATGCGTTGCGGCCATTTTGAAAGCTTTTTTCGATAAAAAAACTACGACCTTGAGACCAAGTGGTCTGCCCGTGGGCTTGACGAAAAGGGAATCAACAGTCGAACTGTTAAAAACAAAATTGTTTTGGTTACGGAAATGTACAATTTGTGGTTTTTTGGTTAAGATTATTCTCCTACTGTACATTATTTTGCCATTGTTAAATATTTCTTTCAATAATTCTTTTGCGTTTCGAAATGAGATGTGACATTTGTTGGATATGCCTTGTCAAGTTAGCGTACGTTATTTTAATTTTATATTGAAAAAGTGGGTTTTGAGGTAAGTGGCTTGGTGCTTAATTTGTTACAATTTAAGTTGACAAAAAAATCGTTGTTTGGAGTAGTATAATATCGCATCTTCTAAATGATAATGATGTAGGTACCTGCTTAATAAAATTTAGAATTTCGAGATAGTAATGAACTCAATTACTTGACTACTTAGCTACTAGTACTACCTATCTAAAATACAAGAGTAGCGTCCAATAAAAAGTGAGAATGCAGTAAAAATTCTTTGGAAGATTTTAGATCCCAAAAACAAGTTTTTGTCTTTAGTTTTTTTAAATAGGGGTGGTTTCCAGTATGTTGTAGCATGTTGATAAAAACGAAATAAATTTAACAACGCGCGATTATTGATGCTTGAAAAACTTTACTATGGAATAAGCCAATCAATCTTTACGGGATACATTAGATGTAAATGCTAAATGTATTTTATAATTATATTGCATGTTGGTAGGTCGAATTGAAAGATGGAAGAACATCTACTAAAATGATCCCCGCTAGGGACGCCCTGTGACAACAGTAGATAAAGGTATCTACAGAAAAAATTGTTAAAAAAAAAATGTTTTAACAGATTGTGGTGCCGCGGTGCATTTTATTGTTGAATAAGCTTGGATTCGATAGATAATGCTTATAAGATTGCTTGGCGATGAAAAAATATCCGCGCGTTGGGTTATTAGAATGTTTACTAATGCGCAAAAACAAATCAAACAATATTTCCCGACTCTTTATGGAACTGTTGCAACAAGATCCTGATAGTATTTTGGCTCGATTTATATAACAATTGACGAAACGTCTCGCTTCACAAATACAATTTCGTAACAAAATTACAGTTTATGACTTGGCAAATACCATAATTTCTACTTCAAAAAATTCAAGATGAGTTCTTCCGCTGGTAAGACCATGGGCTCTATTTTCTGGGATAGTGAAGGAGCAATAACGATTGAATACCTGGATTAGGGAGTCACGATTACGGGCATATTATATACAGAACAAAAAAAAGAATCGTGCACCGAAATTCGCGAAAGACGGCGAGGTAAGCTAGCGAAGATTGTCATCAATATAACGTCCCAGCTCACAAATTCGTCTTTAAGTTTTGTGATGGGTGCAATCCGAGAGACTGGCTTTGAAATGCTTGAGTATCCTCCGTATTTATCGGACCTTGCCTCTAGTGATTTCTAATTATTTCCGATGTTAGTCAAAGTCAAATCAATTTATTCAAGTAAACCCAATTTGCAAGGTGTTTTTGAAAGTCGAATCTACTTTAGTTCGGTTCGAAAAGAAAACCTGGACACTGAGAAGAATCGACAAGAAACTCAGTCAGGTGTAATTTTTTCAACATCATTTTACAAAAGGTTTATTAAAATACAAGATTCAGAAAGCCAGTAAATGCGCATGCAGAGAAGATTATTTCCTGACTATTGTTTTATCTTCAACGAAATCGTCTATTTTATAGTATGATTGTCTAATAAATGTGCGTTTTATAACAAATCTAAATCTGTTTTCTTTTAATTAAGCAACTTCCTGAGGAACTTTATTATAAAAAAGAACGCAATTACCAAAAAATGAAACATTTGACTTATGTAATTTAAATTTTAGAATATAACCAATTTATTATGACCTCGGGTGATCATACCATTAATATCGCCTTTGTTTTCAAACAGATTTATATTTTTGCTCGTATACATAATAGTTATGAAAATGTAGAAAGACGGCAAGTTGAGTAAATCAATGTCTTTAAAACGATCTCTTAGAGATTCTCAAGCATATTATAGATGGCACGTGTTGGTCTTTTTTGTAAAATAAAAATGGAGTTAATATGCGCCGCTGATCCCCACAGCAGAAGGCCATAGGAAGGTTGAAGAAGTATCTGAGAGGACAGCGATTTTAAGTGACAGTAGTCTCTGTAGTACGGAAATTTTTGGGATAAAGTTCTTTATGGGAGTTCTTTATGAAACTAAATTTAAGCTTAGAAAAAAGGTATTCTAAGTGTTATACGTTAAAAGGTGACTATGTCAGAAAATAAAATAACATTAAATAAAAGGTTAAAATAAACCTGGAGAGAAATGCAGTATAAATTTAAACGATTCCGGTTGTGCAATAAAAGAAAAGTTTTTAATTTCTTTCCCCAATTTATTTATAAAATAAGTTAATACTGACGTCACTAATTTCAGACTAACCTCATGGGTTTTCAAAATATTAATTATATTTATATATGTATATATTATAGACATCAAAACTTTAATTTCAAGAAGTATGAGCTTCGTTCCAAAGAATACCTCTAGGTTCTAAAATTTTGTATTGTACCAATATTATTATGATATTTTAAATTTCACAGTTAAAAAAGCTTATAAGGTTGATTCTGATAAGAAAATTAGAGATAAAATTACAAAAAATTGTTTCTTAATATAAACATAAAAAATAAATACACTAAAACAATGTAATCGAATTAACTTTATTTTAAAAAGTTAGTAATTGAACATTACTCAACATAGTAGGTACACATTACTACCTTGGAAGTGTATGAGATGTTAATCAGATAGCCAGCCGAGCGGTCCTACCAATGATTCTTACAAGTATTCACGGTGTCCACGAAGCCCAAAATGACTGCCGAAATGATGAAATCCCACGGCTAGCCGAGCAGTTCCTCCAATGGTCTTGATAAATATCCAAGGAGTCTACATTACACGAAGCTAACCGATTGAACGTATAAGTCCAGAGATGTTACTCCGAGATGGTAACTAATTAATATATAAATCCAGGAATGTTACTCCGAGATGGTAACTAATTAATATACTATAAAACCAGGAATGTTACTCCGAGATGATAACTAATTAATATATAAAACCAGGAATGTTACCCGAGATGGTAACATATTAATTTATACAACTTGGAATGTTACCCAAGATGATAACATGTTAATAAACTTCATAATATCCTCCAAATTTATTAAAGATATATTATATAAAGAAAATGGTAGTATTAAAAGCCTAGAGATAATCTAATCGCACCTGTTAATAGGTAAAATAGATACTTATATCAGAATCTATTTCAAAAATTAAAAAGGTTAACCTACAAGATAGGTATAACCTGAAACTATTTAGGGTAAGCCTGAAATATACCTGTCTGCCTGAATAATGGATACACTCGGAGAAATGAGTATTCCTACAAAAAATATAAGAGCAACTTGGAACTACATAGGGGTAGCCTAAAACTGAAATTGAAATCGGGTTAGCCTGAAGCTGTCATTGAAACCCATGAGGTCTCAATCATGGGATCTCTTTTTAGAGTTTAGTGAAAAGTAAAATAAACAACCACAGATACTTCCTCATCAGGAATTTGGATGGCACTGGGATGCCTAAAATAAATACTTCAAATAAAAAAAAATTATAAAACAACAATTAATGACGGCCGTAGAGCCACCACCAAAAACATCGTAGATCTTCCATGGCTAGGTCATTACGGAAAAGAAGCTGAAAAATAATAATCTCAAAATTCAGCAGAATCTACTAAGAATTCAGTCTGAAATATTATTAGTATTTGTCTTCATTTTCTCACTTTTACATTTAACTTTCATTTATCCGTTGCTACAGAACTTTAAATAAAGAAAAAAAACTAACTTCCTTTTAGCGATTTAAATATAAGACCACAGATTAATTAGTTTACTACCGTAAAATAAGACTTTATTACCGAGAAGATTAGAACTCAATACAACTAGATAATGACACACTCAAGGTTATGTGACGTTTTAAAAAAATGAATTACTTAGAACTTCAATCTCTCTTGACTTCGTTAATATTTTTTAGGTACTTACGGCAAAAAGTTATTCTCACTTTACTCACAGACATCGCTAGGAGGCCACAAATCGGACTCTGCCGCCTCCTGCCGTCTATTAAGAAATTAATTGTTACTTGTATTTTTTTTCCACACATTTAGATACGAACATTACCTCTACAGCAGTCTGCCTGAAATTTCCATTTTGATGCTCTCGTTCTCTTTAATCATAATTATCTGGATACCAATTTAAGACAGTTAATACAAGGGTGTGTTACTTAGAAATGAAACAAATATGCATTCAACAAATGAAAGAAATTTATTGTATACAGGTTTTAAATATCCTCGCACATTCTTACACCTGCCTAGCCATCCATTTTATTAAGATATTTAACGTAAGATATAAAGATCTTAAAGGTTATAAGGATACCTATTTATGAAAAAATTCCGCTTCGAATGATGATACTGTACACCAGTTTTAAACACTTATGAAACATATCTAAATATTCTACAATTCCAAATTCAAATCAACTTTTTTATCGCCTAGCGACGTTTTTGGACGTTATTATTTTTGATATCAAAAATGTTCAGTCGAATCGTAAGCTTAGCTTTGAAATTCTTCATCACTAAAAATTTGACTAGATTCAACACATTGTGCCAATCACATTTTTTTCCGCCAATTTTTCCACTTTGCAAAGTAACGAATTAAAAATAAGTATGTAGTTATATAAACTGTATACATCACTTTTCTTACTGAGGAAGTGAAATATATAATATGTATAATAAAATAAAATAATTAATTTTATCCTTTAAATTAACGCGAATCTATGCATTAATCTGTAATGAAAAATTAAACAATAATAATAAAAACTAAAGGAACAAAATAACAAAAATATAGAGGCGAGTAAGGTATATTGAAAAAAATATTTCCATTAAAACTTGTACTCAATAATAAATAACAATATTATAATTTGATCTTGTTAGCTCCTTTAGCAATTTATATATTATTATTAAATAAAACATGAGCCTTTCAATTAATTATTTAGGAAATAACAGTGTCTATCTCATACATTGGTCCTTTTCCTAGCCGAATTTTTTTAAATCACGATTATAATATTTTCTTGAAGGAAACATTCTCAAAATGAACTAACGCTCCTCAGCAGTGTGATGTGATTTGTTATATCTAAGCGTTTTTCAAATAAATATACCATGAAAATATTGTAAGTAGTCAAATTTCATACTATCCATCATTTCAATAAAGATAACATTATATTTAATATGTCTAAAATTAAATGCTTCGTGTTGTACATATGTAATATTTTTTTTAAATGAACTCCGAAACTGTTCGAAAGTTAAGTCTGTTAAAGACTTTAAAAACTCACTTCAATACCCTATTCCATTCCATGATAATTCTAACTGTCAATAAGTCAATTATTGCAATAATAGTGCAATAATTATTCTTTAAAATTAAACACCTAGAATTAGATACAGTTGTAAAGGAAAACGATTAGTGGACAATAAAGGTGAAACTTACATTTAGATGATCGCACCCTTTGATCGTTTTTTACCTACAATACACAAGTTCTGTGTCAAAAAATCCTTTGATCAACAATCTGTAAATGATTATCTTGTAGGTATAAAACTGTCATACACAGGGCACAGTCACACAAACAACGTGTGTACAAATCGAAGGCTTAGAAATTAGTTCTGGCAATGTCTTTTACGATTTCCGTCTAAAGAAATCTTCGCCAAATTTAAAAAGCTTTCAAATTCAAATATCGAATTCGAAATTCGAAAGTCAAATTTAAAATTGGAATTCCGCTTCACGCGACGATTTCGTTTGTTCGGAAATGTGTGTGATTGTTAAGAAAAGATAAATTGCACTCAACACATTATGTATTCACAAAATCTCGCTGAATTCTTAAATTATTATAGTTTTTACTAAAAAAATGCAACTTCCCTTCATTGTCTTTTTGTTCCTGGACCAGTGGAGGACCATTCAAAGACTCTAAACCTAACCCTTATAAATTTATTACATTTACGAAAAAAAAATAACAAAAATATTAAAGAATTACTACCGGCTACCTATTAAATTGAAAATTACACTATAGTATTAACTAAAATGCTTAAACTATGTGGAAAATGATTGAACAATATACAATAAAAATGATTCACTATTAAATCAGTGATCTCTAAAATAAGAGAAGAGGTATGTTAACAAAGTAGGAATTTAGGTATAAAGTTAAGATAGGTAAGTATATATAATATTTGAAATTTTATACATACAATTTAACTTGATGATAATATGTAGGTAACAATGTAATCGTGGTCGAGTTGAAATGTCTTCAATATTTCGTCAATTAACATTCGTTTGAGGTATTTGAGCAGATTCTACTAAATATTTTTTCGCGATTTTTTTTCCTAAACTTTGATAACAACCGTCTTCAGCCTATTGCAATATTTCATTTTTAAATTAAGCAACAAAGTTAAAAAATATCAAGCTATGAAACATTAAGTATTATGTTATAAAGGTGTAAGTTATGTTTACAATGCTGTTTAGTTTAAATTGTATAGAGATCACTGTGTATAACATTTAGTGTTAAGGCGGCTTATACCATTTGTACAGACCGACCCAGTGCTGTAAGCACTCGGTTTTAAACTACTACATATCAGTCGCAACTCTCTTTTTTAACCCGGGAATCGAACCCCAAACACTGCACAAAAACAATGACATGTATAACATTTCAATATAATATTACAATAATATAAGGTTATTTTAAAATAAAGCAGCTTAAAATTAACTAACGTTACAAAATAAGATTAAACAACATAATGATTTGTTCCCGATGCAAAAAATATTTATAATATAATTAAAAATGATCTAGTAACATTCTAAACGGAATGTTTATTAATATCTAAATTCTTTTTTTTGCAAATCGTCCCATCCTATTATCTCTGTACAAACTTACACAAAATAACCTTTTTTAAGCTATCAACAAATGTCCTCGCATAACACACAGATTTGTGTACGTATCTGTAAAAGAGGTTGTTCGATTTTTAAACGCAATTCGAAATGCGGTCCGATGTGGCTGTAATGTTAGGACACAACGGAAAAATATAGATTTTTTTATATGTATTCATCCAATGTACAAAATATTTTTTCACTCAGTTAAATGCATGAACTTTTAATATAGATGAATTTTAAAGATTAAATGCTAAAAAGACATCGAAAATTATACACAGAAATGAATGTGAAAGATGCTATCGACTAGTTTTAAAATTTGAATATAAAAATTTTTGTTCAAAGAGAATGCGTTCGACATTTCGACATTCAGGATATGTATTTCGATTAGAATATTCGACGAATTAATAATGGTTATGTATCAAATTAATAATCACACTTAGAATATTGATTATAATCTGAATATCTCACGTATCGCGTAAGATGGGTTTTAATATGTACCTATAGTCTCATTCTTCTAACACTTCTAAGTAAGGCTTTTTAGGAAATAAACACACTAGTCCACATACATTTGGTTAGAAATTCAATCTATTTTATTATATAAGAACACTTGTATGTAGATTCATTACCATATCTAATTAGATTTTAGATATTTTTGAAGTTTAGTCTTCTATCTTTTTGAGGTGTTTAAATAAATAGTTCAGACTGGATGAGTGTGTTTAGTCCCTATTCGTAAGGGTCGTAATAATTTCAAACATGTTGAAACGTCGAGTTCAGTCTCTTATTAATTCTGTTTTGCACATCATTCGTGGTCGAAGAAAAATGTACGACTTTTTCTATAACTTGTATATAATATAATGTATATTTCAATTACATACAAAGACTTCTTAATTTTCATGAGGCGCACATGTACACATAACTTACAAACACTATCGTATGATAATTTCATATTCAAATAGTTTTTACCTAAATTTAATTTGGGAGAGCGTATACATTTTTTCCATTCTCGTATTCATATTTTTGATTGAACACCAAAAAATTTCACAAATTTGAAGATATCAATTTTTTTTGAGGATTTTTGGGCTAATTATAATATTTTAAAGTCGACAAGAATATAATAATGATTATCCATATTTGTTTTTGTATAGTCGATAAAACATTTAAAACTTGGACCATGAAAAATAAGAATATTATCTTCTTAAAGATACAATAATAGTACATAAAATATATATAAGTTCCTAGATGTTAAATATAATACGCACGTGTGTATAATGAAGGGGGCGGAGGGGCCCCGCACGCCGCAAACAAACCGCACTTGTAATACCTAAATATCACATTCAGTAATATGGAAATCCACGTGTTAGCTTAGACACATCAGTTTTTAATTACTATTTTTTTACAAAATAATAATTGCACGAACTCCAAATCGCTTCGTATACATCGAAGCTCACTTTATACTTGCATGTGTCGATCTTTACCTTCATCGAAACACTCTCTTTAGAAAGAGACGGCAGGACGCCGCACTACCCGCCAACAGCGATAATAATTTCATTAAATATATTACCTATCTAAATATAAAAAACACCGCACAAAATCTGCATTAGTCACTTAAAAATCGATAACATTTACACTCATAGCTAGCTTTAGTAATTAATTTGTTACATTGTTTTTAATTACTTAAAATTATTTAAATAGTAATTTTTAACGTTATCTTTTGGTTGTCTTTTACTTAAAACAAGTTCAAAATGAGGCTCTCCAGAAATATCAAAATGTTTGTACAACCCTACATCGATTGTGACGTGCAGTGTTACAGACAACTGTTACCGTATTTTTATGTTCGTTACCTTTAGCATTTAGTATTACTTCTCGAGTCAAAAATAATCGAATTTTAATTTAATTTACATTTTGCAACAAAACAATTTACTTTTCCATTTATTCACTTGAAATTTTAAATGTTAACATACCAATATTATTTTATTGTTTGTACCTTGACATTCAACATATTATGTGTGAAATATACACAAACATACGAACATTTTGTTTATATTTAATACAAAAAACGATAATGTAAGCATCCGAAAAGACACTGTCAGTCACAAACGGCATCCATAACGTTAAGGTCGTGGGTTTCTAACACTACATGTGATTGTGATATTGCATGTAAAGCGGTGTCATATTGAACTGGGTGTAATCGAAGGTAACTATTGTGTTATTTTGTGATATTGTTTTAATGTACTATATGTGTGGTTGGGTCGATCAAGAAAAGCAGAAACTGAAATACTACGAATGTCAAAACGTATGTTTTAAAATGCGGCGTGGGATATAAATATATAAAAATAGCTGGGTATTTGGCTTCAATTTACATCTGTAATGTAAGTACTAACTAGATTAATAGTCCAAAAGCAAAAGCTCTAGACTCGGAATTTTAAAAAAGGGAACATAGTAATAGATTTTTATTATGTTACCTTTTTTTAATTTAATTTTAATTTAATTTTTAGGAAAATTTCAACTAAAGTAGAGGTGGGTCTTTGTCGTTTTTGGCATCAACAAAACCTCGGACCGAGTATCACAACCGACGGAGCATTTGCTCAAAGAGCGTGTGTCCTTTTTTTGTTGATCGAGTTTCTATACTTTTACTAATGTGCGTGACCAGGGAAGGGTCACAGTACAACAATACACAGCTGAACATGACATATTTTTATTTTTATGAATACTAGTAGTAAACACTTAAGATTTACGTGTATTTTGCAAATAATTATTTCATGACTGACTTATGAGCTGAAACGAATTAACTGACAGTGCGAGGTT
This sequence comes from Zeuzera pyrina, assembly GCA_907165235.1. Taxonomy (NCBI): domain Eukaryota; kingdom Metazoa; phylum Arthropoda; class Insecta; order Lepidoptera; family Cossidae; genus Zeuzera; species Zeuzera pyrina. Next base: position 5,488,647 of record OU015639.1, read on the forward strand.
GCCATACTTACTATAGCTAATTGTTTTATTCGTGGTTATGCTCAATGAGATAGAAAGAGACACGAAAATTCGTTTGGCATACAGTGGTAAGAGCGGCAACTTATTATGGCTCCGTCCATCATGTTTTTTGGTCCGAGAACAAAACGCAACCGTTGATTTTGAAACGTCAACTAACTAGTAAAGTTTTGATTTTTTCAACTAAGTACTTCATCAACTCATCTGAATGTTGACGAACGATTAGACCACCGATGTGTGTTCGTTTGGCCTCATTGATTGTGTTTCGTCAAGTGTTTTTAAAGAAGAAAACTATTGATTCTGTTAATCGATGATCAACAATTGATTTATCTACGTTGGTGATTCAACGCTCAACTCTGAGATTGACCAGTCTCAAATGTTATAGATCTCTGGAAATTAATTTTTCAAACTTATCTTCATAACTTTATAAATATGACATAGTGCTGTCATAGTGAGTCGAAAACGTCAAATTAGAGGAGTTTGCATTACAGATGAATATCGTAGTCGACAGCCAAAGGATAAAGTGCGCAAACGCAACCCAGTATAGGTACATACGTATATCCCGTACTAATAAAGCCCGTAACTAACTTTATTGTCGCTACAACAGTATACACAAACGATGCACGAATTTCATTATGAAAGATCCTTATGTAAATGTTCTATTGCACACTAACTCGTATTTATCAACGTAGAAACAAAAGGTGGGTCCACCACGAGGTGACGCCTAGGCACAAAGTTACTATTTATACCAAATGATGCGTGAGATGGAAATGTCTGTTACACACTCTCGCAAGGTATTCATAATTTGTGATTTATACTCCATACGTACAAGACGAGTGAAACCATGAGCATATTTTAAAAAAAACGGCAAAGGACAATGTCTCCACATTCTTTAAACGATAATTGAAGACTTCCATGATGGTCCGGGAGAGAGCAAAATATAGCAATTTTTTGACTACCGTGCGAATAAGACGAAGTAAGGTCTTGAGCGTATTTAGTAAGAACAGAGGAGGGCGGTTCCTCGTCCCGTAAATTCTTCAGACGATAACTTAAAATATAAAGAAAGAAAAATATAAGACTTGCCAGTTGCAATACTGTCATGCTGGTCTGGAAGAAGGAGGTTTATGTCGTTCTCCTTTCCCTTCTACATAATATAAGCCCAAATACATAAAATATCGTTAAAAGTTGTGTTAAGATACGTTTTCGTTACGCTTCGCTGTATTTTCCACCTCGAATAGAAAGTGACGTAATTATATAACACATCTCAGCATACACCGGAAATAAGTTAAAAACATGGAAATTAGTTCATTTCTTGCAAAGATAAATTTCAGACCTACCCCTGGATATGCTTACGGTTGAAAAATGGTTAAAATGGTTATCTCGGCGAGAATGTGTAATTGGCATAACAGCAGATTTTGTCACGACGCATATCAGAACCCGAGAGGCACCGACGCTGACCGCCGGCGTCCATACGGCCTCAGGTACCACAACATGTCGGCGGAGGGCCCGCGCCCTCTTCCATCGGAATGTACTTTACATAATATTATCACAAAGACTGGGGAGATCGAACATCTCGCGTATCAAGAGCTGTGCTTCGGACCTCGGGTTCCTCCGAGTCTGACACTAGTCACATCGTCTTTCACTGGAAGCGGTAGAGCGGGTAGCTCTGGAGATAGCACTAGACACGGTCCAGAGGAGCGGGCGGCGGTGACAGCGCGCTTGGAGTAGATACGGGCGGAGGCGTCGGAGTACCGTTCCTCGGCCTCATCTTGTCAGCCCGTAATCTTTGAACAGCTTCCCTCATCTCAGCGGCTATTTGCCTATCCGAACTATCGATTCGCGGACGCCTCGCTGGAGGAGAATCTTCTGGAGGCTCTCCGGCCAACCGTCGAAGAAGGCTCGGTGCCTCGGTCGAAGTCATTGGCGGTCGTGGCTCCGCAGTTAGCCGCTGTAGTAAAGCTGCCCCCGGCCTCTCCAGACTTGATCGGATGATACCCTCGAGGAACGAGCCATTGGCGGGCGGTGGCGCTTCCTCTCGTAACCTCCGCATCATGTGTGACGCATATAAGTCTGGCGTGGGCGGGGGCGCAAATCCAGGTCCAGGAGGCCAGAACGGATAGCTTGGAGGGTAACCCGGAGTTTCGGGTCCGTTTAGGCCGTTCGAGAACGGCTTGGTGGGTGGTTTTGGCGGAGGCGGCTTCGATGGTTGTGGTTTCGATACGTCCGGTTGCGTCTTCGGTTCTCGCTTCCTCGGCCGCATTAGATGGCGCTCCTTCACTTTGTATTCTAGTGTGGAATGCGGCACACCATAGTATGACCCGGCTCTGTGTACCGACATCTCTCCTCTCTGTACGGCTTTTACCGCCTCTACTAAACTGTCTCTGTCGTAGTTTCTATACTTCCCCCTTTTCGGTCTCGTTCCTTTACCTCCAGTCGCTGGTGGTCCGTTGTTGTTTGTAGCCTTCGAATTACTCGGTGTCGGAAAATTCCTCTGAATTTCTGGTGGCGTTTTGATTACTGACACGTGTCTGTCTGGAGCCCTCATATAGGGTAAGTCTGTGGGTTGCGGCGGCCTGTCTAATGGCTGCTGGAATTTCTGACTGATGCTTTTGGCTATGACGTCACTCAGCGACGTAAATAGGTGTTGGGTTGAAGGTGGATCGGCGAAGACCGAGGGCGGCAGTAATAACTGCGATGGTGGGTTTAACGGCGGCTGTGGTGGAGGTAAGATAGGCGTTATCGGAGTGATAGGAGTAGTAACGGGAGTGGCGGGAGACTGGCTTTTGTCATCTAGTGGGGGAAATGTTGGGATTTTTAGTATGACGGAAGGCGGGGAATCCGTTCGTTCAGGGTCGCTGTCCGGTTCAGAATCGTGGTGTTCCGAGGTGAGACCGAACTTGTTGACCTTGTTGCGAAGGGTTGAGCGAGGGATCCCGTATACGACGGCTGCTCGACGAGTGCCCAACCTGCCTGACTGGATATCACGGAGAGCTGATTGGAGTTCATCGTCGGTGTACGTTCGCCTTGTCGCACTATTGCTCGCACCCTCTAACACCGCTCGTTTCAATCTGGAACAAAGGAATTGTTACATTGTTTTGTTCTCCATATTCCTACTTTGGTACTCATGAGGAAAGTACCTTCTCGACTTGAAGAGCAAAACGTAAGGAACGATTTTTTCATTTGACTATTAGAATCAGACTATAGCTAACATCAAAAAATTTTCATGATTCACTTCCTACGTCAAATAATTATTGTACGCGTATGTATTTTTAGTCGATTCGTTTCATTACTCTTGTTCCGATAGTGATTTTTTTGTAGTATTTTGTAGTATTTGTAGTATTAGCAGTACCTACTTGAGTATTTTTATGGTTTTAATTTTAATTGTTATTTTTAGGGGTGCGTATGACAAACATGGAATCCTTATAGTTTTGTCTTTGTCTCTTTGTCTGTCCGTCTGTACATACGTCGCAGTCAATTTATTCCGTCATCTTTACGCCTATCGAGCTAAATTAGATACAGAGGCATAAATTACTAACTTACAATAAAAAATAAGAACAAATAAAAATGATGGTTTTGGACCCATTACTTTATAAGTTAAACATTTACTTTGTCCAAAAAATTTGCCATGGAACCCTAATAATGCATCTCTGGCTCTCTCTTGGCAGGTTTCCTTCAATCTTTTACATTTAAGAAAAAAAACAATTAAAAAGACAATCACTTAAAATGATAGCTAGATACAATTTTAAAAACACGAGTAATCATTCACGATAACAACATGATGCTGAGAGATTTATTAGCAAATAAAAAATTCTAGGGAAATAGTCCGTATATTTAGAGTGCAATGCTCAGAAGAAATCAACAAACTTGCAGACTAATAAAACAATGTGGGTCGACAGCTGGTCAACAGCCTACAATCAGTCGATTAATCGTCTAAATTCAATATTTCAAAACAGCTCCCGCTGTATTAATCCAAGATAAGCGAAATGCGAAATATTTACTCATGGAGTCGGCGATAACGGTCTACTATGAATGCATCTTTATCTTTTCCCTTTGCCTTTTATTTTCAAAAACACTACATTCAAATTTGGTCTGTGAAACACCAACATTAGAGTCCAAAAGAGAATGAGCACGGTCCTCGTCTTCAGTTTCATCTTGAGTTTTGCTTTCTTATTTTTCGTTTTGTTTGTGCTGAATTTTATACTTTAATGTGATATATTTAAAATTCATTCTCGCTTGGTCATAGTGCGTGTGTTGCGAGGATGCAAGGTCGATGCACCGGGACTATCGGTGCATTTTTATTTGTTTTGGCGAGTCATTCGACCCAGATCGCGGTCCCAGCGAATGAATTTATTCAGTTATCGATTGGATATTGTGTATAATATTGGTGCTGAGATCAGGACATTGTCTCTTTTATTTGTGTCCTTATACCTAAGAAATGACATTTTAAAATTATTGTATATTTATATTGCATTGTTCCAATACGGTCTCCATACAGAAAAATAAGTGTAGAAAATTTTCCAGTATTTTTATTAGATACATGTATTATTAATTACATTATTTTTTTGACAATCAGCCGAGAGAGTGTTGGACATACACGTAGGGTTCCATAGCCATTCGTTGAATCTTTTTGTTACAATATTAAAAGCTATTAAAGCTATTATTACAAAGCTTAATCCCAAAAAAGGGTTATTTCTCACTTTTTCTGAAATTATTTTTGGTATGAGTACAATGTTCGTTACAATTTTTCTAATGAAAGTACTTAGAAAAGGCTACATTCAGGAACTTTTTCAGAATTTATGCATTGTTAATTTGGAAATGAGACGGGGGTACTTACTCTGATAATGATTATGGAAGCGAATATCTCGTGACTAAAGCGTTAAAAACAGATGTAGATATACTGTTTGCGCATCTTCTCTATATCTTTCTTTTTGTGTCTAACATGTGTCCAATAATTCTCATCATTCTCTATACAGAGAATAATAATTAATTCAACCACTTGTATTAGAAACGTAGGTTACTAATTTTCAAAGCATTACTGTAATGATCCAATATGGGAATTCATTGAAGGGGATCTCAAAAGAAAAATCTCGTAACTTCATCTTCGTGAATTATTTTTTTTATAAAAGAGGGAGAAAATGAGCAATGGAGTCACATGGTGGAAAGTGACGCCCAAGGACACCCGCAACATCCTAGGAATCACGGGTTCGTTGCCGGCTTTAGAGAAAGAGGGAAAGGAAGGAAAGGAGAAGGAGAGGGGAGATGGGCCACTGTCACACTCACTCACCGGACGAAACACAATAGCAATAGATGCTGTTATTTCACGATAATATTCTGTGAGAGGGTAGTATTTCACCGGGCGAGCCGGCCCAATTCGTGCTGCAATACAGCATGGCTCTACCCCTCTATATAATTTAGATAATTCAGATGTAAACTTAAGTGAGAAATAGTTCAACCTATATTTAGCACTCGGCACAATTTTAATAGTAAACAATATCTAAGTATTTATTTTATTTCAGACTACCAATTAGTCCCTTTCATCCACCTAAACAATATAAACTTCTCACTAAATATACCATAGGAACTGTGCCAAACTTATTCCATGACCCGATTCATTAATACCATTAATGGACAGCTGAGTGTTAAGGCAATTTTAAATACACGTAAACCTACATTGAAAAGTATACCATTTACATATTTTCTCCTATTTCCATCCTATCTCTTCCTTCTAATTTTGTTAATTTCCCTCCTCATCAATTATAGCACGCATCATTCTTGCACCTTTTTACCCGACTGCGGAGAAAGGTTATATTTTTCGAGCGTATGTATGTCCATTTTTTTGGCACGCTCTATAGCCTAAACGGTTTGATGGATTTTAACACCTGAGGTGTCACTAGATTCGTTTTAACTGTGTAAGTGACATAGGGTATAAAATTTCAATATGGCATCAGAGATAAATAAAGTAGAGTGGGAAAAATATAACAATATGGGTATTAAATGAAAGGTAATAAATAGCCAATTCCAAATATATAATAACATATAAAAATTATAAAATGCAGTCGAGTTTATTGTTGTTTTAAATAATTTAGTGTTGTTCCCAGTTTTCCTGGCTTGCAGCATTTTGTTTATTAAGTTATCTAAGCTAACTAGTAACTAGGCATTATGTTTATTGAAATATCTGGACCCTGCCACGCTCCGCAGCCACTATTATTTATTTAAAATAGAAAATTGCTCAAACCTATCTATCAATTATACTTTCTATGCCTGTGTGATGGTGTGATGTGTCGAAAAAACTCATACGATATCTGATTTATTGTCAGATAAGAAATGGATAACCACCAAATAGTCACACCAATTATAAGTAGGTAGTCGTAAACAGCCACCTGTTATCTAGAGGATATTAAAGGACATAAGTTTCAGTGTCATTGCCTTTTCTAGTGTAGATCTTATTTACGCATAATAAAAATTCATCACACACATGACTCATAACAAATAATAAGACTCTTATACATTTGTAGGTCTGGAAGGGCGATAAACTCGCACTTTCTTTCGCAATGTTACATACTCGTCATAAATTCTAGGAGGTAGGTAGTTGACACTTGCGTTCAGATATGGGTTCTTTGACATCCAACTTATATTAGTATCAAATGAGTTTGCTCTGTTCGTTTGTTTAATAAGAGTCAAGTGCACAAATAAAGGTTTTTTCTCGAGTTTTAGACATTAATTTTCAATGTCTGCAGACAAAGATGAATTATATGCCTCAGCATTCGTTCGTATGAAATGTAAGAATGCATTTGATTGTTAAACAATTGTCAAATTACCTTTAAATTACATTTTAACGTTTTTAGTGAACAATAGCGGCAACACATCACACATTATGTAAGCGATAGTCTATCTTGGTTTCTACATGATTCAAGTAAAATACGTACCTATCTTATATACAATAAATAGTACTTATTAAAAAAATGTTTAATTACTATTGCTATATTTAAACAAAGGTAGATTGAGCCAGGTTTTCTACTTTTTTTAGAATTGTTCTTGGTAGTATTTCATCATTTATCCATAATAATATATTTTTTAATTTTTGTTATGAATTTTTTAATATATTTCCAAACGAAATAGTTATATGCAACAATAATCTTTTACCCTTTTTTTTTGGCGTGGCGCAAGTTGAGCGCATTTGCCATCCTTTTACCCTTAGTGTTAGATGAATAAAGGGGGGCAGGTTTCCTACTGTAAAAATTGGTGAAATACATTATACGTACATATGTTTGAAATAATCTATTGTCCTTTCTATCTACTTGTTTTATATAATATTAGTGAAGAAGTGATAAATAACACCGAAAGTAAAATCTTTTGGGCCACAATTAAACAGTAAACAGTTGTTCATTTTTAGCTCTAAGTATTGATAAATAATTAGGTACGTAAGTTTCCTGTAGAAGCCGACAGTAATACTTATTATTTAAGTTTCAGATATCGGAATGGTGTCTTTAAAAGTTCATCGCCCCCGAAGCTTAGGAGCCAATCGTTCAAATCGTTCAAAGTTTCGTTTTCATGGTTTAATGGGTGCGTTCACATCACTATTGTTTGTGTAATCCGACTCCAATGTTTCAATAGGAAGTAGCATAACGCGAACACAGCCGTTGCAAATGCCGTGATGGGGTTATAGGTAATATACGACTGGTAGCGTTTGGTCACCATGGAGAAATATTAATGATGCTACATATTTCTTGAGCGTGGTATTTATTGATTTTTTAAATTGTTACGAATTTCCCTTACAATATTTTAATTGAGGCAATAATCTATTGAAACGAGTAAATAAAAATTAAAAGCTGTTTGTTTGTCAGTGCATAACTTGACCAATTTAAAGTAAATTCCATAAGTATTTAGTAACAACAAATAAATTTCATTATTCAATTAAAATAATAAAGTACGAATACAGAGTTTTCACATTTCACCACATCTTTACTTATAAGGATGTTGTAACTTTACTGGGTAATGTATATTATTTTAAATTTTTAACTGTCATAACATAATATTATGAAAAGAAGCGTCACCATGTAAAATTTTACTTTTAACGGTACGTTGTTTCTGATAAAATCGTAACAGACAGACAAACGGACAAATGCCTGAGTGAACTCAAAATGGTTCCGCTTTTTCTTTCAGAGTACAGAACCCTAAAAAACAATAATTACTGTTTTTTCAAGTTATACTTATGTAATTCCAGCATGTAGCGGAAGTTACGTCATCGATGTAATACATAATTTATTATCTTATATTTCATTATTTGAAGCAGCCAGTTTCTTTCTTTTTATATGTGGCCAGTTTTGCTTAAAAACGTCAAAGAACTATAACTTCTTATTACGTGCGTACATGAGTACGCACATCTTTTTTATTTCAAGTAATACCATGTACTAAGATTCCACTCACCTAGAACTATCTAATGTTTTGGCGTCCGGTGGCGGTGTTCCACTAGTGCTGGAGGTAGATTTAGCACTGAGGTCCAAGGGCTGCTCAGCCAGGTTCGGAGACGAGTTCGGCGCCTGTACTTTTTCACCCATATCAGGTAACCTAGAGCAAACGTCAACAGAATCAATTTTGGGTAAATACGTTCGTTTTATAATAAGGTTGCTCTAGAAGTCATTCAATGGGGTTCGCCGGTGAAAGCGAAAAGCAGATGGCACTAGCATAGCTTTGTCCTCCTGTCATTCGAGTTGATGTTTCATCTATTGCATAATTTTGTGGTAGAGCCATACTGCATTGCAGCACGAATTGGGCCGGATCGCCCGGTGAAATACCACCCTCTCACAGAATATCGACGCGAAATAACAGCACCTATTGCTATTGTGTTTCGTTCGATGAGTGAGAGTGCCGGTGGCCCATCTCCCTCCTGCCTCTCTTTTCTCTAAAGGACGGCAATGCACCCGTGATTCACCGGACGTTGCGAGTTTCCAAGAGCGGCGGTGATCACTTTCCATCAGGTGACTCGCTTGCTCGTTTGCCCCCTTTTATAAAAAAAATATATTCCATAATAACAAAAAATCCGATGTATTCAACGCGGACAGTTATACAATTTTTAAGCAAGTAATGTTTCGGAAATATTTGTGTTTTAATTAAGTCACGCAAAATAAATAACCTTTTTGTGCTTTACTATTTGTGTTTATTAACAATGCTTTCCCAAAAATACAAAGCATGAAACATAATATGAAAAATATTCTTGAGGCCAGAGGTACTTAGAACTGATTTATTTCACTTGTCAAAATTTTGAATGGTTTCATTAAACCTTCGTTTGGATCTTCTTTAAGTAAGAGACCTGGTATCTGTGATTTCCTTTTGAGGAAAATGGGAATGTTCATACCTACACCTTTTGTAGCGAAGAGGTCTTGCACATTGAATCCACGATCAGCCATAATCGAATCTCCTTCTTCACACACTTGAAAGAGATTGCTCCGCTCAACAATTTGGCGGTCACTTGTAGATTCAGCACATGCATCAGAGCAATATGTTAACAGTCCTCCAGAAGAAGCACCAAGTAAAAATTTCAATGTGTTCTTATGTTTATAAGAACTAAATGTTGCTCTTTGAGCATCGGGCTGACTAGGTTTCTGAATGGGAACTTCAGTTCCATCAATAAATAAGACAGGTATACAAAAAAATATTTTTTTAAAACTGTCCTGGAAGTTTTGACTAATTTTTATGTTTTTGAGTGCGCTGAATCCAAAACTGTCAACCGTTCTATTCTATCACGTACAGATTTTTTGCTACTTAGGGTTAGTGAGGGATTCGGCGTTAAAAATAAAAAACGAATTATAATTTATTTATTGACGAAAAAACCAGCAAACATATATATTCTAAAATACAGTTAGTGAACGAAAAATACTATTTAAAATCATAATTTGAATATAAAGTGACCTTGGAATTAATTGCTGTTTTCGTGGGATCGTTTCTTCTTCCCCTGAATACTTCTTTTGGTGCGCTGCTTTACATATTTTTTGTCTTCTGGGGTTTCTCGCAGCAACAACTAGCAGAAATCGGCCATCATGTTGGTGTTCACCTCCTTGATGCGGTTTTCAGGAAAGTATAAGTTAACGTGTGAATGCAGAAAAAGCATTTTTAGGCTCATATTACAACCCTGTGCTTTGAAAACATTCAACATCATATCTACAATATCTCTGTAGTTAGTATACTTCCTGTGCCCTAAAAATTTGTGTACAACATCTTTGAAAGAATTCCAGGGTTCATTTTCTTTTGCTGACATTGTCTCAGTGAATGATATGTCTGCAATAAGTTTCCTTATGTCAGGGCCAAAAAACACCCCTTCTTTTAGTTTAGCTTCTGACAGGTGTGGAAACTTTGAGCAAAGGTATTGAAAACACGCGCTATGTTTGGGAAGAGACTTAATGAATTGTTTGATGAGACCCAACTTGATGTGCAGTGGTGGTAATAAAACTTTATCACGAGGTACCAAGTTCTCTTGAAGAACATTTTTCTCGCCTGGTCTTAAACTTTCTCGAACTGGCCGGTCCCTTTTTTCCCAGTACAGATCTCTAGCCCTGCTATCCCACAGGCAGAGGAAGCAGGGATATTTCGTGAAACCGGATTGCTGACCCAACAACATTGTTAAAATTTTAAAATCTACACGTATCATCCGAATATGCTCTTCATATATGCATATCATATGCTCTTCGAATTTTCTGGAGAATCGTGGCCTAATTTTTGTGTTTCTTCAAGGATAACAGAGTGAGCCATTGGAACTGAAGCGTATGTGTTGCCATTAAGAAGAAGAACTGCTTTTATTGCTGACCTTAGAAGAGTCAATAAACAGGCGCCATTCCGCAGGATCATACCCCAGTTTATAATTTTTCAACAATCCGCGTGCATCATTACAAAACACCAAATCTTCTTTGCTAAAATACTGTAAAAATTGTATATCACGGTTCTTGTATCATGAAAAAGTTGTACCTGGTGACGATAATTTTTTTAATTGAAGCAAAAGCTGTCTGGTATGTAAAAATTTACTAACTCTCTGCTTGGCGAAGTATAACCAAATTAAATTTAGACATTGTTTCGAGTTCTGTACAGCATGAAACAGATTCATCATACCTACACACAAGGCACACAATACCTCGGTAGAGAACATTCTCAAGATGTTTGAGGTCCGAGTCCCGAAGGTATTAAATGTCTTCTGCGGTGTACACTTGAGCTTATTCAACTCTGACACAGTCTCTATTTCCTTTTGTACATCAGTACATTTTTCAAATGGCACAATATATACACATTGATGAATCATGGAGACAGTAGAAGGTCGCTCTCAAATAATTTTTTTCTGTAATTTCGGGTATGTAGCCGCTTAGCCCTTGCATCTGCCTGTTTTGTTGGTGATTTTGTATTCCATCGATGCAAACACTGTCGGTACAGCGTTTTTCTTCAAGTATTTATGTTGATGTTCCACTCATATAAATTAAATAGGTACTTATTTAATTATAATTATACACACAAACATACACACATATCTTCACGTTGTCATTTTAAAGAACTTGTAAATATCGGTTACTAGCATCTAATTGTATATAAAATTGGTTAAATGACTTTAGAAAGCAGACTTAGTTTAGGAACATGCTATGCTAGCGCCATTTTGACAGTTGGCGACCCCAATAACGGAAAATTTTTAATTCGTTATTAAATGTATGGTAATTGGAAAATCATACTATAATCACAGCTATAACACAAAAGATTTTATTTAAGATAAAATAATAGAATAGTAAATAAAATGAATGAAATTTATATCTGGGAAGTGCGTTTTCGAGGGATGGAAGATGTGAGTTGGATGTGGAGACACGGGTAGCAGCTGGCAATAAAGTGAACGGTGTTCTGTCCGCATTAGTTGGCAGTGTGAATATATCACACTCAGTCAAAATGGCCATACACAATGTGGTGTTGGTTCCAACTTTATTGCACGGTAGTGAGGTCTGGATATGCCCGAATTAGAGTGAAAGTAAGATAAATGCAGTAGAAACGCGATCTCTTAGAAATATCTGCGGTGTCATCTTTGCGGACAAAATAAGCAATAAAGAGATACGAGTAAAAGTATGATGAATGCAGTATAAATGCGATCTCTTAGAAAAATGTACGGTGTCACCCTTGTGGACAGGATAAGTGATGAAGAGATACGCAGTATGACAGGGTTGCACGACAGTGTTATTGTAAAAATGAAGAAAGGAATGCTTAGATGGTTGGGGCACATAAAAAGAATTAAAGACTGACGAATAAAATCTACAGAGCGAAAGTGAGTGGTAAAAGAAGCCAAGGAAAACCAAGATTGACTTATGAAGATCAGATAGCCAGAGTATTAGCCGACCGAAATGTCAAAAGCGCCCGCATACCCAGGCGAAAATATGTGAGAAGAATGATGAGATTCGAGGAAGCAAAAGAAGTATGCAAGTACCGCGACGCTCGGCGCTCCGTCCTCTCCGACTACCCTGTTAGGAATACAGCTTAAGTACGTTCAAAATAATAATCTAGAAATAATTTTCTGTGTACACGCATTTACGGGTTTTCCGAATATTTGTATTTTAAATGAATTAAGGCTATACTAGGCTACACATATTAAGGCTCACTTATGAAGATCAAATAGCCAGAGTGTTATACTCAGGTGAGTATATACTCGCATACTCAGGTGAAAATGTGTGAGGAGAATGATGAGATTTGAGGAAGTGAAGGAAGTATGTAAGGACTGTGTAGCTTGGCGCACCGTTCGCACTGACTACCCCTTTAGGGATACAGCGCGAAGATATGTATGTAGGTATACACGTATACCTATTATAAATCAAAACAATAAACTGAATTTCTTGTCAGTTCAACGGCAGATTCGACCATGCAATTGGGTTTATTTTGACCAAAATTACCTACATATCGGAGTAATATTTAATTACACCTTGGAGTGAACTTTCTTTTGTAGCTAAAGGTCAGGGCTGCCAACTGTATGAAATTATAAAATTGGTCAAGAGTGAGTTCAATTCGTGAAAAAAGTGTTCTTTATAAAATGGAAAATTTAGAGGGGCCGAATGTTCGGTAATTATGTGGTATTTGGCATATTCGACATATTTTTCACGTTTGTATTCCGCCTATAAATAAAAATAAATAACATGACGATGTCCTAATAAGTAAAGGACGGATTTCGCAAGATCTTGCTAACTAGATGAAAGAAACAACTGTAATTCCTTGAATTGATTGCCGGAGTGGGAGGCCTATTGCATAAGTATTTACCCATCCTTATCTAGCGCATGGCAAGAAATTGTAGTTATTCATTCTGTTTGCAAGTTTTAGTTAAATTTTCATGTGTTCAATTCTTTCACACCTATTTTAGAATAGGTATAGCCTTCTGAGTATAACCGTTACTCGCCAACCCTAGTAAAGACAAAAATATGTATTGTACTAATGTGGCATATAATTTAATCAGCTGATGTACATATATTTGTACTGTATACAAAGCTATACAAACAATTTGAGCCATTGTATAATTTTTTACTGCAGACGAAATTAAGGGTAAATACTATGCTGTAAGCTGTAAGAAATGCGACAAAAAATAATAATTCGTAGAGAAATTTTTATTTTCCTTTATGTATAACTAGCAACCCGGCAAGGCTTTGCACACAAACTTCATTAAGTAATATCAATATTCTCTAATTTTATAATTTGCTTGTCGATTTAGATATCGCGAATATATCCTTCATGTTCAAATATCTACGCATACTAATGTTTATGGCGATCGGTTGAACGGTATAAAAGATGAAATACTGCAACGCTATCTAGTGACAAGTAATAATAAAGTGGATAGTACGAAAATATTTTTCATATTGCAATCTACGCATAGGTACTAATGTTTATGGCGATCGGTTGCACGGTATAAAAGATGAAATACTGCAACGCCATCTAGTGGCAAGTAATAATAAAGTGGAAGTGTGAACATATTTTTCATACTGCAATACTTATACAAATTTTCATGGCGATCGGTTAAATGATGTAGAAGTTGAAATACTGCAGCGCCATCTGGTGGTGACTTAGAACAAAAAGGATAGTATTAGTAGCTTTCTCCATAAAAAAAATACATAAACGTGCCAACTTTCGTAGTGATTGCTCACTGTCTTGGAGTTTAGCGATTACATACAAATATCAATTTTTATATGTACAGATAGTGAGTGTCTTTTCAAAGAACTATAAAACAAAATATTGTATAGTATACATAATTATAATAAAGCAGTAGAAACCGTGTGTCTGTATATTCAATAAATTTATCAAAAAATGAGAATAAAAAAAGAGTAACAGAACAAAAAATGTCATTTTTTTTAATTTTCGTCTGTCTGTACGTACACGTTAATCTCCGAAACTGCTCCACGGATTTTCTTGCAATTTACACAGGTAGATTAAGCTCAGTTTGGAGCAACATCTAGGCTTCATTTCATTGAAATTGGATGACAGCGAAAAAATTATCGTCTTTTGAAGATAATTTTAAATTTGCCGCTAGCCTGTTGCAGAGTGCGTAATAAAACCGCCTTTCACGCGAATGAAGTCGCGGGCACCAGCGTGTACATAATACGAGGTGTCCGGAATATTAAAGTCCAATGTCCATGGTTCATGGGTAATCGATTAGAGGAGTTCACTCGACAATAATGTTACATTTACGTTAGCATTAACGAAACGCAACCGTTTATTTTGAATCGTTACACACTTAGTGCTTAGTGAATGCAGAAATATCTTCTTTTTTTCAGTATTATTAAGAAACTGTATAAAATACAAACTTGCTTTTGCTGTCGATTAAATGATTATTGTGTGCTAACTACGGAACCATTCACTGTGATTGGTCCGACACGCATTTGACCGGTTTTTTTCAACTAGTGATAGCTTTATAACAAATTCAATCACATCAATTAACCACTCATGATAATTTTATATTTCAATAAAAAGAGCAGGAATGAAATAGGTTAAATTTCTTGCGTGTTAATGGGGCCGTATATTAGAGATACACATAAAGTTATAACTCGCGTATAAATACGTGTCAAGTAGTAGTCAGAACAGTCGTTTAAGAGTGGTAGCGTGAAAATTAGTCAAATAAAAGCAGGGTAAAGGAGGTTGTTTACTTTTAAGTGCCACCATGTGTTGAACGAGAAGTCTATGCGGCCAGAATTAGTGTAACTTCAACAGTAGCCCCTTCAACGTTGTGGTGTTTGTTTCAGGTCCCCAATGGATAGTAACCATTAAATAAAAGAAAAACTGGCCGCGAATAGTCATTGCTTGTAGTGAACATTAATAGTTAATTGAGTGAAAGTTACGCAGTTATGTGTTTTTACTAATTCATCGTCAACAATCAACAATAAATCGACGCGTTAACGAATGAAACGATTAATAAATTGAAGATCAATTCGTTACGTTTTACCGAAAGTATTGGTTATGTAGTTTCCTTAAATAAAACTAGTCGAATATTTCAACCGGTTTTTTGGAAGAAGAAAATAACGAGTATAACCATTATTGTAATAGTCCGTTGAATGAATGAAGTTGAAATCTCTACATGATGAGATTCGAAATGTTAACTGATTGTGAGTGTTATAATTGAGTATTCAAGAATCACAGAAAAAAATCATTACGTAGGTACGCACAATGTCACAATAAATTTTGTTTGACATATGTTTCATGTTTTAGTTTACAGAATATTGCGAAATGATTTTTCCTTTAAATTATTTTGAAGTTAAAATTCATTATTTTCCTTCAAGTTTCAACAATATTGTTTAATAAATTAAAGCAATGAGTAACGTAATTTATTTTATACTATCGACCCGCCTCAGCTTCGGATGGGTAGAATTTTTTTTTGAAAATAAAGTACCTACCGCCCATATTGCTCGCTAATAATGTACTTTCTATAGGTGAAAGAATTTTTAAAATCAGTTTAGTACTTTTTGAGTTTATCCATTACAAACAAACAAATGAAGTTTACCTCTTTGTAATATGAGTATAACAGAAATAAATATTGGCTAATAACAACGGACATATTTTGTCTTTATAATTTTAAAAATGAAAATAATGTGGTTGGAGGCAGCGAGAGAGGTACGCTAAGCGTGCTTCATCCTATCTAGTCTGTAGTGTTTATCCCGCTGGTTATATAACGTGAAGATATGTATGTAATATGTATATCATGTTCATTATAATCTGTATGAACGTGAAGATACGTATGTAATATGTATATCATGTTCATTATAATCTGTATGTACAATGAAATATACGTAAAATAATAGTTAATGAATGTCGTAAAAGTTGGCCTAAGGACAAGGCTTTTTATAACGAACTTCTACAAAAAATTGGTACATAATTACATATTATAGACGATGAACCAGCAATCTATAACCTTTACCATCTGTAATCCCTAAAACGCTAAAAATAGCGCCGAGACGCGACTGTGCCTCGTAATGATTCTCTATCCACTCCGAAAAATAAATTGCATTTAATGTATGTAATGTAAAAACTATTGGGATATTTTTGTTTACATTCATTAAAAAATTCATGAATTAATATAAAGAACAGTAGGCCAATGGGTTTTAAATTTTGGATACTCTCGATTTCGAGTGAATAATATCCTTAGAATTAACCTTTTATCTTCCATTCTGTCTCATTCACTACGAAGTTCTTATTATGTAATAACTATAGTTATTCTAGAACACAGCTTATTTGAATTATTGTCTTAGTTTTCCATAGTGTACAAGATGCAGGCGTTTTAGCCGTTTCAATAGTAATGAATAGAGGTTCATTGTCAAACTGAACAGGTGACATGTATTATGAAGCCGTTATTATGAGGAACGAGATAATAAGTGTCGGTCGCATCGAATATGACTGGTCTATTATTTTAAAACAAATAAATAAATATCAAAATTTGTAGTTCTAAAATTAATAGTAGATTATTCGCATATATGGTGAATTTATGTTTCATGAGTTTTGTATTTATGTATACTATACATACATATCCTCACGCTGTATCCCTAACGTGGTAGTCAGGGAAGGAGTGCCATGCTTTGCGATTTTTACTTTCTTTCGTCTCCTCAAATCTCATCTTTCTCCTTACCTACACTCATTCGCTTAAATATGCGAAATCTTTCGAGTGTTGTAAGTTTTGTGTTTGATTATGTAACAAACTTAAATAAGTATGTTACATGTATATATGACGATATAAGCTTTTCGTGTCATATTGCAAAAAAAGTTGCAAAATGTACCCAATATGTAAGAAAATTCCTATAAATATCAAAACAATATGGTTTTCTGAGTAACGTACAAAATGTATTCTGCAAAAAAAGTCACAAAATGATTGTACGGGATTACTTGCTATGAATAAACCTATAATGAATTTATACAATGTAAACGGAATTTCGCCTCTGAAATGAATTATCATAAATTATTATTTTACTTATTAACATAATTATTCTTTATTGTAATTGAGTTCATTACGTAGCTTTATTTTTTCTAATATAGTTGACCCAAATTCCAATTGAGAGTGAAGACAAAAGCTTTAATTTTTCATTTGAGACTTTAACATATCTTTTTAATACCGTTCCTCGGCATACATCACCACGAAAGGGTAGTCAATAGTCATATTCTGTAAACGAAATGTTCAATAGTGCTAAAGCATTCAGCTTGATGTGACTGCAACGGGCGGCGGCAACCCAACAAAAGACGGCGTGATGTTATTGTGCGATTGAACAGGCAGTATTGATGCGTCTTGAAAGTGATACATATATGAATACAGATTTTCTAGGCTAGGTAGTGTTTTAAGCTTGCCATTTAAAGGCAAGAAGGCATTACGATTTGCGGTAGGTATTCGGTTGTAATATAGACATCAGCGCTCAATCACATTCGCAAGAACAAAATGAGTAAACTACATAGATTTTATAAACTACACGGAATAGGTATGTGTATAAATTGTTCGTTAAAAGTTATTTTTAATAAACCAAAGTTTGATATCTCGCACACTAGCGAAACAACACAAAAAAAAAATAATCGATTCAATATTTATGCGACATACATACCGTCCGTTTTTGATATAGCGATATATGTGTTTAAAGCAAATAGCATATTTTATGACCTAATGCTTAACAGCTGCGCGCGCCTGTTCTTTTCTCGACAGATGCATGATTATAACATTTTTAGGTTTCGTTATGAAAATCGTCGGACACAAAAATTATACATTATACTTCGTAGTAAACAGCTAGACAAAAATTACGTTCAAATATCTCGCAAACAGGTGGGGTCAATTTAACGAAATTTCACCAAATTATTGAAAAAAATTCATTTTGTTGAATTCATTTATGAGTTAAACATTTTTTTTTGTACAGAACTTTTTTCGCTAAAATAAAAATAAACACATATGTATACATTACAACGTATAAATAAACAATATAACAAAATAATATAAAAATTAAAAAGCAATTAACCCTGACGTAAAGACCTTGTAAAAAGAAAATAATGTTCACGGTATTTGTTCAACTGTAATTTGCTTTCAGGTGTTTTAAATTTCCTTTTTATGTCACTATTAAATGTAATTAATTATAAATATTGTTAAAGAATGACCCAATCATTTAGATTTTTTTAAATTTTTTCGCATGTTCTATTTAGCGTGGTGACACACACACCGATATTTCCGGCCGGGTTATTCCGGACGGCACGGCGCTCATTTGTAAAAAGTTATATGCGTGTTAACACATGCAAAGCGATTCCAATCCGAAACCGGACGGAAAAAGGGACACTATCGAAATCGCCTGCGCCGGCTGTCCGTCATCTTTGACGGCCTGCGTCTTTGACGACTGGCCACACCACGCAATCAAAATTTCGTCCGGAATTCTCGATTCGAATTTATATTTTTTGTAAAACACGTCATGGGATTTAGCTAAATGGCGCCATTTTAAAAAATAATATTATCTTTTTATCAATAATACATACAGAATAAGTAACTGCTCCATCATGGCTACAAATACAAGTGAACTGCCTGGTGTTTGAAATTGACTGGAAAAAAAACGTCCGGAGCGTCGGAAATCAGCGCGCGTGTCTTTACAATCCACAGGGTTATTACCTAAATATTTGTAGACAGCTACAGCCATGCGATCACTATGCGACCGGTGACTAATTGTAATAAAAAATTGATATCACTTAAGACGATGGCGTGTATATTATTCTATAACCGTATAATGCACTTTTCGTGGTTGATTTAGCGCCACTATACAAATTACAATACAGAAATTCTTGTTTTGACAGCAGATATCGCGCGATATTGGCTGTCGCATGCTGTCTGCAAGTTACGTAATAAGCGTGCCGTTTTAGCCCGGCGATCGGCTGGAAATTCCGTTATGTGTGTCGCCACGCTAAAGACTGCAAATTTTTTAAAAGCAAGTAGACCGATTTTTGAGCATGCCGCTTAAGTAGGATCTTTAAACATGTAGTAAACTTTGCTTAAGTGATAATATAAGAATAGTTTACTGTGCTAGTGTGATGGTAATTTACCTTGCCAGTGTGATATTGATTTCGTTAATTAAAGCAATTCACTTAGGTAGAAGCGAACGTTATGAACATAAAAGGGACTTTTAATAAGGAAGTAAGTAAAAAGGCAAATAGAGAGAGCCACAATAGATAAACATTGTGGCTGCAATTATTATATTTTGTACTGACGGAAGTCAGTGAAAAATAACGTTATCAATAACGTCATTTTTTCTTGTTATTTAACAAATAATTAATTTCTGTGTAACACTAAAAGTATTCTACAGACAATAAAATTTAATACACTTTCAAATAAATGTACCTAATTATATTAAATAGCGTTTAAATTCTTACAAAACTGTTAACCAAAAAGCTCATGAAAATACGTAACTAAAATGATTTTTATACATAACATAAAACATAACATAACATAACTTCACGCTGTATCCCCAACGGGGTAGTCAGAGAGGACGGAGCGCCAGGAGTCGCGGTCCTTACACACCTCTTTCGCTTCCTCAAATCTCATCATTCTCCTCACACATTTTCGTCTAGGTAACGTATTTTTATACGTTTTACGATATTAATGTTCTCGAGGTTGCTGATATCTATTATAACGAGACCTTCGAGACCTTGTGTCCTTAGACAAAATGCCTATTTTTATTTTATTACAAAATGCAAGATTGTATAAGTTTTGACATCAGCGAATCATTATATGAACATTTATCGCGGGGTTTATCGTCGAATTACCTCGTTTCTATGTTTTAACCGTTTCAATTAAACATTAACGACGCAATAGTCACTGTCTAAGGGAGTTTATTTAAAAAGGCTAGAAGGCACGCCTAGTGACGTCACCCATCCT
This sequence comes from Zeuzera pyrina, assembly GCA_907165235.1. Classification (NCBI taxonomy): domain Eukaryota; kingdom Metazoa; phylum Arthropoda; class Insecta; order Lepidoptera; family Cossidae; genus Zeuzera; species Zeuzera pyrina. The sequence goes on from OU015639.1 coordinate 5,509,024, forward strand.
AATTGCTAACCCAGTTGCAGTCCAAACAATAGTACAAATTCTCGGCTAAACGCATTTAAATTTCAAGTAGATGTAAAGTATTCAACCTTGTGTACCTGACGTCGACACTTGCCCACGAATGCTATTTATTTCTTTACCAATTTTAATAGCCCGTTTACACCACGCTCGTTTCCATAGCGAGTTAACTTTAGAATTTGGCGACTAAAAATATATAAATGTAAAACAAATAAAAAGAGTAATAATACTAAAAGCAGTTCTTTGTACTCTACATCAATAAATACGAGTACGTGGTACAATAAATATTGTTATTTTTTTTTATAACGAGTTAGCCCATTTCAGTCTCAGTGACCTTATTTCAGATAGATATTGAACCTTGTGCAGTACCTACCGTCAACTTGCCTGCGAATGTTATTTCTTTCTTTATTAATTTTAACGGCTTGTTTACACCACGATCGGTTCAATGGCAAGTTAACTTGGAGATTTAGATAGTTAACTACGTATCCCACTAAAACATAAATATAGCATAATTTAAGTGCGGTAAGTACATCCATTAGACGCAATAAGCTATAACTAAACGGTTTTATGCAAAGTATACATTTTAGTAATTCTGCTTAGTTAAAAAGACTGCCAAGTTATAGATCAATGCATCCAATGGATATGCTTAGTAGCTTTTATAGTAATAGCTTGTATCTACACTTAAAATTTGCTATAATCATGTGAGAATACTTTGTATTCGATAAAAATGTTTGGATTATTTTTCGTTTAATTTTATTATAGCCCGTGATTAACTTGGCTCTTTATTGGATATCACTTTATTTGGCGATGTACTTCAGGGCACATGAGAACTTAGCCTCTTTTTACTTTATATCTTTGGTGGGATTTCAATATATTTTGATAAGTTCAAGACGTGAGGAGGAGGAGGAGGAGGAGACGTATCTTAAACTGTACTTACCCATAAAATCAGGAAACTACCTATAAAACTACAATTGAAGTGTACATTTACTTGTAGGTACAATTTCTTGCATTGTTCAAGTTAGTGACCTGGAGTACGAAACATGTAATTATGGGATTTTTCTGTTTATCGTTGACATTAGACCGGGACCGATTTATGCCTATAAGAATAATCTAAGCACACTCTTCAAAATGACAGCTGGATTTTTTAAAATTAATTAAGTACCTATATTTTTTAATACAAAGAAAAATAACTTGTTTTGTATTTTGCGTAAGCTAGCGAGCTCACGTTTGTACGAGGTTTGTATGGGCGCAGAAGCATTATTTTAGTTAAATTATTCTTTATCACTGCGTCACCTTAATTTCAAATCTTTAACTTTACTGGAACAAAGTTGTGGAGGTGCGAAGTGAACAAATGAGCGTGCACCGTCTTTTATTCAAATTTGGTTTGATATTGATTGACCGTGTTTTTTATCATAAAAAATAATACCTTATATTTATAGACTATATAAAATACTTTGTATAATAAATACATTTTTTAAATTAAAAGAGAGCTCATTTCAGTATCGATGACCTTGCTTGCCGACTTCGACCAATCTGCACCGAGTCCTCGTACGCTGCCCGGAGTAGATTAACAGACTAGTTTTTTTTTAATTTAATTTCTTCTTGTTTCCGAAATTACTATTGAACCTTGAATTAACTATAATTTCTATACTATTTATATTTGACAAATAAAAGCATTGAGATCTAAATAGCTATTGCAAATAAAACCTATTCATATTGCAAATAAAACCTATATATATTTTTACACTATGAATTGAGCTATATTCGAATATTTTATACAAATGCCACGAATTAGGTTAATAGTCACTTATTTGTATTATACGGGGTGTGGGTATTTGGGGATCAATATCTCATTGCGATGTCATTTGCTATTCCGCACGACCTTCGAAAGTACGCGGGTTACATACAACGGTGTTGATGCGAGTTGGAGCGCAGAATCGAAGGATGCTAATGTGGTAAATATATATTATACAATTCACGTTTGTGTTTATGTGGCTTTTTCTCAAAATAGATTGGTAGATAAAGTTGGGAAGCCCGCCTATCTACTTTTAAAACAATACTGAAATCTGTAAGTAGGTATATTTCGTAAAATAAGTTTAAACGTAATTTGTAAACATTATGACTTTATATGACGTTAAATTACGTAACTTTGTTATATTTTTCTTCTTTGGAAGATCTTTAAATGTCACTTTGCAACTAATATTAAAAAATATTTTAACGTATTAATTCACTACTGTTGAACTAGAAACGTTTCTATTTATCATTAATTCTAATTGCGCCCTAAGATAAAATTATTTTTCTATATTTTACAAGAAGCGCTATTAGAGACCTTTTTGATTTAGACGTAGAAGTATAGGAACTTATCATCGCCTTTTTCAATATTACTTCTTGAATAATAAATAATTCTTTTCTAAAAATTATTTTTCTTCGTTCCGCACGATATTTATAAAATAGTAAATTTCTGAACTTAATTTCTAGAGATCTATAAAACCATAGAATACTCGTACAATCCCAGACAGCCTGTCCCATGCTACGAAGTAAGGCAAATGTAATAAAATATAGATGTGTGGGTGCTGTTTCCTAACGAAAAGGCGGCCGATCAGTTTATCTGAAAATGTGTGTCATATGTCATATGTACAGATGGATCAGCTTATTTGATTGGCCTCACGGTTGCTGCATTAGAAATTTAATTATACATACTTTTCCTGTAAACTTTACGGTACTTTTTAAATTCCAGTCCAATAATTACGGAGGGGAATTACGAGTCAAGTTCAAGTACCCAATTTGTCCCATTCTCTAATACTGTTAAGAGTATTTTAAAATGTTAACTAATACAACATAATGTGACTTAGCAAAATGTATCACTATGCCTTTCAAGGTTAAGCATCGCATAGTTATGGATAGATGGATAGAGGCATGAGTCATATTAAGGTATATACTATATACATATGTATAAGGTTTCCGTTTTTCCTTTTAGGTATGTAACTCTAAGAAGAAATAAAATAAAACAGTAAGATGAAAAAATAGACATAATTATCTACCAAACGTATTTAATTATGTTTATTTTACTGGCCAGCCTGTATGTAAAAAACACCATTTATTAATGTTGTTTATGGAGGTTACCTGGAATTTTAATTTTAAAAACAGTGGCATATTACATTCCAAGTACGTTTCCATAAATCTTAAAAATGCGCAGTACTTCTCTTGCTGGAATCATGAAGTCCCTAATGATACTTAAACCGCTCCAAACTGGACAAAGCATGGACAAGTACTTAGTTCCGTATAAAGAATGCTACTCAGCGGTTCAAGGATATACATTTATTTACAGAATGCGTATTAAGTAAAGACGCGTTGTGTGGAATTTACATTAAATCAACCGATTTTTCAGTGCAAATAAAAAATAGAGGAATAGGAGGAACTCAGCCAAAAAAGTGACAGTAATAGACCTGTGTTTGTACATCGCGCTGTAGCGTTAACGGGGTAGGAAGAAAAGACGGAGCGCCAAGAGTTGCGATACTTACATACCTAGTACTTTTTTGGCTTTCTTGAATCTTATCATTCTTTAAAATAAACATATTTTAAAATTTTGTCTGTTTGTATGTTCATAGAACAGTACAGCGGGAAGAAACCTCATCGCAAACCATTCATATCAGAAGTAATTTTTCTAGAGTAACGAAATTATTAATTTAACAGAAGCACAGAAATTTTCAATTAGCTAAGATGTACGGGAATATTCAAAACATAAAGAAGATTTACCTTTTAAAGCCTATTCTTTTATATAAGTTTTAGTATCGATAACTTTACACAAGTTTATATAAGTTTTAGTGTAGGTTGATATAATTAATTGTGGTATTGATTGTAAAAACTATTTCCGATCGGTCATTACCCCAAATAATCTAATATTTCCGAATATATTTTTACACCCACATGATCTTCAAGAATAGGTATTCCTAATAGGTACATGAAATAGTTACCTATAAAATTAACGGAAAATTATTTATATATACCGGTTTGAAGGCATCGTTTCAAACAACTTGATATTTGCGCTAAACACAGTTTCAATGCCATTAGAGCGGACAGGTTTTTGAATTGTTGCCTTAGAGGAACTATAATTTTCTATAGAGATGAGATACTGGATTCCTCCCTCTGAACATCTAAAGAAAAAAAAATATTCAGGATTCAATTTATAAGTACCTACAATTTTTTTTTTATAGCAGAAAGCGTGTTGTTTTAAGAGTCCACCTATACAGATTTTGGTGTGTTTTGTGACCAGGATCTCGATATCTAAGAAAACTAAGACATAGATATTAGGATACATACAACTTTAACTCTGTCTTGAATTTCTTAAACGTGGAAACATGATTGGAGAAAAAATCTCAATAAAAAGAAATCCAAAATAAATCCTGTTTTGCACGAAGATCAAGTTGCATCTCCGAAATTCTACAGAATTTTAAATTGATTTTTACTAAAATGGATAGGTAAATATGATATCTCAAATCCCTAAAACCTGTTTTTTAATTGATAATGTAGTTTTCTTGAACATTAAAATTATGTGCAAAAACAAAAATAATGCGATTTCTCAGCGATAAAATATGATCAAACCGCAACTGCGAAATTAAAATTGGAAAGGGGAAGGGGGAAAAGAATGAATTCAGTTGCACTGGGCTGGATGCGGACTGTTAAAGATATCCGATTAGCAGATATAAAATTAATAAGTTATTCTTCCTATCCCTACATGCTTTGTAAATAAATTATCATGCAAATATAACATGGAATTATTGAAAAAGTTATTATAAAGTATAATCATAATCATAGTGGCTATTTTTCTGACTTTTTGATTTTATCGCACTTTTATAATATACTGATCCACACTATTGTCATCTATTATCTATTAAACAAAAGACGTTTTGTGGTTTCATGTAAGGTAGGTAGATACAATTATTCCTGTAACGTTGTAACGGCGCCTGTGCGTGTTTTCCGTGTATTTATAAAATTTCCCGCGATTTTACACGTATTGCATTCTACAGCGATGTATATTATCAAGAACATAAATGTGAAAAGGGGTTAAATTCAAATAAAGAACAAGTTGGGTTTGTCGGTAAAATTATTATTATTTATATTTCTTAAGGCATTGGTATCAAAACCATCAGCCTAATGACGAAACTTCTGGAGAAACAATTAAATGTCCCTAACACTCCTCCAGTAAAGTGATAGTAGGCTTTACTGTAGTTAAAAAATAACTTCTTGGAAGAGCGCGAAAACTTCAGCTATACATGTTTATTTAAATCTCCTCCATTCTTTTCACTTACACAGAACTTTAAAACACAATACACTATCACTGTTGTACTTTAGAACTCCTGAAAATGTAAAAAATAGAAAATCTAAATAAAATGAAAAACCTCACTTCTCCCGTTCCCGCCAAAAAGTCCTCTTGTCGAAAAGAATTGGGATTACGTTTGAGTTATAATCTATATATTAAAACTTCGTAACCCTCTTCAAGCATATTGCGCACAGATGAGTGTGAAATTTGGCACACTTAAAGTTTATATGGAGAAGGACTGGAGATAGCTAAAATTTTTTATGTAATATGTTTTACAAATAAGTACATTAAATTAAATTAAATAAAACGTTCATTGTTTACGTTCATACTGCCAATGTCAAAAAGACTGTCAATGTCAAACTCATAATAGTTTGTGATTATATGTAATGTAACCTCCTTGGATCAAACAGTCGCACACAGTACATTGTCACCAAAGCGTTTATATTATGAGTTTATATTTACGGTCGAATTTCGACCACAGGACGACCTCTAGTATTTACAGTTCCCTCAAAACCTATAGAAAAAACATAATGAAAATAGTCGAAATTTATTGTATTTTTAAATATATTCCATCAAAGTTCAATCTAATTACTCAACAACCGATTCACGTCTCACCTTACCGACTCACGACATCTGAGCGTTCCTGAGGATATCTCGTCGAGAGGCAAAATATGTGTCGAATAACAACTTATAATTCTAGACGAAGATATCTAACATACATATAAACTATATCTAAAATATTAATGTGAAATATGCTTCCGATATAAAAAAAAAATTAAAAACAAATATTTCGTATGGCATAGTCTAGCTCAGTATTTATTTTTTCATGTTGTCACTACCATTTGTATTTTTTTTTATGTTACTGAGAAGATAAACAAGCAAATAGTGTATCTGATAGTCAGTAGACGGAGGCCTGACTGAGGCCCTAGAGTTAAAAATGGTTTTCAGATTGCGAACGCATTGGCAACCCTGAAAGCTAAGATGTGCTTCATGCGCCAGAAATTTTAGCGGCCGTGTATGTATGCGCACATGTGTGTGTTTGTATGGTAACTCACCTATCGTGGTGCCCTCGCTGCGCCAGCCGCTGCATGAGCCACGCTTGCGAGAGCGCTGGCGGCACCAGCCCCGTGCCCAGAGCTGCGAGCGCCGCTAACATCTGCTGAAACTGCACACACATCTCCGTGTACGCCTGTTGTACAACGACTGATCAGTGCTCTCGTAGGCCAGGGTTGGGACGGCATTGCGATAAAATATTCTACTTTACGGACTATTTAACCACCCTTGCTTCGCATGGAGTCCAATTAATTTTTCATATCAATGTTTCTCGATTTATAATAAATTATAAAGTGTTATGCAAATTCATCTCTTTTGTTAAATTTTCTAGATGGTGATGAAAACCACATCGAAATCCACTTAGAAATTAAAAAGGCCAAGAATACATACGCGAATCGCGAAACGCGAATCGTGATTTTTATTTGTACTATTGTTTTAACAAGTGATACATCTCTAAACACTGACTGACTCCCTTTACAAGCAAACTGTACCTATATCACAAGACGTGAAACACAATACAGGCTAATTTAGTATGGGGACCGTTTCATAATTAGCGAAATGAAAAAAAGCGACCAAGCGTAAGTCATTCGTACCAGAGACCGGACCATCCGTTTCTTTTTCCCTATTATTTTATTATTTTTCCTCTAAACTTCAATAAATGCTTTACATTCTCTGGAATATTTCAATTACTAGGACCATTCAAAATTCTACGTAAGAATAATAATAATAAATACGCCAGATAATACACACCAATCACCTGGTCTCAAATTAGAGCATTCCTTGTGCTATGAGAACCAGATGACGACTACACTCAGACCCGAGACAATCTAGAAAAATTCGTTTCCTAATTTGACCCGGCCGGGAGTCGAACCCGGAACTTATCACGCTTAGACACAGCGTCTAAACCTCTGCGCCATCGAGGTCGTCGTAGAGAATGGTCAATTTGAGTCCGTAGCTACTAACTCCTTCAATTTTATTATGAATATTTTAAAATGCCAATTACATACTGAAAATTATTTGGGTTAACCAGACATATTACCACAGTGTATTACTATGCACAATCTTAAATACGTGTCACATATAGGTGTAATTACTGAGAAAACAAACTGTGATAGACGGACAGACGAACTGACGCATGATTATATAAGTCCTTCGTTTAACCTTTTAAGTTTTTCAAGTTTATTGAGGAAACCTCAAAAAAACCTTGAGAAACCTATGTAATGACAGGTCATAACTCAAAATTATCTATACGTCAAACATAGCTGGAAATAAGTGGAATGCATTAGCATTGGAAAGCGTGATATTTACAACTGATATGTCAAATTATCGTGCTCGCTACTTATCGTAAGGACCTGACATTAACGTCATTATAGTGATATAGAATAGCTGTGTAGCGCAGCCTTAGTTACTTGTATAACAACACATTTATTCTTTGAGTATTATTAGAATTCCCTAGTACATAAGGAAAACAACCTGGCACTAAAGTGAATACGTCCGTTTGTCAGTCACAACCGTTATTTACAAAAACATGTTAAATAGAAACTTGAACTTATTAACCTACATACTTTACACTAACACATTAAAATAAAAGCTAGCTGAAACCTTTGGCTTTATTCGCGCGGGATTGAAACAATTAGTCTATGTCTTTTCCCAGGATTCTAGTTATCTTCATACAAATTTTCATCGCCATTGGTCCAGTAGTTTAGACACAGAGACACTTACGTTTATAATATTATATAACATATAAATTAAAAACGAGAAACATTGGGTTTGAACTCAACTATTCCCGTCCTCTAATCTTCGAAACGACTGTATTCAACACTTTAAAAAGACTGAATATATGACACCTCACTTAATGTATATTAGTAAATAAATAGTTTGTAATGTAATCTGATGTGCTATGATTTCTTTACCAAATGATAAGTAACATTATTGTAATTTAATAATCAGTTTCAGCCAATTCTTTTTCACTTTCATTACTATATTTGTTCACGTCTGCAATCCATTATAATATATTATATGTACTGCCAATGTTGTTGTCCAAAGGGCCTAGCGGAAGACCAGCGCAGGTTTTATGACCCTGCTTAATTCTGAGCTATGACCTTTTTGCAACTTAATAGTAGGTGATTTACTAACATTATTTAATTATAGTTTTTCATTTAAATGTTTCAATTGAATGCTTTATAAAAGTTGCAAATAAATATATGTCTATGTCTATATGGGATAATTTTAAAGTAACAAAAAACCTAGATCATATAAGTGCAGTAGTGTTTCCTCTGTCGTTCAACTTGGCCATTTTCAAGGCAAGAGTGAATAAGTAGCTTCTGGGTAAGCGCAATTAACTTTTGGACCTAGTCATTATTTTCCATCAGGCAAAGCTGAGTTTGATCCTAGGTCAAATGTATGCTAAATATAGTTTTTGTCCAGATTAACTTTCGTATCATTTTGTACACCGTTCAATACAGTATACAGAATAGTTCTGAATAACTTTAGGGAATGCTCTACACGCAAATCGAACTGGCATTTGAGTAAACATTTTTTATAATAACGTCCATGCATGACGTCATCGTCAACAGAATAAGAGACTTTAATGCGACAGGGAAGCATTTTGCTTACTTATTGTATCGTGGACGATTAAATCGTGACGATAAAAACGTTCAACGGTAAATTATGAAAACGTCCAATGACTATCAACCGTACGACAAATAAGAAAAGTTTGTTCTATTGATCCTGGCCGGAAAGCAAACCTGGGAGGCTCGACTTGGAAGGTAGATACACCACAATCGCACCAATGGGGCGGCTCTAATTAGGTTACTACCCTCACCTGAGCTAAATGCTGCGGAGTCTGCGCCTGCAGTTGCAATTGCAGTAAGTGCTGAAGCAGTGGCGGCGCGCCCGCCGGGCTCTTTGCGCCCGACACTGAACTGCTGTCCGATTCCGAAGCGGGACTCTGAAACAATATGGAAATATCTTAAATCTATCTATACATACATAATTAATAAGAAATGCAGACAATTTATAATTTTTTTTCGAATATAATATTTTTCTTTGTTATAAACTGCATTAGAATGACAAGAAAACCTTCAATGAACAAATGAATACTGGCTGATTTCTTTCTGTGAATTGGGACCCTTCGTTATCACTAAAAATCTCGCAAGATAAAAATAGTAAGACATTATTTCACAAACTTTACGCCATATCTAATATGCGTATTCATTTGTTCTTTAACCGACTTCAAAAAAAAGAAAGTTTTATGTTCGTCTGCATGTGTGTTCTTGTTTTTTACACTGTGGATCAAATTCAAAAATTCTTTTTTTTTTGAAAGGGTATACTTCCGTGGTGGTCTCAATTAAATTTCACCGGTATTGAAGCTCGAACTTCGAAGATAAACCAAATAACACCAAGCAACACGAACTGGTTACAACCATTACATTGATGATTCTCTTGTATGTCGTTGCACTCCAGAATTAGCAATAAGTTACTTATAGACCTACACTAGATATTTATTTAGGCGAAGGTGACTCAATCAAAAGGGAGAAATAAAAAAAATTTAAGAAAAAAAGTTAAACCGCCTTCAATAAAAAATGTTGTAAAGTACAAAATAACTATCCTTTACTAATCGAAACTCGAGTACAATAAAAATAACTTTATAAATACGATACACATACTTATAGTATAATTAAATTTGACAGTTATTGAAGTCGGTCCCAAATCAATGTGCAACAACAAAAAATTTATTAGTATGGTTGACTTGGCACCGAATTCAGTAACTGATTTTAACTATATAGGTATGCGTATCGTACTTATAAAGTTATTTTTATTGTACTTGAGTTTTGATTAGTAAAGGATAGTTACTTATAGTAACTATCCTTTAATTAAAAAATGTAGTTTTTAATATTAACTAAATTAAATGTAGTTTTTAATATTAACTAAAATTACTGTTATTTCATACGCTTTCGCTGAATATGTATTAGTAAAGGATAGTTACTTATAGTAACTATCCTTTAATAATAATTAAATTTGACAGTTATTGAAGTCAGTTCCAAATCAATGTGCACCAACAGAAAGAAAGTTCATTAGTTTGTGAGGTTTGGCACCGACTTCAGTAATTGGTAAATTTAATTATACTATAAATATGTGTATAAAGTTATTTTTATTGTACTTGAGTTTTGATTACTAAAGGATAGTTATTTTGTAGTTTTCCGTGTTTTGTTTTGAAAGCGGTTTAATTTTTTTTTCTTAAAATTTTTTCATCTCTTATATTTGGTGTTCACTGAAAAACATTTCATACAGACCACTCCTAGTACGGCCGCAAGAATCAAGAACAATAGGACGAATATTTGTTATACGATAAGTAGGCACCTACTACTTTGCTTTAATTTAAAAAAGTATTAAAATGAAGTCCCTATTGTCTAAGGAAATTTAAAACATAACGTTAGTTTTAAATGCGAAAAAAGAACAACATTGTTTCCTCATTGGTTAATTCCGGGCAATTAATTATAAAACAGTGGAAAATTATGATTGGATGGACGACAGGAAAATCTAACCATATCATGTAAAAATCAGCCTTCAAATGAATGACAGAAATAATTACATTATTCTACTCAAAAGAAAAACGACAAAGGAAAATGAGGTACACTGAGGAAAAAAAACAATTTTCATTGCATTTTCATTACCATTCCAGTTCAAAAGCCTTCAGTAATATAAGACAATAATAATTTTTTTTAAATCTATCTAGTCCTTATGGCGACAAAATGGAAATTGTAACGGTAGGGATCTCAATTTTACTAAGTGATTACAAAATGTATGAAAGTAACATTTGGTAACAGGATTCTTCATTTCATTGACTTTGCATTGCATTACATTTTGCTAGTTGCTTAAATTAGCATGATTGGCTAATTTTTTACCTTTACAAAAATATCAAAGAAACCTCTTTTAAAACAGCGATTTAATTTTTCACACCAACAGAATCGATTTATGCTTCTAAATTTTCTGTGTAGATCAATCTAAACACTCTTCAAAACGCCAGATTTTGTAAAATTAAATGTAGTTTTTAATATTAACTAAAATTACTGTTATTTCATACGCTTTCGCTGAATATGTGGACACAGAAGCTCTATTTCAGATTAATTATTGTTTATCACTGCGTCCCCTTAAGTAATTTAGATTTCATTTTGAAGTTATTATAGATCTTCTTTGCTTCAAGAAGTTAAAGAAGTATTGTGTATTAGAAAAATCTTTTAGGGCTTTCATTGGCTAAATTCCTTTCAATAATGGTGTCTCGTTTATACAGATTTCGCTAAGGTCAAATTATTTATCGTGGGAAAGATAGGGAGAATTTACTTCAAGAAATCACATAATATTGCCACACCAATATTACTACAAGTATTTTCAGTAGACTCTTTTGTAAAGTAATAACTCAATAAAAAAAGCAATGTACAAGAAGTTACATTAATTTGGAGCGGTGGTTCCTAATCGACGATCCGCGGACCACTGGTGGTCCCGGAAAGCACCTGAAGTGGTGCGCGAGGTCGTCATACAAGTTTTTCAAATATAAAACAAAACCGTAGGTAAAACATAGGAAACTCAACCGTAATGTCAATATTTCAGAGATGTCCAATAAAGTCAATAAGAGTTAATCGAAATGCAACACCGTACATTACAGTAACCGTAAGGTGAAAGGATAAATTCCAGGCAGGAATTAGATTTGAAGGTTTCTGAACCCAAAAAGCATTGCGATCCCTAAAGTCCAAAAATTGCTTTGCATTATTTAATTCTATTATCAACCACATACTTATGTGAGTTGGTCGTCTCAGTCAGTGTTTTTAATAAGAAAAAAAAATCATAATAACAGTTTGAATGCTAGTGTCGACATGTGTATGGTTTTGAGTAGGACGAAACCAAGGGTTCGGCAATTGGTAACTAGCAAGCTATCTCAAACATCGCTCTCTAGTATAATTAATGTAAAATTTTCGCAAACATTGTAAATTTTTTTGTCTCGAATAGCTTGTGTCGTTTGTGTCGAATAGATGCGTGTTTTATTTACAATAATGGTCCATAGCAAGACAAAAAATGGGTTAAAAGGTACTTCGGCACTAAAAGGTTAAGAACCGCTGATTTGGAGGGAGGTATGTATATTGAAAATGAATTTTTCTTTAAAGAATTGTCTTTACTAAACAAAATAAGCATATCAATTAGTGCTTATTGTATCGCATAGGTAATAAATTAGACGCAAAATATACGTAAATAGAACATTTTTATCAAAGAATTAAATATTTCAGCGATTGCATCTTTTTATTTATTGAGAAATACATGTTTTAGTTTATCAAAGAGAAAAGAGATACTTAGCTTTTTAATATGATATTTAATTTCCATTTCAATTTCCTTCTAAAACTTGTCACGATTTAGCTACTGCGACTTCTAAGTAATTATTACAGCTACTTAACAATCAGTTATATATGAATTCACGTGTAACGTTATGTCTAAACAATCCGTTAGTTAATATTCAAGGTAGACGTGATTAGCGAAACGTCAAGGTGAACCGACCACGGCCCGGGCGCATTAAGGCAAGTGTTTTGTTTGTAATGATTTATTTTATTGGAAAAATATAATGGTTAAGACACATATGTACCTAATGATAATTTGAGTCTTGCCATTTCAAAACTCGTTCAAATAGAAAATCATTCTAGAAACTACTTGTGCCCTACAGTCTCAACCATTTTCTGTGTTATCAACAAAAAAAATAATTATGTTATTTGAAAGCTTTTAATTCTTCTATCATATCGATGTGGGTGGTAACAGGATATCTAGACATACTCGTATAATGAAAATATTGTGCTTTCGTTAGCTCGTGTACCGACCGACTTATTATTTGACATTTAAAAATACCAACTCTCATAATCACAATAAATTATTATTGAGTAGCGACATCCTTAAAATAACAATGTTTCCATTCGTTAATGATTATGATTATAACAGTTAATACGACTATTAACAATAGCAAATTTAACAAAATGAATTATTAAATACGTTCCCCTTTCTTATACCACGGAGAAGACAAAGGAGCAAACAGTCTCTCCTATGGTAAGTGAACTGAGATTCATGGGTATTTACTAGTAGTATATCAAAACTAAGGAATCACTTCATATTGTAAAATGCGTTGTTAACCCTGAGGTCTAAGGTGGATGATGTAACCTCTTGTACTTCAGAATATCGGTTTGGTTTCAGAATATCGGTGCGTTTCATAATATCAGTGTGTTCCAGAATATCGGACTCAAATAACAGCATCTATTGCTGTTGTGTTTCGTTCGATGAGTAAAAGTGCCGGTGGCCCATCTCCCCTTACCCTTCCTTTCCCTCCTTTCCTTAAAGGGCGGCAACGCACCCGTGATTCTCCGGGCGTTGCGGGTGTTACTTTCCATCAGATGACCTGGTTGCTCGTTTTCCCCCTCTTTCATAAAAAAAAACCTCTTGTGCCAGAAACACATGCTGTCTTTAACGATTAAAATGGTAGTAGTGATCCAGGCGGACCACACGCAATGTCCTGTCACCCATAAACTTACTTAATCGTACTTATACTTTTACCTACTTACATTTCCGTTAAAATACGTTAAAAAAACTATTCTCTGAAGATAATGTTCCTTTATGAAGTTTTATAAACATGTATTTTTTAAGATTATACCTAATATACTGTCTAATATAAATAAAATAGAGCATTGACATAATAGTATTATTCTCAAGTGATAAACGGTATATTTTTATTTCTAAAATATGTTTTTATAAAGAAGATCAAGCAAAAAAAGGTGTTGCTTTATTGTCTAAAAGTTGGTTTGAAACATATTATTGATTTGAACAATTATTCAGTCAATTTTAAAATTATCAATGTGCGTAGTACAACGTCTGTAAACCCATCGTCACAATAATTTATTGTCTACGAATGTACAACATATATCATACATTTATTCACTCCATGTTAATTTTAACGGCCAGTACTGATGACAGGGTACTAATTTGAAAAGCGAACCGTGAACAGCTGCTCCCATTATTTGAACTTGGAACGTAAAAAACTGGCTACATAATTTGCCGCTCGCCAAATGGTGGGGTCTACACATTCTAATTCTAAACTCGCGGCCCCGACCAATAGCGACCGAGGACGAGCCAACATGGCGGTCGTGGGAACCGGTTAATGAGCCGTTTGAATTTAGATTTTTTTATGGATGCATTCGTTATTATTAAAAGTATATAATAACAAATATATAAAACGACTAATATGAAAGGCTTGTGAATTGAACTTTTGTTTATTAATTAAAAGTTCTTTGGTTAGATATTCAAAGCCATCCATTAGCAATGCTATAAATAGGTATTATGCTTATCACAAGTCATTTAACGTAAATGCATGGATGGTTGTAACTATGCCGATATTTTGTAACATTGTTTGAATTCGAATCTAATAAAAAATTAGCCAATACCTACTACAAAGTGCTTTTTATCTTTTATCATTTTAATTTAACTAATGAATTGCATTTAAGGGGACGCAGTGACAAACAGTAATTTAATCTACAATAGACCTTCTGCACCATACACGCATGCGCGCGCTAGGTTACGAAAAATACGAAGAAACAGTTATTTTTGGTTATATTAAAAACTATAAATAATTTTAAAAAAAAGTGTGTTTAGATTAATTTACACAGAAAATTTAGAAGCATAAATCAGTTCCGTTAGTCCGAAAAATGTAAATCTGTTTTAAAAAATTGTCTTTGATATTTTTTTCAGTTAAACAAAGTTAGCCAATCGTGTATCTACGTATATGTCTTACTTTATAACAAATATATAATATATCGTGAATTTTAAATTACTGTGGCTAATCTGTAAATTAACGAACGTTACTAATGCGTGTTTTTAATGGTTTAAAAATACGATAATAATATTCTTAATATTTAAGCTCGATTTAAGGCATTGACATCTCGCCTAGCACCAACTATTAAATCGTTGGTGCAAGCGAGATGTCAAATCCCTAACACCGAGCTTAAAATAGTTCGTGGAAGTCACCCTTAAAGTCTTAGACTATCTTGGTTTAATTTTATAAAAGAAATATGTACCTATAATGGATTTTATTAAAAACTGTGTATAGTTTACCCGCCAGTCTGTTTTATTATCTTAAAAGTAAGTATAAAGTAAAAGATATGCTTGGTTTTATATGTCATGGATATTATCAACAATTACGTACCCAAGTACTTGCCGTTAAATTTATCAAATATGTGTTTTATTGAATTAGTTATGCCTAACATCACGTATCAACCGTTAACTAAGAAAGAGTTATAATGGTTCTATTCTTATAATTCAATAAAATTCGTAGTGAACGCTCTACAACGATATTATATCTCCAACTAACCATGAAATCGCCTCATGTTGTATTCTTTTCCATTTCACACGAAAAAACAAAGTATTGAACTGGTTTGTTGTTACATAAAACATTTACTTATTATACTTATAACGGAAAAAAAAGTGCTGGCCACAAAACTGTTCTTGACGTTACTGAATACCAAACACGACAGTCTACATTCTTTTTTCAATCATGATTTTTAAGTTTTTAAAAATAGAATTTAGATTTGTAGTAATTTTAAATTACGCGGGCTTTTTCGTGAGCGGCAGTGATTAGTGAAAGCGTTCGTACACTGAGCCTATTTGGTCGCACGTGTTTTGATAAGGGGTGGGCTCGCACGTGAATTTTCCAAGGTTTCCACCCCTTGCGGACCGCCCCTATAGGCTTTTCTGTCCGGCCTATGCAGTTTAAATGATCGGCTAATAAGAGAGATGGAGTTGTCTACATATTTTTTTAATATTTTTAACTTTTATAATGTGCAATTATAAAAATAATTCCTAGAATATTTAAAAACAAAGATTTTATCTTTATAATGGTTTAAATCATTAAGCTAATGATAGCTGCTTAAGCAGAAATTAAATCTCTGTAATTGTAAATACTTCGGTTTAAAAATAATAATTGTACTCATCCACTCATATCTTTGTTTTTATTTGTTACAGAAAGAATTATTAATACATTCAACCAATTATGAATCCATTATATCGCTACAAAACAATTCGAAATGTCTGTGTAATGTCTAACTTTTCAAACTAATTGGCTTAACTAAAATTAATAATTATAGATATGCAACATGTAATTATAGTCGACTTGTAAAATAAGTAAATAATGGTTAGATAGTAACCGGTAATTTTTTGACTTACATTTCGAATTTAAGATGGTCACGTTAACATTTACAACCGTATACATTTCACGCACCACCCATTTTTGCCGCTTAATTAACGAGTGCCCTCATAAACTTTAACTGACAAACAATTCAATAGGCAGGTGCAATAATTTTTACACAACACGTAAATGTTAAAATTAATTTGCATTATGCATTCCGAATTTCTTTGTTTGATAATATTCAGTGTTATTAACGTCTTACCACAGATACATAAATTAAATAATTTTGACACTTTAAATTGTACCCATACAGACCTATAGAACCAAAAAAAAAACATAGTAATGGACTCCCAGTTAATAAGTTCTATGCATTCCATGAGACTGTATATGTATCTACAATAAAATTAAAACAGCTGAAACAACATTTTCAAAAGCATTAAAATCGTTTCTGAGAATTAAAAAAATTAAATCGCGTTCATTGCAAAAAGGCTTTTGACGTATAATACCATAATAACTACTCTACGTATTCCTGTGTTCAACCGCTGCCTACTTTTCATGCTCTACGCCTACACGTTCACTATTTCAGTAACGAAGCGAACATCAAAGGAAAACGGACCTTAAATTGTGACAGCAGAATTGAAAACTACATAATAGCCTCCCTTAATGCACCCCGTCTCTTTCTCGCGTATTAATCAAAATACGAGTTTTCTACTTTGACGTGGAATCGTAGCAATGGATAAGGCATTGTTTCACAAATTGAAACTATGGTTTGAGCAGCCGCTATAACGAGGCCTCTTCCTCTTCTTTTGCTATTAACAAAAGTGGATGAATGGAAGGTATTTCGATGGAATGTCGGAGGTCTAGTTATACTGGTTAAAGCTAGACTTGGTTTAGACAAGGTACATAATTGCTATTGTAAGCTAAGGGGTTTACAATAAACTGTAATTACAAACAGACAATGATTTGAAATGTTTATATATGGATATATCGTTTTCGATATAGTTTTAAGCTCTGATAAAACTTCTACTTCGGACACGGAGTGAAACTTGCTGCGACAGTTTGCTTGAGACCACGGCCGATACAATTTGGTCTAAACGTCAAGCCAAAACAAAAGACAAAGCGTTAATTTCCCGTTATTCTATAAATGTTCTAAAATGCAACGCGAAAGTATAAAAGTTTATAGTTTTAATCTATACCTTTAGAAAATATAATGTGGATCGCATATAGTTATGAAATAACTAATTATTTGATTAATTCTTACGCAAAAAATAAGTATATTTGTGATGTGTACATGATGTATGTATTGGCTTATTTTATTTTTTAAAAGCGACCCAACCCGGATTCGCACGGGATGGAATTAATTCTTCATTTTCTGTAAAATATTGATTATAGATATTACTCAAGATTAGTGAAGCTTAATATTTGTGAAAGAATTTTTAGAATCGGTTCAGTAGTTACAAATTACCCATAACATACAAACAAAGAAACTTCATTGCAAACATAAAACTGCAAGTATGGTGTTACATTTACTGAAATTTTTAACATTTTTGACCATCAGCTCCGAAGATGAGAGTTCCGAGGAAATGTATAGGATTATGAATTATTAAGATACGTTACTACACCATATTTATGTACTTTAAGTACATACATATGTACTGTTTTTCAGTTTTTGAAAAAATCGCTGGCGACATATAGATGGACGGATGCGTAGTAAGAATCTTGTTAACGGTTTCATTATTCCTCTAAGCTATAGAAATCTAAAAATAAAAAATTCGAAGGAAAAAGTTAGTCAAGAAACGCATGAATTAGCAGAAATCTATCGCCAATATTTAAAATTTAATTACTTTTTAAATTTATATTCGTTTGCGTGTTTTATGCTTGCGTCAATGTCGTCTACTTTTACATCGTGTCTAAAATATAAAAAAATTAGTCGAAAAACTGAAAAAAAATATTTGGCTCTCGACAACAGTGCTAGCCAGCTACCGGGTCGAACTATAGTTACGAACCATTTATATAACTCCATAAGTACAAAAAAAAATTTCATCAAAATCGGTCAAGCCTTTTAGGAGGAGAAGTATTACGAACACACACACAGGAATTTTATATATAAAGATTAAATACTAAAAACCCCCGACTCAAAAAAAATCTAAAAAGTAAAAAAATAAAATGTACAAGTGGGTTCTTTATGTTTATGAATTCGTAATACAAATAGTAGTAATATACCCAAACGTCGTCGCGTCGGGGGACCGTTAAGTTTTTCTATACTTTTTTTTTAAGGTGGCTTGCACCAACCATTTAGACTCGATTTAAGGATTTACCATCTCGCTTGTACAAATTATTAAGTAGTCGGTGCCAGCGAGATGCCAAATCCTTAAATCGAGCTTAAATTTTGGTGTAATCCACCCTTATAGTATTCTGTTTTTACTTAGCAAACCCCCGACAAGACGACGCTTAGATATGTTACTACTACTATTTATATTACAACTTATCATAAACTTAAAGAGCCAATAGACAGGTACATATTATTATTTTTTACTTTTTAGAGGTTTTGTTTTGTCGGGGGTTTTTTATATTTTAAATTGAAGTTTTATTTCATGATTTTTAAACACGCTACGATCGACACTATCCCACATTCGCACAAATACTTTCCGGAGCGATACAGGAAATTTAGTACATAACTACATCTGTCTATAATCTATGCATTGAGACCATTCCAATGAGCTCAAACACAATTCCTGTGGTGTAAGTTGGTAAGGAGTTCGGTATCTTGCTTATACCAGATGAAGCTACAGCATCAAATCAAGGTTACCATATTATTGTAATATCATTAAAGTCACAGGATACTTAATTTCGAATTGATCAGACCAGTAGAAGTTGCACACGTCCCTTCAATAATTAGAAAAGAGCTGATGTTCTTCACACGGGTAAATAGATTTTTTGAATCGTAACTAAGAGCACTCTCGATGAAGTCGCCTTTCAAGTCACAAAAAAAACAAACTAAATTAAAATAGGTTCATCCGTTTAGGAGCTATGATACCACAGACAGACTCAAAGATACACTTCAATAATGTATAGTGTAATCTTCTGATTTTTACTTGACGGATTTCTAAAAACATATTTCATCAAACTATGTCTATTTATAAAGAGAAATGAGGAAAAGATAAAACCACTAAGTATTTTAGTAGAAAATGTACAATTTTTTACAGAAAACAGTAATTTTGTAGTGATAGCTGTATGTTGTGGGAAGCAAAACAACAATGAACCGTAACTGCCTTTCGATGTGACGTTCCCATTGAGTAATTGTAGACCAAAACAGTTTTTAAACCGGTCTTAAGAATTCTATGTTGCCTATAATCGACTGCCAACTTAAACGAGAGTAGCTGCAAAAAACATTTTTTATATAGTTTTCCGAGAGTTGGCGTGGATTTTTAAGATCTTAATCGTAACTGATAAAAATCCAGACAATGTAAAAAATGAAAAAACTAGCGTATAGCAGAACAGAGCATTGTAGCTAAGTAACATTATGATTAAATACTCTTTGACAAACAATTAATAATAACCACGATACAAAACTAATTTGAACCGATTCCCATCATACACAGGTAAAACTATTCTCGAAAATTGCGGTACATATTCGAACAAATTAAATACATACCGATCGGCACGTTACCTAACTTGCAGTCAGCATGCGACAGTCAAATATAGCGCGATATCTGCTGTCTGAGAATTTGTATAGTGGCGCTAAATCTACCGCGAAAAGTGCATTTTACAGTCATGGCGCAATAGACACGCGATCGTAATACATGATACCTGTTTTTTATTACAATTAGTCACAGGTCGCGCAATGATCGCGTGGCTGTCGCCGTTTTATTTTTTAGGTAATAACCCCGCTGGTCACCTGTTCAAGAGCTCTGTTATAACAAACATACAAAGATAAGACAAGAGACAGACAGAACGGCGTCCAAATTATAACACCATTTTGTCATTGGAATAGGATAGATAGAAAAAAAAAATTTTAAAATTCGTCTTGAGCAACGTACTCTTATGAATTATTATAAAATTGAAAAAAACTTAAAGGAATAATAAAACTGTCTCTTCAACAACTGAAAGTGTTTTCTATCCTCTACAATGCTTAGATTGTTCGGGCATATAGAAAGAATGTGTGACGAAAAATTGACGAAGAAATCTACAGAGCGAAAATGAGTGGTAGCAGAAGCCAAAGAACCCAAAGGCTGAATTATGAAGATCAAATAGCCAGTGTTAGTTGACGGACATGTCAAAAGCACTCGCAAAGCTAGGCGAAAGTGTGTAAGAAGAATGATGAGGATTGAGAAGGCGAAAGAAGTATGTAAAGACCGCGATACTCGGTGCTACGTCTTCTCCGAATTCGTTAAGGATACAGCGTGACGATATGTATGTATCCAATATATATTAGCTTTATGATAAATATAATATTTATGTAAAAAATTAAAATGTAACTATATTTTTCGAGTTATTTTTGTCGGGAATTCAAGGATAGCAGTGGGATAAAAAAGTCGATCAATCGATTATTAATTAGTATGAATTCTTTGATAAAAATTCGACTACGTGTGGCAGGAGATTGAGATTGTAAACAGTATCAACAAATATTTATCAGAACTGAAAAATTAAGTGAAAATTAACATTATTTTCAGTAGATAATCTGTGCCATTAATAGCAATTAAAGTACAGCTTGATATGTTTGATGCATCAGATTAATTCATTTGAAATGGCATCAGAAACTTTGAGTCAGCTCAAGTTATTCCACATTCAAAGGTCGAGGTCATGTTGTCACGACGTTTTAAATCATAACTGTGTTTTGTAGATGTATTTAGATGTATGAATGTATGAGTCTATAGGTCAGAGCGCGTTCTCTTTGAATATTATCACCAAAAATGAGAAATTCACATATTTTCTTAGCTATTTTGTGCTCAAAGTTTTAAAAAGACTTGTTGATCGAAACATGTTTCGCTTGTTAACGAGGTAGGTATATACTTAGGAAAATCTAGAGATCGGATTTGATCGACCCCAGCACCAAAAGAAGTCAGATTCGGTACCGGATACGTCTTGATCAACAAAGAAGCGTTGGTCGGGAAAACAGTTAAAAGAATCGATTTACTACTTCATAATTTGAGTTTATTTTCACAGAGTAACCTACAGTTCTAAATATGAAATCTAAAGGACATATAGAATTTTTATAATGAATGTGACAAGAGTAACAACACACTGATAAATTAAATACGTAATATCTACATACATAACTAATACGTCATTCTTCATTCACAATGTGCCACGACAGTACATCAAGACGTAATAAAATACATACATACATACGTATCCTCACGCTGTATCCCTAACGGGGTAGGCAGAGAAGACGGAGCGCCAAGCGTTGCGGTTCTTACATACTTCTTTCGCTTCCTCAAATCTCATCATTCTCCTCACATATTTTCGCCTAGGTATGCGAGAGCTTTTGACATTTCAATCCGCTAACACTCTGGCTATTTGATCTACATAAGTCAGCTTTGTTCTTCCTTGGCTTCTTTTACCACACACTGTCGCTCTGTATATTTACGTAACAAAATCATTATTAATTTAGACCTATAAATGGAAAAATGGAACCAGGTAGCTATATAGTCTATATTCATTTCCTATAATAAGTTCTATGGGAGTTTTTGACAGGAAAGGGAGAATTTATTTGAAGTTGACATTTTATTTATAGTTCTGATTTTTGCGCTTTTGGTAGTTTTGAAGTACAGAATGATATTGTGCATTAAAATTCTATGCAAGTGCAAAAAAATTGGAAAGTTTCATGCGCAGCAAAATTTTCGCGTTCTTCCAAGAAGTCCTTTTTTTCTCAAGTAAAACCTATTTACTATCTCATTACTAGAGGAGTGTAAGGACTAAGTAATAAGAAAAAGTATCGATTTTTTACATCAAAGCTGTATTCGCTTTAACGGAGAAAAAGCAAGAATTTTTTTGGCTATAATTATCATAAAAAATACATTTATATTTACTATTTCTGGCCAAAAATTAAAAAAAATATTTGTAATGCTTGCTTTTATCCGGTATTTATTATTGCTAATATCCGGTACAGAGCGAATTTAATTAAATAACAACATACAATATTCACATAGATATAGAATCCATCCATGTACCACATTGTAGGTGATTAACATACCAGATGTTAGACAAACACGAATGCCTCAGTCCATAAAATACTTCACGATCTTTACAGTACAATTTGCGTTCTTAGCACACGTCACAATTAGTTAAGCTTCAAAAGACAACACTGTATTTAAGTCATTATATTCCGGCACTAATTAATAGCGCGTTTAAAAAGAAAACATACTAAAAATCTGTTACACCTTTAGTAATAAAGCCACCTGAAAACACATTCTTCCAAAAATCCTTATCACTGGGCGTTACTTACCGTCGCGCCGCCCGCCGCCCGCTCCGCCCCACCCGCTTCACCCCTCTCTCCATCCACACAAAAATAACACTTTTCCGCTGGTTTCCAGTCCGTCGGTTCTTCTGGAACTTCCAACTTCGGCTGTGTGGCTGGCCGCTTTATCAAACTTTCTAGAATTGTTTCTGGACGTCGTTCTTCGCGCGTTTTCTGTGAGCTGTTTTCGGACTCCTGTTCTTTGGGCCGTTCGTCTTCTGGTGCGTTTATCTGTTCTATTGTTTTTATTTTGAGCGCGGGCGGTGGGTCGGTAGACGGCATGGACTCGTCTTCGCTGGACGGTTCCGCTTCTCCCCGTTTTGGTAATAGTGCGTCCTGATATAGTTTCCATTTTCTTCGACCCATCAACTCCTCCGCCACCCGTTCTAGACCTGAAATTTAAAAAAAGTTATTAAAATTTGTTCAAAAAGCACGATGTTCAGTTTTCACTTTCTTCTTTTATAATGTTTTCATATTACAAATGTCATAACCGTAAATTGCATCGCTCGTTAAAAAGCTGGGTAGTAATAATAAAATTGACAACCTCGATATTTAAATTTAACAAGTAGAATTTATCAAGTCTAAAATCATAAAACTTTCTCTCTGCAAAAATGTCGTCGAACTCAACCGGTTCAATTTATAGCCATGTTTTCGTCCGCTTATACATATTATCGATTTATTAATTAATGTCCATCGTATTTATTATTACTGGCCAGTATGATAAATTTCCTAAGTGTTGGCAACACTACGAATACGCAAGACTGAATTCTGTAACTGTGTGGGTGTAACTTTATCTGTGTGCTCGACGAAACGACGGCCAAGGTTCGAATTACGATTTGATTGTTTTTTTTGCGCTATCGATTGTCAAACGAATGATTTATGAAACTGATATCGAGAGTTCACTAGTTTCTGACGTTTGGCTAATGACTGTTGCAATTAACTTGAATATTTATTCTCTCTCTAAATTATACATATTTTGTTATATGTAAATTATAGATGACTACTAACAAACCTATCTCGTTTTATGTTGACTTTATAATAAGAATCATTTTATGTAAATATGCATAATTTTATTGTAAAACGAAGGTCGCCATTAGAATTAAGACTCCTTGTCTTCTTATGGTGAGGTAACTGACGTAAAAAGCTATTGAGCGATTCCAAACAACATTCACCACCTAACGTTACATGTGCATTAACTCAATCCGAAATTTAACAACTTGAACAAATATTAAATAAGATGTTTACTTAATACTAATATATGAACCTACATATGTATATCTAATAATATTACTCAACATACACATAATGAAATAGCGACAATTATTATATTAATTAATCTCTCTTGGCTTCGCGAATTGTTAGTACGTGGTATATACTCTAGCAGGCCCACCCTCGGCACCTCGCCCGTTAACAGAGATGTGTTATATTTGAGACAATCTCCAAAATTGGCAAAATTAGAATGTAAATGCCTAAAATATTTATAAATATCTGGAATTTTTCCAACAATTTTCGCATTCCCATATATAACAATATTTTAATTATTTGTTTTGTGAGAAGAGGCCGAAGACTTATAAAATAAATTTTTAAATTGATACAAAGGTAAATATTTGCTAATATACATAAGAAACGTAAGCTAGTAATAAATATACCTACTGGACACGCCTGGCAACACCGCGTGACTTCCGATTTAAAATAGCACCCATAATAATGCGTTTGTGGGTAACACAAGTCTAAACCTTAAAAGGGTATGTTTAGTTTCTTCAGTCCAAGTAATAAAAGAACTTATGCTTAGATACACAATGGCTCTAACTACAGTTTATGAACATGTAAAAAATTATTCTGCATCAAGATTTGAATTACAATCATAAAATCACTTAAATTAGCATAGTGAATGGAGTAAAAACTACTCATTGTCTATAGCATCCGTTTGAGAGATAGACAACCTTTTTCAATATCGATTTGCCAGAAATGAAACTTTTGAACGAATGAAACTAATGATCTTTTTGGCAGGAGCCAGAGAAGTGAAGTATAAAGTTGCCTTTTAGGACCTTTATGGCACAATATTGTGCGCTAAAGGTCCGTACAGGTGTAGAAGAATTGAAAAATTGAAATAAACATGTGAAGCAGAAATTTTCGTGTTCTTCGATAATTCTTTTTAACTCTAAGTAAAGCCTACTAACTATCACTTTACTGGAGAAATAATAGGAAAAGAGAAGAAGCATACGAACTTGGTTGGTGTCTTTTCTGAAAATGTGTATCTAATTTACAAAATATTTTGTTTTTACGAAATATCTTAGTCCAATAGTTAACGACCAGTGCTTTAATTCGATTGGAAAAGAAACTGTTACATAAAACTTCAGAATAAATAATACGTAACGACAAGTTTTGTACTAAAAATGTTATTCTAACAAGGTTTGAATACATAAAATACCTATTTCTAAAATACGAATTAAATGACACAGGTACGATAAGTTTAAATCAAACAAAGCGTGTATCTTGTATTTTATTAAGAATAATTTCCAGTAGAATAAAATTTTAAATTAAGTACGTATTGAATAATGTCGAAAATTGAATCTCGGTACACATTGATTGACAGTAAATGAAATTCATCTTGCATGAAATAATTAGCAAGACAAAACGTTATTTTAAACAGAAACATTTTTTTTATATTAAAATTGAATGCTGCCATTATAGAATTTTTAACTAACCATAATTGCGTATAGTAAAATACTTAAACTGCGATTATTAAACAAGCCGGTTAACTGAAGCGAGACCTTCACATGTTAATAATGTAATTAATGTGATGGCGTTGAACTCCCATAGTATGGAGTAATAAAAAAATAATTACACTTTAGTCGTAGATACTTCCACGTATGTACATGTGCTCAACTAAATGGGATATGTACTAAGATGCGTGTTTACAAAATGTATTAAGAAAATAAAACTTTTAACACATAGCCTAGCTTAAAATCGGTACGTACGATATTCACATTTTTAACCGATTTCAAAAAAAGGAGGAGATTCCATGATAGTCCGTAGGTATTTTTTTTATGTATGTTCACCGATAACGTCGTTAATTGCGGATCGATTTCAACGATCTTTTTTCCGTTGGGTTCACTATAGGTCTAAAGTGTTCTAATTTAGATTTCACGGATATTAGAACTTGGACTTCGGAGATACATCAAATAACGCTAAATGCTTATGGGCTTCATTTATATTGATGATTTTTTCGAATAATATTCCGTTGCAGAATTAGAAAATATGTTAATTGTAGGCTTATCCTTGATCTAGTAACTAGTAACAAAGATCTAATTTAAAGAAAGAGATGACGCAAAATATAAAATAATTTATAGATGATAAAGTATAATAAATTAATAACTATTTTGACATATCTACCTAAGTATTTGTATATTTTATAAAAGGTTATTTAAACAAAATGGCATGACAAAAAACAATGATAACAAACAAAGGACTATGTGTCGGCGTGTTCGGACTACTGATTGGCTAAAACTATGATTAGACTGGTCTATTTCAAGGTCGATCTGACTCACATGTACTGCAGTGAGTGTGTGTACACACACGTCTGAACAAGACAAAGGAGATAGCGAGAGCGGAATATGAAAATCGCTTTTATAACTTTTGTCTCAGACGATTCGTTTGTAAGAACAGCGGTTCTCAAACTTTTTTCGCAACGGAATGCTTTTAGAACACCTACATATTTAACGGAGCCCTAAAATAAAAAATCCTGGTTTATATTCACTTCAGTTTAATAAAAATCATACAAATATTTTATGCAAATTGTAAAGTACACATTGAGACCATTGTAAATTAATCAATTTTTTTACTTTTAGTACTCTTACTAAAATGAAAGAAATAATTTAATTCATTCCTCCCTCTGTAGGAAGTAGTTTTTAACCGACTTCAAAAAAAGAAGGAGGTTCTATGTTCGTTTGTATGTGTTTTTTTTATGTATGTTCATTGATAACTTCGTCAATTGTGGACCGATTTCAAAATTTTTTTTACTTGAAAGGGCATACTTCTGAAGTGGTCCCATTTAAATTTCACCGCTATTGGAACTTGGACTTCGAAGAGACACCAAATAATACCAAGCAATTTGAACTGGTTAGGTATAACCATTATATTGATGATTCTTTTGTATGCCGTTAACTCCAGAATTAAAAATAAGTTAATTGTAGACCTGTCCTTGATATTTATTTAGGGGAAGGTCACTCAAAAGGGAAAAATAAAATAAATTTAAGAAAAAAAAACCACCATCATAAAAAAGATATGTATATCGTACTTATAGTTATTTTTATTGTACTTGAGTTTTGATTAGTAAAGGATAGCTTTATTTTGCTCTCCAGTGTTTCTTTTGAAGGCGGTTTAATTTTTTTCCTTAATTATTTTTTTATCTATTTATATGATTCAGAGAATATAAAACTTTGCGGGAAAAATGTAATGAAGAGGTCTTATAGATTTCGTGAAAACATTCAGAAATCGACTTAATGTGACATTTTTTATTAAAGTTGATATTCTTTTAGTATTATTTTGATGATATTGTTATATTTTTCTATTTTATATTATATTATTTTGGCGAAGTCTTCGCAGAGGCGTTACAGAGCCCCGGGGCTCCACGTAGCACACTTTGAGTATGGCTGTGTTAGAATATTACTAAAAAAAATGGAATAAATTTTAGTGTTTCATTATTTAGAAGGGTAGATTTCAACTTCAGGGTAAATACTATGGTACCTACCTATATGTATCATATACTATGTTAATTTAAGGACTTATAATCCATATATTGTATGTACTAGTAATATAGTAATATTATAAATGCGAAAGTTTATCTATCAATCTGTTTCACGGGTAAACCGCCAGACCGATTTTAATA
Organism: Zeuzera pyrina; assembly: GCA_907165235.1. Taxonomy (NCBI): domain Eukaryota; kingdom Metazoa; phylum Arthropoda; class Insecta; order Lepidoptera; family Cossidae; genus Zeuzera; species Zeuzera pyrina. Next base: position 5,536,967 of record OU015639.1, read on the forward strand.
AAACTTGGTATTTGATAGTTCCACACCAAGAGTCGAACATAAGGTACTTTTTTTTATCAAAAATCTACCCCTAAAGAGGTGAAAAGGGGGATTAAAGTTTGTATCAGTAATACTGAACCGCTGAACTGATTATAATGAAATTTTGTTCAGAGACAGACATTTTTTATTAAAAAGACAGGTTACTACTATATCAAAAATCTATACCTATGGTGATGAATAGGGGAATGAAACTTCAATCAAACCCAGGAGAGCCACGGAATAATGTTCCGACGAAGTCGCGGTTACTTTTAGTAATATACTATAATGTACAATCTTAGAATGAGGTTTACTTGTACAAATTACTATAAACTCAAAAAAAAATAGGTAAGTAATTAATTTATATCTTATCTAGTGAATTAAACTTGCTTTAAGTTCTTGACTTGTAATCGGTATAAGTGATTCAACACGGAAATATACGATTTGTCCTTGTTTGGTACATCACGAATATGCGCGTAGAATTGCCGAGATTATTCCACGTCAATTATCATTATTAAATATTGTCCTTCTTTAACTAGCATCTTTTCTAAATGAAGTCAAGAAATTGGTTTAATTTTATGGTCAGGCGTTATTTTTACAATGCTTTAAAAATAATATTTATTAAGGACGAAACTATAATCTGCAATTACGTATGATAAAGTTTTTGTCATAAAATAAAGAAGTTGTTGATGATGTTCCTTTCACTCAAAAGGAAGAAATAAAAAAATTAACCGCTTTCAAAAAAAAACACTGAAAAGTACAAAATAATTATCCTTTACTAATATCAAAACTCAAGTACAATAAAAATAACTTTATAAATACGAAACACATACCTATATAATTAATTTTGACAGTTATTGAAGTTGGTGCCAAATTAGCAACAAAAGAAAGTTTAGCTTGACACTGATTTCAGTAATGTTAAATTTAATTGTATAGGTATATCTATCGTACTTATGTATGTTCGTTTCAGTGTCACGTTTCGGTGTCTCTTTTTGAAGGCGGTTTAATTTTGTTCATAAAACGTTTTTTGTATGGTTGGTTCTTGTTTGTTTATGGTTACTATATCAAATATTATTAAAAAAAAATCAATTAATGAAACAGTAAAACGTGGCAATGTAATATAAAATCCGTAACAAAGGAAAAACAGGCAGTTTTGTCTTGCCAAGGTAGAATTAAGGTATTGTTTCTTCGGTGTAGGGCAGATGTTGTTGTAAAATAGTCTGATCAGTGTTTTATACTTTATTTTCACTTCCTTCTAGCCACTTCACGCAGGTTTTTGTTTCATATAGGTACGCACTACGCAGTCTCGATTTCAAAAATCAATTGATCCATTGATTGCTTGTTGGTTCTGCTACAAGTGTGACAGTCTATGGCCACTTCGAATTGCTGACTTTTATAGTAATGTCAATGACCTTTGTAGATTATTAAGATAATCTTAGTCGTTAGAAGAATATTTCATGTTTTTTAACTAATTCTTATTAACATTATAAAGATGAAACGCTATCAGTTTGCTTTGATTTCACACCAAAACCGAACCAATCGATCTCAAATTTTGCACACAATGGGACTATCTCGGTCCAAAATATGCGCTATCATTTATCAATACCATGTGAGAAGAATTGCAGAATACAGCTAGTTCAAAATAACGTTGACGTTTTTAAGGGTCTGGTTTTTATAATTGATTTACATGGTAACACTGTACACACTAATGATACCTTTTGGGTTGGACGAAGTATCCAAGGAGAATAAAAGGACACTACGGCGCAACGTCCAACCGCAAATACCTCGAGTTACAAAATGGTACAGAGCAAATTAAGAAGAGATGCTAGCTCGTCCTCTGTATGAGTTGCTATAAAAATCTCTTACTTCAACCACAGACATTGTAAGTGATGCTTCTGAGGTTGTGATCTCTGGAAAAGAGAGGATGGAAATAATCACGGAGGTATGAAAGATAAGAAAGATTATGAAGGATTTTGAATAACAGTTCAAGGACGTGCGTGTTCCTGCGAAGACGAACGGGAAGCTATTTTAGCTGTTTTCGGAAACTAGACACGTGGCCAAATACAAAGGTATTGGAAGGCGTTCCAGTTTATCTAGCTGCTCCTTCTTGACGTCCAGAAAACATCTGCATAACAAAACAAACATCTGTATAATCTAACAGTGGCAGAAGAAGAGTTTGTGCCATCGTGATTTTTGTTTTGGAAGGAAGAAAATATTTAAGGCGTCTCAAAGAAAGACATGCATCGTTTATTCGCTTCGAAATTTCATTTATATGCTGCCTGGAGTATAAAGTCTATGCCTTCAACATTTTACGTAAAGGACATAAAGCGACTAAATAATGTGCAGTTATTCAATTACAAGTCTAGTAAAAACAAAGGCAAGCCACAAGTATGCTATCCGATACATCTCTTAAATCTCGACTGAGACAATGAAGGCCGGATGCAGTACGTCTTGCACGACCTCCCGTATAAATACAAGCGATATTCGCGTCATGTAGTCATGTTAGATTGTTTTAAGAGATTTATTAAATCATCTTTGAGAATATATGGATTAGTATATACCTTAAGTTAGTACAAATGACCTTTAACTTTTAAATGATGGCCATGGAATTAACATACTTGTACTACATGATGACAGCTTCTATGTGACAAGCAAATGTAATTGACGGTTGACAACTAGTCAAATAAGGTACTTTATTGTCAACTGTCAAGAATGCAATTTTAGTTCGAAAATATGAATAGTGAACGATAAAAATGAATTTTTTTTTGCAAAATTAATGGTCGAATTTAAAGAAATATACTTTATTTTCATTCAACATTTTATACTTGTATTTTACACTGAGCATTTTATAAGCTCTAATTCAACTCGACTGATTAGTATTTACGGATCAAATTTTAGAACAGAATTTTCAACGACTTTCACTTAACCTTTGACGTATTCTAGAACTTCTCCCTCTACAAATATTTGCTATATTTTTTAATTAATATAGATCTTTTTTCACGGTGATGCTCATGAATTTTTGGCGGGAACGGAAGAGGTGAGGTTGACATTTTATTTAGATTTTCTATTTTTTACATTTCTGGGAGTTTTAAAATACAAAAGTGAGAGTACATTGTGTTTTAAAGTTCTGTGTAAATGAAAAGAATGGAGTAGGTCTAAATAAACATGCGTAGCTGAAGTTCTCGCGCTCTTCCAAGAAGTCTTATAAAACTTCAGTAGTCTGCTATCACTTTACTAGAGGAGTTTTACGATAACGATCTAGATAACGATTCTACTAGATTCTACTTATACAATACCTGACATTATCAAATGCGCTAATGTGTGCGCCATGTCATGAAGAAAGAAATAAAATTTAAACTTAACAGGCAATAACTTCGGTATTATTTTGTGCATAATATTGTTATCCAAACGCTTAGTTGTCCAATGTGCCAGTCATACAACATGATATATTATTTTATTTAAAAAAAACGAACGCCATTAATTATTATATGCAAATTTACTTTTTACGACGGCAAGGAGTTTAATTTGTGATAGCAGTGTTTAATTTGTAATAACAGCGTTTTAGTAAAATATTTTAACAATTTCATAGTGCTATCTGTACTATGAAATTGTTAATATACATAATATAAATATATTGTATAAATATATATTGTATAAAGTTTTTTACTTGGTACGTTGGACAAAATAATAAGCATTTATACGAACCTGCCATGATTAGGTAAAGCAAGTCCTTATTTTTATTATTTAAATTAAATGTTAAAAAATAACAATAAAAGAAGCATGTCGCAATGACTCGTAGTTAATCAGATAACCGTTAATTTGAAAGCATTCCCAAAATTATTGCTGAATTATTCATTCTATACACAAAAGTATAAATGACAGAATTATAATTTGACAAAAAAAATTGTTTTGCCTTGAAACAATGTTAATCTATGTTCCCATCATACCCGCAGTACATGCAACCACGCGCCAAGCCATGGTCGTGGAAAAAATAAAGGTACACGATATTAATCTATTGTGGCTAAAACTGCATTTCACGACAATACGACATTATTTCTACGTTTTTGTAGCTCTATTAACAGAATTATTAAAATTGTTATACTACCTACAGTTAACATTTTTCTGAAGCTATTTTTAAATTGTATTACAATTAATTCATACTAGTAATATAAACTGGGACATGGACATATAATTGCAAAATGTATTTTTCATGTAAAAGTTGATAAATAGATATCTAATAAACAATACACAGGTTGCGTTCCCCTGGAATCAAACGCGAACCATTTGAATGAGGAATTAGAATAAGATGGCAAAAAATATGAGCATTAGAAAGAGTGGAATGATCGCTGGGGCGACAAGGACAGAAGACCAGAGTGTGCCACTATTGGCTGACCACTTTTTATGCCTTAGTTCCCCTAATCTTCATTTCGAACAACATCTGCTATGTTAATGTTTATTCGAAATAGTTCTTTAAATTTATAGCTCCAAGATTCTAATTTGCAATTTATATGTCATGTCTTCTTTTCTTATTATTATTATTTTTCAACTATCTAGCGCCCGGTCAACGCACGCAACTTGTTCTTTCAATTTTTAATGCATCTCCCATCGAATGGGCGCCATATACGGTTAAGGTTTGTTGGAAAAAGGGCCACGTACGGTTTTTAAATTACAATTATTTTTTGCCGTTCGGCTATTGGCCGGCAGATGGACAGCAGAGTTGGCTGGCCTTATGTTTTTTTCTTTTCGGTATGTTATTTATATGTGATTTAAATATTGGTAGTTGGTACTTATTTACGATTTATACTTACATAACTAGTATTACAATCATGTAATGAAATGAGGATAGTTCAAAAGAATAAAATATGATTTATTATTTATCGGTCGTAGACTTATTGAAAAAAAAAACAGTTACATAATTGTTTAAAAATATGGAATTCAATTTCATGATGGCTCTCACTTGTTTTCGTAGAGTTGGGACGTTTATTCGAAATAAAAAAAATGAGGCTTTGTAATTAAAACATATTGAACGTTTTGAGCACATCGTTTTTTAATTATTTGTTTATGTAATTTGAATATTAAAACTGACTATAATAAAGTTATTGTAAAGATAGCGTAATACTATAAATACTTCTCAAGTAGGTACCTATTCATGTCTCTATTAGTATGTAGCTGTGACCTTAAAATCTTTTAAGCCGTGTAATTTACATACAAGTATGTATTTAGGAATATCTAGCAATTTTATAATGAAGGTTTAAAAAATAAACATAAGCAGACTAAAAGACAAAAATTTTAAATGTGTGTTTTGGAATCAGAGAAGCCTAAAAATCTATCACAATCAATTTTCCTCACAATTTTTCTCTAATGTATAAGAAGGAAAGGATATGTTACTGGTACTATATAAGTATATAAATTAGTAAATCGTATCATGGAACCATTAATCAGCAATTCATTTTAACGAAAGAAAGCAATAAAACGATCAGTTTTACAATCGAAATGAAAGATAAAAAAGTAACAAATGTAAACCATAATTTAATTAGTTTCCATTGCGGTTCGCTAATAGACGAAGTCCACGAATCGAATAAATAAACATAAGTTATCGATAATAAATGTCCGTGATTATCGATAAAATTATAAAATCGTATGCTTCGATGTAGATTGATTGCGTCAATTTAAGAGAAAAAAATATCCATTGTAAAAAAATAATCGAAATAAAATGTTTTGTACATATTGCTTCACTTTATTACCGTGTTTTGAAAATAAATTTAGTGCGTAATAAATGAAAGTGTAAATTATACTTAAGATAATTTTTAGGTAATAAAATGACTGTGGTATGAAGAATTTGATAAAAGACAGATATACGCTGCAGAAAGCAGAAACGAAGGAAGGTAAAAGAGAAGCGTCAAAGGTGTAGGGTTTTAGGCGAAAACGAGATGTCGGACAACTTCGAGGAAAATTCCAAATTTTGGAAAGAAGTACGTAAGTATCGAAGTGGTCCGGCACGTTACAGAATGAATAAAGTGCGTTCGAAAGAAAACCACCTGCTAACAAATAAAAAAGATGTTCTGCAGCGATGTAGCGAATACTATGGAGAACTGTATAAGAGTGGCGACTCCGTATCTGATACTGAGGCCGATTCTAATGAATTGCCACACTACAGGTCAGGGACTGGAGGATTTCATTAGCACGAGGGATTGAAAAAGTGATAAGAAGTTTGAAATGTGCAAAAGCTGCGGGAAATGATGAGGTGACTGCTGAGAAGATCAAGTATGGTGGTCTTAGAGTCTGGATACCTTCTGTGCACTGTGCAACCTTTGTTGGTAGAAGGGGGAGGTACTAGATGACTGGCGCACCGCAGTCATAGTACCTCTAAAAAAGGGAAAGTTTTTCATTTAGACTGTGCGTGCTATAGAGCCATCAGCTTGGTCAGCTTAGCGAGTAAAATCTATATCAAGGTATTGACTGAACGTATGAAAGGTGTTTCTGAAAGATATTTGTGAGAGGCGCACGGTGGTTTTCGGAACGGTAGGGGTTGCATGGATCAGATTCTCTCGCTTCGCGCTCGCTTCGCGAGAGAATCTGGGGAAGTCAATCTTATCGTGGGGATGTTTCTGGCTATAGGTCAGAAAGTTTTATGCGCTTTCGTGGATCTTGAAAAAGCATTCGAAGGTCACGATATCGGGGCCACAGAGCCTGTGTAAAGCTATCTAGCTTTTGACAGTTTTGACAGCTTTAGTGACATGTCGCCCTGATTCGAAGTCTGTTCAGGCATCAAACAGGGCTGCGGAATGTCTGCCTGGCTTTTCGTGTTGTATTTGGACAGCTGCCTCCAGACATTGAAAGGTAATATGAGTGGTATGATATGTGATGGTACAGTGGTAAACGGCCTATTGTATGCTGAACATGCTGTGCTTATAGCACCATCAGAAGCAGAGTTGCGGACACTAGTCACAGGCATGAAAGAAGAATGTGAAGTGAAAGGATTGAATATAAATGTGAAGGTTCTGGCGTTTGAAAGGGAAGCGGTACAGACGAAATGTGAGATTTGGATACATTGAAAATGTCTAGAACAAGTGAATTAAATTGTGTATCTGGGGAGTGCATTTTCGAGGGATAGAAGATGTGAGTTCGATGTGGGAAGACGGGCAGCAGCTGGCAATAAAGTGAACGGTGCTCTGTCCACATTAGTAGGCAGTGTGAATATCTAACACAGCCAAAATGGCCATCCACAGCGCGGTGTTGGTTCCAATTTTATTGTACGGTAGTAAGGCCTGGATTTGCCCAAAATTGAGTGAAAGTATATTAAATGTAGTAGAAATGCGATCTCTTAGAAATATGTGAGGTGTCACCCTTGCGGACAGGATAAGCAATGAAGAGATACGCAGTACGACAGGGTTGCACGACAGTGTTATTACTATGAAAACGAAGAAAGGAATGCTAAGATGGTTCGGACACATAGAAAGAATGAGTGATGACAGACTGACGAAGAAAATCTACAGAGCAAAAGCTAGTGGTAAAAGAAGCCAAGGAAGACCAAGGCTAACTTATGAAGATCAAATGGCCAGTGTTAGCGGACGGAAATGTCAAAAGCACTCGCATACCTAGACGAAAATGTATGTGGAGAATGATGAGATTTGAGGAAGCGAAAGAGATATGTAAGGACCGCGACGCTTACCGCTCCGTCCTCTGAATACCCCGTTGGAAATACGTATAGTTTTGAGGAAATATATTTATTGATTGATGGTAATCTAAGTTAAATATTAACATTATATCATAATTTATTCGTTTTCTAGATATTTTTCTTATAAGAACAAAAAACTTTTTAAGAAAAAAAATTAAACAGACTTCAAAAAAAACACTGAAAAGTACAAAATAACTATTCTTTACTAATAAAAACTTAAGTACAAAAATAACTGTATAAACATGATACAAATACTTACATAATTAAATTTGACAGTTACTGATGTCGGTGCCAGGCCTAACTTTCTGTTGTTGGCATTGATTTGTCACTAACTTCAATAAATGTTAAATTTAATTATATAGGTATTTGTATCGTATTTTTTGTAAAGTTATTTATGTACTTGAATGTTATTAATTAGTTTTAATGTAATGAAGAATAGTTATTTTGTGCTTTTCAGTGATTTTTTTTGAAGTTGATTTAATTTTTATTTTTAAAGTTTTTTAATTTTCCCCTTTGTGTGAATAAATATGCTTGCTTGAATAAATATTTAGGATAAGTTCGCAACTAACTCGTTTGCTAAATTTGGAGAGGAACGATATATAAAATAAATAGACACTTGTAAACAGTTAGGATTATTTGGTGTATCTTCGCAGTCCAAGCTCTAATATCAGTGAAATTGCAATGGAACCATCTTGGAGCTATACTAAACCGAATGTAAAAATAATAATTGAAATCGGTTCATAAACAAAGAAGTTATGCTCGAAGATACATAATAAAATAGATACAGACGAACATAGAACCTCCCCCTTTTTGAAAAAGCGAAGAAGAAAAACGAAAAACGAAAAGCGACTAAGTGCCAGTTATGACTGGCACTTCGTCGCTTTTCATTTTGCGCAATGAGTGCAGTTCCGTAATTTCAGTTAATTGTTATCGTTGTTATATATTAATATCGTGCTACCAACCGCAAAACGAAGTTTGTCGTAAAATTTTATATTTGTGAAAAAAAAGAATAAAGATAATGCAATCCAGACAATCTTCCTTCAGTCAGTTAATTCAGTCATCAGTTGTTAATATTTGAGATTTTTCCACATTTTCTGATTTTCTAACATTTTTCTGAGAGACAGTTGGAGATAAGGTGTGAGGGCAGTAATGTTAAAATGTAGTTATTTTCAAACAATAAACACGTCTAAATAACGTCATTAAGTTCATGATTTAGAAAGATTTGATTGGCTTTGGGACTACAATGACCTTGGAAAAAAGAAATTTTTTTACTTTCTGGAGTCAAAATTAACTTTTGTCTATGCTTTTGAAGTTCGCGTCTCTATTTGGGTTGCTTCTTACTACAATTGTTTAAAATTGCAGCTGTTTAACGTCTTATTTAGGGAAAACGTGACTGACGAACAAAGGTGATTCCTAAAAGTTATTTATTCCAATTTTGGTACGGAAATTAAAAATGTACATATTTACTTACCTACATATTTTTAGGTATGTCGATAATCCATATGATGACTGAATGACTGTATGTAGAAAAATAATCTTCCCACTACCTAAGTAGTAAGTAAATAAAGTTCAATATTCGATCACACCAATTGTATAGATTTTTACTCGTTTTCTATGTATTATCGATATCAAATAACTGCGGCAGTGGCCACAGTGCTGAACAGTAAAATCTTTACTTCTCTCGTTCCCGCCAAAATGTCGTCTAAGTTTTTTTTTTCTTTATGGCATGGCGCACAGTTTAGCGCATTTGCCAAAGTCACGTAATTAGCTTTTTCTTATCGTAAAATTCTTCCAATAAAGTGATAGTAGGCTTTACTGAAGTTCTTTTCACTTAAACAGAACTTTAAAACACAATATACTATCACTTTTGTACTTTAAACCTCCCAAAAATGAAAAAAATAGAAAATCTAATCAAAATGTCAACCTCACTTCGCCAGTTCCCGCCAAAAAGTAGTCATCTCAGTTCTAATCTGTTTCATGGAAAACATTGATGAGACGAAGAACGTTTTGTTTCCAAGAAAATCAGCCAGTTATTACGTGACTTGACCTTGGACTTGACAAGTAACACGTAAGCTTCAATGCGAAGTTATTATTCTCAATTTGATTATTTGAATTAATCACAGCTAGAGTTCAAATATTTTTATTTAATAGATGATTAACAGGCAGGTGTTCTAAATTGCTCAATAGTTACACATGGTGTAAACTATTTTAATATAAGCAACTATTGTACGGTAGTGGTTACGTAAGTAATGACCAGAGGCCGCCGTCATGGTAACAAAACTTGGTAACTATTCTGATTAAAATTATTCTGATGTATCGGTTTTAGGATGTGCTAATTAAAATCACGTTTATTTTTATTTCATGAATATTATTATTATTTTTTACGTTATGATTTTCATAGGATCATAAATCCAGCCAGTGAGTGTATAGTTAATACTTCTTTAATATTATGAGAGAGAATCTTTTGCACTGTTTGTTGTTTTTTTTTCACATAGCTGTATCTCTGGTCAAAACAAAAGCTGTCATTTGCCAGTATTCTCGTAAGCAAAGCGTCGGGCAAATGTTAAAGTTACTGTTCTAAATAAATTACCAATGACAAACATTTATACCATGTGTTTTCGAGTCTTTACTTGGATACGTTTACTTTCTTTCGTGTTTCATTATTAACATTTTTGATTATTTTATTGTTTTGGACTAAGTATTATAAATGAAACCTGTTTACGTCCTATTTGTCAAGTCATAACCTTTTAAGGTCTTCCATATTTTACTAATGTTTAAATTTTAAAATGAACCCATACTAAGTTTTTATTTTGAAGACAATTTTCATTAAAACTCATTGTATACTCGGACACATTGTTTCACAAGATCTACAAATAAATATGTACTTCCACTTGCACACAAGGTGCAATTGGTAAACAAACCTGTAATTCAATACTTGAACGCAACGATAACAAACAATTTTGCAAAGTTGGTAATAACGACTAATGACAGTTGACTGAGACTTTTTGGCGGGAGCGGGAGAAGAGAAGTTGGCATTTAGTAGTTGGCTTTTTGGGAATTTTAAAAGCACAAAGTGATGATATATTTTGCATTTCTGTACAGTTTCTGTACTAGTGTTAAGAATTGAAGTTTTTGAATAAATATGTACAACTGAAGTTTCGCGTTCTTCCAAAAAGTCTATTTATTAGGGACTTAGTGATAAAAAAATGGTTTTTTTATGCCAAATATGTCCTATAGTGTGAAAAAAGAAGAATTTTTACATCAGACAAGTATTTTTGTGATCTGGTTATTATACCGAAAATGAAATTTAAATTTAATATATATGGGCATAGTTCCCTCTGTAATAGATTAAAAAAAACTTTGTTTTACAGTCAATAGGTTCTAATTATACCAATACGACATGAGTTCCGTAGCCAAAATAATTAAACCCTTACAGTTGCGATATATTTGTAACTCACAGTTTAATTTATCTTGCATTTACATATACATATGTATATGCTTGTATTTAGTAACTTTCTGAATATTCTATTTTAATATATTGTAAAACGTTGAATGATATTGATAAATGATAATCAAAAAATGTGTTTATATGTGAAGAAATAAATAAATAATATTGGAAAGCTATATAAGCAGTAATACTACTACTTAATATATTTTTACGAACTCAAAATGCTCAAATTTTTCTTGTTTATATTCTCTGAACCATAGACTGCTTATAGGAACAAAGTATATGCTGGTAAGCATTCATCTTAGGTCACTGAAGCCGACTTTCTACCTAAATAGAGAAATTACCTTTGCGGATGGAATTACTTATTATGCTTATGATCATGGGACATTAGACATGTCGGAGGGATTGAAGACCATTACACTCTGACAAACTTCTCTATTATACATCATGTTGTACGTTACACTGATTACATTAGCTAGCATTAGCCCTGGGCACAGTGTAATTTTTAACCTCCAAATCGGATGTTTTATCCAACAATGATTTCTTTTCTAAGTAAATTCTAATTTCGAATTTCGTTAGTTTACCGACAGAACCGGTGGAATTTCGACCACTTGTGATAACAGCGATAAATATTAAACAACACTCACGAGACAAATAATTACAAGTGAGTGTAGATTGTAGAGCAATTCAAAAGCACCATGGGACAGCTGGTTTTCAATTTTCAAATATCAATGGGTGCACAGAAATCGTAAATATTAAATTTCAAATAAAGTAATTTCAGCAACGAGTCAGTGTAATATTATAAGTAGTTTTGCACTAATATTATCTATCTACCTACATACACATACCTTCATACATAATACATAGATTATATTATTACAGACTAAAATTATACACAGATATTTATTTGAGAATCACGAATAAATTTGTGGAATAGTAACTGTTTGTATTATTATCTAACACGTGTGTAATTGTAACAGAGCTAGCTATAATGTATTATAATATGTTACTTTATATATTATATTATAACATGCAGTTCTCGTAGAGTAGAGTCAGCGTCAGAAGCAGTTGATCAAAATAAACTTCCAAAAAGTTATATGGCTATGGTTGACATTCACAAGTAATCGATATAATTATTTCGCTAAACCTAATGTGATTATGGTAGGTAAAAATGTACATTTTTTTAAACATTTTAGTAACAGCAGAAGCCAAGGAAGATCGAGGCTAAGTTATGACAAAATAGTCAGAATGTTACCTGGCTAAAATGTCGAAAGTATTACCTCGGTGACAGTGAAGAGAATAATGAGATTTGAGGACATGACGTATTAAATAACACGATACTTAGCGTTTTGTCATCTCGTCTACCCCGTTAAGGATACAGCGAAGTAGTCTATGTACATTTTCAGAATGTTTTGACATAACTAAAGTCAGCGAAAATTGATATTTATTGTAAAATAAATGTTTACAAAAACATGTAGGTAAGTAAGGACAAAATACGTCATTCGCATGTGATAGAGAATACAGTCTATCGTTCACGTTCGCGAGATCGAGACCTCGCGAAATCTCGTCGATGTTTTGCGAGACTGATCTCGACCGAAAACTTCTTTAAACTACCAACGAACTAATTCATGTCGAGTACTCTGTGTATGTTTATATTTTTCTCGAAAGAAATTTCTTTTCCATTTTTTTAATAATAATAAAAACCGAGTAAGTAGTTGCAATTTTTATAAACAGTTATCAAGTTTTACCTATGAAGTCTCCAAGGCTTGTATCTGAAGTAGTCCCACATCGATTAGCCAGTACCCTTGTTGGGGATCAAACCATAATTGCCTGTGTTCCGAGACGTTGTTGAAATGTTTAGACAAAACTTTATTTTATTTTATTTGTAACATTAATATATCTATATTAATGTTACAAATAAAAAAGTGTCTTTGTTGGCTTGTTCTTCTTTTACGTGGCAACTAAGCGGCCGATCGACGTGATTTACTGCATAGAGATAGTTTATCGATCGAAAAGTGGCATAGACTATTTTCAACCGACTTCCAAAAAAGGAGGAGGTTCTCAATTCGGTTGTATGTTTTTTTTTTATGTTTGTTACCTACGAAAATTCTTTTTTTGTTCGAAAGGATACACTTCCAGATTGGTCCCGTTGCAATTTAACTGGTATTGAAGCTTTGGTTTCGAAGATACACCAAATAACGCGGCCTGGTTATTTATATTGACGATTCTCTTGTATGTCATTTGTTAACTATCGTTGTCCTCACATGGTATAATGGTAGTATGGTATAATCGTAAAGTAGGGAGAAGATATAAATTGGCTGTGATATAATAAATTCAGTCAGTAGTCAGTCTTGTGGCGGTCAGAGAATACGGCTGGTGGCTGTCGTCTTCGGATTGTAAGAATACTGCTAGGGTGTAATCATGATGCAAACTTTACACTGTTCTTTTATAACTGATTGATATTGATATGATATTATATTGATGATATTGATAATGGCCATAATGGGCAATAATATCCCATGTTCAATCTGTTCGCATTCTTTATTGTGAAAGCCCAGAAAGCCCACGGTTTGTGCTCCTCAATGGAATGGAAGTTAACACATTGCGCTCCAGAATTAAAAAATAAGAAATAGAAAATAATAAAATTGTAGACCTGCTCTAGATATTTATTTAGGCCAAGGGAGCCCAAAAGGGAGAAATACAAAAACTTGTATAAAAAAATCAATGTTCGACAACGGAAAGTCTATTAGTTTAGTAGGCTTGGCACCGACTTCAGTAACTGTTAAATTTAATTCTATGGGTATTTATATCGTATTTATAAAGTTATTTTTGTACTTGAGTTTCGATCCGTAAGGGATAGTTATTTCATACTTTTCAGTGTTCTTTTTTGAAGTCGGTTTAATTTTTTTATAAAAGTTTTTTTCTTGGAAATACATGATTCCTGTGGGATAGGTACTAAATTGATTGTCTAATAACGTTTTGTATTGTTGTGGCAAATTGTAAGAAAAATCATTATAAACCATAAATCTCTCGAGTTTTCGTAAATGGCGAAATCTCAAAAGATCAAAAAATCAAAACGTCTTATCTCGCGAGAACCATAGTCATGTCTAATGGCAAATTTATCGACAGTTTATTTTGATACACTACATATTTTTGACGCTGACTGTACAAAATATAATACATTAATAGATTATGTGCATATTATGTATTACTATAGGTATATTTATACATACACATGCATTCGTAAGTAATTGGATGTTAATGACTAAAATATTAGATATTTCTGTATGACACACTGCGGTTTGATTGACGTGGAATCAGCTCTTGGTATTTCCTATTTATTATGTTAAATCTTGCTTTTTGTAGGCATAATCGATATCAGTACCTACTTGTATTATTATAAAGCAGAAATGTCTGCATGTTCTTTGTTTAATGTATTTTTCAAAATGCACTGTTTATAAAAGGTTTATATGGGTACTTATTAAATTATATTTGAAGCTACTGTTTTAGAAAATGAGTATTAGACAGTTTATTTACCATATTTACCATAGACAATTTTTTGTTATTGGGTTACTGGATGTTGTCTAAAAATACTACACTTAGTTTGAATGGAATAGTTATTGTGGATAGATGGATAGACATAACAAAGATAAAAGGACCATATTTAGGCAAATTTTAAGGTCGTAAAATCGCCATCTGAAGCGAACAGTTTTGCCAGTTTTACAGATTTTTGACACTCTCATAATAACCTAACGCTATAGTTACTAGTGTTTTTCTTTTGTTTTAAAGGGAACGATTTAGTGACAAATTGTCTACTACTCGTATTATTATTGGTTATTTTTATTCATACTTCATACACATAGTTACTTCATATTCATACTTCATGTGTATACTTGATATTCATACTTTATACTTCATGTTTATCTCTTGATGTTTTCAGTTATAACTTATAGGTATAGTTATCTTTAACATTTCTAATCTAATTAATGGAAAGAAAAATAAATGAATAATTTTTAACGGACTAATAGGTATAAGTATTGTTAAGGTACCTTAAATACTAATAAAAACCTCAAGGCGTTAACAAGCAATAACATAACATATCCTTAAAATGAAAATATCGTAAATGAAAATTATGAACCAACAGAAAAGAAATACAACCAAAAATATTGGTGACAGCTTTTTTTATTTACCCCTTAATGGGATAGATATTTATGCGCAGATGTAATATAATTTAAAATTCAGTTTTTATTAGGTAGGTCGTAAAATAAAGAAATATTTCCGTAAAATAAAATTTATTAAAAAATGAAAAATTTGTGACAAAAATTATTTTACGTATATTTTGTAATATCGTTGAATGAAACAATTTTATTTACGTTCTCGGAAATTAAGTAAAAACTTGAAACATTACAACTATCCCCGTTAGTGATACAGCGTGATGATATGTATGGTATGTATTAGGTAAGTATAGTAGAATCCGACGGCCAAGGGACCGGTGATATTACGTCGTATTAACCGGAAGTCGTACTAAACGAACTGACAATTTTAATTTTTGATTTTTATTAAAATAATCACATACATACATAATGTATTTATGTATTAATATTTGTGACCATCAGAGAAAAAAACGGACCACACTGTAATTACATTTATTATAACTCAAAATCACAAAATGATGTGTAATCTATTTCAAGTTTTAAACTTTTAACCTAATTTCCGAGAACGTAAATTTTGAGTATTTCGTTCAACTCGATAATACATAAAATACGTAAAATAATTTTTGTCACAAAGACATTTTTAATAAAGTTTATTTTATGTGAACATTTATTTATTTCATGACATGCATTTCTTTCTAAAAAGAGGGAAGTAACAAGTTTTTTGGCAAAGTGGAACTAACAACTTTTTGGCAAACAAACTAAAACGGTCCATAGATAGTTTATTCTGATATTACAATACAAATATTACAATATTTTTAAAGAATAGCATTTTTTCATAGAAATTACATACAGAGCAGTAGCTAGTAAATTCAATTTATTTAAAGTTATATTAACTGGTGCTGCTTCATGAAACAATTAACCATGTTTGTGACTTTAAATTATGAACAAAATGAAAGTTGTTTATAATAAATTATAATTTTTGTTCAAATGCAAGGTAAATTAACACACAATAGACACTTAATATTTAGTGCCATGCGGGTACGAAATAAAAACAAAAATGGCTGCTTTAAAAATATTCTAATCACAAGACGCAGTAAATAATACAAAGTATACATAGTTACGCCCATTATATTATACCAAAACCAACCAATGCCATGTCAACGAGAAAAATTTGTGATTTACACTCCCTAAATTCATAATATAGTTCTTAAGTGAAGCGTGTAAATCTCAAATTAGAGTAACAACGAGATAAGCGAAGCATCAATATAGTGGTAATGTGAGTGTTGGTTCAACAAACACAGTCTTGAATGGGACACGCACACGAGCACACGAGACGCGAATGTCACGAAATCCAGTCAGTTTGTAGGTTAGAACTTAGAACATGCGCGGGCGCAAATAGTGTGACTATGATTTAACACTGTCAATGTAAAGTCCTGGTAGATAATAAAACAAAGAATAAAACCATAGGAACAACAAAAGGTTAGTTTCGACGTTGCGTACTCCGAAAATGAAGCAGGCAAAATTGGGCCGGTTTTGCTTGCTTCATTCAATCAAATCAAATCATACCTGTAAATACGTAGAATTACATCAAATAAGTAAAACTAAAAAAAGCGCACTAAGCAATAATTTGATACTCACGGCGCCGTTTTGTGCCAAAATGAGAGCCGATCGGCTCATTACTTGGAAATGCGTATCCAATTTACAAGTGGATCGGATTATCTTGGTAGCCATGTAATCGAATTACTCGACACGGAATCGTATCTTTTTATTGTTTCATAAATAAAACGACAGCAAAGAACTGAAACATGTTTGAGGAAATCAGTAAAAGAGTATTTTGTATCTACCTGTTATTTAATTGATCGTTTATCCATAGTTTATATATCTATAGATACTTAACAATCTCTCATAGTGGCCATCACAGTTTTTACATGACATGTAGGTACGTATCAATATTTCTAAATAACATTACTTACAATTTTCTATTTATATGAAATGTTAAAGTTTATATTTATTGCATTTGAAAACTGTACGCATCCCAATTTTTACTTTGCTCCAACATTTAATAACGGTTCAAGCCACAATTTTCTTGACATCAAAGTAAAGGTACGAAACTTAAAACTATATTGCAGAGTAAAAGCAACATAATTTTTTTTGCATTTTTAACAAACAATGTCTTTCTAATAAAAGACAGAAAAGTGCAGCAGTGTGGTAAAAATGTTTTTAAGTCAGAGTCAGTGATGTACCAAATCAATTTAAAAGTGAAGTGAAGCAAATCGAAAGCGAACAAAAATCAAACCCAAATTGAAAAAAATGCCCACGGTGTGTGCCAAAGCAACAATTTTCCCTTGGAAGAGGTTAAAAAAACTCCTTCATATTTATAAATTCATAGCTTATTTCATGTTTTTGTTAAAGGAAATGATTTACAAAAAAATAATAACAGTTAAACACATTATTTCCTTAACAGAGTAAATTGAGTTTAATTTCAGCAATTTGCTTTTAACAGTGCTAATAGGATGACTAAGCTATTGGAATAAACTTACATTTATAAACATGATGAATTATTTACGCTACAAAATATTGTTTGTGTAAATGAAACAGAAAAAAAATTATTTAGATAATGTTCACTTGTTATTACAATTATAGCTCTATAAATTCTTTCGCCTTCTTAGAATTGCTTTTTGTTATTTTCTAGATACTATTAAATCAAACAACTCATACTTCAATAAGCATACGAAAAAAATTATAGTATGCAAACAAACGCTTCAGTGGCTGTTAGTCTCGTATGAACAGATTACATTTAAGGTATTGTTTCTCGTATATAATAATACCTAGTTATTCGTTTTTAATTAAATGAAAATGATTTGATTTAATAATCACATATATTTCAGTTAGTGTGTAAGTAAATAGCTAATTTATATTATCGTTTTTTATTTTACTTATTATTTCGTTCTGGCAACACTGACAATCTAATCTGAGATTCCAAATAAATACTTATAAGGTATGCGACGAAATAAATAAATATAGTCAGGACTAGTCCGTATAATTCCAGCAGTGTTGTCACTTGGTAAGTGACCTTGCGTTGAGATTGGCGCGCGGCCTAGACTCGGCAAATCGCTGTTTGTTTGTTCAGTACTGAGGACCTGCTACAACTTGCGGATGTGGGCTCGAATAGACATAGCCTAGCGATTTTAATTGCGCAATAATTTTATGCTGTTCTCTTATGAAAACCAGTGGAATATGTTTACGCTTTTGTTATATAACACTACTTTAATACGGAGAATTAAATATTTAAAACAAGATGTTTTGTACTTGTTTATGAGTTATTAAAACAAAAAAAGTACCAATTCTTTAAGATTATCATCTATTTGCCAATTTGGTTATGATGTTCGAAATTCCTTAAGCAAAATGGCAAATACAGAACCTTAGTTTCGTTATGTGTGTCTGTTTGTCAGTAAGTCTTAGCGAATTTATTCTGTCTTTACATCTGATGAGCTACCATATCAATTTTCATATTCTGTTAATGTACATAATATTACAAATAAAAAATTATAACATGGTTTGACTGTAGGTGTATTTAGATGCATTTTAGATTGTATACCATGTAACATCTGTTTATTTTGAGTTACTGAATTACAAACTTTTCCTGTATTCCTTCATTTGTGTGGATTCTATCAAATTCATACACTAATAATTACTACTATAATAATAAGTATTATTAAATAATAAGGTCAAATAGCCAGAGTGTTAACTGACGAAAATGTCAAAAGCGCCCGTATACCTAAGCGCGAGGAGAATGGTGAGATTCGAAGAGGCGAAAGAAGTATATGTAAAGACCGCGAAGCATGGCGCTCCATCCTCTGTGACTACCCCGTTAGGGATACAGTGTGAAGATATGTATGTATGTACGTATGTATGTAATAAATATTAAACATCACTCTCATATGGTCATAATCTTGTTTGATGAGAAGCGATAACTACACCGAAAATTAATCATGCTTGCCTTGAAGGTACAGATTCTCTCTAATCTTTGAAATGCTCTAATCGTAGGTGTCAAGAAACAGCGACGCAGAAAGGGTGTTAAACCTTATCAGCACGCATTATAAAACTCTTTTTGTACCAAAAATAACTGCTTTATAAAAATATAAGGACCGCGACGCTTGGCGCTCCGTCCTCTTTGACTACCCCGTTAGGGAAAAAGCGTAAAGATATGTATGTTTGTATGTACCTCCTGTATAATACGAGTAAATACAGCTTAAAATAAAGATTAGCCTCTTTATAATAAAGATAACTCCTTATATTAAAGACTAACTTAGTGTGATCCTCGTTTTTTAAACAGTAAAATTCGTCTTTAGATGCAGTGTACTTTTGAAATGATGATGTAACTAAAAATCTCTTTGTGCTTAGTTGCAAGATTACAGAAAATTGGTGATACACCGAGTCCCTGACATAGATATTTATACGTAGGCTTCTTTAAAAAGTATGTAATGTAGGTACATTGTCAACTAACACGATGTTACGAAATTTTGAAGTGAAAATAAATGCTTCGTTAGAATTTGTTACTCCGAATATTGTTAATATTAAGAAGTAAGCAGAAGTTCACGACATTATCACAAATAATAATAATAATAATATTCCAAACAATTACAGATTGTATAAACCCAAAATAAGCACTAGAGCTATTGAAATAAGTATATAGGGGTCTTATACTAAGTATAGGCTTTAAAGTAAGATAAATGCAGTAGAAATGCGATCTATTAGAAATATGTGCTGTGTCACCCTCGCGGACAAAATAAGCAACGCAGAGATACGCGGTATGACAGGACTGTACGACAGTGTTATTGTAAAAAAAAAAAAGAATTGCTTAGATCAGCCATACTCAAAGTGTGCTCCGCGCAGCCGTCCTCTGCGAGGGCTCCGTCAAAATATTTAAAATAAAAAAATATCTAATGTCATCAAAATCATATAAAATAATACATAAAGAATATCAACATTATTATAAGAACATCACACATCCAAGTTAATTTCCGAACGTAATTTCGCGAAAACAATAAGACCTATTTTCATTACATTTTTCTCATAAATTATAAACCTTTATATTCTCTGAATCACGTAATAGCCGAAAATTTGGCGAAAAATAAAAACAACTTCATACCTCACATTAAAAGGAAAGAATTTCATTTTACAATGGCAAAATACCTACAATACTTTTCTAAATATGATTTTTATTAAACTTAGAATATATATAGGTACATAAAAAAAAGATTTTTTTATTTCAGGGCCGGTTTCGTTGCCAAAAAAGTTCGAGAACCACTGGCTTAGATGGTTCGGGCACATGGAAAGAATGAGTGATGAAAGGCTAATGAAGAAAATCTACAGAGCGAAAGTCAGTGGTAGCAGAAGACAAGAAAGACTAAAGCTTACTTACGAAAATCAAATAAACAGAGCGTTACAAGCATCCGCATAACTAGGCGAAAATGCGTGAGGAGAATGATGAGATTCGAAGGGGCAAAAGAAGTACGTGAGGACCGCGACGCTTGGCGCTGCGTCCTCTGTGACTACCCCGTTAGGGATACAGCGCGCAGCGTGAAGATATTTATGTATATAACTATGTATAGGTACATTTATATATGGGTGTAATAGATACTATGGGTTTAGTTTTTAGTTAATTTAGAAAAGTTCGTTTCCTAAATCGACCTGACCGAGAATCGAATCGTATTCCGGCTTGGAAGACAGATGCTCTCCCACCGCGCCAACGGGGCAGTCAAAATAGAATGAGAATAAAATTCAGGATGATTATAGAGTGATTCTCCATCTTCAAAACAACAGTACCTAAGCTTTACTAATGTTATTTCATCGTCTGTCTGTCTGTCTGGTTGGCTTTGGCAGAAAACCTCCGGACCGATTTTGGTGAAATTAAGAATGGAGGTAGATTATACCCAGGAGAAAGACAAAAGTTAGGTATAAACCCAGAATTTCAAATGCCAGGCCACAGAAGTTCTTCTCAACTTTGTTATTTTATAGAAATAACAGTATCTCTTGAAATGATAAAACGTTATATCCGGGAAAATCTATTATAAAATTTAATATTCTGAGTGAGTCCAAGGTTGCACCTTACAAGGCGAATGTTGACATGATGTCTAAGATAGTTGGAAAATTACAGTGAATATTATAAAAATTAAAAAATAGATTTTAAGCTGACGGTAAAAGTTACTTCAATTGCAATGACAATATTTCCAGTGGAGTCGATCATACTCCATGCCAACAGGCGACATGATATCAATGATAATTTTTTCCTTCTACGCAATAAGATTAGTGTCCAAATTAAAAGCAAAACGAAGTTCGGAGAAATAGGAATGAAAGCCTGGAAACACAGACTCCTTGTTGATGGAATACAAAGCTGCATTATGATGAGAAAAAAAGTGAGGCCGTATAAGTGACTGGGTCTATTCCTTTCCGTGTCGTACGTATATGGCATCCGTAAGATTTCTCCACTTCCATGCGTAAAAGCCTAACGGCCTAACTATTGTCAGAAATTTTAAATACCTATAATGTCTCTAATTTAGCTTAATAATTATCGTCAATAACAGTCAAGGGCAACTGCTTAAATTCCCTTCTGAAGCACGGAGACGTTCAATGTAAGATGACAATAAGTTACTCATCTAGTAGGTGACCGATAGAAATGTTAAGTATATATTCTTAATGAGCAAATCAAACACTAAAGCGCCACTATGGTAAGAAATATTGTAAAAAATAATACCTAGTGAGATTTATTTTGTTTTAAACTGTTATTAGACATTATTAGACATTTAAGAAACAGGAAATAGATCAAATAGCTAGAGTGTTAGCCGACCGAAATGTCAAAAGCACTCGCATACCTAGGCGAAAATGTGCGAAGAGAGTGATGCGATTTGAGGAAGCGAAAGAAGTATGTAAGGATCGTGACGCTTGGCGCTCCGTCCTCTCTGACTACCCGGTTAGGGATACGGCGTGAAGATATATGCAAAAAACAGGAAAATCAATTGTTCATGTGATTCTTAATTTGATTACATTATTAATTTAGTATGATGAAACCTCTGATTTGAAGGAAAAAATAGGTACCAACAATTTAAAAAAATATTAGAATAATATTTGGTTTGGGAGTTTAGATTTGATTTCAGATTTTTGAATTATTGTCTTAGTGGGAGAAAACAGGGATGTTGGCGACACCGATCAGTGCTAAACCCAAGAAGATTAAAACCAATATGGAGTTTGCGCTGTGTATTACAAATAACACCAAGAAAAAACTGCCACGAGTGACGTCACACAGTTCTGATATGTTTTTCATTAGAATGATAGTACATTTTTGGTTTCGGACCAAGAATTTCAAAAAATTAAATAAAAAAGAACGGCAAAATAATCGGAAAAAGAAGAAGACAGAGCTTGTGCTTTAAAAGTGTGTCCGTTTTTTTGTTAGTTTTTAGACTTGTACTAATGCGCGTGATTAGGGAAGGGTTACTGTACTAGTACAACATATTTTTTATACTGACGTATTTTTCTTTTTGTGAATATTAATAGCTAAACACTTAAGATTTATTAAAATAATTATTTCCTTAATGCAATGTTTTGTACGTGGAGTCTGTGATGAGCTAACACGAATTACATTGACAGTGCGAGGTTGACAAACTTTACCAGAGCTAACTGTTTTATTCGTGATTACTCTTCATTGAGCCAATCACGTCTATCTCATTAGATAGACAGAGAACATGAAAATTCATTTAATACAAGGTGACATAAGAGCGGCAATTCATTATGTCTGCGTCTAATATGATTCTCGGTCCGAGTTTTTGGTCCATAAAGACGATGACTAATAATTCTATTGACTTTTTGGCGGGAACGGAGAAGTGAGGTTGTCATTTTATTCAAATTTTCTGTTTTACATTTTTGGGAGTTTTAAAGTACAAAAGTGATAGTATATTGTATTTTAAAGTTCTGTGTAAGTGAAAAGAATAGAGTAGGTCTAAATAAACGTGTGTAGCTGTAGTTCTCACGCTCTTCCAAGAAGTCCTATATAAGTATTGTAAAGCCTACTATCACTTTACTGGAGTAGTTTTACGATAACAATTACTAATTAAAATTCAATAAGTGAAATTGGCAAATGCGCTGATCTGTGCGCCATGCCATGAAGAAAGAAAAAAAAATTCTATTTCACGGATCATTGAGACATAGAGTCGAGAAAGTCGAATGAGTGCAATTTTCTTTCCTTCAAATAAATATTAGGATTGCGAACTCCATATTGGCATTAATCATTTTGGCTGAACCTCCTGACAATAACCGAAATAGATTCAACAGAGAACACTGGTCTAATTATGTACGACAAATGGAAAACAATCATACAAAATGTGCAAACGAGTTTCTTCCGCTTCAAAACACTATAATAAAATTAGTGTTATTATCATAATAAAACACTCATCGAATTAAAAGCAAAATAGCGTCAATAAAATAGTAAAACGGACATGACACTAGTACCAAAGTTTATTGCGTTATGACGTATTACGGCGTCAGACAACGGAATGAGTTATGAGGCTTTTAAGTCGTAATCAGCCATAAATATAGGCAACACTTTAGGTAATTAATCTGTTAGTTACAATAATTGAACTCTTGAACTTTTTGTTAATAAAACCTAAGGTAAATGAGTATTATATTTTCTTGTCTCACCTAAATCGAAATTGAACGTTGTTAATGAAATCGTATTTGTTAAATACATTTGTCGTGATTTTTATGAAAAATAATTTAAAACGCAGTGACTTCCGGCTCTCTTTTAAAAAAAATAATTTAGATTGACAGCACTAGCTTGTTTGACGATTAAAAATTCAACCATTTCCGGTTCATTTCTCAAAAGAATTCTTATTGACGGTACTGGGGGTGCGACAAAAGGAATCCGTCCGAGTAGCGGCAGTTGGTGTTCAATAACGATAGAAAGAAGACGTATAATAAAGAGATATAGTTGTGAATATACATAAATATTCTCGTGCTCTAATCCTAACGAAGTAATCAGAGAGAACGGAGCGCCAAGTATCGTAGTCCTTACATACTTCTTTCGTCTCCTCAGATCTCATCATTCTTCTTACACACTTTCGCATGGGTTTGCGAATGCTTTTGACATTTCGGTCAGCAAACACTCTGGGTATTTGATCCAAACACAGTAATCCAAATCTAAGACGTCTTCATCGAAATCGTACCATGTTATGTTCCAGTTTATTACAATACGTTCTGCATTTTAACCGACTTCAAAAAAAGGAGGAGGTTCTCAATTCGACTGTATGTTGATTTTTTTTTGTATGTTTGTTACAGTTATTGAAGTCAGTGCCAAATCTATGTTCGACAACAGAAAGTCTATTAGTTTAGTAGACTTGGCACCGACTTCAGTAACTCTCAAATTTAATTTCATGGGCATTTGTATCGTATTTATAAAGTTATTTTTGTACTTTAGTTTTTATTAGTAAAGGATAGTTATTTCATACTTTTCAGTGTTCTTTTTTAAAGTCGGTTTAATTTTTTTATTACATTTTTTGTAATAATGTTTCTCAAGAAGTTAGTCAATTAACGGCAAATAGATTTAGATTTGTAATAAAACGTACATTGATATTATCATACTATAAAATAAACGATTTCGTTGAAGACAGACTACATAGTCTGGAAATACATAATCTTCTCTGTAAATGCATTTACTGGTTTTTTGAATATTGTATATTTTTATAAACTTATTGTAAAATGATGTTGAAAAAATGATATCGACTGAGTTTCTTGTCGGTGCTTCTCATTGTCCAAGTTTTCTTTGCGAACCGAACTAAAGTAGATTTACGTTCAAAAACACCTTATAATTGGGTTTACTTGAATATTGATTTGACTTTGACAGCAAATTTTCTCCAAAGTTATGCAACATATAAAATGAGAGGTATAGGTAATACGACTTTTGTTTGTAAGCAAAATAGATAGTTTAAATAGTAATATAATGGTAAGACAATGAGTATAATGAGAAGAGTAATAAAAAGTATAGATGGTGTAGAACAAAATATACACCTTCAATATACCAAACTTATGTATTTGTTAGGAAGTAGTATAAGTCAATTAATTTGAGATAAGGAAGATGTAAATACAATTAGTGATAGGACTGCCTCTTTAGTTTAGATTAGAATAAGGTATTGTAAGAGTAGGAATTAAAATAAGAGATAGAAGAACTGTAATAAAAATACGAGATAGATATAGAATAAGAGAATAACAGAATAAGAAATTATTATAAAATTATAAAGAAAGATTATTGGCCGAAGCTGGCCCTGACTATCAACGTTAGGGAAACGAGAATAAAAAAAAATACAATTTGTTTACCCACACGTGTTGTATAGTTTAACATTTTAAAATAAGAATAGAAGAATTGAAGAAAGTATAGATTGCGCATTCGAATTCATATCGATCATTCTCTTCCCTCCAATCTCCTTATCGATTGTTAGAAATCAAGTTCAGTTTACTCTATAAATGCATGTCGAATCCCTGTGAGTGAGTCTAGCCTTAGATTATTTAATGGTTAAATTATTTTTTTACATCAATAGTATGAAGTTTGATCACAAAGTAAGCACTAAAGTACGTAGTACAGTAATTAACATTAATAACAGTAGAGTATGGTACAGTAAGTTAAGGTATAGTAAGATAAGTTACTAAGCACTCACACAGCGAACTGTGCGAGCATCCAATTACATACAAGAAAATTTAAAAAAAAATTCGTGTCTAAATTGATCTGATAATCAGACACCAAATTCAGGCCCATCGGCTTAGCAGGCAGATGCAGTAACCACTTCGCTAACGCACCAATTTCATAGCAAAGCTTTACTTGTAAAAACAGACACTTGCATATTATAGGGGTAGCTTCAACAGATAAGTATGAAGGCTTACACAAATGTTCGGTCTCTAACACAATCCGGTTTATTAACGGAAGCAGGTGCGTTATAGAGTAATTAACAAGTATACGTAGAAATATACATCTACGGACATATATATGTAGGTATATTTTAATTAATTAGCTGGTAACGTGCCCGTGAAATGTATTTTTTCTATGCTGACTTTAATAATAATCCTTTTCAGGGTGCTGTAGCCAAAATTTAAATACTAAATGATGTATATATTTGGGTTAATTTAGTTCTGGTTTTGGATGTAATTAAGTGATCATTTTGGATTGACGGCGAGATACAAGAGTGGTTTTATAAGAATTTTGTTTTTCCTTCGAGGCTAGAACCATACATAAAAAAAGATTCCGACAAACAAATTGAGAATGTGAAATATATGAGTCAATAGTTTTCTATATAAAAATATTATTCTCTATAAATTAACTGTTTATGGCTTTAATTATATGTAGTTTAAAATTAATAGTTATCATCATTAATTTATTAGCTATTACTACTTTTAGCCATTAATATTGTGAACTTTAAAATTAATTGTTTGAACAATTTTTTTACTTAAATCATATAAACCTCGGACAAATGTTTGTCCGTCTGTGTTTGATGCAGTTGACAAATATCATTGTTAGAATGTCATCAGAAATTATATTGGAAAATTTTTACGTACAACCTATAATTTTATATTTTTTCCATTTTTTTTAACTCACAACAGTATTATAATTATATTTTTCTAAATTAGGTAGTAGTTAGGTGTAGTTCTAAGTTAGTTTTATTTTGAATGAAGTATAATGATGAATATTTTTTATAGCGTAAAATAGCATTTTAATTGAAGCGCTTTTAAATTCCTTCATATTTTTAAAGTTTGTTAAAAATATTTCGTCATAGAGGAGTCCAACATACCCTCCCCGCCGCCCCCCGAGTGAGTAGGGATGCATAAAGCATTTCCTGACGTAAAAAGAGGTTTAGCTGTTTACAGCTTTTAAGAACGCGTGTTTGGGTTTTGGTAACGACCAGATACCCTAAAGATAATACGACCTAAAGAAAAAATATTTATTTCAAAACCACAAACGGACATTTTAATTTTATTTATTTGTATATCTATATCTACAAGGTTATTTCAAAAGGATGGGTATAAAAGTACCCATGACAACGGGAAACTTGCATTCTACAACTTTGTCAAAAGTCAATAGTTATAGTGTAAAACCTCAAAGTTTAAACAAAAATAAAGGTGAGGCAACCCTAATAGCAGCGTTTTCCCGTCGCTAGCAAACATTTGGAATATAGGGCATTATGATAGGGTTGTACATTTTTATTCCACTAAATGTAGGTTTTTTTTTAATGGAAAACGAAATAAACGTTTCACCGTAGTTATTACATCTGCTTCTGATATAACAGTCAACAGTACCTTGGGACACCGGCGGATTTATACCCCCTTTCTCAATAACCTTGTATAGTATGTGTTCATTGGGTGGCAGATTTATTTTAGTTCCTTCTCAAATGCACGACGTAGAGTCTATCTTTGTAATATATCTACAATGCTTCTTTGCAGACTAACAAATCATTACACAGTCAATCGTTTATAAAAACACAGATAATTTACCTTTAATTTCATTGAGATATGTAATTACATACTTTTGAACGTACACATATTATTGTCAAAGTATTACTGTACGTATATAATGTATAGGTATGTATACATTACTTATGTGCACTACTGGAGCAAGGGCGTAACCTTGTTATGTAGATTAGGTTACTATTTAGTATTGACGACAAGTACAGTTCATTTGATGTGTTTAGTTCACGATTAAGATTATTTGAATGTTCTTGAAAACAGTATGTATTTATTAAATAAAGAACATACTACTTATAATTTTAACTACCTTATTTTTATATTAAACTAGCTATTGTCCGCGACTTCGTTCGAATTAAAAAAAAACTAACATATGTTAACCTCAGGGATTGATCTACCTCCGGCAGGATTTCGCCGTGAAAATGTAACAGACACACAGAAACAAAATCTTTCGCATTCATAATAAGAGTCCGCCTTGGTGTGTTTGGTGCCCTGGATCTCGATATCAAATAATAATAATGACAATACACACCAATCATCTGATCTCAAACTAGGATATTTCCTGTGCTATGAAAACCAGATGACGATTACTGGGGCCGTCTCCCAGTACACCCAGACTCGAAACAATCTAGAAAAGTTCATTTTCTAAATTGACCCGACCGGGAATCGAACCCGGAACCTTCCGCGCTTGGGTAAACCTCTAAACCACTGCGCCATATAGGTCGTCGTCAAGGAAGACTGAGTGTTAGATATTTGGATACATATAACTTCAACTCTTTATCTTGAAATCCTTAAACGTGGAAACATGATTGGAGAAAAAATCTCGATTATAAAAATTCTAGAAAAAAAACTGTTTTGGACAAAGATCCAGTTGCATCTTCATAATTCTACAAAATTTTAAAATAATTTTCACTAAAATGGATAGGTAATTATAATATCTCAAATCTCTAAAAACAGTTTTTTAATTTGTATAGACTCAGGTGTTACTTTGCGGAAATCTATTTCATGTGATGAATTCCTAAAATCTTTAGCTATTTTCCGCTCAAACTCCAAAAACCACCAATCGACACGAAGCCACCTCTCAACGAAACATCCTCAAGATATTCCAGAGATCAGACTCGATCAGCTAACCAGCACCGAATTAGTAATTGGTTATATAGTTTTCTTGCAAATTACAATTATGTACAAAAACAAATGTTGAGATTTTTCCACCCTAAAATATGATCAAACCACAACTGCGAAAATCAATTTTATTGTTATCTTCATAGCACACGGGAGTAATAAACGAATTCGGTTACACTGAATACAATGAATAGCTGCTTCCTGCCACGCATCCAATTTTTTCCAATCGAGTGTTATTCGAGTCCCAAATCGACACGCATACTAACATCGTTTTGTATACATATCTACTTAATTAAACTCTGGCTGACTAAGAGACAACGACCAGCCTAAACCTATGGGTCTAGAAGTATACAATTTTGCATAGGAATTTCATATATAAGTAAATGAGCATGAGAAAAGATTTTTGCAAATTTATTCCCTATGGGAGTTAAGTTTATCATGCAACTTTATAGCTAAAAAAATGTATTCAATGTAATTCTATCCCAAAATTTTCCTTCAATATAACATATATCACTTTCAATGAACACACACGTTTGACACACAGACACACACACACACACACATGACAAAACACGTGTCGTTCTCATTATCATTCTCAACGACCTCAATAGCTTAGTGGTTTAGGTGTTGCATCTAAGCGCGGAAGGTTTCGGGTTCGATTCCCGTCGGATTAATTTACGAAACGAACTTGTCTAGGTTGTCTCGAGTCTGGGTATACTGGGAGACGCGACAACCTTAGTAATCGTCGTCTGGTTCTTATAGCACAGGGAGTGCTCTAGTTTGAGACCAGATTATTGGTGTGTATTGTCTGGCGCATTTATTATTACTAGAGGTCGCCCTGTGGTCGAAAGTCGACCGTAAATATAAATTGTAGAAAGAAGTAGAAGTAGAAAGAAATAGAAGATTGTAAGTTTACAATCTTTGGCGACAATCTCTACTCTGTGCGACTGTTTGATCCAAGGAGGTTACGTATATGTGATCACAAACTATTATGAGTTCGAAATTGACAGTATTTTCGACATTGGCAGTATGAACGTAAACAATGAGTGATTTATTTAATTTAAAATATTTCTAACGCATATTACGTAAAAATATTAGCTTTCTCCTGTCCTTCTTCATATAAACCTTAAGTGTACCAAATTTCACACTCCGTCCGCGCAATTTTCTTAAAAAGGGAACCAAAGTTTTCGCTTCACGTATTAATATATAGATTAATATTCGTATTTTATTCAAATTTTTTAACCTAATGTTTTAGATAAGGTGTGCGGAGAGGACAGCATTTTGACGCATCCGTGTACTTGTTCGTGTAATACTTGGAAACGCGTTAATAATAAGTATAGATTTGTTTATGGACATACAACTTCACGCTATTTCCCATTGTGTGCGACAGAGAATCCGCCACCTCTTCAGTCGATAAGTCGATCCTACGTATAAGGAGCAAAGTGATAATTTGGCCATTTTTAACAGATTTAAAAAAAAAGGAGTACAATAAAAATAACTTTTTAAGTACGATACACATACTCATATAATTAAATTTGACAGTTTGAATTTGAAATTCGAAGTTGGTGCCAACTCACCGGCTTACGCCGACTTCAGTAACTGACAAATTTCAAAGTTCAACAGACTTCACCGTTTTAAAAACGCAGCTAATTTTAACTTTATGAGCCTCCCTGTAACGTTTGATTTTACACTCTGGCCCTTATACATATGTAGTACCCGTCGAAGTATTAAATAAATTGTACATGATAATAGTTGTTTGAAAGCTTCACATGACATTCTGTTTTCAAATAGCATATAATTTGTAACGTTTTTCAGAAATTAACTGATAAAAAATGCATTTCTCAAGGAACAGATCGATATAAAATTATACTTTGAACTACACTCTTTTATTAGTTACTAGGTTTTGCCCGCGACTTCGTTTGCGTAAAGTTCAAAGACACATAATATCTTTATCAATTATAGCCTATGTCTTATTCTGATGTATGAGCTATATTATTATACAGTTTCATTAAAATCCATTGAGTACTTTTTGCGTGAAGAGTAACAAACATCCACACATCCATACATCCTTCTTCACAAGCTTTCCCGTTTATAATAGGTAGTAGGATTTGAATTACACTCTTGGTCTCTGAGGTTACAGACACGGACATTACCTTGCACAAGGAGCAAGTTCAACAAAGTTATGTAAACTAGTTTTTGCCCGTGAATTGACGTCATAAAAAGGCAAAGTTCTAAACGACAATGAAATCAATCAATTGGAAATTACATAAAAAGATCTCGTATAATTGTACAACTACTTTGTTTGGGACCGATGCAAAATGTGAATATTCGGTGAATATTACCTTAGGTTAAGATGGGGTTCTGGACTCCCTAAACAGCCCCTTTATATACGCCCGTGGTTACAGATGGCAAAGTGCAACAAGATAGTAACGGGTAACATCGCCTATACCAGTTATATCTATGTATAGATACTAATATTATAAAAAGTTAAACTTTGTTTGTATGTAATGAATAAACTCGTAAACTGCTCTACCGATTTCAAAAATTCTTTTACTTAGAGAAAGTAACATTATCAGCGAGTAACATGGGCTGCACTTTTTTTTCAAAAAAAATTTTCTTTTTACCTTCAAAAACTTTCCTCCAAAAAAGGGTTCTTCGAAGCTTTGAAGCTGGTCTTCGTACGAAACTGTTTCGAAGCTGCCCCTGCAGTCTCGACGTAGATCGATCGCGATCGCTTTACGACCGATTCCGGTTGTAAGTCATAACTATTAATTTTTAACGATTTTTGCAAGCCTCTACATTAAAACTATCGATTGTGATTGGAATCATATCGAATCTAACTGTCAACTTTACGATTGCTGATAATGTTTTTACGATCAAATTTGACAGCTCGCAAAGTGTTCGTGCTTATCGTTATGGCAAGCTATTTTTTTTCGTTATTTTTATCGATCGGTAGTTTATGAAAATGGTCGCTATGTCGGGACTGCAGCCCCTGGTCTTTGTTTGTTCGTTCGCTGGTTCGCTAGTACTTAATAAATCCAACTTTTAGGGTCTGCGAGGGAAAATAAACAGCTGGCAACTGTATGTTTTTCTTTTTCTTCAAAACCAGCATCAACCAGCATTACCAATCAAGTTGATTCTTTGATTAATCATCTGTTACCTAATCAACGCAAAAACCCAATAGCAAAATACCTACATAAATATAATAGGTACGTTTCTGGTTAGGTAGGTATATATACAATAGAATAAGGCAATAGTTAACCAACGAATACTTCCTCATACGTCCATTTAAGCGTTCAAATATGGCAGCAGATACTTATTAATCATCAAACAACTCCATTGGTTTGTGTTCTTAGGTATATTATTTTGCAATATTTATTCTTTAGTTTCCTCTTTAGGCTAAATACATGCTGTATTAAATGTAAATTCTATAATGTATATGAATAATAATTTATACATAATAGGTATATTAGAATATAAATCAATATCATTGTGTATGTGTGTTATAAACTCTTTTATTAGAAAGATTTATAAAGTTGTTTGGAAAATTTAGAATTTTAAAAAAGCCACTACTAAGTGTGGCAACGCTCAACTAGTAATAAATAAAGGTCCATTAGTATGTTACATCGACTTATTACTTTGACTTTATTGAAAAAGTAAACGTAGGTACTACACCTAATTATGTAAGTCCGTACTACTTATAGAAGTAAGCCACTCTTATGTATTGAATGTTAGACAAGAAAAAAGTAATATAAAAATGTTAAACCGACTTCAAAACACAAACGAAATGAAGAATAATTGAAAAGAGAAAAATAATTAGTTTTATCTTATACCTACTTAAACAAAATAAAAAAGAAAAGTCGATAGTTAAATCAAAAATAGGCGTCTACCTGAGTAGTTACGCTACTTTTTTTGAGGTTAGAGCCAGCCTCAACTCGCCACGATGGGTGACAACTTTGCAGGCATCGACCGGATTTTTTATTTTCTGTTTTTTTTTTATATAAGTGTAAGATAAAACATATTATTTGTCCCTAATCATTCTTTAGTTTGTTTGTGTTTTCAAGTCGGTTTAATTTTTTTAAATTTATTACACTTTTTTATTTTCTCGTTTTTTTAGGTAGGTAGGTAAGTATTTTAAGGTATTTAGGTTATGTGTTTTTCTAATTTAATAAGGCTTTAGCTATAGTTAAGACTTTTAATTAATGTTTGTCATTCGTTTACGGTTTACAAAGAATTTGTTTTTCCAGTGATACACAGGTACCCACTTAACAGTCCATAACCTGAAATCTACTAAACCGATTTTGATAAAACTTGCACTGTTTCATAAGTGGAAAAATACTTATGATTTTTTTATCGTTTGCGGACCTATAACCGGTTTTAGGAGTTTGCTAAGTATTAGGGGATAAATTTCTAGTTTTAGAGAAATACGTGAGCAAAGATACATACATACAACTTGTGAAATTGTTCACCTAGACTAACATATATGAATATTGTGCAACTCCAACAATACATTAATGCATAAATGAGTAACCTTCTTTTTTAAGTCGATTACCAAAATTGAATTGCAACTTGTAACTGTTCCTCTATTGTCTATCACACATCTATACCTATGATAAACAAGGACAATTACAAGTTGCGAATGAGGCCGATGCGTTGCAGCTGTTTACCCTAAATGAAATTATAATTGCTATACTAATTACGTTTGTTATGGAATGTTTCTGGCTGCTGGTCTTCGTTTTACTGATTACTTAAATAATGACACAGTTGCTCTGAGACTGCTAGATTCTAGTATGAATTATATTGAGTATTCACAATATTTGTATGTATTTTCGGTGTGACAAAACTGCACGCACCGCACTTTTTAGCGATATACATACATACATACATATCCTCACTCTGTATCCCCAAAGGGGTAGTAAGAGAAGACGGAGCGCCAAGCGTCGCGGTCTTCTTTTTAGCGATATGCACTTTTAATAGTGTGTTGATCTGAAATAAATAAATTGTTGGAATTGTTTTTGAATATTTGTTCAAAACCTATCTGTGGACATTTCTTTCGGAATTTTCCAAAAGAGTAAATAATATTCAGTTTTATTTAATTAACCAAGACGTGTTAAACTAATAAAATAATTTTTACGTAAATTATTTCATAAAGATTTTTCAATAAACTTTATTTCCTCTAAACATTGTTTCATTTTGTAACACATTGTTTTATTTAAAACTAGCGACCTACCCCGGCTTCGCACGGGTAGATAATCTTTTTGGAAATAAAATACAGCCATGTAATACTTGCTGATAATGTAGTGAAAGAATTTTTGAAATCGGGTAATGGGTGAAAGAATTTTTGAAATCGGTTGGTTAGTTTTTGAGTTTATCCATTACAAATAAACGATCAAATTTTCTCTCTTAAAATTATTAGTATAGAAGACTCAAAAAGATCGTTTATCTTTTGGCCAAACTGAATTGAAACAGACCTTATGATCCGTTTAGCTAGGTCGCAGCGAAGTCGTGGCATAGATTAAAACCTCGATCGCCACAAAAGAATAATAATAACAGTAATTAGAGCCTCTCTAGATGGAATCTTACCGGGTACTTCTGAGTTCATTATATAGCATACAGATCACAAGATAGAGGTTATTTTGGAATCATATAAGTGAAATTTAAATCTGAGATGTGTTGGGAAGAAACAAAATCCTTGCGTTCGTTTATACAGTAATTTCAATAAATAGATAGGAGATACTTGTTATTAAAAAGTAAATTGATTGGAAACTCGATTAAAAGTAAACGATCGCATCGAAGACAAACATATTTTGAATATTATGATCTTTTCTGCAAATGCGTTTAGTGGATTTTCGACTACTGCAAATAAAAAAAATTAAAAGCGGGCCCTTACATCTAAATGTGCTCTAGGAGGCTATAATTTGCTATCTAGCAATGACCTAGCGCTGCCAACCTAACCTACAAACCCAGGTTTAGAAGGCAAGGCAAGATTGTTAGGGTTGTCACCATCGATCTTTAATTTATTTTATTGATAATAACTATCATCGTCGCTACTGTTTCATATAATATGAAGTGCAAAATTAAATCCATTTGTAAACTTGTATTAGATACTCTTTTTTTAAGTGGATAAAACACCTAGATATCTGTCCTTGTTACCATTTTTGTTTTTTCAAGCGTGATAGATATAAATATATTAACATTCTATGTAATTGGCAGTTGCTATGAAAAGTTTCCTAAAGATCCTATGTTAAGAAACGGATTACTGTCCAATAATAAGGTTGAATTTTGGTGGAATACAACGTAAAAAGCCTATTAAATATTTCTTAAGAGAACGTTTAATAATAATATTGTTAATTTTTAATAAATCATTAAAAATGAATATAAGTAAATATTCATGTCATTTTTCTTATGAAATTCCTTCGAAATGATTTATTACAATAAGTAAGTATAAAGTGGTAACCCTGGGGACAGGTTGTTGGCAGCGTGTCAATGGACCAACCTTGGCACCACCACACTCAGTGCACTAGGCCTTTTCATATTGAGAGTTACATATTTTGAAAATATAAATTAAACTACGTGAACGTTACAAAATTACACGAAAAGGCGAGAAACTGATTTCATTCCTAATATTTTAATAATCAATGTTAAATATAAGTATGTAATATTTATTTACATTAACAAAAAAGTACGTACATACGTTAATATTTACAAATTTAAAACTACACATTATCTTAAATAATAGACTTCCTCAAAGTTCTTTAAGTATGTAATTATTAAATATTGAAAATAAAAATTTGTCAAAACAGTTGCCAAATTGATCACCTCTCACTCGTGAATTAACGTTTTTAGTTAGTAGGTAGGTTCTTATTCTGTTGATTTCAAAATTAAATCGAATCTCTATATTAAAAAAATTAAAAAAAACTACATCACAATACAAAAATATATTTTGAAATATGGTTCTCGTCATGGTTTAAGTATAGTCAATACCAACTTCAAAAAGAAAACAGAACAACTCGTTACTTATAAAAGCGGAGGAAATACCTTACAAATAGACTTCATATTGGCCGACTGCAGTGTAAAAAGACGCTTCAAAGACTGTAAGGTGATTCCGGGAGAATCTCTAACTGCCCAACATAGAATCCTGGTGGGTGTATATGAATTGCCAATACCTATTGAGAAGACTGCTGATCGTACGGCGAGGATCAAGTGGAAGGAACTCGGGGGGCATAAAGACGATTCCCTTCTTTAGATTTTGCGAAGATATCTGGAAAAAGATATGGAAAACACCTACATGTGTGCGGAAAAGATGTGGTGTAACTTTGAGAAGGAATGTAGAAGTCAAGCCAGTGAAACTTTACGAGTGTCCAAAGGAGGTATAAGCAAGGACAAAGATTCAACCTTGTGGAATGAAGATGTAAAGAACACCGTTAAGTTCAAAAAATCTGCTTTTAAAACCTGGCAAACTACAGGCACCGAAGAAGACCGCATCAAATACAAACAAGCCAAATCCTCTGCAAAAAGGAAAGTAGCACAGGCGATGGCAGAGTCAAGAGAGGGATTCTATGACAAAATCGAACAGGCAGAGTCCGAAAGTGAAATTTTTAGAATAGCAAAAACGAGAAATAGAGCAGCACAGGATATTAAAGCAAATAAATATATTAAAAGTAAAGACCAAAGATTGTTGACGATGAATGATGATATAAATAACAGATGGTTTGAGTACTATAAAGAACTTATGAACCAAGAATCCCCAAGTGAAAAAATGCAACCCCTTGAACCAGTAAAAGGTCCAGTCCAAGCAATTGGAATGGATGAAGTAAAAGCTGCAGTAACTAAGATGAAAAACCGTAAAGCCGTCGGTCCTGATGAGATTCCCGCGGAAATGTGGAAGCGACTTGGATTAATTGGATTACAATGGCTTACAAACTTTTTAATATAGTACTGGCAACCAGACCAATACCGGAATCGTGGCGTCTTAGTTACATCATTCCTTTTTATAAAAATAAAGGGGACGTAACACAGTGTAGCAATTACAGGCGAATCAAGCTGACGTCCCACACTTTAAAAATATAGAAACGCATACTCAACCAACGTATCCAGCTACTCTCGACAACAACCCACAACCAATTTGGATTCACACCTTTAAAATCAACAACTGATGCGATACAGGCAGTTAGAATTTTAACAGAAAAGCATCGCCTCAATAAAGAAGATTTACATCCGATTTTTATAGATCTCGAGAAGGCGTTTGATTGGGTGCCAAGAAAACTAGTATGGCAGGCATTAAGAGCACAAAACCTGCCTGAGTATTATATACAGTTAGTACAAGACACCACAACGTACGCACAAAAGTTAGATCGGCAGCTGGTCTCAGTAAAGAATTCTGTGTAGGTGTGGGAGTACATCAAGGGTCTGCACTTAGCCCACTGCTCTTTAACCTAGTCATAGATCACATCACGAAAAATATTCAAGAACCGTTACCCTGGAACCTTCTGTATGCAGACGACATCGTTCTCGTCTCCAAAACACCCAAAGAATTGCAAAATGCATCGTGCCTATGGATTAATGCTCTGGAAAATACGGGACTCAAGGTTAGCAGAACAAAAACAGAACACCTAGAATGCCTCTTAAGTAATAATATAACTACTGACACGACAATATGTTATCCAGACAAGACGCCTGTACCGAAAGTAACGCAATTTAAATATCTTGGATCAGTATTTAGCAATACCGCGGGTATAGAGCAAGACATAGCACATAGAATAAGTGTTGCCTGGCAAAAATGGCTTTCTCTGACTGGGGTACTGTGTGACCCTAGTATGCCTGTTCGTACAAAAGGCAAGGTTTATAAGATGGTGGTGAGGCCCGCGATGTTATACGGGGCAGAATGCTGGACGGTAAAAGAGTCGCATGTGCAAAAATTACACACTGCAGAAATGAAAATGCGAAGATGGTCGGGCGGAGTAACAAAACTTGACAAAGTCCGGAATGAGTATATCCGAGGCAGCTTGAAAGTAGCCCCCATCAAAGAGAAGCTAAAGGAGAGTCGCTTGAGGTGGTATGGTCACATTATGCGTAAAGACGAAGAGCATGTCGTTAGGAAAGCGCCATGCCTCCCAGAAAACAAAAAAGGCAGAGGCCGCACCTTGTTGACGTGGTGGACCAGTATGAACAAACTTCTACAAATGGAGAATTTGCCCGATCCGACAACTCAAGACAGGCTGTCTTGGCGCCACAAAATTAGGAGAGCCGACCCCACCTGAAGTGGGATGGAGCAAAGATGAAGAGAAGAAAAAAAAACTACATCAAAAAAAATATGTTTGTCTGAAACTTTGTATATTTGAAATAGTACTTAATTCAAATAGACTTTCATTACTTAGTACCTAAATATTTCGATCCTTCCAACATCTCACAATTCGTATTTTCACCTAAATAATAACTAATACCTTTCTAAATAATCAAAACACGTTATGCATACACCTAGTCACGTGTTCTGCACGATGGCGGATATAAATCAATACATTAATTACGTTTAGTGAAATCAAATGTAACTAGAAACCTTGCTTATTCGACCTATCGTTATCACCCATTGGCGCTTTGGTACCTATTCGTTAAGCCATGCCCTTATCGTTATTGTGAACAAATTATCTGCAATAATGGAGATTTTCTCGAAAATATCATTTATTTATTTTTAATTTTTTTTTGTTAACAGATATTACAATATTAGATATTACGCATTTTAGACATATGTATGTACATTTATTTTGAGTTAATCGCCGTTTACGAGCAATATATAGTACGTAAAATAAAAATAATACTACTTCGATACATGTGTAGTAGGAACTAGGGATATATACATATGTAGTAGGGAATATTGTCCGCCTTTAACGACCTAGTATGCAGGCAGGAACGAATAAACAATTGGTACATTTTACCTTTTTATTTATCTTCCAAACTAGTATTATAACACCATATTATAATATGTAACAAAAATATGGGATAAAGATAACTATTACAAAATTATACAAAGTTCCTAATGATTATAGTTTAGAAAAAAAAATTACATATCCAGTAAAATATGACCATAAAAGTCTGTAAACTACAAAAAAATATTTTAACGTTTACGTCGCAAATGGTTACTCGTAGTCATCCTACTTGCAAATAGGAACATGCGTAAGCGCATTTTCGGTACGGACAAATGTGTAAAACTAATGCACTTGACTCTATGTTATCAGAAACTTATCAGCTGTGATATCATAGTCGGTTAGCAATTTAACGTTATCGATGCATTTAGATACACACACACATATGTACATAAGTAGGTAATGTAATGTTTGTGTGAAATACACACATATGCTCGGCCTTTGGCAAACAGAATGTTAAAATGAATAACACATTTTAAAATTCGCAGTAGAAATAAAGTGGGACAAAATTGAGTACGAATTCCATGTGATCATTGCTCCCCGTGTCTTCGAAATTACTATAAATAGAACTTCGAAAATTTCAAACTTTATACAAACAAGTATGCAAAGACTAGCCTTTACCTGTCGGCTTCACTGGGCGGAAATGAAAATTTTGTACCTATTGAAAAATGGTGACGGGTCTACGGAATTCAAAAAATAAATAGCTTAAAATTACCTATAAATGATTCTGCGTTGAACGGTCATAGTCCCACACTGATACGTTCAGTAGTTTTCACGTGATTGCGTGACAAAAAAATATTTTAAATGTATATATATATATATATTTTAAAAATACTAACAACCTCTTAGTATTTTGTTCTTAACATTATCCCCAATAGCTTTTGTTATATGCCTTTTAAAAATTCATTACTTTTTTTCATACAAAAATAAAAATACATTAAATGTTTCTGAAAACAGCGCGGGAGGGCGGCGCAGCGCTGAGGCTCGGTGCGCTTGCGCTGTACCATTGGAATACGTAGACAGAGTAGTTACGTTTCAGACAGTACAACCTTAACACATATTTTTTGAGGAACGTATTAAGTTTAAAAAAAAATCGTAGAACAAAAGTTGTTAGGTATGATGATAGGAAATTTGCACTAAGAGGTTATTAGTATTTTTCGATTAACCCTATATATACTTATATTATATTTACATATAGTGATTAGTTTTATCATTCGACATTCAATCATCAGTAGGTTGGGGTAGGGTAGTGGTAATTGGGGGCGCAATGATCCGTCTCACAGATCTCCCGATTGCATTCTGTAGGAAACTACGCTCCGATGACGACCACCATCAGATACTAGTGGGTAGGCTCAGTCAGAGGAGTCCCACACTTTCTCCCGCCGTCCCAGAACAGGGCATAGGCATAAAGCTTTACCTGACCTAAAAAAAGTCTCATGAATCTACAGAAATCTTATAAATATATCTTACGGAAAACTCAACGCGCATAACTCACACATAATCAATTTGTTTTAGAACATTTTAGAAAAACGTAGCTTATGACCAGGTTATCCGAAACACCGTATTATGACTTGTGAGATATCATTTTGGCGATAAAAATTTGACACTTCTACTGCAGTCATAGAGTCAGAAAAAACATTCGCGAAGAAAAAATATTCCATAGAACACTATCGAATTGAATTTATAAAAACACTAAGAAATTAAATAGGTACATATGTAATTTAAAAGCCAGCAAAAGTCTTCTTTCGTCTCTAAGTTGTCGTTTATTTGAGAGATAAAAAAATACGTTTTTTTAAATATGAACTGTATACTAGTAAATTAAAAGATTTATTGATAGCATTTTTTACCAGGATTATCATGGTCTCCAAAACAAAATCACGTTAAAAATACTTACCATCATCCAAACGTTAAAGTGTCACATTTTGATTTACGAATATCAACGATATTTTTTCACCTCAGCCTCACCCTTGCGACTACCTGGAATATCTGGCGTTAACTTTGTGAAAGAGGGGGCAAACGAGCATGTGAGTCACCTGAAGAAAAACCGCCGCCCAGAAAGAATCACGGGTGCGTTGCCGGCCTGAAATAGGGAAAGGAGAAGGGGGGGGGGGGGTTGGTGATGGGCCACCGTCACTCTCACTCACCGAACGAAACACAACAGGAATAGATGCTGTTATTTCACGCCTATATTCTGTGAGAGGATGTCACTGGACGAGCAGACCCAATTCGTGCTGCAATGCAACATTCGTGATGGAATGAAACATGGCTCTACCACACGAAAAATAAATAATAAATAAGCAAACACATTTTCATGTGAATATTTCAATCCAGTTGTTATTACGTAGGACCTTTTATTTATTTACCAATTTCATATTATACAATAACAGTAAAGATCAGATTTAACATCAGACGAGGTATTTATTTAAATTTTAAAGCATCCAGTATAGTATAATTCATTCACAAACAAAACACACACCCATCGAACGTAAATTGCATATGTAACGAGGACAAATTGCTTCGCGAATAAAAAAGCAAAACCAGTATCTCGTCCTTGAACCATGACACCGAATGATGCCAATAGGTCGCAAACTTCCGATACGAGTTTTTTTTGGGTCGTTCCAGTAAAAATTTGCGATAAACCAGGGCTGATCAAATCACGGCCAGCATCTCTTGTTCATTAGGCCCGTGCGTGACAATTACATTATTGAATCTGTCAAATAATAAAAATTAAATTCTAATTCTTCAATAATAAAATAATTTTAAAAGAAAAATATGATTAAAGTTTTACCATTACAATACTAAATAAGTATTGTTATTTTATGTTTCTTACAACCCAAACTGTTATGTGTATTTTTTCATTTTATTGGGAGATTTTCAGGCTCTAACACAATCCCAATTGTATAATCTACATTAAGATCCTTTTTTTACAAGGGCAGAAGCTCTAAATTTCTTTAAACTTCTTATAGATATTTAAGCATTGGTAAACATCTTGTAATGAAAGTAACATGTAATTTTGTTATGCCTTGATACTCTGTGCACTCTGAAAACGATACAGTGTAAAGGTACATATCATGTGTTTATATTTCATATTTGTTTCTATTGATAATTAGATAACAAAATTTTATTTGCGCTTCGTCCACTGACTACCCCGTTGAGGATACAGCGTGAAGATATGTATGTATGTACGTATATGTAAAATTTTATTTACTGTCTAAGTGCACATATCACAATTTGTATTGGCCCGAGAACAGCTGTTTGGATAGCCCTGTATTAAACTGCATCGATGACTCAGATGACT
This sequence comes from Zeuzera pyrina, assembly GCA_907165235.1. NCBI lineage: Eukaryota > Metazoa > Arthropoda > Insecta > Lepidoptera > Cossidae > Zeuzera > Zeuzera pyrina. The sequence continues at coordinate 5,579,100 of OU015639.1, forward strand.
TTCGATTTCACTGTCCAAATAATATACAAAAGATCTTTAGAGCATTTTATTGCTAAGATACAAAGTAGACTGGTTTGTTGATGTGAAGGCTGTGTATGTCTGATTTTTAGCGAAGACTCGGCTTCGATTCTTGTTAGGGATCGCTCTATTTTGAATTGACTTGTAGTCTAGGTGTTATTAGGTTCTATTCCAGTTGCTTAAATGCGTCACGTATGCACATTGCAAGCTTAAAGTTTATTTAAAGAGCGGTGTATTTATCCAGAATAAATCGACATGGAGCACTCAACCTATAGAGACGAAATGTCGAACCATCTTAATCAACACAGTTCAGTTTATTTACACTAACAAATATTAACTCTCGCTTGGATTAAGTAATACATAACCAATACTGGACCTGTGTGTACATCTCTGTATATTCCGACAGATATTTAAATATTTATATAATAGCTTATTGTTCTATTCGGTGGTGTGACAAAAATAGCAAAAAATCAAACTATAAAACAGAATGCAGTAACCGCAAGTATTTAGACGTAAATCGTTTTCCCACTCTATAGGTTGAGTGCTCCATGTAAATCAGCCATTCCCAAAGTGGGCGATAACGCCCCCTTGTTGGCGCTGCAGGCCTAAAGGGGGGCGGTAAGAGACCCAGAAAAAAAATGGGGGCGTTGTGTAGAGGCCTGGGGGGTGATTTGTAATTTCATTTAGCTAGGAGGCATCTTAGACAACGACTGCATGAGCTCTCGACTCAGTAGACAAAATAAGTTTGGGAACCAGTGATGTAAATGGATGTATTTACTATAAAATCTCGTTTATTACTTTTAAATGTAGATAATTTCCTGACAATTACAACAATTGTGTGACCGCAAATTAATTAAAATAGTAACAACGCAAACTGGCTAATACGAGTATTGTGGGTACCACACAACGAAAACTTGAGGAGCATCCAGTCGCACCGGGATCTAAGACAACTGAGTAAATTTCGTTTTTAGAGTTGATCGTGCCAGAAATCGATCCTGGGACCCGCCAAGACAACTGAAATGTTCATTTTCCAAATTGACTTTAGCAGGAATTCAAACCGGACTCACCTTGGAATGCAAATGCATACCACCGCCCCAATGGCTGAATTATTTAACTTTTTTTAAATATGATTTTCAAGGCACCTCATAATTGATGACCTCGATGGCGTTGTGGTTTAGGTGATGCACGCAATCGCGGAAAGTTCGGGGTTCGATTTCCGGTCGGGTCAATTTAGGAAACGAACTTTTCTAGATTGTCTCGGGTCTGGGTGTACTGGGAACGCCCCTAGTAGTCGTCGTCTGATTCTCATAGCACAGGGAATGCCCTAGTTTGAGACCAGATGATAGGTGTGCATTGTCTGGCATATTTAAAAAAATATATTAAATATGTACTATATAATACATATATATTTTCATACAGTGTAATTATCACTAGCAGTGTCACACCTTCTGCGCTTGCGTGCATCACCTAAACCACAACGCCATCGAGGTCGTCAATTATGAGGTACCTTGAAAATCATATTTTAAAAAAGCATAATGCCAATTTTAAATGGTATTTTTGAGTTCATATTGAGAATTATGAAATTTTCATTATCATCAGTATATAAGTACTATATAAGTATCATTATATAATCTACATATCAGTATATAAGTATCATTCAGTATATAAGTAGTATATCAGTTGTCTAATACCCATAACACAAGGGCTGTGTTGCTTACTTTGGGACTAGATGGCGCTGTGTGAAATGTCTGAGGATATTATTTTATTATATTATTTATTCTCAAAGTACAAAATCTAAAATTAAGATAGCTAAATAGAGTTACTGCGCTAGAACTATATGTTTTGTGTACATACATACATACATATATATCATCTGTATCCCTAACGGAATAGTCAAAGAGCATCAAACGTCGAGGTCCTTACATACTTCTTTCGCTTCCTCAAACATTCTTCTCACACATTTGATCGTCTTAAGTCAACCTCGGTCTTCTTTGGCTTGTTTTACCACTCGCTTTCGCTCTGTAGTATTTCTTCGTCAATCTTTTTCAGTCAGGGTTGAAAGCATTCCTTTCTTCTTTTTACAATAACACTGTCGAGCAACCCTGTCATACTGCGTATCTCTTCATTGCTTATTTCCGCAAAGTCAGCAAGGGAGACACCGCACATATTACTAAGAGATCGCATTTCTACTGTATTTATCTTACTTTCACTCGATTTCGGGCATATCCAGGCCTCACTACCGTACAATAAAGTTGGAACCAACACCGAATTGTTTATGGCCATTTTGGCTGGCATGTACATGTACATAGGTCCTTGTAGCTTATTATATACTGCAAATTGCGTAAAGTATGTATTAAAAATAAAAACTGCAATGCTTTTTAATAAGAGTAATTTTCAATGTAGTTAAAAAAACTGGAGTACATAGAGATATACACGTAGCAATTGCTAGAAAAATGTCTGTGGAGGAAAATGAACTGTCTTGAACTAAAGTCGGACCTACGAAATTACTTCCTACGGACAGCGCAATAAAACTCTTTGTGAAATGGACGTGTGCTCATTGACAGCGGAAGATGGCCATAGATTTATTATTATGACTAGCTGTGCTTCACAATTTCGCTCGCCTTAAATTTGGTATATTTCTGGGATACAAAGTAGGCTTAATTGTTCTCCGAAAAGTCCTGCCAAGGAAAGACCCGTCAAAATCGGTTCAGCTGTTTCGGAATTAGCTCAGACAAACAAACAGACAGATAAAAATTTAAAAAAATCGTGTTTGGGTTTTGTGAGATGAAAATAACGAGCTAAGAAGAGGCTTTTATTTCGAAATAATAGATAAACCTCTTCGATTTTATTTATTCGTGTACATAAAATTTTGGACCAAAAATACTTTTCTTTTGTTATTGTATTTATAAAAGAGTAGAAAATCGACAAGAAGAAATGACAAAATGGCTCACATCTTCATCTAATATCTGACCGTACATTCGGTTTTCCCTTTCGGTTTTGGCAGGTTGCGGTGCATTATAAGAATTTCGATATTAAAAACTTGTTTTAGTCAAAGTCAAAGTCAAATCAATTTATTCAAGTAAACCCAATCATAAGGTATTTTTGAACGTCAAATCTACTTTAGTTCGGTTCAAAGAGAAGAGAAAAGAAAACCTGGACACTGAGAAGAACCGACAAGAAACTCAGTCAGGTATAATTTTTTCAACATCCTTTTACAAAAGGTTTATTAAAATACAATATTCAGAGAGCCAGTAAATGCATGTGCAGAGAAAATCATTTTCAGACTATTGTTTTATCTTCAACGAAATCGTTTATTTTATAGTATGATTGTCTAATCAATGTACGTTTTATAACTAATCTAAATATATTTTCTGTTAATTGAGTGAATTCTTGAGGAACTTTATTCTAAAAACGAACGCAGTTACCCAAAAATGAAACATTTAACTTATGTGATTTAAATTTTGGAACAACCAATTTATCACTACCTGCATTTTAATGCTGCTGCGACAATGTTCTTCAAACTTAATGAGTGCACCTACATTCGCTGATTGAATTTAATAGTGGTACAAATGAAAATGTAAGTATTTCGAGTTCACATATTATTTATTATTTATTTTAATTATTGTTAATTCGTCATTGTTAATTTTTTATATATTTACATTGTATTTTGAATAATTGTATATATTTTAAATGATTGTGTGTATATTTATTATCGGTTTGAATATTTATTAATAATTATACTTTTGTACTACCCGGCAGATTTTCTGTACTTTTCTAATTTATCTTAAGCTTGCCTGGACGCGATTACTTTAGCTATAAGGCCGCCTAAATTGTACTTTTTTCATTGTATTTTCTTTTAAACTTTGTATATTCTGTACTGGTGCAATTAAGTGTATGGTATTATAGTCATATTACAATAAGTATGAATTATCGAAATTAATAGTAACTATTGATATATTATGTGGATTCAGGAGTTACTTAGCGAAAATCCATTTAATTTGATGGATTCTCATAATTTTTAGCCACCTTTCGCCTAAAATCTCAAACTCGTAAATATTAAAAACCTCTGAAGATTGAGCGGTCACCTTTCACCTCTAACACAAATTAATAAGAACGAGATATCAATATTATACACTTTAGACAGACGTAATACCGTCTAGGACTTTGGAGTAGAAAGAATAAGGACAAATATGTGAGACCACACTTTTGTAACTCATTTTTCAAATTGAGATTATACTTCACAACTGCTATTCAGTAAAGACACGAAAGATATGCTTCTAAGCGCTCACGCCTCGATACCTCTGTGACTATGGAATGTGGTACCTTCATTACGGTAGTTATCAATTTCATATTCCTAAAACGCTATTTTATAAATCGCTAATCGCTCTAAAAGAGAACCCACCACACCGGGTGAGTAAAGTTGTGAGGGTAGGGGGATAAAGGGGAGTTCACTGGGTAACGTAATTGGGACTTTTTCTTTGGATCTGGCTTTAACTTTTTGTTTAGCAAAGTGCCTTCGTCGTCTAAACCTCGGACTCGATTGAGTAGGGTAATAAGTTTTTTGGCCAGTTTTAACCGACTTCAAGAAAGCAGGAAATTCTCAATTCGACTGTATAATTTTTTACTGTTTTATGTATTAAAACTCAGCTGACTTCAAAATGAACATTGATAAGTATGTAATAATTTTATTTTAATATTTAAAACACACTTACATATATCCAGGCTGTATCCCTAACGGCGTAGTAGGCGTCGTCCGTAACGGGGTAGCCAGAGAGGACGGAGCGCCATGCTTTACGGTCCTTATACATACTTCTTTTGCCTTCTCAAATCTCATCATTCTCCTCACACATTTTCTGCTAGGTATGTCAGTGCTTTTGATATATTCAAAACCCAAGAAAAAACATTGCTTTATAAATATGATGTAAATACCAATAAAATTAAAAACTGGCTAAGGGATGTAGCTAAGAATGTAGCTTATTATAACTCAATGCGAAGCTATAAGCGGTGGGCTTTCAACCTGATAATATATGATTTCTCATTACCTTTTGTACAACAACAACAGAACTTTGTACAACAGAACTTATTATAAGAAAACTAAAAATAATTAGCTAGGTATCAGGTACTACTCATCACACCACTCTCCTCATCAATCTAGAATATTCTAGAGTATTTATCGGGGGGCGTAGCGTAACCTGAGTAAATATCATCGTATGATGATAGTGACACTGACGGATTTATTTTTACACACATTTTGCATAAATTGTCTATTAAACAGATGCATCCAAAGCATATAAAGGATATGAGCGGTTGACTGTAGATAATAGAAATTCGACGCGCCCCACGATTTTATTTCAGTCTGATCAATGCTCTAGATTCTAGATTGATGAGAAGAGTGATGTGATGATTGGTACCTGGTACCTACCTAATTATATTTCAGCTTTTTTTATACTTTAGTAATAACAAAAAAGTACATACATACTTTAATATTTACAAACTTAAAACTACACATTAACTTGAATAATAAACTTTCTCAATGTTGCCGCTTAGAAAGCTGTCATTGCTTAAGGTGCCAGCAGATTGGTAGCATTGCCTCTTTGTATGTGCACGTGACACGTCAGCACCCACAAAGGCTAATAAAATTTTTTTATAAAAAAATTACACCGACTTCAATAAAGAATACTGAAATGCATGAAATAACTATCCTTTAATTATTAAAACTTAAGTAAAAAAATAACTTTACAAATATGATACAAATACCCATATAATTAAATTTGACAGTTACTGAAGTCGGTCGGAATGAGTTATGAGGTAACAAACATAAAAAAAAAACATAGAACCGAATTGATAACCTCCTCCTTTTTTGGAAGTCGGTTGAAAATCATGTTTTATCAGGTTGATAGCCCACCGCCCACTAGTAAAACAGCTATAGTAAGTATCCTTACTGTCGATGTAATTCGTGTCAGCTCATGACCGACTTCACGTATCTACATTACAGAATTAATTATTTGCAAAATTAAGTATTAAAAATACAAAAATACGTCGTATTCAGCTGTGTATTGTTTGTACTATGATTTTTCACTAGTCACTCACTTTAGTAAAAGTCCAGAAAGTCGGCCGACAAAAAATAGACACTCTTCTAGAGCAAATGTTCCATCCAGTTTAATTCTTGATCTGAAATACCTGACTGAGTTTCTTGTCGGTTCTTCTCAGTGTCCAGGCTTTCTATTTGAACCGAACTAAAGTAGATTTGACGTTCAAAAATACCTTGTAATTGGGTTTACTTCAATAAATTAATTTTACTTTGACTTTGACTTTGAAATTTGATATATATTTTGTCGTTAAATCAAATCCAATCCAAGACTTTCGCTTATTCAAATACATTTTTTGTTAATTTCTCTTTCAACGGCTCTGCCTTATTTGATATAACAGATCCAATTTAAAATTTAAAATTCCAAGTTCATGTTTTAATACAGATGCCACTTATTTAAAAGCTATCCCCATTATAGACCCGATTTGAATGTTCTAAACGGGTTTGTACGAAATTGTACTGGAACAATTTTATTACCATATTGAACAATAAGAGCACGTATAATGTAACAATTCGGATGCGATTTTCGTAGAAACGTGGGACGTGGTTTTAGACAACAGTGTTTTGTTGAGAGTTTAGTAAACGAACATTAATTTACAAACATACATACAAATTCTCACTCTTCATCCCTGACGGGGTAGTCTGAGAGGACGGCGTACCAAGCGACGCGGTATTTACATACTTCTTTCGCTTCCTCAAATATCATCATTCTCCTCACACATTTTTGCCTAGAAATGCTAGTGCTTTTGACATTTCCGTTAGCAGTCTGACATTTGGGAACATTTGAAATAAAATTATTTTTTAAACAAAGAAAATATAACTAGCTAAAAAAATTATGTATTATTGAGGTGAACGTCAAAAATAGTCGTGGCTATTTTTAGTATCTATTTAACCTTTTTACAAACGGAGGTTTTTTGGGAGCTTGCTGTTATTAATTACATACATACATATCTTCACGCTGTATCCCCAACGGGGTAGTCAGAGAGGACGGAGCGCCAAGCGTCGCGGTACTTACATACCTCTTTCGCTTCCTCAAATCTCATCACTCTCCTCACACATGTAGATGTTTAGCTTAATGCGAAATAAGAGGTAGAGGAGAAACAACTGTAATAGATTTACATGTTATAATTAGTTTAAATAAAGTATTTATTTTATTCTGACTACCCCGTTAGGTGAACGCAGCGTGAAGATATTATAATAATAATAATCATTTATCTTTTATTGCACCATTAAAAGTATACAAATATATGAATAAAAAAATAAGAGTTGTACAATTTGGGCGACCTTATCGCTGAAGCGATCTCTTCCAGGTAATCTTTAGGTAACAGAAAGCTTTAGAGTACATTTACGGTAGGCGATGAAATATTGATAATGAAATGAATACGTACTTAATTTAAAATAATAATAATAACAATAATAATAACAAAAATAATAGCAATAATAATAAAATACAAATAAATAAATAAATCAATCAATAAAACACATACTATTGTATTTACATTCATAATAATGTATAATATAATATTGATTTTTCTCTCTTATATAATATAACTGATGTTGACACGGCAAGTTTATTTCTTGTAAATGCATTATGCTCTATTGTAGATAGGCATAGCAGCATTTGTTATACGCCCAACCGTAAAAGGATTACAAAGCCTTGGATTACACCAGGGTTATTGAGGTGTATGAAAAATAGAGATAACCTTCATAAAAAATCAAGAAAATATCCTGACAACGAGACATTACTCATTACATATAAAAAGTATAGAAACTTCTGTAATTCATTACTTAATAAACTAAAAAGAGAATATGAAAAAAATATGATGAAAACGGCAGGCAATGACAATAAAAAGTTATGGGAAACTATCAGAACAATACCACACACAGTCAAAAATAATACCTCTTCTAAGGATCTTATTTCCTCAACAAAACCAAAGAAAGATTCTTTAAATAGTTTAAACTCATTTTTCGTTAACATTGGGCAGAGTTTGGCAGAAGCCATATTGAACCGTGGAGGATTTTTGGCTGTTCATAATAATATTTCAACCGCTAATAAATCTATGACTTTTTTGCCTACTGACGAGAGGGAAATAGATTCGCTTCTATCTAATCTTAAAACAATTGCACAGCTGGATTGGATAATATTACTAGTTATCTTCTTAGGCAAAATAAAGATATACTTAAGAAACCTATAGATTATATATGTAATTTAATGATTGACACAGGAAAATTTCCCTCATTATTTAAAAAATCTTTGGTAATTCCTATTCATAAGTCAGGTGACAGAGATTGTGTGAATAACTACAGACCAATATCTATACTTCCCATTTTGTCTAAAGTTTTTGAACGTGTAATGAACAATAGACTAATAAATTATTTAGAAGCTAATAAACTTCTCTCCGATTGTCAGTATGGTTTTAGATCAAATAAATCAACTGCTGATGCCGTACATGAGCTTACTGACTTCATGGTTAGAAATTTAGACAGCAAACAAAAAGTATTAGTCATTTTCTTGGACCTAGCTCAAGCATTCGACACTGTATCTGTCCCCATCTTAATGAACAAATTGGATAAGCTTGGTATACGGGGTAATGTTTGGAAATTATTTAATGACTATCTCACTCATTGCACACAAGGCGTTAAAATAGATGACCTTATTAGTGATGAACTACCAATGTCATATGGCGTACCCCAGGGAAGTGTATTAAGCCCAACGCTGTTCTTGTCATATATAAATGACCTTTTTCAGTTAGAAATTCCACAAGGTAGAATGATAAGCTTTGCTGATAAACAGCATTATTGTTTTCAGCAAAATCATGGCAAGAAGTATATGCTAATGCTCAAATAGGACTCAATAATGTTTCAAACTGGTTAAATAAAAACTTATTGACATTAAATGTAAAAAAAACAAAATATTTGACATTTTCGCTTAGAACAGCTCAAAACATACAATCCCCTTTCTCTTTAATAGGTCACATGTGTTTAAATTTTGAGTACCCTATTATCGGTGCTAACATTGGTTGTAACTGTGCTAGGATTGATCGCGCTGTGACCATAAAATACAGACTAAGCTTCAAACCTCACATTGACATGTTAACAGCTAAGATGAGAAGATTAATTTATATATTTAGTAATTTAAGACATATAGGAGATTTGGCAATTATTAGGATGGTATATTTTGCTTTATGCCAATCCATACTTGTTTACTGTATAACATCCTGGGGTGGAGCGGATAAAAGTAAAATCATCATACTTGAGCGTGCACAAAGAGCTATAATAAAAGTATCTTATTTTCTACCTCATCAGTTTTCAACTACCGAAGCGTACAAATTATTTAAAGTCCTTTCCGTTAGACAGCTCTTTGTCTTATACACGGTTTTAAAAAAACATTCTCTTTTACAATATACACCTTCTACGTTGGCGATGAAACGTAGGAAAGATATCGTTTGTTCATATGAATCCTACCACAGTACCTTGTCTCACAATTTTTTTTGTTTCTTAGGATCCTACCTTTATAATAAGCTAAATTCTGTCATCTCCATTTATTCGTTAACCAAACCTGTTTGTAAACGTAGAATCACACATTGGTTGCTCAACAGTGGTTATGCCACAGCCGAAGATCTCTTAATTCCAATAAAGTAATAATAATGCTGGGTGATAATAATTCCGTCGTGTTGACATAAATATTTAAAATACATGCACATACATACAGACACACTCACACACACACACACACACACACACATTCACGATCATAACAACATATGTATCACGTTCATAGTAAGTAATAAAAAATAAAATTGAGAATAATGTGTGTATTCAGGTTATTGCCGGGGGGAGGGACCTGGTGATCCGTAACACAGACTCAGGTCTAGTACGCACGCCAAACTCTCCCGACGACAGTTTGATACTTAGTGGTTTAAATGATATGTACATTGTATTGAGAGTAAATGTTAAATAAATAAATAAAATTAAATATAACAATATATAAATAAAAGATATGTATGTATTTATGCTTTATTTACATTAACAAAAAGTACATATATACGTTAATATTTACAAACTTAAAACTATACATTATCTTAAATAATAGACTTCCTCAAAGTTGCCGCTTAGAAAGCTGTCATTGTTTAAGGTACCTAGCAGACTGGCAGCATTGCCTCTTTGAATAGCCAAACTGATTCGTTGGCGGAAGAAGCTGCCAGCCCGGCGGTCTCCCGAAGCCTCGACCAGTCTCTTACAAATATCATAAACTATTTATTTTATTCTCTATACAGTGTAACACACTGATATATTATTGTATTATCTAAACTTTGAGAATCTTAATAAAATATGCGATATACGATTAATATAAGTAATTAATTAAACATTATTTAATGAAACTTTGATTACAAATTGTAAAGGGTTTCTGCAAAAACGTTATCTTCGTTCTCAAGCAATGGTCGTTTATAAAATTTGCAAATAGTAATAAATTTCCTGTCAACCTTGAAAAATTTTTTTCGTATTAACCGATCAGCTCTTGCACTTTGCTGCCGATCTTGACGCATGCCCCATGCTATGAACTGAAAAGACTACGTCGATTCCACTCTCGAAATCCCAAAAAAAATTTTTTTGCATGCTCATGTACTTACTAAGTAAGCATGAAAAAATTATGTAAATAGGTCACGTTATCCAGGAGCTACATTCATTTGAATATGAACTATCGAAGAGATGACATCAAAATGGAGAAAAACGAAATTAGAGCTGTCATTAAGTACCTCTGTTTGAAAAAAATATATATGAAAGACATATACAGCGATTTAGTGGAAACATTGGGGGACTCTGCTCCTCCATATTTCACAGTTGCACGTTGGGCCAAGGAGTTTAAGCTGGACAGAACATCCACTAAAGATGAACAACGCGAAGGGCGCCCATCCACGTCCCTTACGGAAGATAACGTGAAAAAAGTCGAAGATATTGTGTTGGCAGATCGAAGAGTGACCGTGAAGCATATTGCTGAGGTCACAGGGCTGTCATATGGTAGCGTTCAAAGAATCTTTGCAAACGAATTGCGTATGAAAAAAGTCTCGGTGCGTTGGGTACCGAGAATGTTAACCGACGAGCAAAAGAAAAAACGAGTAGATATTTCGATGGCAAATGTCGAAATGTTTCAAGCAGATAAAGGAATTTTTTTTCACGATTCGTGACCATAGACAAGACCTGGATCCACCATTTTGATCCTGAAACCAAACAACAATCCATGACATGGTAACGAGCCTCCTCACTGACGCCGAAGAAATTCAAAGTGTCAAGTTCAGCGGGAAAAGTTATGGCGTTCGTTTTTTGGGATGCTGAAGGAATAATAATAGTGAAATGTTTGGAAAAGGGAGTCCACTATATCAGGCTCTTACTACGGAGACCAAATAAGAAGATTGCGGTACGCCATTGAGAAAAGGAGACGTGGCAAACTGCGAGCTGGAGTGTTGTTTCATCAAGACAACGCACCGGCTCACAAAGCCGCAGTTGCGATGGCTGCCATTCAAGAAACGGGACTCAAACTGCTCGAACACCCACTTTATTTGCCAGATCTAGCTCCCAGTAACTTCTACCTCTTTTCTGGGCTCAAGGAACATCTCAGAGGCAAAAAATTTGAAGACGATTGCGAAGTGATGGCCGCTGTTGAGGAGTTTTAGGAGAGTTAAGATAAAATTTTTTTCTAAGGGAATCTTGGGTTTAGAAAAAAGATGGACTAAGTATATCGAGTTGTTAGGAGACTACGTAGAAAAATTTTTTTTTTTTTTTATTATAACCACGGTGTTTTATTTTCATTATCATTACTTTTGGATCACCCTGGTATGCCCGACTATATGACGCAGGTTTAAAAGCGAAATAAAAGTATCGACGAAATTGACACTTATAAATAATAATTAAGATGATCCTCGGTGTTACAGTTCATAATATCGATATTACAGAAAGAAATCGTGTTTTTATTACGGGTAGATTAGAAATGTTAACTTTGACCGTTTTAATCATTACGTCACGATTGATAATCAGATAATGTTTATCTTTAACCCTAAACACCATTCAATATATCATGATTTTTCATGATTTTTGTGTTCATGTTCTTGAAACCTACTGTAAAACTGGAATAGGTAGGCTTGATGATGATGAATCTGATTCTAGTTGTAGGAAGCTATTTTTCAAATGCCTTATTTTTCTTTTGTAGTGCGACTTATCCGTTTTTCTTCGTTTTCCCGTATTTGTACTTGTCGAAAAATGTTCTAAACTCAAAAGTTCTTCTTTATTTTTCGATATGTCGATGCTCACACAAAGAAAGCGAATGACGAGAACAATGGCGCAAACGCAGGGTCGTGCGAAATGCAGAGAGAGAGGAGTCGTTTCATTACTTATTTTAATGTCTGGATCTAAAATGGTGTGTGATGCCTAGTACATTAGGAAGTGAACTATATAGTGAATTAACAAATCTCGAGGATGTAGCGTTGCAGTATAATTATGTATTTATGTCGCTAACGCTCAGTATGGTCTTAGCCTTAAACAGCTCAGGCCAGAGAATTAGGCTGGGATCGCGGTATTCTCCGCCTATGGTAGGCGACCAAGCGGCCCTTATGAGTCGCTGTCCCGATCCCCGAGGAGGATAACTGGACGTTGCACTATAATCATGAAGGGGGGCTCTGTAACTGCCCTACCCCCGTAGGAGTGTTTCAGCACAGCGCGAAATGGCCTTAGTACGTTCTGTAGGAAATCCCAGAGCTCCTCGACAACACGCCGAGGACGACCGTCGCAATAAGTATTTGCTCACAGAGGGTAAAGCGGGATCAGATGGAGACAGGTTGCTAGACATTGCCCATACAAATTTAGACAAATTTTCTTATAACAGTGAGTCGAATTTTAAGATTCCGTATTTAAGTTCTGCGTTGTTATTTGTAATTGCGAGCGTGTGCATATATGTGTATATGCGAGCGTGTTTGTGTATGTGCTAGTGTATGTGTATGTGTGTGTGTTGTGTGTATGTGTGTGCGTGTGTGTGTGTGTGTGCGAAGTCGCGCTTAAATTGAATTTATAATAATTATTGACAAACCTAAAATTGTTAGTTATTGAATCCAGTATTAGCACAGTAAAAATATTTGATTGACCAATATGTTTCTTAAACTAACACAAAATGCAAGAAAATGATGACCTTTCGCACCAAACAGCAACAAATTTTGAAATAACTAACTTATTTTTAAATGATTTTCTCTAACTCTCTCCTCTCCAACAAGTTCTCCCACAAAACGAATCTAATGACACCTCATTCGCTAAAACGCGTCAAGCCGTTTTGGCTACAGGCTGCATTCAGGGAACCGATATACATATATAAATATACCCGAAAAATATTACATTCCTTCTGGGGCAGTCAAGTAAAAAATACAGTTGTGAGATTTAAGGAACAATAACAACAACAATTTTTAAAGAACAATAATAAGACATTTTTCCACTTTGTAATATGTAATAGTTGTAAAAAATACTTAAAAAAAGCGAACTTTAAACTGGGGCAGTAGAAGCAAATCTGTTGAGTTAACTGCGAAAGCCTACGAGGTTAGCCGTCGTGTTACATCGCTGATAAGCAGTCACACTTCATTTATTCGCTTAATATAACCTTTACACTGTGTTCTAATGCTTATAAAAAAAAAAATTATTGTTAATGTCACAGTTAAAATATTGTACTACCGTGAATATTTATTTCTCTTTGTTACAAGCGAGTAATAATTACAATGGATTAGCAAAAAAAAGTTAATTTATGTCCTTTTAATACAAGTCTTCCTTCAGTAAGAATTCCTATCGACCACAGATTTACAACTAATTGACATAGCCTTTCACATGTCACGAATTGTTAGGATGAAAGAAATATATCTTGTAAGCTTATAGCTATAATAGAAAGGGATGGGAATAGATGTATTTCGTCTTCATCGGCATGGTCAATATTAAGCTGTTGCATTTGACAGACATAAGAACCAATTAATATGTGTTTGTTAGTACTTTCAAGTTTTTTAATTTTTTTCCTCCTTCCAATGAAAAATGAATATAAAATTTTTGGTAAATGTATGCGAAATAAAGACTCTTGTGGGTGTGATAGTAGAATGCAGTATTATTATTAATATTCTTCTTTTGTGGCGATCCTGGTGTTTCAAAGAGAAAGAGTGTATAATGGCCACATCAACGCAATATCTATTAGTAGCAGATCTGTGTTATCGCCGAATTACTCCATTAATTTGTGAAGGTTGACGGTCTATACTGTTTTGTATAGGTATACTATAGTATAATTTTATTATTTACAAAATAATAATTAAAATTAATTACAATTCATATCATGTACTACTGGATTATTCTTATGTTATTATTTTTTTTACTTTATTTTCATGTTATTATTATTGGTTGGTTTCATTTATATTTAAAATAAATAAAAATGAGTAATAACAATATTTCCATTTGTTTCGTTAGTCTCAATAAAATTATTCAGTTTCTATTAACTCACACAGTAGAAAAAATAATACAAACGAAGTTTTTCTTAGAGCTTTCCCTGAAGAAAAAAAATATTAACAACCGCAAAACAAATCTTTTCGCGGAACTTTCATTTTCTTTTAAAAAAATGTAGGTACCTATGTAATATAATATAAACTTGACAATTATCTTTCATGATATCGAGAATTTTTTTTTTTAAAGTTTCGTACTGATACTTTTGGATATACTGGTAAATATTTCGAAATTTAAAGAGAGAAACTTAGAGGTAGCAGAAGCCAAAAAAAATTAAAGCTGACTCATGAAGATCAAAGTGTTAGTTAACGGAAATGTCGCACTCGCATATCTAGGCGAAAATGTGTGAAGAGAACGATGATATTTGAATAGGTAATTTGCAAAGACACCTATACTTAGCACTCCAACCTCTCTGACTACCCCATTAAGGATACAGCGTAAGGATATGTTGTAATTTCGAAATATTTTCGTTTTCGTTGTCGAAATAATTTGTTTCAATCCAATTTTTCGAAAACTTGAGAATATTTTTTAATCTTTTTAGAAACAAAATCGCAGTGTTGTAATAAATTTTATTTTAAAATGTCTTAATGGTAAATAATTTGTGTCGGAAACTATTTCAAAATGTAATTTAACAAGTCTTACGATACTAAACTAAACGGGTTAATGATGTGTTTATACTTTAAGTCTAAATACCTTTATTATCCCGACGCGACGTTTCGACTGGATTGCACCTATCTCGGACAGACTGATGAGGATTATAGTGTCGTCTTCGTAGTGTGCGGTTTTTGGCAACTACCCATATTAATTCATCACATTTTTTAATTTAATTATTGTCATTGTCGGTGTCTACACACTGGCCAAGTTCAGTTTTCCGGCTCCGGACTTACAAACTGATGACAGGATTCCATGATGATTTAAAAAGTTTTACATACGTATGTTATTACATAATATGTATGTACATTTGTAACATAATAATTCAAGCGAAAATAATGGGAACGTGTAATAAATAATCGCCAACAAATCGTTGATCCATCTCGAAAAAGGATAATATGTATATACATTTGTAACATAATAATTCAAGCGAAAATAATGGGAAGGTGTAATAAATAATCGCGAACAAATCGTTGATCCATCTCGAAAATGGCGTGGCACGTTCAACAAACAGGAATTTACGATACTTCAATAAACTGGATATTTTAAAATATTAGTTTTTACTCGCAGTGTCGCTCTCGTGGTACTAGCAAATGGCAGCCGATGTTTTGACCAGAATAATAGCCACAGCGTGAAAGAAGCACAGACAAACAGACAATTATCATATTGTATAGACTCAGGTGTTTAACTAACTAACACCAAAGCTGATTCTGATTCTGAACTGATGGCATTTGATTTATTAATTCGGTGCTGATTAGCTGGCCGAGTCGGATCTCTGGAATATCCTGAGGGTGCTTCGTTAAGAGGCGAAACACGTGTCGATTAGCGGTTTTGGATTTCTGAGCGGAAAATAGCTAGAAATTGTAAGAATTCATCACAGACAAATATCAGACAGACACAGAGCAAAAGGAATATGAAACTATAATCATAAAATTGTATTTTCGATCTGACACGCAAAGTTTCAAAGTTCCTTAATGATTTCATAGGTTTTAGAAATGAAAAAAATGTTCAGTTTTGGATCCGACATACAAGCAAAATACTCACTATTAAACTTTTCGTTTTCTAAATTTGGATCTTATATCTGAATTTATCTAAATTTACCAAAACAAAGTATTTTCCGTTAGCTTATTTTTCTTATTCTTTCTTATTTTTGCAAAAATTAATTATTGAACCAATAAATCTAAAATTTCGGAGTGGCTGCTGTTCGATTTCACTACACGTTTGAAGCCACTGATAATAGCTAGGTTATTAATAATGTCTATGGTTAATTTATTTCCAGTTGGAGTTTGTCATTTAATTTTTTGCTTTAGCTCGCGACTTCGTTCGCGCGAATTACAAAACACACAATATCTTTATAAATTATAGCCTATATATTATTCTGATGTATGAGCTATTATATAACTGTAAAGTTTCATCAAAATCCGTACAGTAGATTTTGCGTGAAAGAGTAACAGACATCCATCCTCACAAACACAAACATTTATAATAATAGCAGTTAGTAGGATATTAGTGGCATACATTCACATTTACTGGTTTAAATCCGGTTGGAAGGACTTTATTTCGAAACAGTTATTGGTCATCATCATCTTGGTGATGATTCCTCCACCAAATTTCTATCCATTTGATGAAATGGATGATTGGAATAAAATACATTTTATAATATTTGTTAACGATCTCAATGTATTTACGTTAAACTTTATTATATCAAACCTCTCATCATTATTAACGACCTCATGACTTGCATAAGTACTACAAATATTTTATTTTTACTTTGCTGGCTTCAATATATAAAAAAGTTATCTATTTGAGAACATACACCTTACATACCTAGACACATAATAAATGTAATTACAGTAAAATTACTGTAACTCGCTACTTATCATGATTACAAAGTCTAAAATGCGTTTGGGTAGTTCTCACGAAACCCTCGTCTTAAGAAATTAAAAAAAAAAAATTTAATTATTTTTCGAGCATTTGATAGTATCTATGTTCCGAGTAGTTGATAAAATAGTGGTTCCCAGATAAATGTGTTTCAAAAATACATACGGAATGTATGATAAAATAAGGAATTTATATGAGGGAATACCTAGGCGAAAATGTGTGAGGAGAATAATGAGATTTGAGTAAGCGAGAGAAGCATGTAAGGACCGCGAAGCTTGCGGCACTCCGTCCTTATTGGCTATTATACCCCGTTAGGGACACAACGTGAAGATATGTATGTATGTATATGAGGAAATGACAGATGAGGGAATGACAAAACGATAAATATTTAACAAAAACTCGAGACAATTTGAAATCAGTATCGAATTTTTATGAAACGAATGCTCCTTAAAATCCATTTTACTGAATAAATAACATTAAATAAAAAGTAATTACCTTTTTATCCCACGACATGAGGTAAGGACGATCAAGAATGTAACTCTTGAAGAAGAATACTTTTTAAACCTTTTGTTAAAAGAACCTCTAATACGCTTGAGATGAATCTACTAATATTTACAAATTAATAATACTGCTTAGTATCAAAGACCAATAGGACCGTCAACGCATGATTAAAGATGCGTTCACAAATAGGCTATCAGTGAGGATGTGAGGAAATGTTTTTTTTTCTTCGGATATAGTTAAAATAGTTTATTAACTTCAACGTTTTGTTTATAACAAAAAAAGTACATACATATGTTAATATTTACAAACTTAAAACTACACATTATCTTAAATAATAAACTTCCTCAAAGTTGCCGCTCCGAAAGCCGTCATTGCTTAAGGTACCCAGCAGACTGGCAGCATTGCCTCTGAATAGCCAAACTGATTCGTTGGCGGAAGAAGCTGCCAGCCCGGCGGTCTCCCGAAGCCTCGACCAGTCTCTTACAAATATCAGAAACCAGTCGATGGGCTTCGGGGCCCCAGGGACTCAAAGCTGCGACTGTAAAGGGCGTAAATATGAAACTCTCAGAGAGAGTCGCATACTTACGCCGCTTCAAGTTCTCGGCGGTGCTGGCCGCGGCACCTGCTGACTTGGAAGTCGCCGGCACATGGGAAACAGCAAGTGTATCGACACAAGTGGCGTCCCACACCAGCGATATTCCAAGTTTCCAAGAAATGAGCGTCAAATCATCCGGTCTCCTGCCGTCGCTGCGCGCAATACCTACAGGCTCTAAGACTGCAGGAACTCCAGCGGCGACAAGAGCCCGCCGAAGCAGCGCACTACGTAAACAGGATAATAATAATAATAATATGTTTATTGAGAATTAATTGTTACATAATAGTGTTTTACATCACCTAGAAGCGTACAAAATTTTTTAGGATAAACCGTGGTGACCTAGTACATCGACGAGATCACCACAGCGGCAACGGTGAGGAAGGTTAGTCTTGGACCCCAGACGAAGGGATACTATGAGAGAAAGCGTGGTATTGTCAATTAAGGTTCCTAAGTTTTTTGAAGGTATTACCTTCAACCAGTGTCCTGACTCCTTCTCAGAAACAGCTAGTAGGCGAGACCGATCTTTTTCGGTACTACAAGAATCTAAAAGTTGTAAATGAACATTTTTGCATAGAGGCTCATCCCAGTGTTTTTGAGAAAAGGTCGAGGTAGGCAGGTTAGTACTCGGACAAACACTTAACCGAGTATTTCGAGCATCAGTCAAGCACGGCACCTCAACCGATCCTAAGGAAGGGCGAATAACAGATAGGAAAGGGTTTTCCGTGCTGTAGGCTGACGAAAGAAAAGCAGGCAGTGACACACTCGAGATTTTGCGTAATTTTTTGTTAACTTGTAATATATAATATAATATAATGTAATGTAATACAATACAATATAATATAATAAACATAATAACTTTTTGTTTAAAAAAAATACTAGTTTCGAAAAAACATTGTATTTTTTATCTATTTATACAACTTCTAATTAGTTTTATTAAGGAATTGTTAGGTTAAAAATCCGAAAGGATTATATATATTATATAAGGGTTATATCTGGAGTTTGAGACAGAATGAGGGAATGCTTTTCGGGACTTTAACATTTTATTTTTATTTTATTTACACATATGATTCAGAAATTACAACTGACATAAGTAGCCACAGTCATGGAGCTTACGAGGAAATAATAGTTACCGACAGAAGTTAGCTACATTTTTGTTAAATCTAAAAGGAAAGGAATTTAGGGATTTCGTGAGAACTACCCATTTCCACATTTTACTGTGAATTATTTTGTTCACTTTTACCACTGAGGTTTCAGTGTTTCTCTGATCTCTACCATATTTCAGCTCAGCAAGTGTAAAGATGACGGAAATCGGTTGTGACATGCTGACAAATACGTGATAATCTAATAAAAAATTAAAAACAAAAGATCGAATGATAAAGTTACTCAACATACACAAGAATTAATATATTTTACAAATTATTACTCTAAACTCTGCACACAAAAGATACTATTATTATCTATGTAGTCCACCCTGCAATTTTTCGCCTAGGTTTAACGAAGCTAGGGAATAGGGTGCACCTAGATAACGTAGAGTCGGAAAAATAGGTTCTTTATGTTTAAGTTGATTTTATTTATTTTCATTTTTTTATATTTTTTAACAACGTAGTCTATATACTTCTGAGAATGTTTTAGTATATCACACATTAAAAGATCACTTCCGAACATTAAGTTATAGGCGTATTTGAAAGCAAAAGAAAAACAAAAGAAGACTGAAATAAATACAATACACACAATATAAAAAGCAACTATGTACAATCTACATTAAAGTTCATCGTTTCACCCCGGCAAACACCAGAACTGCCTTTCTGGATCTGCCAAACAGGATATCCGCTATTTACCATGGGCTGCGCTGGTGCAAGCAGTACACAAAATCTTGGGTATTGATTGCTGTTTTTATTTAATCGAGCCGTATCGTACATATCACGAAATTAAAATGAATTGATGTATTATAATAAAATTTTAACGTGCGTCTTGCAAATATGAGTAATTTGTATTATTGTGTATATTATCAATTTGATTTAAAAAACAAACGGTATTCATACCAATAGTTATTAATATAATTGAACGTATTTATTTAAAAAGCCAATCGACGCAATATTATTCAGTTAAAAAACAAAAACAATTATAAACACACAATCAATAGGTACAATTAAATACAATTATAAACACACGTCTTTGTTTTTAAACGTTTACAAAAATCATTTTATATTTTAATTTTTGCTAAAAATCCACACAAACAAAAGTCACTTTTATTTTGATTTTACGTTGAGATAAACGAACGTTCATCACAATTAAGAAAATCGAGATAGAACTTTGGAGCTATGTTAGTGAGAAACATGTTTTTTTTATAATATACACTAATTGTGTCTGGGATATCGCTCGTGATGCACTAACAAATGCCAGTCTATATTTTGGTCATAATATAACATCGAAATAAATTTTTCATAAGCTTTCTTGTGAAATAAAACCAAATTGATATATCCTTATTATAACACTTGTAAAGACTTAGAAAGTAGTGATTTGAAAAAAGTTATGTAATTATTTTCCCATACATATTAGATTCACTTATAAAGAGGTAACATTTGTTTATTAATTTGTAATCTCTGCAACTGCTGAACGGATTTTAAAATTCTTTCACTAATAGAAAGCTACAATATTCCTGAATAACAAATATTATAATTATATAGAATAAGAAAATAATTCCACCCCGTGCAAAGCCAGGGCAAGTCGTTATGTAAAATACAACGGAATGCCAAAGATTAGAACCTTTTCTAAATTATTTTTTCAATGTAGTTACAGAAGAATTAAGTTTCTATGAAATCTAATTTTTTTGCTGTCCATACCGAAAACTAACCCTATGCCAGCGATTTGTTTAAGAGGTCGTCGCCCTCTCCTCGTCCCTTTCTAACATATGATAAGATTTAATGTTCGTCTTTTTCTCACAGATGGGGAAATACGCCTACGACATACATAACCTTTTCACAATATCTCAAACAAACCGGAAGTCAGATTTTTTGGTTATATTAATGTTTATAAAAGTACTCTAATTAATAGGTGATTATATTAAATCTTAGTTATAAATCGTTATAAGTAAAGTTTATACCCATAAGAGGATTTTATAGGTTCAAGCTTGACTTATAGCGACTTTTTTTGTGTAATTAAAATTGTGATATGCTATAAAAAACACTCATTTCTTCAATATATTATAATATATGTTCATTTGAAAAAATCGGTCAAGAGCGTATCGGCCACGCATTAAGTTAGCGTATCATGGCAATTCGAGACAATGTTGAAGTTTAATTTCAGCCAAACCCAATTTCGAAATTATCTACTTTAACTGTGACAAACCTCCATATATCTAGTATGAAAGCAGAGTTCAACTAATTCTGGTAACTTATAAAGCTTTAAGTTATGGACGCAAGTTAACTAAAACAATTTTCGTTTAATGTAGTGCCCTGTCGTTTAGTGCACTACCGCGTTAATGATACAGCGTGAAGATATGTATGTGTATATGTATATGTGTGCGTGTGTGTGTTTTTACCGTTAGTACCGGTATTAATAATAGTTATACCGACATAACAAACTTATTTACCGGTATAACATATTTTTTTATAGTTTATCTACATAATAAATCAGTAGAAACCGTGTGTCAAAACATTGAATATATTTATCAAAAATTAATGGTGGGCGATAAAAAAAAATCAAAACACAAAACTATTGTTTAAATTTTTGTCTGTCCGTCTGTTAGCACACGTTAATCTCCGAAACTACTGAACATATTTTTTACGGTTTCCACAGGTAGATTAAACTCAACTTGTAACAACATTTAGGCTGTTTTATAGAAATCGGATGACAGTGAAAAAGTTATCATCATTTAAAGGTTCAAAGTTAGAATGGAAACAGGTTAAGCCCCGGTGAAGGACACAGGCTAATTTTGATGTGAAACATCTTATGCGGCGGGTAAGACCACTTGTTGGCGTGGTGACATGGCGACGCGTCACCACGCGCTTGTACTGAGCTCGTATACCTATAGCGTATGCAGTGTTGTTATTTCCTTCGGAACATGTTGCCTATGTTTTTTAAATAAAGATTTTTTTTTAATACAAAATAATTTTTTTTTAAATCTGAATATTTTGTTTCTGATTAGGTATGCCATATTTTTTGATTATTTCATATTTATTTCCTTTAATTAACCATCCTTTTACGCATATTTTCTTTACAAAAGAGTTTCGATGTTTCACATCTGCCAGGCGTCCCGCGACGGCTCATTTTTAATTTTAGGCAAAGTCGCGGACAATAGCTAGTCGGTAATAAGTTTATATTATATTGGTTAAAACAAATCATGTAACATTTTTGCAATAAGTACAAATAAAACAAATGCAGGTGAACAGAGTTTAATTATAAACTTATTTGTGAAAGAAATCTCACAAAATAAACCTACGCAACAAGATTAACGTAAAACTCAAGATGACTTTTCCTATGAATAATGTTGAAAAATATAAATATGGATATTTTTCGCGAAGTTCACTGACCTGACGTCTTTCACTGCAATTACAAACTTGGAATTACGAGCGAAGAAGTTACGCACACTGTCACACAGCGCGCACACGAATTGGGCAGTTTAATTTGTATTTATGTGGGGCACGCACACATCGACATACAATATAGGTCGGTACACAAATACATAAGACAAGTCTGTGTTTACGAGGAGGTCGTCATCTAATGAAACAGTTTATGGGACGGTTTATTTATTACCAATATGAATGTTTAATGCTTTTGTGGTCGTTTAATAATAAAAAATAACTGTAAGGGCGTGTTGGACAGCTTGTGATTTGTGTAATTTGTGATCCGTAGCATTTTAGTTAACTTAAAATAATAAAAAGGAATTGGGACCAAAATACCTATTATTTCATTTTTGTTTTTAATTTCTCGGTTTGGATTACCAATTATAAGTCTGTACCAAATTTCAGTTTCAAGATGTAAAGATGGAATAAATCGACTTATTCCATATTTACATCTATAAACTAAATACAAATTAATCTGCCCAATTCGTGTGCGCGCTGTGTGACAGTGTGTCACACAGCACGCACACGCACATAGACATACGGACAAATAAACATGACGGAGCAATAAGAGTTTTAGAACTCTAAAACCGGTTATGATAAAAATTTTAAAAAGGTTTTTCTTTTTTTTTTCTTTATGGCATTACGCACAAATTAGCGCATTTACTAATGTCACGTATTAATAAGTAGAATCACAAGTAAAATAGTTCTTACCGTAAAACTCCTCCAGCAAAGTGATAGTAGGCTTTACTGAAGTTTTAATGGACTTCTTGAAGAGTGCGAGAACTTCAGCTATACACGTTTATTTAGACACTCCATTCTTTTCATACACATAACTTTAAAACACAATACGCTATCACTGTAGTACTTTAAAACTCCTAAAAATGTAAAAAATAGAAAATCTAAATAAAATGACAACCTCACCTATCGTTCCCGCCAAAAGGTCCTTTAAAAAGGTTTTAATATTTTGTTGGTATTGTTTTTACTTAAGGTGATGCAGTGACAAATAACAATTTAATCTTTTTTTTTTTCTGTTACAGAAGTTAACCAATCGTATAACGCAACTGGTAAAGTGAAGTCATTGAAATGAAGAATCAGGTTACCACATATCACTATTGTTTTGTAGTCACTTGAAAAACTTAAAATCCCTGCCGTCGAAATTTATAATTTGTCGCCTTAAATGATACATAATACAAAAAATATTTGATGTATAACAAAATATAAATACACTAATCGATAGCTCTCAATAAAATTGAAATAATAATATCCAACACGATTATTTTGTGTTGCAACGATGATCCTAAAAAATACCATCAACATTACTATTAATTAAAATCAACTTGTCTTCCCCATTAGGGAAATAGCGTGAAGTTATTTATGTATGTACTCACATGTAAATCCAATTTTTTTTTCGTATTAAGCAATAAAATAAAAAAACGATGTTTATTATTTTAGGTGGATACTACCGTTACTGAATATCCCAAAATTTTGAATTAAATAAGTAATATTCTGAGGGCGCAAGATATAGTTATAATTAAAAACCGGACCATTAAAATTTCCATTAATTATTGTCTTATTTTTAAGTTATATGCATACTATACGAGTATATGTATAATTCAAGTATTAATAATTTTGATTTTATTTTACTCTTCTTCTTTGTTCCTGTTTGACTACCTCGTTATATAGCGTGAAGATATGGATGTATGTGTACTTTAAAACAAAAGCGATGTTAATTAATTGAAATGGAGAGCTGAAATACAGTATCATTTTGAACTAATGCCAAAATTTGAATACAAAAAATCGCATTTTGAAGTATATTTGTCTGCTCTTATTTCCTTAATATCATTTTTGCCATCATTATATTTAAATAAATATAGTTGTATTCAAAATGATCCTCGTTATCAAAAACTTAAGAATGTGTATCTAAATATACAATAATCATTATTCATAAAGTCTTTCCTACGTGATCCCCCGATATAAACCAATCAAATGTCTCAACTCACAAGACGCACACTTGCGTCTAAAAGCCTCTGCGCACACAAAGACATGTCACGTCCGCCAACTTAACTTTGGGGTAGGTTAGGGACGGAATTGGGGTGGCCCCGCCACACCAAATGTTGGGCTAGGTTGAGTACAATATACTAACACTGTTCCGAATTGGCTGTTGCTTATTTTATTTTAAAAACCATAGATATAAATACAGAAGAACTTATTGGTGTTATCACGATCTCGCGCATGCACACTATAAATTGAGACAAAAGGACACGATGTAATGTGTTGCTCCCAGACCGTATTAATGTGCGAGTAATCTCTGTATTGTACCTAATCCATCAGTCGAGTACTTACCGTTGTAACGTACCGTTTGTTTATACCTTTTTAATTCTATCAATGCCAATGACAACAAGTACATTATAAACTTTTAACCTTTCACGTTGCATTATAAAATATCTAAAACGGGAAATTTAACGCGATTACCTTTTTATTTTGGCTTGACATTTCGACCAAGTTGCATCGACTAGTTTGTTTGAGACCACGGGCGATGCAACTCGGTCGAAACGTCTAGCCAAAATAAATAGGTATCCGCGTTAAATTTCCGGTTTTGGATATTTTTGGATATTATTTTATTTTCTAAGGTAAGGGATTCCGAGTTCAATCTTTGGGTAGTAGCAGGTAGTAGCCTAATTACGTAACTATTATTGCAAGGAATGGTCATAATAGGTCATTAGTTCCAACGTTCCCGTTGTAAATGTATTCGATTAACATTCATCAACAAATCAAAAACGTCAAATTTGGGAAACGAATTTTTATATATTGATTTGAAGTTTAAATGTAACTGGATTCTCTTTTGGATCAATGTGCGGCAGCTCTAGTACAAGCTTTGTGTTTAATTTAGGAATTTCGAATGGCCGTGATTCGTACAGAGACATAAAATAATGCTCATTTAAAACATTAACACGTAAAGTTCTCTTTTTGTCTCAGTTTTAATGTTGATATTGTCTCTGTAGCGATAAATAAAAAACATCGTTCTATCATTCATTCATAAAGAAATACACATACATAAAAGTATATGTACACATGTATATTATGTTCCCACTCGCAGTAGACAAAACCATAAAGTACAATGAAATCCAACTTGTCACTTTTCATAGTAAATGTTTGAGATTACAGGTCGCAAAGTTGACCCAGGTATACATATAAAGAAATTGCTGTAGCCCATCGTCTAAACATGTTCCTCATACCTAATAAACTAACTCCACCTTTTATTTTATTTTTGGAGTCTGCACAAGAAGATAAGCATTTTGTTCGGCATTTTTCTTTCCTTCCCTGATCAGCGTGTAAGTGTGTAAAATGCTGTTTTAAACTAGTACTACTACTAGTATAAGTAATATTTTTGATAAAGTATTTATTTTTAACTTTAAAACTACTTGTTTTTTAAATAGGCAAGTTACATAAACAGTTAGTTATTCCTGTTTTACTGTTCAATTAAGCGATAACAAACAAAAATGTTGTTTTCCTATATCGACTATCAAAAGTTCAGGAACCTGCACGTCTATTTTGTATTCAGACGTCGAACGCTTTATATTGATACACAAGTTAACGGCAAATGAAAAACTGTTAACGGTCTGGTTTAACCAGAGCAAAAGTTGAACCATTAAACGTAAACATGTTGACGACGGATTGGAGTTATTTAAATGTAGAAATAAGAGATATTTAACAAGTTACGGGTTTCTGTTAAGCATGAATAAACTTTTACTTCTGTGAATAACAAAAAGTCAAATAAACTATGTATGTTTGTTTAAAATTACTGCAGCAACCAGTAAACAATTAAACTTTATTTTTAATCAAATAAGCGTCTAAGAATGTGATATGTAGCTGTTTTGGTAAAAAAGCGGCATATGAAAGAAACGGGATATTAAGAACAGTATCTCGAACCGGTTACAAAAAAATAACGCTGACATCATATCCCTATTCCCACAGCACATAAAATAGCAAGCTCAAGTATCAACTGACGCTGACGCGATCAAGTGAACGATCTTTCGATGATCGCGGTAAAAAGAAAATAAGAAACGACCAATGCACGACGAGCGAACTACTCGGTGCGACTGCGTTCGCTCGCAAAAAACAGAGGTTAACGACCTCGCCGTGTGTCCTTCGAGGGTTTGTGTGTGTGCAAAGTGCGTACACGGTCACACGTCCATCCGTTCGCATTTTTCGTGCGCGCATAAATTTTTATATGTGTGTGAGTACGTGAAGGCTTCTGGGTGCGTTAACACGGTGAGCGCACGCAAAAAGCGTGCGTAGAACGCGTATGTGTGTGTGCGTTTCGCGTGAGGACGGCGGGTTACACGTTTTACTCTTAATTTTGTCATTACATTGTGGACAAAATTACTCGGATGTGATTGCCATGTTTTTGCGGCACGGACTCACGTTGGAGACAAGTTTCATTTTTATGCATCTACGGTATTATGTGAAGGCAGGAATGTGACATTGTGTCACATTCCTGCATTGTCACTTGTGAATGTGCAATATTATTTATTCTGTGGCTATGCTCAATTCTAGAAATTAATAAGAAAATTTATGACATTTCTTTTTTAACCAATTGCGTAATGTGTGTATGTTATTTAGATATTCAACTGATTCGTTTCAGTGTTACGATAGTCACGAATGACAAGATCTATATGCAATCCTTAAAAAAAATGTAAAATTGTAATTTAAGAAAAAGTTAAAAATAAACAAATAAAAAGTAAATAACCTGTTGGCGAAAATTGCTGGATTCGGCGTTTTATTTACTTATTTTTTTTATTAGGTAGTTATGGTCAAAGATTCCAGTGACGAATTGAATAAATCCTATTTTTTCTAATTTAATAGTCAGGGCTTTTTTAAATTTTAAATTGGCTGCAACTTTCTAATTATTTTTCTTTTGTTAACTTCCTAGAAAATATCAAATAGCTTGGTTACTCGAAGCAATCTTCGATTGATTTAATTAATGAATTGAAAATGAAATATTTCTAGGGTTTCCCAGAAAAGGGAATTGTAGGTATTCGAATAATTTAATTTCGTTCGACTACCTACTAATGCGGGTAATGATGTTGGGCATAAATGAATAATTTTACAATATCTTATATCCGTACTAATAATATGAACAAGAAACTTAATCGTTTGTTTGTTTTTCTTTTATTCGAAAATTACTGAACCAATCAAGCTTAAATTTTGTATATAGTGCGATTGTATCTTGACCAAAGCCAAATAAAACTAAACTAAAAAATAAACCATTCCCGGGAAAATTCCCTAAATTAGAAAAATTAACCGGTTTTCTTTAATAATTCTTCTCCTTCATTCCCACTTTACTATTTATTCATCGCAGTTTTTCCAACGACACATTTGGCAGCACCACAGTAGTGAAGTAGGCAGTGAAAACTATAGTAAACAAATAATGAATTTTTATAATGGTACGAAACGGACGATTCATTTTGTTTTAAGTATTAATTTTCTTGCCATATTGGTTTGGCAAAGAAAGTGAATACATAAAATGTATTTTGCAAGTTCTTTAGGTTAACTACGGCTTACGTGTTTTACACATTACAATGAGGCGTATTGTTGAGGTGTCAGTGATAGAATTTGTTTTTTGATAGAAGAGTTTCGAATAATTTAAAAAAAAGAAGTTTTCATAAAGTTAAACTTTCAAGAGCTCTCTTTTGGATCTCAAGAATTAGTTAAAGGAAGTGGTAGTAAATCTAAAGCTTAGCCTATAATCTCCGGCGAATATCGTAGTATTCCGTCAAGAAATAAATGATAAGGCTTAATAAAAAAAACTTAAGCGGGGTTAGAAATTGGTTACATTATACAGTAATTCATTCAGTATGCTGTTGTATAGTTATATCTGTTAACCCAACACAAAAATTTCTACCATGCAAAAATACGTATTTTAAAAAAAGGTGTAACTACTCAATGTATCTAAAACGGTTTCAATGTATGAGAGCAGAGCGGTTCAATTAAGCTAAAGGTAAGTGCACACTAACATAAACACTGTGAGCAAATAAAGGTGCGTTCACATGGCGCATGTGGGAGCGGCGTGTTACGTAATTGTTAGACCACTCGGTTTATACTGGTAAGTACATACTTAGGTATATTTAATTTATAATTTGCTACAGAAAGGTAAGGAGATATTTCCAATATCATCATTACGCTATTGTGTTAATAAAAAGGGAAATATTATTTAAATGTTCGCGTCACTTCCACACCATTTCACAACTAAATTTGGCATTGGTTACATATTTTAGTCTTTTTATATTATGCTGAGATAGAGGTTATGTATCTTCTTCCTGGTTACAAAACTAAACAAGCGCACGTTTGTATCGAAATTTATAGGATCATTTGCGCATACATTATAGACAACGATGCTCCTTTCCTTTTCTCCCTTTTTCTTTCTCCTCTCTTTTCTTTTCCTTTCCTCCTTTCCATTACAAGTCTCGTGGGGTAAGTTGTCTGTGCCCATAGCAGTTCCTTAAAGTAATCATCCTTGCAGGTCCCGGGTACTGTATCGACTGTAAATACGGTACTGTAAATATAACTACTCAGTATATCAAATAAGCGTCGAGTTGTAACATTTGCTCTGTTTACTCCGAATAAAAACGACGTGAAGTTACACATGTATATGTGCAATGCGATACAATAAATTAAACTACAAAATTGATAAGAAAGAGGAAAACTTATACACTTAATTTAACTAAATACCTAACAAAATTATGCAAAATAATACTTTAATTACAAATAATTTTCATTGTTTATCAAGTAACGTTTAATAACGCGTACCTATGACCCTCATTGCAGAGAATAAATAGATTTATTTGAAAACATTCCAGAGCAAAAATATGTACCTATCGATATAATCTGACCAAATTGCAATGGTAATTTTTTGCTTCAAACCTTTTTTAAACCTGAGAGATCTTTTACACAGTTTTACTAGTAGGGGAAAGTAGGGTAATTGAGAACAGCAGGTAATTGGGAACAGTTAGATATTAAACACTTCCCCCCGCACTACACTGTCTCGCGTATGTGTAACAGATGCGCTAAGGGCCACTCAGTCCGTCCGCAAAAGTGAGAGTGAAAGGCCGCACGCGTTCTATCACGGTGAGTCACACAATATATTTTGTGCTTTTGTTACAATTTTTGTCGCGTGTAGTAATCGATGTAAATATTATCACTTTGAATTGAAAGGCGTCATATTTCGTTACTATCTTATATGTCTATCTGCTTATAGAATCCACGTAGTTTCAAGCTCACCAAAGATACTATTGCGAGTAACGACCATTTCGATTTCAATAGCCTACTTTTGGGGTAATTGGGAACGGTCTTAAGAGGGTAAATGGGAACGTTCCTAATTACCTCTACTAGATGGTTGATCCTGTAAAAATGTTATTTCAGATGCCTCGAAATTACAAAAGGAAAACCACACCGGGATACAAAATCGAAGATCTTCGCCGTGCTATAGAAGATGTCAGGAGTAAGAAGCTCACTTTGGGCAAAGCTTCCACCAAATATTCAGTGCCAAAAACAACACTATTTAAACAAGTGAAGCAAGAAGTATTTAAGGAAACAAAAAGAGGTCGGTACTCCGTATTTAATAAACACCAAGAAGTTCAGTTAGAAAGATACATACTCGATTGTTGCAAATCTTTTTATGGTATAACACCAAAATCACTAAGAAGAATTGCTTTTAGATTTGCTGAAGCTAATAATTTAAATCACAAATTTAACAAAGAATCACAGTTAGCAGGCAAAGACTGGTACTATTCTTTCATGTCTAGACATCCTTCTATCAGCTTACGGACTCCAGAGGCTACATCACTTAACAGAATTACAGCTTTTAATGCTACCGAAGTTAAACTGTTTTTCGACCAACTAGAAGCTCTCCAAACAAAATATTATTTTCCTGCTCATCGTATTTTCAATATCGATGAAACAGGCATTAGCACTGTTCAAAGAATTCCAAGATTTTAGCCCCAAAAGACTTAAAACAGGTAGCAAAAGCGACGAGTGGTGAACGTGATGTCACTACAACTGTCGTTTGTGCTGTCAGCGCTAATGGTACATATGTACCCCCCATGTTTATCTTTAAAAGAAAGAGAATGAATGAACTGTTACTTAAAGGCTGTAATAGCGATATGATTGCCATAGTTTCTGATTCCGGTTGGATCAATGAGTCCATATTCGTTGACTATCTGCAACACTTCATTTCTTTTATGAAACCTACCAAAGAAGAACCAGTCTTAATATTATTAGATAATCACGAAGGCCATATTAGTCTGGGAGCATACGAGCTTTACCGAAAACACAGCCTACATGTTCTTTCCTTACCACTTCATGTATCTCATAAAATGCAGCCACTGGACCTTACTATATTCACTTCACTAAAGATGGCATACAATCATGAATGTGAGCTCTACATGGTTAACAATCCCGGCAAACGAATAACTTAATACGAAGTTGGAGAACTTTTTACAAAAGCGTACAACAAAACAGCTTATATAGGCAAGGCTATCAGGGGATTTAAAGCGGCTGGAATTCATTCCATTGATACAGACAAATTTAAAGATTGCTTCGAAAGCATGTCATTGGATGAATCCCATGTCAATCGGACTGATGAACTTGAAACTGCAGATGACATTATCAGTCAGAGTCAACAATCAACTCGAGGTTCTAGTTCTGGTCATGAAACTAACATTGATTTTGACATAACTATTAACACTGCTCCTCCATCCACTCCCGTACCTCTTACCGAAATTATGAATGTACCTGTCATACCTAGAAAAACAACGACTTCCAAGCGACATAATAAGAAACATTCGCAGATTTTATCGAGTACACCTATAAAATGTCAATTAGAGGAAAAACTGAAAAGACAAATTGAGAAGAAAGTTAAAAAAGAAAAAAATCTCTACAAAAAAATCTGAAAATAAAATTAAAATTATAAAAAGAACGCCAAAAGTTAAGGGTAAAGGAGTGAAAAATTTGAAGAAGGCCTTCGAAAAAAATGAAAATGAGGAGTATTACTGTATAATCTACAGCGAAAAATATGAATCCCCATCAAGAGAAGACTGGATCATGTGCGTTATTTGTGACAATTGGGCACATGAAAATTGTACCACCGGCCAGACTAGTAAGGGTTACGTGTGTGATCTATGCCAAAGAAAATGATTATCATAATATGAAGATTTAATTACGTCGTTCCTGTTTCCCCCGCAGACTGATCTCAATTACCCCATATGATATCGGGTAAATAGGAATGGCAGTGTTTTTTAATATCTTATTTATTTTGTTTATATAGTTCTTTAGAAGAATTCCATTACTGTTAAAATGTAGGTAAATTATCAATGTTACAGTTACAATAAAAGTTGATTGTACTTGTAACTTTCTTTTATTATTTTATAGCGATGTCAGTTAGGTGTACCCAATTACCCCACCTTCCCCTACATTATAGTTTAGTATTATTTAGGTATTATTTTTATACCTCGTTTATGTAACCATAATCACACTGTTTTGTGTTAATAAATTCTGCGTTGAAGTTGAAAAAAAGTTACTAAGATTTTTACTAATTTACTTTACTTAGTTAGTAAGATTTTAATTTCAATTAAATCAGAACATAAAAAGTTATACTCATTCATATTATTTGGTTTTTAATTATTGCCAGTATAAAAGCAAAATGCAAAAAGTGTTCATATACTGCTTTTCGATGCAATATTATACACGAGTTCATCAGTCAACCAACTTACGACTCTGTGCCAAATAACTCAGCAGGTCAGAGGTGATGAAATAAATCAACTGTGACACACGGACAGAATGACAAAGAACCTATATAGATTCATTCTTTTTACCATTTTTGGCAACGTAATTCTGAAATGTACTAATAAACGCACGTAATAATGAAATGAAATAAACGTAATAATGAAATTGAACAACTTTTTTTTTTTATTATCTTTTTAAATTGTTTCAAGTATACACTTGCTGCACATTTATTTACGAGGCTAACGTTATGTGACCACTGCATTATAGCGTGTCGATCTAATTAGGAGTGCCAGCCAGTGTCCCCTATAGTGAGGATAGTGTGGACCTTTCTTTATTGTAACAGCCACTGATAATGTTGTATATCTACACATGTAACTAGTCACACAAAATGTCGCTATTGATAATTAAACATTTTTTAATTTGATTAGAAGTTAATAAGGCTTGTCACTTCGATTCCGCCTTTTCTTAAAATAAATAAACTTAAAATAGATTTTCCTCAAGTACATACATAAAAATATAGAGCGAATTCAAAAAAGTTTTAAACTAAAATACCATGCCACAAACATGCATCATAAAAACTACGATACAAAATAATGACACGAAAAAATAAACTGTTATTCCTGTAGACAAAAAAGCAACCGAAAAACTCGCAAACGCGCCGTAAAAATTGCACAGCAACTTCCAAATCATCAAACAAGCAACCAAAAAAAAACAAAAAGGTCATTGTCTACATCAAGTCAGTCGAATTGACAGGCCCCGCCCGCGCACGCCATTGGAGGGCCGCAGTTCGAAATTTGAACAAAAACCCCAACCTAGTTCCGCCTTCTAAAATGTTTTTAACGAACCAAAATGGCGGACCGTTCTATTTGTTTATCGCTAGACTCGCACGCTTATTGTTTCGATTAAATTCACATTTAAATAAGGAATGGCACGTTCCAATTTTGAAATTGGAATTTTTAATTCATCGGTTGCTGCCATATTTTCTTGTAACAGATTATTTCCGATACAATTTCTTATTGATAGAATATTCACGCTACCACAGTTTGAAATCTGAGTGAACTTTTTAAATGTTTTTACCTCAGTACGACGCGACGGCTAAATAAAAGTACAAAATATTTTAAAATTAAACGGAAATAACTAACTTAGGTAAGTAATTACCACGTAAAATAAAGTTTAAAACTCGCCATTAAACTAAAAACACATATATGACATTGTTTTCAAATTTAAGTATTTTTAGGAATGTTATGACATTAAAGAAATAAGCACAATATGATTGCTCAAATAAATTAATCATATTTAAAATTCATTATTGAAAAAAAATTACTTATTTTATATTTTCTAAGTATTAAGATTAAGATATTTCTTTTATTTGAGATCGAGCCTGTAATTATTGAAACCACCTAGAACGTTACAATATTTCAATGGTAAAGTATTAATTCAGAGCGTATTATTAGTGGTATTATACAATATATTTAATGGTATTCTCATGATAAATTGTAAATAGGTAAATAAAATAAGGAAATATAATAAACAAATACATACTAACTTAAAACTACACATTATTTTAAATAATAGACGCTTTCATTCAAAGCAGCATGAAGTGACGTGTAATAAATTCTTAAATTTCATCAAAATCGGTCCAGCGGTTTAACCGCAATAACGGAACAGACAAATAGTTTCATACAAAGGTTAAGGCTCCACCTCCTCCCCTTTTGAGAGTGGAATCTTACGAAATTGAGTGTCAATATTCATACTCAATTTTACAGCTAGATATATTCCATTCAGTGACAAAATCTCATACAAAGTCCCTTTTCCCTCTTAAAATGTAAATTTTCAAAAATTCTTTTTTAGAGGGCTTTCACAATTTCATGACTAGCTTTAGTGGTTTTTGAGATTTTGGGGGCGACGCATTGCCAATTTTGGAGGCAGGGATCTCAATTTTTCCAAGTGATTGCAAAACGTATAAAAGTGATATTGGTAAAATGATTCTTCATTTCATTGACTTCATTTTGTCAGTTGCGATATATATACATGGTTAAAACTTTTATAACCGAAAAAAAGTCAAAGAAACCTCTCTTAAAACACAGATTTACATTTTTCGGAGTAACGGGACCGATTTATGCTTCTAAATCTGTGTAGATTAATATAAACACACTCTCCAAAATGCCAGTTGGATTTTTTAAAATTAATTGTACTTAGTTTGAAAATAAACGAAATCAATTGTTTTTTCGTATTAATTTTATTGTTTGTCACTGCGTCGTCACCTTAATAATCAGTAAGTGAGTCAGTGAGTAATATTTCGCTTTTATACTCGTATTTAGTAAGGTGCTACATATACTTCATTTTTTACATAAAAAGAAATCTTTTAGCGATTGATGATAGCCTAATAATTAACAACTATGCATTTATTTCAAACTATTTCGGTACGGTACGATATTTATAGGCATTTTTCATGAAATATTTTCGTTTTTCGTACACTGAGTTGAGTGTACAGATAGAGCGTATTCATGTTTAGTATCTGCGTATGTGTGCGTGTATTAGTATATCATAAAACGGCTCACTTTCGACCAATCAGTTTCATTTCGTTCACATAAAACAGGTCAAGTGGGCAGGTATTAAAAATCTAATATGGAAGTGAAATTTTATCAGTTTTGATAAAACAGAACGATAACCGCGTACCTAAATACCTACCGACACTTTAAATAATACAAATATTTCATAATAAATACCTAGTTGTGTATATTAGCTGCTTGTCAATAAAACTTTAAACTAATGACGTAAAATATAATCTCAACAGATTTTCACCAAACATAGTTAAGAACAATAATGAAATTCGTTGCTATCAAATAAAAAAAAACCCCATGCAAATCGATTTATCCATTCAAGAGCTAGGACGTCATACATGAACGCACAGGCAGACAGATAACTGCGTTAAACTTTATTCGTCCGCGGCTAAGAATTCTTATTCTTTAGGAGCTATTAGGCATTACTTTGAACTTTGAAATCTGAATATCGATACTGAAAGTGGCCACTGACCAGGAATAAAATTGCTTTTTTATATTATGTACCTATATAATTTATTTCATATTCTTTCTCAGCGCTAGGATTCCGATGCGTCCCGTAGAAGAACCTCATAAACTCCTCGACATGTGCCAAGGACGACTACCGCGAAACTTTTGTGGGTCAAACACAAATTTGATACAGTCTCTTCTTCGGGGTGATGTGTACCCTTTGAAGGTTTCTACTGCCTAAGCACGTGTCGGTCACGCATTAAATTAGGAGAAGTAATTAATCTAAAAAATTAACATCAAATTGAAAAGAATTTAAAATGGGTTCAAGATATCCATTTTTAAGTCAGTAAGGTTAAGTCATATATTAAACTTTAGCGTAATTAATCTCGATATCTAAGGAAACCGAGAATTAGATATTTATAAATACAGTTTCAACTCTTTATTCAAAAACCTCAATCACGATTGGAAAAAAGACAAAAACACTGTTTTGCATAAAAATTCAATTGCATCTTCCGAAATTCTAAATGAATCTAAGTGATTTTCACTGCAATGGATATGTTAATTATCAAAATTTATCAAATGGTTCAAACCAGTTTTTTTAATTATAATGTATGTAAACTACAATTATGCATCTACAAGAAGAAATTTGAAATTTTTCCGAGCTACAATATGATCAAATGGCAAAATTACCAAAATCAACGTAATACGTGATTGCAGAATGAGTTCGCTTATACTTGGCTGCATAGACAGGGTCGTCGCCATCGCTCGTTTTGATAAGATTGAGTGAAATTTGGCTATCGCACACTGGAGTTTTTTTTATTTAACTTCACCAACAATTGTTACACCAAGAAAAACACAGATTTAACATTTTTGGTATTATGCTGTTACAATCACATCGCTACAGGTAAACATAGCATGCATTTTTATTTTATTTAAAAATGCATGCTATGAAACAAGCATTACCGAGACATACACATGTTTAATTCAAATAATTGAATGAAATTAAAAAAAAAACTTCGTGAAACTTAACTTGGGCTAGAGTGCCAGATATAGTTACATCTTGTCCTTTTTATAATAATTAGTGATGAGTTTCTCAAATGTCACGTGAGAGTCGAGAAATATACCAACTTTGCGACTTACTTTGTTGAATAGGTTACATAGTCTAGGTTTTGTTGATTTGGAGCAAATCAATGTTTTACAAAACAGTTATGTAGTAGCTAGCGAGCCCGCGTGGTACAGTAACGCTTATTTGCCTTTCCCTCGATTCATGAGAAGCAGCCTATATTCAGCAAAAACCTACACGTACTAAGCTTTTACGGAAATTTATAGAACTTAGCAAAATGCATGCAATCACAGGAATCTTCACATTGAGATTCTTCGCGCCGTGAACTGGGTCACTGGTAGTATTATGGTAATCCTGGATACCCACATTGATCAGTTCGAAACTCTGAACGTAATGAAAAACGAACGAATTTACAATAACATCAACTAGACAAGGTAAGAGACAAGACAAGACAGAATTCAAAACATGTCTCTGACATTCTTGTTAATATTAAGGAAGCAGTAAAAAAAAACTACAACCTCTTGCAAACAGAAACCGACATTGCGACCAAAACATTTCTTAATATTATATTCAAAGAGTGTATGTAGATATGTATGTTAAATGTGTACAGATGGAAATGTCAAAAGCACTCACATATCTAGGCGAATGTGTGTAAGGAAAATGATAGGATTTAAGAAGGTGAAAGAAGTATGTATGGATCGCGATGCTTGGCGCTCCGTCCTCATAACTACGCCTTAACTAACTAGGGGGTACAGCGTGAAGATATGTATGTTTATATTTCTTTAGAACTATAGTTAAATTAAAGTATAGAACGAGGCTGTTAGAATATGTATAAGAAGTATAATTTTATTTGTAGAATAATAACTTTGTGTGTTAGTAAATACGGCATCACACTTGGCTGTCATCCAACCACTAATTTGTAACTATTAGCAACTCTATACGACTGTTTGTCTGACACAAACACAACTCAACTTGTAAGTCCGTTGAACAACGTTTTCCTTTATATTTCTTCAATTTAAATATTGTGTACAAAAATATATAAAACTTTTACAAAGCGATTTCTAACAGTTGTGAAGTATAAATATTGTAATTTTATGATCTTACTTAACACCACTTTATATCTTAATAGTAACTACATGTAAATAAAAAACGTTAGGACTTTTTCCATTGATACATCTTCAGTAGTTGTGTGTAGGGTTGTCACCCTTATTTTTAGGATAGAGTATTATATATTATATTCGATAAATTTACTTTATACTTCATCAGAGAAATAAAATACGTGAAAATACTTTGTTTTACTTTTTCTAAGGTTTAATGCATTTAATGCTTTCGAAGGTTTTATTTTATTATTTACTAAAATAAACAAAAGCGTTAAGCGATTTTTTTGTGTCGTGAGTTATGTTTTATATTAAAATAAGAATAAAATGATAATGAGCAATGATATAGTTTTTGAACGTTACCTAAACGGTCAGTGCCATTTCACACATCACCGAAGTCGCGAAAAATCTTTCAAAGTAACAACAAAAAATATATACATATTTACGGAAAAAAGTACAAAGTCCAATAAATGTGATGAATTCCTTGAATGAAGTGTTTAGCTATTTTTCGCTCAAACTCCAAAAACCACTAATCGACGTGTGTTTCGCCTCTCAACGAAGCATCCTCAGGATATACCAGAGATCAGACTCGTTAAGAGGTGAAACACGTGTCGATTGGTGTCGATTTTAGGATTTTAGGAACTCATCACATGAAATTGATTTCCGCCAAGTAACACCTGAGTCTATGCAAACTCCAATAAGGTTATACTTTATTTTTACATGGTCTACTTCATTTCTTCACCTTAGAAAAACAAATATACTTCATTTGCTCAACAAAAGGGTGGCAACCTTACTTATATGATTAGAAAAAAAATGTTAGACCATTGATATAAGCATTAAATAAGATATCTACGATACGAGCGTCTCGCGCATAAACCTCATCAATGAAGTCTAAAGAACACAATGTGATCGTGATTAATAGCAATGAATAATGATACTTTGTCTAGTTCTAGCTACAATCGATTACGTCATTCTATCTCTTTCACTGCTGACGTACAAAGCTTATTATTGGAGTACAAAAAGCATCTGTGTTGTACTTGTATCCGATCAGATTTTCATAATATTGGTAACGGTTTTCCGATATTCTTGTGCAAAATAATCATTTTGAGAATCCATGTTTCAATAGTAAAAGAATATAGAGTTTCTAGACTATTAGGTAGATCATGTTTTCCATTGTTTATTAATATTGCAATGTTATGTAATAGTTGATATTAGCATTATATTGTGCAATCTCAGATTAACGTGAATTTTTCAGGTTTAGTGCTGTAAGTACTCAATTACTCAGGAGAGGTTGCACATGATTTGTTAGTAAAATGTGTTGGTCGTAATGCATGAAATATAGGCGCCGTAAAACAGCATCATCATCATCAGCAACAGTCAACAGTAGACAGCTTAACCACACCGAACTATAATTGAAGTTGAGCCACTAGCACCTTGACAAAAAGTTGTCGTGATCAGCTAGTTATTCCTAAATTTAAATTACAAGTCTAGTAGGTCATTTTTGGGCAACTGTGTTCGTTTTTATAATAAAATTATTCAAGAAATTACTCAATCAACGAAAAAGAAATTGAAATATGTTATTAAACGCATACTAATTGGAAACGCATACTACAAAATTAGCGATTTCATTTAAGAAAAAACAATAGTCTAGAAATAATCCTGTCTGCACACGCATTTACTGGCTTTCTGAATTTTTTATTTTAAACAACTATTGTAGAATAATGTTTCAAAAATGATACCCGACTGAGCTTCTGTCGGTTCTTCTCAGTGTTCAGATTTTCTTTTCGAACCGAACTAAAGTAGATTTGACGTTCAAAAATACCTTGCAATTGGGTTTACTTGAATAAATTGAATTTACTTTGACTTTAGATTAGAAGCAAAGATAAAATAGAAGAACCACTGCGTCAGTCACGTAGAGTAAGTGTTAATGATTTTTCCACCCAACTTAGTATTCCTTATTTAACCGTCCTCAAAATTTTGACCAAGAAGGTCCGTTAATAAAATTTCAGTATGGCTATCCAAAAATCTGAACACAGATCAGAAGGAATTTGGTACGCAATTGCACGTGTAGTCTTAGCATGATACCGCCGTAAGAAAAATATATTTATCATGTTCATACGCTTCATAGATGAAGCTTTTTATTTTTTTTATTTGTTTTTTAGTTTTATACTCCTTTCACTTACGATTTTCGGTGAAACCAAACACTTAAGCTGAACATTTATCAAGTTAGAGCTCATGTATACGAAAGCTACTACTAATAGTGACTATGTATTTACTACTAATAGTGGCTATGAATATTAGAGGAGTTGGTTTTTGGAGAACTTACATTGAAAATAATTATGACAGGAGACCGCTGTAAGTTATTTTTGAAAGAGCATATCCTTAATTGGATACAACAGCATTATGTAACATAACATAACATAACATAACTTCACGCTGTATCCCCAACGGGGTAGTCAGAGAGGACGGAGCGCCAGGAGTCGCGGTCCTTACACACCTCTTTCGCTTCCTCAAATCTCATCATTCTCCTCACACATTTTCGCCTAGGTATGCGAGTGCTTTTGACTTTTCCGTCGGCTAACACTCCAGCTATTTGATCTTCATAAGTCAGCCTTGGTCTTCCTTGGCTTCTTTTACCACTCACTTTCGCTCTGTATATTTTCTTCGTCAGTCTTTCATCACTCATTCTTTCCATGTGCCCGAACCATCTAAGCATTCCTTTCTTCATTTTTACAATAACACTGTTGTGCGACCCTGTCATACTGCGTATCTCATCATTGCTTATCCCGTCAGCAAGCGTGACACCGCACATATTTCTGAGAGACCGCATTTCCACAGCATGTAACATACTTTCACTCGATTTTGGGCATATCCAGGCCTCACTACCGTACAACAAAGTTGGCACCAACACCGCATTGTGGATGGCCATTTTAGCAGTGTTAGATATATTCACACTACCCACTAATGCGGACAGAGCACCGTCCACTTTATTGCCAGCTGCTACCCGTCTCTCCACATCCAACTCACATCTTCCATCCCTCGAAAACGCACTCCCCAGGTACACAATTTCATTCACCTGTTCTAGACATTTTCCATTTACACAAATCACACATCTCGTTTGTACCGCTTCTCTTTCAAACACCAGAACCTTAGTTTTGTTCACATTCATTTTCAATCCTTTTACTTCACAATCTTCTTTCATACACGTGACTAGTGTCTGCAACTCTGCTTCTGATGGTGCTATTAGCACAGCTTCGTCAGCGTACAATAGGCAGTTTACCACTGTGTCACCACATCCCATACCACTCATATTACCTTTCAATCTCTGGAGGCAACTGTCCAAATACAGCACGAATAGCCAGGCAGACATCACGCAGCCCTGTCTGACACCAGAACAGACTTAAAACCAGGGCGACATGTGCCCGTCTATCCTTACACAGGCTCTGTGGTCTCTATATAGTGACCTCACAGCCTGCAGTAAGGAGCCCTCCACGCCATATTCAGGCAGAAGACTCCACAATTTCTTCCGCACTACTCTATCGAATGCTTTCTCTAGATCCACGAAAGCGCAGAAAACTTTCCGACCTAAAGTCAGAAACCTTCCCACGATAACGCGAAGCGAGAAAATCTGATCCATACAACCCCTACCGTTCCTGAATCCACCTTGCGCCTCCCACAAATATCTTTCTGAAACGCCTTTCATACGTTCAGTCAATACTTTAGTATAGACTTTACTCGCTAAGCTGACCAAGCTGATGGCCCTATAGCACGCACAGTCTAGGTAGGAACCTTTCCCTTTATATAGAGGTACTATGACTGCCGTGCGCCAGTCCTCTGGAACCTCCCCCTTCTGCCAACAAAGGTTGCAGAGTGCACAGAAGGCATCCCAGACCCTAGGACCACCATACTTGATCATCTCAGCAGTCACCTCATCATTTCCCGCAGCCTTTCCACATTTCAAACTTCTTATCACTTTCTCAATCTCTTTCATACTAATGGCATCCTCCAGTCTCTGGCCCGAGTGTGGCAATTCATTAGAATCGCTCTCAGTATCAGAGACGGAGTCGCCACTCTCATACAGTTCTCCAAAGTATTCACTCCATCGCTGCAACCATTATGTAACGAGTTCTTTAATTTTATGTGATAATGCCACACAAATCAAAAATAGGTCAGCTACTGAGTGAAGATAAAAAATGAACAAAAATCATTTAACCACCATATTCTCTAGATATGAATCCGTCAAGACGAAGAAATTATCAGGAACCTACTCCATAATAAAAAAAAATTATTCATCCACTGAAAGTAATTTACATCAATTAGTTTGGGAATATTCTGATAAGCTCCTCCATGAGTGTTTATATGTTCTCACAATACATCAGCAGAAACAAATTAAATGTTAAACCGAAGATAATTATTTGTGAATTAAACACAAGTACTTAGTAATTTGAATTGTGTACTAAATTAGGAGCGATCAAGAAATCGACACAATGTATCCACCCTTTTATACATCAATTAGCTTTTGACCGCGACTTCGTTCGCGTGGTGGCGACTTACAGTAAAGGGGATAGCGTAAAAACCTAATCCATGAAAAAATACAAATACGTGCCAATTTTCATTTGATAGGTCAAAAGGTCTTGAAGTTTAGGGATTACATTCATATGTACAAACATCAAATTTTATTTATACAGATTTAAGACCATATAACTTGAGCACTTGTCTAAAGATTATTTGTATATATCTAAAGACGAACAAAGTCCATAATCCTGGCGACATCATTACCCATGTGACGTCGAAATTGATCTAATACGATATCAAAGCGATATCTATCTATTCATACTCGTACGTCACGTCTTGTCTACAGGAGAGCGTCTGGACATTGACGTTACCAAAACGGGGGCAATGAACTCTGTAAGTTGAGCTTCGGTTAAATTTCGTATAACTTCTTTAACAAGGTTTTGAGTTACTTAAATATTTAACTTAATTCTGTTTAACATGTATTAATAGTTGTTACCCGCACCTTCGTTTGCGTGGAAATTTATAAAAAAGTAGCCTGTGTCCTTTCCTTCCCAGGGTTCAATGTATTTCGATACCAAATTTCATCAAAATCAGTTCACCAGTTTAGACGTGCCAAAATAACAGACAGACATTTTCCTATTTATATTACATATTAGTAAAAACTTACTTAAAACTTCTAAAGGTTAATTAGAATTCCTATTATAATAGTCACGTGAAACCTTTGATGAAATAGATCAGAGATCAAAACGTAATAATTTAACATATATACTTTTTTCATTTATGGCGGTTGCGTCGCGTCGCGGTCCTTAAGTACTTCTAACTTCTTCTTACACAATTACGTCTTAACAACATATCTAGCAATAAGTATTCAAGCTTGCAAATGGTAAAGCAAAACTATTTAGCGGAAGTAGGGTTGCCAGCTGTCATGACCTATCCGGCTTAAGCCGAAGATGGCCAACTTTATACGGTAGCATCCGTCCCAACTAATACGAGTCTGGCCTTTTCGTTTTTTTTTTTAAACTTTCTACCGATAAAAAAAAAACATACAACTAATATACAGTAAATATATAGTTATGTAATACGATTTTATAAAGTAACTGACAAATGACAATCTTTATTCTCCTTTCTTCTAGAAAAGATTAACTCATTTTCCTTCTGGAGGTGCGATAATGCCTCCGATTTTTCACCCGATTGAATTGAATTCGTGTTTCGGCCAGCATTATTCCCCTCAACAAAAGAGAAGTAAAAATACATATATCGTGACCCACATCATATTTAATACAAGTCACATATCTATGCTAAGAACCTATAGTAAAATTTAAAAAAATAAAACAAGAGCTTCGTGTAAGGCAGATCGATAAACCTCGTGGTGGAGTGGACGATTCGACCTATAAAACTGCTACCAAGATGCGAGGGGGAAGCAAGAGGGCAGTTGTGTTGATGTGAAGATTCGGATGCGGTATTTAAAGGTGAGCGGTAAAAGTTAATTCGATAGGAAAATCCTAAATTAACTATAGGCTTAAGTTCGATTACAGGTGAGTATTTGACGGCGACGCTGCGCTACCTATCTGTTCTCCAATTCACATAAATACCGTATTCCCTTGTCATAGAATTTATTATCCTGTAAACCAATGGTTACCTGCAAGAAATTGGTGTTTATAAGGCCGACTGTAGTACTGTAACAATACTTTAATTACAAAAATACTATGGATGAATGAATATTTAATACATTAATTTGGTATAAGCGATATATACTCGTAGTATTTTACATAAATACCAAGTTTTACCCGCAACTTCGTCCCCGTGAAACTAAAATAAAGGCAATCTAAGTCCTTCCCCTGGGCTTAATATATCTCCATTCTAAATTTCATCAAAATCGATCCAGTGGTTTAGCCGTGAAAGCCGACCAAACATATTGACTTATATTATTTATAAAATTGGTATAGATGGATATGGAGAGTATGGATACTTGTAGGCCATTCTGCAGTAGTTACCTACCTACCAGTACCATCTTGAGGATGATGACAACATTTTGTGATCGACATGGTCGCCTTCGTCGCACCTTCGGCTGTAGCCACTCTGGACAATCGTCCACCAGCATCCTGTCCTCATGCTATAGTTATATTTCAGATAATATGTAAGGGAATCGTTTTGATTTGGAGGAATCTATCATCCATCCTCTTAAATCAATAATAAATTAAAATACAATCATCCCACTAGATCATTCCACCTACTAATTGCGCGATAATGCTTAACCGCAACGACTTTATGAAATACAAGCATAACTTACTTGATATAAAAATGACAAGAAGCGTTTGTCCGCGACTTCGTCAACGTGAAATTTAAAAAAAATAGCCTATGTCCTTCCCCTGGGTTTAATCTGTCTCCATTCTAAATTTCATTAAAATACGATCCAGCAGTGTAGTAA
Organism: Zeuzera pyrina; assembly: GCA_907165235.1. Lineage (NCBI taxonomy): Eukaryota > Metazoa > Arthropoda > Insecta > Lepidoptera > Cossidae > Zeuzera > Zeuzera pyrina. The sequence continues at coordinate 5,623,807 of OU015639.1, forward strand.
AGGCGACCGGACAGACAGACAGATTTTCAATAATATGAACATGGATAAACGATAACGATATTATTATTATTATTATTATCGTCTTATCCAAAAGCAGAGTAGCGCTCACAGATCAATCCCCAGACGGTCAAAGCTCTTGTCGGGAACTGTGTCTAAGAAAAAGACGATGTAACAGAAACATTAAATACAGACATTTTAGAAGGTATCCAAATTTACTATCTATGTAATATATAAATAAATGTTTCTTTGTATGTTTGTCTTCTATGCGTTCCTAAACTATTCATTCGATTGTGATGAAACTTTGGTGAATTGTTCTGCATACGCCTGCAAAGGTTTCTGAATTATTTAATTTAGTAAATAAAAGACTATGCGAACGAAGTCGCAGGCTACAACACAACAGCTACTATCTCATGAAACACGAAAACTTCAGAAACGATAATGCCTAAATAGACCAAGGTCGATAATTTTTGAAACCAAAAAAAAATAATAGTAAAATGAAACCCATTGGAAAAGGAAGAGAATATAACAAAAATGATAGGAAAAATAATTGACGGGCGATTTGAGGTCGAGAAGTGGAAGGGGGTGAGTCTTTAAGGGAAAAAAACGGTTTATCTCGATTTCCGGCAAAACTACAAGTCCTATGGAAAAAAATTGAAGCGCGAAGTTGTACGTAATAAAAAGATCTACAACATTTGTATTTACACTTTTTTCACATAACCTCAAACTTTGTGTGAAAAATTCAAATAACCAAGTTTTTGGTTTTTTATTTTTATCTTTTACAAACAAATTTTTTTTTTCACGAAATGTAGTGAAAACTTACCTTTTTATGTCCCAAACACACTGTAATTTTTTTGATTTAAAATATTTATTTTTTCACCTTATTTTGAGTTAATATCGAAAAAGCACCCTAATTTTCAATCGAAAATTCTCGCGTCAAAATATCTGCTTTTTTAAAAAAGTCGGTGGGCTTTTTGTTCGCTGAAATCTCTACTTTCTGATAGTGTAAAAAAAAATATACATTACTATGGTAAAAGTTCTCAGAAAATGCAGAAACGAAAAAAACTCGAATCCGAAAATTTTTTTTTAATAATCATGTTTAATTTTGAGCTATTTATTAAAATTTACACTTTAATTACTCGAAAAACGTAAGATTCCATATTACATTGATAAACGAAAAAATCACAAATCCATAAAACATAAAGATTGCAAAGAACATGCGAAAATAGTTGTTCTAAATATTAAAGATAAGATTTAAAGGGGATTTCAAAAAAAAAATGTGACTGCTGTTATTTTATTCAGTAAAAAAGTTGATTTAATTGTTTAAAGTTGATTTTCTAATTACATTTATGTCATACAAAATCTCATAATATATAAATATACCTGTAAATCGTACTATTGAATTTACATGCTTTATACTGGTTACGTTATTCATTATAATACTTTTAAAAACATTAATCTTGTTATTTATAAATACCTTATCTTGAATTCTAATCACTTATCTATTAGTTTTTGTCTCTTTGATGGCATTTCTTCATCGTTAGATTCGACAAACTTTCCCCATTCTAGTAGATCTTCGAAATCTTCAAGACCATCACCGTCTTCGTCTCCAATATTATTTCCTGTCGGCATTGGTTCTTCATCCACAATTTCATCTGAATCATTAACTTCCTCGTAGGTTTTTTCTTCCACATTGGAGCATTTTTCAGAATGCTTATCCTTTCTATCGAAATCCATTAATATCATAACCAAGTACCCAATTCAATCTTCATAATTTTGAATGTCATAATGAATTAGAATAATTATATTATGTCAAACTTATGAAAAAAAAAGCAAAAAGAAAACTAAATGAATAAAAAACGTTAAAACAGGAAATATAATTGTCAAAGAAAAAAAATAACATTAAGAAAAAATAATAAAAATCAATTGAAAAGAGGCGTTCCAGGGGCGTTGTGGGTAAGTCGACTTCGTTTTCGGTCTGTGTGTACATCTGTACGTATAAATAAACAATTTTATTAAATAAAACTTAAGTATACAAAGAAAATAAAACTGCAATTATTTCCAGTGATATAAGAAAAAAACGGTTTTCACCTGTCAATTGGCTTAATATGATGTAAATATTTACTGGCGGGCCAACTTATACTAAATACGACTGTAATACAATTTCGAAAACTTTGTCTCCCAAATCGACCTGGCCGGAAATGGAATCTGGAACTTTTTGCTTTCTTGCTCTAACATCGTGCCTATAGATCCAGTCACTCTCTCTCGTTGTAAAATATTTTAGAATTGTTTGTTTTCTGGACGAGATGATGCGTCTCATATTTGAATACTTGGTTCTTATTAATAATAAACATTGCTAAAAGCTAAACAACCGGAATTCCGGACGGCTCATTGACAAACAGTTAAATAACAAAAATATTCGGATTAAAGGTATTTGTTTCTCGTAAGTAGAAACACTCAATTAATTAAGAAATTTAAGCCAAAGAAAACCAATTAAGTAATCCTATACTTATGAAAACCAAATACCCAGAATATTAACTGACGGAGACGTTAAAAACACTCAGGTGAAAATGCGAAAGTGTGTAAGAAGAATGATAAGGATCGACGGGGCGAAAGAAGTATGCAAGGACCGCGGACACTTGGCGCTCCGTCCTCTTTGACTACCCCGTTAGGGATACAGTGTGAGGATTCGTATAAATGTACGTAAGAAATTTAATTACGATATGATTTATTCTTTTTACCAGAATGATGACAATGACTAACGTGGAGTTGAACAATATCCCGCTAATATATTTATCTGATTTATTTTAAACGTGGCTAAAGTTACAAAATCCTTAATAACTTCGATCAAAGCAATATATATTTCGTTTTTATTTTATTTTTAATTTTCTTTATTTAAGTAAAAACGATTACAAATCACAGACGAAAATAACAATCTGAAACATAATGCAGAAATTAGTGAAGTTGCCACACATTATACTGTATAAATGTATTGAAACACTTATTATTAGAAGAGATTTATCCAAATTCAAAGTGAAATTTTGTTAGATTAGCGACAATTCACTGACCCATAGCTATACCATTCCCTTATAAATAAGCTTTATCTCCTGGGTCAACTTTTATGGCTTGCAAACATTCTAAATTTTTTTTCTGCCAAACCAGCATGGACATTAAATAATATATACATTTATAAATAAATATATAATAAATATTATGAATGTAATAATAAAAAAGACTGATAACATTTCTGTGAATAATTGCTACATAACGTCACTAATAGTTAAATTTATTGAACAGTAAATGATTCATAAAAAGTGTATTGAACTGATAAAACTTAATCAGTGGCAAAATGTACGTTTTTGTTACAACAAAGAAAATAATAAATACTTATTTGTTATGTCTGACAAATGTTTTTTTTAATAATATATATACTTCTTTCCAGAATCGCCCAATAATAACTGGCAACCTACAAAAGTAAAAAGTAAACCATCCGCCCACAATTCAAAAAGCGAACGCACCTCAAAAGCTGTCAAACTGCCCGCGCTGACAAGGTTCTGAAACCTGCCCTGCCTCAACCGAGACGGGCGTGCGGTCATTCACCGAAGATTTATTTTGTTTTTTGCCCGCATACAAACTAAATGCGTATATAACGTGTAATAAGTGCGTAGATATAAATATAAGGCATTACTCTCATATCTGACGTATGAAACTGGTCCAAAACTGGATTCTTAAGGATAGGGTTGCCACTACAACTACAATTTGATATTTGCATGCGACAAGAATGCCTTGAGTATATAAATGATAAAATATGTTTAAACTAGCTGCATCCGCTACTTCGTCCGCGTGGAAGATATTTTACGTAGCTTTCCGGGTTAGCGGTAGTTTTTGGAAAAAAAGTAACCTACGTCGGCCTCCGGGCACATATTACATCTGTGCCGAAATTCATCATAATCGATTCAACGATTTAGCATTTAACATACAAAGTTTCATCTCCCTTTTCACCCCCTTAAAGGTAGATTTTTGATAAAAAAGCAAGCTATGTCTTTTTGATGAAAAAAGTCTATCTCTGTATCAAATTGTATCATAACCAGTTCAGCGGATGAACATTTCCCACACATAGGTTCCTCCCCTTTTTGACCCCCTTCAGGGTAGATTTTTTGTTAGAAAGTTGTTAAATTTCAATAAAATCGGTCCGGAGGTTTAGCCGTGAAAACGTAACAAACAAACAGACTTTGGCATTTATAATATAAGTGTGGATAGTATGAATAAAGTTATTTCAGTTAAGATTCATTCTTTAAAGTTAAATTATTTTTAATCTGTTGACGTAAGAATGTTTAATTAAAAAAATCTATAAGTTAGTTATTCCTAAGCGTAGTGTTTTTAAAATCCTACATTTTAACTAGAATGATATCTGTTGTTTGTTTGGTACTTACAATAAACGTTATAAGTGTGAAATTTAAAAACCTTAAAAAAGTTTTCAAACAAAAAAACCGCATCATAATTGATACATTCATTTAGGAGCTACGATGCTACAGACAGACACACAGACACGCAGATACACAGACACACAGACACGTCAAACTTATAACACCCCTTCTTTTGCGTCGGGGGTTAAAAAAAGAAGAAAGTTTGCTAAAAAAACTCTAGTTCATTAGTAAAAAGTGAACTCTAAGAGGCATTTACATACATTTTTATAGTATATTGGTATAGTTAACATTCATATTTATATATCTCAGTTGTCACAAAACATGTAATATAAATACATAGGTATAATTTCTAAATACTTACATAGTGTAACTTCCTGCGTAGATAATAAAAGTCGGAAAAGGGATAGAACTTATTATGACTAATTCGTGTAATCGCTGGTCCAGTAACCTGTTATTATCTGAACAGGTTTTGTCATCTGCTTAAATGTAACTAATTACTAAAAATGATCTCAATGTTTGTGTTTTTAATGTTCCTCGATGCTCTGCCTACTCCAAATGGGAAATGACGTATATGTATATACCTACCTAAATACATAATACACAATTTATATTTTCTTGTATCATGACGTTATATAATAGCTAACGAGGCTCGTGGCAGCCCTATTTATAAAACTTAATATTGTGTTTCGTTCAGTAGCTCTCATAGCAAAGGCGATTAAGTTTAACGTTTAGAATTTGTTTTAATAAAAACATAAGCATTAGTTCTTTCTAGGTTCATTCTACACCTATTGAATTTCTATAACATGGCATTGAGATACATTTTCTAAGATTCCGTACCAATGTAGAAAAATTTAATTTATAATTAGTAAATTTTAATTGTAACACTACGAAAAATGACGAAAATTGTCAAGATCCGCCTATGCAATCAAGAAGACAGAGTTAGATATTTGAATACCTACAACTTCAACTCTTTATCTTGAAACACTTAAACGTGGGAACGTGATGAGCGAAAAAAATCTCTATCAAAAAATTCCAGAAAAAAACCTGTTTTGAGTTTTAAAATGATTTTTACTAAAATGGATAGTTGTAATTATAATATCTCAAATCTCTAAAACCAGTTTATTAATTGTAATAATTAATTGATTTCTTGCAAATTACAAATTTGTGCAAAAACAAATGTTTCAAACAAATTTCTCCGCGCTAAAATATTATGATCAACAACTTTATTCTTATCGCGATCATCAACTTTATTGTTATCGCTATAGGGCGCAGGGGTAATGAACGCATTCGGTTGTACTGAGCTGCATAGGCAGACTCTTAAATCCTCTTCGAGTATTTTCATTGATACTAAGACAGCACACTGAAATTCATTTGGAGAAAAAAAATATTCCCATTACAAGACGCTAGATTTTCCCTTGTGTATACTGTATATTGTATAGTTGTGTATAGTGTATTGTGTATATGCACTTTAACTATGACGGGGATATTGCACTTACTAACAAATTTACTGCCCTGTCATTTTTACAATTGAATACATGCCTCAGGATAAATTGAAGTATATCAAAGGAACCACAACTGTCATTGTTCATAATGCTACTTTTTTTGGGGGACGCTATTACCTATTCTCTTTTTTATCGTTTATCTATTTATGGATTTATTTTTATACTTACAGTTTTGATTAGTAAATGATAACTATTTTGTAGTTTTCAGTTTTTTTATTTTGAAATCGGTTTAATTATTTTATTCAAGTTATTTATTTTCCCTTTTGAGTGATCTTTTCCGAATGAAATATCTAGGGTATGTCTACAACTAAGCTTTTTTCCGATTCTAAAACAGAATATTACATAAGAGGAAATACGTAAGCTGTTGAGAAGTTCTTTTGTTTAATCAGTACTTTTATCAGTATTTAATTTTGTTTAATCAGATTTGAAATAAATTATCACACTGAATATATACCCTTTCAAATAAATCATACAAATTTCCTGACGTGCGATTATTCACAGTAATCTGTATAAACATTGTTCAACTTAAAATAATTTGTTACTAATCAAATAATTCGTTATTAATCAGTTATTGTTTGGAATATTGTCAACGTTACGTATCATTTCGCAAGTGACACACTGTCTCGGAAATAGTAAACATTAGGTTTTACTATTCGTTTATAAATAATGAACAAAATATAACAAACAAAGTAATTTTAATACGCAGAATGTTAGCTGTAGAAACCTAATTTTTTTTGTATATGAAAAGAAAGCTCCGTGTCTATTTCGTTTTGATTACTAATAAGTAAAAATTGACAATATGAAAACTAATTGCGAAAAGTACGGCTTGCAATTGGATTGTTCTCTTTCGTAATCCACGCAGATATAAGAAATCAACAATGAATGGAAAATCGTATTTATATAGGTATTATAAAAATAAATAATCGGAATAGCTTTTTTTATTAAAAACGACGGCGCGCTAAATAATATTCGAAAATGAGGTCACTCAGTTTTGGACGCCGAACGAAAGCGGGTAACTCGTTTTTTTTGTACTTTTTTCATTCATTTAATTTCGTCTGGAGGCCGCGGTCAATGCATACTTATTGTGATGGTCTTACGGGATGTGACGGGCAGATGTTTTTGGCACAAATTGGGTTATGTTATGACTCAACTTGGCTCGTTCATTGTCCCTTTGTGCCGGAATCCTTTATTTTAAACGTTCTGTTATGTAAAGTAATGAACTTGTATATATTTTTTAGGTATTTTTCGTCCAAAGATTCTTGTTGATTGGATCTGGAATTTCCTACGAATGCTTAGTTAAGAGACAAAACACATGTCGGTTAATAACTATGAGGTTTTGAACAGGACTAAAAATAAAAGATTCGTCACGTAAAATGGATTTCCGCAATGTACAATTTATTGTATAATAAATTTATACAATAAATAATGGGTATTTTGGAGTTATTGTCATTTTTAATTTAACCTTAATTTATTGAACTTTAGCTTTGACTGAAATTGTTAAAGGACCTTAAGAAACACTTTGTCCGACACATCCTTAGCCGGTTTTTTAATACGTGTATTCGATTATTAAGATAATTATACATTAATTTGTTTGTTGTTTGCGGTCATTCGAAAGACAAAATCGATTTATAAACGAGACAATATAACAAAACAAAATCCACTTGCAGAATATCAGGCCATTTCATTGTTACGATAGAAACTATCTAACGTCGACCGGAATAAATCCAAGATGGCGACTGCGTAACTAGTAACATTGACCGTTTTCCAACACGCCATTCGTCAATTGACACTGTGTCTGACACTACTACTATTTGGTGTTTACACCATGATAACACTGTACTTATATTATTCAAAGATATGGCTTTAGATTAACATATTAATTAATTCTTAACTTTTCATTGCGATCGTTGTTTATATGCTATTATACATATTGCATGCTATTACTTACATTCTAACAGCTCTGCATGTTGTAAAGAATTTCGTTAACATTAAACTTACCACGACCAGTCAAATGACACTATTTAAACTTCAAAGTGTGTTTCTTGGAAATAAAATGATAATTTAAAACGTACAATTTTAAACTTGCTGTAGCATCAGTATAAGTAAGTCAACTATAGACGACTTATATTTATTTTAAATATTTTTATTCTGCCAAAATTAAAACTTCATTTTGTGGGAATAAGTACCTACAGCTAAAAATATCAAATCAACAGGTATACATTCATATGATAACAAATAATATATGTTAATTATCATCTTGGTCCGTAAAATATAAGAAAACATATAAGTTTTTCCTTTTGGTTGTGTAATTTATAAATAAAAATCTTTTAGTTTTAAAAAATTCAAATAAAAATACATGAACTTAATAGGCACTTCGTGTACTCGCAAAGATACGATCAATCTAAATGAAGCTTTTCTATATGACACCGTGTACTTAGATGGAAAACGACGTGTCTATTGCGCGTGAGTTGCACAAGCGCTTTCGCCTTGGCCGCGACGCAGCCTGCAGCGATTCGCCTAGATATCTATGTGGTTTAATGCCACGTCTCAAGCTACTACTAATGGAAATTTGCATATTTCAACGATAAATCTTGATATTTGAAATTTTAAATAGACTTTTAGCATTTTTGTTTGTTTAAAACCTTGCAGCGCATGCACATAAGTTTGTGTTTTGAAACAACGTTTATGTAGAACAGTAATAGCGATGAAGTAAAATTCAGTTAATTAAATTAATTAAAAAAAAACACAATTAGATAATAAGACAAGATTAAGACTAACAATAATTGTACTATACGAAATGGTGTAGCTATATTAGCAGTATGAATTTGTTTTGATATTAAAAGTTTTAAGAAATAGGTATTATCGTGGGTAACATTTCACATTAATGGTATAATTATGAAATAGGTAACTCATAATTAATTGTAATTAATCCACTAAACATATTAGTGGCATTAACCACACCTTTGCCTCTAACCTTCAAATGACAAGCCCTTAAACCAAGATGGCGGACGCAATCAACCGCCTAAGCAGTTGTAGGTTATGTAGTAACATTGACAGTCGCTAGAGTTGTATAAGCGTTCGCCTTGGCCAAGCGCGTGCGCAAGGACTCTGTTGAGTATGGCGTCGGGAACTTGAATTTAGAACATTTCAGATGGGAAATAAGAATCTCAGTTTTCAAAATGCTTTTATTATATTATTTCTTCATTTTTTGAGTTATAGCATGTATGCTTAGATATATTTTTTTGTTTTGCGTAATTGATGCAGTTTAATTTTGTAACACAAATGTCATTACTTTTTATTTAAATAAAGTTAAAGAATAAGTCTGCTATACTTACATTACATACTTACATTAACAGTATACAAATATCAAATATACTTAAATTTGTCTTACTTTTTGGTATTCTAACAGTAAAAAAATAAAAACAATTAGCCACTGTACCTGTATCTCGTTAGATCAAATGGTTCTATGTTTTTCATACTAGTTATAATATCATTTGACGTTTAGGATTATCTCTGTAAGGTAAATTATTGTAAACATTTTTGTAACATCATGAAGATATTGATAATGCAATAATGAATAATATTATTAGCAAAGTCAATAACTAATAGGTGTATAAAAAATTAATGTTTGTATACCAAAAAAAAAATATTAGGACTAAGTGGCTAAAATATAAACAATTACATAAACAATAACACATTTATTAATTACACGTGTATTCTAATCGCATAATTATATTTTTGGTTCCCTTGAAATATTTATTTTTCTCAGTTCTTGAATGTCGTCGTAACTTCTTCAGGAAAACAGCATATTAATTAAAACAAAAAATATTAAAAATAGAGAACACAAAAAACTGTTTGCCATAAAAAATACGTCGTGCAATAAAAACATTTTTCTAAATAGTTGTTCTCATATGTGATTATGTGTTTTCTAATAAACAAACTGAAATTAAAATTTTGATCGTAATTTGCAACCTAATTTTCATTTGTAAATCTTTTTTGCGACCTACGTTAACTTTCCGTCGGCTATATTTTAGCCTACGATCCCGCGTAGCGTATCGTAGCATTAATTATAACAACGTTATTGACTTCATAATAATGTTTTTGTTAATTAATTTGTTTTTATAAGGATTTAACGAAATAATTGTAAATTTTGCTGTTTAACAAAAAATATTTTTAATTTATTTTTTCTTTTTCTTTAATTTTTGTTTTATTAATAATACAACATCAATCTAAAGTTCATCCAAACATAACGAAATATTAGAAATTCAGGATTCGTTCTATATACAAAATGAGATACAGAATTTTAAACGAGTTTTCTCTATTCCGTCATTGGCCTTCGATCAAAATATAGGTTTCAATTTACTAACGCAAACACGTGCATCACACGCACACTGATACAAGTTGCAACGTAAAACGGCGTGGTCATAGAAAAAGAGTAGGACAGATAAACGATAATGAGTATAGGTGGGGCGTGATGGTGGGGTTCGCAAGAAAAACACAAAAAAATATGCGTGAACCCTTCACACACACGACTGCTATATGCGTTAACATATGCAACGCACGCACACATCGACATTTATGTTAAGTCAAGGAGAACGGAAGATTAAGGGCATGTTGTATTATTGACTTTGAAAAACAGGAATTAAAGTTCTTTGTTTTGAATTTCGAACGCGGAATTCAAGAACGCGTGTTTTAATTTTTTTTTAAATACTCACATGCGTCAGAGGTGGCCTGTTCTTCGTCGGTCCAGTTTGACACTTCGGTGGTAATTTTGTAAAAAAAAGAAAAAGTACCAATATGTAATTGGGGTCACCTTGTCATGTAACACTGTCACAAATCCTTTTAGCCGTATTTCACAGCGGTCACACTGTCACAGAATAATATAATATTGCAACACATCACGATACCACAAAATATTCTTAGTTAATTTTTAATTATTACTAAATAAAAAATATAGTTCGGGTCCTAGGTTTCCATCTGATATGTGTACATCGCAGTCGATAAATGCAACGACAATAGCCGCACTTTTCGAAAAAATCGGAAAAACTCACTAAATCCGAAAATATTTACTTTATTTAACCATTACGCGAATGATATGAATATATTATTAATTTTAATTTTTTATAAAATATAGTCTGTGGTCAAAATATTTTTTAATATCCTGTTTTTTTCGGAGGTTTTTAGCGGTTATGTCGCGTGTTGTGGTCCAGTAGAGTAGTGAGAACGGAAATGCGACTCTCTACCGATTGTGCATAGGCGGGACTGCACCGACAGCGCACACCGTACTAGACCGCGTGCGTACTTAGCCATTACCTTGTATTTACTGCGACTGAGAAGTATAGACCACGCAGTTTTGATACTAGAGCACAGGGAAATCGGAACGGAAAATATTATGAAAAATAGAATAATTGCAAGCGAGTAAATGTATTTAGGGGTTATAATGGCGACGTAAACCTCGTGTTTTTCGGGGGTCGGTAAAATTTATTGAGATCTGAAGCGGAAAATTATTTTTATGTTTACAAGATTAAACCAGATAATGATACGATTTGTAAATGTAATTATCATTATTTTTTACTGTTTTATATGTAGAACAAAGGGCCTAATTGCATAACGTCTTACAGGGAATGAAAAAGCATTTGACATTCCACGTTCAATGAATAACATCACTCGTATACATTTAAAAAATTAGAACATTGAATGAATTGAACTATCATATTATATCAATATCCGTTGATTGGAGCGATGATCCCTTCGTTTAAGTCAAAAATGTTGTAACATTCTTTTAAATAGAAAATGCTTCGACTATCAAGACGTAAAAGTTGCAGTATACACAACTACATAGATAAAGTGCATCGCTTACGTACAGCTTCTGTACGAGTGTACGTGTTTGTACGAACCTCGTGCATTTCAGATCTACTTACTTATCTTAGCCTTTGTATTAATCTTAATGACATCTTATTTTCACGTCGTTAATAATGATACGCGCCATTTTGAACTGTATACTCAAATTCGGTTTTTGAAAAATGCAATATGAAACTCTGCCTTTGTGTTACTGAATTCGAGTTGGTATTTGTGTGCGGTTTTTTATCGTTTTTTTCTCAGCGTGTGGGTGCGTTCGATTGTGTAGTCGACGCTGCTATAGTGTGCTCCTTAACTGCATAAAACTGCAGTTGTGTGGGACCGTTCTTGTAAGAAAAGGTTCGGTGAAAAATTTTGTTGGTATTCGTAGAGATGGCGCTGGAACTATGATGCACTTTGGACGTGCCGTCAAAAACAACGCAATTATACACTTGATTTTTATTGTTATTACCATTAGAATAAGGATCAAATTCGTTTGAATACAGTTAGTTAATAGTAATATATATCATGTTTTAGCTTCAACCTTGTTTCAGGATAGCGTGCTGTAAACGTAATATTCGACGAAACAGATTTAAAATGCTTAAAAATGATATAAGATGTAAATTTAGACATAAAGTTTACATCATGTGGCATTGTGGCATCATAATTTATAAATATTTAAATTTCAAAACCTTTGCTGATGTATTCATTGTATAATTTTTTATTAAAGCCGTTTTTATTCTTTCAAATACAGTCTTTACCTTATAATTATTTTAACAATCGAATCTTTTATTTTTATTATGTATTACTACATACTTCTATTGTATTATTAATAGGTTTTGTCTACAATTTTGTCTATGATTTCTACGATTATAATTATTACGAAAAAAGGATGAAATTTAGTTCTTTTCAGAACATAAATAATAGGAATTAGGAAATATTTCCTAAAATTAGCAGTAATAGGATAGATAATTTGTAAGTGGACAAGCTTTATTATTTATATATTTCGAAATCTCTGTATTCTTGTTGTATCTGACACTGACGCATGCCATTTTGTTGAGTAATATTAAATGGATAGGTCACGGGCGTACTCTGATAATGAATCAGTACTGCCCTTTAAACATGTAACTAACTTAACTAAACATTTTTTTAATAATTAAATTTTCAGAGTAAAAATATGAGTAACAATTAAATGACATAAAAGAATATCACGTTATTCTAACAATTTTTTAAACTAGACAATAAAAATGCAGGATGTACAGTACGAAAAACGGAATTTAATTCAAATTTTAACATAGGTACGCTCGTTCTAGACTTAATTTTAGTGTGCACAGTCTATATTGTTTTAATAGGTTGACTGATACAAACTTGCCGCTACATTTCGCACTATTGCTGGCAGCGATATGTAAGATATTTACTGATTATTATTTTCATCAATCGAAGCGCAGTTTAGGGTATGGACAAAGCCCACAAGACCCTTAGAGATACAAATTACTAAAAATTCACAAATTGGTTAATACTGAGGCGGTAAATCTTTACTACAGCGTTGGACAGCAATTGTTGAAAACGCCTACTTATAATTTACAAATATTGGGTCCTTACATATGAAATTAGCGTTTTGTCGTACTGACCACTTTGATCTGAAATATCTCCTCTTTGGTTAAGAATTCCAAATTCAAATTTATAAATTCATTTAGCTGGTACATTTCAGTTTTGAAAACAGTCATTCATTTGTTTTTTCCTCATTATTTTTTTCTTTGGCGTCGCTTATTACCGCACAATGGAAAACATGAAATATCGGTATATTTACGAGTACGAGTTCTACCGTGGCACCAGTGCTGCAGAAACAGCTTGAAGGATTAATGATGTGTACGGCGCTGGTGTCGCAAAAGAAAGCACGGTACGTTTTAGGTTTCAACGTTTTCGTTCTGGAAATTTCGGCCTTCAGAACTAACCCCGTGGACGGCCGGAGACCAAAGTGTAAAATGAAGAATTAAAGGCTATCGTGGAAGCGGATCCATCACAAAGCACTTCAGAGATAGCTACAGACTTCGGGGTAAGTGACAAAACTGTATTAATCCACTTGAAGCAAATCGGGAAAGTAAAAAAACTTGAACTATGGGTACCTCATGAATTGAGTGAATCGAACTTGCAAACACGCGTCGACTGCTGTGTTACTTTGTTCAATCGACACAATAATGAAGGGATTTTAAATCGAATCATTACTTGTGATGAAAAGTGGATATGTACGATAATCGGAAGCGCTCGTCGCAATGGCTGAACCCTGGAAACCCAGCCAAATCCTGCCCTAAACGAAAATTGACTCAGAAAAAGTTACTTGTGAGTGTTTGGTGGACTAGCGCCGGTATCGTTCACTACAGCTTTCTAAAATCTGGCCAAACGATTACGGCAGATATCTATTGTCAGCAACTGCAAACCATGAAGGAAGAACTAGTTGCTAAACAACCGAGATTGGTCAATCGCTCTAGGCCACTGCTGCTTCACGACAACGCAAGACCACACACTGCAACACAAACAACCACTAAGTTAGATGAGCTACAATTGGAATGCTGCGACATCCACCGTACTCCCCGGACCTTGCTCCAACAGATTACCATTTTTTCCGGAATTTGGACAACTGCTTACAAGGAAAAAAATTCAACTCCGATGCGGCAGTCCAAACGGCCTTCAAAGAGTTTATTGATTCTCGCCCCCATGATTTTTTTAGTAAAGGGATCAATGAACTACCTATGAGATGGCAAAAGTGCATAGATAACAACGGTGCATACTTTGATTAATTAAATATATTTTACAAAAAAAAATTGACTATATTCCTCCCGTACAAAACGCCAATTTCATATGTAAGGACCCAATATATAACTAAAATACATGTAGATACTTTTTAATTTTATCGGTATAATTGTACCGGCAAGTTTGAATCAGACAACTTATTATTTTAAATATTGGGTATAGCTACGTATGTATGTATATTAATTAAATATCCGTTATTTGTCTATAGCATCTATTACATAAGGTTTTTCGATGTAGCGTTACGTATACATTGTATTTTAATTTTTAAAAATGTAATGATCGGTAGTTATTAAGTCGCATTTGGAAATATTACAACCCTTTTAAAAACTTTTAATAAAAACTTCTAATAAGAATTTTATAAAATTCAAACTATCGGCCAATTGCGTAATAAATATTATTAACTGCTAAGATTTCTCGTCTGATAGTACCAATTAGTGATGTTCGAATTTATTATCTTTTTTCTGCAAAAAAAAATTGTGCTGCAGAATTCTTATATAGAGAGATCCTTATGTATCTGATAATTATACTTAAATGAAAATGTTTTTATAAATTTTATTATCAAAAAAAAAAAAAATTACATGAGAGATGTACCACGCATAAATTGTTTGTCTATTCAACTCTTGTCAACTTAAAAGAAGGGAGATGAAGGCATTCCCAATAATTTTCTGCAATTAATCAATTGTCAATCCATATATTTATTTGAATTGACATATTTATAAATATATGAATTGACAATTGATTAGTTGCAGAAAATTCTTGCTCAGTTTTTAAGACCGAATCTCACTGAGTATTCGAATTAATCGCTCTTAAAGTATAAGATTCTGTCAAATACATATTTTACCACCCACTGTCACATTTCGCCAACGCGGTTATCAGTTTTGTGCGCAGTTTTGTTTTCGAAAATTTAGCGAAAATGATAATTATAAGTATCTAAATCATATATCATATATCTTATGCACTTAACGTTATTAAACTCATACAAGATATTGTAAAAAAATATTCGACGAGTCTAATGCCCGATTTCACCAAAGTCCCCTAATACTTAGCGAACCCCTAAAACCGAAACTACTATGAAAATTTAATCGTTAGCGGACCTGTTTTAGAGATTCGCTAAATATTACGAGACTGGTGAAGTCAGGGATAAACTTACGAGCGGATTGGAGCACTCAATGGAAAGATTTTGCGACCATGTGTCTTCTACCGCTTATACAATTAACTAGACCGTCTGGAAATTCGTGGTCGTGATCAGCTAGTTATTCCTAAATATAAATTACAAAAGTCAAGTGGGTCATTTTTGGACAACTATATTCATTTTTATAATTAAATTCCTCAAGAAAAAATTCAATTAACGGAAAAGAGAATTAAACTTTGTACTAAACGCACACTGATTGAAAATGCCTACTACAAAATTAGCGATGTCATTGAAGAAAGAACAATAGTCTGGAAATAATCCTCTCTACACATCCATTTACTGGCTGTAACTATTGTAGAATGATGTTGAAAAAATTGTACTGTGTTTCTTGTCGGTTCTTCTTAGTGTCCAGGTTTTCTTTTCGAACCGACCTAAAGTAGATTTGACGTTAAAAATACCTTGCAATTGGGTTTACTTGATCAATTTATTTGACTTTGACTTTGTTTGTTCTGAGGAATTGTTCTTCATGACGCTTACGGCCAACACCACCGTTTGACTTACCATCACCACCACCGCCGCTGCTACATGGTAGCGCGCGGTACAATTTCGAAAGAGCTTTTCCCTCGAGCTGTCAGGTTGTTGAATAAACTCCCTGTCGAGTTATTCCTAGAGAGCACAGAATGAAATTCTTCAAAAACGTTGTGAATATGTATTCATAGGGACAGCAGTACGCGAGTAAACCTCGGTGTTGTGTGCGTCCATAGTTTACAATAACTGCGTACTATCAGGCGGGCCAGAAGCTCGTTTGCCATCTTAGAAGTATCTATAAAAAGACACGTTATTTTGCAGCACATTGTTGCTCTGACCGCACCCCGATTGAGAATTGGCGTGAATGTATGGAAGAAATACCAACTACGCGATATGACATTCCGAAAATGTTTTGAACGCACCTTCAATATTTAAATAATGTCTAATCGAAGTCGCACTGTCAGGAACATACTACTCACGTATTTTGGCCACTGAGCCGTAAGGTATCTGCCCGTCAGTTGCCAACTCCAAAAGCTTCGAACGAAAAACACTCGCGCTCAGACATTTGTTATTTTGTTAAGCCACGTCCAGATCGATAAAAAAAAAATGTTCTCTGTTCGAATTTAAATTTCGAATGTGGCATTCGATCGTAGACTATGCACAAAGTTACAAATATTTGTCGGTACAAATAAGTTACAAAAGTTACAAAGTTACAAATATTGTGCAATTTGAGCCGTGTGCCATGCACGTTTTGCGTGTCGTATCGTACGATATACTTGGTCATTCGGGATTCACTTAGCCTACAGAGTGTTCTCTATCTATCACATACATATATATAAATCGATAAGTTTGTAAAACTAAGTTCAGATATGTGATACCTAATAATTTTTCGGCAAAACGTTCTGTTTTGGAGGAAAAGCCAAACAATATTCCCTAAGATTTTTTTAAAATATTTTACCATTACTATCGGAAATAATGAAGAGAGTAGTGGTTGAGTCGCATCCGAGTTCCTGTTATGGGCCCTCTCTAATATTCTTACATTATTATTCAAAAGTGTAACTGGTGCAGAAAAGTGGGTCCATATAATATATAGGTACTATACCTATGCCAAATATCAAAATTGACGTCACATGGTTTTTTGAGAAAATCGGTTGTTCAGCCACGTGAGTGATGTAAGGGATTAAATTTTTTTTTAGGAATCCAAAGTTAAGCTTTTTAAGCTAATTAAGAACAATTTTATTTATAATATCTCCTGCACACTACGTATTTTTTTTAATATACATAGTTTATTGTAAATTATTTATTACTGGCTATAAAAAAATCGGTGTTTCATTTTTTTCGATAATAAGTACTGTTATGCAATTTTATAGGATTTCCAAGATTGTATAACTCGAAAATAAAGAAAAATAATGTACATAAAACATTACGTCTGATGAAAGGTCGATGAAAGACGAACCATTAAATTACTTATGCTCCTAAGAATCCTTTAGGTCAGGGCTGTCCAAACCACGTCCCCCGTCTCATATTTATTATGCCCGTGACATATTATTAAAACTATGTATAAATAGGATTATATTAAAAAAATGAATCCGTTTCACTGAAATGGAATAATCCTAAAACTAATAATATAACATTGTCATTACAGTAATTTTACCTATTGTTAGTATGATATTATTTTGTTTTTCTGGTAATGGTCATGTTTTTGACCTATCGTTTTTCATATTTTTGGAGTATTTTCGATTGAACACAATCCCATTTTTGTGATTTACAGTCAAACACATTTCATAACAGAATAAAGTGTACATTATTTTATAGTCCCAAAAGATAAATTATCAAAAAAGGGTAAACGATCTACGAGTGAAAAATTCTCGCGTATTTTTTTTAATTAGCCATTACTATCCCGCTGCTTGTAAAAGAACTTTTCACCAATTCTCTACTCTCCTTTCTCTATTTTCCTACCAATCGTTCTCGATCGCATCCAAATCATCTGGTAATCGTTCCACAGACTTCATTTTGCATCTGTAAGCACCAATTGGGTAATGTTCTTGCAATTTTTATTGTCAAAATAAAATAATATTTACGGTTCATATCGTAATTTGCACATGACTCGGGAACAACTCAAGCTTGGACAGCCCTGTTTTAGATACAACGTTATGACTAATTGAAAAAATTAACAAGAAAACTAACGATGGTGCGTACGAAGTCTCATTGATATTAAACTATGTTATGCCATCCAAACTGAAGGCTTTTATATTGTATAGATTCAGGCGATATGATAATTTGCGGATTATGATGATTAAATCCATTTCATGTGATGAATTCTTACAATATTTAGATATTTTTCACTGAAAATTCCAAAACTAATCGAGACGTGTTTCGCCTCACAACGAGGCATCCTCGGGATATTCCAAAGATCAGACTCGCCCAGCTATTTATACTCATTTACACTCATTAACCCTATTTATACTCATTCGTTGATTCGGTGCTGGTTATCTGGCTGAGTCTGATCTATGGCATATGCTGAGGATGCTTCGTGGAGAGGCGAAACACGTGTCGATTAGTCTTGGACCTTTGTGTGAAAAATAGTTAAATATTGAATGATTCATCACACGAAGTCTTTTGGTTCCATTCTCTACCTGATTAATTTAGAAAAATCTTCTCTAGGTTGGTCTATATCACTGGTTCCCAAACTTATTTTGTCTACTGAGTCGAGAGCTCATGCAGTCGTTGTCTAAGATGCCTCCTAGCTAAATGAAATTACAAATCACCCCCCAGACCTCTACACAACGCCCCCGTTTTTTTTCTGGGTCTCTTACCGCCCCCCTTTAGGCCTGCAGCGCTCACAAGGGGGCGTTATCGCCCACTTTGGGAATGGCTGGTCTATATTATACTGCGTGCTCCAATGGTCGGTTGTGTCTTGTTATACTAAAATTACTACTAAGCTTACATTGAACTTGATTTGGTATCACACAATGTGTGATTGTGAGGTTATAAATATAGTGAACAGCCTAAGCTATATACAAACACTTTTAAATAGATGTTTACATAAACCTACGTATTTTTTATCTACATCTCTACTTCCGGCTTTTCTCGAGAGCAATTACTTATTAACGATTATTTATAGTTTTTTTAGAACGGTCAAAAAAAACAAATAGTAAAAAAATATTTCCGGACAAAGGAAAAGGTGATCTGATGTCCTTATCTTAATAATGGAAAAGAACTGGATGGATACAGTCAAAGGAAGAAATGAGTGGGCTCTAAACAAATGAGATCCATATATTTAAGTGTCTTCATTAATCTGTTAAATTTTCTTGTTAAAAGGGAACAAATGGCATTTAATTATTAACTAGTTGAGCCCCGCGGTTTCACCTTTGTTAAATTTGTTATTTTTCCGGTATAAAAATGAATCTAGATCACGCTCCGAAAAGTGGTCTACCTGCCAATGAAATTTCTGTCAAAATCGATGCTACCGTTTCGGAGATTTGCCTGGACAAACAAACAGAGGAACAGACAGATAAATTGGTAGACAAAAATTTAAGAAAATCATATTTGGGTTTTGGTTACACTCCAATAAAAAAAGCCTTTATTTCGAAATCATAGACAGACATTTCTATTTTATCGATGTGATTTTGCATTTAGAATTTTATTCTTAAAGTGTAGGATTTGCCCGCGACTTCGTCCAAATACACCTATTTCAGTGAAGTATAGAGTATACATATACCTATTTTCAAATTTATTACTATACTATCTCTCTTATGAGTCCGCCTATGCAGCCCAGTGTAACCGAATTCGTCCATTACCCCCGCGCCCTATGGTAATAACTACAAAGTTGATTTTCGCGGTTGCGGTTTGATTACATTTTAGCGCGGAGAAATCTCAACATTTGTACACATAATCGTAATGTTCAAGAAAACTACACTACCAATTAAAGGACTGGTTTTAGAGATTTCAGATATTATAATTACCTATCCATTTTAGTAAAAATAATTTTACAATTCTGTAGAATTTCGGAGATGCAACTGCATCTTTGTGCAAAACAGGGTTTTTTTAGATTTTTTTTATCGAGATTTTTTGTCCAACTGTTTACACATTTAAGGATTTCAAGATAATGATTTAAAATTGTATGTATCTAAATATCTAACTCTCAGTCTTCTTAGATATCGAGATCCAGGTCACCAAATAGGCTAAGTCTGCATAGGCTAACTCTTAAAAATAAATAAACAAATCTCTTTTAAGGAAAAGAACGTAACGTATAATGATAACTTATTTTTTAAAGGACCACACTCTTTAAAAAATCTGTTACCTATTTATTTGCTGAGTGAGATTCAAAGAGCAAATAATAATAAACAGACGAAAATTATAAAAATGTTTGTTTTGAAATTATCGATTTTATTACTTGCCATTTTTATTCATTTTCTTCTGTTTTAATTTAAATTTCGAAATAAAACAAAATGCAAGTGTACATACGATGTTCTTATTTCCAAATCAGTATTTTAGTTGCTTTCCTATTTGTACATACCAAAATCTGAACATTTTTTACAAGAACAAAATATAATTCCTGAGTAGGTGTAGTTTTGAAAAATGGGCTCATATTTTGACTGGTATGATAACATATTTTTACAACAAAAAAAAGCGATTAGTTTCTCATACCAGTCGGTAATTTCGTAGCTAACTTCTCAGTACGTGCTATTAATAAATTACTAATAATTTCGATATCGTAATAAGGATATATAAACACGAATGTTATTCTTAAAGGACAACAAACACTCAATGATTTCCTTAGGATTGTAAGTGGAATAAATTTCACAAATTAATTAATTAATTTTTTACAGTTACGAAGAAAAATTCGCTAGCACAAAAGACGCCATGACACTTTTTTTTTTGTCGACCTAAGATGGCGCGTGACATCGGAAGCCGTCTCAAACAAAAGAAGTCCAATCGTACCGCCCCACCCATTTTTAACGGAAAACTATCGTCTTTAGACATCGAACAAATTATTATTAATTACGTGAAATAGAAAATCAATGTAGAAAACCTAAAAAATGCATACATTAAAACTGATTTAACAACTAAGGAAATGTTTTAAAAAAGCGCTGAAAAATCGGTGTTTGATCAATACTAATGACTATTGTGGAATTCAACAAACAGGAACGGCAATGAATCCCGAATTTTCCGTTGTCAACGAATGGGGTAGAAACACGTACAAACGCAACATAATCCCGCAGACGCGGGCATGCAAAGCCGTATAACAGTGGCACATTTACCGGGCAAGGCATCCGACCACTTGTTGCTCAACCAACTTCTCGTTTCCACAGACGACGTCGCTAAACTTCGGGTATCCCAGACTTCACCCAATTTATTCGCAGTGCGACGAGAATGTCCAAATTAGAATTCCGTATTTGAACTCCAATTCCTAAGTTTAATAATGTTTCGACGCCTTTAATTACAAGTTCTAATTTTTGAAATGGTTTATTTTAATGTTTCCACACTACTTAATAGTTATACACGATATATAATCACTTAGTCAAAACCTAAAGCCGTTAATGAGCCAATTTCCTACATTTAATTTTTCTATCAGGAACTGTAAACACTCATGTACAAGGATAAACTTTTTAAACTAATTACTAACAATATTGATATAAAATATACAATCGATTATAAGCACCTATTACGATAGCAATATCACTTCACTCGCGTCTTAAAAGTCTGAAGACACTTGAAACGCACTTACAAGAAAACAGTCCGGAACGTTCGAAATTTAAACAATTTTTCGGATCGGTGCGTTTCCAATAATTTACTACGATCGGCAACGAGTTTTTAAATTATAATTTAATTTAAATAGTAGGACAGACGCGTTATAATGATTATAAATTTTGGCTGTTGATTGCAGCCGAGAGAAGTTGCATTTGTGCACGCCGTCCCAGTTGCAACAGGTTGTTTGGTGGAGAAGCAGTAAGGAGCATGCGCATAACGGCCGCCTAATGCACGCGTCTACAGTGGTTACGGAAATTAATATAATTACATTTTCTCGTAACATAAAATTACATTTAATAAAATTAAAAATCGATGAAATTCTAGACACTTCTCTTAACATTTCTTTCGATATTATTCTCCTATGTTAAGCTTAAGCTACAAACTAATTTGAGCTAGTAAATCATCCGAAAGAGTTGTTACGCAATTAAGTCATTTCTTGACTGAATGAAATCCATAGATTTTCTTTTATTTTCTTATGACGACTGATAGCAGTTTATATATAAAAGACTAAAAAAATTGTGCTAAATTTTCAAAGCAAAAGTTTATAATTCTATGAGAGCCAATTTTAGATCCGACACGGCTTTTGTCTGTTTACATCGTATAGTCTAATCAAATTATCATTAATGAGCTTACAATCCGTCAAGAAACGAATACGAATTATTAAAATTTTCACATAAGATTATATAAATTCCATCACAATTATGCAGTTTGCCCATTGTAGAAAGGCAAGTTTCGACGCTCTTGGCCTCTATATCCGCGTATAGAATTAGGTGCAATGCGATCCCGACGCTTTTTATCTCATAGTGTGTAGCCAAATTTATATCCAGAATGTTAACTTACAGTGAAACTGGCTATATAATTTAAATACAAAAAAAAAATATTATTTCAAATTTCAATCACGTTATGTTCGAATCGAAAAAGAAAAAAGTAAATAATGCAGTTGGTTTTCAGACAATAAAAAAGAACTATCGTAGGTTTTTTTTTTATTGTATTTTAAACGTATATTAAAACAATATTTATTTGCAAATTATATGTATCGAAAACATTTTATACATAATTACGAAGATTATTGATCTAAAACAATGTTCATAAAATGTTGTATTAGAGAAAGTATACAACTTACATTATGATTTCCGATAAAGAATAGACAATAATCTTATCCGTGGGTGCTGCACGAGACTACTAAGCAATTTCGAGGTATATCATTATATACCTTGACCTATAGCTAGGTTTCTTTGGTCTTGCAACATGTTAAACCTAATCCATTAATCCTTACAAAATAATAGATCCACGTAGATATCTAGGATTCTAGATAGATATCTAGGATTCTAGATACTCCTTTCAACTCATGACATAAGGTATGTCAGGGTATGTCGCATGTTACATAACCAACAAATAATAGTCTATGTATTGCATGTATGTATATTTTGAAGTACAGCTACATCAGAGTGAGTTTAAACTGTAGCCTCTGTATTTTAATAGTTAGATTGATGTGGGTTATAATTTGGCGGAGTAAGGACTCTACCAACATTTACGAACTGTACCTAACAGTAGTATATTCTCAATTATATCATTTTTGATATATAATTGTAATACAATGTAGATCTTAGATATGTTCACCGAATTTAATGTATGGTTTAATATAGTGAAAAGAATTGACGGACAGTGGATCTAAAAATATTCGCGAAAAACTCAACAAACTTACTTATTGTGGAAGTTTTGATTCTTACAACATTTAAAAATTCTAAAATTAATTTCATTATGAAATATGATCAATAACCACAGTTGAAGTGAAAGGATGACGTACTTACGTACAAGAAATACCAAATATTTAAATATACGTACGTAAATATATAAAAGAATAAAAAGATTCAATTTTTGAGCCCACAACATGCTTTTCTAATTAAGAATATGTTAAAAAAATATGTTTTTTTCCGTAGTCGAGTAACGAGAAAATTAATGAAATTAATTTATTAAAAAATTATTGAAATTAATAAAATAAGAATGAAGTCATTAGCCATCATAACAAATCATGTCCCCGTATTCATTTCTCTCTAGAACTTTCTCTTAGAATGGACTATGTCTACGTAGTTTGTTTAGGTCAACTCATATTCGGTGCTTCCATATCTCATATGAATTCTGTTCGTTTGTTGTTTAGATGAGAGGTTTATTGCACCTTTAGGGTTCCCTAGTAAAACAAAACTTTCTCGAGGATTTCGTATTTAAACGAAGGAACAGTTACAGTTAGCGCACAACTGAGCGAAACTGGGAGGAAAATATTTCGGTGCGAAATGCTTTCTCCTAATTATATGCTATGCTAATGATTTTTACATTAATAATTTGTTTAAATATATAAAGTATATAAAACGATAATTACAATATACGAATTTTTACCAAGTGATGGCAGGTTTCAGGTTTCACATTTAAAATCGCCTTGTAATGGGCGAATCAATTAGATATGTCAATTTCAGAAAAAATGTTTTTGCGTAAATTGAGGGCTAAAACATTTTCTCTCACTAAACACCACTCGTCAAATACTACACAAAATTTTTTTTTGGTGGTAATTATACTCACTGATTAAAAATAACATATTTTCAATTATAAAAATCTTTGTTACTATTAAAAAAATACCTTTCAAAATATCTACATGCTATAACCCGAACGCCTCATTAATCCGAACATATTTTTGGATGTTCGTATCATCGAGGCCTTACTGTAATAAAACATACTTAGGTAATTATTTTGAATTTTAGAATATGACTTCATTGATAACAAAATTCGGACATAAAATGCAAAAACTTATGCGTTGACTTATTCCGAACGGAAAATACCCTATAACTTTTCACTTAGAACTATATTCACTTCTTAGACGGTCGTTTCGGACTTGTATAGCCAGTTTAAAAATCTGTTACCACTTACCTAGTATATACACCATGTTTTTCGTCCACCTCTGCAGCTCTTTACGAATAGCTCGCCGCTCTTGTTGGCAACGAGCGAAGGAACACTCCGCCATGGCAGAGTGGCAACCTGTGTAAATAACTGATAATTTTTATATACATTCACACCTCCAATGAGGGACGAGCAGAGACACTCCAGATGACTATTATCAAATTGGAGGCGCACCAATTTCTGATCGATTTATTAGACATTAGAGTATTAGATCATCAATTCATGGGTAATTTTTATAGGAATTGGACAACAACTGGGTAATTTATCAGAAATTAAAGGCATAAACTTCTGGCTAGTTTATTTCGAAAAAAATTAAGTACTACCTTCTATAGCCAAAGTATTATATATTACAAAACAGAACTAAAACTTCTAGCTAATATCTTAGAAAATTGAGGATTTTTGCGTAACTTATTAGAACCACAAACTTATGGCTAATTTATTAATAGTCATTAAAAATTTGCACTAATTTCTGGCCAATTTATTAGAAAATTGGGTACATCATTTCTAGCAAAATTTCTTAAAAAATAGAACCATAATATTCTATGTAACTTATTTTTTTTTTATAATTTATTGGAAAATTAAAATCACCAATTTCTTATTAACTCATCGGCAGAATCAACTCTGTTTCCAGTTTCTGTCCAGCTCCTCAACATGATAAATGTGCAGTCTGGACTCATCTAATCCAAAGACAATTTTTTCTAAATTAAGATAATCGAACCCAAAGCCTTTGGCTGGAAGTCCTTTTCAGCTCCAGTATAGCCTATCGCTTTACTGGGGAGTGTCAAGAGCTTAGTGATAATATGAAGATAGACATTTTACATCAGAGATTTAACTTTTTTACTTAAAAAAAAATAACAATAAAAAAGAAGAACCTTTGTCTTGTCGCCTACGTTCGTTATAATTATAACAAAATTAAACCGTCTTCAAAAAAAAACACATGAAAAGTACAAAATAACTATCCTTTACTAATCAAAACTCAATAGCAATAAAAAGAATTTTATAAGTACGATACACATCTATATAATTAAATTAGACAGTTATTGAAGTCTAATAAAGGTTATACCGGGTCGCGTAATTTGGTGTATCTTCGAAGTTTAAGCTCCAATACCGGTGAAATTTGTAATGGGACCATCTCTGAAGTATCACCTACCAAACGAAAAAGAATTTTTAAAATCGGTTACAAATTACGGAGTTATGAGGTAACAAACATACAAAAAAAACGTACAGTCGAATTGAGCATCTCTTCCTTTTTAACCGACTTCAAAAAAAGAAGGAGGTTCTTAATTCGTCTGTATGTTGTTTTTTTTTGTATGTTTGTTACTTCACAACTCCGTCATTTATGAACCGATTTCGAAAATTCTTTTTTGGTTTGGTAGGTAATATTTCAGAGGTGGTCCCATTTTTATTTGTGGAAGGCACAAAGTGATTTTAGGAACGGTATGAGTTGCATTGATCAGAGTTTTTCGCTCCGCGGTGTCGTGGGAAGTTTCCGGCCATAGGTCGGAAAGTTTTCTGCACTTTCGTGGATCTTGAAAAAGCATTCGATAAAGTAGTGCGAAAGAAATTATGGATATGCGTGAAGGGCCCCTTACTGCAGGCTGTGAGGTTGATATATTGAAGTCACAGACCCTGCGTGAGGATAGATGGTGACTTTTAGCCCTGAATGGTGATAGAGTACTTTTTTTAAACTGATCCAACTTTATCAGTAACACCTTTTAGATAGGGTGTGTAGGCTGATTATCTGCTCACCTCGGGATGTTTGTACCTCTCTTTAGTCCTACGCGGTCGTCGGTTCACTCAATATCCGTTCTTCCCCAGTACCTCCTGAATATAATCGAGCTCTTGCTCCAAATGTTCCGGGTCACATATATCGTACGTTCTTTTCTTTAATGATGCCATAGCGGATTGCAGGTAACTGGGATGGTGGTGAGACGTAGCGTTCAGGTATCTGGCTGTGCGATACCTCCTCTTTTTTTTGAAGTCTAGGACTTATATATTATACCATATATTTTACGATTTATACATAAAATTATCTCTTCATGTCTAGAATAATGCCAAGCAATTAAAAAAAAAATTTAAAAAATGATAAATAATATTGTCATGAGAGGAAAATTGTTATTAAAAGGAAATGCTGTTGAATAATGGGGTCAAGGAGTGTGATAGCGATAACAATTTAATGTCGGTACAGACAGTACGAAAATGATTTTAATTAAGAAATAATATAATACTGATGAGACTGTTTTTTTTTTTAATTTATAAAGATCAGTTACATTTAAATGACATTGATTAAATGTTGTATGTACAATATACATTTATAATATCGGCTTCTGAAGTAGATATTTGGAAAAGGAAATTAAATATATTTTATAAGTAGACCTAATTACTACAATAATAATATGTTATTTTGAATTATTTGAATTTCGATTTATTTCAATTTATTTTTGGAAAACTAGTTCTGAAAACAGTACACTTACAAAAACGGCACACTTATTTATTTTTAATCAATCTTTATTTATTCTTTCTTTGCAGATTGCAAAAAGGTTTTCAATATATTTACTCCCGATTTTAATTTCAAGTTTTACAAAACGTGTCTTATATATAACAAGCGACCCGCCCCGGCTTCGCACGGGTGCAATGTAGATACTAATTCCTCGTATCCGTCTAATTAGCTTTCCAAACTCCATATAATTTGTATTAATTTTTTTAAATATTAAAATGGTTATGGAAGGCTATCCGTATAATATAGACATATGCCATCTCTGACTTTTTTGTAGTCCTAATAAAGAGGAACAATTCCATTTCCATCATACATTGTTTTGGAATAAGACACATTTTCGATTTTTTCCGAAATCTTGAACTATTATCGTCATATTTCAACAAATTAACAAAAACAATATTAAACTATACGTATAAACCTTCCTCTTGAATCGCTCTATCTATTGGTGAAAACTGCATTAAAACGCATTGTGTAGTTTAAAAGATCTAAGCGTACAGAGTGACAGACGGCGGGAAGCGACTTTGTTTTATACGATGTATAGATGACAGTTTGCCCTATAAGTCTGTTCGACATTTAGTACACGTATACCTGAAGTTATAGCTTGAAACATAAACAGATTAGATCTCGGACCAAGAACCAAATGGTCGGAGCATTTGCTCGTCGAGTGTGTCCGTTTTTTTGTTGACCGTCTTTCTGGACTTTTACTAATGTACGTGACTAGAGAAGAATCTCAGTACAACAATACACAACTGAACATGAGATATTTTTATTTTTTAGAGTACTAGTAACCAAAACATGATTTACGATTATAATTATTTCAGTAATGTACGTGAAGTCGGTCATGAGCTGACACGAATTAAACTGACAGTGCGAGGTTGCCATACTTACTATAGCTAACTGTTTTACTCATGGTTACGCGCAATGAGATAGAAAGAGACACGAAAATTCGTTTGACAAACGGCGATAAGAGCGGTAACTTATTACGGCTTCGTTCATTGTTTCTTGATCCGAGGTTTAGACACTAACGTGGTGTAATATTCACATTTTTCAAGTGTGTTAGCCTTCGATGGTGAATATTGTTTGTTTCATTATCGCTCCGTGATACTTACAGAAGGTTAAGATATTAGTATTATTCTAGTGGATGATATCCTAGTATTTACCGTGAACAAAAAAAAAATGAATATCGCAATTTATGTTTTTGTAATTAGAATATTTCAAATAAACTATTACTTCGGCTTGAAACACATTTAAAAAGCAGTATTATTTCTTCCTCTACTTCAGTAAGTGTTGTATGTACTTATACAATATTATTTAAAGATCTTTATGTATACAACAACAAAGATTTAAAAAAATTATAAGTTCCAATATTCTCTATTGATGGTATTATCGCTTTACACTCCAGACATTTCGTAGACTAGAATTTTAAATAAAATGAAAACGAACGAATACCAATTACTATAGCATTCATCGAACAAGTATCGACTCCGCCGGTCAATACCCTTTACGAAGTACTAACGAAATTCCGACGAAAAACCTCCGTTCTCATCAAGAAACACCCAACACCCACCGAATATGCCCGAACCACCCGATTCTGGCCCCCGAATTCTTATTTCAAACTCCAGACGAACAGGGAGGAATGGGGGTATCGCAAAACTATTCTTATTTTAAAATCTCCACGGAATATACCCCGAAAGAAGTTCTTATTTTAAAAATATCACGCTCAACCGAAATTTTTCTTATTTTAAAAACTTCGCATCCCCCTGAACGTTCTTATTCCGAAATCCTACCCCCTGTCTCCCACTGGCCAGTTATGATATTCTTATTTTAAAATCGCTCGAAGCGTTCCAATTCTGTTATTAAGATGTTGGTGTGTGCGCTTTTATGAGACCGCTTGAATATGGGATGCGAGAGATTCCTAGTATGGAATACTATGCCTATACATGACACCTTACATATACATGAATATTACTCCTACATAAAACATCACACAAGATACACATTATACAACTACCAAATCGTCTCGTAGTGGTATCAAATGACGTCACATTAGTAATAATCCCGTGCCGTAATCGTGATTCCTGACCTACATGACCCAGATTCGCTAACTTCTTTACTTCGTTCCGCGTCCGATTTCAGTTAAATTATATTTCGTAATGGATGTAGATAACAAAATAATTGTAGGTACCCAAATCCAGTGCACAGTCAATAAAAAACATGCTTCTAAATTCTAATTTTAAAACGAAAAATGAGCGCAACCACCGCTGTAACCAATAACCTTTCCCGCCAATTTCCATCGCTGTCAAATTTGGAACCGCGTCGTCGGGAGCGCCACCCCCGGCCCAGATCAATTTACGATAACTCGGTTTCAGCGCTCCGTCCCTCTCCGCCTTAAGACATTCGGCTATGCCTTTCTCCTCCCCGGATAACTTCTAGAACAGGCAGCTGTGTGGTTTAATAACTAAACATCTGACATTTACAAATATGAAAATGTTTTTATGTTTTTATAATTTCTAAAAAGTGCTATTACAAATTGAATAAATTGAATTTTTTACTTTTTTGGTTTTAAAATGAAAATCAAATGTTTTAATGGTCTATTATTTGTTAAGCACTCTAAAAATATTTTAATAATTATTAATAAAATAGTCAATTTCGCTATGAGGTCTGAGTTACAAAGTAAGTACATTTTTTAACATTTTATTATTAACATATCAGATACAGTATCTTATAACTGCACAGTAGCGGGACCATTCTCTCACACGGATATGGCCCGGGACTTATTTTTAACTGTTGTGTGCGTCTAAAGATGGCGTGTGTGCGTCCCGGGGGCGAATATGCATGTGTGTGCGTGCATTGAAATATTCCCCCGTAGCGCGGCGTTCAGAATTGATGTTTTTAATTAGTTTCGAACATTTTTCGTGGCCAGTAACATTTTTTAATACTATGTAATACATAACGTGGTAATGTTTTTTCTAAATCACTAATTTCACGTAACTGTACAAATAAAGAACTATTTTTTCTTTACTCCTTTCATTTTTGTAATATTAATTACTATGCTCAAAATAAAATAATTTTTGACCCCTACACACACACACACGCACACATTCACATATTATATTAACTTTTATTAATGGTTTTGATTAATATTTTTTAGTGTAATTTATGAAGTTCTGACAATAAATAGGTATATTCGAAGACACCAGTACAAATTTCGAGTTCTGTTTTTGGAAAGAAATTGACATTTCACAAGACTCACAACATAGTTGAGTCGTCGCACTTTTTTGTAGGTATAATGTGTTATGCTATACACATGAATGAAATATATTAAAAAAAACATGTTAATTCATGCATGAATGCGGCTCGTTGAAGCTCTATAAACTTTAATTGAATGCACTATTCGTTAAACAATTTCGTCAAAGTTACACTTAAATATAAAATGAGACTAGGGAGCCGGTAACCCGGAACGTTTCCTGAAAACTTTCCTTTGTAGGCGAAAATTCAATAGGCGGGAAGTTCGTTCTCGTCGGCACAAACCGCTCCTCATTGTTGGGAGGTTAATGGACATTTAAACAAAAATAGAAATAGTAAAAATAACACATTAAGCGAGCAAATATTTACAAACTTCTTTTTTCCTATGCAAATCGCTGCACGTGCGTCTTTAAATTTCAAATCTGAAAATACGTCGTACTCAAGTGTTTGAATTTTCGTTCGCAATTTCGAATTCATCGAGTACATATGGAATTTCATTTAAATATCAAGCACACATATCGAATATAAACAAATCATTTTCGTTTTTTAAACAGCTGCTCTTTGCCGAAAGTTCATATCCAGCCAGGCTTGCCTATGCCGAAGTTTATACAGGCTGGATTTACTGTGCAGTCAGGCTGTGGTATTTATTGTAAGCTGAAATACCTGTTGCTGCCCGAGCTTTTGTTTTTGTTGATCGTTCGCTGGTTTTGGAACAGTTGGCTGCAGTTTGGATTCAAAACAAGTTTATTAAAGTTGTACTATTGTATGAAATGTTACAAAGATCTACAATTTTACACTACTTTTCCTTAATGTTAGGTACATTAAAACTACGACAATTTTATTAAATGAAAAACAAAATGTAAAAGACATTTTTTGTAAAAACAAATCGTGTTATGTCAAAAATATTGTTAGTATTTATTACTTATTTGCAAAAAATAAGTACAGATCTGTATTTTTCTTTATCCTATTTTGAAGTATTTGTCTGAACATTTCGTTATGTACATCTTAACATATTTTATCTTTAATTTTATCTAGGATTATTACTAGGTTTACAAACAATACATAAGTTTCGTGATACTAGTGCTCTAGACGCCTGGGACCTGTTGCACGGCCTAGAATAAAGTTCGTTGTTTACGTTACATGACCTACTTTTACATTTTAGGATTAATTCAATACTAATTCCATTGTATAACTATCAAATACGGTTTCTCTATATATTTCACGATAATTGATACATAATTTTAAATTACGTAACGATAAATAAACAACTGAAATTAAATCGATTGAAAAATTATTATCCGTGCAAAAAATTGCTGTACTGATCCGGCAGTAATTAAAAATAATATTATCTCTTGCTACCCTGTTACGAAATCCCGTAAAGGTGTATATAGTAAAGTTCAGCAAATTCCTATTAAATAATTATCTTTATGATTTATGGGACAAAAACATTTGCATGCATTTTTTTTTAATTTAGGTGTAGTTTACTCGTTGACAGAATAGTATATTGATTCGAAAAAATTTTAATACCTAATAAATTTTACAAAAGTAACCTTGAAACTATTCAAAACTTCCTGATTTTGCTAAAAATTTTTAAATTTTAGTTTTCAATGTGTGCAATATTTTTTAATTTCTTTTTAAATTTTGTTTCTTAAATTTTAATAGATTATTAATAACTATTACGAAAATGGAAACAGTGTATTATATTAAGTTAGGTTATCGAAGGCTCATATCAGTTTTCCGAAAATTCTTGTCCTTGCTTATCCCTAGTTCCGGGGAGTCAAAAATAGGGTGTGAGTGCAGTGGGAGGTTCCTACGCGCCTGTGTGAAAGAATGCTCTGGAATCAATACAGCCGTGCACGTTAAATTGGCCAGGGTGGCTGAGCTTGACCCCTTTTGGTGTTTTTTTTTTATAGATAAAAAATTTATTCATAAGAAATAGTAATGAGTGTCTTTATTATGTTATATTTTGAACCTCATTTGTAATATTTAATATAGATTTACGTTTTAGTATTTTGGCAGAACTGATACCGTACGAAGGTAGGCATTTTCTATTTATTTTTAATTCTAATGAACATAACTTTTTTAAAGTATTACAATTTAATCGAAATTTATTTAACTGTTTTTTTTTACCAACGGATTTTGATACTAAAGATTTTATTTTATATTTTCTAAAAATAACACAGATTCAATTACGATGAAACACCTTGTATACTAGTAAAATTAGTTAAAAACTGAGGCAGCGTATCTTCACGTCGTATCCCTAACGGGGTAGTTAGAGAGGACAGAGCGTCAAGCGTCGCGGTCCTTACATACTTCTTTCGCTTCCTCAAATCTCATCATTCTCCTCACACATTTTCGCCTAGGTATGCGATTTAAGTAAAGTTCGATAAATAGTTTTATAGATGGGACAATAATATAATCTACGTTATATTTGCAAAGACAGTGAATTAATAAGATACTCAGTGCACTACAGCCTAAAATAAAAGCGATGTTACCAAAACAGTAACAGTTTTTCCTTCCCTCGCGAAAAACCTCGACCCATTTACTACGAACACAGCTTAATTGTCACCACAACTGAAATAGGCAAAAAATGAGACAACAAAAACTAAATATGACTTTTTTAAAGTATTTACTTCGCTGAAAATCTTAACAAAAACCTGAATAGGGCAGAAAAGAGTCGTCACTATAACAATGGTAGGAAAAACAGTGGGGTAAAATTGGTCATAATGAGTGTCTTCTCTCCCCACTCTCCCCCTCCGTCCGTCTTCTCCTTTGGGTCAAGCGGGGAAATAAAATTTTAAATTGAAGCTATGAAAAAGACAAAAATGTGAAGACGGGAGTAAATTAAGGCGAGTGCACATTAGTAGTCAATTTCAGTCCGTTTCTAACGTTACACTTTTTGACATGTTGAGGGCTAATTTTTGATACTATGTAAAATGTATAAGCAAACAAAATACGTTTTTGTTGAAAAATGTAAAATTTTTAAAGATTTTTGCTTCGAACAGTGCTATCGTAAAGGTTCAAAGTATTATTAGAAAATATAATTAATTTCAAATACTTAGTCAAAAATTATTAAAATGTCAAGTGCCAATTTTTTAATCAACGTCGATCGTGGTACGTTAGGTAGTATATAGAGCGTAATTATCACGGAACAAAAGAAACAAGTGGAATTAGCATACCGAACTATTAGGAAAACCAGCGTAACCTGTTAAACATATGCTTAAACATCGTAATATTTTCACTACATAGAATGCTGATCCGCTATTCGTCACGCAAACAAACATTTGTCAACAGAACAACAATAATGAAATAGAAACCTTATTCCAAAGCCTTGTAGACATATTTGCAATGCTTTTTACGACAAATGTGTACAACGACCTCGATGGCGCAATGGTTTAGACGTTAGATCCAAGCGCGGAAGGTTTCCGGGTTCGATTCCCGGTCGAGTCAATTTAGGAAATCAACTTTTCTAGATTGTTTCGGGTCTGGGTGTACTGGGAGACGCCCCCAGTAAGTCGTCGTCTGGTTCTCATAGTACAGGGAATACCCTAGTTTGAGATCAGATGATTGGTGTGTATTGTCTGGCGCATTATTATTTAAAAAAAAGTGTTGTCTTTACATTAAAGTTGCCAGGATAAAGAATTTTCATTTTCTTTTATTAAGTCGACTCAAAAGTACGTAATATTACTACTCCGTCCGTAAATTACAGTTTTAAATGGTGGAGATAATTCAAATATATTTCCACTGTTATATCACTTAAAAATAAAGACTCATGTGGAAACACCTTTACATGTATAAGAAATGAGATGCATCTAGTGCAGGAGAAATTAAAATTTTTACCTCGAATTAATCATTTACTTTACAGAAAGTTTAATTAGTCTTTGTTTATTGTTTTTTTTATGGCGAAGGCGGCAAACGAACAAGCGAGTCCCCTGATGGAAAGTGATCACAGCCCAGCCACACACACATGTACACCCGCAACGTCGGAGTTTTACGGGTTCGTTGCCGGTTTTTAAGGAAAGAGTAGGCTCGTTTCTTGAGTCCCTAAATCGTTTAAGTAGATATAGTTTCGTTATGTCAGTCCGTTTGTCTGGTCTGTCTGTCCATGGTCGGTCCCCATACCCTCGTGGACGAGCGCTCACATCAAAATAGGATTTTAAAAGTTACTAGTTATCTCTATAATCATATAGACATCATAAAGACAAGACTTCGCATTGTGATCTTTAAGAGCAAGCTCCCAAAAAATGATTTTTTTCTAGGCTCCGCCCTCACACTCCGCCACCCGAACGCGACATTTATCGTAATAACTGGAACATTAATTCATATAATAAAATATCCTTTAGCCAGTATTTAGTAAACTGTATTGTCTTCCTGTTAGCAGTAATTTTATGTAACTTACTCAAGTAATTTAGGAAAAATACTTAAAAATCTCTCAAAAAGGCATCATATTGCAGAATAAAAAGTATCGAACGAAAATTCATAAATTGTGTAATGGTTTTAGGCAGTCGCTAGATAAATGTATAAAGTAGTATATATTTAAATTTCACATTTATTAAACGTGTGCCTGCCTCAGCAAATTTATTTAAAAACGCTCAAAATTTTGGCAGCCGGGTCTTAAACAAAATATTTAAATAAACGTCTTAAACTAACGCGATGTTTTCATTACTAATTTGGTTAACTTTATTTAAACCATTAACATTCTGACACCGTGATCACGAAACGATATTTGTAACAAAAGCAAAAAGCTTCAAAAAAACTTGTTTGAAATAAAACAATACCGCAATAATAGACTGATCAGTAGACGCGCTGGTTAGTCCTCTACCGGGCTCTACCTTCTAAACTGAGGATCCCGGGTTTAATTTTCGGTTACAACATTAATGAAAGGAACTTTAATAAAATTATCTTGACGTTTTGAAGTTGGGTGCTCCCTAAATTTATTGCATGGTCCTATAGCACAAGCCTTGTTTTCAGTTTGTCTGGAGTATTTTATTATTTGTCTGTAGTACATACCTCGGCGTAAGTTCATAACAAGTACGCTGATATTGAGGAGGCGAAAGAAGCGCACAAGGCTCGCCATACCCGCGCTCCATCCTGTCATACTGTATCCCGTTTGGGATACAGTGCGAAGATACTCTGGGCGAAGATATTCCGTTTTTCGACTTCAAAAAAAGGAGGAGGTTCTCAATACGGTTGTATTTTTTTATGTTTGTTACCTCAGAACTCCGTCATTTATAAACCAATTTGGAAAATACTTTTTTATTTAAAAGATGTACTTTCGGATTGGTCCCATTTAAATTTCACTGGTATTGGAGCTTGTACGACTTCGAAGATACACAAGAAAAAACAAATAACGCTAACTGCCTATAAGCTTCATCTATGTTGATGATTCTCTTGTATCATTGCGCTCTAGAATTAGATAATAAGTTAATTGTAGACCTACCCTAGAGATTTATTCAGACCAAGGTCAATCAAAAGGGAGAATTAAAAAAATTTAAGAAAAATTTGAACCGACTTAAAAACACTGAAAGGTACAAAATAACGGTCCTTTATTAATTAAAAGTGAAGTACAAAAATAACTTTATAAATACGATACAAATACTTGTATAATTAAATTTGACAGTTATTGAAGTCGGTGCCAAATCAATCTGCAACAGCAGAAACAACAGGCTTGGCACCGATATTTGTGTCGTATTTATAAAGTTATTTTTGTACTTGAGTTTTAATTAGTAAAGTATAGTTATTTTGTACTTTTTAGTGTTTTTTTTTGAAGTCGTTTAAATTTTTATTTTTATTTTTTACTATAGATAATTCCTAATTCCTTACTGAATTGCAGAAAACGTTCAGGACTTTACATAAATAATTATTTAAATAATTATGTCAACCCTTTTCGTTCTCTATTCCACATAGACCCCACATTTTAAAACGATAGAACGCTATCTTCGGAACACACACAAACTAATAATTAATCATCCAGCGTCTTCCCCACTTTTATACCCCCTAAATACCCCCGCACCTAAACCACCCCAAGTTTAATTCCTAGTACAAAACACCCTACTTTTTTCGAAGTATTTTCATTTTGTACGTCTGAGAGCAAGGAGGTAGATTCTAAAAGTATAAATTGAATTTTGTGGTTCAGCTGAATATTTTAGTATCGCTACAAGGATATTGAGTGGTCTCTGAACATTTCCTTGTCCAGTGCTGTAACGTTTTTCTTCCTGTCTCTTCCGGTTTTTAAATTAGCTTTTTAAGCTGTATTTCATTGAGGCGTTTTAATAGCATTTTCTCAATTTATCTGTCGTCTGTTACATTTCCAATAATAAATATGGGAATAATAATAACGTACAGAAACGTTCTTACCATTTGTTTGAAAAAAAATATGAAAATTCTACGTATGAATGATTGAAAACATACAATTATATAATAAGAAATATTGACATTTAATATACTATAATATAAAAAATTGGCAGTGTGTATATTATTTCGTCAATCTACTGTTTTGTACTAACGGTCTAGTA
Source organism: Zeuzera pyrina (assembly GCA_907165235.1). Classification (NCBI taxonomy): domain Eukaryota; kingdom Metazoa; phylum Arthropoda; class Insecta; order Lepidoptera; family Cossidae; genus Zeuzera; species Zeuzera pyrina. The sequence goes on from OU015639.1 coordinate 5,661,003, forward strand.
AATTCAAATTATTTAAGATGTAGGTATTTAACAACATGGAGGTCTTAATAATTTATGTCGCCTCTTCAACGCTAAATAGTTTGATACAATTAATATCTGAGTATGTAATTATTTTAAATATGTGGAAATATATTTTAAGATAAGAACTTAAAACAGTAAGTTTTCTAATAATAAAGTTTTAATTTACTATACGTAAGCACGAAATGATGATTCCACAATCATTTCAAAATAACTTATGACTGTAATTACAGCTATTTGACTGGAAAATATGACGTCATAATACAAGTGACAACAACTTCAAATATAATAGTCCACTGGTTCTTTATAAGAAAAAAAAAAAGTTCATTATTGTACTTGTGCAATGTGATTCGAAAGTCGACGGGCTTTATAATTGTGTCTTCTATCTTCAAAGAGAAAAACACTATAATTCTGGGGCAAAAACTTTTGTACAGTATACGTTGTGATTACACAAAATATTCTTGCAAAGAACTTCAAGTCAACCTGTACCAAAAATTCAGTACATCTAATTAACCATACCGCTAACAAAGAATCCTTTGTAACATCTTAAACTTACATCCGTGGAGCGAGAGAGAAAAATGCACTCCCTCACCCCAATGCACCCGGGGCCACCCCCTCTCCCAGTAGAAGGGTGGCTGTGTACATTTTTTCTTTTCCTTTTCTTAAGACGAAAATTTGTTACGCTTTTTATACTTATACACTCGGGGAGGCAGGATTCCGATCAATAGCGAAGGGGTGGCCACCTTATCACTGCCACCCTTATCAATTTTTAGAGCTCCCATTTTTTCTTTACGACACACCTGAAACTTCTGGTAAAACTCTAATAAAATCTCAGATATGTATTTTTAACCGACTTCAAAAATGGAGGAGGTTCTCAATTCATCGGTATTTTTTTTATATACGTTCACCGATTTGTCTGCCATTTCTGCACCAATTCTTCACTTAACTTTACTCAATTAACTTGACTCCACTTGACTCTTATATTTGAAAGGGTATATATGTCCAGGGTGGTCCCATAGAAATTTAGTTAAAACTTGATAATAGAGTATTTCTTAAACAAAAGAACTTCTCAACGGCTTATATATTTTGATGGTCTAATTGATGAATAGGTTTGATCTAATATTTCATATATTTCAGAATTGGAAAAAGCTTAGTTGTAAACCTGTCCTAGATTTTGCCCTAACCCAAAAGAAAACTCTCTTCCTAAGGTGACCTAACAGTGAATCCAAATTACGTAGCAGTCAGTCCGTTGTATACAAGACTTTTTGATTGCTTGAAGTCAAAGGAAGAATCTTCAAAGTGGTGTATTCGACAGCTTTACTATGAAAGCTCAGTGCATGTTAAAAGTAAAACAACCAAGAGCCTGCTAGACACTCATTAACTTTTGATTGTGTTGCAACTTCTAAAAAAGTAGAGGTTTTTTAATAAATTTCCATTAAACAATCAAATTCAAAATGGATTCAAAGTATTCACTATTGATTTCTTTATTTTCATTTCTGATGATAGGTTATCGATTTACGTCTTTGTGTCAAATTTCAGTTCAGTAGGAGCAGTGTGTGTTGTGGGTTGTGACATATTGAAAACAAATTCAGATTCTGAATATGTTTTTCATTCTTCTAATGAAATGTAGGATAATTAGAGATGTGCTTTTTAATTCTTGATTGCTCACTTTATAAAACTGCCTTTCGAAAATACTGTCAAAATCACGAATAAATTAGCGTTAAGTAGCAACACTCACAAACAATAATTCATAATCATTAATAGATGGCAGCACTGCCATCTATTAATGATTATGAATTACAAGTATTAAAAATAACTAACAATATGGATAGGCAGACGTGGACTGCAGGAGATCTGTTTTAGCCATTTCGATAAAGAAACTGTAATAACTTGTTTATTACTATTTAATTAACAAAAGTTGCTCGCGTAGAAAACATCAACGACGTTTAAACAAATTTATCTTGAATTTTCATCGTCTTTGAGAGTTAGAGTGGCGCGTCGTCTGTCGTTTTCGCTTCTTATCCTTTGGCTTTGCTATTAAGAACCTTCTGAGGTAAATTATTAAAAATAACATTAGGCGTCCGAAAAAAAAACAAAAACATGACTAAGTATTTAGCGAAACCAAACAAGGCGAAATAAATGCAATAATTTATTGTCGCTCATGACCTCCAATTTAGACAATGAATTCAAGAAATTGTAGATATTTAATTTCTTTGTCTCCAATTCTTATATTCTGTGTATAAATACACATGTAACTAAAATTAATAAAGACAGAATTAGCCACAGGAACATATATAAAAAGAGAAATGTAGGTAGGTACTATACTAATTTGATAATTGTGTGTGAAATCGATAGCACATTTGATCTCGATTTTTACGATTTCGATCTTTTATAAAGCTTTTTACAAATAATAATTTTTCTGTACTTTCTTCTGTACTTTTCTTTGTAAGTATATGTTTTAAATATAAATGAGTTTATGTCCTATAAAGTTGTAATTAATTGTCACCGAATAATAATACAGTCTGTCGAATGATTGAATCGATGAACGATAAATTCGTACAATTGTGAAAGGAATCCATACATTTAAATAGAATTGAAGTATTTGTCTGTTTGTATCGAATTACAGGCTTTTTCTTAAGCTTATATGTTTATTTGCATATAACCAAAACCTAAACATGCGTTTTAAAATTTTTGTCTGTCTCTTATTTGTCCAGGCTAATACTCGAAACGGTTAAACCGATTTTGACGAGACTCTCATTGGCAGATGGAGGATTTTCAGAGAGTAATCTAGGCTACTTTTTATACCGGAAAAATATTACAATTTAACGCGAATTAAACCGCGAAGTGCTCAGCTAGTCATCAATAGTTTCAAATGATTGCAATGAAATGGCCGATTCAATCACGAACGACACAGGTCCAATTGTCATTCGTAAAAGCGAAACAAGCGCTATTAAACTGCGGACTAAGTCATATTTATAGTACAACATTCGCATAAGATTCCGGAAGACAATATGACGCCATTCAGCACGTGAATAATTAAATTTCAATTTGTAAAGTTAGAGCAATAATATTTAACATACATTATTAGAATACAGTGTCATATTGCACAATTATCAACAGTCATCAGTAAATCGTTTGTAAATCTACTATAATATAATAAAAATAATATTTCATCAATTGTAAGTTCGCAGACTTAACACTAGGCTTGTACTATGAATTTCACACAAACTGGAGAATCACTAAAGAACAAACAGACTACAAAACATATTGTATAGGCTCAGGTGTTACTTTGCGGAAGTCCATTTCATGATGAATTCTTAAAATCTTTAGCTATTTTCCGTTCAAACTCCAAAAACCACCAATCGACACGTGCTTCGCCTCTCAACGAAGCATCCTCAGGATATACCAGAGATCAGACTCGGTAAGTGAATATTTTGTATCCCGACTATGGAATCCTTCCGTGTGACGTGTTTCCGTGTCGATTGGTGGTTTTTGGGGTTTCAGTGGAAAATAGCTCAAGATTTTAGGAATTCATCACAGACTACAAAACAATTTGCAAGGGTTCGTTTTCTAATTTGATCGAATTTCTAAGCCGAAACCGGAAAGTACAATAGATGAACTAATCACGTACCAATGCACCAGTCTTAATTCGACTATAAAATTAGATAATTCATGACTTAAAATAAAGTATCTAATTCATAAACAGATTGCTTGTGATAATGAGCAAGTATGGCGACGTATAAATTACATAAATTAAAAAGGAAATAGTTACGCTTAAATAAATGTCCATCGACTGTTTTGTATTCCACCCATTTTCCTTCTGCGTAGCTAAAATGCAAATGTTATCAGCCATTAACGATCAGACAAGAAACGTAAATATACCTACTAAAACGTTTGAAAAACGCACGAAACCGGTCATCTAATTAATAGAAACAATGACACGAAATGCGCGGGCGCCGGCCGCCATTTTTGAAATTCGTCCAATCGTAGCTCTCGACGCCAAGGTCGCGAGCAATGTCAAAACTAGCGATATCACGACTCGTTGCTTCCTAGTAATTGTCTAGGCCAGCCTGTTACTACGATAGATAAGAGTTTTGTTGGAAGCCATTTTGTTTTGATTTATCTACTTTAAAACATTGATAAAGAGCACTTAATAGATAGGTAGGTAGTAATAAGAACATGTTACATGCATATACGAGGGCAATTCAGAAACTAACCTCCGATTGGTCACAGTGCGGGTAGTGGGGGGAGTAGCGCGCCATCTGTGCATTCACGCGCTCAGCAGGTCAGTCGGCATCAAGCCGTAGTCGAGTGAACATCGTACCTGCGCTAGTTTAGTTTTTGTGGCAGTTTGAAATGTGTGCTGCAATAGAAAATCCCGCCAAATGTGAAGTGCGTGCTGTTATAAGGTTTTTTACAGCCAAAGGATACTCTGCAGCAGCTATTCATCGTGAGCTTTGTGCCGTGTACGGACCAAAAGTTATGAGTGAAGGAGTTGTCCGTGAATGGGTACGTTTATTTAAAAGTGGACGAGAAAACGTTCATGATGAAGAGAGGAGTGGTAGACCATCCTTGGTGACTGACGAACTCGTTCAGACAGTTGATGCAAAAGTTCGTGAAAATCGACGTTTCACAATGGCGGAGTTGTCTACTGATTTTCCACAGATTTCTAAGACTCTTTTGTACGAGATAGTGACAGCAAGATTGGGTTACCGTAAGTTCTGTGCACGATGGGTGCCCAAAATTCTTACCGACCACCACAAAACTCAAAGAATGGCCTCTGCATTAGACTTTCTGTCACGTTATGAGGACGAAGGAGAACCATTGTTAAACAGAATCGTGACTGGTGACGAAACCTGGATTAAGTACGTGAACCCTGAGACAAAAGAACAATCAAAGATGTGGGCACATTCAGATTCGCCTACCAAACCAAAAAAAGCCCGGCAAGATTTTTCTGCCAGAAAACTGATGGCAACGGTGTTTTGGGATGCCAAAGGGGTGTTGTTGGTTGAATTCATGGAACGTGGGACGACCATTAATCAAGACGTGTACTGTGAAACACTAAAAACATTACGACGGGCTATACAGAACAAACGCCGTGGTATGCTGACTTCCGGTATCGTTTTTTTGCACGATAACGCCCGTCCTCACTCTGCTCGCAGAACAACAGCCCTTCTTGAGTCCTTCAAGTGGGACGTTTTCAACCATCCACCTTACAGCCCAGATCTGGCGCCAAGCGATTATCATCTCTTCATGCATATGAAGAAATGGCTCGGGTCCCAGCGGTTTGATGACGACGAAGAGCTCAAAGATGCGGTCACAGGCTGGCTCAAGGCACAAGCGGGTGATTTTTATGCAGAAGGAATTTCAAAGCTTGTGAAGAGATACGATAAGTGCCTCAATCGTTATGGAGACTATGTCGAAAAATAGTGCAAAGATGTAGTTGTAAGATGTATATATTAAAATATTTTTACTTAACTTGGTGTATTTTTTTCAATCAACCGGAGGTTAGTTTCTGAATTGCCCTCGTACATACAATAATATTATTATTAATATGGATATAGTCAACAGATTAATTATTATTATTCAATTGTTAGACACTGTAATTACTAATTACGTAAAAAAGTGGTTTGGATTAAAATATGAAGTAATTATGTTAATCGTATTATACAAAATCACGTTCAATTATTTGCTACATAACATCACGCTGTTTCTTATTTGTGGTAGACTGCTTGTCAAGACTGAAAGTGGTACAGTAGTATCTTGACAGACCTCGACGTCATTTTGGCAGTAAATATCATGTGTTGCAAATTATAAAACTGCTGTATAAAAAATACCTTTTTTAATTTTATATTAAAGAAAATTGATTATTTAATCAAGGTATATAAGTTTTCTGGTTCATTCTGTTAGGAGTTCCCTAACGGGATAGTCAGAGAGGACGGAGCGCCAAGCGTCGCGGTCCTTACATACTTCTTTCGCTTCTTCAAATCTCATAATTCTCCTCACACATTTTCGCCTAGGTGTGCGAGTGCTTTTGACATTTTCGTCTGCTAACACTCTGCTTATTTCATCTTCGTAAGTCAGCCTTGGTATTCCTTGGCTTCTACTATCACTTTCGCTCTGTAGATTTTCTTCGTCAGTCAGGTAGCATATTCATAGTCTAAGATTCAGTCACACGACGCCTGCGAATTTCTACGGGTCGAAAAGTCGTACTTTCACTCCTTGAAGGAATGCTTGTTCGAACGAGCTTCCGAAGTGTATTGTATGGTGCGCGTGCGCCTTTCTAATCGAAACATGACCAACCAATTTCCCAAACTAAATCTGTACGAATGGATGTAGCAACTGTTAGCTTCACTACATTCTAATCACGTCAATTAAACATCTATGACAATTTTGTGACGTTTTGATAGCAAAAGTGGGGTCAAAATATTTTTCCGTATTATTAATGAGGCTTTATAAAAGAATATGGCGTTAGTCTTTGTGTAGTAGTTATCAAGTAGCAACAAGCGATCGTGTAAGGTTTATTTGAATGGAGGTAGTCAGAAATAATTTAATTATACCCTTCGCCATGCGATGTTAAATAGAAGTAGTCTAGTGCAATCAGTGTTAGTATATCTTTAGCTGTATCCACGAACCGTCGTTGTTAAAATGTAGCCAAAATTAGTGTTCAGTGAGTTATTCAGTATGCAATGAATTATTGTGAGTTTTATACGTAGTTTTTTTAATGAGTGATTACTGAGTCTTACAGTGTAGTAAACAAACAGTAATTTTACACCGAGAATTTGAATTAGAGGGATAAAGCAAGGAAACTCAGTGTAAAGTAGGTACTTAATTAAAAAAATTTAAACCGGTCAAATGCGGGTCGGACCTCGCGGAAACACGTCACACGGAAGTTATGAAGGATTCCATAGTTGGGATACAAAATATTCACTTACTCAGCACCAAAGTTAGGTTTGCATAGTATTTGTTAAAGATACTGTGAAAAACTAAGTTATTTATGCAGTCGCTAAACCTTAATAATAAAAAAAATATCGCATATCTCAAAACTACACACAACATTATATCTTATTCAAACCAATTTTTTTTGAGAATGTTTTTTCGTCGAGGTCGAGGTCTCGACGCTCTGTTCTCGGCGCTCTGCCTTCTCTAACTACACCGTTAGGGATACAGGGTAAAGATAATTATACTATGTATCTATGTTTTTAACTATTAGTGCCTCCATTTTTCAAAATTTTCCACCCAATGGTTGAAAAACTGGAGGAAGGGACTTTTACGTTAGAAACTCGCCCTATGGTTTCCAACTTATTATTTAACTTTTATCCTTTTATTTAAGTTACATTACAGAATATGATCCTAAATGTTATTTTTTCCGAAATCTCTATCGTAAATTTCATTGAAATCAATCCAGCTGTTTACCCATGAAAACGTAACAGACAGACAAACATAGCAGACAAAGGTGCTTTCGCATTTATAAAACATTGAAGTATGCACGTTAGATATTTTCCTAGTTGGCTTTAAATTGAGTGAAATATAAGCATAATATAAATAAAGAATATTGTGGTTAAGATACGTACCAAATTTTTATTATTGGAACACATTTTTTACTATAAATGTATAAACGATTTGCTGTAGGATTAAAAAGGCACAGTTTACGTGAATAAGGATCACATGCACCGGTAATACGGATAGTGCATGGTGAAAGATATCGATAAAATAACAATTGTACCAAAAAATTTTACACACCAAAAAATTTCTTGGCTTCCGAGCCGAAAGCGAGTGACGTTCTTCTATTTCTTTTATTTATTCAGTTTCTGTTTGCGAAACTAAATATTTTTACGCAAAAAATAAAATAAAATAAGCAATTTTTTTCCTAATGGAGTTTCCCACTTGTCTTGTATGAAAAGTTGAAAAAAAAATCGTCAATTTCTTTTATGTGAAAAGTTGTCAGTCAGTTTAATGAGTAGAATAACCCCTTTCGGTTCTGGCACAATGAAATTTTTCTTGTTTCAACTACTTGTTTACTTGTAAATCATTCAGTATTTACTTAGTTTGGTATCTTACAACAAAACTGCCTTAATTCAATCAAAATACAATACCGTAACAACCTTACAAATTCGACCCAAATGAATGAATAAAAACCTTTTTTTTGAAAACATTATCTTTATTTAAATTCTTAGGTGAATTCACATGACATGTAAAATCCAAACAAAATAAACTAATCTTCTTCTTTTTTTATCTATTTATCTATCTCATTTGGAAATGACCGATGATGAATGAACTTATTTAGGACGGATTTTTGTTGAAAGATAGAATATTTTCTGATTTTTTAAATAACAATAAGAAATTGAAGGATACGAGCGAACGAGGTCGTGAATAAATGCGTCAATAAATCTGTCATGTACCCACATAAAAAATAAACACACGTATATACGTGAGTACGTACTGTTGTAAGGGATCCCAAGTGCAATCTGTCCCCACCCATTAGATTTAGTACAGAAATTCCCCTTCAGTTACAAACGAGGTCGTGAACATATGCAAAATTATGTCATACTTGGCTTTAATATCTTTACATGGTCAAAAACTTAACTCCTATTTTCAGATTTTATCGATAAGTTGTGTAGTCACTATTTGTATGAAATCGCGTTATATTACAATCAAGAATACAACGTGGTACATTTCCTACCAACGTGAAAGTTTCAGTGATGCCAATGAAGATTTTTCAGCAGCAACAAATTTAGGCAAACTGATCTCTAACGCTAAATAAATTGAGTTCATTTTGCGTTGTATTGCAACATAGGTTTTCTATGTTGTTTTTCGGATGCAACTTATTTGTGAAAACATGAGCAAAAGAGACGGCGAATGGGTTTTATGTGATAGAAGAAGAAGGATATACTTTAAATTTACGAAGCTACAGGTGGTGCACCTCGCGTACAGGCGCAGGCTGTTTTGGTGTAACCATTTACAATTTTTACATGCAATTTTCAAAAATAACAAAGCATTTTTTATGTCTGGAATTTTTAACTTATATATACCATTAATAAGTAAATAAATGCGCCATGTGGTTTCACTCGTGCTATAATTTGACAGTTTCGCTTGTAACGCGTCTTCGGTGATGTTACCTTTGAATGTTCTATTATTGGTAGGCATGAACTACTCAGGATATTGGGTTTCTTTAGAGCCACCCTGGAGAGGAATACAGAGTAAATTTTTATAAGGGCGCCTTCCCTGTATTGCTACAATCGATTTCAGTTGTGAAATAAATACACACTTAATACAACCTTCACCAATTTATTAAAGAATTATAATTATCCCTAAATATAGATCTCATGAGCTCACTAAATGAAATCTTAAATGTTATATAGAAGAATTTTAAATGAGATTTTACATACAAAACAAACAAATTACATCTGTATTGGAAATTACAAAAATGAATACTGTAACCAATAATAAGTGTAACTGTTTCTTAATATTTGGTATAACTAAAACATTGAGATGAACTACAATAACAAAATATAAAGTTAGTTATGTAGATTTATTCTTGAATGTTAATAATTTTTATATATGCTTGTACATTACCATCTAAGGAGATAACCATGTATATATATATAGCCAGTCGAGTTGTCCCACCAATGGTCCATAAGAATATCCACAGTGTTCACTAAACCCTTAGTGACTGCACATTTAAGTTAGGTCTTCTGCAAGCCGAGTTGTCCCTCCAATGGTCTCAAAGAATTTCCATGAAGTCCACTATACTCGTAACTCACAAATAAATCTCAAAGAAAAGAGATTAAATATGTATTAAGGTAATCCAACCTCATACTGCAATGCACAAACAAATGATCCGAGAAAGTAATCCATCTGATCAGGTATCTTTAAAGAAAAATATCCAACTAAATGTGGAGTACACCGTCATTCCACGGTGCTTATGAGATTAAGAAGATAACATTAGTCCACTGTGTTTATGGAACTAATATTTAGAATTAAACTTGGAAATCCAATGTAGAATTAAGTTTGGAGATTAAATGTATTAAGAAACTTGGAAGTCAACATGTAATCACACATGGAATCACACATGAAACTTAGACTGGAATTTAAACATGGAATATAGCCTGGAACTCAGCTTGGAACTTAGCTTGGAATCCATGAGGTCTATCATGGGACTTTATAATATATATAAAAAAATGAAAAACAACTTCTTAATAACACTAGAAACATCCTAAATATATAGGCATGTCTATTCTATTTCTATATGGGCATTTTTGTCTGCCACTTAACCACCACCAAAAGTGGATGGCTCCTTCCATGACTGATACTACACCTCGACAAAATTTGTACCCTCTAACGTCATTATTAATGTAACTGAAAACTACTCAGATTTCAGTCTGAGGTTTCCGACATAAGAAAGAGACAGCAAGTCTCTGAAAAGACATCGACCAATGGGAAGTGTCTGAAAATTTATAAGTGACAACATCAAAATGTCAGATTGACAGATCCACAATAGAATTAGAACGATCTAGATAAAAGTAGCCACTGAAAAACAAGACGGAAGCAATGCCCATTTGCTCGAACATTCCATTTTACTTGATTCGTGAAACAGATATATATCAACACTCGTCTCTCTCTTATCGAATACAATCGATTATTAGGAATTACTCGTATTTAAATTTATACAGCAATTTATTCATCTCATCGTCAAAATGGGAAAGCAAACCTGGACAAATTATATTAATATCCAACAAAAGTATTATCACCTACAATTGTTTTATTTTGTTTATAACAAAACTATATTTTTATACAAAAGAAAATCGATTATCGCTTTATTACCACGATACTTATTACTATCGATGTTTCCAAACATTCAATGTTATTCCTGAACGTAACGTAAGTAAATGTAGATTTTAACGAAAGTACCAATGAACTTTATAATGAAACAACTAAATAATTAAAAGTTTAGTATATTATGTTCTGGTTTAAATAATATACACTTAAAGTGCAATATTTATTGATTTTACCTGAGAAGAAATAAAGTAGTACTACGTACTCGATTGCGAACAACTTTCCGAACGCGTTACCTATTAATCATTATATCGTAGACAATTGTCATCTGTCACCCACTAACCTCAACAAATATTACTGTGGAATGCAAATGAAATTTGTGATCGATTCTAATTTGTATGTAATTAACCGTAAGTATATATCTATGAAAAAAAAAGTGTTACACGCTCTTTACTCTGGATGAGTCCAATACATATTTGGCAATAAAATTCAGTTAAAAGCAGATCAGCTGTATCGGAGATTAGCTCGGAGAAGCAGATAGACAGACAAACAAAAATTTGCAAATCGCGTATTTCGGTTTCGGTAACACGCAAATAGCCGTATGAGCATAAGAAAAGCCTTTATTTAGAACTCACACGCAAACACTAACTCTATTTATTTGTAATGTTAAGATTCCCGAGATCTCGTCGGTATATTTTTTTTTCTATATTAAGTTTAGTATCCCATTTTACCTTTGTCAGTGTTTTACTTTTTAAAATCCGAGAAATGTAAATTTAATTCAATTTACAACGATCAAATAGCCAGAGTTTTAGCTGAAGGAATGAAGTAGGAATAGAAATACTCGCATACTGCATACAGACGAAAAAGTGTGAGAAGAAGAAGAAAGAGAGAAGAATAATGAGATTTGAAGAGGCGGAAGAAATATGAAAAGATCGCGAAGCTTGGCACTTCCGACCTCTCTGACTACTCTGTTAAAGATATAGCGTGCAGATATGTACCTACTTAAGTATGTGTAATTATTTAAATTATTAATATTTATTTAATATTTCTTAGGGATTGAATTTCCAAATATGCCCTTTTAGTCCTTGTTTGTTGGGCTGCTGCCAAACTGAGGACACTTCCTGGTCAGAGCTAATTTAAAAAAGTTAATTTTGCGACGGTTCGTTATGTATAAAGAAATGATTGGGTTGTGCGATGATATGCCAGTGAATCAGTTTCTTCTCAGATACAGATAGAAACATATGTTCATGTATATATGTACACATGTATGTACGTATTGTTGATAACTAGGTTTAGAAACTTAACCACAGTCTAGGTTTTTTCCTCCATGTGAATTAGGACAAACTAATTTTCTATTTGGGGTCGGTTTAACGTTAAGTTGTTATTCAGTGAATATCGACATTTGCCATTCAGAAGCAAATGTTTTTTCCCATAAATTAATTGATACCTTTATATGTCAAAGAGTATTAATAAATTAGTTATTACATTTTATATTTTCCTGGATTTATTTATTTGGACACTACACAAAAGCTAAGTACTTGAAAATGTAATGTTTTTAAAGGATTGGCCCAAAAATGGTAAGCATGAGTGAAATTAAAAATTATTTGAGAGAGCTAAGAAAATATTTCCATATTATTACATACACATTTATCAACCTACAAGACATAGATATTTAATAAATAAAAAATACATAACTGCAACGAATATGCGGTGGTATACGCGAAATAATAACGATAAAATTTTTGTTTCAATAACTTCTCTATATAGCATAAAGGTCAACGCTCATTCATCACCCGGTATCCGAATGGCGCCGCTTATATCTTGTCGATAAGTGTTCATTAGTGACATCAACGGGTGCCAATCCAGGCGGTGGCGAGTTGATGCCTCACAATGTACGCCGGGCAGTTATCGAGTAGACAACGAATTCTTTAGAATTTGTTATTAAGCCTCATTTCAACGACTCTCATTCGGGCGGTGCGCGTACCAATCTAGACCGACGTGTTGCAAGCAAGTGAACGGCTAGTGTCATCGAGTAGTTCATTCGCTGTCCACATACAGACTGCTTGCCAGCGAGGTATTTCAATTACGACATAGACAGTTGTTAAGTGAGCACGTAATATGTATGTAAGGAATGACCATGTAACGAATCCTAACCACTCGAGGAGTAGCGATGCTTATCGGATGCCGGGTCGATAAATGAGCGACGACCTTTATACGAAGTCGTAATCAACATCCGTCTTTGCATTTGCTTATAACCTCTTATTAGATTTTAATGCAGTTCCGCTATCGTTTAGAACATTTTACAAAAAAAAAACAAAGAGGTTTATTAAACCACTCATACGAAATTGGCGCGAGTCGGTAGTTATTTTGAACCAAACCGTGTTTTATTCCCTTTTCATTTTAATTTTAATATTTATGGACTGACTGTACAGAAATATACATGATTTGACACACACAAACAAAAAATATTGTTATTTTCATATTAAACATTTATTTCGTATGCAAGTGCTTTTGATACTTCCATCAGTGAACCATCTGAGCATTTCTTTTTGCATTTTTACAATAACGATCTTAACAAATAAGTTCTGTATTCTATTGCTTTTTTAAAAAGTGCGTGCCACATCGCATTTTACTGTAAGCTGATGCGTAGGTACTGAAGATCTTTGACCAGGTTAAATGATTAACTGACATATAGCGTATCTAGGAATCAACAGCTTAAAACGGGAGCCAAATTTAAGCTAAGATATCAATACCAGTTCAACAATTCAGAAGGTGACCGCGTGCAACAGCGCTTAACCTGTATTCTATTGCTAGACCATAATCGCGTTCTAAGACTGTACAAGTTAGCGCGAGAATGTATATGTTTAATCGGATTCTTTTATTAATTTCTCCAATTAAGTGTAATTCAATTCCTTTCATATCGAGTTTCAAATATCTTTGAGTCAACTTTAGCGAGGTCAAGTATCAAAAACGCCGAAACACTACGAAAGTTTACCTATGTGTATTTAATTATGTAGGTATATCAAACGTGTGTTTGTAAAGATGCGGAGAACCTATTGGTCGCTAAAACCCGTGGTAGAAGTGCAATTTTCGCATAAAGAATTCGAAAAAAAATGCGTGGGACTCGCGAGTTAGAAATGAAACTATTTAGGTTCTAGCCTTTGTTGACTATTAGGTATATAATATCAGAATTTATATGCAAGGCCTTATTGACCATCGTTGTTCCTTTTCAGTTTTATATCGCCGATTAATTATATTGGTATGCCTGCCTGGTCGTGGGTCATCATTGTCGTGGGTGCTTGAGCCACTGAGCACCCACGTAGCCGGCGCCCATGGGTCGCTTTACAATCTTTTTATTTCATACCAGTTGTGCTTGGCCATTCTTTGCTGTAGCTCAGTAAGTTATATAATATTATTCGTGAGTTACAGTTACAGTATTCAGTTCATCAAAAATCTCATAGAAATAACTACCTACAGTTTTTGCTCCATTTCCAATTTTCCGGGCATTTTTTCCAATGTTTCTTTCTATGAAAACCTAATTCAGACTATTATCAACATTTGAAAACCAAAAATACCCAAATCGGTCCAGCCGATCTTAAGTAAAGCGCTTACCAACGAACAGTATTTCATTGTTATTTATATAGAATAGCCATGCTCAGCCAGATGTTGCTATGGCTCAGTAGGTACAATATTATTATTCGTATGGTCTTAAATTCATACAAAAGTCCTATAGAAAAAAGCATTTTAAGTTTTTTTTTTCAAATTTTCGGGCAATTTTCCCCTTTTTTTTCTCTAAAAGCCTAACTCAGATTATTTTTCCCTTTTGAGTGGCCTTGTCCTAAACAAATATCTTAGGGTAGGTTTACAACTAATTTCTTCTCAATTATGGAATACAAAATAATCATCAAATAGATAATCCGTTAGAAATATTTTTAGCGTATTTTCAGTCTAATACCGATAAAGTTAAAAAGGGAACCCAAACTAAACTGAACCCAACTCAAAAAAAAAAATTAATTAATCCATAAACAAAGATACCCAAACATTCATAAAAAATATATATGTAATACATATGCAGTTGGTCCACGAAAATCTAAAACGAAACTAACTCTGTATAGTATTAATGATGGAATGAAAGAAGTAAAAAAGTAAAAACAGACCGACAAAGACCCTGACTTTGCTTATGCCAGGGGAAGCAGATAGATATAATAAAAAAAACCCTAGCTTAATAATAATAATACGCCAGATAATACAAACCAATCAGCTGATCTCCAACTAGGGTATTGCCGTGAGCTATGATAACCTGACGACGACTAATGATGACGTCTCCCAGTACACCTAGACCCAAGAGAATCTAAAAAATTCGTTTCCTAAATCCACCCCAGAATCTTCCGCGCTTGGATGCATCGTCTAAACCCCAGCGTCATCGAGGTGTAGTATCAGCATGTCTATTTATTCGTGTGTCTGTATGTCACAGCAAAATTCTGTCATCTTTATACTAAAGCGTTTATTACACCTTCCAATTTGTTGGAACAACTTTCCTAAGGATGGCGATCTGAGATCGAATAATGGAAAAATTTATTGATCGATCTCGAGTAGAGAATCGATTTAGTGAATTGATTGCGGACACCCAAAGTGGAGTTTCCACTATATTTGTATTGGTAAGAACGCAACTATAAAATAATGAGTTAGCATGGAATTTTTTAATAAATTATACATACATATATCGAACACTGTCGAGACCTTAGCGCTTTCGGAGCCAGATTTAGCGCTTTTTTGAGTCGTCTAACTTTTATCTATCCCATGCAAAATTTTAAAAAACCGTAGAACGATTTATGAGTGCCTGTCGTCTATTCACTGGATCGATTCCCTGCTCGAGATCGAATGATCTATTCTTCCATTAATCGATCTCAGATCGCCATCCCTAGGAAAGTTATCCCAACAAATTAGAAGGTGTAAAGGCCACTTTAGGTACTGAGCTGTTTGGTACACAGATACAAATTCGTAACCTAAATCCGATAATGGAAAAAAAACTCTAAGTTAATGCGGGTCCGACATGCATTTAGGCGATTTTTTCTTAAACTTGCAGTCGGATTATTGTTTCCATAATTACAAAATATCATGTATATTTTGTAATTATGGATTTACAAAATATACGTGACTATTAACTTACCTTCCAAATTGGATACATACGTAGAACTCATTATGTTTGTATACATCTGTTCGCGACGCTTTGTAATTTAATTAGGCCTAGTTTCTGATATTACCATTTTCCCAATGGCAGTGTTCACGCATGCGCCAAGGTTGCCGTGTTTGTTGACGGCTGCGCATTATATAAATCTTTAAAAAGAGCTCGTGTTTTTAAAAGGAAAAGGATGTAGAAACGATAAGAAATGAAAAATTAAGTCAATTCATATGAAAACTACTGAATTGCACATTTTGCATACAGAGTGGTTGTCTCTGGTTTTAACACAAATTAACGCTATTTGCTAGCACCCTGCGAGGAAAGCAATAGTAGTTGGTGAGCATTTGCCTCCCCTGTAGCCCCCCCCATCTTAGGAGTACTTTAGCACGGTTCGAGAAAATCTCCGGTGCGTTCTGTATAATCCCAGAGCCCCTCGAAGATGCGTGATCGCATGAATTGTAGTGGGTTTTAATCCACTACAAGGCATGTAGGCCCAAACAATTCGGTGTTATCCCCAGGGGTTTTAAGTTTTTCCTGTTTTACCAAAACAAAAATCACCTAGGTTTTTAGGTTTTTTCTAGGTTTTTTTGGTTAGGTCATCTGCTTTCCACCTTGCTTATAGGTCAATTTAGGAAACGATTTGTTTTCTAGTCTGAGTGTTACCGCGAGCTCCCTCAGTTCGTGTGGTTTCTACAACAGAAGCACTGTGTTTAGTTTGTATTACGATCAAGGGTAATGCAATTAGTGTAATTGGATTATTTATTAAAAAATAACATGGAAACAAAGAGATTAAATCTCTTTCCACTGCTTTCTACGCCTGTACTCTAACTGTTGCTCCTCAGTTCCGCAGCTATAGCTACTTACAGAGAGACATACATGAAAAACACTTTGTTGTATTGATTTTGTTCGATGCCGCGGCCGTTGAAATGGTACGACATCGTCTTATGGAAACTTTCCCGTTTTCCAGCTTTGAACACTGTGTTATCATTATATGAAAATTAGCAGCAAAAATAGTAATTTATTTTCTCAAAAAATATGGCTTATGGTGTTGGCTTATACACAAAGATTGATTTAAATTTTTAATTAAGTCATTATGGCTCCATGTAAATTGACGATGTAATAAATCCAATACAGAGAATGCCCAAAGAAAACAAGTTCTTTTCTATCTTTTGTTCGAATCGAACTACATGTTCGGTATCTATTAAAAAAACGGGGCACTTTGTATTGCTCGGTATCTATGTATTCCTCACAGATTCTTTCTCTTTCTCTTCTTTTTATTTCTGAGAGAATTGAATTGAACGCGAATTTGAATCCTGCCATGTGGTCAGTTTTTTTTCTATTTAGAGTTCCGTAACTCAAAAGAAAAAAGGAACCCGTGTAGGATCACTCCGTTGTCCGTCTGTCTGTCAAGACTCTCTTCCTCGGAACGTGCAGAGATATCGAGTTCAATTTGTATCAAATACCTACCTATGTTTTCTTTATTTAACATTAATGTACTGAATACAACTTTTTCTTCGTCCGATAATTTATACTGCGGATATACATACGTATTGAAGAGTTCCAGTAATATTATTCTCCAACAGACACTAGGCTACTTTTTTCAGGGTTCCATACTGAAAACGAAAAATGAAATCCTAATAAGGTCACTCACGTGTCTGTGCGTCTGTTTGACTGTAATACACGATTTTCTCAAAGGTCTAAAATAAAAGTTGAAATTTGGTATAGTGTACGATACGCGGTATGACACAGTTGCACGACAGTGTTATTGTAAAAATGAAGAAAAGAATGCTTGGATTTCTTGGATGGTTAATGCACATAGAAAGAATGAGTGATGAAAGATTAGCAAAGAAAATTTACAGAGTGAAAGTGAATGGTCGAAGAAGCCAAGTAATACAAAGCCTGACTTATGAAGATCAAATAGCCAGAGTATTAGCTGACAGAAATGTCTAAAGTACCCGCATACCTAGCCAAAAATGTGTGAGAAGAATGATGAGATTCGAAGAGGCGAAAGATGTAAGGACCGCGACGCTTGCCGCTCCGTCCTCCTTGACTACCCCGTTAGAGATACAGCGTGAAGATATGTATGTATGTATGTATGTATGTTACATATTGTTGACTTTAACATTAAAATATTTGAGACCTACCTAGATTCTACCTAGATTTTACCGTAGATCTCTGGAACTACTAGAAAAGTATAACATAAATCCTAGATCTCATAGATGTTCAGAAAATATGTTTAGAAATATACAATTTTGTAAATATAGCATGGAACCTTTTTTACGTGAGTCTACTCGCACTTGATCAAGTTATTGCAACAAGGTCATTGAACTCAATGTCTTTTTGTGAACAGTTAAAACCGCTTAATAAAAATTTCGTCGAGCCTTCACCCGTTGTCTCTAGCTGTCGACATTTTCAAAAGTCCACCCTCACGGCAAATGTGGGACGAACAAAATCAATAGAGGGTGGCGGGAGGGGGTGGCTAAGTGAGTGAAACAGATCGGTCGACGAATGTCGGCCGCAGTGGACACTGGCCTCTTTAGTACCGCACGCTTAATATTGTGATCTAGCTATTTCGGGTCCGGTTATCAAATAACCAAACCCTGTACTTCGTCATATGCAAGTCCGTCTGTATTTTTAACTACACGCCATCCTCTATTCAGCATGAACAGAGAAATAAGACAAAGTAAAATTACGCCTCAGCGATTTATCTGCACTTACAAAGAAAACTCAGACACATTTATAATTTACACCCACATATAGAGTTGCTGACTATACTATTGACAGGTTATCCGAAATACCGTACTGTGAGACATAATTGTGACGATAAAAAGTTGACACTTCTACTGCACCTATGAACTCAGAATAACACGTACATAAAGGTAAACTACTCAATTACACACTTTATCGATTAGAATTTACAAAAACAATATACGTACCTATGTGTAATCTATTCTTTTATACTACATATAATAAAATCATCGACTTTCTTCGTTTGCAAGCGCATCATGAAAATACCAGTTATTGAATTCAAAAATCTAATTTCTGAAAAATATGAACTCTATATCTGAGTAACAAATAGTGTACATTATATCGAAATTAACCCACTCAATCAAGAGATAAAAAAAAACGAGCGAGCCTTACAGTAGTCGTATATGATGTGTAACATCTGACATCTCACCTTGGTAATAAGCAACATTAACATTATACTCGTATCCTGAAATAAATGATTTCGGTCGGACGGTCAACTCTACCACCGCGCGCGCTCATTGGTCAAATGAAATAGCGCGCGTTCATTGGTCTAATCAAATAGCGCGCTTTCCCGGCTTCCTGTTACACACTTCCGTCCCTTTTCACGAAATTTCCCCCACGGATTGCAGGAAAGCGAAAGGAAAGTTGTTACATATCAAAAATTTCTTAGAAACCTCACAGGGCAACACGTCGCAGGGAAGAAATGCTTTTAGTATTTACAATGGAAATATTACATATTTAGAAATAAAACTTAGAAGGCGTTATGTTTTGTCCGAATCAAAATAAATAAAAAATACCTCTGGCAATCTAACAGCAGTCATTCAAAATTAATATACAAAGATAATTTATTAAACTCCGAAGTTGGCTGTCAACAAGGTGATGCTCTCGGTCTAGCTGTCCTCAGTTTGGCTGCCGATCCTGGCATTTTTAATAGGTATAAATTACAAATTTAATATTTGGTATCTTGACGACGGAACAACAGAAGCAATTACTGTTTTAGATGGCCCTGAAACTCTCATTCAAAGGTTTAATTGGCTTAGAATTAAATTTTTCTGTGAACTCTTTGCTTCCGATTCTGTTCCGATTATTAAAAAAAATGAAATAATTCATAAATTTAACAGTCTGGCACCAAATATTAGTCTAAAGAATCGCTGTACATCCTAGGCGTTTCTGTTTTAGAGGACTCCATATATACTCTGCTTTATCAATGATCAAATACAAAAATTTTGCCCGTCTTCAGACAAACTTTTCAAAATTAATTCCTACATGACTCTCCTCATTGTCCGCTTTTGACTTTTCGTTCTACAATTTACCTTCGTTGTTCTTCCCTTGTCTCAGCTTTTTAAATTTCAACCCCTTTTGATATCTGTAAACAATGTTTTCCAAATTCATTATCTAAAAAATTAAATTGCTCCTTTGATAATGACTGGGTCTGGAATCAAGCCTCACTTCCTATCTGCTATGGAGTCCTGGATATACGCAAAGTCTTGAGTGTCACTGCTTGCTTATCTTTCGTACGGAAGCACGGAAAAGCACATTATAAGCACGGAAAACCTTTTCCTATCTGTAATTCGCCCTTCCTTAAGATCGTTTGGCGTGCCGTGCTTGACTGATGCTCGAAATGCCTGATTAAGTGATTATCCGAGTACTAACCTGCTTACCTTGACCTTTTGTCAGAAACAATGTGATGAGCCTTTATGGAAAAGTGTTCATTTACAACTTTTAGATTCTCGTAGTACCGAAACAGATCGGTCTCACCTCCAGGCTGTTTCTGAAAAGGAGCCAGGACACTGATTTCAGGTAATACCTTCGAAAAACTTAGGAACCTTAATTGGCAATACCACACTCTCTCTCATAGTATCCCTTCGTCTGGTAGCCAGGTCTAAACTTCCTCACCGTTACCGCTGTGTCGATGTACAAGGTCACCACGGTTTATCCTGCTTACGTAGTGCCAACCGCATGTCACGAAATGCTGCCTTGAATGACGTCATTCGAAGGGCTTTTGTCGCCGCTAGCGTTCCTGTAGTCTTAGGACCTGTTGATATTGTGCGCGGTGACGGCACTGGTCCTTGGAAACTTGGAAGATTGCTGGTGTGAAACGCCACTTGTGTCGATACGCCTTCAGTTTCACATGTACTGGCGACTTTCTAGTCAACAGGTGCCGCAGCCAGCACTGCCGAGAACTTGAGGCGGCGTTTGCAAATCTCTCTGGCAACTTCATATTTACGCCCTTTGTGGCCGAAACTTTGGTTAACTGAGCCCCTGAAGCCCATCAGCTGGTTTCTGATATTTGTAAGAATTGGTCGAGACTTCGAGAGACCACTGGGCTGGCAGTTTCTTTCGCCAACGAATCAGTTTGGCTATTCCAAGAGGTAATGCTGCTAGTCTGCTGGTCACCCTAGGTAATGACAGCTTTTTAAGCGGCAACTTTGAGGAGGTCTATTATTTAAGATAATGTCTAATTTGAAGTTTAAGCATTGAATTATACGTTACACTAGAATAGTACATCAAAACAATAATCGTGGCTCTACGCGCTGGCACAGCGGTGTTAATCGTAGCGCTACGCGCTGGCAGAGCGGTGTTAATCGTAGCGTTTCGCGCCGGCAGAGCGGAGTTAATCGTGGCGCTACGCATTAGCAGAGCGGTGTTAATCACAACGCTACGCGTTAGCAGAGCGATATGAATAGTGGCGCTACGCGTTGGCAGAGCGGCGTTAATCGTTACGCTACGCGTTGGCAGAGCGGTGTTTATCGTGGCGCTACGCGTTAGCAGAGTGGCATGCTTATTACGTAACTTGGAGACAGCATGCGACAGCCAATATCGCGCGATATCTGCTGTCAAAACGAGAATTTGTGTAATGTTATTTGTAGTGGCGCTAAATCTAACGAGAAAAGTGCGTTTTACGGTCATAGAATAATAGATACGCAATTGTCATAAATTATACTAATTTTTTATTACAATTAACCACCGATCGCGCAGTGATCGCATGGCTGTCGCTATCTGCAAATTTTTAGGTGGGTAATAACCCGCGGTGTAAATTGGTGCGATACGCGTTAGCAGAGCGGTGTTAATCGTGGCGCTGCGTGTTAGCAGAGCGGTGTTAATTCTGGCGCTACGCGCTCCAGAGCGGTGTAAATCGTGGCGCTATATAGCTGGCAAAGCGGTGCGCGGGGACTGTCGATGTCGCTTTGCCGCATGTAAAAGCGAGAAATGCTATTGTGTCGTCGCTCCTATTGGCCAAGACCTGCTTATGAGTTTTAATTTTATGCATAATAAAATAAGTTTAAGTAATTAAAAACCTGTTTTAAACGTATACTTTGCAGTCCAATATTAAACTGAGCATAAATTTTTTTATTATTTTTATAAAACTATTACACAAGTGCTTTAAATATGAAAAGGAGTAAAATGTGCTACGTTGTTCACTGCACAAGCGTCGAATTGAAAGTGAGCCAGGTGTGGTTCCCAAGCCTCAGTTGAGTGGAACATAGCGATTATTTCAAACACTTAATCTAATCCTACATAGATATTGTTGGCACTAAGCTTCTACTGTGGGTACCACACAACGAACTGAGGGAGCTTGCAGTAACACTCGGACTACAAATTGACTTAGAAAAGTTCTTTTCCTAAATTGACCAGGGGCTGCAGTCCCGATATAGCGATTATTTTCGTAAACTACCGATCTACAAAAATAACGAAAAAAATCGCGTGCCATAACGATAAGCATGAACACTTTGCGAGCTGTCAAATTTGATCGTAGAAACATTGTCAGCAATCATAAAGTTGACAGATTCGATATGATTCCAATCACAATCGATAGTTTTAATGTAGAGACTCAAAAATCGTTAAAAATTAATCGTGTCACTTATCAACCGCAATCGGTCGTAAAGCGATCGCTATCTACGTCAAGACTGCAGGGACAGGAATCGAACCCGGTTCTTTGGCTTGCAAGTCTGATCGATACATAACCACCACGCTAATGGACTAGTCAATATATTAATATCGTATGTACACATGTATCGTATGTATGTACACACACTTACATGGAATTAGAAGCTAAATATATTACTTAAATGGTACACATAGTAATATGTACATATGGCACATAGTAGATTATGGTGAGCAAATACGAATATGGGCTACCCTTACATCACATCTCAGTTTGCGAAGCCTGTCTGAATCAACAAGTATGAATCTACTTGGACACCTATTCATAGCCTGTATCAGAAACTGTATTATTGCTTACTTTTTGCTAATTTTTATTTCACAAAATATTTGATTCTATCAGTCGATTTTGGTTCTAACTTAAAAAAAACGCTTAGAAAAAAAAAAGACATACAACCGAATTGAGAACCTCCTCCTTTTTTGGAAGTCGGTTATATTAAGTGTTTATATTAATATCTTCACAATTCAACTCTACAATAAATATAAAAATAAATAAAAAAATATAAATGATATTAAGATCGTAAAAACACAGTTCCAAAACTGACGAAAATATCAGAGGCAGGTGCATACCTTGGCAAGGATAATGAGGAAAGAGGTAAGAACTACGATGGTTAGTGTCCCGTCCTTTCAGATTACCTCGTTGGGTACCTAAATAACTAGATGTTTAACGTTGTGCACACTAACAATAAAAAAAAATTTTGTACAAATATCATAAACTATGAATACGATTCTTTACCCTTGGCTAGAAACTGAACACACACGCTCACCATACTCACACACATAAAGCAATATTGGATTTTGTTTATGCAGAATGGCTTCCCTCTGGACCTGTTAGCTAATGTTAAGGAGATTAGTAATTAGAATGAGCGAGACGATTAGAAAAGATTTTAGTTAGAGTAAAATGGAGATAACGCGACGTTTCCTGTGTGAATATTTTATCGCTGTTAATATATCGCTGTTAATATTTTCGAAAGTGAGAATAACGTTAACGTCGACAACAGTGTGTAAGATATGAACATGATCCCGCTCGCGATGTCGTCTGCTTAAGATTTACAAATAAGCTTCGTGGGTTCCATAACTAGTTAACCAAATTACTAATTTCTCCATATGTCAGAGTCGAATTTTTCTGTCATCTTTGTATATTTACTAACTCGAACTAGGAGTTATAACGAATGGAGCCATAATGAGTTGCCGGTCGTATCACTGTGTGTCAAACGTATATTTGTCTGTCACACTAAGAGAAAGTTTGGTAATTTCGCACTGTTCAATATAATTCGTGTCAGCTCTTGACCGACTCGAAGTACAAAACTTGTAGTATTGAAATAATTACTTGCAAAATAGTCGTAAATCTTAAGTGTTTATGCTACTGGTATTCACAAAAATAAAAATATGTCAAGTTCAGCTTTGTACTGTTATACTGTGATCCTTCTCTAGTCACGCGCATTAGAATCTAGAACCTAGGTCAAGAAAAACTGGAAACGCTTTTACAGCAGACCTCCGTCCATTACGATTTTTCGTCCGAGTTTACTAAGCTAAAATTTGGTTTAGTAACTAAATTGATAATCTAAAACTAGAAACGAGAAGCTAAAAAATAATTAATAGCTATATTTAGGACCAATTTTGTTTCTT
Source organism: Zeuzera pyrina (assembly GCA_907165235.1). Taxonomy (NCBI): domain Eukaryota; kingdom Metazoa; phylum Arthropoda; class Insecta; order Lepidoptera; family Cossidae; genus Zeuzera; species Zeuzera pyrina. Next base: position 5,685,298 of record OU015639.1, read on the forward strand.
TTTAGTTCAACTTTAACTGACTAAATTAAACTACTGGTTTGCCCGAAATTCCTACGGAACACTTAAGCGCGTCGGGCACGTTTTTAATCGGTTTTTCTTTTGTTTCTTACTACCTCTACCTTTTTACCTACTCACCTTCGTCTTTGTAAATGTATATAATGCATATTATAAGGGAAAGTTTAGATCTGTTTAAAAAGGAACGCGATTGTGATAAAATATAAAAAGCAGAGCTTGTTTGAAAATTTATATTAAATACAAAAGTCGAGTGGGTCATTTTTGGATACCTATAAGGCTCCTCAAGAAGTCCCTCAATTAACGAAAAGAGATTGAAACTTGTTATTAAACGGACACATAGATTGAAAAATAACGTAAAGTACAAAAAACTATTTCAGCGAAAACAAAACTACACATTGAAGATAATCTTCTCTGTGCAAGGAAATCTCAGATTCGAGATATCCTTTTCCTTTATCTAGCTCCTAGAAAAAGGATCGATATTGATATGTAGAATATTGTGTACAATGACAAGGAAAAAACGCGCTCGTACGGGCTCGTGTAATTTCAACTGAATCGTTTTTAAAAACTAACAACTATGAATATCAATTGTTAAATCGCAAATAAATGACGGTGCTGCCATCTATTAGTGATTATGAATGTAAGATTTAATCACGAATCACTGACAATCACTGACAAAAGCGAAAAGCTATACATGCATTCACTGAATTTCTGAATACAGGCAGTCCTCGTACTTACGGCATGTTAGGTTCTCGAAATACGCGACGTAAATCAAAACGACGTAAGTCGAGACATATTTTTTCATATGTTTACATGTAAAACTCAAGGGTTAGGATCCACACGGACTCGAAATTTAAAAAAAAACTGCATTTATAACAAAGGATATACATACTTTATTATCAAAAGTAAGTTCTTAAAATAATTATATATGCACTTATGAAATTGCTAGTTATTTTTGGTATTTGTGTGTCATTAATTTTAATAATAATTATAAAACTTTAATATGTAATCAAAATATGTAATGAAAAATAATAAATTAAACTTTTGGCTTAAAGAAACTATCAATTCTAGATTGCTTCGCTTCTTTCTTCTTGCTATCATACAGATCTTGGTAACACTGATAGGCTGTACAAATTTTGTTATTAACGTTGAAACTTCTCTCAAAATTAGGATCATTGTTTTCAAAAATTTCAACAAGACAAGTGAATTCTCCTATGCCGGAAATCGAAACAAATGACGTATGCTTGAGGAATAGTGTCAAAACATTGTTCGACGTAACTTGAAACGACGTAAATCGAAACGACGTAAGTCGAGGACTGCCTGTATTGTATTTTTAGATAGTAAAATTTTATTGAAAAATACCTACTTCAATAATTGCCAAAATTTAATTATAAAAGTATGTGTATCGTATTCATAAAGTTATTTTTGTAATTGAGTTTTGAGTTGTAAAGGATAGTTATTTTGTACTTTTCAATGTTTTTTTTAAGGCGGTTTAATTTTTTCCTTAATTTTTTTCTATTTTTCCCTTTTATTGACCTTGACCTAAATAAATATCTAGGGCAGGTCTAGAACTAACTTCTTTCTAATTCTAGAGCGCAAAGACATGCAAGAGAATTATCTATATAAATAAAGGTTACAAGCAGTTCGCGTCCAAGCACCACTATCGGTGAAATTTAAATGGGACTACTGTCATTCAATAATTGACGAAGTTATTGGTGAACATACTTAAAAAAAATACATACAGACGAACATAGAACCACCTCCTCTTTTTGAAGTCGGTTAAATATAAAACCTAAGAGAGTTTCTTGTCGCTTTTGAAGTGCACATTTTTTCTGAATCAATGGTACCTATATTTGAAGCAATTTGTAAAATATTGTGTTTACTTGAACAATCAACATCACCATCTAGATATTCTAGATCTACTTCTCCATTTATAAGACTAAATACTTCGACAAAAGAATCCATGAAAAACATTTGATAATTCGTAATTCGTATATTTTTGGCTCTCTTGCGCCACTTGTTAATCGACTCGTGTTCCACCTCTCAACGAGGCATCATCAGTAAATTCCAGTGAACTGGAGACTACTTTATTAAAGTAACACCTCAGCCTATTCAAAACGACGTTATTTTGAAGTGGCGTCAAGATATGACTTTACGTCTTAATTATCTGTCTACCCCCAAGGTAAAATAGTGTGAAATAACGAGTGTATACGAGTAATATAATTACACTTGGAGAGACAATCGCTAGTCGTTACACCTAATCGCGGCCCTTAACAATACATAGGAACTAAGGTATTCAAAACATGACCTATTCACTATTATTGTAGAAGGTCATATGACAAAAGCATTTGTTTTTAAATCTAGCCTCGTGTGAGAACAATCTAGGTTTTGTTTTGCATCTAGCTAGTCAAAAGTTATATTATCAAAACCTAGTTATAATGGTTGTTTTCGATAGAACATCCGATGTCCTATCTTTGCGCTTATGATGATGTCAGAATGTGCCACTGTTTCTTTTCTAGAGTGCAGTTCAACTAACAAATTCATTTATTGGCAGTCCATATCTTATTCTATGTAAATAAAAATCATTTGCCTCCTATATAAAAGATGTTGACAGTTGAGAACAGCTTGACAATTGGCTGATTTTTTTGTTGTGTTTGTAATTGTCAGGTAGTATTTTTGAATGACGTCGGGTTCAAACAGCTCATAGCTTTTTTAATGCTGATTGATTCAGTTTCATGTAAGCATCATTTTATTGTATCGACTTCAACTAAAACTTATGAAATTATTCTATCGTTTTATTCAGGCGTTTGGAAAAGGTTAAAATTAATTCGAAAGATTCCAACACATAGATATATACGTACAGGTAAAGTCATGTAATAAAAATCTCGTAATAAAAAAAATATTATAGAAGTATTGTTTCTTTTTTTAATCAAACCAATGTTTTAATAAACGAATTAATAACAATTTAACACAACTAAATTAAAGCCCCGTTTGCAATATTTAGGAAATTCATTATTTTACCATTTTTGTAGGTCAGTATGTTGTACTATTTACCTAATAAATTCGTATTTGACTGTCAACGTATTTAATTCGGTATTTGTCAGCATGAAAAATAATTAAGTGAACCTATAGTCATCACTACGTGCTTGCAACTTGTTTAAATCAATAATAATTATAAGCGAAATTACTACGATAGAAATAAATATTGTTCATCAATTATCGAAATTATTAGGGTTCCGAACCTTTCAGGTCGCAGACATAAATACTGACAAAAGCGAGTCAGACACACATTACAAAAGGTTGTTTAGCAGTATCGGACAAGTAGAAGTTAAAAAGAAATGTGTCCAATACTCATTGTTAAATTTTTTGATTCTCCATTTCTCATTTTGAGTTATCCCCCAATTTATGTTTCCGATACGTAGCGTGGTGATACACATCTCCGGCCGAAATATTCCGGATGGCGCACATTTGTATGAAGTTATGATCAGTACGCGCGGACCATAAAGTTAGTATAGTTATAGTATAGTTACTGGCTGAATAGAAGAACAAAAACAAGTTGTCAAACCAGAATTGAATTGCACTTGAGTGCGTCAAAGGAGATGTAAGATTTTCGGCTCGCGCTTTGTACGCTATTTAGAAAATCGAGGAAAAATCTAAAGGATGTTAGAAAAATAGTGAAATTGCAATTTTTATTATATATTTTTAGTACAAGAGCAATATTTTATTATTTAACAGGGCTATACGGACAAGTATGCCATAACGAGTTCGTTCCAAAACTAAATGCGAAGTATTCAATTTACTATCAAACTGGTGTGATATGTAGGTATATTATTAACAAAGTAATGATAAAAAAATCTCATCAATTAATTTATTCTTTACTAAACAAAAATACCTACTTACCTTTGTAAGCTTTCAGTGCAACTATTTTTAATTTGTTGAAAACATGTGTAGTTGAAAATGTCTTCGAGTTGTGATGTATGAATATACTTTGAACGTCGCGGACGTCACGAGTCAAATCGGTCAAAACGCTGTCAAAAACTATGGAGCACAGATTTAGTATTTGTAGCAAGCTACAGATGCGACAGTCGCTTTACCGTAATTGTTATGTATTTCGTTTTGGCGCTACTATCGCCTACTTAAATGTTCAGGTTATTTTTTTATCACTTTATTCCTATTAACCAAGCTTGATAAAATACAACACCATTTTTGATGTGCTGACTAAAATCTCTGCAATTCACACTTTTGATTTGGTTGATCGGTTTCCCGAGACTTCAAAGACTTCATTTCCTGTTAATTTTTTTATACCCTAAACTGGAATGTGGATATGTTCAAAATGTGAACAGTCCACTGTTTGAGATTTTAAATAGGTTTCAACAGTTAAGACCTGCAATATAATTTGTTACAAAGAGTACTATTAATTAACTATTAAAAGTGGAATACGTCGAATATGTCATTGACGCCATCTTTTTTAGGTAAGGTGCTGCCTATGATATGTACAGTTAATACTTTTGTAGGAAAGAACTAGGTTAATATATACCGAAACCATAATTAAAACACTTTTAATTAATATTAAAGTTTCTAAATTATAAGTGTACAAAGTGCAGGCCGGAGCTCCATATATTCGTGGAACGTTTCCTTTGTCCTTGAGTGAGTGTTTTTAGAGATGTCTTGGCACTATTGACATTATATCGATGGCTTGCAAACAATCACACTCAAAATGATGTGGACGAACAGCCATAAGCTTAATATACTAGCGTAATTAACTTAGTGCACCATATAATAGCGTCACCTAGAATTACTTTCTCTTTAGCGTGAAATGTAGCTTTTTTAATTTGTTGTGGAATTTTCATAAAAACATTTATTTTTTTACTTTACAAGTTTACACATAACGCAGTTTTACGGTGCATACATACGACTGCGTGATACTGAAACGTATTTTACAAACAAATGTACCCATCGAAGCGTACAGATTAAGTGTTTTACGGATGTTGGGCGTACACAATTAAACTTTGGATTGTAGACCACGCTGGTTCTATAGATATTGTACAATAAAGTAATTTCAGTCTACCGACACTTAAGCAGTACTTATTTTGACATGCGCGGTAAAATTAATACGCTGTCAATGTTATAAAGTTCTCAGGTACAATAAATAATACATTGTGCAAGGGACGAAGGCGAACAAAATTTAATTATACCTGCTAAACCTTTTTATAGACGACAGTGATGTAAGACAACAACTTTGTCCCGGAAAAAGAATAATATTGTTTCTATTAATTTTATAATAAAACATTTTTATTTATTTTCAAATTGTTATTTTTTTTTAATTCTATTTCTTGTTTTGCTGCTTCTTCTTGATCTTTTATTTTAATTGTGAACATTAATTTATTAATTTTATTTTCAATTAGCGCAAATGATTTTGGCTGTGATGTTGAAGGTTCTCGCGAATTGTCTCTGTATACGACGCCACAGTTCGCTTGGGGGCTGAGATTTACGTTCACCTGTAACAAGATATAACTCTATAACAACAACACACATTATAACAACCTGTACACATTTAACACTGTTGGACAAAGGCCTGCTCTAAAAGGAGTAAATCGTCCTAATCGCCACGTTTGGAAGAAATGGGGTAGTAATTCATAGGCGGTAGTCACTACCACAAGGAAAATTCACCAAAAGAAAAGCTACATAATGCCAGCAATAACTACAAATTAGCTGCTATTGCAAATATTAATGCGTTACTACGTAGGTACTGTAATACATATAAACAAATACCAACCGCAACCGGGACAAATTCTGTAAACATAGATTCTTTCTTCAAAATACGTCTGCAATTTCTTTGGATGAAATGTTAGGCTTGAAATGTCTGCTACACACCAATGAATTTTTGTGAGGCTCCCAGTCTATTCCATTTAGCAATGGTATCTATTTTTATCGAAGAACTCTATTAACAGGAAACGTGAGAATTATTGACAAACATCAAATTATTTTTTTAATATTACTAACTATTAATATTAATAACTACGTTAAATAGATACAAAAAAAGTTTTATGATAAGAAAGGTTTTATGTTTTCACTATCCTAAAAATAACATGGACAGAGACCGTTTAAAAACAAAATATTATTATTGAAAATATCGACTTGTGGATAAAAGTTCAATCTCTACGATGAACTTTTCAGATTCGCAGAAAATAGATGATTTATTGCGTGTTATTAAAGTATAATTAAGTAATTTTGACAATAAATACAATGAAAATAAGAGTAATGAAAATGGTACTGCGTATTTTGTATTTACTTACCTGTGAAACGTTTCTTTGTTCTGGTTACTGTTGTAAGCTTCATCACTATTTAACACAAAACACGATACCGTTACTATTTGTGTTGATTTTGTAATTAAATTTAGCGCGATTGCGAAAAAATTCACAAAATCAGGTGACTTTTAATTTGAAAGAAGACTAACGAAGACTAAATAGGGTTCAAACAGGTTCTACGAACATTTTGTTTCTGACTTTTTCCATTGCCGTTTCATCCGTTTCCATAAGAACCGCACGCTTATTACGTAACTTGCAGTCAGTATTAGATATCCAGTATCGCGCGATATCTGCTGTCAAAACGAGAATTTGTGTAATGTAATTTGTATCGTGGTGCTAAATCTACCGCGATAAGTGCGTTTAAGGGTCACAGAATAATAGATTCGCAATTTTCATACACGATATCAATTTTTTATTACAATGAATCACCGGTCGCGCAGTGATCGCGTGGCTGTCGCTGTCTGCAAATTTTTAGGTAATATCCCCGTCGATTTGCTGGCGCACACTTTGTTCGTCTATTACGCTAGTATACTATGTTTATCGCGTCGACACACGCAAAGTGATTCCGATCCGAAACCAGACGGAAAAAGGTACACCACCGGAATCAGCCGTGCCGGCAGTCTGTCGTCTTTCCGTCTGGCGCCGAACACTACATGTGAAATTATATGTGTGGTGAAACACTCAATCAAAATTCCATCCGGAATTCTAAGTTGAACCTTAAAACACACTATGGGATTCAGCCAAATGGTGCAATTTTAAAAACTTTGTATTTTTCCTCTTCTTTTTCAATAATAAATACAGAATAAGTTATTGGTTCATTATGGCTACAAATATCAGTAGACTGCTTGTATAAAATAAAATGTGACTGAAAAAAGAAACGTCGGGGAGCCGAAAATCGGCTCGTCTAAAAAACAATCACGTTTAGACTCTCTATTATTAAAAACAAATGAAAATATAAATTGTAGTAAATAAGTGCACTTTATCGCAATCAATCTCTTTCAAATTTCAAAAAGTATGACGAAGAATTTCGCGTGTTTACTCTTGTCCAAAACTATGGATTCGAATAAAGTTCTCCTGTTGGTTAGCTTGGTTTTTATATACAAATTAATCAATAATTATTAGTTGCTAATGCACCGCCTACTATACGAGTTACTCATAACAAGCCCTATGTCGACTTTTACGACCAGCGTAAAAAGATAAGCAACTGACATTTGATTCGTCTCTCTCCCAGACATGCAGATCTGGAAGAAAATAATCTCTTTTTCTTCAAGACTAGCAAGGAAATAAAATAAAATATAACTAATCCATAATAACTTTTGATAAGAATACGTACCGTAGAAATCGAGTTTGAATAAACGTAGAGTGAATTGTCCAGCGAGATGGAGCGAATATCTGCATAAGCCTGGCCGTAGTTGGATAAACAAAAACGAAAATATAAGTCAGTGGTAGGCTTTAGAAGAGGCCTATGTCCAGTAGTGAACTGACCATGAAAACGCACATATAATGAAAAATAATCTTTAAAAATTGCGTCACCAGCAGAGCAGATACATCGCAATTCAGTAAATTCGCGAACGAAACACGAGTCCAGATTAAAACCAAATTTGTCTGGGAAAATGCAGCGACCTTGTCCAAATGCAGTGTCGTCTAGACGAATAATAATACATGACATACACAGCCACTTTATATGCGTATAAAAAAGGATTCGCGTTAGGTAAGGTTAGTAACAATGTGACTAGAAAACAGATCGCATAATGCTATATAATACAATGTTTTAACACACAGATATATAAACACTGAATACATTTTCTAATAATGTTAACAGACGGAAGGATTTAGATCTGACTGGACACCGGATTTGGTCTGCTGCGAAGCATATCTGCTCGTGGAACGAACACAAAATTATGATACTTATTTCTAGACAGCAAACTACAATGTGTAAGGTTGTGGTCCGTAATTGACCAAATCTGCAGGGTTATTACCTAAAAATTTGCAAGCAGCGACAGCCACGCGATCACTGCGCAACCGGCGATTATAGTAATATCTAATTGGTATTATGTATGACGATTGCGTGTCGGTAGATTTAGCGACACTGTATAAATTACAGTGTACGATTTCTCGTTTTGACAGCAGGTATCGCGCGATGTTTGGCTGTCGCATGCTGACTGCAAGTTAGGTAATTAGCATGCCACTAGTGTGAATCGATCGGACGAAATGAAAATTACATCAGCAGACTACAGACGGGCGGATATGGTTAGTGACGGACCAAATTCGATAATCAGAACCGAGTGCACAAAATAATAATTATATAGTCAGCAGACTACAAACATACGGATGTGGAAACAATGATAACAATTAGTCAGCGACTACTCTATAAACGTGCAGATGAGGTTTGCAGAAGATCAAATCCAGTGTCAAAACCGTTTCGGACACGATGTAATAATTATTATTAACTAGCTGTTGCTCACGACTTCATCCACGTGGAAAACGGGCCTGTATCCATCCTGAAGGTCCATTCTAAATGTAAATGAAATAATTTTTTAATTCGAATGAGTAGTTTCGGAGATTACCTCCTATAATCCTATATCCAAGCTAACAAACTTTACTTCTTTACAATATTAGTTTAGATTATAGTCAGTAGAGTACACACGTACGGATATGATTCTCGTGTCGCAGCGGACCAAATCCGAACGCTTAATGCCTAAGTTGCAGTCAGCATGCGACAGCCAAATATTGCGCGATATCTGCTACCAAAACGAGAATTTGTATACTTAATGTAATTACTATAGTGGCGCTAAATCTACCACGAAAAATGCATTTTACTGTCATGGCGCAATAGACACGCAATCATCATACCTGATACCGATTTTTTATTATAATTAGTCACCGGTCGCGCAATGGTCGCCTGGCTGTCGCTGTTTGCAATTTTTAGGTAATAACGCCGCCGGTAGTCTGAATAGAACAGACTCGATTTAATATAAAATGTATAGTCAGTAACTACTTTATATGTGTGGATATGGTATCAAATCCGACCGTCTGTTAATGTTATAACTCTTAGAGATACGTTCTTATTTGCAGTTACGTGGCTTCCGAATTTTGGAATATTTGAATGTCGTATTACAAGCTTAAAAAGGTTTATCAAAAAATCATAGACAAAAGCGGTTAAGTTTTATCTCGTTTGGAATACAGACGGTTCGGCACGTCATTAAAAAAAATGTTAGTTTCTAAATGTAATCTTTAGATCTATAATACCTACTGTTATATTTTTCCTCTAAACTTCTTTCTAGGTCCAATAGTTTCGAAGACAAAAGGGGAAAGGACGGAATGGTTTGACGAATAGTTTATCTATATTACTACGAATAATTTTGCTGAGAAACAGCAGGGCTTGCACTGTTGTGTTTTGGTTGGAGAGTAAAACAGCCGTTGAAATTTCTGACTCAAGAAGCGTCTTAGTCCTCAGGGTCGCCAACGCGTTTACAATCTGAAGTGCTTTCATTAACATCGCAAATCTCCATGAGCCTCAGTCACAGTATAAACGTAACAGTAGCATGTCTTCATAGAAAGCTAGCGTACGCGGTTTATAATGTGTGCGCGCAAATACGCACTTACCGTGGCACGCACACAACGACAATATTTTGGACGAATATGGGTAATTGTTGTAGCGCCAGTCGAGGTCGCACGCGACGCAAACATGCCGCCGCTTCCGTTTGTTTTTAATTCGTTCTTCCCATCGTCCCAAATACAAAAATATCTAAATCGCATGAACGTACGTATTACAAATTTACAATGTCCTTAAATACCTAAATAATTTTAGTTATTCAATCCTGACTAATCACTCTTCAACATAACTACAAGAAATTAAATTTGACAAATGTGATAAACTTATCCGTGTACATTACTTTTTATTATTATATACTAAGGGTGGCTTTCACCATCTATTTAAACTCGATTAAGGATTTGACATCTCGCTTGCACCAACTATTTCGTACTTGGTGCAAGCGAGATCTCAAATCCTTAAATCGAGTTTAAAAAATTGGTGCAAGCCACCCTTAATGTATAACTAAACGAGACGCTCTTCGTATCTCACACCCAACGCAACAGCCCTAAGTATCCGGCCAAGAGTAGACAATTCCGTTAGGCATGAGGCGGAAGTCAGCCTTCTTTTCTACATATTCTCTGCCTTAGTTTCCTTGTCATCAGATGAACTGTTTGCTCGTTGGTTTTCCATATAAAAATATTTTGACCAGTAAAAAAATGTGACATAACGCAATATATGAATATGGGTTAATTTATCAGTATGCAAATTTTAAATTTGTACGATACATCTTTTTATACGTACCATAACTCGCGATCCGCCTCAGCTTCGTACGGGTAGAAATTTTTTTGAAAATAAAATACAGTCCATGTTACTCGCTGATAATGTAGCTTTCTTTAGGTGGAAACATTTTGAAATCGGTTGAGTAAATTTTGAGTTTATCCGTTACATACAAACGAAGTTTACCTCTTTAGTTATAAAGAGGTTATTTATTATCGTCTTAAAATTACAAAAATCAAATAAATGGTTTCAATATAATAATAACGTTTTATAATAAACTAGCAGCTTGTCTCGATTTCGCCTGGATTGAATACATAATCTACAAGGTTATTGTGAAAGGGGATGTAAATCCGCCGGGGTTTCAACGTGTCATGACTGCTATATAGCAGATGTAATAATTACGGGATAGGTACGTATATTTTGCTTTCTATACAAAAAAAAGACCAGGCGAACGAAGTAGCGGGCAACACCTAGTAATTAATAAGAAAATCGTCTGCGATAGACGAGCAGTTGATCAGAATAATGGACGTATGACTAAAAAGTTCCGTATTTCCTTCGAAAAATCCGGTTCGTGACACTTTTTCGTCAACGCAATTCTGAAGCTGATTTTCCAATGTAATGAATGAGCTATTCACTGGGAATTTCGTTAAAATATATCGTCACATAATTCGGTTTCAAATCTACGCATTTGCAGTTCTGAATCACATAACTGGACATTCGTGTTATTAGCAGACTCGTGTTAAATAGCGTGAGTCATTACATTTTGTTAAAAATCGTTACTATGCGCTTTATCTATGACCTAAATTTATTTTTCGTATATTAATTTGGCCTCGTTTAATTAATTTGTTGTTAACGAAATAATAAATTGATTCAATAACAAATCTCTTGCCAAATCTTTTTTCGGATTGCACAAGGATTATTTATTATCGTCTTAAAATTACAAAAATCAAATAAATGATTTCAGGCAACTTCATTCATTCTTTAATAAACTAGCAGCTTGTCTCTATTTCGCCTGGATGGAATACATAATCTACAAGGTTATTGTGAAAAGGGATATAAATCCGCCGGGATTTCAACGTGTCATGACTGCTATATAGCAGATGTAATAATTACGGTATACGTATATTTTGTTTTCCATACAAAAAAAAATTCATTTAATAGAAAAAATGTGCAACCCTATCATTATGTCCTATTACACTATTATACATTACAAAGGTTTGCTAGTGACGTAAAAACCACAGTATAAACATAACAGTAAGATGTCTTCATAGGAAGCTAGCGTACGTGGTTAGTACGTGTGCGCGCTAATACGCAGGCGTCGTGGCACGCACACAACGGCAATATTTTGGGCGAATATGGGTAATTATTGTAGCGCCAGTCGGGGTCGCACGCGACGCATATACATGCGTACGCTTTCATTTGTTTTTAATTCGTTCTTTACATCGTCACAAATACGAAAATATCTAAATCGCTTATACGAACGTATTATAAAGTCCTTAGATGCCCAAATAATTTAAGTCATTCGAACGCAGTTATCATTTTTCAACATAGCTACAAGAAATTAAATTTACCAAACACGGAAAAGTTATCCGTGTTGTTTTTTATTACTATGTACTAAATATACAACTAAACGAGACACTCTCCGTATCTCACATCCAACGCAACAACCCTACGTATCCGGCCAAGACTAGGCAATTACGTTGGGCACGAGGTGAGAGTCGGCCTTGTTTTCTAGATAATCTCTGTGAAAACGCTGATATTAGGGTTTCCTTACCTTTATTTTTTTTAACTTTGAGGTATTACACTAGAACTATTGACTTTTGGCGAAATTTTAGAACGCAAGTTTTCTGCTGTTGCCATGGATATTTTAAAACCCTTTCGCATTTACCCATTCGTCCGCAATAACCTTATATAGCATCTGGAATAATGGACTTTTCAAATGGTGAAAGAATTAATGGGCGAAATGATTAGAAACTTACGAAATGCGCTCTCTCTCTCTCTCGTTATAATCTTCTTTATATCTTTATTCTTCATTATAACAATGAATGTTTGTTTGTATGTTTGACCTCTATGCGTTTCTAACCATTCATCTGATTGTGATGAAACTTTATTGAGTGGTTCTGTGTGCGCCCGAGAAAGTTTCTAAATCATTTAATTTAATAAATAAACAAGACAAAATTATTTAAAAAACAAAATACCCTAGTGCATTTCACAATTATTATTAGTTATTATATATTTAGAATTGGATATTTTTACCTTTCATTTGATACCCATATTGTTTATACATTTCTCCCTCTACTTTCTTTTTTTCGGGCGCCATATTGAAATTTTATACCCTATGTCACTTACACAATTAATACGTTAGAGTAGTACGTCTATGATTAAGACAAATCTAATGACACTTCGTACGTTAAAATCCGTCAACCCGTTTAGGGTACAGAGAGTGCAAAGAAATGGACATACAGACATACATACATACTCACATACATACATATGTATATACACTCGAAAAACATAACCCGTAAAAACTACACGAACGAATAAATTTCGTTTGTTGTATGGTACCCATAATAGTTTAGGATCACACAATTGAGTAGTTGGCCACTAATCAAATCAGTTACTTTTTTAGCATCTGTTAAAAACATTTTTTTTCTTGAGAATTATTCGAAATTATGGATGTTGATGTCATAATTTCTCTCTGCCATTAATTAATTTTTTATAACAATAATGAAATTTAAAAAAGAGTTTTTAGGATTGCGTAACGAAATGGAAAAAGGATGGAAAATTGCAAATGTCCGTGGGCCGCAGACCATTTACCACCAAGTAGACTCTGAACGTTTGTCTACCACCTGGTATAAAAAAAAGTTTTTATTCAGCTATGATAATTAACTTCCTGCTAAAACGGTTCGTAAAGACGACAGAGGCTTTCCATTTATTTATAACTAGCTTTTGCCCGCGACTTCGTCCAGGTGGGAACAACTTACAACAAAGGGAATAACATGAAATCTTCTCCGTGAAAAATACATATACGTGCTAACTTTCATGGTAATCGGTCAAACAATGTTGGTGTTTAGTGGTTATATACATACAAACATCCATTTTCATTCATTTTATTTATTATTTATTACAATTTTCTTTTTTATTATATACATAATTATAAATTTTATTTCAACATTTCTCCAAAATTATTGTTTATATCTACTATTTCTTAGTGTATGAATTAGTTTAAAAAAAAACCGGACAAGTGCGAGTCGGACTCGCCCACCGAAGGTTCCGTACAAATTTGTAGGTACATATTATAAATAGTTCAAGAATCGAGGATTATATTTTTTATGATTTAATTACAAATGTATAGTTTCAGATTTTGACCTATACTTGTATAAGACAATAGTAGAAGACGGTATTACTTGCCAAATTTCATATTCTAGGTCAACGGAAAATACCCTATAAATTTTGATTCCCTTGAGAGTGTCGAAATATGTATACTACGTTTTTTGCGGCATAAACGGCCCTATCTTTTTTTTACGTTAACTTAGAAGTTTGATTTTTTCACAGCTTCAAGGAACTGTAGACCTAAGTATATGGTTTTAATTTCAACTCGATACCTTAATAGAAAATTTTAAAATTATATAATTATAATCTTTACATTGAGTTACTCGTACCAGGATGTGACGTCACTGTTCCTCTTAGATATGGAGTAATCATAGTAAGCCCAGTGCGAGTGTCATACAAACGGATATACCTTTTCTAATGCATCAGACAATACATACCAATCATCTAATCTCAAACTAGGATATTCCCTGTGCTATAAGAAGCACACGGCGACTACTGGGGGCGTCTCCCTGTACATCCAGACCTGAGACAATCTAGAAAAGTTCATTTTTGAATTGACCCGACCGGGAATCGAACCCGGAACTTTCCGCGCTTGAATCAACATCTACACCACTGCGCCATCTAGGTCGTCAATTATTTAATGACTTATTATCAAACGATTATTTATTTATGAGTATATTTTATTCTATTCAAACGGTTACATACCTAATACGTCATAATTTATAAATACAGTCAAGTTTAAAAATGATAATAAAAGTATTCAAATAGCGAAAAGACCTTCAAATATCCTCTTGAATATACGCCGAGGAATATTCTACAATATTCTATGTAACAGGTATGCATAGACAAAAATATGAGACTACAAATATCTAACATGGCGTAGCGTCAAATGTCAGCTGATTTGGCGAAAATAGCGTGTGAATGTCTCACAAAATTTACTCGCAAGAAATTTGACACAACATAATAACACACTTGTTTATCGAATCTCTTCGGGAAAAACGTTCTAAGTGATATTTGGTACTTTTGATATGAGGTGATTTCCATAAACGGTACGCTTATTATCTAACTTGCAGCCAGTATGTGACAGCCAAATATCGCGCGATATCTACTGTCAAAACGAAAACTTATATAATGTATATCACTATTTGTATAGTGGCGTTAAATCTACCGCGAATAGTGCATTTTACGGTCATGGCGCAATAGACACGCAATCGTCATACATGATATTAATTTTTATTACTTAATTAGTCACCGGTCGCACAATGATCGCGTGGCTGTCGCTGTCTGCAAATTTTTAGATAATAACCCGCCGGTCGTTCGACGAATTTTTCTCACTACCGTCCCTCCGCAAAATATAGTTATTTATATTCATTTCATACATAAATATTGTATTTATCATGAAGCTAATATTTATCTCATCGATATATTAAATTAGCTTTTAACGATGTTTTGATATTTTTCCCTATTTTAGTGGTAATCCAAGAGTCAAAACTGTTTCAGTTGTCCAAGGGACAATTTTTCTATTCTTTGAGGTTTTTCTTCAATAATCCCTGTTCATAAAAGTGCGTTGCTCAGTACGGATTTATAAATATATACATGATTATATACTCCTTACAGTAATTAAGACGAAAAAAATACCAAATTAACTGACCAGTATAAAAATCAACGCAAATACATACGTACCTTGACGTTAATTCCTATATTTCCTTTCCGGTAAACAGAACTTTAAGTCGTAACAAATTCACACCTTGATGCCGATTATATACCAGTAATAAGTGTTTCGACATAGATATAAAAAGATAGACTCCTCGTCATGTACTACACCTGGCGCATGGACCTATTAAATCGAGCCTCGATGTGGCATCTCGAGTCGACAGAAAACTGAACTATGGGAACAACAACAGCTTGTTTCATTCTCGTTGCAGTCAATAAAATATCTGCGTAGTTCGTGATTAATTCGATTATTTCATTGCAATCGCTTGTAAGTATCGATGATTAACATTTACAATTGTATGAACGTATCGTTTATCTATTTAGTCATTCGACAAACTGGATCTCATTATTAGAAGATATGGAATTGATTTCGTCTAATATACAGAAATATACGCGTAAAAAACATATAGAAAAAATTTAAGGAAAACTTTAAAAATTCAAAAATAATAAATAAATAATACTCTAGACCAGCCTTTCCCAAAGTTGACGATAACGGCCCCTTGTAGGCGCTGCAGGCCTAAAGGGGGGCGGTAAGAGACCCAGAAAAAAAATGGGGGCGTTGTGTAGAGGCCTGGGGGGTGATTTGTAATTTCATTTAGCTAGGAGGCATCTTAGACAACGACTGCATGACTCAAAGTGGGCAATAGACAAAATAAGTTTGGGAACCTAGACTCTAGACCAGCCATTCCCAAAGTGACAAATTGTGCGACTCCAAACTAAACAGTAAGCTTGTACTATGGGTACCACACAGCAACACCCAGACTCCAAGCCAATTTAGAAAAGTTCGTTTCCTAAATTGACCTGACCAGGGATTGAACCCAGGACCCCGGCGTAGAAAGTAAATGCTCTGCTACCGAGCCAAATGGTGTCAGAAATGTAACAGATTTATCAGTTCAAATACATGTGAGAAACAATTGAAATTGGAAATAAACGATTTAATTGACACAAGTCTAGTGTTAGTTAGCTTTTGCGGTTAGCATGTAATACAAAATGTTTGGTACAGTAAATAGTATACCTAATCTAAAGTACACACTACACAATTTTAAAGTATCTACACACTACACAACTACCTACAATGCTATCCAAGCAAAATTCTATATTTTTCTTTTTCTCTTTCTTTTTCTTTACATTATTGTAACAAATATCACGCAAATATCTACCTAATGGCAGATTAGCCTTCGATTTGACTCATAAAACGATGTAGATAGTGCATGAACGAGTTAGGTACCAAAACGCTGGTCTGACGACCTAGATCTCCCACTGACCTTGTTCCCCTTTAGACACAAGCGGACATCTAACTATACTTATTGGTACATATCAACGAACCGATTTGGTTTCATCACTATTACTATATCTTTATATAAAAATGTTTTAGTAAATCGCCGGCCATAGTAAATGCAAATATTGTCGTAATAATTTTCCAAGATAGATATTATATTTAGTATACATTTTGAAGGTATATGTAAGTATTGTAGCGCTGTCCCATGACGCGAAAGTTGTATATTTGACGACCTCGACAGCGCAGTGGTTTAGAAGTTGCACCAAGCGCGGAAGGTTCTGGGTTCGAATCCCGGTCGGGTCAATTTAGGAAATGAACATTTCTAGATTGTCTCGGGTCTGGGTGTACTGGGAATACCTTAGTTTGAGATCAGATGATTGGTGTGGCGCATTATTATTATGATTTTTTTATTTTTTTTAAGTTCAATTATCCATACTAGTTAGGGGTCGCGCGGTGATCGTAATTCGACCGTAAATTTGAATATAAACCTATCAAATATTGTAGGTTGTAGACGTAAGGAACGTGATCTATGACGAATAGAGACTTCTAATTAAAGGCTTTGATTCTACGTAGAAGGTGAGAAAAAAAATTCAATTTTTTTTTAATTCTAACACTAAACCTCGTCAATAATAGCTACTAAACAAAAAAAAGAAAACAGGTTCACAAATAGAAGAAAAAAAGGTACGGAGTTGTCTTTACCTATTTATGTATAGATATTTATATCCATGGTATATCTATATAAGCGAAATACCACTCACTGACTGACTTATCACGAGATTTCCGAAAATAAAGGTCCGATTCACTTGAGAGGTATAGTTATTCCTTTCGCGGTGTTGACGCTTACTAAGAGCGCATTTTACGATTTGGCTCTGCTATCTGTGCGAAGTCAGAGCGGGTCGTTATATATTATATAATGGAAGGTATAATACTACTTACAAATCTTCATAAATTCAAGGTTGCAGTCCTCGAACAGAAAAACTACCTTGAAAAATGGTGAATTTTCATAATATGCCAGACACAACATGATCTACCGAATACTACGACCGTACTGTGATCTATGACATATGTATGTATATACTATGAGCGGTGGTTGAATAGGTACTACTTCACCTACGTACGTACTTTCGTAACTTTTAAAAAAAAAATTGTATTTTTTTTTTCGGACGCCGATGCTAACTTAAAAAAGTTTTGATTATTTTGAATTGTTTACTTAAAATTATCGTCCTTTTACTTAAAGCTTCTGAAATGTCATTCCATCGAAAGGATAGCAACAAATATCGTGTTGGCCTAGACTTTTACGAGGCCTTTCAATATATTCTTAATAGTCTTATAAACCTAGTTTACCTAGTTTAGTATTATAAGTTTATAGGCTTCAATGCATAATATTTTATAAACTTGTTCGGAAATCACGAATATTTTAATAATTGCAATATCAGTTAGTTTCCGTCATACAGCACTCACTCAACCTATAGAGATGAAATATCAGACCATTTTATTCACCACCGCTCAGTTTATTTACACTAACAAGTATCAACTCTCGCTCGCATTAAGCAGTACATTACGAAAACTGGACATATATTTAAATATTTATGTAATGGCTTATTGCTCTATTCGGTGTTATGGCAAAAACAGCAAAAACTCAAACTAAAAACAGAACGCCAGTAACTGCAATAGTGTTTACCATAGACGTATTTGTTTTCATACAAAATGAATGACATCGCTGCTCTATAGGTTGAGTGCTCCATGGTTTCCGTAAAATAAGTCTATCTTACATCTTCGACGGTTTGTACCTGTAGTTATAGTAACAAGTAAAATATGTAGTATTTATAGTAATAAGTAGTAATAATAAAAATGAACGATTTTTTTTGGTAATTATGAAATTGCAATTTTATCATGGCTGGTACCAACACTTTTAAGTTACATATCGAGGTAAGACAATATAGTTAAAAAGAACCCGTTTTGGAAAGAAGTTCCTTGCGGCTTGCGGGAGGTGTGTTGCTAGAAATCGTCACGTAACGAAAAAGCGATATACCTCCTCCATTCGACTCTCAGCAAATCTCTATCTCTCTATCTAACACACGCTAGTTAATTGAGTAATGTGTGGCGGGACCAGTACGCCGCGCGGCGCTAGGTTCGTTAGCTCTATACATATAGGTTCACAGTGATCTTTCTGTTTCTTTCTGTTATATACGAGTATGTATGTGCGTGCGAGTATCGAAATTCGAGCAGATGAGCAGTGTGCGCGGCCGGATGTAAGACCTTATTACTTGACAAGATGAAATTTTCTTAAAATACTTTTGTTTTTGTTTCAAATCATATAATCTCTAATCAAGTTTGTCGACCTCCGTGGCGTAACGGCTTAGCGCGTTGGAAATTAAACGGGGGTTGCGGGTTCGATTCCCGTCCCGAGTCTGGGTGTTTATGTATAATATGTATTTATTTACAAAAGAAAAATATATAAGTAGTACATCAGTTGTCTAGTACCCATAACAAAAGCGCTGTGCTGCTTACATTGGGACTAGATAGCGCTGTGTAAAATGTCTGAGTATATTATTATTATTAAGTTTAGAGAAATGGAAATTGCAACTAAGGTACTTTGTTCCTGATGAAGGTCTTATTTCGTTTTTGTGTCACATAATAATAGTTTTGTCATATCTGTTGTCTGTAAGTCACAACTGATTTATTCCGTTATCTATACATTGTAATTTTCATTCATTAATTCATTGTCGTTTTATCATTTTATATTTTTCGTTATTTTTTTAAATTTGATACAGAGACATAAAATATATCCTCACGCTGTTTGGGGTAATCAGAGAGGATGGAGCGCCAAGCATTGCCGTCCTTACCTTATATACTTCTTACGCATCCTCAAATTACATCATTCACAGCACACACTTTCGCCTAGGTATGCGAGTGCATTTGACATTTCCGTCAGTTAACACTGGCTATTCGATCTTCGTCTTCCTTGGCTCTGCTGTCACTCGCTTTCGCTCTGTAGATTTTTACGTCATTCTTTTATCACTCATTCTCTGTAAGTGCCCGAACCATCTAAGCATTCCTTTCTTCAATTTTACAATAACACAGTCATCCAGCCTTGTCATGCTATGTATCTCTTTATTGCTTATCTTCTCCGCTGTAGGTTGCCACCGCAAATATTTCTAAGAGATTGTTTTTTTATCGCATTTATCTAACTTTTATTCGAACCGGTACATTCTATATTTCACTTCTCTCCCGAACATGGAATCATAATAATAATTTATAATTGACTTGAACTACTTATATACTTACAATATAATTCGGTACCTCAATACTACATACCCATATACGTATACTACATATAAATAATCTGTACCGATTTCCACCAAGCACAGCTAGAAAAAAAATTAAAATGTAGAGACATGCATTCAAAATTCATCCATTCAAGAATTACAACAAGCAGACAGACAACGGCATTAGCAATATGATCCCGGTATCTCTTCCGTCGGTAGTCAACGATAGAAATTTTCGAAGAAAGAAAACGTCGAAGTGAATAACGAGTTAGGCACGTGGATTTTTATGTATACCTACCTATTAAGTGAAAGCCTAAAAAATGAATCATAAAACAACGCGGCAACTTTCAATGGAGAGCTACTTTGGTTGTAGGGTAAATGAACGACGACACGTTGTCCCCCTGCGCCATTTCGTTAGCGCTGGCGTATTTTTTCGTTGTTTTTCGTGGTCACATAGCGCTGTTCGCTTGCAGCAATCGTTTTGTCCTTTTCCACGAATTTCACTCGGTTTTCGCTCGCAAAACGATTTATAAAGTATTGAACAAGTAACACAATAGAGTCCAAAACTCGATCGTTCATTTTATTAAGAAGTAAGAACACAAATCTATAATCACAATTAAAATGGTTAATCTAATATACTTAATTTATTACAAAACTTTTTCCTGTGATTAATAAAAGTTATATGAAAAAATTACAATCGTAAAAATGAATAAACGTCTAACAATATACATATAACAAATTGTAAATTAATAGTGAACAGTGAACCGTAAACTGGAAATTCGTAAGAAAAAATTATAATAACGGTTTTTAGGACGTGTGTCCATATGTTTGCACATGCTTACGTAAGAATTGTCAGCGAAATTGGACGGTGTTATTAAATTCGCATTGATTAAAGTCTAACTAAAAAAACGATCTAAGTTTTATTGTAAACAGCTTGAAACTGAGATCTAAGCTGAGCTATCTTTAACTACTGTATTGTACTGTAAGTAAGTATTATACTGTATTTTTCTTTAATTTTTTTTTCGCTTTTTTTATTTTCTTATTGTTTTATGTATTTTTTTGAAATACATTTCCTGTATTGTGTGCTGTGCTCCGATTAAACTATTTATCTATCTATCTAAAGAGCGTTCAACTTGTAATGTCCATTGAGTACACAGAAAATTAAGTTTTCGCTGGAAATTGGTGTTGTAGTTAGTGCTTAGCGCCTCGCTTTCCAAGACGAGTTTCGTGCAGCAGAAACTTTAGGACTCTGGGGCCACGAAGCCCATTGACTGGTTTCTGATATTTGTCTGACCGATCTGACTGATCGAGGCTTCTGGGGACCGTCGAGCTGGCAGCTTCTTCCACCAACGAATCAACTTTACTATTCACAGAGGTACAGTATATTTTCAATATCCATGTTTTTATTTCAGATTCTTCTAAAAATAAAGTAACTCCTTTTCTTAATCGGTGAATTTAAAATGGTTTCGTTTGATATCCAAACCTGATGATGATCTCAACAAATTTTTTTTAATTTTATTTAAAAATCTAAATCTATCGGTAAAAGTCAAGATTCAGGTTTTAAATTTATCTCTCTCTGTATTATAATAGCAATATATTTATTTGCCGGAAAGCGAATATAACTAGATATACATACATAGAATACATAAATCCTTTTCCACATTCCGCTCACTAAAAGCATGCAAACATTCAACCCTACCTACTTAGTTAATGAACATTCTGTAGGACGACCATAACCAAGAATGTGTTTTACCGCTTCAAAAATAATAAGCGTTGTTTTGTCAAATAGTGTTTCAGAAAAACGACTAACTCATAGCAGACGAACAATCGGACATCAAGGTGATTGGACGGACAAAAAAGTTCTCCTTCTTCAATTTTAGAAAGAACACTAAAAACATTGAAACGTATTTCGATAACCTGAACGAGCGGGTCACTAGATGAAATTAAAAATCAAACTTCCATACTCCATTCCACTAAGTTGAATTCTGACTAACCAGTTATAACCAGCTCAACAAACATTGAGTGTCGCATGACACTGACGCAAAGCAACATGCATTCAAATATCCAATATTCGGGTAAGCTTTTTTTTCAAATAATAAAGCCGTGTAGGAAACGTGGCTGTTCCCTTTTTACATTAATGTATAATAGACGGCGAAGGATATATATACATACGTATGTATTATGTATGTACCTTTTTTAGATACGTAAAAGAACGATTTCGATGACGTTTACAATGCAGGGGTAAGAGGCCGAAGAATCGATCTATCTAGGTCTCAACTCTGGAAAAATTCGTTTCCACCCTGTTTTGCCGCACTTAAAATTGGTATTTGGTATTGATTGGTAATTTCGCAACTGAGCTTACCTTTTTAATAGTACGGTCGCTAAAGCGGGAGGTCTATCATGCCGAAGTGCGCGGGTTCGAATCCTGCGATGTGGTCAGACTTTTTTGTTTTTTTTTTATATTATAAATGTAACTGTGCAAATAAGTGTAATTCCTATTTATAGAGAAATCATAAGTTTCAATTAGCTCATTTTAAGTATTATTTCCTTAATTAATTGAATTATTTTACGGTAGAAACGAAGACATTACGGTGAAACTGGTCTACAAGGTCATAGTCGCTCAACATGTTATGACTCAGTTTCTCTAATAGAATCGAAGAATCATTATCGACGAAATTCAGGAAAGAACCAAAATAACCGACATAGCTCAAAGGATAAGCACACACATTCATATTTGTCAAAGAACTGACAACTGCTAGGGGAGAAGATTACTACAATGGAGACTGCAGACCAAACCCAGTGTAGGGTATCTTACAGAGAAATGGCGTGACGATTTATGCAAGGTAGCTGGCAGCCGCTGAATAAAACAACCGAAAATAGGACTCAAAAAGAGTTTATAAAGTAGAGTGTATTTTCAGCGGTAAACTTAAAAAAATTTTGCATTACGACCATAATAAAAAGTTTTACACAATTTTCGGAAAAAATTCCATAAGAGCAAGCTCCCAAAAAAAGTTTCTTGCGTAGGCTTCGCCCTCACACTCCCCCACCCGAACGCGACATAATATATCGATATTGTTATAATTGGAATATTAATTCATAGAATAAAGTATCCTTCAGGCAATATTTAGTAAACCGTATTGTCTTGTGGGACAACGGCAACGACAATGATAGGGCGTCCCCCGAAAGCGACGTACACCGGTTTGTCGCCGCTGGTGTGTGCAGAGTGCAGTTCGGCGTTGGGAACGGCCACCCAACAGCCTGTGCACCTCGCAGCGGGAAGTGGAGGGAGGAGTGCCGAGTAGCTGCGTGGAATGAGAGAGGTGAGATTGAAGAGAAGTTGAATGAACTGATTGGTATTGTGGAAGAGAAAAAATTGGATGTGTTATATTTGAGTAAAACTAAGCGAAGGGGCAGTGAACTTGCCGATTTGCTTGGAGGGGACATCGCTTTGTGGTCAGGAGTACCACATGGTGACAGGGGATGCCAGGGGTGAGCGTTTTACTGTCCTCTCGTTTGGTCAATTGTATGACTGAATATAAATGTGTAAATCCCGGACTGCTTCGGGTGCGGCTCAAGATGAGGTTGACGAGAATTTTTATGTTGGCGGTGTATACCCGGTGTCCTCTGTCAGTTTGGGTGAACTAGAGCAGTTTTGGGAGAATGTTAAAGAAGTTCTAGCGACGGCTGAAGAGAATGAGAGAATTGTTGTGTGTGGAGACATGAATGGATGGGTCGGGGCAGCTCGAACAGAATTTGAGACTGTCCTAGGCAAATATGGAGATAAGAGAGTGAATGATGCTGGTAGGATTGTGTATGGAAAAGGATATTTTTGTAGCTAATACCATATTTAAGCACAAAAAGATCCATCAATACAAGTGGGAAAGAAAGGGTGCGAGAAGTATGATTGATTTATTCCTGGTGAATAGCAGACTTCAGTCACAAAATTTGACAATAACATTGAAATTACAGACAGACGCTAGAGATTTATATAGTAGTATAGATATATATTATGTGACATATAAATGCAGGTAATCTAATTATAAGGTACTTAAGTAAGCAATGATTTAGCAATCTAGCGTTGTCCGTTTTGATTTTCCTATCTTTGAATTCGAATGCTTTTTGCTAAAAGAGTCATCGAGATATCATTTTATTGTGCCATAATACTCTGTCTATCCTGAATGGAAAGAGGCGTGAAGGCATATTAGAATTATGTTTAAAACATTTCATGTGTGATAGTTTTAATGCTCGCGAAGCACTTGTTATAAGAAAGTAGATTATCAAGAAGAATATGTTGGTTACCCAAGAAGTATTCTTTCTCTCCCAGAACAGAATGGATTTGAAGTTTTGATACTTTTTATAATATATAACATCCTTATCATTATTATGTCTATGATTTGCGAGTTCTAACTAACGCATAATTATACTGTATTAAATTGAAAATTGTACCACGAATACTCGTAGTTAGTTCATAGCTGCCAGGAACCGCCGGCTGGTAGGAAATGAAGTTTCCGCGGGATTTTGCTATCCGCTATATTAATGTCCGATTCAACAGGCATTCATACCTTCACTTTTACAATATCCATTGTATTATGAATAGACTTATATTTAACTAGCCACCCACCCCGACTTCGCACGCTTGTATTGATACGTCATGAGCAGTAATCTAAGACCTCACCGAAGAATTAAGCTAACCAGTAGTGCAAATCTCATTAAAACCCATTCAGTCATTTTGAAAATAGTAAAATAAAAATTGGGATTGAATATTGAAAAATGCCGAAATAGGCACTGAATTTTCTATAGTCAACACAATACATGTTACATAATATGTGCCGATGTTAAGTGAAGTAGAAGAAAATTTCAAAACCTCACACTTATTTTGTGAAACCCAGAAGCTGTATAGCGAACAGAAGCAGTATCGGTTTGAGGGACGAAAATCGCGGCAGACAACAAGCAGACGCGAACGGCGCTGCGGAAACGACGTACAGACAGTAAAAAAAATTGTACTTCTAATTTTCCTATATTCTACGATCCAGTACTACACCCGGTGTTGTCAAACATGAGTATCATATGGAGATGGATCACGAATCATACTCATTTCCGTAGCTAGTTACCAACTATTGTCTAAATTTCCGAAACTTTCAAGCTTGCTTATTACTACTTACTTTTAGTATCGGCTTTAGACTGTTATATACATGTATACGAGGGCTGCTATTTATGTATCCGGAATAACAAAGTAAAACAAACATATAGCATTTATTATAGTTTTATTGCTTTTCAAAATATTCACCATGATGATTGATGCACTTTTGCATGCGTTGGAACCAATTTTCGTAGCACTTTTTCCATTCGGATTGAGGTATCTCCAAAACGTGCATTTTGAACGCATCAACAGCCTCTTCACGGCTCGAAAAACGTTGACCACGTAATTTATTCTTCACGGTTGGGAATAAATAGAAGTTGTTGGGGGCCAAGTCGGGGCTGTACGGCGGAAGACCCGTTAATTCGATCTTTTGATCTTCCAAATACCGAGTTGTTTCGGCCGATGTGTGGCAGCTAGCATTGTCATGATGAAGAAGGATTCGGCGTTGTCGGTTGTTCTTTCTTATTTCTTCAAAGACTTCTGGCAAACAAATGGTCGTGTACCATTCAGAATTAACCATTTTACGATCCTCTAGTGGCACTGTAGCTACATGTCCATTTATACCAAAAAAACAAGCGACCATTTGCTTCAAAGTGCTTTTTGAACGAATGACTTCTGTTGAATTCGGCTCATCTTGGAACACCCAAACCGTTGATTGTTGTTTAGTTTCAGGATCATACGCATATATCCAAGATTCATCACCTGTGTAGATATTATAGATAGCCTTTGACGCACCCTGATTGTACTTTTGTAACATTTTATCACACCACACGCGCCCGTTTTTAGTCAATTCGCAAGTTGTGCGGAATCCAATGTGAACAAATTTTTTTTACAGCTAAATGTTCGTGTAATATTTTATATATACTCGTCATACTTATGCCCAGAGACGCCTCTATCTCGCGATATGTAACATGACGATCTTGCATTATTAGTTCCCGCACAGCATCAATATTTTGAGGTACAACAACCGATTTAGGGCGACCTTCTTTAACTTCGTCCGTGAGCACAGACCACCCACGATTAAACTCACTAAACCAGTGATACACAGTAGTTTTCGATGGTGCTTCGTCCCCAAAAGTCGAAGTGAGTTGATCGATGCACTGTTTTTGAGTTAGCCCTCGCCGAAAATCGTAATAAATCATAGCACGAAAATTTTCACGACTTAAATCCATGGTGATAAAGACTCGCAATTTTCAAAATGATGCCACAAAGGATAAACAAATGACAGCTACATGAAACAAATTGTATTCTTCAGCCAAAGAGTTCCATTTTTAAATGTTATAATTACTTTTTTAATATTGTTCTGTAACTGGCCAGTTCATAAATTCATAATTATTATTTCATGCACGTAACTTGTGTCCTGCAACTCCGCCTCTGATGGTGCCATAAACATAGCATTGTCGGCGTACAATAGACAGTTTACCACTGTACCATCACATATCATACCACTTATACTACCTTTCAATGTCTGCAGGCAACTTTCCAAATACAGCACGAATAGCCAAGCAGACATCACGGAACCCTCTCTGACGCCTGAACAGACTTCGAAGCAGGGCGACATGTTACCATCTATCCTTACACAGTCTGTGGGCTCAACATAATGCCCCCACAGTATGCAGTAAGGCGCCCTTGAGGCCATATTCAGGCAGAAGACTCCACTATTTCTTTCACACTACCCTATCGAATGCTTTTTCAAGATCCACGAAAGCGCAGAAAACTTTCCAACCTTTGGCCAAAAACTTTCCCACGATAACGTGGGGTGAAAAAATTTTATCCATACAACCCCTACCGTTCCTAAAACCACTTTGTGCCTACCACAAATACCTTTCAGAAATGCCTTTTATACGTGCAGTCAATACCTTGGTATAGGTAAGCTCACCAAGCTGATGGTCCTATAGCAAGCACAGTTTAAAAGGGAACTTTTCCTTTTAAAGAGAGGTACTATGACTGCGGTGCGCCAGTCTTCCGGAACCTCGCCCTTCTTCCAGTAAAGATTGTACAGTTTATAGAATGTAACCCAGATCCCAGGACTATCTTAGCAGTAATTTCATCATTTCACGGAGTCTTTCCACATTTCAGACTTCTTATCGCTTTTCAATATCAATACAAATAATTACGAAGACAATATCACAAATACTTCTCACGAGTATCTCATAAGGCCATCTCTCACAAGGCCTGATGGGATAGACTTTTTAAAATCATTAATGTTTATTTATTTAATAGTCTAATATTAATAATTTTAGTCAAAAGAAATATTGTTGTGTTATTTATTATACTCAACAACCGATTGGAAATGTATACCAGCAATTAAAGAATACAAAATGGTTGAACGAAGCTACATGGCTGATTTGACGTTTTTGATATCTTATTGACTGGTTTGTTGGCACAATGGTCGTACATTGACCTTTCGAGCCCAGGACTCTGGGTTTAATTACCGGCCAGAATAATAATAATAACTTGGAGTCTTCACTGGCATTCCCCGTTGCTTTTTCGCACCCACATTACAAGTGTAGTACTTATTTTGAGGTCACATAATAAGTATAATTATCTAGAGTAACGATTGACGATTGAGCAACGACTTACTACTTACTACCGACCTAGTCGGTAGTAGTTACAGTAAATATTTTAATAATAAATTTTATAAATAAAAATTCAGTAGCTATTGAACAATAAAGTTAAATAAAATAAATCTCGAACCGAGATCACATTGTCAATATAAATTTAATTTTATATTCTTGATTTTTTTGCCAACACTACCAGTCGGATATGCAACCACTGTCTGTGGTGTGCTGTCAGCGAAATCTAGAGATTATATGGAATCGAACCGAAACTAAATGGCTAACCGTTAACTGTACCACCTGTACCGCAAACTGTAATACGATTGTCGGTCGAAATATGGTCGAAATAGATGCAAGCCGTTATTACATCTTACAATATTTATACATCCATAGACGAAAACCGTTACTACATCATAGATGTACCATTTATACAATAACAGCCACAATTACAAGTCTTTATCTGTGTGAGAAACAGACAGACGGACACATGTGACTTCGCTATATTCTTAAAAGCCTGCCATTCGTTTTATAAAATAAAAATATGTCATGTTCAGCTGTGTATCGTTGTACTGTGACCTCTATAGTCACGCACATTAGTAAAAATAACAATAATTTAATCTAAAATAGACCTTATGCTCTATGCAAACGTGCGCGCGCTAGCTTACGAAAATTACGAAAAACCTGTTATTTTATTTTATTTTAAAAACTATATTTAATTTTAAAAACTCCGACTGACATTTTAAAGAATATGTAAATCTCTGTTTTAAAAGAGGTTTAATTGATTTTTTTTTGTGCTACAAAATTTACCAATCGTGTATCGCAACTGGCAAAATAAGGTCAATGAAATGAAATATCAGGTTACCAAATATCACTTTCATATAGTTTGTAGTCGCTTAGAAAAATTGAGATCGCTGACGTCAAAATTTCCAATGCGTCGCCTTAGAGCAAATTGTCCGTCCATGGTGTAAAGTGTGTGAGGAGAATGATGAGGTTTGAGGAGGCCAAAGAAATACTTCTTTTATATTCTTTTTTGTTATATTCTATTATCTTGTATGTACTTATTATTAAAATATAGCATTAATAACTATTAATAAAATTAAAAGTATCTTAAGTGTACAATTTATTGATAAACTTACAATAAAGTTGTTACCTAGCCTTTTTTTCAGATTCCATGTTTGAAGATAAACTATAAATACAGTACATATTCCTAACTCCGGGTAAATTGCGCACAATATTTTCGCATTTTTCCACATGTAGGTAGGTGACTGTCGTTCGGTCGGTGCGTGCGTCATTACCTGTAATTTTCTGGTTCCAGTTACCTTCGCGAAAGCAACTATGTTGGTTAGCGTACACTCCTCACTAACACGACATTCATAAAACGAATGTTGCGCATCGCATTTATTGATTATAATCACAGCTAGTCAAAGGAAACAGTGTTTTTTGCAACCAATAAACTTAAAACAGAAATTACATATTGTCAATAGATTTTTGTCGATGAGATAGAATGAAGAAATTCATTATTTCCAATTATAATTACAGAAAAAGGTATAATAGAATCATCCAAAATCGAAGAATGTAACTTAAAAAATTAGCTAAGAATGTGTCAGACACGTACTTACTTAGTGTTTAGTAATCGAAAAGTTAAATTTAAATAAAATGAAATACGTTCACAATATTCATTATTTTATTTTTTGTTTCTCATTTCTAGGCTTGGATTACTAATTTGCAACTGTACCTTTCAGCCCACTACGTGTAAAATTGACAGAATAAATCAGCTGTGACACACAGACAGACGGACAGTTATGGCTTTATTTGCAGTACAGTACGAATATATTATACAGATATAGCTCGTCCATCCCTGTCACTCGCTTTTTTTAATTTAAAATATGTTCGCTTTTTAAAATTTATCAATTTACTACGAACTACAACCATTAAGTGTAGGTAGCACCGTAGACCAACATATCTAACATTTGAAACGCCTACAATTTCTAATTAGTAGAAATCTTATTTAGAATCTTAATTGATTGGGTATTTGGGTGTGATTTAGACGATGTGCTCGGTTATTTTATTGGAATAGTTAATTCATGACATTTATTCACTTTAGACATGAAGTTAATAGATTTTGAGACTTAAGGCTTAAGATTAAAGTTTAATTTACTATAACTTGATTTTGTTTCCTTGTTCAATAGTCATAATTATACTACGTTATGCACTAAATTTCTATGTATATATTATTTTTTATTAGATACATATTATATTACTTCTTTCACCTCCTCGAATCTCGTCGTTGTCCTCACACACTTTTGCCTAGGTATGCGAGTGCTTTTGACATTTCCGTCAGCTAACACTACGTTATTTATTATACTGAACAAACTTATAGGCATAAGGGAGCAATATCTTTTGAGTAAAAATTATTTGCTGAAAACTTGGTGTTACTGTTACCGTATTTTTTCAATATCTGTTTGTAAAGTAGTAAAGTTTTGTCTGTAATAAAATATCAGTAGAACTGGCAGCATAACTTTCAATTAAAACTAAATTGACAGAATGATGCACAACAGTGACGTCTTCCTAACTAATTATGAAATACAAAACAATAAACACTTAAATATCTCATTGTTTATTTTTTACATAGTTACGTTTACAGTTCAACTAAAATACGCCTTCAGAAAGGGTTTGAAATAACCCTGAAAGTTTATTTTAGGAACGGTAAATGTAAGTTGGTGTTGTGGTTCGCCGAAAGCGTTCTGAATTCAAACAATAGGTCGAGTGTCCTTCCCCGGAATTAGCGCGGAAATTTTTGTTATCTTTTCGTGTTCCCCGAACGGATTTTAAATTGAGAACACAAATACGGTGACACTAAAATGATACTACATGTTACGCTTATTCCTTTTATTAAACACTCACGTGTGAACATATATACTTGAATATACGTATTAGGTGTGATGTATGTATGTATCTACGTACCTACATATACAATTCACTTGTGAATGTGTAAATTACCTACTTACACACGCAGATGCACACACATGATGAAGGGGTACGAAAATATTATATTAGATAATATTAGACGACATATTCTACCCTTCCTTTATTATAATACGAGCAATATTTGCATACACACATACACAACTATTGTGCAGTAGTACTTGTATATTTGTAATCGCGTTCTCGAAAACGGCTCTATTTCGGTTTACGTCTAGCTAAGTCTCAATACTGGAAAATTCCTTTTCTCTATATTTTCACTTTTCATACACTTGGAACTTGCCGGCGAATATGATTGGTAAGCGAATAAGCGTAAGTCTGTCACGTCAAAGTGCACGGGTTCAAATCCTGCAATGTGGGCTGACATTTTTTTTTTTTGTAAACAATCAACGAGCAAAGCTCGGTCCCCCAGATACTACGCTACTATATGAGCAAAATTTGTTTTCGAAAACGGTTCTGACAATTTCGATGAAATATACAATATAGGGGGCAAAAAATCGATCTAGCTAGAAAAAACTGGAAAAGTTCATTTTCTACGTGTTTTCTCGTGTTTTCACACACTTTAAATTGGTAATTGATATTGATTGGTAATTTTGCAACTGAGTGTACCTTTTTAATATCACAGTGGCTGGAGCATATATCTACCACGCCAAAGTGCATGGGTTCGAATTCTGCGACGCGGTCAGACTTCTTTTTGTTAAACTTAAATGTAAATTTGTTCCCTGTAATTTTATATTAATAAATAAAAAGAAATGCCCAGTCTTTAAAAGTATTATAAGGTATTATTGAGGTAGAATTGGAATGGTCATTGGCCTCTATCAGACTATAATAAAGTTATACAATAAAGTTCTGTGTTTTTGAAGTAATGCTAATTAATAATTTAACATTTCACATGACTAATGTCAGATAACATCAGATACGACATATCAAACCCTTAGATTAAAAAAAATACATAGATAGACCCTCTCATACAAAACGAGTGAAGACAACAAATCGAGAAAGGGTTGCAATTAAAATAAAATATTTGACACAATAAGCTCATTTCATCTAGTAACACAATCTGTTCTAACATAATTAAGTTGCAAAAAAATTCGGAAATATGTATTTTATTGGAGGTAACCTTTACAAACATTTAAGGAAAGCTTAATAATATTTCTCGCAATCATATTAAAATCCCAAACTATGTGCAAGACGACTGGTATCCGTAAAACCAATGTGGGAGTATTGCAATAGCAATTTGTTTACCCGAAATGAGGGGTAACTTGACAAGAAGATTTGTTTTAAACATTCGTTTCAAATTGGGTATTCAGAGTTATACTTACTATTTAATGTTTCATCTTCTTCTTACAGTCTGTTATTAACAAATATGAATTAGGTTGTCACACCAGATATCTGTACATAAATAGGTAAAGACAAAACAGTTCAATGTCGTTTTCTCCTATGTTTATCAACTGATTTTCTTATTTTTTGTTTAGTAGCTATTGACTAGCTTTAGTTTTATCAATAAAAAAAGTTTGAGATAGTTATATTAATACGTGTAGCGAAAACTTAGTATCCCTTTTTAAGAAGATTGTGCGCACAGAGGAGTGTGAGATTTAGCATCATTTTAAATAATAATAATAACAATAATATACTGAGTACGTTATTTTATACATTAGAATACAATAAAGCTTGCTAACAATAATGATAACTGAGTCTTTCGAAATATTTACTTTAACACTTTTATTAAGTATAATAAAAAGTGAAAATGTAAACATTTTTTGGAAAAGTTGGAAACGCTGTTCGGAAAAAGAAAACGTGTAAAGGTTTTTTTTTTTTATTTAAACACAATTCACTTTCCACTGTATCATATTAAACACATCATAAAATTTTGAGAGACCAATCGTCAAATGACGACGAAGAGTTGACACCTCTACTACAGCTATAAACTCCGAAAAAAACATTTAGAAAAATCATGCAGAAAGGAAAATTACGCGGTTAAATACTTTATCGAACAGAATTTACGAAAACACTATATTTAATTAGAAATAAACTATACAGTTTAACAGACGAAAAAAGTTTCGTTCCAAAGTTCTCGTTTATGAGAGCGATACCTATACGTTTCTTTTTTCTAAATATGAACTAAATATAAAGCAAATGATTTATCAATTACAATTTTTGTTAAGTTTATCTTTTTCAAACATTTTAAAAACACATTGTGAGCCTTCATTCTGCTTTATGAATCTCTACCCGATTTCTTCACCTCTGTGTCACTTCTCAACTCGTGAATTATCTGTAAATACCTGACTTATTGCATAATAATATACCAGTACTATAACAAATAAAATGTAAAACTGGGTAAAAAAATTCGAATATGGCATCACTGAACAAACTCGTGTCTATAGTTTTATTTTGAAAAAGAATAATTTAGAATGATGTTTAAGGTGTGATTTGTTACTCCATCGATTTTTTTTGCGTTCTTTAATCTAATTTTGTATGTTTCTGAGCTAAAATTTGACATATTGGACGTAAATACGAATGGCACGAAAATAATATGAATTACGTGACCGCATTTGTTAAAATGACGTCACAAGTAAGTGAATTCACTGACTTACGAATGTTTAATTTTTTTGTTCTGTTGCTCTATGTATGTATTATTTTTAATCTAAGATGAGACCAAATTACTGGATGCCTAACTCCTCTTCACAGTTAGAAATTGTAATCACACCTGTGGTTTAATATAACTGAAATATTAAATTGTATGACGAAGCCACTTAATTTTTTGTAATTTGGTACAATTTGACAGTAATCACTGATATTTCTTCACACCCATAAATAATACGAACGAAACGTAAAATTGATAAATCGACCGTAGCAAAAAATTGCATACAATTTTACTAAAAATTGAAAAAAGTTGGTGACGATAAAAATTACAATATTAAAACTAACGAAATGTTTTGTAGCAAAATAAGTTGTTCATAAATACATGCATATGTATACTGCGTGCAACATTTTATTGGCCCAGTTTCGTGTTGCCACCATAATCGCAGGTGATAAGAGTGCATTGTTTTAAAATACATTTCGATTTGCGAAGTTTGTCGGACGTGACCGATTGATTTTCGTGGAATGTACATAGTTTTTGCAAAATATTTATATAATTGTTTAGAAAATACGTATATACGTATACGTATAAATTAAAAAAGCATTCACGTTTATCTTAACAATATTTCTGAATTATCTACTTTTATTAAAAACTTATTTTTCGGATCATAGGGATAATTCTCTATATTAAACCTTATACAACCAAATAATAATATATGTATAATCTCTAATCGAAAATACTAAATGTGTTACCTATAGCTAACTACTTTGGATACCGCACAACAAAGAGAGGGAGCAGTAACATCCAGACTTCAAAACGATTTATAAAAGTGAATTTACTGGATGGGAATCGAACCCGGAACGCTGTCAGGATTTTACTAATCGTCTTACCAATGGGTTAGTTAATCTTTGTAATTTTTTTCAAACAAAAACAGTTATATGCACTGTTGCATTCACCATTACTATTCAACAAAACAACACAGGTACTAATAATTTTACTCATAAGTCATAACCTATCATTTGATACTGACTATTCTAATTTATCAGCAACGAAGTACAACAGTAAGTTATTCAACTCACAATCATAAAATGAATGAGGGCATCGACTTCAAAAACGTTTTAATTCCTAACTTTACAACGCATTTATTAAAAGGCAATAATGGCGAGGCGAATGCATCCGTGAGAACAGCGTATGCGCGAAACTAGTACGTTAAATAATACGTACGTAAAACATCGGGAGCCGCAAATTCAATGTAAAGATCAAGACCTTTTATTAGCCTAGCGTAAGAAAATGACAATCCACTGCGCGCCATTTATGTACGAAGTCAATCTACATACGAACTAAAATGCACTTTAATTGTCTGCAATACGAATTACTTCTTCCTAACTACAAATTGCTTGAATTTAGAACGGTTGGAAATGTCAAACCTTAACCTCAAAACCGTGACGCTCGCGCCTGAGCCGCCATATTAGATGCGTTCGGCTGTATTCGAAACACTTCGGAAATGTTCGTATAACAAATTTATAATGACCTCCCTCACCTCGCTAATTTCTAGCTGCAGAAAACTTTGAGGGGAAAATGGGTTAATTTTAGCAGACCAGTTTATAAGAGTCAAACGTAATAATAACTACTAGTTTAATAGTGAGAAGGGCGTCATTGAATAGATAAGGGTACCTTGTATCATGAACTACCAGTTAAGTTAGCATGCAGATGTCTTTGCGTCATAAAATACATTATTTAATTTAGACAAGGTACATATTTCATTGCGTTTTTATTAACTATCAACTCATCCACGAGTAATAGTATTCAAGTAACAGAAAATGGGATTCAACATTTTAAAAGTATTTAAGTAAGACGCTGCCTAAAAAAGGGCCTGTCCTCATCCACGTCAATTGTCAATCCTGATCAGAATGAATAAATAAGCAGACGATCATAAAAAATTATACATAAAAGATTTTGTAGATATGACCTGCAGATAGTTTACGTAAACAGGTAAGTAAAACTTAAAACAGGTTTTAAGCAAGTCGACAGTAACTATAAATGAATAAGAATTTTGTAATTAAAAAAAATACTGTACTTTATTATTTTCTATTTAAATATTTGAGAATGTTACCATATATGAGAGCATTAGTAGCGTTGTAATACTTCAGTGATTATACGATCATTGAAGTTAAGCAATGGACACCGTCACTTAGTGGATGGGTACGAGGGCTGCTATTTATGTATCCGGAATAACAAAGTGAAAGAAACATATAGCATTTATTATAGTTTTATTACTTTTCAAAATATTCACCATGATGATCGATGCACTTTTGCATGCGTTAGAACCAATTTTCGTAGCGCTTTTTCCATCAGGATTGAGGTATCTCCAAAACGTGCATTTTGAACGCATCAACAGCCTCTTCACGGCTCGAAAAACGTTAACCACGTAATTTATTCTTAACGGTTGGGAATAAATAGAAGTCCTTGGGGGCCAAGTCGGGGCTGTACGGCGGATGACCCGTTAATTCGATCTTTTGATCTTCCAAATACCGAGTTGTTTCGGCCGATGTGTGGCAGCTAGCATTGTCATGATGAAGAAGGATTCTGCGTTGTCGATTGTTCTTTCTTATTTCTTCAAAGACTTCTGGCAAACAAATGGCCGTGTACCATTCAGAATTAACCGTTTTACGATCCTCTAGTGGCACTGTAGCTACATGTCCATTTGTACCAAAAAAACAAGCGACCATTTGCTTCAAAGTGCTTTTTGAACGAATGACTTCTGTTGGGTTCGGCTCATCTTGGAACACCCAAACCGTTGATAGTTGTTTAGTTTCGGGATCATACGCATATATCCAAGATTCATCACCTGTGTAGATATTATAGACAGCTTTTGACGCACCCTGATTGTACTTTTGTAACATTTTTTCACACCAATCGACACGAGTCCGTTTTTGGTCAATTCTCAAGTTGTGCGGAATCCAACGTGAACAAATTTTTTTTACAACTAAATGTTCGTGTAATATTTTATATATACTCGTCATACTTATGCCCAGAGACGCCTCTATCTCGCGATATGTAACATGACGATCTTGCATTATTAGTTCCCGCACAGCATCAATATTTTGAGGTACAACAACCGATTTAGGGCGACCTTCTTTAACTTCGTCTGTGAGCACAGACCGCCCACGATTAAACTCACTAAACCAGTGATACACAATAGTTTTCGATGGTGTTTCGTCCCCAAAAGTCGAAGTGAGTTGATCGATGCACTATTTTTGAGTTAGCCCTCGCCGTAAATCGTAATAAATCATAGCACGAAAATTTTCACGACTTAAATCCATGGTGATAAAGACTCGCAATTTTCAAAATGACGCCACAAAGGATAAATAAATGACAGCTACATGAAACAAATTGTATTCTTCAGCCAAAGAGTTCCATTTTTAAATGTTATAATTACTTTTTTAATATTGTTCTGTAACTGGCCAGTTCCGGATACATAAATAGCAGCCCTCGTAAAAAGGCACGTTAAGCCGTTGGTCCTGGCTATTGCTAGATACCTGTAGTTGTCAAGCCAGGTACAGACTTCATCAGGCCCGTAATTCAGATCGGATAATAAGGCTACAGTGTTCTATATCCATCATAAGATGCGACTAAAGGGGCCTTCGAAATAATCTAAGCGGCGGTTACGTCATCTATTCATTCAACCCTGACAAAGACGACAGCGCGTATGAGCTATACTGTCGTAGCATAGCAAGGATACTGGGGGACGCGATCTCTGTCCTCTCGTAACGTGCTTGGACGCAGCACGAGAAGGACCCGGTGCATTCCACTAAGATCCCGGATATCCCGGAAACCGTTCGCATGTGCTAAAGACGACTACCACAGTGTGACAATGAGTGGAAAGATCTCAGAGACCGTTCGCATGTGCTGAAGACGACTACCACAGTGTGACAATGAGAAGGGGAATTATTCTAGGTAGGTATTCACGGTCCCGGTTACGTTGAGTGATTTTTCCAAGGTTTCATAGTGATTTTTTTGTTTCTTACTCCTTATATCAAAGACACGAGTAAAGTCACCTTAATGTATAGTATTCTTTACACTTGGATCTCACTTGGATACAAATTACGTATTCAATGTTCCGCTCGAGAATACAAGAGGGTGCGCGCACTCGTGGTTCGACTGTCCAAATCTCTCCTCGGTCCCCTGTCCTGATTCAACTCTCCAAACCTCTCTTCGGTCCCCGTAATGTCCCCTACTATTGAACCGCGAGATATTATGTCAAAGGGTAGCTGGAGATCGAATGACGGGTAGATGCAATGAGGATTACTCGCTGGGATTTAGTAAAATTACTATATAACCAAATCTTTGGGGCCGGAGACATATTGAAGGTTTAAAAATGTAATAAATCTAAAGACTTTATATAAATTTTATATGCAATAATTATAACCAAAATTCTAACAACTAAGTGCAAGGAAGGTCTGCAAAGTTTCCGTCCTTATATTGTCAAAATTCTTATTATTCGCGCGAATCGATTTGCTGCTACTTTTAAGCGTTTTAACTGCTCGGTATTGGAACACCTTTCAGGCGTCAGCTTACTTATTACAATATATACAATTTACCTTCTAAGCGACAATGATTTTACCAAGAAGGTATCGTCATCACATTTTGTCAAAGAACATTGTGAGCAAACGTAAGTCCGCAAAAAAATTTAAAAACTGGGGCGGTTATAAGCTGGCCATTTTTCTTAATGAAGACACACGAGTAATCGGCCCTCCTAATCGTATAGATTGAGGCTAATGGACATTTACTATCAGTACTAAGAAAGCACTTCAGACTGCAATTATGCGTTGGCAACCCTGAGAACTAAGAACTTGTGTCTCTTGTGCCTCTTGTGCCAAGTATTTCACTAACTGTCTTACCCTCCGCAATGAAAGGCAATAGTGCAAGCATTGCTGTTTGGCGGGAGGATTAGCGAGTGAGATGATGGTACTACATTTGGAGCCCATACAAAGTCGTCTTACCATCCATAAACGACGACCTCCGTGGCGCAACGGCTAAGCGCGTCGGAAAGTAAACGGGAGTTGCGGGTTCGATTCCCGCCCCGAGTCTGGGTGTTTATGTATAATATGTATATCAGTTGTCTTAGTACCCATAACACAAGCGCTGTGCTGCTTACTTTGGGACTAGATGGCGCTGTGTGAAATGTCTGAGGATATTATTATTAAACTACCTTTACCAATCCGCACTGGACCAACCTGAGCGGCTAGTAAAGTGGCAAACGCCGCGTACTACAATTGATATGCCTACTGGCGTTACTGCTCCTCAGAAGCGCCGCTTGGCTACGTTTCATACGGCTGTTTTCACACCACTGTAAGTTTCGTTAGATGAAATTTGATAATGTTTGACTACAAATTTAAAATTCATTACGCTACATTACGTAGTATTTGTCATTCTATTCCACTAGCGTTTACGACAATGGACCACTTGTCTAGGCCCCCTGGTCTCCTTAATTTTCACCGCACTTCAAGAGAAGTATATTATTGAACAACGTTTTGTATTTATAATTACTAGCGACGCGCCACGGCTTCGCCTCGGTGGGATGATGAATGTTTGCAACATACCAAATTTTATTTATTAAGATTTCCGTACATAAATACCATCTAAACTGACTTTTACCATGGATTTTCCAAATATTTTCCTTTATACAAACATTGTTCTGACACTTACTAAAACAAAAAAAGAAATCAGCCAAATCGGTCGAGCTATTTTCAAGTGGTGCTCCGTCATACGTGTGACAACGATAGATTTTTATTTAAATAGATTTAAACGACATTTATTTTAGCAAATTCTTTATAGCCAAGGATAATATCTTTTGCCTAATGTTCATTTGATATTTGGGTTTCTAATGCGACTCAGAAACTGGAAAATTAATTTAAAAACTGTACATAAAAATATTCCTACCTACTTTACAATCTAGCTACACAGAGAGGAAACGCCATTACAAAAAAATTCATATCTCAGGCATACAAATCCTATTTAATATTGTTAAACATTTAAAAATCAACTTTAAACATCAAATCGCAAAGTTTAAATTTCAAAGAGCAATAAATACAGTTATGGCTCCACAGTTCGAAATTCAAAAATGACTAGGCGAGCCTAATGACAAGGTTAACGTATGAAACGTACAAGAAACTGGTTCTAAACATCAGCCGTTATCGAATAGACGAAAAAATGTGGCGGCCATGTTGTTTTATGATGTGTATTTAAAATTATTTTTTAAAGATAAACTAGACATTGGTTTATCTTTTATTTAAAAATGTAGAGTAGGTATTTATAAAAATTCTCGTTAGTAAAATATATGTTGTAATTGGAGCTTTGGACGGATACCTTCCTTTCAAACTAAGCTTTTGTTGTGTAACATCTATATTATATTCTATAGCATAGGTACCTAGTGCTTAATTCAGAACCACACATTTCGATTTATTATCTGAAGATTGCTAATAAAACAAAATTTAAATAATTGATACCTATATTCTATAGCACAGGTACCTAGTGCTTAATTTAGAACCACATATTTCGATTTATTATCTGAAGATTGCTAATAAAACAAAATTTAAATAATTGATATAAAATCGCTCTACCACGTTAAGAACGATTGTGAGGTAGTGTGTTAGGACTTAGGACGTATAATATGGTAAACACCGCATGTAATATTTTATATTTCTATGTACTTCTGTAAACATGTTAGTATTTCATCAATAATTATATTCCTAACTAGCGACCCGCCCAGGCTATGTCCTGTGGGATATTGAATGTTTGCAAAACACCAAATTTTTTTTATTAAGATTTTCACATAAAAATATTATCCAAATTTCCGACTTTTTCCGTGGATTTCCACAAATTTTCTTTCATGCAAACCTTGTCCTGACAATTACAATCACAACAAAAAAATTTAGCCAAATCGGTCGAACCGTTCTCGAGCTATGCTCCGTCATATATGTGGCAATTGATTTTCATTTACATAAAAGCTTTTGCCCGCAACTTCATTCACGCAAAAATTACACACAGACACACAATATCTTAATAAATTCTAGCCTATTTGTTATTCTGATGTATGAGCTACATTATTGTAGTTTCATTAAAATCCATTGAATAGTTTTTGCGTGAAAGAGTAACAAACATCCTTACATCCATACATCCACCCTCACAAACTTTCGCGTCTATAATATTAGTAGGATGTGTTATTCTGATGCATAAGCTATATTATTGTAAAGTTTCATTAAAATCCGTTCAGTAGTTTTTGCGTGAAAGAGTAACAAACATCCTTACATCCATACATCCATCCTCACAAAGTTTCGCGTTAGTCAAATTAGTAGGATATAGCTATCGACATAGCGAAATTTGTTTGAAAACAAAATATAGCCCATGTTACTCGCTAATAATGTAGTTTACTGATAGTGTAGCTGATAATATAAAAGAATTTTTAGAATCGGTTGAGGAGTTTTTGAGTTTATCCATTACATACAAACAAAGTTTACCTCATTATGATATTAATTATATACCTACCTATATGTGTACATATAAAAAGAATATTGTTTTAAACTATTTTAAAGTCTCTTAAAAATTGAAAATGAAAATCCAATGAAACTGAACAACAAACATACAAATTTTCTCACGTTTGCGGATTTGTGCTGTTTTTTAATTAAATAGTGGCCGCTTAGCTTATCTGATAATAACCGTGTCATATATACTACAGGTGAATCAGCTTATCTGATTTACCCCATCGTTGCTGCTCAGACACGGCGTCTGGAGTTACTAAATCTATTCTAGCAATGAAAGCAAACCGCAGATCGTGATTTTAATCAAAACTGTACGACTATAAAATAATTTTTACCCATAGCAATTAATGAACGGAATGATGAAAAGAATAGATCCATTTTGTAAATAACTTCATGATTTTCTTAATTTAATACAGCAATTTTTAGAGATTTATAAGTAAATAGTTCCGCATTCATTTATAATTCCAAACTTTATGTATACGTTACTACAATTAGCTACATAGTAATTCAGAACAGATATCTACAAACCATTTAACTTTCGTGACAAAGCTCCATGTTAACTGTGGGAGGCAAAAAATGAGTCGCTCTACAATATAACTAACCCTACCAAAATACTTTAAAACGACAGTTTTTAACTTAGTTCAACATACAAGCGATGTCACAATATATTAATTTAAATATAATGTGACTAGAAAATGCTTTCATGGTGTATGTGGAATGAGACAGCTCCTATCTTCCTACGCAGGCCATAAGGATAGTTTGTCTGTGGTTAAAACCGAATGTGGTAGCGGTAAGCAGCGGTCGGCAACGGAGCAACGCGCAAGTTCAGTAACCAAATTGACACAGCATTTTAAGCTTTAATCTCCATTACTACAAGACATGGAATCGCTTGATCAAGCTCGAATTGTCGTGGCAGTCTAAGAGTAGCCGCACGACGCGGGAAGCGGACAGGCGCGTCACTCAGTGTGATGGAGCCTAAAATTGGAAAAAAGGGATAGGACATATTCCTTAGTAGCTGTACCCGCGACTTCGTCTGCGTGGAAATTTCTTTGTGGCTTTCTCGAAAATGGTTAGATTATATGTATATGTGCATAGCATGTTTAAAGATTGTTTTTCAAAAAAAGTCTACATCTAGCCTACGTCTGTCTTCGGGAACATACTATCTCTGTACCAAATATCATAATTGCTTCGACGCTTCAGCATTTCCCATTCAAAGTTTCACCCCCTTAGGGGTGCTTTAGCCTACGTCCGTTCCAAGGTATCAAACTATATCACTGCTACATCATAATCAGTTCAGCGGTTTAGCATTTCCCGTACAAAGTTTCGTCTCCCTCCCTCCCGTCCCCCTTTTCACAGATTTTCGACAAAAAAGCAGCCTACGTATTTTAGATAAATAAAGTCTTATAACCGCACCTATTCATTACCAAGATTTAACGTTTCCCATACAAAGTTTTATCCCCCTTTTCACCCTCTTACAGCGTAGTAAGACGACGCGAAAATTTTCATGCAGCCGTCGCGCGGCTGCCGCGCGGTTAACATTCTCGTGTGTTCATTATAAACGAATGTAAACTATTCACTAGGCAACAACGTTTGAATTTCTGGGAACTACCAAACCGCGCATTCGACGCGCGGTCGCCGCACGGTCTCCGCGGGGTTGCTCGCGGTCACCGCGCATTCTAAAACTATCCCACACTCGCATTCCATCCTCTCTGGCCACTCCAGAAAGAGTGAAGTTACTTGCGCTTGACATGAGGTTAGATATGTAAATATATATGTATGTAGTGTATTTTGCTCTATTGTGCGGCGTCCGCTTAGTGACCGCGCAGTGTCGGCGCGTAGAAATTCGTGTCGAATACACGCGCCCTTAGGGGTACATTTTTGATTAAAAAAAAGTTCTGATTAAAAAAATGTGGCGTTCTCTAATGTCAAACTATCTCCCTACCAAATTTCATCATAATCGGTTCAGCACTTTACCATTTCCCACACAAAATTTAATCCCCCTCTTCAACCCTTCAGGGGAAGATTTTCTAAAAAGCCTATCATGAGCGCAACCACATTTTCTTACTGGGTGCCGATTTTCACCAAGATCCGTTAAGCCGTTCTTCAGTTATAAAATAACATATAGACAGGAAGACACGCAGACAGACAAATATTTTAAAAAGCGTAGAATCGAAGTCAGTGAATCATAAAATGACTATCACAAAATTTGACAGTAAAATTGTAGTTACAGACAGACGCTAGAGATTTATAAAGTAGTACAGAAGATAAGCGAAAAGGAACTAAAAGGACTAAATGAACGAGTTCTTACCGCTATAATAACTTTGATTTTCCCGATATTTCGATGCTCTTGCAGCACCATGATCACAGGTTAATAGGCGTAACTGCTTTAGTACAGAGCATACTCCATCGGTATCGTATTCTCTTCTAGCTTTCACCTCCACAACTGTCAAAACTGATACTTCGGTGAATAAGGATTGCCTATGTATATTGAAACTGATCATGACCTCATTCTCCTTGAGCTGGGTATCTTGGAGAAAACGAACAAAGTGTAGGGAGTCCTTTACAAAAGACAAGGTGTGAACTACTAGATTTTGCAACACTGAGGTCACATGTATTGTCAATTCAAAAGTGGATAAATTAATTTGACTCACAATGAGTCGCATTGGAACTCCGGTTCTGTGAACTTTCGGCAGTCCTTAAAATTTCAGCGGCTGTACTGACCTTGGACGAAACCAAAATTTACTTTTGCAAGACGGTCTTCCATTCCTTGATTAGGCAAGTTGTTAGTGTCATTTTTATTATACATATAATGGATACAAACTGTGAAACTAAAAAAAATATTTATGAGAAATAAGTTCTATTGCATGGCTGACTTGTATGTTTATAGTCCCTATCTCCTGATAAGGAATATGCCTCATTCCTTGGCGGACCTTTACAGCCTGCGCTAAATAAGCTAGCAACTCGTACTGAGAATTAGTAACAAATATTTGGGATTTACAGGTGACAAAGTGGTTGTTAGCTTTGTAATCTGTCAAGAAATACCTACTTATTACTAGACCTT
The DNA here is from genome assembly GCA_907165235.1 of Zeuzera pyrina. Classification (NCBI taxonomy): domain Eukaryota; kingdom Metazoa; phylum Arthropoda; class Insecta; order Lepidoptera; family Cossidae; genus Zeuzera; species Zeuzera pyrina. The sequence continues at coordinate 5,729,387 of OU015639.1, forward strand.
GACTCAACTTGTGAATTTGTTATAATTGAAGGATTTGTCACACTGAATGCGTTCTACGCACTGCGATTAGATCAAGGCGAACGCAGCCCGCACCATGTGTGAACATCATTTGCGGTTTTTATATATTTTGTTCAAGATGCGATCTCACCGTGCGGGCATGTAGAAAGAACGCAGAGAACGATAATGGCCGGTTGCCCTGCCTGGACCGCTGCTAACTGACAAATAATGTTCATAGATGGTGCGAGCTGCGTTCCCTTTGACCGGACCGCAGGACGCAGAACGTGTGACAATTCCTTTAATACTTTATGGCAAATGGGAAATGTCGTGAAGATTACTTAATAAACTTTATTGAACAGGTACATACATACGTTAATATTTACAAACTTAAAACTACACCTTACCTTAAATAATAGACTTCCTCAAAGTTGCCGCTTAGAAAGCTGTCATTGCTTAAGGTACCCAGCAGACTGGCAGCATTGCCTCTTTGAATAGCCAAACTGATTCGTTGGCGGAAGAAGCTGCCAGCCCGCGGTCTCCTGAAGCCTCGACTAGGCTCTTACAAATATCAGAAACCAGTCATTGGACTTCGGGGCCCCAGGGACCCAAAGTTTCGACTGCAAGGGGCGCAAATATGAAACTCTCAGAGAGTCGCATACTTACTCACGATGTAGTGAAGATTTAAATCTATATATGTACGTATAACAAAAAATTTTATTAAGAAATGTATCAGAACGTAAATGTGGGCGCTATGTAACCACCGCTTAAAATATCGATTCCAAACGAAAATGTCCAAACGCTTTTTAAATAATTCAAACGGGTGCAATTTGGCCAGACTGCATGCACAATCGATATTAACTAGGCTTGTCGTGTCGTGCACGATTGTCATGAATATCCATTGTTTTAGTACACGCTTTTATTAAACTTTAACGCGGGTTTTTTTCATAAACACGCCGCTATAACCGATATAAGGGAAACGCGTCTACTTCCCTTTCTTCTTCAATGCTGATTTGGAATAGCGAAATAAAAATATTAATATGCTGGTCGCATCTTTTCTACGCAGGTTGTAAAAGTCAGCTAAGGAATTAGGAATATTGTAAGGACCGTGTCCAGACCTGTTAGTAACCTGTCTATAATCTGGCTCTGCTTTTCCTACTGTAAATGAAAACAAAGACGTAATTACTTATTTCTGGAAATGTTATAGAGATGAGACATTATTGCGCTTTAGTGTCTGCCCGGGATGGCACAGGGGTGAAGACATATAAATTTATTTGTCGCAGGGCTATGATGAAAGCCGAATTTTGATGAAAAGTCTAGATGTTTGGTTAAAGATTTGACATAACGGAAACTCGATTTTATTGTAATCCTCGACATCCAGTATTTTGATTTAAACACTAGATATACATAGGTAATACAAAATATTGAATTTACTTTGAATTTAAATGAATGTATGTCCTTTACAGGTAATTTTATAATACTAATTATACATATTTATCTTCAAGCTGTATCACTAACGGGGTAGTCAGAGAGTACGGAGAGCTAAGCGTCGCGGTCTTTACATACTTCTTTCGCTTCCTCAAATCTCATCATTTCCCTCACACATTTTTGCCTAGATATGCGAGTGCTTTTGACATTTCCGTCTGCTGACACTGGCTATTTGATCTGATTTGATCATAAGTCAGCCTTGGTCTAATAATCTAATTTAATATTATGTTTAAATTGAAACTCTGCATTCTCCAATTAAAAAAAACTAGTTCGATAGATTGGGGATTGTAGTTAGTGAAATGGCTGGGGATAGGGGATGATGAGACATGCCTTTACCATTAACTTCGATCTGATGTCCTTTATTGTAACTTATGAGCACTAGTTATTAACACAAAGTTTACTATGTATTTTAGTGCACTCGGCGGCGAGTATTATATTAAATTTACAATATTTTTATTATTATTAGGATTTATTAATTTGCGTGTAGGCGCCATATTTTTTCTTCTATATTTTTAGGAGGGAAGCGGAAGCGGAAGGAAGGTGTGCGGTGTTGCCAGTGTATTAGAATGAGTATGCGACAGAATTAATATACAATATATTATTTTAGAATATAGAAATAGAATAATCGGCGCAGACAGTGATGTCATAATTACGTAATATCCATTACGTAGTAAAGTAAAAATCATTTTAAAGTGCTGTAGAATTTTGTATATCTAATTTTTATGCACAAGACTAGGTTTTTACTGATTATTTTGACGAGATTTTTTTCTCTACTCATATATCTATGTTTGAGACTTTGAAGATACATATACATCTTCACACTGTATCCTTAACAAGGTAGTCAGAGAGGATGGGGAGCCAAGCGTCGTGGTTCTTACATACTTCTTTCACCTCCTCATATCTCATCATTCTCTCAGTTTTGCATATAGGTATTTGGGTATGGGGGTGCTTTTGACATTTCAGTCAGCCAACACTCTGGCTATTTGATCTTCATATGTCACCTTTGGTCTTTCTTGGCTTCTGCCACCAATGATTTCTGCACTGATTTCTGCTGCCACTGGACTTTAAGACAAAAAATTTAAATTGTATAATCCGAATATCTGACTCATAGAAAGAATGAGTGATGAAAGAGTGACGAAGAAAATCTACAGGGCTAAAGCAGTAGCCAAGTCTTACAAATAGCCAGGTAGCAGTAGCCAAGGAAGACCAAGGCTGTCTTACAAATAGCCAAAGTGTTAGCTGCCGGAAATGTAAAATGACCCGCATATCTAAGCGAAAATGTGTGAGGAGGTTGATCATATTTCAGGAGGCGAAAGAAATATGTAAGGACCGAAAAGCTCGGCATTCCGTCCTCTCTGACTACCCCGTTAGGGATACAGGGTAAAGATAATGTGTATGTATCTAACTCAGTCTCTCGAGATTCAAGTCACCAAAAACACCAGTCTGCATATACTGATTCATATTATGTGACATGCGCTTTTTTTCGCAGGGTTAGAAGAGAGTATAAAATGCTTTCATTTGATCCACACAATGACCTCAAAAAAAAAGGTTTTTAAAACGAAGCCCTGAAGTCAAAATTCAACTTTTAAAATTCACGTCTGTTTTTAGTCTGTAGTACAAAGTAGGTGATAGCACGAAGGCCATCGGTCTTACTCCATTGCAAGGCAATGTGCAAGCAATACCACTTATGTGCACAACAAAAAAATAATTCAACAAGGTTTGTTAACCCAAAATAATTCCACACAAATAACTTTCATTGCAACTACTAGCCAATTCTGTCGCTTTAAAGGCCATTTTGGCTCGCACGCAATCGTTATAAGTGAATTTAATGCTAGATATGCGTGAATTTGCAGTCGCATGTTGGAAATGTAACTAACGTATGACTAACTTCATAATAGTGCACAATCAAGTTCATAGATAAATGGGGTAGGTATTTTACGCTAATTTGTGTATTTTGCACAACCGTATAAGCGATATTATGTTTTAATTAGATACTAATGAATTGAATAACGTATAATTTTTTTTAAATAAAATATTTGTACTCACCTTAAATTAATATTTCTCCAAATTGTGTCCATAAGCATAAAAGAAAAGTTCCAAATTAGGTACCTATATACCTTAAAAATTGTTCCAAAAATCGTTCAATAACACTTTTTATAACTAGTTTTAACTAACTTTGCACTATAATAACATCACAATAAACGTATTTTCTTAGTTTGTATAGAAAAGGCACTTACTGTCTACATCACAAAATTGAGCTAAGTGAAAGAAAAAAAAATAGTTTCACTTTATGAGGTCATCGAACGCGCAGTGACACTATTTCGTCGCGTTTGAAAATGGAACGTTTGGAGCACATAAGAGTTCGAAAAATGAATTTGGCGGGTTTCGTGTGTTCTCGGGGTCCATTCGTGGGGTTTTCGTCAGTTTTCGTAGTGGTTACGCGAAGCGCGTGCGGGGATAGCCAGCTCGCGCGCAACTGAAGATTGTCGTAGGTTAAGTTTGGAAAAAGCACCGCTAGTTCAATTTTCCGCTTACGAGCCTACTAGTATCATTCCGTTAAAAACTTATCTCGCCATCACATGTCGCCACTTAATCACTCATTAAAATAATACCCAAGAAATCCATACGATAGGTTATCCACCTATTGATATTGTTTTGACAGCTCCATGAATTACACCATGTGTACTATGAAACGGCATGAATATAGGACACAAGTAGATGGCGCCACACGTGTCTCGAACGAGGATCTGAGACGAAAACACTGTGATATTAACCAAATAAACTAGCAACGCGCGTAAACACAACGAAATTACTGAATGCCACTTTTCATTATTATATTTCGCTATGCACTGGCCTACGTCAAATAAATAGCGGACACGGGGAGATATAGTCATCTCTTTCTATCACACTGATGTCACCATATAGCGCATGCATTTCACATCAAAATTCGTACATTCCAATTTTAAACCTGTTGATGAAGTTCTTTATTTTTCCTTTATAGTTTTAGACATTTGTTTTAGTGTAGTTTGTTTATGGTAGCGCGCGCATAGATCGTGCATACGTGCACGGAACTGCAGTTGCACTGAGACTAGATGACATTCACAGAGGCTTAAACTCAAGTTCAGACGGATGCGGCGTCAATAAACTGGACGGTACGCTCGTAATGTGCGAACTAAGTAATTTCATATCAGTTACCTAGTAAATGGGATATTGGACAGCTATGGACATTCGCAGATTAAAAAGATATGACTCCAACATTGTATTCCAAATATGAATGAATTGGTTTGTACACTATAAACACTGGCAATTATTATTGAATTAAATAAAACACAAGAATTTCAAATAATAACAAGATAAATAACTCGCAATAAAACAGTTGAGTAATGAACGTCATGTTTTTATTGAAATAACCAGAATTAAGGAAACAATGGTCGCGTGGTATTGTTCATTATTTGAAGAGTATTTAAACATCTAGCCACTTATCTGCCAATATTCACTAGGCATCACATGCGATTGCTTTTAATATTACGTGCATAAGTTATGTTCCCTTAATCTTCACATTGGATAGGAAAATTGTTGTACTTTCGTAATCCTGACTTATTCGTATTTCCTGAAATTTCTTAATTTTTCACTTTAAGGACATACATATTACATACCTCCACGCGTAACTCTAACAATGTAGGTGACGGGGTATTAGACGGGGTACAGAAAACGGAACTCCAAGCATCGCGATCCTTACACACTTCTCAAGTCTAGCATCGTATTTGAAATTATCAAATTAAAATTTTGAAGATTCATAATAGCACAAATAAGTAACAACAAAGTACAAACAAAGCGGAAAGATATTAGAATTATTCCTTTAACGCCATTTTTACTGCTTACAAATAGAAAAATGGACGCAGGTAACGACAGGTTATTAATCTACCACCTTATAATAATCCCTATCCCTTGGCTGGCTTACATGTGCCGGAACTTGGAAGGTAACCAGTCGCAAAATTTTATATTTTCTTTCTCTATCAGACCAGCGATTTCAGAGATTATTATTTCATTTAACTTGAGAAACGCCTTAATTTTTTTTTATTCGGACCACGACCCCTAAACATTTACTGCAACACTACAGCCTATATATGGTACTTAGCAATCCGAAGTGACCTGTATGAAACAACACCATAATAGTTCCAATAATTTAAGAAATAACTGAAGTTTACAACTAGAAAACCACCTACATAAGAAATAATCCGTGTCGATATTCACTAAGAATTGCTAAAAACATTCTCGATAACTGAAGCTCTCAAATAAACAACCAAAACAAAACAACCGCATTCGAACCAGGTCATCCGCTCAAGATTTACGAAGCTATATACAAACATAAAGACAGACACACAGATAGACAACAGCGTGAAACTAATAAGAGTTAATCAACAGTAATAAATAAATATACAGAGCGAAAGCGAGTGGTAAAAGAAGCCAAGAAAGACCAAGGCTGACTTATGAAGATCAAATAGTTAGTGTTAGCCAACGGAAATTTCAAAAGCACTCGCATATCTAGGCGAAAATGTCTGAGGAGAATGAGATTTGAGGAAGCGAAAGAAGGATGTAAGGACCGCGACGCTTGGCGCTTCGTCCTCTCTGACTACCTCGTTAGGGATATAGCGTGAAGATATGAATGTATGTATGCAAATAATACTCCAGATAATTACACCAATTGTGTGATCTCAAATTAAGCTCTGGGTTTGTACTATGAGTACTGCAAAATGAACTCTGGGAGAGCTCCCAGCAACACCCAGACTACAAAACAATTTAGAAAAGTTCCTTTCCTAATACGACCTGCCCGGGGATGGAACCCGGGACCCAGTTTGGAAGGCAGATACTATGCCACCACGTCAACAGGCTAGTCAATTCACCCTCTAAAATAGTACAGAATAAATGTCTGATATTAATTCAGGCCAGCACAATGAAACTGATTAAAAAAACTATCCTTATATCTTAGGTATAATGAGAAGATAGATGATTGTCTACTACAAAAGTGAAGCTTCAAAAGTGGGTTGCGATCGGTCATTATGGTTCCGCTTTGCCATCTCTAAATAGAATTTAAAGTAGAATTGTGAAGCAGATTTCGTTAAGTTTAAAATAGAATAAAGTTATATTTATATGTGTTTATACGCACGCAAGTATTGTATATTGTAATGTATATTGCCGTGCACATTAAGTATTAATTTAGTTAAACAAATGTGGGTAGTTGAGACAAAATATTTCTCACTGCGTTATCCAAACGTACGGAAATTCGATCAACAATTAATTAATATACTCGTATATTACAGTGTGGCAGTAATTAGAATATAGGTAATGTCGTTTAAATGTAAAATTGTATAAAAACACTTAATATCTTTTAATGTAAAAGTAAAAAATACCGTCTTTCAGAAAAAGCGAAAGTTAAAAAATATATATATTGTGTTCAAAATGTCTTTTAATTAATGTTTCGTTCCCATTTCTTGATTGGGGTTGCCAATTTACGTCTTTTTACCAAAATTTAACTAAGTACATACTTATACATATGAACAGAAGGAAAGATAGACATTACGAAAACAATTATTATAAGTGTTCTATTTCGTTTCAGTACTCTAGAAATTAGAAATCCAAACACAAAGTAAGCTTCGCATCTCTCGTTCCCGTCAAAAACTATTTGTTCACAAATGTATTCGTTATTCACATTCAGTGAAAGTGATCCTTATTAAAACTGCTGACGAATTCGTTGCACATTCGCGATGCAGTGTGGCGAGTTCGATGACCCTTGTATTCGGGCGTCGGCTGCAATGTTGGGAAAGGTCATGTCTGTGTGCGATTGTTAGTGTGTGAGTGAGCTTTTACTTTCAGCTGTTGGCATTTTTGAAACAGCTCTTTGCCCTTGTTGTTAGTTAAAACGCAAGTACTTGTAATTTCCATCAACGTAATTAATTTTATTTTTTTGTGATAATAAACAGTAACATATTATAAAATATCTAAAACGAGAAATTAACGCGAATACCTTTAATTTTGGCTGGACGTCAAGCCAAAATAAAAGGTAATCGCGTTAATTTCCCGTTTAGATATTTTATAATGCAACACGAAAGTTTAAAAGTTTATAGTAGTATATTATAGTACTATAAATTATATAGACAGCAACAAATCAATTGGTTCTTTTTTTCTCTTGTTTAAACTGGCAACTATTTTCATATTTGGACAGACAGATGACATAACCAACCAGACTCAGCATCACCTATTCTATTAATGAAGTATGGCCACAATGTGCAGTAGAAATAAAGATTTATGAGTGGTATATTCTAACGAAATGATACCCATCGCCATACTATAATGTACCTAAACGTGTGTGTAAGGGCCGATTTAGTTTGATTCTTTATTGAATCATATTATATTTTTTTACATCCGAGGTATTAATTCACTATTTTTGCAGCTTAGTATTCAAAACAGTAGTTCGTTTAGATTTCAACTTTGTTCACCTATATTTCTTGGATGGATTAGAAGCCACTGAACTAGAGACGTGTTTTTTTACAACAACAATCAACAATAACAAAACAACAGAACAAAATAATACTACTTTAAATAGGTTGTTTTCGGAATAAAAGCCTCATAATATAATTCAGACTTATCGTCAATGAGCGGGATACCTGTGTTCATGTGCGTTACCAAAAAAAGATGCAATCAATTTCTTAATAGTCATTACCTGGACCATTGGCGCGGTGGTAAAACCTCTGCCTTCCTATTCAAGACTTCGAGTTCGATCTTTTGCGATACGAACAATTTAAATTTACTTGAAGGCAGTGTTAGGCAAAAGAATTATGTAAAACCAATTATAATTACTTTTTATAATTGTAATTGTTTGCCTAACAAAATGTGTTCATATAGCATAGAGCACTCAGCCTATAGAGATGAAATATCAGACCATTTTATTCACCACTGCTCAGTTTATTTACACTAACAACTGTCAACTCTCGCTCGCAATAAGCAGTACATAACCAAAACTGGACATATATTTAAATATTTATGTAACGGCTTATTGCTCTATTTGGTGTTATGGCAAAAACAGCAAAAAATCAAACTATAAAACAGAACGCCAGTAACTGCAACAGTGTTTACCATAGTCGTAATTTGTTGTCATACAAAATGACAACAAAATGAATGACATTGCTGCTCTATAGGTTGAGTACTCTATGGTTCATAGTTACATTTTACAATTACAATTTTTAATTGTAATTGTTTTTACAATTTCATTTTGCCCAACACTGCTTGAAGGCTGGATGTTATTACTAGGAGCTGCTCAGTTCGTTGTGTGATATCCTCAATAAAAGCTTCGTACTTAGTTTGGGGTATAAAGCAGTTGTAACTGTCCATTGTATGATTATTATATGATTACTAGATGTTCTCCACGTTCAGAAGCCTGGCGTGCGAACGACAGCTCACCGTTACATCGCGATCGGACGAATGGTTTAAATGCGTTATACACATACGCGACAAACAAAAAAACATTATTTTTTTATAGATATATAGATTATTGTTTTTTTTTTTCTATATTATTACCATTGTTTTACAATATTATTAATCAGGTGAAAGTAAAACAAATGCAGTAGAAATGCGATCTCTCAGAAATATATACGGTGTTACCCTTGCAGACAAAATAAGCAATAAAGAGATACGCAGTATGACAGGGTTTGACGATAGTGTTATCGTAAAAACGAAGAAAACAATGATTAGAAGGTCTGAGCACTTAGAAAGAATGAGTTACGAAAGATTGACGAAAAAAATCTATAGAGCGAAAGGGAGTGGTAGAAGAGGGCAAGGAAGACCACGGCTGACTTATGAAGATTAAATAACCAGAGTGTTAGCTGACGGAATTGTCAAAGTCACTGGCAAATCTAGGCGATATTATGTAAAAAGAATGATGACGATTGAGGAGGTGAAAAAAGTATGTAAGGACAATGATGGCATCCGTCCTCTCTGACTAGCGTGAGAATATGTATTACTATCATAATAATAATTTTCTTATTATTATAACAATTCTACATATGGCGTGAACAGAGAATCTTATAAGTGCATTAACTTCTCACTGTGATGTCACATTTAGCAATAAAAAAATTTTTAACATATAGATGGGAAATCTAAATCGTACAGTGAAATATTGTTAACCCATAGTTGAAGCGAATTCCTTACAATGGGCTTTGTCTTTTGACTGACCTTTGCGACCTATGAGGATACCTTTATATTAATAGTCTGGCTTCATATGACTGCATAGGCAAGTAGTAGCCTAAGTACACATAAGTTGTAGCCTAAGTGTAAATTAGCAGTAGTTGTTGTCGAAGAATCAAATAGACGGTGACAGCTACTCGCGATTTCAACCGCCTGGACTTATTTTCAAACAATTATTTCTTCTGTTGTTATGTGTTCATTTGTTTATTCGATAGATTATCAACAAATATTTTATTTTTCCGTACTAATTCTGACACCCCTTGTACTTATCAACCCATAAAGAGTTGAAATTCCAAAAATGTCTTAGTACTTGCCTGTACTAAAATTTATAAGGAACCTCTGTGCAAGTTTCTAGCCCCAACGGTTTGAACGATTCATTAATAATATGTACCGTGTGTCGACCAGACATTCTTTCTTTTAAATGTAGAGATGTTATTGTAATAATGAGTACTATAAACATAACATCTTATTAAAAAAATATCCGATAACACGACGCGATAACCCACCCAAATTCACAATGCCGCAATTCATCCGAAATTCGCTGATAAAGCTTATCAAGCCGATGTCACTGACCCGCTGATTCAACGTAACTTAACTAAGGTTATGGTTCGTATAGCTCTCACTCTTTCCTACCAGTGTTCTATTATGCTATCTCTGTTGGCTGTAACACAAACATTTATTTATACAGGTGTGCCCACACTAATATATTTTTGTTGAACTTTATATTCAAGGTTACAGAAATGTGCCTTATTGCATTCAAACATATTTATTAATAATAATATCTAGGTATGCAAGTAGCATTCGTAGAACAGCCTAAATAAATAATTATGCCGATTGTGTGACTAAATTATATACTCTGTGGATCTAATCACGGTACAACTTAAGAATAAAGAAAACTGGTCATTTTTCATTGTGTACTCAAAAGGTTCTGTACAATATTCGTACAGTAGTAAACTAAACCTAATTTCTGGAAATACATAAAACCTAGGACTTATATATTTCTTGAATACTTTAGATAACACCTAAAGACCACAGGGCCTGCAAATTTTAAAACCCTAGGTCCAGTAGTAGCAAATGCAGCAGATTATAATGAAAGCTTTAAATAAATCCGAAATAGTAAAAAATCGATTACAATCATACACACAATCATTCGATCTTTCACGTTAATCAAAAATACATGAACTGTATCTGTGTAATAATTAACGAATGGTTGGATCATATAACTGAACCTTTTTTCGAATCAATACTTGAACGACTGAATGCTTGAAACTATTGACAAAAGTCAAATATACATCCCCACTCTTGGCGAATTTACGTTCTATTTGCAGATTATATATTTCTAAACGCTACGTATATACGTGTTACATATCGATGTTATATTATTTACATCGACGCCAACACGATTACTTATTCTTAATGTAATTAATCGGTTTGTCAGTTTGCTCAAGCTTAGTTGAAACATTACTGAATGTATTTTAATGTACATTACGCTGTTTCAGACACTAGGGTCTTATTTACTTCATAAGCTCTATATCATTACCCAATTTTAATTATAAGAGAGGATATAAAGTCATGACCTCCTGAAAGTACAATACAGCTTAATATTAAACACTTTTCCGTAATCCACGCAGTCAAAGTCAGAAGCTAATTCAATAGTTGAATTTATTGTGTTCATACTTAATCACTGGTTGTAAAGTATGTGGTGGGGATAACGTAAACGATCACAACATTCGACGTGGTCAAAAAGAAATATCGCGGCGGACGAATTGTCAACTGTCATTGTCAATTAGAAATCTGTGTTTTTGCAACGAAATTAAAATCACGATGTTGTTACGATACCTGTTGCATATTAAATTAGAAAATTGATCTTGATTGCGTGTTTAAAACAATCACTATGTTTCACTGAACTGAGGCTCGAGAACCACACCTAGCTCACTTTCAATTCGACGCTTGTGCAGTTAACGTAGCTCATTTTACTTCATTTCATACTTAAAGCACTTGTGTAATAAAACTTTTATAATAAGTAATTTAAAAATTGATGCTCTGTTTAATATTAGCATGGAGCACTCAACCTGTAGAGTGGCAATGTCATTTATTTTGTATGAAAACAATTTACGTCTAAACACTGTTGCGGTTACTGCGTTCTGTTTTATAGTTTTATTTTTGTCACACCACCGGTACTGATTCACATTCACACATCACACACAGTATTGATTATACACTGTTTAATGCGAGCGAGATTTGATATTGTAAATAAACTGAGCAGTGGCGAGTAAGCACGTCTGATATTTCGGCTCCATAGGTTGAGTGCTCCATGAATATTGTGAAGACTGTAAAATATACATTTAAAATGGATTTTTAATGAATTAAACTTATTTTATTAAACGTAAAATAAAAAATTGGTGCAGGTCTTGCCCATTCAGTCCGAAGATATAATAGCACTGTCTCACTCTCACGGTGAAGCGGCAGTTCCCGCGCGCAGCGCAGCGCGTAGCGCCACGATTTTTGTTTTGATTAATTATTTAGTGTATCGTATAGTTCTGTGAGTAATAGTCAGATTTTAAACACATTTTTTCCCTGAATTATAGTTTGAGGTTGAAATGTGTGTGATAGTATAACATCAACTTTTAATTGATGGCTTCGTATGATTGATTTAAAGCCCATTTCGATAACTAATAAGTTCATTTGTTATCTAAAATAGGTACATGTTTAATAGGTAACTATGTAGAAGGCAAACATTAGCAAACAATTCATTAATAACGAACGATTTGTCTAAAAAATGTTTCTAAATAACGTACATAAGCGATAAGACCGCCTGTTGTATTTTACTTTGTAAGTAAGTACATATTATATTAACTTTTATGTCTTTTGTTTTGTGTGCAATAAAATACATTATTATTATTATTATTATTATTATTATTATTATAAGCTTACTTATTGCCATCAAATCAGTATTTAAAACACCAAATTATTCCCAAACACTAAATAGCTATAGTTAAAAAGAATCTTCTAAAAATCTAAAATATTAATAATTCATTGAAATGATTTTATTATCTTCTTACCTTTCATTCTGTCAGGAATGTAAACGAATGAAAAAATCCACCCTAGTCATTACCGCTACTGGCGCTTCCAGTGGTATTTAAAAATTCTAACACCAGAAGTCAACTAATTTAACACTGACCCAAGTTATCGACCATCCGACCATCCAATGACCCTTGCTTGGTACGTTATCGCTTATTTACCTACTTGAATTTCATACCGTAACTCGACGTGTGGTACAAGTCAAGAAATGTCGTAAGTATCTTTTAAGTGTAGGTACAGTTCCAAAGTTAAGATGACATTTATAAACCTCATTACAAAAAACAATCTAGACCAATTACCACCAACCGTAGCTAAGAATATTTCCGAAAAATGTAGCTATCAAATTAAAAGAAACTGCATGTGAATAGATTCATTCATTTAAGAACTACAATGTCCCAAAAAATCAGTAAGAGAGACAAACATAGCCTCAAGCTTATGACATCTCACTTTAACACCCAAACCATTTATCTTATCATCAAAACAATTGAAATATCAAATAATTATTATAAACTAGCTGTGGCGGTCCTCGTGTTGCTGTAGCTCAGTAGATATTATATATTATCCGCAGGGTCGCGGTCTTTAGTTCACACAAAATCCTATCGAAAAAATTACCTCCAGTTCCCATTTCCGATTTTCCGAGCAACTTTCTAATTTGTCTTCCCATAATAACCTTACTGGATTTATTACGGACGTGTAAAAAAATATTTACCAAATTGGTCCAGCTGTTCTAAACTTTTGCGCTTAGCAGCCCAAACAAGATTCGGGATTAAAAAATTGAGTTTTGAATGTTGAAGGTTTAAATGAAAAGTCGGCACTGAGTAATTTTATAATGTGAACAAACTTGTCAAAATCTTGCGGGGCACAGGACGGTTTGCTGTAATCTGATTGGTCACATCGTGATCGGACGTTGAATACTCGAAAGCGGATAGGCAGAGAGCTGTAGGCGTGGTTGCTGTTTAAGTAATATATTACTGTACTATGGGCAGTTGCTGGAGGTGCCCTCATAATACACGGAGCCAAACGTAGGCCCAACTAAGTAAAAAAAAGTCTTGTCCGGAGCTTACTCGTTTATGTGCCTATGTAAGTTCCTTATGACCTCCATCTTTAATTTGCCTTGCGAGTGCGAACACTACGTATGAACATAATAATTATGGATGACATTACATCACTCATCCAATCGGTGGAGTGACGTTACTTAAACTTAGTAATCTTGATAAACAATACAAACAAAGATTCGGTATCTAATTAATTTTCTATGGTTTTCCTTGTAAATGCGCTAATTTTAAAGTGAAGCTACAAAAATAAACCTTAATCTTACGACACAATTATTACAATATAATAGACTTCCATTTATTTGATGTACATGTGGCTATTTTGACTGGATCACTTTTGCACGACGCGAAGTATATCCTTTCATTTTGTCTACAATGTTTCTTATTGGTTCTTTCTGAATGTCTTTGGTTCATTCAGCATGAATTTGTATTCAAAGTAATTCTCAAATAGTAATCAAACTTACAAACATGTAATATTTTTCGTAGACTTCGTTCCACAAAATCTTGTTACGTATGATTAACAACGAATAAATTTTGTTAAATTTCAGTCGTGTGAGTTACTCATAAAAAGTCCCCAAAATGTTGATTTAAATGAACAATAGTATTTCGCTGAATTTTCCTCGTGATAATAAAAATGTGTCACAAAAATTTTGGCAATGGTTTCTGGGAACGGGTGACAAATATTGTTTGGACTGACAAACAAGTAAATAGGTAACAATTCGTATTGTATTCATATGTGTATACGGTGAACAGAGACGGTGCAGGGAAAGGCCAAACTGAAAATAGCCTCCCCAAAAATTAATTTTTTATTCAGGTAAACCCAATTACAAGGTATTTTTGAACGTCAAATCTACTTTAGTTCGGTTCAAATAGAACCGACACGAAAGTCAGTCAGGTATCATTTTTTCAACTTCATTTTACAAAAGGTTTATTAAAATACAATATTTTCATTAAGCCAGTAAACGCATGTGCAGAGAACATCATTTCCAGACTATTGTTTTATCTTCAATGAAATCGTTTATTTTATAGTATGATTGTCTAGTCAATGTACGTTTTATAACCAATCTAAATTTATTCTCTGTTAATTGAGTAATTTCTTGAGGAACTTTATTATGAAATCGAATGCAGTTACCTAAAAATGAAACATTTGACTTATGTAATTTAAATTTTGGAATAACCAATTTATCACGACCTCGGGTTTCCATACCATTCATATCGCCATTCTTTTTAAACAGATCTATATTTTTTCTCGTATATATAACAATTTCAAAGATGTATAAGGAGGGCAAGGTGAGGACATTAATGTCTTTAAAACGATCTTTAAGCGATTCTCCTGCATTCATCCTATAGATGGCACGTATTGCTCTTTTTTGTAAAATGAAAATGGAGTTAATTGCGCCGCTGATCCCCACAGCAGAAGGCCGTAGGACATTAAACTGTGAAAATATGCAAAGTACACCAATCTTGCCGTATCCACATATGTTATTTGCTTAATGCGTCTAATTGCATATACCCATTTCAGAAGACATCTCCTACATATCCCATACTATTTTATGTTCGTGAAGCGAAGAGAAGAGTTCAAGAAGGCAATCGAAAGCGTACTTTGATAGCCTATCCCCTAAGTTCCTCATAATAAATCTTATAGTTTGTTTGACTCTTACGGTCTGCAGAAAAATCAGCAGTTAACATTCTGTTTTTCTTTCTCTCCCAGATCGGCATGGAATCACAAAGACACGTTACGTAACAATATCTGTACATTATATCAGAAGACAAAACTTTATACCCCTTTTTAAGCATATTATGCGCACGGAGGAGTGCGAGATTTGGCATATAGTTATACTTTATACAGAGGACTGCTGAAATTTATATTATATAATATGTGTTAGAAATGTATTAAATAAAATATAACGTTCACTGTTTGCGTTCATACTGTTAATGACAAGCACATAATGTACTGTCAATGTCAAACACATAATAGTTTGTGGTCAAACCTCGGACCAGGAATGAAATGGAAAGAGCTTTTGCTCAGTGAGCGTGTCCGTTTTTTGTTGACTTAGTTTCTAGACTTCAAATTAATGCGTGACTAAGGAAGGGCCGCAGTACAACAATAGACAGCTGAATGTGTCGTATTATTATTTTTGCGATCTCTTAGAAATATGTGCGGTGTCACCCTTGCGGACAAAATAAGCAATGAAGAGATACGCAGTATGACAGGGTTGCACGACAGTGTTATTGTAAAAGTGAGGAAAGGAATGCTTAAATGGTTTGGGCATGATTTGAGCAGAATGAATGTGCGATGAAAGACTGACGAAAAAATCTACAAAGCCAAAACGAGTGGTAAAAGAAGCCAAGGAAGACCAAGGCTGAGTTATGAAAACCAATTGGCCAGAGTGTTAGCCGACGTAAATGTCAAAAGCGCTCAAATACCTATGTGGATGTGTGAAGAGAACGATAAGATTTGAAGATGCGAAAGAACTATGAAAGGACGCGACGCTTGGCGCTCCGTCCTCCCTGACTACCTCGTTAAGGATACAGCGTGAAAATATGAATTATATTTTTTGAATACTAGTAGCCAAAATAATTAAGATTTACTAGTAATTCTATCAAATCAAATCATCATATCAAAGCAAATAATTCTTTCAATTTCGTACGTCATCAAGTCGGTCATGACATTAGTTACGTCTAGAGTGCGAGGTTGCCGTACTTACTTTACTCGTGGTCACGTGGAATGACATAGAAAGAGAGACACAAAAATTCGTTTGATTCACGGTGATAAGAGTGGCAACTCAATATTTTATCATTCGTGAGATGTGAGCTCCTTCAAATCATTGCATGAAAAAAGCATTTATTTTATATTTGCGGTCAAATTTCGAAAACTGGATGACCACTAGTTTTGATTAATCACCAAAATCGTAATAACTTATTACTAAAATAAAATAACTATAAATTACAATACGATTACAATTTTTCGCTGAACAATTGTTTTTAAAATAATAAGGTTGCAAAAACCGTTTCAACATAGTTAGAATAGTTTAGAAGTACTACTGTCATAGCAACTCATTGTGGTTTTCGTGACATTATAATATGTATCCATCGGTAAAGCAACGAACGAAACAATTCTTTTTTATTTGAACCCAAAAACACAAACAATGCCATGTTCTGTAATCGTTATATCGGAACATTGATCGAATAGTGTTGTGAATACTAAGAGGCTACACTGCCCACTGCACATTTACTGTATTTTACATTAATTGGCACTGTATATAATTAGCACTCGCGACAACTTACGGCTACAATTAAAGCTTGACTGCTATTTGAGGATAGAACTCATGTTGACGGTTCCAATTAAACTACTATCCGATCGCTCATAACGGCGGCAAGAATCAGACTGCCATTAAACGGTCCCACTGGCACTTAACATACTATATATTATCCCCACTCTTATTACTATAACATTTATATTTATTTATCTTGATGCTATATCTCTAACGGGGTAGTCAGAGAGGACGGAGCCAATGAATATGTATGTAGAAAAGAAGGCCGACTCCCGCATCGTGCGTAACGAAATTGGCCACTCTCAGCCAGATACCTACGTAGGGTTGTTGCGTTGTAGCATCTCGTATAGTTATACATTTAGTTCATATCAGTAAAATATAATGCACACGGATAAGTTTTTCGTGTTTGTTAAATTTAATTTAATATTCTAGACAACTACACAACTTGTGTGACACCACACTAAACACTAGGCTTGAACTATGGGTACCACTCAAAGAACTGGGGGAGATGCCAATAATACGCAGACCACAAGGCAATTAGAGAAAAGTTTGTATCTTAAATTAATCTAACTGGTAAACAAATTGTAGCCCCCCGACCAGTAAGGTAGATGTTTTTACCACCAATCCAACAGGTCAGAGACAAGTCATAACAATATCTCGCAAGTTTAATTTTTACGACTACATTTTGCGCTACCAATGCCATTCTTTTGGGAAGTCTTTTTAATTTAGGACTCGATTATAAGACATGGATGTAACGGCACTTCAAAATTAGTGAAAATATAGAGATAATTGCTATGAATTGCTATTAATAATTTTATGACATACAATAAAATGTTACTCCTTCATTAAATTTAAAAAATTTTAAGACCCTATAAAATGGTTATTGTCAATAAAAAAATTAAGCAATAAGCAATCATTTAAACTATTTAAAGTAATAGATTGTGCTATGTAAAATAACATGTTCTTTAAACTAAATGAATCAACTTGATAAGCTTTTTGATAACATGATAAGTCATCCTGACAATGCCGGCACATCTAGCGCAGTGAATAGGAGTTAGAAGAGTATTATTCCTTTGATTGAGTTGGTGCAATTGCGCAACGTCTCTTCCTAACTCCTGGAAAGAACTCGGAACTACACCTACTAGCATATATAACATTGCTATATTTACATATACCAACAGCAAAAGATGAAAAGAGATGAAGGATATAGAGGATATGTTTCCAGATTAAATTTCTCGACTTCAACTATCTTCTTAGAGTGCGGATTCCCATTTCAAAACTACCCCTGGAAATAACTCGGAAATACACCTACTAGTTTACATAAGATTGCTACAAACAGATATACTAACAGCAAAAGATGAAAAGATATGGAGTATTGTAGAGATATTTCGAGATGAAATTTCTCGACCTCAACTATCTCCTTAGAGTGCGGACTCCTGTTTCAATATTGCACTTGGAAATAAGTCAGAAATACACGACATCTATATATAGCAATGTTATATACACAAATATTTAACATTACAATATATAGATATACCAACAGCAAAAGATGAAAAGAGATGGAGGATTAAAGAGATGTTTTGAGATTAAATTTCTCGACTTCAACTATCTCTTTAGAGTGCGGATTCCTGTTTCAATACTGCTCCATGTATAAAGCGGATTCCGATCTGGCGCTTCGCCGACCGCTGCCGCGGCACGCTCGCTACGCTCGCTCGGGTCGCGCGTTGAAGTAAAAAGACCTAACCTAACCTGACCAAAAAAAGTGTTATAAATATGTCGGTGGAAATCATAAAAGGCACTCATTTGACTATACTATGGCAAAGCGCGACTTCCGAGGACGCGCTAACGGAACGTCGGGGCCGGCACACAGGCTGTTAGACTACGGCGGCCGGTGCGATAGCATTTCTCCGACGGATCGTTTGCCATTATTAAATTACCAATTACCTACGTTATAATTGTTATGAAGAGTATTTCTGTAACTTTGTCTTAACGTTGTATTTTATGGAGTAGTTCGCCTCTTGTAAGATGAGGTATCTATTTCCCATGGCTGAGTTGCAAAACCACGAATTGCCTCGTGTCTTTTCCGACAAATACATATATCGTCGTGTTTGTATAAAGTTAGAAAAATATTTGCAAAATTTTACCCAATGTGAAACAATTCCTCCCAAGCATTCATTATCACCATTACACCACATTAAAGTTTCAGTGATTGAATTTGTAACCAAAATTTTATTGTGAAAACTATTAATTTTGAAACATTTTTTTATAGTAAAGACTATTAATTTTAAAAAAGATGTGATTTATATCAAAAGTAGCAAATTTATAGAGAAAACCGTCAATTTTATATATTGAGATTTGTAGATAAAATTACTAATTCTATAGCTCCATTATATATATTCCTAATTATAATAACTAAAAATAACATGTGGGAAATTTGCAAAAAAATAATACACGTTATGGATCATTAAAGGCATATGTCCCACTGAATCAGGAATGACTCACAGAATAAACAATAGCCAAAATTATGTTATCATTCTGACTAATTATGTCGGTGTACTTACCTTAAATTTTAAACAAACAGTATTTATGAAATGTTTTGTGAGGTTAAACCATATTATACTGTTATGACATTGTAAACTTGAGACGGTTATCAAGGACTATGGAGCCCGCAAATGAGGAACGTCCATAACTTCCCGAATGGGAAGCGGTATGAAGTTATAGCCATCCATAACTTCATGCCATTTTCAATTCAAAGTAAACAGGGCATCAAGGCGTAATTTCTTCATCTTTTATGATACCACTCTTTCCTGTTTATAAGCATAGAATTTGTATATAGCGTTCATAGGTTCAACAACACCATCAAAAAAAGGAAAATAATATATTATTGAGGGAATACGACATCAACTGGTCAAGTTGTTCAGAAGTTACACTACAGCTAACAGATGCACAAACGATTATATGTATATATACAAGGTTGAATTAATTGTTTTATATATAACAGTAAATAAATGAAAACAATTATGATATACGGACTTCGCTAAGCGTAACTCGAAAAAAAATTTCTTTGGCAAATATAGAATTATTATTTCCATAGAGAAAATAAATTCCTTTCTACTAAGCATCCATTTTGTGTCGATTAAAAATATAATATAAAAGCCAGCACGACAAACGTTGTTCTTCTCTTTCCTGTTTATAAGCATGGAATTTGTATATAGCGTTCATAAGTTCAACAACAACATCAAAAAAAGAAAATAATATATTATTCAGGGAATACGACATCAACTGGTCAAGTTGTTCAGAGGTTACACTACAACTAACAAACGCACAAACGATTGTATGTATATATACAACGTTATTTCGAAAGAATGTGTAAATGCGAAATCGTATTAAAGTACCCATGACAACGGAAAATTTGCATTCTACAACTTCCCAAAAGTCAATAGCTGAAGTGTAACACCTCAAAGTTTAAAAAAAATAAAGGCGAGGCAACCCTTATATTAGCCTTTTTACGTCGCTGGCAAACATTTGGAATATATGACATAATGATAGGGTTGTAAATTGTTTTTCTATTGAATTAATTAATTATTATAACTGTAATATAACAGTCAACAGCGACACGTTGAAACCCCGGAGGATTTATATTCCTTTCACAATAACCTTGTATACTACATATAAAGATAAGATGTTAGCAGCTGATAAATGTATCATCAAAGCGACTTATTGACTAATTAATTATGTACGGTTACTTAATGAGGATAAAGGAAGACTTTTTCAGGGTCTCTCAGAAAAGTTTTTGTTTTGTGGACTATAAGTTCCCTTTAAAATATGTATGCATTATGTAAAATATGTATTTAAAATATATACCAATCGGGATATATCTTTAGGGGTCGTCCATTAAACACGTGTTGTTTCTAGCAACTTTTTAACCCCCCACCCCCCCATTCGTCTACAGTGGAAAGGGTTTGAGAGGGGAGGGCCCCCCTACCCAAAGTCACGTGTATTTTTTGGTACAAAATATCTTAAAAAATTTTAGAAAATCTAAGTACAGGTGTAAAATAATTATCTAATTTAATAAACATGTGATATCTCACTACACATGCAAATATCGTGATTTTTCCGAACCTCCTCCCCCTTTCGAGCCTCACGTGGTTAATGGACGATCCCTTATCTACTGCTAAAACGTTCATTAAACTAAACTGCCTGTTTGTCGAAAGATCTGCCGCAATATCGGTCATGGAACCCAGATATCACGATTATAGACATTTTGTTTATATTGAAAATGGTTTTTTTAATTTATTTATAACGCTTTGCATCGTCGTCCTAATATTTGAAATCTCATAAGTTATTGTCAAGGACAGTTATCAAAAATTAAAATCAATAGTACGAAGTTATCGAAATACAAATATAAATAATTTCAAATGATTTATTCGTAACTTATTATAACTTACCTAATGCCTAATATTGGACTTTTAATTTATGTGCTTCGAACGGTCCGCTACAATACTTCATATACATTCTTAATTTTCTAACGATGTTATTACGGAGCTCCATATTCGTAACCAAAATTATCGGATATTCGAAATATAAAAATACGCAAAACCTTAACTGAATAGAATACATTTTTAGGATGTTATTTCAATATTTCTTAATTAAATCAATCAATTCCATATGTAATATACTTTATTGCACCAAATAACAAAAAAGACATTATGAATAAAAGCAATAATATAATTTAGAAGGCACTCTCATTGCAGAAAAGCATTTCAATCTCTTCAAGTGATTCTCTTCAAGTGAAGTGATCTTCGCAAGATATCCATTTATTTGTACTATTAACAAGGTTAACATAAAGATATCCATGACTAAAATTACATACGTAACTATCAAATATACGAAATAATTTCATATCCGTATCCAAATGTCAAATCTCATTTATATATTTTAGGCCACAAGAAAATTAAAGAATAACATCTGTTCAATCACTCTATTCCCACTCTTTGATAAATCTATGAACACAGACCTTATAACTCCAGACGCCATATTCTGTATAGCAAGGTGAGGCTAATCTGATAAGCTGACTCATTTGTACTTACGACACACATTTATTAGCAGATAAAAACAGCCCCCGCACATGAACATTTTATTTGATTTATTTGACAGACAGATATTGGACAGACACGTTATAATGTCTGTCTATGACCTACCAATTACAGAAAACAATAGAGGTGACTTTCGCAAATTAATTTTTTAGATTTAGAAAAGAATCGTCCGACGTTGTGAAGAAGTCATAAGTTTGTTCACACGGCAAAACCAGCTGAGTCAATACCTCTTTTAATACTGGATAGAAATAAGAAGATATAGAATATAGATATTTGTGTACAATAGTAACGTAACTTTCGAGGGATATTTGCAAAGTGAAATTGAGTAGTAGTAGAAGCTGAGGAAGACCAAGACAAAAGTGTTAGCTGACGGTAATGTCAAAAGCACTCGCAAGATGTGATTTGAAGAGGCGAAAGAAATATAGGTATATCATGAGGACTGTGTTGCTTGGCGCTCTTTTATTTCTGTCCACCCCGTTATGGATACAGTGTGACAGTATGTTCGGAATTAGATGTGTAGCGACTTAGTACTCATCTAGTTCCGAAATAATTAAAAAAAAAGTTTTTTAAGTAAATTCAACATGATATTGCTTGTTTTGCTTCTGTCTAGTCGTCAAAGAGGTCGTCAAAAATTATTAATATTTATTGTAGTTAATTATAATTTAAACTAAAATACATCGACAAACAAAGAGAGATATTAAAGCATATGCATGTAATGGAATACAAAAATTACGCACGTAAACATATTTCAAACAAATTTCTTATATGAATGTGACTCAAAATATACAGAACCTGACATAAACAAAAGAAGCTATGCAATTGTATGCAGTTATGATGAAAACATAAAATCAATCTTAATACAGATTTGAAACTATCGATCGCATTATCGATCTTAATATACGACCAATCTTAATAAAAAGATTATAATATACGACCAATCTTAATAAAAAGATTATAATATACACCATATCTTAAAAATGCAAAATAATGTAATATGCGATCTCAACATACGTTCTAAATAGGACGTACAATTTAAAATTAAATAATATAAACCTCATGCGACTCCTGGCGCTCCGTCCTCTCTGACTACCCCGTTGGGGATACAGCGTGAAGTTATGTTATGTTATAAACCTCATGCCTATTTTCGACATCAACTCCCTGACATTTAAGTAATTCCTAAGACATTTTAAGTGATACTTAGCGCAGGTTTGGTTTTGATTTCATTAGCGTTTAGGAGTGCCTAAAGCAATGAAATTACAAATCACCCCCCAGGCCTCTACACAACGCCCCCATTTTTTTCTGGGTCTCTTACCGCCCCCCTTTAGGCCTGCAGCGCCCACAAGGGGGCGTTATCGCCCACTTTGGGAATGGCTGGCCTAAAGCATGAAAAGCAGTTGAGTAAAAGATATGTTTGGGGGATATTTTAAACTAAGGACTTTTTACTAAAAGGATAGTTAAGGTCGGCTGGTGAAAACGTACTTACGTTAATATTTAACATATATCATATTCATCACACTTTATAATGTACTAGTAAATCTTAATATACAATCGATGACAGCGATATCAGTCTTAACTCTTTTGTCGGAAAAGAAAAAGTAAAAGCTAAGCAGGCAAAATCGAGGGTAATTCATATCTCAGTTCGTACATACATACAAAATGTATTCCATACAAAGTAGACATATTATTTATTTTAGAGAGATAAGTAACTCAAGGTACTGTTATCAGTCTAACCGACTTATAATAATGAGCAATGCACTGACATAAACATAATATTTTGCGTAGACAAAAAATAATGAAATCGTACTGATACTCTAGTCTAATCCAATATATATTTCGTTCGCAGTGAAAAGGCTTTAAATTGAAGAATTTATCTACCTATTCATAAACTTTACTCACAATCTACATCGTTCACGGCAAACTGTGGATTTGTCGTCATTACTGATCTTGTTTTGACAGTGTTATTGTAAAAATGAAGAAAGGTATGCTTAGACCTTAAACCATAGGTCCTCAACCTTATTTTGCCCACCGACCACTATGAGAATTTTTTTTCCTAGAGCCCTCGTTTTTTTTTTATTTAACATCTGTCGCGAATCTGAAACAGCTATTGCCACGATTATATTTAACCCTAGAACCGTATCCATATTAACAAGAACGTAAACCGTATCCTGGGGTGCAAGTGTACCCCTTTGAATTAAACACATTTTTTACAGACGTTTAAACTTTTATTAAAAATGAGAAATATCATTGTTTAAATCAACTGTTAGTCTTCAATTCCATTTCAAGTATTAGGAAAAGGAACTATAAATACAAT
Organism: Zeuzera pyrina; assembly: GCA_907165235.1. Taxonomy (NCBI): domain Eukaryota; kingdom Metazoa; phylum Arthropoda; class Insecta; order Lepidoptera; family Cossidae; genus Zeuzera; species Zeuzera pyrina. Next base: position 5,753,925 of record OU015639.1, read on the forward strand.
TATAGCAAATTTTTTTTTGTGCTGATTACATAGAAATGATTTGCAAATTGCACACGTCTGCAGATGATTGCACAATGATTCTTCAATGTTTTCAACCATATCTTCAATTCACCTTTGCGCAGAACTATTACTTAAAGGAATTTTTCGGATAATATCTGCAGTGGAGCACATTGGTTATTACTTCTTTTACTGTTGGTAAAATTAAATCTTCCCCAATAGTATATGGTTTGCCTGTTTTACCAGTAATGACATATTGTATGAAGCTCGAACTCCGTCATCGTCTTGCTTAGAAGCTGATGAAAATAGTTTCGTTATAGTTGGCTGAATTTCGCTTCATTTGAAAAAGTTATTTGACAAATAAGACACATTGGCGATGATGGATTTGTGGGATTTTCGATAAATCCGTATTTCATATGATCCACGATATACTGCCGTCTCTTCTTTTTTGCTTCCGACATAGTTTTTACTTTACAGATTTTCATTTCATCCAATCCTGAATATCCTACCTAATAAAATTTTTAAGTTCAGTTTTTGTCCACTTCCTGAACTACCGCAATATGTGAATTTTTGCACACGTGTTAAAAATTATAACAATACATATATTATCAAAAATTAACCAATATTATAGTTTATTTTACTTTAGTACGTGATTAGCGTGTTTTTTTTATATTTTTAAGACTATATTTTTTTAATCTGCCCACGTTCCCCTTCGTGACATCTCAACGCCCCCTAATTATCTCTGGGTTTTCTACTGCCCCCCCAAAAGTCTCAAACACCCACAAGGGGGCATTATCGCTCACGTTGAGAACCTAGGCCTTAGACGGTTCGAACACGTTCGAATAAGTGTTGAACAAATTGTTTGTGGTAATAATCTATTATCATATCTTAACATACCTTATTTGTTTTTTAATATAATTTACATACTTAATAAAACATAATTTTGATCATTTTATAGTAGGTACACTAGCGACCCGCTCCGGAGTTGCACGGATAGAATTTTTTTTGAAAATACAGCCCATGTTACTCGCTAATAATGTAGCTTTGTCTAGGTGAAAACATCTTTGAAATCGGTTGAGCAGTTTTTGAGTTTATCCATTATATACAAACAAACAAAGCTTACCTCTTTATAATATTAGTACAAATATATCTTATACCAAATGATAATTTGACCTTGTAAAAATGTGTGTATGCAATTATTTGTAATAAAAGAAGTATAAAGCGAAAGGTGTCCTCTGTGCACTTTCTGATCGGACTTTTTCCCATGTCCCTATCAATATTGACCGTCCTTCCCTGATAGTGCAAGAAAAACACAGTTACATTTATTTACTGTTATTATTAAACGTAAGGTTTTTCAAATCCCATAACCAGTACATTTTATTTGGAATATTCACTAGTCAATACAATAAATATTCCAAATTTAGACTGGCGACACGATAGACGTCGGTATGTTTGTGCGTTACGCGTACTTTGTCATTGAGCAGGTCAGTGCCGTGCGATAACGGATGGTGCCTATAGCTAGGGTTGCTACTTGTTACATCCTACAAAATAAAATTGAAACCGTTGATAAAAATCATAGCCGTAATTAATAGATGGATTTCGTCGCGTACTAAATAAAGCTACGATTGGCTACCACTTCGCTTGAAAACACCAGATATTTATTTTAATACTTGCGGTTGCATTTTCCAGCTATAATATGTGCCGTATTTACGGGCGGGACGGCTTATATTAGTCGCTTCTTTACTTTAAATATGAGACGCGGAATCTACACTTTTGTTATGTCCGTGACAAAAACTTTCGTCTTTCCATAATTTGAAAAAGGTTAAACAAACATTTTAGATAACTTTAAATTACTTTAAATTAAATATGTACTTAGAACAAATTTTTTAACCAATTTATTTCTAGTCGTCCGGCGTAACCAAGCCCAGGACAATTTCATGACACAAACTGGCATGAAACAAAATATTAATATGTTCGGTGTCCCCTTCGCGCACACGATGAGCAATGAAGAGATCAAGAGATAAGCAATATGAAGAGGTTGGATGTCAGTGTTATTACAAATATGAAAAAAGGAATGCTTAGACGGTTAGGATACATCTCGAACTAAGAATAAAAATGAACGGAACTTAAGCTCTAAGAGCATGTCCGTCCGAAGGGTCACAGTACAACTATACAGAGCTGAGCATGACATATTTTTATTTTTGTGAGTACTACTAGTCAAAACACTCAAGATTTACGAGTATTTTACAAAAAATTATTTCAGTACTGCAAAATTTTGTTCGTCGAGTCGGTCATGAGCTGACACGAATTACAACGACAGTGCGAGGTTGCCATACTTACTGTGGCTAACTGTTTTATAGTTAGTTATAGTATAGTTTATAGTTACGCTCAATAAGATGGAAAAAAGACACAAAAATTCGTTTGACACAAGAATAAGAGCGACAACTCCGTCCATTTTGATTTTTGGTCCGAGGGGCACATAGAAAGAATGAGTGATGAAAGATTATCGAAGAAAGTCTATAGACCGAAAGTGAATATTACCCGAAGCCAAGGAGGAGCAAGGCTCTCATCTCATCACTCGCATATGTAAGAACCGCGATGCTTAACACTCCATTCTCGCTGACTACCCGGTTATAGATACGTGTAGCATGAATACATCGATGAATGTATGTATTAATTTTCATAACAAAAAAATTCTTAAACCGAAATGAAAAAGTTTTTTTTTTTATTTTTTCTATGTATTTTTAGTGATATTTCTATGAATATCGTTAAATACACGGTAATAAATAATAATACATGGCATAAGCATATGCAGTTAGCAGATCTTTATTGCTTGTAAAATGTACTCGTATGTATATATTCATATCAATGTCCAATTTATCGGACCTTCCATATTACAATTTTAACATTTAGTGATCCTAATAATTTATCTCAATTTCTTATTTTGAAAATAAATTATTGAATACTTACGTTATAAAAAATGTTTTAAATTGAATTTTCGATTTAGTTTTACTCGCTTATGTCATAAAAATTATAAACTAGCACTATTTTAAGATACGAAGTAAAAGTAATAATTTTTGCAGTGGACAACCCTAGTGTGTAATATTCAATGGATGATATTTTTGTGGTTGTAGGTAATAATTCAATAAATTATGTCTGTATTGAATGCAAAATTTAGTCCCTAAGTATATATTTTCGTTACACATACATACATGTATTGAATTCAGAATGTAGATATCTAAATACATTTTTGTTAAAGGTATAATGATTTACAAATACAAATAAAGCGTAAAAAATTAACTAAATTTGAAATTAGTTATGATTATCTTTTGAAACATGCTCAGGTATTTTACTCAAGATGAGTTTTTACTCATTAAATACTCAGATCAAGCCATCACTATAGCACACTAAGAGCTGCTGCCTACATACCATAACAGAAGACTCTCATTTATATAATTATCTGGATTTATTATTATCGTGTTATATCAAAAGCTAATATTATGCACTACATGAATGGCATAAAATTACTGGAATGATTGATCAAACGAGCGAATGAAGTTTCAATTAGGGAATGACGTTATCAATCTAAAACACAAACAATGTTAACAGTACTGACTAGTACATACAAATATAACATCACGGTATTTCCATTTGGCGTGAACAGACGGATCGATGATTCTTATAACCATACATGTCGCACTTGCAAAAACATTCAGAAATCAATTTAAAATGTTTATTAGCTTGAGGCAATCCTAAAACAATTGCATTTTAGCAAAAAAATGTAGTTTATTTTTTTTTTCTTTATAGCATGGCGCTCAGATTAGCGCATTTGCCAATGTCACGTATTAATAAGTAGAATCACAAGTAAATTAGTTTTTTCTTATCACAAAACTCCTTCAGTAAAGTGATAGTAAGCTTTACTGAAGTTATAAAGAACTAGAAGAAGTACCTAAGAGCGCGAGAACTTCAGCTGCGCATGTTTATTTAGACCTACTCAATGGAATAGGTCTAAATAAACATACTGTACTGTATAAGTGAAAATAATGAATTTCACTTATACAGAACTTTAAAACACAATATACTATCACTTTTGTAGTTTAAAACTCCCAAAGATGTAAAGAATAGAAAATCTAAATAAAATGACAACCTCACATCTCCCGTTCCCGCCAAAAAGTCCATGTAGTTTATTTATGTAGTAATGTTGTTTAGGACAAAGAAATATAATGGACGTAGTCATAATGAGTTGCCTCTCTTACCACTATGTGTTATACGAATTTTCGTGTCTCTTTCTATCTCATTGAGTGTAACCACGAGTAAAACAGTTAGCTATAGTAAGTATAGCAACCTCGCACTGTCGATGTAATTCATATCACCGATAAGTCGATAATGAAATAATTATTTGCTAAATACTCGTAAATCTAAAGTATTTTGGCTACTAGTATCTTCGATCACAAATAAAAAACTAGATACACAATCAACGCTCCAAATATTTCCGAACCAAATGTGCGCTCAAATAAGTATTTGAGCGCACATTGAGTGAGTAACAGATTATGTGAATTATACTTTACGCACGAGACGTAAGATTTTAAATATTTTTTTACAAACATCGTTTCAATGTCATGTAAGAATTGTTTACAAGCTTTTATAACCTTATGCTTTGGCAGTAAAGTCTACTTTAGACTAACACAATGTTAATACTATACGGTACTAAAAAGATATACGTCAATTCGGACTATAATTTGTTTAGATTTTACAGGAGATTGTGCATCTAGTTCTTTATTTGTGATCGAAGACTATTCACGAAAATAAAAATATGTCATGTTCAGCTGTGTACCGTTGTACTGTGACTATTCCCTAGTCACGCACATTAGTAAAAGTCTAAAAACTTGGTTAGCGAAAAAAGGACACCGTAAGGACACACAGTTAGAGCAAATGCTGCGTCCGTTGTGCTACGTGGTCTGAGAGTGCTATGAAAAACTTTGTTGATAGGTAATGAGGAGGCAATTAATATTATTTTACCTTCTTGTCATTGACAATATAATATTGAAGAAAACTATAAAAAAATAATAAACGAAACTAAAATTACACTGAAATCACATTTATCAAAAGTTTAATTACATGTATTAATAGTTCAATTAAAGATTAACCTAAATATTCACATAATATTTCCTTCTCAACAGTTGACCTAGTAATAATACATACATACATACATACATACATAAATACATACATGCATACATATCCTCACCCTGTATCCCTAACAGGGTAGTCAGAGAGGACGGAGCGCCAAGCGTCGCGGTTCTTACATACTTCTTTCGCTTCCTCAATTAATAAAAATCTTCCTATAATAATGTTCATATGAAATCCTCAATTTAGTAATCCTCATTCAATAAAGCTAAAATTTATATGTGTATGCCAAACGATGCCATTAAATCTGCAATTGAACTTTCTACTGTTAATAGTAACAGTAGAAAATTCAATTGCAATAGAATAGGCTATCGAACTATAGGTTTCAGAGTTCTATAACTTCTTTCTTCTAGGTAGGGTATAAATATGCAAGAACTTTTGTTTGTGTCTCTCAGGCGAAACCTGCAAACAGGTATCCAGGGTGCGAACATTACTTTTGTGCTCTCCGGGATCGCCTATTACGAAATGCATCGGAGCCCTCGTTGCGGTGTGCCAAAATACTTCTTGGAGAATAATGACAGAGCGCTCCAATTTCATTTTTCTTAGTGGGCCCTTACTACGCAAACTATAATCAAATCAAATCTCAAGATTTTAGCTTTAATAATTTTTGAAAATTGAGTCAGTTTTCATTTACATACATATTATATAGATTATACATATTATATTATGTATGTACAATACTCAAATCAAATACTCAAATTATGTAATCAATCTATAGATGTATGTAGAGAGAGACAAGAACTATATATGTATAGTTGAATGTATATATACTTTCACTTGCTTTCACTGCGGTTATTAATCGATATTAAATTATTATATCGATAACATGTACGTACATAAACATACAACCCATCATCAAAACGTAGTTCATTGCCCCCATTCTGAATCACTGCTACCCGACCGTAATTTATTCGCTATCTCCGTCACTCATACATTATCAAAATATTGCTGTCCCTTCCCTTACAATCACATGTGACAGTGTCCGACTTAGATCTCTCTAAATCTGATACGTAATGCTTTCACCGGAATGAGATTTCGTTTCGTCAAATGCTTGCGGTAATACATATTGCCACTATTTTCTTATTACAAACGAATAAAGGCTAGGCTTATGAGGGTCTTGTGTATGTAATGGGCAAGCGAACTGTCATCTGTGACTGTATTTTTTAACATTTCTAATTCCAAACATTCAGGCGACGCGTTGATAAACAAAAATTTAATCTAAAATAGACTTTCTGTTCTATGTAAGCGTGCGCGCGCTAGCTTACGGAAAATACGAAAAAACAGCAATTTTCATTTATTTTAAAAACTATAATTAATTTTAAAAAATCTAACCGTTATTTTGAGGAATATGTTTAAACTATATAGAAAATTTAGAAATATATATCGGTCCTGTTGCGCCAAAAAATGTAAATCTCTGTTTTACAAGAGGTTTCTTTGATATTTTTTTTTGTGTTACAAAAGTTAACGAACCATGTATCGCAACTGTCAAAATGAAGTAAATGAAATGAAGAATCAGGATACCACATATCACTGTCATACGTTTTGCAGTCACTTAGAAAAATGGAGATCCCTGGCGTCAAAATTTCCAATGCGTCGCCTTCATTACTATTAGACGTGTAGTCAAAACGTGACTTGTTGCACTAGATTCGTGTGCACCCCGAATGTAAGATGGCTTGAATTTATTTGTTTTTGTTTTCCTCGTGTAGTATAATTTGGGGCCATAATTTCGTGTGATGAGTCGATAATAAGGAATTATTAATAATGTGGAATATATAACGTGTTATGAGAACTATTAACAATAATGCGCAGATTATCTACCTACTTGCTATATCGTAATATAAACGTTACATTTTATACACGAAATCTGACTCCGAGACATAAATCGATAATCTAAAACCAGAAAAGAGGATAAAAAAATTAAATAATGGATATTTTGGACCGATTTCAGTTATAATTTTTTAAACTTTAACATTAATTCGTTAAACTGGTTTGTCCAAAATTCCTACAGAATTCTGATTGATTCGTATCCCAAGCGTTCTTAATCGGCTTATTAATTACATGTACATACATGCAAGTATTAATTAAAATAATACAAGCCATTGACCCAAATGCTGATAGCATGCAGGTGTCCCTGGATAAATAAATTGCATACATTTATGTGTACTGAACAACCAAAACATAAAATATCACCTATAACATTGAACATGTTATTATTATTATTTGAGAAATATATAAATGAGGAACAGAATTAGTATTTCACACTACGACTTATTTAATTTACAAAGAATATTTTCCACTATAACATTATTTCTGGTGTATATCTTAATACAATTATAATTAATAGTTTCCACAATTTTACTATTTTAACAATTGTTATCTTTAAAATAAATATTTTTCACAATATTCTGTTTGGTTTTTTTTTATTTAAAGTCATAGAAACCGTGAGCAATGTCGTTAATTATCAGGGTGATATCGGGGATTATATAAAAAATTGTACACCGCATTGTATTTTAATACTGCAAAATATTATCTTACATCGTTTTCATTTTTTTATAGTATCATTTATTTTTTATCGTTTTTATATTTTTCAAGTTATTTTATTTTTAATGAATTATTAAACATTTTATTGTAGTGCATTATATTTTTTACAGCGTTAAATAACATTTTTATCGTTGCTTTTATCAATTTTAAAACATGTTTAAATGAATTCCAAATAGTAACAGGTTGCTATTCTAATAGCGCCTATAAGTTCCTCATATACAATACCTAATAAGCAAATTTTTTACAATGTCTTCAGAAAATAAACAGATGGCCTGTCAAACATTTTTCTTTCTCTGGAACTATAAATGCTAAAATAATGTAACTAAAATAATGTAATTTCTCCAAATAGATAGAGGTAGATATGACGTTCAAAATTGTAACGTAACTTCAATTGAAACTAAAAAAAACATAAAACGCCGTCACTATATATTTTGGAAAATGCATTGTTTTCTTTAAATATATTATAATTAATTCCGGTATTCGTTATGAATACATCGCGATAACGGATAAACGACGAGACGATACGCCGAAATATCAGACCCGATTTCAAGGTCGCTTGGGGCAGGTCAGTGTTGTGACGTCATCGGCGCCCTCCAAAACGAGGGTCGACGACCGCGTCGCCATTGCGGAAACTGTGTTGTGCGCGGCTGGAATTACGAATTGGGGCCTTTTGTTGTAGTGTGCGTAATGGGGTTCATGTGAGATTGGTATTATGGAGGATAGTCCTGATATTCTCAAAAAATTTTAGGTAAATGTTATTAAGACAAAGAAGATTTCGAAGGATTTACATTGTGAAATAACGTATTGTTATTTGTTAGTTAAGCAAATATAAGTTTTTAAATTAATATCTATAGTTCAATAATTTATTTAACAATTTTAACTTGTAGCAAAAAGTTATTTTCATTACGAAAATATAATTTAATTAAAAAATATAGAAGTAAGCCACATTTGAAATTAAATAAAAATTTTATTACATCGTCATTTCACATAATAATTTTACATTTCATTTATTTTATTTATTTTCATGAAATAATTTTGTTAATATTTATTTAGCTTTTTTTATAATTGCAATTGTTGGCACACACTTTTATATTTTTTATTAACATTTAAGTCTTTTTTAAATTGAAGTTGGGTTATGCTATCTGATGTGATACAGTTAAAATACTTTATTTTTTAAAATTCAAATAGGAATATTAGACAATACTTTATTTATCTAACAGTTGGTCACCCTATGCGTAACGACGCGCTTCGTTGTTCATATAGGCTTCAACACAGACTTGTTTTGTTGTCGTCTGGCTTTATGTGTGTGCGTAAAATAATTTGGGGTTTCTTCTTTTTAAAATCATTCTTGAAACTGGCTTCGCGAAACAGTGTGGACATAAATATAAAACCAATATTAATCAATTCTTTTTAATATTCTTTGTTCTCTGTACTTACTTTATTTATGTACTAAGTAGGTAATACAATGATTGAAAAACTGTTACTTCAACTCAAATAATTTTCATAATTTTCCAATTTTTTTTAATTTAAAGCCCTGGGACAGAATTCCCACTATGCCTTTAATAGTAATGGGAGAAGTTTCTCCCATAAGGCAGTCGCCTTAAACAATAAATAATGCCTTAAATAGTAAATATATCTGCTGCCTAATGGCCTTCTATAATAGTCAATCAATGGGGATAGTTATAAGGAACATGTGTAGGCGATAACCCGGCAACTTTTCGGTATATATGTATGTTAGTATATCTTGCTTTGCCATTTTAAATGGTATGAGAAAGAACGCAAAATATCGGCTGCATATCTTCTCGCTCTGTAAGTAAAAGGATAGGGTGTATTATCAGAAAGTTATGTAGGCGATAAACTAATAAGAACAACCTGACACTATGTGTATGACAGATACCGCATTGCCATCTAAAGGTTCAAATAGATGTATACTGCGGAGCGTGACTGCAAAGTGTAGTTTTCTTCTATTTTGATGCTCTGTCCATCTTCATTAAGAAGTGACACTGTACAGTGTATGTACTTACAATCAAATATTATTATGGTATGTACATATGCCATAGGTTCTACGACATGCTATTATAGCAGCCATTTTAAACTTCAAATGTAAAAACTATAATCAACCGTTCAACCGGTAATACAGTAAAAAATATAGGTACCTATGCAAGAGAGCCAATCATCTAACGTTCGAAATTCGGATGCGCGGGAGTGGGGCCAACCCAAGCGTTAGACGCACACATACGCAACTCAATTAAGGTACAGTCTGTAACGCGTAGACGATTAGAAACTGTGAAGTTTTTTTAAATAAACTTTTTTAAATTACAATAAGTCCTATAAAGTATTGTCGTAATGCACATTTCAACTTAAAGAGATTAAACAAATACAAATATGTAAGTATCGAAAGGACTTTTTAGCGGGAACGGGAGAAGTGAGGTTGTCATTTTATTTAGATTTTCTATTTTTTACATTTTTAGGAGTTAAGTACAATAGTGATAGTATATTGTGTTTTAAAGTTCTGTGTAAGTGACAAGAATGGAGGTGATCTAAATAAACATGTGTAGCTGAACTATTTACGCTCTTCCAAGAAGTCCTTTATAACTTCAGTAAAGCCTACTATCACTTTACTGGAGGAGTTTTACGCTAAGAAAAAACTGATTTACTTGTGATTCTACACTATGGATTCTACTTATTAATACGTGACATTGGCAAATACGCTAAACTGTGCGCCATGCCATAAAGGAAGAAGAAGAAAAGAAAAAGGGCGGGAAACTTCGTTTCCCTCTTTGACTCATATTTACTTGATCAATGGCTAAATGCAATCTGCGAAGCCAAAACAAAGAGAAAAAAAAAAGTATCGAAACTATATTATCTACGAGTATTATAGTTGGTCAAATACACATTATTTTATACATTTCGAAGACTTTAAACTCTTTTTGAAATGTTCTTGTGGTAATATCATCATAATATTGCATATTTGCACAGTGTACTACGAAAAATGCAATGAACAAAAGATGAATATTTAATAGATTTGACAAAGAAGATCAAAATCAGACCACGATACAACCAATCGCTAACCGATAAAAATACCGTCTATTTCTTCTAAACCTTCAGCAACCAATCACGCTCTCCAAAATTCGAAGATGCGCCGGAGTGGCCGAATATCTAAACGAGTTAGACGCACACATGTAAAGCGCAAAATACTCTTCAGTGCGTGCGTGTGCTACGCGTGAGTAGTATTAGTGTGTGTGTATTAGCATTTAGTGAATAGAGGTGTCAGGAGTGTGTTTTGAATTATTTATTGCTTGCTTTTTGGTTGTCAAATGGGCATAAGTATAGTAAGAGAATCTAAGCACTTATAGATTATGTATTTTAATAGTCGTGTTATTAGAAAAGAAAAAATATGTAAAAGAGAAAAAAGCTATTCATGAACTCATCTTCATCGGTTGCAACATGCTTTGTGTATAACTTGCTTTTTATAGCGTTACTGTTTTATCTAATTTTAACCTTGAAATTGCATTTCCGCTTTTAAAACAAATTTTTTTACGTTAGATTTTAAAATATAAGTATATGAAACATCGTAAGCAGATATTGCGTAAACGTCAAAACATTTTTGAATATGTACTTTATTTTGTGAAATGTATATTTTTATTTACTTTACAATGTATGCCAAAAATAATCAGGAAACTGTTGCAATTTTAATTGACAGGCCACTTGACGCGGTGGCAGTGCACTTGCCTTACAAACCGACAATTGGTTCAGTCAAAGTCAAAGTCAAATCAAAGTCAAATCAAGTTATTCCAGTAAACCCAATTACAACGTCAAATCTATCTTAGTTCGAATTTCAAATTCGATTCAAAACGAATTTTTCTAAATATACTTGGAATCTGTTTTACTGGAGGCTCCACTGATTTGTCGAGTGGTACCCATTATAGTACCCATATAATACCTATAGTTTAAGCCAAGGGTTTGTTTTGTGATCACATAATTTGCGTAATTGTCTGGACTACGGAAAATTACACAAATTATGTTATAGGTAGTGAAAAATGTAACTATATCTATCTGAGATATTATGAATAATATTATTGTCACAAAAGATTAAATAATAGCAATAATAATACTTCAAAGTTCAGAGTCAAAGAGTCTGGAGTATTATACTATTGTTAGTCTTAATACGACAAAAATATTATTCCTAACAAAAGCTTTTCGTTCTACTATGATATCGACGTGGGTGGATACGTAGGATATATGGGGATAAAATGAAAACACGCGCTTTCGTAAGCTCGTGTATTTCTCGATTGACTTATTTTTTGACATTCAAAAATACCATAATCGCAAATCGCATAATCACAAACAGATTATTATGAAGTACCATCACCTTCAAAATAAGTGTTGCCATCCGCTAATGATTTTAATTATAACAGTTAATCGCGAATATTGACAAAAACATATACATATTAATATAAATATCAATAAACAATAATATCTCAGATATAGTTACATTTTTTGTTTTTATAAAAGAGGAGGCAAACGAGCAAGCGGGTCACCTGATGGAAAGTAACACCCGCAACGTCCGGAGAATCACAGGTGCTTTGCCAGCCTATTGGGGAAGGAGGGAAAGGAAGAGGAGGCAGGAGATGGGCCACTGGCACTCTTACTCACCGAACGAAACACAACAGCAATAGATGCTTTTATTTCACGTCGATATTCTGTGATAGGATGGTATTTCACCGGGCGAGCCGGCCCAATTCGTGTTGCAATGCAGCATAGCTCTACCATACCTAGTACCACATTTTAATACTTAGTAACAATATATGTTTTTTTACACCACGGGAAAGCCATATGAGTAAACAGTCGTGATGACAAGCGGCTTAAGGCTCACGGACATTACAATATCGAGGCTAGAAAGTACTTCAGATAGTAAATGCTTTGGCAACCCTGAGGACTAAGATGTTGTGCCTCTTGCGCCAGACATTTCACCTCCGTCTCATCCTCCACACTGGAACACAACAGTCCAAGTACTGCTGTGTGGCAGTAATTATATAACAAACTAACTGTTGCTCGCAACTTCGTTTGTGTAGTCTTTTATAGTCTAGATTAAATAACTCGGGTACCTTCACGGGCGTACGCATAAGAACTCACCAAAGTTTCATCACAATCGGATGAATGGTTTAGGAACGCATAGAGGACAAACATACAAAGACACATTATTTTTGTGTATATCTAAGATAAACTAATAACTAAATATACTATCAGTTATGCAGCAAAGTTAATAGCAAACAATTTAATATTTGTGTGAAGTATTATTCTATGGGATACAACATTTCAAAAATTTTATTAAAATTAAAATATTTTTTTCATTCGATTAAAACCTTTTAAGCGTTTCCCTATCACTTTTTTTAAAAAGAAACTGTACTGAAGAATATTTTTTCTTTAAATATCGATGGTAAAAAGTAATAAATGTGTCTCTTAATATGGCCCTCAGTGTAAGTACAGTGAACGAGCAATTTTTAAAACTAATTATCGCCGTCTGTCACTGTTGCGGGACGACGTGAGACATTTGTTGCTGAGTGTACATTGCACTAGTGTATTGTCTGTACCTTAAAATTAGCAAATAAAAATTGTATAGTTCGAAAATACATATAAGGAAAGGAACGGTGCTACGATTTACTTTTAGGTATATAGATTTTTGGCAATCAAGTAAAAAATATGCCTTTATTTAATACACATTATTAATTTACTACCCGGTTAGGGATATGGCGTAAAGATACTTATGTATGTATATATATATGTTATTAATTTTCACTAGTAATGCCTGAAACGTAATGCAATTTTAACCGTACCTAGTTAGCGTTACTACAAATTGTTTACACCATGTGTAGGCGACGTTGGGGACGTGAAGGGAAGCGACAGTTATGTTAGAGATTTGCTTAATGGTCAAATAGTGATACAATCATTCATTCATCCGTTGAATAGATACACGTATTTTTGATTGAATGAAAGATCGAACGGTTCGTCTTTGTTGTTCATTCGATATCACATTGATTTGATCGATCTTTTACGAATTTGATCTTTTTCTAAATTTCCTTAAAGTACCTAATGTTTTGATTTTTGAAGTATATTTTTGATGTCTTTAAGCTACTACTTTAAATATTTCAAATTGGGATACCTTATCTTGTGGAGGCGAGAGAAGTAAGGACAGCGATCTTTGGAGCTCCGACCTATCTATCTCTCTAGGGATACAGCTTTACGTAGTACAGAGTTTACGTATGTATTTATGTGTGTTTTTTTTCTAAATAAATTCGAGTTCACCACAAGCAATACTGATAGTAAATAATGGCCTAAAAACAGAATTGAACATCAAAATTTCAGTTTTACCTTTTGGAGTTAAAAGGTGTGACAAGTACTTTTTTTTGGGGTCATTGTGTGGATATTAAATGATAGCTTTTTAAATAAAGAATTCAAAATCTTACAACACTCCACTCCTATAATCGTTAAGAAAAAATTCAATACACAATTTAACTGAATAAAAGATTAGCCGTACTTAACTGTTTACGTAACAAAAACAATGTCTGGATCTGATCTCGAGGGTAACGAAAACAGAGAATCGATAGAACCGGACTGTATTGTTGGATATTTTGTTTTATCCATTATCACCACAAATATAAAACCGTAGCCCGTGGTGCAAGTGACAGAAGAATTCCATTGAACTAAAATTATACCACGCCGTCTTTTTTTATATGAAGATACAGTCACAAAGTTTCACAGTACAACAACGAACACACATGAAATGGAATACAGGAAACATAACTTATCTGGACTACATACACATAAAAACAAGAAAACCAACCCGAAACAATAAAAAGAAATGTGATGAACTCCTAAAATCTTAAGCTATTTTCTGCTCAAATAAAAAGATAAAATAAATAGAAATAAAGATTAGATTACGCCTACAATCGTTAGATCTTTCATTTCAATCAAAAATACATGATTGTATCTGTATACAATCAAAGATTTATTGGATCATTTGACTTGATTTGAATCTTATTTCATATCAATACTTGAACGATCGAATCTTTGAAAATAAACGAATGATCCAGGTTTAGCTACAACATTCCGGCTACTTGATATTAATAAGTCAGCCTTGTTCTTCCTTGAATTCTGCTATCATCGCTTTCACTTTGTGGATTTTCTTTGTCAATCTTTCATCACTCATTCTTTCTATGCGCTCGAACCATCTAAGCATTCCTTTATGTATGTTTACAATAAGAATGTCAAGCAAGCCTGTCATACCGTGAATCTTTTCGTAGCTTACTTTATCTCACAGATCTCCAGAAATTAGGTTAGAAAAGTATTGTATAAAAGTGCGTGAGTCGAACTCACGCTTGACTAGTATTTTTTTCATGTACTAATACTCATACCAAACATATTATATTTATATATATTGTATTTTGAAACTCATACAAAAGATCCTCTTTTAGTATGAGTATCAAAATGAAAGAGAACGATTTACGATACAAAAATAGCACTTTAACTGCACAAGATTTTTAAAAGCTAAAAAACTAATTAAGAAGTAAATGCTATCAAAAATAATAATAGTAACAAAACTAATGTCAATTAGACAAATCTGTAACCCCAAACTAAGCTTGTGCTATGAGTATCATACGATGAACTGGCGGAGCTCCCAGTTACATGCAGACTACAAGGCAATTTAGAATAGATCGATTCCTGAATTGACACCAACGGTGATCTAAGCCGGGGCCTCGGCTTGGAAAGCAGGTGCTTTGGCGCTGTGCCAACAGGTCATTCAATATACCCGAACAAGAACTTGCAATTAGTATGAAATAACTGCATGGTAATAATTTCTTGAATTTATTACCGCGTACTGTACTTACTCATTTCGTTTGCCTAAGAAAGGCTTAGGCGTAGGTATACTTAGGCTTCTTGTTTGCTTCCTGGTAAACCCATACTTGGGTTTTTTGTTTTTGTAATTATTACTTTGATGAATTAATTAAAGTTTATTTTAGTTTTAGTGGAAAAGTCACAACCAAATCGCTATCATCTTTTGTATTAGACCGAATCCAAATGCTTTTAAGCTAATTAAGCGTTTTCCAATGCTTTCGTAGAATTCCTAGAACGATTGAACACAGCATGTATTGATAAAATTTTGACTACGTTCTTGTGTACGTACAACAAAAATTCATGAATTATGATAAAATGTGCTTTGATCTCTAAATTGATTTGTTCAATTTTAATGCCAATCTCAGTTAAATCGTGCAAACCGTACCGCTAACTTAAATAATGATTGCGGTTATAAATATTTATTAATTGAAAGTAAATAATAAAGCCAGCGAAATGTCCGGTTGGAGGTCATGCTTAGTGTGTCACTAGTGAAAATATAGTGACCATGACTTAAGCTTTATTAGAAATATTTTAGTAAAAATTTAAAAAGAAAACTTTCTAAACATTTAAATAAACGTGTAATCAAAACTGTACCGTATATTGTTTCACAAGTGTCATTGAGATAAAATGTCATTAGTATGTTACATATAATCTAGTAAACAATAAAAGTTGTATGAGAATTAGTTCGATTTAAAATTGTTAGATCACATCGAACAAACATTTTTTCTGTAGTCGTTAGATTATAATAATTTAAACATATCTGTCTGATTTCATATAATTAATATTTTATATGTTTGTATATTACAATTTTTTACTCATTAACATACATTCACGGTCAGTTAATATAATTTAAAATTATGACCCTTATTTATTTTTTAATATTAGTTTTAGCGAATATATAAATAACTAGCTACACCCGCGACTTCGCCCGCGTGTAAAATTTTTCTGTAACTTCTCCGAGTTACTGACGTTACCCGAGATACCTACATTGTTAGAGGAGGTCTTGAAAAAAGTTACTTTCAATCGCGGTGCATCCGCAATATTGAATTTATGATGATGTCAGATGTACAAAAACCTTTCCCTGTGTATCCTATTTCATATGATACCCATATTGTTGGAGGTTCTGAAAAAAATTATTTTCTAGCACGGAGCATCCGCCATATTGGATTTATGATGAGGTCGCATATATAGTAATCTTCTCCTGCGTATTCAATTTCATTTGATACCGATATTGTTGGTGTTGAACAAAAACACTATTTCTTGTAATAGAACATCCGTCATATTGGATTTATGATGACGTCACATATACAGAAAGCTTCCCCTGCGTATTCCATTTCATTTGATACCCATATTGTTGGTGTTGAAAAAAAAAGTTATTGTCTATAATGGAACATTTGCCACATTGGATTTATAATGACGTCACATGTACAGAAACCTTACTCTGCGTATTCCATTTCATTTGATATCCATATTGTTGGTGTTGATCAAAAAATTTATTGTCTTTAATGGAACATCTACCACATTCGATTTATAATGACGTCACATATACAGAAACCTTCCCCTGCGTATTCCATTTCATTTGATACCCATATTGGTGGTGTCGAACAAAAAAATATTTCCTATTATGGAACATCCGCCATTTTGGATTTATAATGATATCACATATATAAAAAACCATATGTCGTTTTTTCGATCTACATTTGTTTTCGGGTACATACTGTACCGGGTTTTCGGGTACATCTCTGTTCCAAATTTCATCACGATCTGTTCAGCGCTTTAGTATTTCACCCATAAAGTTTCATCCCTCTTTTCCTCCTTTAGGGGCAGTTTTTGATAAAAAAAGAAGTTTATGTTTTTTTAATAGAAAAGGTGTATCTCTGTACCGAATTTCATCTTAATCGGTTTAGCGGTTTAAAATTTCCCATAGAAATTTTCATCCTTTTTTTCACCCCTTTAGGGGTAGATTTTTGAAAAAAAAAGTATCCTATGTTGATCCCCTGGTGTCAAGCTATCTCCTTTCCAAATTTTATCAAAATCGGTCCGGTGGTTTAGCCGTGAAAACCAAGCAGACAGACAGACAGAGAGATAGTCGCATTTATAATATTAGTATGCATATGGAGTATGGATTAGTATGGATTTATAATTAATGACGTGCTGTTAGGTGTCAGACACAATTTTCTTCTTCTTTTTGTACACGATTTTCAATCTTCTTATTGAAGTCAATGACAAGTTGACAACTCACAATCTGTATACAATTACCTATCACTGCATTCTTTTCTCAAAAAAAGTAATTGAAAATCGTGAATTATTTTTAGCAATATTTGTATCAATCAAATGTCCGCGCAGAATCCGATATAGGTGGACCCTAGCCCTACCCTGCGCGGGTGAAAGTCGTGACACAACCGCCCAATTAGTCGCAACAGCCGCTCGCACTAACAACGACATTAGGCAGCTTTCATATGATGAGATTTATTACTGTTTTTGATCTATAGCGTTTATTGTTTAGGAAGTAAACCTAGTTAAAGTCTATTTTAAAACAATTTACCGAAAATGAAATGATTTTTCAATATTTCATCTAATTAAACAAGACACGTTAAATGAATTGCTTTTTTACAAACTTTTATTTTACTTCACAATGTAAGTACATTTCTATGTTTAATTCAAACCTAGCCAGCCAAAGACTTCCTCTAAACTTACGACTTTGATATATTGTAACTTGTTAGTTCTGATGACAATACATTAAAATAATAGAAATAACCCGATGCTGCAGCCAGGATTGTCTCCTCACGAAGCACTTCTCAATAGTTATTAGCATGGACACGAAATCTTGTATATATGTTTAATTTTGATAGCTAAACAGATCTTCACCGTGAACATACATACACATATAGGTATAAAAGTCCTAATTAGAAATAAACCTCGCGACAGGTTTTCTATAGAGCAGCCATATTCAACCTTTTTCGGGTTTGGGATTTACCTTAGGATTTACATAACATAGGTTTTATGAACTCCTAGATTATTGTTTTCGTTTTTGAGGGTTTGTTTTTTTTTTAATACTTGGTATCTTTATGGGAATTACGCACACCATATATTTCAAATTATTTTATTTCATATAGTCATCGCTTTAATTGGGGACAACAATTACTGGGGCAATCTAGGGCGTAGAGGTAAAGATGATCCTTGATTGCCTCCTCAATAGTAACTCCTCAAAAGGGCAATTTTCTGATTCGTCTCCTGGGCAGGGCGGACTTCGGACTTGTTTCTTAGTACTTCCTCTCCTTTCCTTTTTTTGTATTAGCATCACGGAAACAGTCAAGGCTATACCAATTCTTTCGAACGGCAGACATGTGTGTTGAAAAGCGTCCTAGATTGTCACGACCGCTGTGCACCATAGATTGCCCCTGCTGCAGGCAACTGTGTAGAGAATAATCCTAGATTTCCGCGACTGCTAAGCATCTTAGATCGTACCTAACTTCGCTCAATGCTGCTATAATACATGATCAATCATTCCTCCGGTTTTCGCCAGTAATGAGCTCTTCTCATTCAGATATTATCATTCACTGAAAGTTCTCTCCATAAATCCAGTTCATTGTATGTTTATTATATACATAGGTATATTGTATTACTTAGAAATTCATTAGTACCTACCTAGACCCACTTATGTTTAGATAAACCAACTAAACTAGATGCTTATTGGGGCAGCGTGGGCGCCAGACGTCCACATTCCTCACCAAATTGATTCGTCTACGCAGACTATTTTTAGTTTGAGAATGTAAACGTACTTGCAGTTTACGTTTTCGTAAATTGCAACTACATTTACATTCTCAGTCTAAACTAATTTAAGATCGTGCTGGATTTCTATTGCAAGTGAAAAAATAATTATAATTAAAAAGCATTGTCAATAAAGTGGCGCGAAAAGACAAAATTATACAAAGTTAAATATTCGGGATTCGTTTGTTGTTTAAAAACATATCTTAGAACTAAATAGGCACGTTAATGAGAAAAAAATCATAGAATACATTCTATTTTAAAATAAATCTAATAGCCATAGGAAAAAGAAATCAAACTGGAATCGAATTCCGAAACTATTTTTTACTTTTTAATACATAAATTATCTTGCACTAAATAAAAAACTGAACGCCGTACTTACATTACAATGAAAATGTAGCTATTTACAGCTTCTAATCAACCGATTAATTATTTAGGTATGTAAATAATGGAGTAAGAGCTCAATTCGATATAATATTATGCGAATGTTACTGTAAACTACTCAGCGGGGTCGGTATTAGGGACCTAGTATGGCTTCAGTTTCAAGCTAAGTCAATTTATTTTGTGAGCTTCCGAACCTTGTTATAGCTTCACTGTACTTACTAATTATTTATTTTTGATGTCTAACATCTTTTCTTTGACTTTCCTGCAATCTGTGGGAGTGAATTCGTGAAAAGAGACGAAAGTGTGTAACAGGAAGCCGGGGAAGCGCGCGCTATTTGATTTGACCAATCAGCGCGCGCGGTGGTAGATTTGGCCGTCAGATGGTAATAATTTTTTTTAAATAATATTTACACATCATATGCGACTACTGTAAGGCTCGCTTGTTTTTTTTTGTTATTATATTAAAGTGAAAAGCAGAATACGTTGTCATTACCGTGTCCTGTTACAGTCGTTTACATTAGTTCCATCTTCGGCGAATTATGGAAGAAAAGCGATAAACAGTATGTAATTTTTCTATAATTTGTACAAATAAAATTATTTGTTACTTCAAGGTAAAACTTGATTTTAGGTTCTAACCAAGAAATTTATTGTCCGATTCTATTATAGTCAGTGTTTTATGTAGATAGTACTAAATTTCACAATTTTTCAGTTGTTTACGAATGTGGGTAAGACTGAGTAAACAAAATCTATATTCCATGGTATCCTAACGTATGAAGTAAACAACACAAGTATTTATGTTATAATTTTTGACATGTGACTGATATTTTTCGTTTCACATCTCTGTAATTTTCTTGACAACATTATCAGCTGTTTATTATACATAAATTTTAATAGAATCGAATCTGCACCTATTGCAGGTACACATAACCTCCATACTGCCTCCGCCTCAGTGTTTAGCAGTATTTTGTACCACTACAAATCTTATTAGCCGGCTTCGAATCCGCACTGCATAGTTATGCAACTCAAGTACGCATAAGTACCTTGATACGATGAAGCCCGATTTGATTACTTGATTGCTTTCTGAAATATTATAAACGTTTTTATTAGGAACTAACTGTACACGTATTTTTTGAGTAAATTCTCACAGAAAAAGCACTTTCAGTTTTCCCCGAATTTTCCGATTTTCTCGATAATTTTTGTCTAATTTCCTTCCATAAAAACCTAATTCGGACTATTAGAAAATTTTAAAACATAAAATAGCCAAATCGGTCCAGCATTTCTCAAGTGACGCGCTGACCAACGAACAGAATTTCATTTTTTATATTTATATATAGATAAAGATGGCAAAGAACACGCCAAGGAAATTAGAAGCATTGGCCAATTGACGTGAAACATCTTATGCGGCGGGTCAGAGCGGCTGATGACGTGGCGACGTGGCGACACGTGCTTGTACTGAGCTCGCATACCTACAGCGTATGCAGTGTTGTTATTCACTTCGGAACACGTTGCCTGTGTTTTTTAAATACCGTATAATGTTTTTTAAATCTGAATATTTTGCTCTTGATTGTGCCATATTTATTTCCTTTATTAAACCATCCTTTTATGCATATTTTCTATACAAATTAGTTTCGATGATTCACATCTGCCAGGCGTCCCGCGACGGCTCATTTTTTTTATGCCTATATTTTACGTTAGTAAACTAATTAATCTGTGCCTATATCACAGATTAATGAGATACCAACGTAAACCTTTATTCACATAAAAAATAGGTCACAAGATAATGTTTCTAATTTCCTTGGTGTTATTTTAGAACGCCTACTGTATTACGAAGCGAAATAATGGAATAAGTTTAAAATGACGGAAGATAACAATAAAATATATACATTAATTGAATAATGTACTAAGCATTAAAACAAAATTAAACTCTAAAGTCTCATAAAGTAACGTTTAAAAACTAACGACAGTAAAATTGAATCCATAGCTAAGCTGTCCATGTCCGCTATTGCTAGCCTGAAACAGTTTTACACTATTTTCGCTGGACATTATCTCCTACTGTCGGATGTCGTCGGACAACTTCGTGTGTTTCCGTGCGCGGGCTTGGGGGTGGTGATATGGGGACTCATCCGAACATGGTAAGTAATAAATTAAACGGTTATTATTTTTGTTGTAGATTATTTGTTGTAAATAACGGTTATAATTAGGGGCGCCGGCTTTTTATGAAAACCCGTGGTTGCTTATTGCTCCCCTTCCACGATAGATGTGCAATTTTAGCATAAAGAATTAATAAAAAAACTTGCGACTCTCGCATGTTAGAAATGAAACTATTTAGGTGTTAGTCTATATTGACGATCTTTCATCTGATCCAAGCTCACGTGCCTAAATAACTTTCACTTCAATAATACGAATAGCAATTTTTGCAATCCAAAACTTTAAAAATAAACGCCTGTCCCAATAACACAATGTTTTTAACACGATCAAGACTATGTATACATGCTCTTTTCCTTTACAGGTTACGAGTGCATATTTTCTATAGAAATGATTTGTAAGATTTCCAATGTTGAAAGTTAGATAGTGTTTTAACAAAATAACAAAATTTTGCCAATGATTTACATGCAAGGCTTATTGACCATTGTTGTTCCTTTTCGGATTTATAGCGCCGATCAATTATATAACATTCGTATGTCTCAGGTCGTGGGTGCTACGCACGCGCTAATGATTATCGTGGGTGCTCAGGGGCTCGAGCACCCACGTAGTCGGCGTCCCTGGTTATAATTGTTGTTATATTGATTTTATAAAGTAACAGATATAACAAGTGAATAAAACTGCATATCTAGGGACTGTTTTTGACGTATGGAAGAAATGAGCTGGACGTGAAGGAGGAAGGACAGATCTTTGATTGTAGTAGCTGGCACAAAAGCTATCGGTGCTCTGTTCACATTAGCGAATAGTGTGAATATATCCTAAATCTGCCAAAATAGCAATCCACGATGCGGTGTTGGTGCCAACTTTACTATACGGTATATACCGTATTTCCGACATATGTCGGAAATCGAGTGAAAGTAAGATAACCGTATTATACATGCGATCTTTTAAAAATACGTGCGGTTGACAGTGTTATTGTAAAAATGCAGAAAGGAATGCTTCGATTTGGACATACCTATACAAGAAGAATGAGTGATGAAAGATTGACGAAGATAATTTACTGAGCAAAAGTGATAAATAGTAATGAAGACTAAGACTGACTTATGAACATCAAACAGCTTTGTATTAGCTGAAGGATTTGTCAAAAACACTCGTATATCTCGGCAAAAGTGTAAGAGGAGAAGCTCGGCACTCCATCGTCACTGATGGCCCCATTAGGGATATAGCGTGAATGAAAATGGATTTGATGTTCAAAAATACTTTAGAATTGGATTTACTAGAATAAATTGATTTGACTTTGGCTTTGACTTTGACAAATACATGTATGAATGTATGTAGAATATGTAACATTGGCATTGTAATAGAGATTAGATTCAGTCAGCTAACTAGCTACAAGCAGATTTAATCAGCTGTACAACCTACATGTATCCCCGTCCGTGTATTTGCAAATCTTGCTTGAGTTTATTTATAGACGTGTCTCAATCATTCACTTTCAAATATTCGATCGTTCAAGATCGTTCAAGTATATGAAAAAAGATTCAGTCAAATGAACCAATCATTCGGTCATTATTATTTATTACGCAGTATAATTGATGGATTTTTGAGTGATACAAAAGATCGATCGATTGCGTTGATCAATCTCCAATTTGATCGGACAGATCTTTGTATGTTTTAATCATTTTTGAAGATTTCAATGTGATTCTGCTCCATTTCATAAATTCATTGAAGTATGTTGAAGAAAGGAATGCTAAGATGGTTGGGACACATAGAAAGAATGAGTGATAAAAGACTGACGACGAAAATCTACAGAGCGAAAGCGGATGGTAAAAGTAGCTAAAGAAGACCAAGACTGTCCTATGAAGATCAAATAGCAAGAGTGTTAGACGACGGAAATGTCAAAAGCACTCGTATACCTAGGCGAAAATATGTTAGGAGAATGATGAGATTTGAGGAAGTGAAAGAAATATGTAAGTACCGCGACGCTTGGCGTTCCGTCCTTTCTGCCTACGCCGTTGGGGATACAGCGTGAAGATATGTATGTATGTGTATTGAAATATGTTTTCAAATATACCTTTGAAAATTTGTTTGAATTTCACATTTTTCACTTTATATAGCATTCACAAACAATTCAATGTGAACTAATATTGAGATGCAATATACCAAACGATGAAATCGATTTAAATTCAAATCGATACACTTTTAAATAACTGAAATCAAATGGCCGAATCAATCACAAGTATAGTTTGTAATTGAAACGGATTCGGAAATTTTGGTAAATCTTGTGTCATATTTTGATCACGTGTGAGACTTGTGATAAGCAAGTTATGGTGTTTATTGACATAGATGCAGGGAGTGATGGTTTGCCAAAGCATAGTAAAAGAAAGACAATATGTAAACTTACCCCTCCATTAACAAAAGGTTAATAAAGCATAATTAATATCCCTGTAGCTAACATAAAATGTTTTTTCTTTCATTTCAAAAGAAAAGTCAATAATACAAAACATATATTATTACGTACATTCATAAAAAAAATATTTTTTTTAATAAAGATCTTCGTCAATTGCAAAGAAAGAATTAGAAAGAAATCAGTTATTCTCTCTTATATTCGCCTCGTTAAATTCTTAAAACCCTGCAAAAACACAGTTTTAAATAGAATTGCAGCAGCAAACATGTTAAATAATGGTTTCCGTAAAATAATAATTACACTTACTTGCTTTAGAGTTTACACCTCTATAGGTACCAAATTACAGCGCAGTAGGTCTAAAGGTAATGGAATGAATACGGACAGACGAGACGAACTACAATGGGTCTGTTTTTAGCATTTTAGTTACAGAACCCCAACGAACGATCTTTTCTTTGCGTCGGCGAGTATTACTCCAATTCGTTGTATAACATATATTTATAGTAGATATAAGATATTAGCTTTATATAGAGCAATATTAGTGTATTTGCTTGAATATTATTATAACACCATTAAACATAAACCACAACCATTAGAAATAAACCTCCATGCTGGCTTGAAAGAATAAGAATAATACAGCTGATTTTATTCTCACCCGATTCTTAAACGGCCAGTTATATGGTTCTTGTATTGGCAATGGAATACCTGTCACTATAGGTATGACTCTACTCTGCGATTTGTAATCCCAATAACGAATTGCTAGAAATGACGTCAACTGATTTCTGTACCTTGATGATTTATCTATGCTAAAGGGATAGTGCAGTTTTTTTTATGCACGGAGATAACTTACTTTTCTGCATTCACTATGGCAAAGGTGCCATGAGCGTTCCCACTTTATGTTGGTCATAAATAGAGAGTGGTCGTAACTGAGTGCCGCATTAGCTATACGCGAGGATCTACTATTCTTGGTTCTTGGTCGATAGCCCATTGTACATTATGTACATACACACGCCTTGATAATATTTTAGGTTACTTCAAATCTGTATATTACGATAAAATTGAAACCAAATTAAGCAATGAAGATACGCAGCATGACAGAGTTGCACGAGTGTTATTGTAAAAATGAAGAAAGGAATACTTAGACTGTTCAGGCACATAGAAAGAATGAGTGATGACAGAAAAAACCAAGAAAATTTACAGAGCGAAAGTGAGTGGTAGAAGATGCCAAGGAAGACCAAGGCTGATTTACGAAGATTAAATAGCCAGAGTGTTAGCTGATGGAAATGTAAAAAGCACCCAAATATACTTACTTAGGAAAAAATGTGTTAGGACAATGATGACGAAGTGAAAGAAGTAAGTAAGGACCGCGACGCTTAGCGCTCCGTCCTCTCTGACTACCCCGTGAAACAGTGTGAAGATATATATAAATGTATGTAAGTTGAAACCCATTTTAAATTTGAATAAAACTCATTAATGACTGTTCTATGTATAATGCAAGTCTTAAAAGCCTTGGATTTGTATTAAACGATGGGCAACAACCTATTAATCTCTATATGATCTGGTTCCACTTTGTCTTTTATAGGTTTACTCTTAATAAAGGCATCAAAGTTTGTAATCACTGTGTGTATGCGAAGCATTGTTCTTTGAACTCTTAAAGAAAATTATCCAGCCTTAATAGGAAACGAAGTGACTTTACGCGTGTTATATGTGATGTTATGGAAGGTACTTAAGCGGGTGAGCAGGACACTATGTCCTGCTCACCCGCTGTGCCGAATAAATCGAAGGAGCAGTGACAGAGCCTCTCAGAAACCTCGCAGAACTCGCAGTGCAGTGCGCGTCATTCTCCTTAGGGTCGCAAACATAGATGATCGGAGCCCTCCACTACAATCGGCCGCGATACAAGGGCACCTTCAGTCACCTTTTATGACATCGATAGGCAGGGAATACTGTAGTCGTATTCTCTAGCCCGGGCTAAAATGCTGTTGGAAGAGGTCTAAGTCCAGTAGTAAAGTGATTCCACCTTCTGATAAAAAACCATTAAACAATGATGATGATATTTCAGACCAGACCTGAGTCGACTTCTGTAGTCACTGGCGACGGAGAATCATCTAACAAACATACAAGTGTAACCTTCCAAAGGAAGTCTGAACCAAGGTCCCTTCATACTGAGTTCAAAGGAACAGTGTCAATTTTTTGGCAGCTTCGACTTAAAAGTTCATTCTAAAACGTTCGGTGACGCTGTAATTAAGTGGCTCGGCTTTGAAACGTCACTGGATACTCCGCAAGTTTCTGGTATAGTGTTATTAGTAAAAGCCAAGTGCTTAGTTTATGGTGACAAAATTAGTGGAATTGGGAGATGTATTGTTATTTATTAAGCTAATTACGATACTTTAAGATGCCGATCAGCCATTTCATTGAAGACGTAAATATAGTCTGGTATATTTACGTCACTGTAATAATACTGTACTGCGCACATACATTCTGTGACAAAAATAATCTTGATTAAGTTTCTTGCTGGTTCTTTCTTCCTACTACGAGTATTATTCGAACCTATGTTAGATGTTAAAAATATTTTTTAAGGTTTATATAATAAAAATATTTTGTTTTTAAAGAAAACCAAATAGTCTGATACTTTTGGTAATATAGAACCGTAGTAGCGGTCATTGAGTATATACGGCGTGGTAGATGACCAGTGTTAAACTTAATGTTCGTTCTAAAGGTCCCTCCAAACGAAAAATTCAATATCTTATTCTTTTATGACCAAATGTTATGATAGTGTTATAACTATTGTGATTGATTTAAAAGCTCGTTGTTAGGTCATTGGATCAATATTCAAAATCAAAACCTTGTATGCAGAGGTCAAAAGCTTACCAAAAATTAAACAAACGATTAATTTTTTCAATCCCGAAGGAAAAAGGAAAAAATTTGACGCAGTTGTCTGTCTGTCTTTTGTTTGTCTGTAGCATAGTATCTCATGATGATCACATCCGAAAACTGCAACTTTCCAACAAAGAAACCGTATGCAAGTCTTAATCATAACAGACTTGCATACGGTTTCTTTGTTGGAAAGTTGCAGTTTTCGGATGTGAGAGATTTCTTTCTCATGAAACATTATATGCACGTACAATGAAATTTAACTTAAATTGTATTAAGTACAACTCTTTTACCAGAATAATTATAATAGTAGTCTAAATATACGCAGATTATAATACTACTCATTTTTAATGTTGATTTTTAGGTACAGCTAAAGTTACAAAGCTTTCGAGAATGTTATAAAGCTATGCTTGGCGGATATCGGTCCGATACTCCTGAGGACCTGCAGTACTGATTCCTGTCTGTATTAAACGTACCTTCTTATTTTTTTTTTGTGACGAGAATGAGCACTTAATTAGTATAAAAAATAAGACATTCAAATTTTCGACTAAAATATTTTTTAAGGCTGTTATGTAATGTAGACCTTTAAGGAATTCTTCTGTAGGTTGTTATTTAAAAAATGGTCCATCAATTAAACAGGACTAGCGTTAGGCCCGACCCAATAATCGTTGTCCATACAGGCGAAACCGATGCTACTTATTATTAGGTACAGTTTTAGTTAGTAGCTTATTTTCCCGAGACAAAAGTATCCTAGATTACTCTTTAAAAAGTTTTCTACCAGCCAATGAAAATTCAGTTAAAATAGGTTTAGTAGTTTTGGAGATTAGCCCGGACAAACAAACAGACAGACACACAAACATTTCAAATAACACGTGGTATTGAAACTTCGATTATATTTATTGGTTTTAGGTAGATTCCAGGTATTTTTAAAAATCAATAACGGCTGTCGATTTGAAAAGCAAATGCACTGAGAAAAACTGGCAAGAAAATCACATGAATGTCATGTAATATACATAAGTAAGTAGCATTGTCACATACGCAATAATAAAAATTATGCCAATGAACGCAGCTAACTCAATGAACAATCTCAATCAGACTAATTCCTGGATTACGTTGGAACTGAGATCTCATTAATTAATTGAAAAGCGACGTCAATGTACAGGCATTTAGGGATTTAACTGACAACTAATCTGAGTCTTACGGTTGTTACTATTACGTACTGTTTGGGTGTCTCTTAACAGTTAAGTAAATGTTAAAATGTAATAACGTTTAAAGTAATTGGGCTTTGTTCTTCCAAAACTAAGAAAGATAATTAATCTCAATTTTATTACAAAACGTATGAAAGCGGTAATTGGTAATCTAGTTCTTGATTTCATTGGCTTCATTTTGCCAGTTGCAATACACAATTGATTAACTTTTGTAACAGAAAAAAAATCGAAGTAACCTCTTTTAAAGCGGAGATTTACTTCCATTTTTCGGAGTAATGGGACCGATATATGCTCAAATTTTCTGTGCAGGTTAATCTAAACATACTCCTCAAAATGCCAGTTGAATTTTTTGAAATTAATTATACTCTTTAAAATAAACGAAAATAACGATTTTTTCGTATTTTTCGTAAGCTAACGTGCGCACGTTTGTAAAGGGCAGAAGGTCTATTTTAGATTAATTTTATAGTTTATGTCTACACTACCTTAAATAAAGAAACCTTTCTTCGTAATCAAAACAGTTATTATTCACCAAACACTACATATATTTTAGTTAAGGAAAAGGGAGGTTAAACCATCTTCATCTCTTTGGGTAGCTGTCTGGCAATAAGAGAAATCTCTATCTATATATCTACCTATATAATTTCATCTCTTTAGCTAGCTCTATGTCTGGCAATAAGGGAAATCTCTATCTATTTATCTACCTATATAATTTCATCTCTTTGGCTAGCTCTGTGTCTGGCAATAACGGAAATTTCTATCTATTTATCTACCTATGCAATTGTTGATGTACAATTATCGTATATCTTTACGTTA
Organism: Zeuzera pyrina; assembly: GCA_907165235.1. Taxonomy (NCBI): domain Eukaryota; kingdom Metazoa; phylum Arthropoda; class Insecta; order Lepidoptera; family Cossidae; genus Zeuzera; species Zeuzera pyrina. The sequence continues at coordinate 5,783,136 of OU015639.1, forward strand.
GTAACTAATTAATCTGTGGTATAGCTTTTGAACTAAGATTGAAGTGGTATAATTGTATTGTAAGGCGCATACATTGTTTATAGATTTAAGTAAGATTTTTATCGTAATTTTTGCTAATTTTAAAGTGCTTCTGTGTACACGACTAGCAGGTGACTAACTTTTACCCATCAAACGAACTATCACGCTCAATTTGGTCAGCCGGCGCGCGCTCAAACGGCCAGGCGTGAACTTATGAACAGAACGTTATTATGTACGTTGAACACGTGAGCACTATGATCAGAACGCGGAGCATAATTGCCCAATCGTGGGTTCTGTATCGGTGAACATCAACGTGGGAAAGTTTGCACGTTCGTTTATCATTTAGATGAACCCTAAATTGTGCATAATCCTTTTTGTATTTGTATATCATATTTATATTTTAATACATAAAGACAGAACTTTGAACCCTTTTTGCACGGAGGAGTGTAAAACTTGGCATAATTAAAGTTTATATGGAAAAAGAGTGCAGAAAGCTAAAATTTCTATGTAATATGTGTTACAAATACATAAATAAAATAAAATAAATAAAACATTAAATTAAATTCGTACTGCCAATGTCAAACACATAGTAGTTATACTGACAAAGTCAAACACATAGTAGTCACACTGCCAATGGCAAACACATAGTAGTTATACTGACAATGTCAAACACATAGTAGTTATACTGACAATGTCAAACACACAGTAGTTATACTGACAATGTCATACACACAGTAGTTCTACTGCCAATGTCAAACACAAAGTAGTTATACCGACAATGCCAAACACATAGTTATACTGACAATGTCAAACACATAGTAGTTATACTGACAATGTCAAACACGTAATACATAGTTTGTGATCAAACCAGGGGTCAAACTTTGTACCAAGAAACATAATTGACGGAGCCATAATAAGTTGCCGCTCTAACCACCATGTGTCAAACGAATTTTCATGTCTTTCTTCATGTTCTTTCTTCTCATTGAGCGTAACCACGAGTAAAACAGTTAGCTATAGTAAGTATGGCAACCTCACACTGTCAGTGTAATTCGTGACAGCTAATGCGTCGGCCATAAAACAATTAATTGCGAAATACTCGTAAATATTAAGTGTTTTAGCTACTAGTATTTACAAAAATAAAAATGTGTCATGCAAAAATCTACAAAGTCGGTCAACAAAAAAAGTCACTTTAAAGACACGCTTTTAGAGCAAATGTTCCGCCCATTGTTACTTGATTCAAGGGTCAAACAGTCGCACAGATTCAGATTGCCTGAATGAATAAAAGCTCTCATTTAATATTTTAATATATATATATATATATTCTCAGACATTTCACACAGCACCATCTAGTCCCAAAGTAAGCAGCAGAGCGCTTGTGTTATGGGTACTAGACAACTGATATACTACTTATATACTTTTCTTTTGTAAGTAAATATATATAATACATAGACACCCAGACTCAGGGCGGGAATCGAACCCGCAACCCCCGTTGACTTTCCTACGCGCTTAACCGTTGCGCCACGGACGTCGTCGATATTTACATTCGAATTTCGATCACTGGGATCAAGAACTGAGAATATTTCGTTTTTTTCTAAGGCTGCGAATCGCATCTGTGTCCCTTATCGGCTTGAAAAGTAGATAGATTGATACACTTAGAAATATCTAAAAACTCATGAACATTGAAAATAAGTTGTACATTCAAAAAACATTATCATAATTGCATTGAATATTTCATTAAATGTAATGCTTTTATGATTCGTAATGTAGATAAAAATCAGGTTTATAAACTCTAATACAATTGTAAGCAGTCTGTTTAGTCACGGTTAAACACGGTCCACCTGTGACAGGTGCGGCAGATGTCCTAAGCACTAGACTCGTCTAGCCCATACATGGCCATAGATGTTAGCTTAACAGCCAGTTAGAATATAAATTAAAAACTTTTGACATATCTTTTTAATAATGTAATAAAATTATTAATAACGGCCTCTATGGTGATGTGGTTAAGTAATCAAAACAGCATAATGGAGGTCCATATTTGATTTTTACTCGGGTTAATTTTTATAATCAATATTTGCACCTGTCTGTATGACAGGGTCGGCTCTACCATATTTAATAAATAATAAATAAATAAAACAAACGTGCCAGACAATACACACCAATCGTCTGGCCTTAAACTTGGGCTTTCCAATGTGCTGTGAGAATCAGACGACGACTATAGAAGCGTCTCTCGGTATATCCAGAGCCGAGACAATCTGAAAAAGTTCTTTTCCTAAATTGAATCGACCGGGATCGAACCTAGAACAGAGAACACACGTAAACCACTACGCCATCTTCGTGAAAGCGATTTTTGTGATAAATAAATGTAGCTGAATTCTTACATATTTTATTTGTCAAAGTCAGTTCGTCAAAGTCAAATCTATTTATACAAAAAACCCAATTACAACGTGTTTCTAAACGTCAAATCTACTTTTAGTTCACTCTACGTCATTCCACAATTGTTCCTATAGGTACTTTGAGGAATGCAGTGCTAACGAGCATGGCAGTTTTAATCGAAAAATTAGACAGAGGCTCAAGATGTTGTCAAAATCTTCCAAGTTCATGCTTCCTTGCACAAGTTGTACCTTGTAGAGTAGTAAGTTGTAGAGGTAAGCAGGGGGCGCATAATGAATCCTCACCCCATCCTAAAACTTGCCTCGGTCCGGTAATGTCCGGACCGAGGCAATCTAAGACAGGTTTGTCTTAGATTTGAGGTTATCTTATATAAGAACGGTATGTAGACGGACACGCGTTCTATTCTGGCCTGGTCTATTTAGAACAGAGATAATTTTATTCTTTCAAGGTCTTACGGCCTGGTTGCAAAGATTACGAGTATATTATGAATTACGAAACATGTCACTTTTCACTGTGCTCAGACAAGTGGATTCTGTCGGGCGTATCACTGCAGCGGCGAGCAATGCGGTGTGCGGCACAACAAGACAATAAATATTAAATACATATATGTGACGACCTCGTTGGCGCAGTGGTATAGGTGTTGTATCCAGGCGCGGAAGAGTCCGGGTTCGATACCCAGTCAGGTCGATTTAGGAAACGAACTTTTCTAGATTGTCTAGAGTCTGGGTGTACTGGGAAACGCCCCTAATAGCCGTCGTCTGTTCTCATAGCACAGGGAATGCCCCAGTTTGAGACTACATGATCGGTGTGTATTGTCTGGCGCATTATTATTTATTTATTATTTATTTTGTGAACAAATAGGAAGTGTGCCACGCTTCAGGGCGGCGCCCTCGGTACGCGGCGGTGGTGTAAAATGTATCGAGCGATGTCTTTCTTCTTTCCATGCTGACCGTCCTGGGTTTGATCCCTGCTTAGGTCAATATAAAAAACTAAATTTTTTTAATTGTCTTGAAGTATGATGTTATTGAGAGTTCCCCCAGTTCATTATTTGGTATCCATTTTAGAAACAGAGTGTTTCATTTGGGGCTACACAATTACTGTAATTTTTTGACTGCAGATTATTTAAAACTAAAAGCGAAATGTTTCTGTGTAACTTCTCCTTTAGTAAAAACGTCAAAGAAAGAGTCAACGAATTTTTATATTACGATTGTATTGACGAGTTTTTGTATTTAATTTTTAACCGAACTAAAAAAAGGAGGAGGTTCTAAATTTGACTATACGTTTTTTTCTTGTATGTTTGTTACCTCATAACTCCGTCATTTATAAACCGATTTTGAAAATTCTTTTTCGTTTGGTAGGTCATACTTCAGAGATGGTCCCATTTAAATTTCATCGGTATTGGAGATTGGACTTCGAAGATACACCAAATAACGAGACCTGTTATAACCTTTATTTGACATCAATAACTGTCAAATTTAATTATAGAGATATGTGTATCGTATTTATAAAGTTATTTTAATTGTACTTGAGTTTTGATTAGTAAAAGATAGTTATTTTGTATTTTCAGTGTTTTTTTTTTATCTATTTGATTGTACCGTCATTAGATAAAAAATAGAAAAGAATGTAAAAAGAAATATATATCTACAGTAAACATATGATTCATGTATTTATTAAACTTGTCTCAATATCTCCATTTTTATTATTCCGTTATACGTATACGCTTTTTACGCTTTTGTACGCGCTAAATAACCATGACCTATCTCAACCGATATAAATACGCCGTTTCAAAAGAATCGATGTCAATGAACGCGACACAAACATAAAGACACAAAAAGTGCGCGCACACACACGCTTAGTCGATCGGAACGGGATTTTTGTTCGGAATTTTAAATACATGAGGTAAGGAATGTATTTCTTAAGACTACTTTATTAATTTAAATTTGGTACAGACGTGGCTATAGCGATTTGAAGAAAATACAGTTTACAATTTATGTACAGTAGAATCCGCTTATAATGACATCGAAGGGAAGGGACAAACACGTCATACTAAGCGGACGTAACACAAAGCATAGTCTTAAAAAATAAACGACTTCCTATTTTTGTTAAATATTTAGTTTAATAGAGAGAAAAACTACAAACTGTATGTATCTAACCCAAACGTCGTCGTAAGGAAAGGGGCGCGGAAGGTCACGAAAACGAGCGAAGGTGTTAAGAATCATGTCGGTCACTATAACCGGACATAATTTCTTAAAAATAGGTCATAATAAGAGACATGTCACTATAAGCGAACGAGCGAAATCATTATATCCGAACTTTTTTTTAAAGAATTTTATATGAAAATCAAACTTCGCACTGCAATTATTTCATATTAAGCGGTTGGTCAATATAGGCGGAGTCATTATAAACGGATTCCACTGTAGTTGCATATAATCTTTCTACTTACTGTAAGTACTGGGGGTTAAGACAAGTGGCTTCAGTCTCGTAAACGCTAGTAGAATAGAATGACAAATATCGTGTGAATTTTAAATTGATAGTGAAACTTTATATCAAAACAGAAATCGAAAAATACTGGGTATTTTGGACCTGTTTTGTTTTTTTTCATTTTTTTTTTCATAAATGTTTCTAATTTGCTCAGAATTGTTACTATATGGAAATACACAAACTTTATATTAAATCAAACGAAAAGTAAAATCGTATGAAAACCGCAGTATAAAACGTAGTCAAATGGTACTTTAAACGAACAATAAGGTCAGCAAGCGTTTCGATTTTACGAATCGTTTGTCACTTGTCCAGCCGTTCCATCAGAACGGTAAGGAGGTAAACTTTTATTTTTCTTTGTTTTGGCTTCGTAGATTGCATTTAGCCATTGACCAAGTAAATATGAGTCGAAAGTTAGGGAAACGAAGTTTCCGGCCCTTTTCTTTTCTTCTTCTTCCTTTATGAGGACTTCTTGGAAGAGCGCAGAAATTCAGCTACACATGTTTATTTAGATCTCCATTCTTGTCACTTACACAGAACTTTAAAACACAGTATACTATCACTGTTGTACTTTAAAACTCCTAAAAATGTAAAAAATAGAAAATCTAAATAAAATGACAACCTCACTTCTTCCGTTCCCGCCAAAAAGTCCAGAGGTAAACTTTGTTTCTTTGTATGTAATGGATAAGCTCAAATACTGCTCAACTGATTTAAAAAATTCTTCTGCCTATTGAAAGCTATGTTACTCGCTGATAATGTTATCAGCGAGTAACATGGCTTGTATTTTATTTTCAAAAGAATTACTACCCGCGCGTAGCTGGGGCGTGATGGGTTTTGTACGATTGACTTTGCATATTCAAAAAATCTAGCTAATTCTATAAACGTAAAGAAATTTAATTTCCTTCAAAAATACATTGCATCGACTGAGGTGTTATTGAAAAATAAATTTCCGAAAGGAAATTCGTATCTCTGTAATTATATTGCGCTAAGTCAGATCTTAGAAAGAGTTAAATTAGGTGTAATCTGTGTTCTCATATAATATCGATATCGTAACAATAAAAGCTTCAGTATAAGTAGGAGTGTCTTTCGAATAATGAAACGCGTGTTCAAAACTAGGCTATAGTTTTTCTATGACGTCGAACAAAAAATATGAAAAAATATGTTACTGAGTCAGCGAAAACCAAGAAATCTAGATGTAAATATAATATCATTGGACATTCATCTCACGTAGTGCTGGTTGTAATGCACAAACAGCATAATGTAACTAAAATGCAAAATTCGAGACTAGATTACGAATGAAGGTCGCAATTTTGCCTTTTCATAAAACATCGAATAATCTGTACAATCGAGTCTAAGATAATTTCAGACCAAACGAACATTTTGATAATCTTTTTATCAATGTAATTTATATCACATAAATTTTTAAACTGTAATTGTACATTGTTTGGACCCAGTGTTGTCTGATAAATGACACGGTCGGTAACGAGGTAAAGAGTTCAGAATAATCACTTTTGTTATTAAGTCTCGTGTTGTATAGAATGAGAATTATAAGAATATATGAAGGTATGATAGTTTTCTTACCAGACCAGCGGGCAGCGTGGGAGAGAATGAAAAACGTAATGTGTAAGTGCCAGCTGCTCATATTCATAGGTCGTAAAAGTTAGCCAAAGTATAGGATTTTTTTAAGAACTTGCAAGCGATAGGTTATTCTATCCTATTTTGGTCCACTTTTTCCTATTCCTAATCCTTTTCGTTAAGGGTACGAAGCTATAATTTTGTTGCGCCTTGACGCTTTATCCAACACATATGGGAAATGCCATAAAGTTATGTTACGACAATAATATTGTTACACGCTTCTCTCAAAATTAAGGTTACCATAGTACGTAATCGTAATGTACTATACAAAGTATCTAAAATAAAACCTTACAATATTAATAAGAAATGACATGAACACGAAATGACATATGAATGCGTCATGACATCACAAAATGCAGAACAAATTCACGGATGGCGTGAGCCGCGTGAGCATTGCAATGCACTTGCGTCTAAAATGTAACATGGTAACTCAAATTTGTAACATTTCAATCTTATTTATTCCAGAAATTATCTAATTGCTTATTACTAACTATTGAATTATATTAACGACAGTTGTAACTGAAGACAAAAAACTAACACCTACTACGAGATCAAGTACTATATCGACGGAGCCAATACGTATACGCTTTGTTTAATTAACTAGTTGTGTGTTTAAAACTAGTTGGACCGGAAATCGAGTGCTCAAACTAAATACTTATCTTGAACTAAACATTAATTACGAGTCATGAAAACAAAAACAAAATTCTCATAATTTATTTCAAAAATGGTAAATAAATTAGAATAAAGTATGGAGAATAAAAACATGGTAGTAAGTAAATTAATATATTGTGTGTAATAATAGTTTAGTAAGAGGGTAGACTTTACGAGTCATTTATATTCATTAGCATTTATCGCATCATTAAAAGAAACCAGTTCATTTGTTACTGTAATTAAAAGTTATGTGCTATTTATTTATTGAAATTAAAGTTATTTAAAAACGACTTAAATATAATTTCTCAGTTATCAGTCTTTGCCATTCTGTATTCGTGACATCGCACTTCGGCGCAAACGCAGGCGAATTCGACGAGGCCTTGCCATCGGTCGATGACTTATGAATGTTTTTTTATCAGCTAATAATACAAGTGAATCTCGCTGGCTTTGCTCGATAATTTTTGGAATCGAAGTATGTTATGTATTTCAGTTTTTTTCAATTTTGAATGTTCAACATATTAATGTACTATTGTTATTAGTTTTTTTTTTTAATTTATCTATTGCAGTAAATTTTACAGAACTTTTTTAAATTTTTGGTCTTTGTAACCCGTTTTGTGAAGAACCTACGTGAAATTTTACGACGATCGTAATAAAAGTACCTACTTATATTTATATAAACAGAAGTACTTACAGGTACGTAGGTAAGAATGACAAGTGGTCAAAGTGTAAGGTATTACACAGATTAGATAGGTGATGGTTACTACCTATGGCATTGTTACTCTGACTACCTATGGCATTGTTACTCTGAGTAATACTGGTTTTACTAAAATTTCGAAATATTTATTTCCCTACATTTGTGTCATTTATAAATAAACGATTTCCCTGTAACTTTTTATAGAGAAATAAAGTTTTTTCATAAAATAACTGACAGTTTGTTTAAACTGTTTCTTAAAATGTGTTTACCCTGTAGTCGTAAAATTATATTTCATAAGCAATTAATTATAAACCTTTTTGGAAAAAAAATTATATTTTATCAATACTTGAAAACTTTGGCTTTTCTTACAGAATAGGAGTTTACACAATTTCGAAAGATTATTATTTTAAATATGTAGTTTTGTCTATCATATATACACTTATTACGTTATAATTATTTAACTTGACTCTGAGTAGTATCTACTTACAGATAAAGACTCAATATTTTCTACACAAATACATATCTTAACCTTTTTAGAAGAACTGCTTCACAGAAACTAAAAAAGCCCTACCATCCAAACTGACTCCACCCTGTGGGTCGATGACCTTAGAAGCGTCATTCTTATATCGGCCGCATTTTGGCCGAACGAAACAGAGAAACTATTATTGTCCCTTTCACACCTATGGTGAACCCTATTCATTTTCGTGTGCGTGATGAATACCGATTATCCCATTCACGGTGTTCGCTTTTTGAAATTTTGCAGAGGTGTGCGTGTTTTGTCGGAGTGTGTGTCACGAAAATTATCTGTTTTGCGCATCGTATTGCATGTGAATCGAATTGTTGTTTCAAAAATATATTTCCACGAATTTTTATTTACTTTAAAATTCCGAACGGCGTACGAATTCACACACACGTGCAAATCAAATTGTAATTTTAACATCCTATTCTTCGCGAGTGTGAGTGAATTTCATGCAACATTCATTTATTTTTCGATAAGGCATGTTGTGGTAGGTCGCTGATATTAATATATTTTTGGTTGTGTGCGTTGGCGCATACGTGTTTTGTGCTTCTAATTTTGAACCGGTTTCGTTTGGATTTTGTTTTGTTACGTTTTTCTTATATACCGATCGATTGTTGAACACGACTAGACTTTTATTGGCTGGCCACTGATTTTTAGTTAGATACATATTATATAGTATACCAAGATATGGTATAGGTACGCAATTATGTAATATGGCGCTGCATAGTATCGAGGTTGGAATCTGATCGATTTTGTTAGAGAAACTATTACTACTGATTAGGTTTTGAGGTCCGTAACCTTAACGTAATAATGCTTAGAAATTGATTCTTTCTTTCTTTATGGCATGGCGCACAGTTTAGCGCATTTGCCAATGTCAGGTATTAATAAGTAGAATTACAAGTAAATTAGTTCTTTCTTATCGTAAAACTCCTCCAGTAAAGTGATAGTAGGCTTTACTTAAGTTATAAAGGACTTCTTGGAAGAGCGTGAGAACTTCAGCTACACATGCTTACTTAGACCTATTCTATTCTTTTCACTTATACAGAACTTTAAAACACAATATACTATCACTTTTGTACTTTAAAACTACCAAAAATTTAAAAAATAGAAAATCTAAACAAAATATCAATCTCACTTCTCCCCTTCCCGCCAAAAAAGTCTAGAAATTGTTTATGCGCACGTCAATGAAGCGATTTACTTAGAGCATAGATTTCCAAACTTTTCTGGACCATCGTCCCCATTAGAAGACAACAAAAATTTCAACGCCCCCCAGTCCCTTTAATTTTATATGAAATATTAAAATATTGTTGCATATTATCTGTACCTAATTTATCTCTTTATTATCTATTAAAAATCATAATTCATAAAGCAGAAACTAATAAAATAACAACCAACTGTACAATTAAATGTTCATTAAAATTAAAAAAAAGAATGGTATAAACATAAATTTAATAATAAATAAAAAAAATTAATGAGATGGTTGGGGCTGGTGGAGTATTATCCGATTCCAATTTCGTTAACATCAATCACAGATCGCCACGTTGCTAATTTAAAAATGCTGATTAACGCGATAACAATAATATAATTTACATAGCTATATAAAATATTTATTCATGAAAGCTTGTACTTTCAAAGTATTTATTATATTGAAAAATGAATATGAAAATAAAGAAAGGAATGCTTAGATGGTTCGGGCACATGGAAAGAATAGAGCAAAAGTGAGTGGTAGTAGAAGCCAAGGAAGATCAAGGCTGACTTACGAAGATCAAATAACCAGCATACCTAGACGAAAATAACCGAGGAGAATGATGAGATTCAAGGAAGTGAAAAAAGTATGTAAGGACCACAATGTTTGGCGCTCCGTCCTCTCTGACTGCCCCGTTAGGGATACAGCATGAACGTAAATAATAACAAATAAATTTATTTAATTTATTTATTTGGTCACCCCTCTTGATTACCTTGACGCCCCCATTTGCCTCTGGATCTACTGCCCCCATGGAAGGCTTCGACGCTTACTGGAGGCGGTATCGCCCGTTGGGCATTTATGACTTAGAGCTATAAATAGCTCCGTTTGCCGGACAAGCACTAGTCGATCGCGTCTTCTTCAAGTAAAATAGAAAAAAAATATGGTCTATGCAGTGAAATATATTATATCACAGTGGAAAAACGTAAAGAAGTTTTTAATATTATATTATTTCTTCATTGTTCGATGTCGCTTGTTAGTAAACACTCCTCCTAAGCGTTTACTCGTATTCTAAAACTATAATTTATGCGCACAGTACACATATTACGCGATAGTCATCTCTTTCAGTTATAACCAATATAAAAATTAAAACTTAAATTCTTGTAAGTGGTTTTATTTACCTTATTTTGGTTGTAATTAAAAAGAGAAAAAACATTTAGAAAACCGGTTAAGGATGAGTTGAACTCACATGGTGCAATTTTCGTAGTTACAGTATTTTAACTTAACAGTTAATGCGAAGATTAACATTTTCGCATTAACTACTAAGTTTTACCTGTTGTTAAATCTGATATAAATTAATTTATTTAAATCAACAGCAAGCCAATTTTGTAATAATACAAATTAAGTAAGAAGGCCGTCACCGAAATTTTATGTTAACCATGGCTTCTACGTGTATCATTACGTGTACTATTATTTCCGGCTTGGCACTCCGTTCTCTCTGACTACACCGTTAGGGATAGAGTGTGAGGATAAGTATGTATGCATTATTATTTCCTCAGAATAATAATGTTCAAATAATATAAATATTCTTATAATTACTATAAAAATAACGACAGCTCATCTCAATCTCGCTAGTCTATTGTATCATTTGTTCTATCTGTTTTGCCGCTGACGTAACAATATACTGGTGCTATACAGGTGTCCTCATAATAATGCTGGATAATAGTGGAGGCTCTATCTTTATAGTACACAATATTCTACTATACCATATTCAGCCTTTTATTTATTGAAAGATGCCTATGGTTATATTATTACTTCTAAGTTAATTACTGTTTTTTTTTATTTAATGTAAGTGACTATGCAGGTCCCACAAGACCTGCATAGTCACTTAAATTACGACCACGACCACGAGATCATTGCGACCAAAAATTGATCTATTGTGGTCGCCACTATGACTGACTATACTGATTATACGAGAATTCATGAAAGTGATGTAACTTCTCAATAATTAATTACACCGAATGGGACGCGATATGTATGGGAACTGAACACCCTATCTCATTTCTATTGGAAACTAAAATCTGTATCTATAACGCATTCACACAGGGTGGTTGACCGAGGCGAGCAACAAGAAGAGTTTGTATCCCGTCACCTGCCGCTACAAAAACCTAGTCTTGCGGTGCGGACCCAGTTCACGGGCGGACCGGGCCGGACCGGTCCAGTGAAGATTTAATGATAGAGAAGCGATTTTAAGAATAATTCACTTAAAACAATAGTTGCGTTGTCGCATAGTAGTCGAATTCGGCAGATTACGATGTGCCTAGATATTTTGTGCAACGCCGTCTCAATTTGTAAAATAGCCAACTAACACCCATCCAATGCAAATTATTTGATGATTTGTCCAGTATAGAGTATGATGAGTGTGTAAGTTGTCGAAAATATTGAAAAATTGAGATATATTTAGACACTTCAAAAATGACAAAAATTTCGAAAAGCTTCTATTTATCACTGTTAAAAAATATATAACACTAACATCATATTGGATATCGGATAAAAATCTATTTAAACGTAGTATTGCATAACTTTGAGTAAGAATTGGTAACAAATTCGGTCTTAGCATATAGCATTAAAATAACATAATTAAATACTGCAGATCGATTATTTAAGTAAAACTGCAGAATCCAAATAAATAAAAATTTACAATTGTGTATAAATTAGTGTAATTATTTATTGTGAAAAGTTCGCCTCCCAAATTGACTAGTCCGAGAATAGAACGCAGGACCCGGCTTAAAAATAGCTCAACACTTTTTGGGCGCAATTTGAATAAAATTATTGCTTTTATTTACAGATTTTTCTCCAAAATTAACTACTGCCATAGAATCAACACAGTAGGCAAAATGGCCGATTGGTTTCCGGGTCATTACCCCTAGAAATAGAACCCTCCTAGATTAGCAGCGAAAGAAAAACAAAATGGCGTATTTACCGTATTGTTAAAAGCCAGTGTTGGCACAAAGGGTGGTATTTTCACGATTTTAAATAGGCTCCACCAATAGCTGACGCCCCTGTCAGCAATAGATAGGGGTTGTTTTTTTAATAAGACAGCGTTCAGCGCTTCATAGACAAATGTGTATAGCGCTTTATAGCGTTCAGCAAAACGTTGTTCTAGAGATATTTCAATTAGGTCATATTATGGTTAAGTATAAATTATACATTTTTTCTGATATCGACAGGATCAAATTATTACAGCACAATATATTTTGTTAAATGAATAGCTACCTCTCAAAATTAATAGCTATGTAGAAGGCTACGGATCTAAAAAAAGGATAAACTTTTTTTTTAGTCATTTTTTTAGGTATTTTTAAAATACTATTCTGTACTCGAAACAACTATCACAAAGGACGGAGCACTCGCTCTAAAAGTGAGTCCTGAAGTTGTTCTTTTCTTTGAGTATGTTAAAATAATTTATTAGTTACTAGCGACCCGCCCCGGTTTCGCCCCAGTGGGATGTCGAATGTTTGCAAACGTATCAAATTTCATTTCTTGAGACCTTCGTACAAAAATACCATTCAAATTTCCCACTTTTCCGAATTTTCTAAAAATTTCCTTGCATACAAACCTTGTCCTGACAATAACGAACGCAACAAAGAAGAAATCAGCCATAGCAGTCGAGCCGCTGTCAAGTTATGCTCCGTCATACATGTGGCAATTGATTTTTAATTATAAATATGTATTGTAGAAACTATTAGCTATAAATTGCCTACGATATAAATCAGAAAAAGTAAATTTTTACTTAAAGTAGACATTATGTAATTTTAGATATATAATATATCTAAAATACTATTATGCATACTGAAATACTTATTAGGCATACTATTATGTAATTTTAGATATATAATAAGTTATAGTATGGTTGTAGTATGAGTAACGTCACCATACACCTCGGATTGTCCAGTAATGTCCCGGATTCAGCGTACCTGTCCCGGTGTCCCTAACCAACCCGAAAATACCTCGGATCGAGAAAAATATTCGATTATATTATTAAAACTTTCGTGAGACATTATTAACAAACTCATTATTGAACATGACTACACTCACGTCCAATCGGTATAGGTACCGACTAGTTTCGGACATATTGGAGATCCTTCATCAGGGTGAGTAGGATGAGTTCGCGGACGCGCCCCGTCTCACACTCAGTGCGATATATAATATATTTAATATATTTATAATAATTAATTAGAATAATAGAATTAGTTTGCTAAAAATATTCGCATTGAAAAAATCAATGCAAAGGTTTTTTTTGTAATCTGTTCTCCTGTTCTAATTCAATAAAAACATATCTTCTGTAAAAAAATGTTTTAATTTATATAGGTACGTAACACAAAGACACTACACAGAGGATAAGGTATCCTGGATTGAGGGAAAAAAATAGTTACATTATAAGTATGATTTACCAATTCGTTGTTCATTTGTTTAATTCCAATAAAAAAAGCCTTGAATCGTTGCTCTTGAGTCTTGACAATGTTATTTTATCCCTTATCTCAATTGTTTCTACAATTTAAAGTTGAAACAATAAAATTACAAGTGAAAATCAAGTTCACTACGAAAGTACTCAGAGATTTGCATTCCCAGCTATAATATTCATTAATCTGACATATTATGGAGATACTAAATGACTATACTAAATGAAATACTACTATGAAAGACTATATTAAATACTACTACTAAATAATACTAAATAATACTGAACTACTAAATAATACTGAAATACTACTATGAAAGACTATACTAAATGAAAATATATTGTAATAAGTACACATTTCGTGTGGTCGTTCAAAGATTAATATATTTTACATTAATATCAATATAAATTTTAGCTGCGTCTGTGACGAATTATAGAAGAGCCAATGATCAGCCATTACCATATTATTTTTGAATCCATATGTTTGACGATAATTAAGCCTCCGTTTCTCTAATAATTTTTACTTCCTTAATTTCCTATTCAGCGCTGAAACGGCTGAAAGCCATCAACCTCCCCTATTCCACATCTAGGATCCATCCCGGGGCTGCGTTTACACACATTATTGCAGTTTGATGAATTGCCTTGCGTTCGCCTTCGTATGCCGTGCGGTCATTCAACTTTGTATGTATGAAAAAAACAGGTCCGTACCACTGTGGTACCACTCTCATTAAGCGCCTAACCGCTGCTTGTAACAATAACTGGATTTCGTATATTTATTTAGGGATATATTTTAAAACATTTTAAAATTGATAAGAAAATTGACAAAAATTGCTTTTATCACTATTACATAATACCCTAGATAATCCCTGAAATGTTTATGGTTCACAAGTAGAAAGAAGGTAAGTCCATCTATGGAAACAAACGATTTTACGCGCAAAAAATTTAAATTCACGAAATTTTTTATCAACTTTTGTTCTAAGAGATCTGTAGTTTTATATACAGACCGGTGGCTTTATTTTAAATTTAAAAAAAAAAACAATTTTTTTAAATTTGGCATTACGTGTACAATAGTTGCGCGTTTGTGCTTCTTCAGTTATCAATTTATCATATAAGTTCTGAACGACTTGACCAATTGAGGGCATGTTCCCACAATATATTGGTTTTCTTCGTCTCAATTAAGAGACGACGGTTCATAAGTTTGATAAAATCAAGTTGTCATAGCCAAATCAAACTTACCGCGCCGTTTACCAAAAAGCTCAGAACAACGTCTGCCAGACCAGCGAGTTACACTGTAAAATATCTATGAAAATATGATATTCTTCAAACAATATTAATTAATAGCTTATTTTATTTGTACTTAATAAATAAAAAAACACAGATCCGTATAGGTATAAGTTATTCATATCATTATGAGAATGATATCTACAAGATGTTCCTGGAAGTATGGATCAAACGAAAGGTTATTAGAGAAGTTCATTTATTTCCTTTTTCACCAAGAAACAATATTGTTGAAGTAAAAATTATAGCGCTTTTTCTAATTTCTTCAATAAATCATTCGAACGAACAAAAACTCATAAAAAAATATATTATGAGATATCATCAAATTTTTTTGGCTAGGTTTAAGAGATTCTCCCTTACAAATAAAAAGAGAAGCCGGTTACAACACGGTGGAGCTCCTCCTCACTACGGATTACTTACATCACGCATTCTCAAGTCGCTGGATTGGAAGAATTGGACACACCTGTAGCTGCCAAGGTCACCTGATTGGAAACACAGGTAAGTAGTTATAGACAATTTATTAAAACTTTAATTAATCAGCACATTATGATATATGTATGTATGGATGTGTGTATTGTGTGTCAACTACTTATCAATCAGTCTTATTAATTTAGCAATCATTAGTACTAGCTATATACAGGAACGTTAGATTATAGACTAGGTCTATAATCTAGGATATCTAGGATAGGACTATTGTCAGTTTTAATATTCAGTAGAAATCCCAATACTTATGTATGTGTCTCTGGATAACTCTAGAACACGAATAGAATATCTTTTTGAGTTAACGTTTTGAAGTGGTCTAATTTTTGCCTTACTGTCAGTTACTGAATACAGATTTAAATTCTCTTCTTCAGACCACTTCCAGTTTTTGAGTGACTTTTGCATAGATTTCGTTAGTAGAGAGGACCGCCTACACCAGCCATTCCCAAAGTGGGCGATAACGCCCCCTTGTGGGCGCTGCAGGCCTAAAGGGGGGCGGTAAGAGACCCAGAAAAAAAATGGGGGCGTTGTGTAGAGGCCTGGGGGGTGATTTGTAATTTCATTTAGCTAGGAGGCATCTTAGACAACGACTGCATGAGCTCTCGACTCAGTAGACAAAATAAGTTTGGGAACCAGTGGCCTACACCCTTTTTAGACATGGAATCGATTTTTGTACTAAAATGTAGACCTCCATGTGAATATAACACTTTCGCCATTTTTGTAACTTTCTAACTTTCTTCTGCAATACGCTTCGATTCGTCCACAGAGTTATCTTATAAGAGTTCTGTTTTTCCTTTTATGTGCGACCCTTAAAATCGACGAGGGGGGGTATAATTTACTATAAAAACTAGCCTTTTAAAAAAATTACTAAGAAAAATAGAAATCTATTTAAAATAAAGCTACATTAATGGTATAGAAACCCGAGGTCATGATAAATTCGTTATTCAAAAAAATTACATAAGGCAAATGATTCGTTTTTATTATAATTTATAATAGGACTTTTCAGGAAGTCACTCAATTAGTGAAAAATACTTATAGATTTAGATTTGTTTAAACGTACATTGATTAGAAAATCATACTATAAAATAAACGATTACATTTAAGACAAAACAAGTCTGGAAATAATAGTCTCTGTGCATACATTTACTGGCTTTCTGAATATCATATTTTAATATAATAATTATTACAGTGATGTTAAGAAAATGATAACCTGCAGTGTTATTTTCTAACGCAAATTAGTCGAATTCACTTCTGAATCCGCGGTGAGATTGTCAACTGTGAACTGGTATTCTCTAAAGTCGACAGAGATACTAGCGCCGCCTCGGATAAGTGCGGCGGCGAGTCGTACTACGTTTCGCTAAATATAACAATCTAAATAAAACAAATACGTATTTATCTCAGAAGATGTTAAAATATACTTAAAAGAAATATCGACTGAGATATATGCTCTTAAAGAATTCCCTGACAACCTCGCATCCAAGATCACTTCACTTCGTTCTTAGTTTGTTTGGTACAGAGAATTCCATTTCAAGGCTAAGTGAGTTCGAATGCGAAGTGGGGTGAGTTGACAAGTGAGTCTCGCTTGAGCGATTCGAGTATTTAGAGAATTGCATGGCTGTTAAAAAAATGAGTTTCTTCATTCTTCTCCGCAGTATACAACCTGTACAGATTCTCTTTTCCGAAGGTAGATTTAACGTTCAAAAACGTCTTATAATTAGGTTTACTATGGGTTTATTTCAATTATTTGATTTGACTTCAACTTTATTTTGACTTTTATTTGACCGATAATTTTTCATTCTATATGTATCTATGTAACCATTGATATCAAATTGATATTACAATTATATCATTGTACGTCACAAACACATAGGTACAAAATGTATGAATACGAATTAGATGGATTACTCATATTATAAGTCATAAAGAAGGTCTTGTAACCACCTTCCAATCCGACCATCCTAACAGCTCAATGCGTCATGGTAATACGCATAATCATTATTATTGTATTGTTATCGAAACCATAATCAAAATTCCATCTCCAAAAACTATGATCGTCGTTGTAACAATAAATAATAATGAGCCGTCACGTCCATTATAAAATTTAAAAAAATATTCCGCTTTAAAAAAATATTTAGCAATTCGTATGACTAAAGCGGTTATTACACTATTCAATTTATAGAAAATCTAATTAGGAAATCGAAGAATGTAATCGTAATTAGAATATTTATGTTCCGATTTAAATCGATTGGAAGCTCCCGACCGCTCTATTTTCTAAATTGTCTGCGATTTAGGTTTTCTAGAAATCGAGTATAGTAATAATCGCTTTAGCGCTTGCTTTGGGACCTATTTACATTTAAATAAGTTCTTACGTCTAAATTACTAGGTTATTACGACCATTTTCTCAATATTTAGACCCCTTGACAGAGATAATCTCAAAATAATCTTTACGTTTGTTTCCAGATTTTGGCTTCAACGAAGTACCAAATTGGAATTCAAAAAGTTGAACTTGAAACAACTAACCTACGACAATGTGTTTTAACTTGTCCGTTTTCTGCGTTTGTGTGAGTTGGATGTGTGTGCGTATGCATTTCGTAAGTTCATTCACCTTGCCAGTTGGGGAAGTGGGACTACAGAAAGATTTGGAGTGGTTGAATAAATGATAACATTATGATTTTTCATCTTATGAAACGAATTAAAGAACAACATTAATTTAATTCATACATTTCTAACGGCAACATCTTGCACAGACTTGATAAAACATCCGTGAGCGAATGGATTTGGTATTCACAAGGTTTCAATTTGCAATGAACGTATCATCTGACGACTGACGTTTCATCAGACGTTACATCCGATATTTATCGGATAGGTACTTTTAGGTTGTGAATAGCACTCCGTTTACCCGACATCTTTTATTTTCTCTGTAAGTCCCATTTTTAGCAGTTTTATATTGATTACGTAGACTTACACGGCACAACAATATTACGAAATCTTAAAATATGTTATGGTACAGTGAAAATGTTATATAATTCTTTTACTAGCGGTCCACCCTCGATTTGCTTCGGTTGAGTTTTTTATCAAAATAAATTCTAGCCTATATTAGACACGGGTAGTGTAGCTTCCTATTTGTGAGAATTGTTTAAATCGGTTCAGTAGTTCCAGAGATTACCTCTAACGTACAAACAAACATACAAATTTAGCTCTCTACAATATTAGTATAGGTATAGATTACGAGAACAAATCAAATGTAAGATTCAGATTTAGTAATTTCATTTGTTTTGTAATAATTCAAGAATTGACGTATTAATTTTAATGAACTTTTAAACTTTCAGGTTGCATTATAAAGTATCTAAAAACACGGGAAATTAACGCGATTACCTTTTAGTGTGTGGAAATCGTGAATGTTGTGTGTTTGAAGGCTAATAATTATTTACAAATATCGGGGATAGATGATATAAAATCTGCCTCGGACACGGAGTGAAGCTTGCTACGACAGTTTACTTGAGACCACGGCCGATGCAACTTGGCCGAAACGTCAAGCAAAAATAAAAGGTAATTACGTTAATTTCCCGTATTTTAGAAAAAGGTCCAGTGGTCGGCATTTAGTTTTTGAGATCTACACAGTTTTGTAAAGTTGGGTGAAAAAATGGCATTTCGTGATTTTAATTGATTATTAATTAATGCTCAATTACCTACAAGTTCATATAGTAAATGACTTTATTTGATGTTTCCAACTAGAAACAAACAAGTAGAAGTTTTTCAATCAAACTTTAAAAATGCTTTTTCTCAAAACAATATTTTTCAGAGTTTTAACTTTAAATGTCTGATAAAAAAATGCTAGTTTTTAAATATTTTTTTTCCTTATTATCAATCGACTATTCTAAATTCCGAATCTTGTCTTAACTCAATATCCCACTACCGGACCCTTTTTGCATGGACGCCCACATTTTATAATTTTAATGTTGTAAACTGTGACCAATGAACAACAAACATTTTTTCAATCTTTTATTTAACTCGACTCTAAGAGTTTCATGTCCGTCCGATATTTAACCAAGTCGCGGAGTTGCATTTTTGCGACGCATGGTGTACAAATAATACATGTGTATGTAGTTAGGTAACAACGTGTGCGTGTACATCCTCACATTGATACATATATAGACATAGGTACGTTACATATCTATCAGATATGTATGATGTACAAAAATATAATTGAAACATTCATTTGTTTGAAAATTACGAAATTAGTCTTCCCGTCTTCTGTGTATTATTAGATTACGCATGAGGCAAAATATCCTTATCCTTAAAAAATATTAACGAATCATCACAATGTTTGAGCCTTTACCTTTGAGACGACCGACCTCGTTGGCGCAGTGGTTTAGGTGTTGCATCCAAGCGCGGAAGGTTCCGGGTTAGATTAACGGTCGAGTCAATTTAGGAAACGAAGTAGTCGTCGTCTGGTTCTCATAGCATAGGGAATGCCTTAGTTTGAGACCAGATGACTGGTGTGTATTGTCTGGCGTATTATAAAAAAAAAATTTGAGCGTGACGTCATTACTACAATATTTTGTTATTATTATTAAACACTTTTGACCCTAATTAATACATTTTTAAACTGATTAGTCTACTTATTAGCGATTGTGTAACAAAAAATTGCCAGCCCAATTTATTGTTTTCATTATGGCATTGCGAGATGATAGACCTAATGTGTTATGACACATTATGGCTGCTTCATTCGATTTGAATAAAAGTTCCGAAAGATATTTGTGGGAGGCACAAGATAAGGTGGTTTTAGAAATGATAGAGGCCGTACATAGATCAAATTTTCTCTCTCCGCATTATCGTGGGAAGGTTTCTGGCCACAGGTCAAACAGTTTTCTGCACCTAAATGGATTTGAAAAAGTATTTGATAGGGTAGTGCAAAAGAAATTGTCCGAGTATCCTGCCTGAAAATGGCGTGAACGGAATTTTACTGCGAGCTGTGTGGTCATTATATCGTGGCCACGGAGCCTGTGTAAGTGACATAACGCCCTGGTTTCGAGCCTGTTCAAGACAAGACTTCGCGAAGTCTGCCTAGCTATTTGTACTGTATTTGGACAATTGACTCCATACAATGAAGGGTGATATGAGTGGTATGATGTGTGATGGCACAGTGGTAAACTTTTTCTATATGCTGACGATTCCAGGCACGTGCAAAGAAGAAGAATGTGAAGCGAAAGAATGAAATACGAATTGTAACAAAACTAAGGTCTTAGTGTTAAATATGGGTAAATGGAAAATGTCTATAAGTAGTGAATAAAATTGTATGTCTGGCTGGGCGTTTCCGAGGGATCAAAGATACGAGTTAGATGTGGAGAGACGAATAGCAGCTGGTAGCAAAGTGAAAGGTGCTCTGGCCTTATTAATAAACAGTGTGAATATATGTGAATATCTAACTCAGCCAAAATGGCCATCCAGAATACAGTGTTGGTGCTTATTGTACGAGTGAAAGTAATACAAATGCAGTAGAAATGCGATCTCTTTCAAATATGTGCGGTGTCACCCTTGTGGACAAGATAATTAATGAAGAAATACACAATATGAGAAGGTTGGATTACATTGTTACTGTAAATATGAAGAAAGGAATGCTCAGATGGTCCGGGTACATAGAAATAATGAGTGATGAAAGATTGATGTAAAAAATCTACATAGCGAAAGCGAGTGGTAGCAAAAGTAAAAATAACACCCAGGCTGACTTATGAAGAGTAAATAGCCAGAGTATTAGCTGAGGGAAATTTCAAAAGCATTCGTATACCTAGGCGAAAGTGTGTAAGGAGAATAATGGGATTCGAGGAGGCGAAAGAAGTATGTAAGAACCGCGACGCTTAGTTCTCCATCCTCTCTGACAACCCTATTAGGAATACAGTGTCAGGACAAGTACATATGTTGCTACTGTTAATATTCGAGATTAAATGTTATGTTGATCATTATTAGATGGCTACACCGTCGTTTTTGAGTGTTGCTACTTAACGATAACTTATTCGTGATTTTGACAGTTGATATTTTTGAACAGCAGTTTTAAAAATGGTCAGTCGAGAATTACACGAGCTGGCGAAAGTCATTAACCTACAAGACA
The DNA here is from genome assembly GCA_907165235.1 of Zeuzera pyrina. NCBI lineage: Eukaryota > Metazoa > Arthropoda > Insecta > Lepidoptera > Cossidae > Zeuzera > Zeuzera pyrina. Next base: position 5,805,032 of record OU015639.1, read on the forward strand.
AGCGATTGTAAATGAAAACTTTGTCACACGTCAGACATTACCACAGAAGACATCACAAGTCAATTACTTGGAATAAAGCACATATGTAAATATTGCACTATATAACTTCAATAAGCAATTTAATATTAAACACGTTTTTAATGAAGTGTTCAAATATTTGGCTCACAAATCAGATACATGTTCCGATAGTTGCATGTGATAATTAAACGAGTTGTAACCAATTGATTACTCTTTAGGTGGACAAATTTTTAGATCTACATTGCCAGTCTTGTAGTCGATGGCGAAAGCATGTCTTTTCATTATACTCGCACCTCGTCCTCGAGATAAGTATCCTAAAATAAATATATATTTACAACATGTAGTAACGCATTTTAGTTACCGTTCCTGCACTATGGTTTAAAAAAAAATGTCTAGATCCGGGGTGTACCCCACCCGTCCGCCATACTGTGTCGTCATTTAGTTTAGAGTTATAAACCCCTTGTTGGATTGGGTACTGGGTGGGTGATACTTATCTCTTCGGACGAGGTGCTTCGTATAATTATGATAGAACTTCACTTGGCAAGTTCGTTTAATCATCAATTATATCTCCGTCCTAATATCCTACGTTTCCACCCACGTCTATATCCTAGAAGAACGAAAGCTTTCATATGTATGAATGTAAATGTTAAGAAAATACAATCTATTTAAATATAACAAAAACAAGACATACTTTCGTGTACAACGTGATATCCGTTCATCCATCCGTTTTCCGTTTTACACGTAACTTAATAAAGCTTTGTCTTTAGTACTTTGAAATATAAATAGGTATTGTCTTCTGTGAATTCGCCCTTTGTCTCGTAGTGCAGTGCCTCTGCTACAGGCCTTGGCATCTAAACTCTGTTATTATAACCTCTTGTGATTTAGAGTATGAAAATAAAATTAATTTTAATCTTGTTTAATCAATTTAAATCTGGAATTTCTCTAGAGATCTAATAATTGTCTCGAGCGAAACGGTTTTTTTATCAGTGGCTATGCAGGCTATAACAGACTGTATCACTGTGATCAATGTTACTCAGTACAATGCGTTACAACCAAAAGTCACTGCAATTAGAAACCCTAGGATATTCGGTTAACGTACTTATCCTCCTCTGGACGCAGACAATATCATCAGTGGATCTACAATCACACGGAATTTACGAAGGTATTTCTTTTGCTTCTTGTACCGGCACATTCTCGTGTCGGTACGACCCAAATTACACATTGCTTATTTCAGCAGCTATGTCAAGTAAAACAAAATATTAAAGAGAAAAGTAATATATAACATTATACGGTTACACTTAGATATCGTAATATTATTGAAAAATTCTATACGTGATTCCAGGAAACATCGGTACAAGGTTTTCTGAAAGTCAAATTTACCGCTGGTTCAGAAAATAAGCGCGTGAGATGAATTAGCGAGACTTTATTAAAGTAACATTTTCAAGATTTTACTTTCATACTGCTGTTTTAGTAGGTACTAAACACTATAACTCGTATTAAAAAGAATTTGCATAGGCAATAAATAGGCTAGCAACCTATATGATCTCGATTTATAATCTATTTAATAAATTCAAATATTTACTGTGAAAAGTGACATCTTAAACGTGTGATTCTGCTCAGTCCGTCCCGAACGGGAAACATCGTCTGGCACATTATTATTATTATTTTATTATTATTATGATAAATTTTCAAAATTAAAATCGAATAAGTACACGGGTAATTATTCTAATAACTGCATAAATTCAAAGCACCCTGATGTAGCTCAAAACTTTATAAAATTCTTGTCACAAATTTCCATGATATATCACTAAAATTAAATTCAATTCTTTTTTTATACATCTTAAACAATGTACAATAATCGTACACTTGTTGTCCTACGGTTTTTTCGTAAACCACGTCGATAAAGCCGTGAACAAAGCTAATATATCTTTACAGAAAATGGTCTTCTAAATGGAATTTTAAGGATACATGACACAAAACAGGCGTCGAAAATGGTTATTTGTAATTGGACCGTGACAGGTGGAAACCCTTCGATCACAAATAAAGAACTAGATGCACAATCTCCTGTAAAATCTAAACAAATTATTGTCCGAATTGACGTAGGTATATCTTTTTAATACCGTATAATATTATCGAGAACATTTGTTAATCTAAGTAGACCTTACTGCCAAACCATAAGGTTATAAAATCTTGTAAACGATTGTTGCATGACATTGAAACAATGTTTGTAAAAAAATATTTAAAATACAATCTTACGTCTCGTGCGTAAAGTATAATTCACATAATCTTTGACTCACTCAATGTGCACTCAAATACTTATTTGAGCGCACATTTGGTTCGGACATTTTTGAAGCGTTGATTGTGTATCTAGTTTTTTATTTGTGATCGAAGTGGAAACCCTACAAACACGCTTCCAGATTTTACAAGGCGGCGAAAGTAAGAAGTAGTAGAGTGTAAAAGCATACTAGCAGTCCATCCTGACTTCGCCCGGGTTGAATACATAATAGCCTATGCCTAGCCTAAACAAGAAGACAATACAGTTTCCTATGTACTGGCTAAAGGATATTTTATTATATGAATTAATATTCCAGTTATAACGGTATATGTCGTTTTCGGGTGGCGGAGTGTGAGTGGCGGAGTCTACGCAAAAAACTGATTTTGGGAGCTTGCTTTTAAAAGTAACCACGCAAAGAGCTCGCCGCCTATCAGCTCTCGAATATTCAGTCCGATCTAGATGTGACCAATCACTTCACAGCTGCGTACCGTCCCGCGCCCCTCAACATTTTGACACGTTTATTTCCATTATAAAATTACTCAAAGCGTCATTCTCAGCCGGCTCACTGGTCTGTGTTCAATATTTAAAAAAAAAACTGAAAAATCTTGTTTAGTGTTGTTACAACTCACTGTAAATAGACGAGAAAACCCACACGCAAAAACAATGGAAATCTTTTGAATGGATGTGACGAGAATTCATTTTTGCGAGTAAGGCTTAAAAAAGTTACAATAGAAGGATTTTCTATTTTGTAAAAACGATAAGTAGAATATTGGTACTTATGTACCTACTTATCAAGAAATTCGAACATTTTGTTTATAGCAAGCTGAACTCTGCCAGCCTTTAAAAATTGCAATGCCTATTTTTATTTAAATCAAAAAGTGCTCAGACTACTTCTTAAAACTTTCCAGTCATCTGTTGAGTAAATCCCAAGTGATACACAGATAAAACGTTGATTTTTATAAAAATTTATATAGGCGGATAGTGCAGTAATTAACACGGCGTCGTTATCGTCGCCGCTAACTCTTGTTAATTATTACCGTCATAAAGGTCACAGAGCCCCTTATTTCGGGGTCGGCGCTCCATCACCCGCAATTCGGTCGCCAATTAGAGCTCGCCAATTGTACCGTTAAAAGATTTTAATGATAATAATCATAACTCATTTATAGAATAATAAATTATATTATAAAATTCAGGCGGCGGTGGGGAATTTTGAAATATTACCAAACGATTAACCTGTTGTTACCTTCAACTTCCAAACTGACGGTTCTGGTTTAGATTCTCGCCTCGGACCAAAAATTTCCCGCTCTTATCAGCATATGTCAAACGAATTTTCATGTTTTTTCTATCTCATTCAGCGTAACTACGAATAACACAGTTAGGATAGTAATTATGGCAACTTCGCACTGTCAGTGTAATTCGTGTCAACACATGACCGACTCGACGTAGAGTAAGTTGGGGTAAGATCGTAAGCGGGATAACATCGTATAAATCTTATACTTCCTAATAATGTATCATTTTTACATTGAAAATGTAAGATCATAGGCGGGGTAACATTATATAAATAGCAATAGTTCCTAATAAAGTGCACTGTCGGTACCGACAGTGACAAAAACAACAAGTAAAAAATACAGTGAAAGAGTGGGGGTAGTTGCGAAAAACCGCACGCTACGAAGACGTCATTCATACTCATCAGTCTGCCCGTGACCACAATCGGTGCAATCCGGTCGAAACGTCGGGATAAAATAGGTAATTAGCCTTAAAGTATAAACGCGACATAGACCCGTTAGTAAATATTGTAAGAAAAAAAAATGTCATGTTCAACTAGTTATTGTTGTACTACTGGGACCCTTCCCTAGTCACGTACAATAGGAACTAGGTCAACAAAAACGGACACGCTTTTAGAACAAAAGCTCCGTCCATAATAATTCTTAGTTCGAGATTTTCGCCAAGATCCATTTATAATCTTTTTTAAGACTTTTTGGTGGGAACGGGAGAAGTGAGGTTGTCATTTTATTTAGATTTTCTATTTCTTATATTCTTGAGAAATGTAATGTACAAAAGTGATAGTATATTGTGTTTTAAAGTTCGGTGTAAGTGAAAAGAATGGAGTAGGTCTAAATAAACATGTGTAGCTGAGGTTCTCGCGCTCTTCCAAGAAGTCCTATAAAACTTCAGTAAAGTCTACTATCACTTTACTGGAAGAGTTTTACGATAACGATCTAGTTCATAATACAATACGTGACATTGGCAAATGGGCTAATCTGTGCGCCATGCTTATGCCAAAAAAAGAATCTTTTTTAAATTGAATAACAAATTATTCTAAAGTTAAGTCTGGGTGTCAATAGTTGCTTCCCCAGTTCATTGTAAGACGTCCGTAGTAGGTACAGACTTAAGTGTTTATAGTTTGAAGCCACAGAATTGGCTTTTTGTCTGAAATATTGAAGTGAAAACTTCTTTTGGCGCATTTTGCACTCTTTCTCAACAGTGAACGAAACTGAATAAGATGTTTGCGAGTGAGTGAGATCATTTTGATTCTTGCTTATGTTAAATAATATAGCTACACCAGGGCTACATCATACGCTTTTAGCAAAGTGTAATGATTAAGCTGCATGTGCTTATTATATTCCAGGTTAATCAGGGTAAACGAAATTCGGATTCTGTGATTGCGGAAGAACAGAAAAAGCGGAAATTAGAACGAAGAATAGCTGAAGAATAGTGGATTACAACGTGCTGTACAAATAAATCTAGCACTAAAAAACTACTACCCACCAAGGACATCCATCTCGAAGGATGATAAAGAAAATACCAATCCAAATTCAAGAACTTCAAGATAACGGAAGAGTCCACTCTGATTGTAGATCACCCTCGTAGGCCTCAGAATCATCTTCAGCTTCTAGCAAAGGCAATTCGCTTTCCCAATTAATCAGGTAATTAAGATATAAAAAAGATAATGAAATTTCATCACTTAGAAGACAATTGGAAGGCGTTAAGAAAGTAACTGACGCTTAAAGGAAGAAACCCAAAGAACTATGTAACCGAGAAGAAAAAAGAAGATAATGTTGCTGTCATGATTGATAATTTGATGCAGTCATATACAGCTCTAAAAACCTGTAAAACTAAGCAACATCTTTCAAGGATTTTTCAAGATAATATTAAAACTACATTAGAGAACAAAAAGAGTTTAGGAAAACTGACAAATGTGTTCAGACGGAAAATAGCAACCAGAACGGATCAAAGTTAAGAAAATACGAGAAGACTTAAAAACCTTTCTAGAAAACAATGAAAATGTAGTTCTGTGACTGCTGGAAAAAGGAAGCTGTAAAGAAGATCGTAGTTGTAAAACAAAGACGTTATACTTGACATACTCCCTGTATCATTTGCATAGAAAATACTTGAAAAAAGTTAACTTTTAACGGTTAAGTGATACAAGGAACTTGTCAAGTAGTGTGTTTAAGTGACATTTATAAAATAAAAAAGTAAGAGATACTTAATAGAAAAAAATTCTTGTGTGAGATCTTGCTAAATGTTCATGATCGAATTAATAAAAAATCTATTACAGAGTTAATGGTTCTTCCTAATTTATCATTTACCTGAGACTATTCTAACCTGCCAGTATCTAATTAACCTGCCTTTTACTTGCTTTAAAACAGAATATAGAGCGTGCGTCCCTTCTAGTGAAAAACGCTCATTTTTACTTAAGAAATTGAATGCCGTAGGTAACATAGAAACAGATTCAAACCCTTCAAAACAGTTCTTTTTTGTCATAAACGGCAACTTTTTCTAAACAACCCATGTACTGGTACGTCCTTGATTTTAATGTTATAAAAAAAATATTTGACGTTTCATGACGCAAACAATCAAAGAAAAAACAACTATTATTTTACGTAAAAGACGCAATACAAACAATTCTCATCGTGGTCTTTAATAGCGATTATTCTGTAATGATTACTGTCATATTTTATTTGCGCAATTCCTAGACAATTTACAGAACGAAACGTATTAAAAAGTACAGTAGGTGGTACATACTTAGAATTATTAACAATCATTTCGTCACAAGCTTAAATGAAACCGTAAATAACCAAGCTTCTCAAAATGACTTCTCGAAGAGTAGAAGATTCGCATGTAATAGAATTAAACAAATTATGGTCAAAATCAGGGTTGGAATGTATCAGGTCTCCTCCAGAGTCTTTGGAATCTGAATCATCTTCAGGAGAACTCGAAGAAGGTAAAAAACTACATTTCTACTGCATAAAACAATAATTACAGGCTTTCAGATCTCTCGAAATCTGTATCCATTTTTGATATGACTAGATTTACGCGTTTTTGAAAAATGAATTATGTTATAATAAGTATGTTCTACATTTAGTGCTTCAGTAATGCGATGTCATATTGATATTTATTGAAGAGTCAATGGTAAAAAACCTTTCGAATTTAAACTTTCGATGTTAGTTTTAACCTAACCTAACCTAACCGCCAAAAGCCGTCCTCAGAGTGAGAAAAAAAATCTTGAACATTTATAGCGAGTGTTTTGTACTACGAATACTATTATCCAACATCGCGCTACCAATACAGCATTTCCCTCCATAATAGCACAGCTAATAGAGCACAGCTAATTTATAACTATATAACTATATCTACTTTTACTAATATTATAAAGAGGTAAATTTTGTTAGTATGTAATGGATGAACTCAAAAAGTATTCAACCGATTTTAAAAATTCTTTCACCTATAGAAAGCTACATTATCAGCGAGTAACAAGGGCTGTATTTCAAAAAAAACTATACCCGTACGAAGCCGGCAAAGATGACAAGCCTTATTTAGGTTTCATAATATAATTTAACTCCACAAACTGGGGAGGTATCCCGTGGCTCACTATATCAATCAATCAAAGGTATCCTTAAGGTATATCAATATAATCAAACCATAGTTCAGCTTTTCTGGACTACTCATTTCGCTACTAGGTTTTCGTTTCACTGATATGGTGGTGCTTGTAATTAATTATTATTAAAAAGCAATTCGAAGATAATATAATACCATATGAAGCGTATGTACATGATCTGAGAATGATTATTATTAATTAATGTGACATTATCTAACAGCCACTCTTTTGCTAAACTAGAGTAGGTACTGTCACAATGTCTTCCAGAAAAAACACTTAAATATAAAACAACTAAAATATAAGCAAATAGCTCCATGTCAGTATGATAAGGTTTATTACTTATATGTATAAATTCTAGGACCACCTGAAGTAGAAGAAGAAAATGTCCCAGAAGAATCAACTATAGAAGAAGAGCAGCCCACGCCAATCGAACAACTTCCAGAAGAAATACCGGACGTCTTTCCAACGCCTTCCCTTCGCAGAGTGCTACCTGAGAAAATAAGGAAGATCGAAGATTATAACCGCATCCATGTGCTCCCAGAAGAATTCAGGACAGATATCGATCCGCAGGCCATACCAAAAATTAATTACACTGCCCAACAGAAATATATAGACATACTGGCGGAAATAACCGGATGCAAGCATTATACGAGCAGCCTCGCTGAGTTTTGGTTTTTGGACACGCTAGCTAATCTGCTGCGAAGAGCTCAAGAGGATGAACTGGATAGACGTAAGGGATACTCCATTATCTTTTCCACTCACGTATGGTTTCCGTTTTAATTTTTAATGATTATTTTAGAAATTCAAATAAATATTGTGTTTTAGATATACTGTACACCTGTAGATGAGATGATGTATGATAAGAAATAGAGGTGTGACGAATACTAACAATTTATTTCTATTTTCCTCCATACATTTCTAACTTTGTTAATAATTACATGTTTCGCTTCTCAAGGAAACATCCTCGTGGGATTTCACAGATCAGATTCGGTCAGTTAAGCGTGACCATTCGATCGTCGGTGAAGTCGATCAGCATTCGATGCTAGTTAGCTGACTGAATCCGATTTCTGGAATTTCTAGAGAATGCTTCATTGACAGGTGAAATTTTGGGCGGAAGGTAGGTAAAAATTATAGGAATTCATCTTATAAAATGGACTGCGGCAAAGTAACACCTGAATCTATAATATAGTATTAGAAAGAAGTAAAAGAGAATTCGACATATTAATAAGATAACAAATGCACCTTTAAAGAACATATAAACGATGATAATTCTACAATATCTAAAGCTTTCGTTTACAAGGTTCTTATTAAAAAAACATTTACATAAATCATTACAAAAGAAATCGCTTTTGCATTCTTGAAATACAACCTTTTACGTTACAAACAAATAAATCAAAATGTTAAATTCTTATGTGAGTGTATATTCGAAAATACTACATAATTATAATTTTATTATACCATCAAGATTACTTTTAATACTTTTAACTATATTGGCAAAGTCCATCAATAATTTTATTAAAGGAATTATTTTAAATTTAATTTAATTTAATTTAAATCTTATTTATTCAGCAACTCAAGCTGTTCTGATACTGTGGTTTTGCGAATGGATGAAAGAAATGCAGCATTTCGACGCAGCTGACAGAAAGCGTATGTTGCGACGTTTCCAGGTATTATTATAAATATGAGTATATCACGAAATTAATACCCTAATAGGTACATAATTTTATTAATGGTTTTAGGACAATATGCTGTCAGCTGGTCGTTACATTGCTGAAGAGGGACGTCTCCCAACTCCAGCAGAAGCCCGAGTCCACTATGAGGCATTGGATGAGTTGCCTAATGTCGGACTGCCCTCTGCAATAGCGACAGAATCGAAACATTCAGTTACATTTTATAACATGGCGTATGAATGTTCACTGAAAGATTTGACGAAAATTATTCATTACATTTTTGATTTGTAAGTGGTCTTTAGGCATACTTATGTCTAAGCTATCCATTGCTTCATTATCTATTAATTCTTTCTGCACTAAAGATTTTATTCAAGTTGCATTCTCTACAAGTCAACCATTGGGTGAAATGAGTAAGTATTTGGACAGGAAACCTACCACTAAAAATAAAATTATATATTCATACATAGGTATATAATATATATACTATACACGCAATAAAAATATAAAAATACGTACAATAATACACAAATACATACATACATATCTTCACGCCGTATCCCCAACGGGGCAGTCAGAGAGGACGGAGCGCCAAGCGTCGCGGTCCCTACATACATCTTTCGCTTTCTCAAATCTCATCATTCTCCTCACACATTTTCGCCTAGGTATGCGAGTGCTTTTGACTTTTCCGTCGGCTAACACTCCAGCTATTTGATCTTCATAAGTCAGCCTTGGTTTTCCTTGGCTTCTTTTACCACTCACTTTTGCTCTGTAGATTTTCTTCGTCGGTCTTTCATCACTCATTCTTTCCATGTGCCCGAACCATCTTAGCATTCCTTTCTTCATTTTTACAATAACACTGTCGTGCAACCCTGTCATACTGCGTATCTCTTAATTGCTTATTTTATCCGCAAGGGTGACACCGCACATACTTCACATACATGCTTATCCACAAATGTAAACCATATACAAAATTATACATAATATTTAAATAAATATGAATATTGAATACTAATGAGGTATTTGTGCTACTTAATTATCCTCATTTAAATAGAATTTCTGTAACAGTTTTTTAAAAACTCGATTTATCTATTTAACGAAACACACCATGGAAAATATATAAAGACAAATATCTATTCTATAGTGATATGAAACATCGAGGATTATGGGATTTCAACAATCAAATTAGATTTGTCACAGATTTTTTTGTTTTTCTTTTTTTATATCAGAGGGGGCAAACGAGCAAGCGCATCATCCGATGGAAAATGTTCACCGCCGCCCATGGACACCCGCAACGTCCAGGGAATCACGGGTGCGCTGCCGACCTTTAAGGAAAGAGTAGGCTCGTTTCTTGAAGGTCCCCAAGTCGTATTGTATTGAGGCTATGCAGGCTATTAGACGAACGCAATAGATCAGAGCGACTAGCAGTTTGATTAGCCAGAATAGAAATAGAATAGAAATAAATATCTTCTTGTTCATTACTTTTCCTACTTAAAATATAATTAGATGTTTTGGTTTTTTCAAACCGTAAGCGCCTCTACAAAATAATGGTGCTCTTGAAAAAGCGGGGTAATTTAGGATTTTGCGGTGATTTTGGACAAATTGATAGTTCACTTAAATAACGCTAAATGAAAAAAAGAAAATTTGTACTCATTATATCTAGGTACATTTTTTTTATTTTTTATAATTTTGGACAGGGCTCAGAAAATATAGTTACGAGTATGTATTCTTTTTATGCATGAATATTGTATTTATTATAAAGCTATATATCCGACCTATCAAGATATTAAATTAGCTTTTAAGTATATCTCGATTAAGTAATTCCTTAACAGTGTGTTAGCAGATGGAAAACAAAAGCTCTCGCATACCTAGGCGAAAATGTGTGAGGAGAATGATGAGATTTGAGGAAGCGAAAGAAGTAGGTAAGAACCGCGACGCTTGGCGCTCCGTCCTCTCTGACTACCCCGTAAACCATACAGCGTGAGGATGTGTATGTATGTAAGTAATTCCTGTTTATAAAAGTACGTTGCTTAATTCGAATTTAGAAATATGTACCTAAATTGTTACTGCCTTGCCTGCCTGCCTATTTTAGCAAAGTGATTAGAACAAAACATTAGCTGATCACCATTTTAAGTTTCCATTGCCAAATTTCATCTCAGCAGAAGCAAAACTGATAGAATAAATTGATTGTGACATACAGACAGGCAGATAACATTACCAATCTTCAACGAGTTCCGTTTTTGTAATTTTAACTACAGAACTCTAAAAGCAGCATCCTATATTAGTTATGTTAGAAAGTATTGTCCGTACCGACATAGGTATCTAATGGACAGTTGCCCAACTACAAATTGGGTCACTTCTACATATCAGTATTAAAAGATAACAAGAGATCACAAAAGATATCTCATTGCTTAGTGTTCTGTGCGAAAGGCTATATCTCTATAAGGAAGTATTAAAAGACAACAAGAGATCACAAAAGATATCTCTCTCTGCTTATTGTTCTGTGCGAAAAGCGTTATTGAGTACTACAATAATATATCTGACAAAGTAATCCTAGCGCTAATATATGCCGTAAGAAGACTCTTCTGAGCGTATTGCAAATAGTGTCTTTTCTGTCATATAACAATTTTTTGGAGTCGTCGTCTCTTGACTTCATGGCTTTTAATTTCGTGATTGGGTGAATTTTGATAATTATTTTTGAACTCGCGATATTTAGGAATGAGGGATCGATATGAAAGAATTGGATGAATTTATTCTTGAAGTTATACTTCTTTAGGCGCGTTAGGTGAACGAAATGTAATTTCATCAGGCAACGGAAGGTACACGTGAACGATATAACATACCATGAAGTTAGCAACGAAAGTTGCGCGCGTTGACATAACACAACACGAAGTTAACAACGAAGAAAGTTTATTTTCTTTATATCTGAGTAGTTTTAATTTTGGTTTCATTCATTTCAAGCAGCCAGTTTTAATTTTCTATTCACGCTAATGCACGCTTTTATTAATTCAACATTTTTTTATAAGATAGCAAAAAGTTAAAAACAAACACCAAAACTTTATGTACTATCTTTTATAATTTATATCATCTCACATACGTAGCAAAATAATAGACACTTTATGTGTACGTATTTATTTATTCAGTTCGATCTTCGGAAGTTCTCACTTATTAAGCATAGGTAACTTTCAGGTTTAGTAGCGATTATCAATATAACCTAGTTCGTTCAGTCTTCACCTTCACTCCAGAGTACGTATTAATAGACGCCCCATATAAGATAGAGAGCCCGAAACAACTGTATTTGTCCCTAAAAACAAAACCCAAGAAGGAAAAGGCGCCAAAGAAGGAAGCAAAGAAAGATAAGGGCAAGAAGAAAGATGATGAATTGACAGCAGAATATTTGGCTTTGATGGAAGTGAGTCTTGAAAAGCTTTTTATTTACCAATACTTCCTGATCCAATTCAATCAGACGCTGGTCGAGTTAGTACTTGTAGTGGTCATGAAATTAACTATAACCGTGTCCCTGAAAGACATAATAAATTCCAACCACGAGTTATCGTTATGGTAATGGATCTTATATATTGAGAGGCTAAAGTATACCTATTGGAAGGCACTCTCTAATGGACGGCGAGTTCAAAATATAGTCAAATTCAGGCAAATAAGAATACTTATATTTGACTTACATAAAATAATCAACGTGGCGCTGATTGAAACAAAGTTGAATCAATCAATGAATGGAAATATTATGTTTCTTGATTTATTTATAATTACTATACGAGCAGGTGTGTGATAGTTGATTTATTTTTAATAGATACTTTTTATTTTCGGGCAACGACCAAAAGTTCAACTACGCCCCACCTTCAATTGTACCAAAAATTATCTCACTTCTTGTAACCTTCTTTTATGAAGGAGAGATATCTTCGAATGTATAGACATTTCATAATTGAGAGACATACGTATGTATTTAATGTTTTTAAACTTTCACGACTTGTACACATCTTACAATATTTACTCACAGGTCTATGTCGCGTTTATGTTTTAAGGCTAATTACCTATTTTATCCCGACGTTTCGACCGGATTGCACCGATCGTGGTCATGGGCAGACTGATGAGGATGAATGTCGTCTTCGTAGCGTGCGATTTCTTGCAACAACCACACTCATTCAATGCATTTTTTAATTTTTATTATTCTCACTGTCGGTACTTCGACACACTACACCAACGACATCTACACACTGGCGACGTCCGGTTTTCCGGCTCCGGACACTCACTAATGTTGATGTTGAACCTGATGTTAGGGTGTATTGAGCTCAAGTGGCTAGCTAATTGTTCCACCTCCTGTCTACACAATTAGCTAGTCACTTGAACTCCATACACCCTAACATCAGGTTCACATTTCAAATGGAGATAGACAGATCGTTGCCCTTTCTTAATGTGAAAATAACGGTGAGAGATAATGGTACCGTGGCTCACACAATATATAGAAAACCCATGCACACTGACAGGTATCTGCATGCTAATTCGCATCACCATCTGCGACACCGTCAATCCGTGATGGCTTCACTGGTGAACAGAGCGTACGACCTATATGACCCTGATCTGTATCCCTAACGTGGTATTCCGAGAGGATGGAGCGTCGAGCGTCGCGATTTTTGCATACTTCTTTCGCCTCCTCAAATCTCGACATTCTCCTCACACACTTTCTCCTAAGTATGCGAGTGCTTTTGACATTTCCATCAGCTCCGCACTCTGGCAATTTGATCTTCATAAGACTTCTTGGCTTCTGCTATCGCTCATTTTTACTCTGTAGATTCTTAATCAATCTTTTATTACCCATTCTATGTCCTCAAACCATCTAGGCATTCCTTATTTCATTTTTACAATATACTCGTCCAATATAAACTTTTAAACTTTCGCTTTGCATTATAAAATATCTAAAAACTGTCGTCCAACCTTGTCATATTGCGTATCTCTTCATTGTTTATTTCGTCCGCAAGGGTGACACCGTATATATTTTTATGAGATCGCATTTCTAACTGCATTTATCTCACTTTTACTAGACATCGGACTTATCGAGGTGCTGGTTAGCTGACCGAATCAATTCGGTGCTGATTAGCTGACCGAATCAATTCGGTGCTGATTAGCTGACCGAATCCTATCTCTGGTATATCCTGAGGATGCTTCGTTGAGAGGCAAAACACGTGTCGATTGGTGTTTTTTGGAGTTTGAGCGGAAAATAGCTAAAGATTTTGGGAATTTATCTTATGAAATGTATTTCCGCAAAGTAACACCTGAGTCTATACAATAGTAGTATATCAGTTGTCTAATACCCATAACACAAGCGCTGTGCTGCTTACTTTGGGACTAGATGGCGCTGTGTGAAATGTCTGTATATTATTATTATATTATACACGTGCCTAGAGTCTGTAATTTTCCTTCTGATGGCGCTATAAGTACAGCATCGTCAACGTATAAAAGTCACTTTACCACTGAGCCTTTCTTTATCTTTTAATGAAACTGATATGTATGAACAAAAACACGGACGATCGCTGACTGTTTTTATTAGTAATCCATAGCAAGTGCGAATACATGAGTGCGGGTATAATAAACTATACATTTCTTCTATTACCTACATATTATACATTACACTTTTCCCTTCCTATTGAACTTACTGACTACATTAATACTAAAGTATACTATACAAAATTTAACTTTACAACTATTCCATGGTCTGACCTCCCAATCTACAACCATTAAACAGATCATATACATTAGACAATATACATACGATGAACTTATTACATACAAAACTAATTAGATACAAATATATACATAATATGAACAATCAGCTAAAGTTGATTCTTTTTTAAATCTTTTCTTAAAACCATACGTCGAGTTCCATATTGAGTAGGAACCCGGCGTAAACGCTTGGAAGAATTGAGAGAATCAGTTTCAGTAATAATATTATGTTTGTTGTCATTTCCTGGTGACTGAGTACTGACCATGCTGATTTCATGTTCACTCGATGACGGCGAAGAAACATTATTATTATCAGTGATACATGTGGATACTGATTGTGTCGGGCTGGTAGTACTGACAGTTACTCCGCTTTCATTATTAGTTAATCGATCTGATTTATGGTCAACACAAGATAATGAATGTCGCGACTTTCTACTTGTAATATTTTTTTCCCATAATTGATCTATATGACGCCTATGTGGTTTATTATCATCACTAGTTTTAACTACATATGACAACGGTCCCGTTTTTTCCACGACTACCCCCTCCTTCCACTTAATATTTTTATCCCTATAATCTCGCATGAGTAACCGTATCACCAGCTGCTACTTCGCGAAGCGCGCCTTTACTTTTTGCCTCCTGTAGGTCATTAGTTGTTCGCACTAATTCATTCGTATTAGGACGTAATAAATCCAGTCTACCACGTAATCTACGACCTAATAATGCTATCGCTGGTTCCTTTTGTGTGGTACAGTGTTCGGTATTTCGATATGTAAATAAAAACCTACACAATGCCTTATCATAGTCGTCATTTTCTACCGTGGCCTTTTTTAATACTTGTTTTATTAACCGTACCGAGTTTTCAGCCGCACCGTTACTTGCCGGGTGATACGGTGCTACGGGACTGTGCTTTATACCATTTTTTTCTAAATACGATTTGTATTCAGTTGAAGAAAATGGTGGCCCGTTGTCACTTACTATACGCCTTGGAAGACCAAAACGAGCAAATATTTTACGTAGACAACCAATAACCGCGGCAGCAGAAGTAGTACCTACGTTTTCCACTTCTATCCATTTAGAGTGCGCGTCGATTAACACTAAGTAATATCTACCGCGATAAGGGCCTAAGAAATCAATATTGAGTCTATTCCATGGTTCCGTGGGCCAATTCCAAGACAGTAACGGCGCAGAAGGTGGTTCATTACGCTGTGCGTTGCAGGCTATACATTTGTGACAAAAATTTTCTATATCCGCATCCAGTCCCTCCCACCATAGATAATTACGACCTATTTGTTTCATTTTAACTACTCCAATGTGTCCTGCATGTAACTCTTCCAACAAATAGTCACGTAGTTTTTTAGGTATAACTATACGGTATCCCCAAACTAAACATTCGTGTTCTATAAACAAGTTATCTTTTCTTATAAAATAAGGTTTTTCTTGTTCATTTTCCATACGCTCCGGCCAACCAAATTTAACATATCCTATTATTTTATTTAGTAGTATATCTTTTCTGGTTTCCGTTTTAACTTCGTGAAAGGTTACAGGTAAATTATCCTCAATATAATTTAAATAACTAAATTTCTCGTTTTTCGTTAAATTACAGTTTTGTACTTCCAATGAATTCAATGGTAACCGAGACAATGCGTCAGCGAAACAGTTTTTAGATGAGGGTACAAACTCTATATTAAATCGATACCCAGCAAGTTTTACTGCATATCTTTGTAAGCGGCTAGCAGCTGTTTGTGGAATGCCTTTATTTTTCCCAAAGATATAGCTCAATGGCCTATGATCACTACGTAATATGAACTCTCTACCGAATAAATACTGGTGATGCCTAGTTACGCCGAATATAATAGCGAGTGCTTCCTTATCGAGTTGTGAGTAGTGTAGTTCTGTGGCACTGAGAGTGCGTGAGGCGCAGCTGACGGGCCGCTCGCGACCCGTGGCGTCGCGCTGCAGCAGCACGGCGCCCAGCCCATATGCGCTGCTGTCCACTGATAAGATCAGGGGCGCACGCGGCTCGTAATGCGCTAGCACCGGTCTAGAGCTTAATATGCTTTTTATTTTTTTAAATGCTAATTTACATCTATCATTCCAACACCACTTTACACCCTTCTTAAGCAAATCGTACATAGGTTTTAAGACATCACTCATATTTTGACAAAATTTACTATAAAAGTTTACGAGTCCAAGAAAACTTTTCAGTTGAGATACATCTTTTGGAGTGGGTGCAGATACAATAGCCTCTATTTTTTTGCTATCCGTATGTAAACCCTGCTTATCTATACGATATCCTAAATATGTTACACTGTTTTTAAAAAATTCACACTTAGACCAATTAACTCGTAATCCTGCTTTCTTTAATCTAGTTAACACAGCACGTAAATTTTTCAGATGTATAGTCCTATTTTCTCCCGTTACACAAATATCATCAAAAAAACTCACCGTAGACGGCAAACCACTCAGTGTCTCCTCTATGAGTTTTTGGAAATATTCGGGTATACATTTTATACCAAACGGTGTACGCTTGTAAACAAATGTTCCTATGTGCGTGGTGATTGCCGTCAACGGCTGGGAGTCTTCAGATAAAAGTACTTGCTGATAGGCGTGGGACAAATCTAATTTTGTATATTGCTCGCCACCCCCTAGCTTAGAAAATATTTCTTCAATGCGTGGTATCGGGTAATGAAAATCTTTTAATAATGGATTTATTGTGATTTTGTAATCACCACATATACGAATATCACCATTTTTTTTAATTATTGGCACGATAGGTGTGCCGTAGTCAGAAGAATCTACCTTGTAAATGACGTCATCGCGCTGTAACCGTTCGAGTTCTCGCTCAACTCGCTCGCGCAATGCTAAAGGTAACGCGCGCGCCTTTACAAATACAGGTGTTTTATCGGCGAGGTGCAATTGTATACGCGATTTAAAAGTACCCAACCCCTCAGCAAATACTTCCGGGAACTCTTTGCGTAATACAGATTCAACATTTTCCTCCACTAAATTGTGAAATTGGATCACGTTTAAATTTAATTGTCTAATCCACGTACGACCCATTAGAGGTGGGCCACCGTTATCAATGACAAATAATTCAAGCTGATTAGAATGTGAACCATACACTACATTAACTTTTATATATCCCAGAGGCTTAATAACAACACCAGTGTAAGATTTGAGTGTTAACATATTTTTATACAAAAACTTATTAAAAAAATACTTATCAAAATCATATTTCGAAATAGCCGATATCTTACTTCCTGTATCTATTTCAAATTTCAAATAGCTATCATCTACTCGCAACTTAACATAATAAGGACTGTCATTGCTAGAATTTAGATTATAAAAATGTAAATCGCTGTCATCAGAGTCCTCTAAAAAAAACTGACCTTTGGACGATAACTTCGCCACACTTTCATCTTTACTACATACCACTTTTAAATGACCTTTTTCACCGCATCGATCACAACTGTAAAATTTATATCTGCACCGAGCGGGCGTATGTCCGGGCTTGCCGCAGCGCGGACACGCACGCCGCGCTCGCTCCGCAGTGCCGGCGCCGCCGCTGCTGCCGCCGCGCCGCGTTCTCTCTGCCTCCACGCGGTGTACGTTCTCAACGGGCTCGCCGCCGCCGCCGCCGCCGCCGCCGCTGGTCCCGATTCCGCCGGACGCCGTCGCCGCGTGCCTCTCTGCTGCTTCCAAAGCCAGTGCTAATTCTACTGCTCGTTTATAATCGATGTCCTTCTCAGCAAATAGTCTAGATCTCATATCCTCGCTATGTAGGCCAGAGACAAATTGATCCCTGAGGTTAATTTCGAGGGTGTTTGTAAAATTGCACGTTTTAGCTAAATGTTTCAAATTTTGCAAATATT
Source organism: Zeuzera pyrina (assembly GCA_907165235.1). NCBI lineage: Eukaryota > Metazoa > Arthropoda > Insecta > Lepidoptera > Cossidae > Zeuzera > Zeuzera pyrina. The sequence continues at coordinate 5,823,482 of OU015639.1, forward strand.
CATTTATTGTCTCGCCCTGATGCTGCTTTCTTTGCCGAAAAACATGACGTTCCGCGATCTCCGACCTTTGTGGTTCGAGATGTTCCCTTATTATTTGTTGCAATTGTTCAAATGACTTCGTTTCGGGTAAATCCGGCGAACACAGGTCACACATTAACTCATAACACTGCACGCCTACATGAGTCACTAATGTGGCTACATGTAACTCTTTGTTTATGCTATTTAATGCAATAAATTGTTTTATGCGCCGACAATAGGCATCCCAGTTATGAGTACCGATTTGAAACGGCTCTATTTTACCGAAAGGCATAATTTATAATAAAGTACCGACTGCGCCAATGATATGTATGAACAAAAACACGGACGATCGCTGACTGTTTTTATTAGTAATCCATAGCAAGTGCGAATACATGAGTGCGGGTATAATAAACTATACATTTCTTCTATTACCTACATATTATACATTACAGAAACCACTGCGAATAACCAGGCAGACATCACACAGCCCGGTTTAAAAGCCTGAATAGACTTCGCAACAGAGAGACGCATCTATCCTTACACAGACTCTGTAGCCACGATATAGTGACCGCACAGCCAGCAGTGAGGGGCTCCCCATGTCATATATTCAGGCAGGAGACGCCATAATTTCTTTGGCACTACTCTATCAAATGCTTTTCCTAGATCCGCAAAACCGTAGAAAACTCTCGAGCCTATGGCCAGAAACCTTCCTACAATTACGCGGCGCGAGATAATCTGATCCATACAACCTCTACCGTTCTTAAAACTATCTTGTGCCTATCTTTCAGAAATGCCTTTCATGCATTCGGTCAATATTGAGAGGAAATATTTGAAATTATGTATTTAAATTTAGTGCAAAGATCATCAAGACAGTTTATACAAGTCGACAATTTGAAGTGGCAATATGTGGGTTACACTTGTCATAAAATAGATAATCGTTGGAGCATATTAAATCACGTCTAGGAAAACGTATACGAACTGGAAATATGAATGTTCTCGGGCTTAGCCTTAGGAGAGACCTATGTTCAGCAGTGGATGAGTATTGGCTGATTATATTAGAACGATAAAATAGTGTGAACACAAGAATACTATTATACCGTCCAGAAACATTCACCTTCAAAAAGAATAGTCCGATAAGGAGTCGAAATTTCAATTCGTTATTACCTCCACTCTAACAAAATTCGTTATCTTTTCTTAGACAAAATCATTAATTAATATTCATTTATGTTCTATACAGTTAAAAGAGAAAGAAGAACGCGAGCTCGAAGAAAAGGAGGAAAAAGAGCGCGAAGAGTGGAACCGCCGCAGTCATATTTTGCCGCTGAACCTCGCGGCTAACGACGAATTCTTCGACAAGTACTGGCCGCCGCCGCCACCTGAACCAGAACCAGAACCTGAACCCGAACTGAAAGCCAAGTCGGATAAAGGGAAGAAGAAAAAATAATGGCCAATGAACACTATGGTACCAATGAACAAGTGTCTATTTTATGGTGTACCTACGAACAACCATAACCTACTGAAATAATTATTAAATGGCATAATAAAAAATAGTCTCTGTACATTTTTAAAATTTCACTAGTTTTTGTAAAAGAATCATCGAATAAGGACCTGCGGGGCTAAGTAAAGTCAATTATTACCTAAAAATTTGCAGTCAACGACGGCTACGTGATCACTAAGTAACCGGTGACTAATTGTAATAAAAAAAAATATTAAAAAAAATTAAACCGCCTCCAAAAAAAACACTGAAAAGTATATATAATAACCATCCTTTAATAATCAAAATTCAAGTACAATTAAAATAACTTTATAAATACGATACACATACCTATATAATTAAATTTGACAGTTACTGAAGTCGGTGCCAAGCCTACCAAACTAATAGACTTTCTGTTGTTGCACATTGATTTGGCACCGACTTCAATAACTGTCAAATTTTCAGTGTTTTTTTTTTTGAAGGCGGTTTAATTTTTTTTAATATTTTTTTTTATTTCTCTCTTTTGAGTGATCTCGACCTAAATAAATATCTAGGGCAGGTCTGCAATTAACTTCTTCCTAATTCCGGAGCGCAACGATATACAAGAGAATCATCAATATAAATAAAGGTTATAACCAGCCATGCAATTCTGTAAAAATTTGAATCACCCAAAGCGAGACTCGCTCGACAATTCACCCCACTTCGCATTCGAACTCACTTGACCTTCAAATGGAATTCTCTAAACCAAACATTCTAGGATCGAAGTGAAGTGATCTTAGATGTGAGTTTGTCGGGGATTGCTTTAAGAGTAAACATCTCAGTCAATATTTCGTCTTAGAGTATTTTAACTTCTTCTGAGATAATTCCGTTAAATAAAACTGGTTTATTTAGATTGGATTGTTATATTTAGCGAAACTTCATAAAATTCATTTACGATAGTACAACTCGCCGCCGCCACTCCTCGAGGCGGCGCAAGTATCTCTGTCGATTTTAGAGAATACCAAATCACAGTTGACAATCTCACCGCGTATTCAGAAGTGAATTTCACTAATTTGCGTTAGAGAATCGCACTACTGGTCGTGTTATTTAGCGTATCTTCGAAGTCCAAGCTCCAATATCGGTGAAATTTAAATGGGACCACCTCTGAAGTATTACCTACGAAACCAAAAAAGAATTTTCGAAATCGGTTCATAAATGACGGAGTTATGAGGTAACAAACATACAAAAAAAAAAAGCAACATACAGACGAATTGAGAACCTCCTCCTTTTTTTGAGTCGATTAAAAATATAATCATGTATGACGATTGCGTGCCTATTGCACCATGACCGTAAAATGCACTTTTCCCGATAGATACAGCGCCACTATACAAATTACATTATACAAATTCTCGTTTTGACAGCAGACATCGCGCGATATTTGGCTGTCGCATGCTAACTACAAGTTAGGTAGTAAGCGTGCCGGCTATCCCAGCGACGGTCGCAGGTTTATAATATGAGTTATTATTTCTGGCTTTCTTTGTAGAGAATAATAAATCATATCGACTGGTTAGTAGTCCGGGGACTAAAGTTGAATTCTACTATCACTTGAATTAAACTAACAGTTGTTATAGTAAAGTTATCCAAAAACATCTGTGGGATTTCCACTGTCAAGTGAAGTTATTTTTATTCATTAAACCGCATTATGCTGTACTTTTAATCTATCTACTTTCGCATGTTATTTATTTCGACGACCTCTGGCGCAACGGCTAAGCGCGTCGGAAAGTAAACGGGGTTGCGGGTTCGATTCCCGCCCCGAGTCTGAGTGTTTATGTATAATATGTATTTATTTACAAAAGAAAAGTATATAAGTAGTATATAAGTTGTCTAGTACCCATAACACAAGCGCTGTGCTGCTTATTTGCTTAATTTGGGACTAGATGGCGCTGTTAAATGTCTGAGTATAATAAAAAATAAATAAATAAAATAATTTTAATGAGGTATATATTCTTCATCTTAATTCAGTCTTCTCATCTTTTGAATTGTCTTCCCCTTTTTTTAATTTATTATTTCAATATTACAAAAAGATATGTTAAAAATGATATCCCTTCACACATCTAACCTCTAAACATGAATAGGTATGTACAAATAAATAAAATTACATCTGTGATTCCAAACATGAAAGCTATTTCTTGCTCATATTAGTTATTTGCTCGTTACCAAAACACAAATAAAAGTTTTAAAATTTTTGTCCGTCTATTTGTCTGGCCTTATCTGATCTGAAAATGGTTCAGTGAGTTCAGCTGTTTAGCTGAACTCACTGAACCATTTTGACGGGACCAATTAGCAGGTAGCAGACTTTTCAGAAAGTAATCTGGGCTACTTCACCTACCTATCCAGGAAAAATACCTAACAAGGATATTTCATTTTGAGGTAAGAGAACGATTTAATTATAATTATAAGGTTTAGCGAGAGGAAATTTTAGTTAATTGAAAGTATCAAATTAGAATACCAATTTATTTAATCTTTGAATATGACACAACTGTATACAATGTATAAGAATAACCTTTTTCATTACATCATAGTTGTGCAATTACATTATGTATTATCATTAAATCATTATACATACAGCAAAATACTTATTTTCTTATCAAAAATGGCGTCTATACATTAACAATAGATTGAACGTTGACTTATTTACACAATTACCTTATATTCTATGACTTATTATGGAAAATATAATATATTATGGAAAATATATGGAAAATATAGAAACGTCTTGAACAAGGCAAACTTTAAATTTGTTGGTTAAACAAAAAGAAAAGAAGAACATTAATAGGTTAAAAACTAAATTATTAGACATCTATATTATATTTAAATGTAAAATTTAAACAGAAAATGTGGAATTATAGAAAAAATGTTACATCTTTTTAATGCAATAACTTCAATTTCATAACTATAACTTCTAGCAAGTATTCACTTACACTACCGTCTATCATATAAATATTGCACAAGATGAATTTTACATAAGCTTTTTAAGCAAAACTATTGGAATTCGAGATTGCTCCACAATTTACGTTCAGAAATTCAGGAAATATTTTGGCATTCTATTTAGCTTTAATTGAGCAGAAAATTTCACTAAATTATTAATAAAAGCGTTAATCGTATCACAACTTTATAATCACTGTTAAATAAACGCAAGGTCTAGTAATGTCCGCGTTAAAATAAAAGCGAGCAGAACTAAACACTTCATTGTAAGTGTAACAAAGATCCTAAATCAAATACCACAGGTTTATAAAGGTAGGTGCAGAAATGACCGTGAAAAAAACATTTGCGTTAAAATATATTTTTTCCCGATTAAAATGGCAATAAAAAGAAAATTTTAAAGCATAAAATTTGACTGAAAAATATAAAAATTAAAAAAAAACATTAATAAAATATAAACATTACTTACGAGTCACGACTTATTTTACGAAGTAACCTACAACCTTCGAAACTTGAATACTAGGTTTTCATGACCAAAACTTTTTAAAATGTTTTACTAATTCATGTATATTTGTCCAGGCTGCTCCGAGGAATAAAAAATAAATCGATTTTGATGAGACTTTCTTAAAAATCAAAAGTATTTAGTAAAAAATGTTAAAGGTTGGAAATCATATATCTGTATAAGCTATATTCTAATCGATAACTTTATAATAAATATTTAGTTTCCTTTAATATTTTAACATATTTTTGCACCTACCAAATACATTTGTATTATACTTACAGCTAAAATGGAATTTTGTTCAATACACGACGAACACAATATCGATATAAATATCGACTAATGTAATATAAAATAATATAATTATTAATTCTTATTGAAGATAGATTTTAAATAAAGATTAAAATATGCACAATTATTTACATCATCAAAATCAAATTGCTAGAAACAATTTCCATAGACAATGAGAGAAACGTCGTTTTCAGAGATTCTAAAAATAAATGCAAACTAATAAAAAAATATTAAATTATACTGGCCAATTAAATAAACATTACCACATTAGTAATTCGTAACGTGTGACTTAATCCTTATATTTCAGCTTTTGGCAACCAACTTTTTTATGCTCAAGAGACCTAACTTACTGGAAGAGCATAACATTTTAGACTAAATATCTGTTTCACAGTCTCGAAGTAGAGTCCCATATAAGCGGTCTCATTGCTTAAACATTACTTCATGAATCACAAATTTTTCTCAAACACAAATTATTTATTACGATGACTTAGATTTATGTAATATCTGCTGTGATAGAATTACAAATCAGATTTTTTCCCCTTTGACTAATTTTTTTTAACCTTCGATACTTTATAAATCTATAATCTATCTGATATCTAGACGAAGTCACAGTCAATATAAAAGCAAAAACAACTTTTTAATTCTATGTGATTTAACCATTTATTTCCTTGCATATTTTTAAAATTGGAAGGATTTGAAACAAATACTTTAAAAGTTTTCAAACAAAAAAGCTTGTTTCCTATGATAAAAAAATCTGATATTTTTTAAAATCATGTACTACATCTAGATATTGTGTAATCTAACCTTTAACCTGACTTTATCAGTGAGAAGTGGTTGTCGGCGTACAATTATTGTTTTTAAAATATACTTATAATAACGATTTCACTAAAGCTAATTTTCAACTGCTCACACTGACAACAATCCTCTTTTCTCTGATACATTCATATATTGATACTCTGTTACTTAAAAACGATACATTTTTGATTCTAAATTTAGATTATACTGATAAATGGAAACAAATGGAAAAACAAAAGTAAACCCATATCAGCAGGAAATCACTCGAAAATTAATACTTGGCTCGATAACATAGATTTCAAAGTATAGAGGGGTGTCACCTGCTTGTTCCTGCATTTAAACATATCTATATTACACTGCCGGGTAATTTCCCGCTAATATCCTTAAAGCCTGCTCGAACACGAATTCAATTTTTCCTAATATGACATAGTATAATTGCTTATTTACAACTTTGTTTTCGATTGTACGTTGAAAATGAATAACGAAACGAATCAGAGCAAACCGACGCGTTACCATACGTGGTTCAAATGGCTCTGAGATCAAGAATGTCTTTACGACAACACCGTGTCGAAATTTTGAAATAATAATATAACAGGAGCATAATATAAATATACATATATAGTAGATGGCACGTACCGTTACATCGTATAAAGTTCGAGCTACAGCAAAACGCTGCAATCGGCGCGATACGCGCCCGCTATACCCCTGTTTCATGTTTGCCATCTGGTGGGAGAAAATGTTACCAGTTTAATCATATTTCTTTGGTAAATAAATAATTTAAGATCTTAAGTTCCTCACTAAACTAAGTGGATTTGACCCATTTACATCACGTGTTAAAACACTTATATGCGGGTGGAAGCCCGCTTAATGCGCTGTTATTGTGTTAGGAACGTGTGAGTGAGTTATTAGCCGTAGAAAATAATAGTTATATGAAAATAATAGTTGTAACATAAACATTTCAATTGTTACATGTATTGAAGCTGTTGTGTAGCAGCAACGGTGAGGCAAATCAGAGAAGCTGACTCACTTATAATGTCTATGCATATTAATAATTACTAGAGGAGGTCGAAATTCAACCTTAAATATGAATATAAACTTATAAACTCTTTGGTGACAACTATTTATGACTGTTTGATCAAAAGAGGTTACATATGATCACAAACCATTATGAGATTGACATTGACAGTATTTTGTTTTATTTTATTTAGGATTACATTTTGCATTGTTGTGGTCTATACACGTGTTTGTGGGATTTTTAAGGGTTTTTGGTTATTTTTCAGGATCCTTCTCCATATAGCTAAAACAAAGAGACTTTTGTCCAAAAAGAAAAAAGGTGGATGGATTTCCTTTTTCGAAAGTCTGCCTCCTAGATCCCCTCCATCTCTTGTTTGGAAAAATATTAGAAGATACCGATGTTCATTTAATGTTGAAAATATAACTTTAAATGATCCTTCTGTTTGGCTAGATTCTTTTGCCGATAAACTAGCTCCGCTATCGGTCCCATGTTCCGAATCTCTTCCATCACGATCATGCCTCCTTCGTTAATCCGATGCTTTGGATATTTCTTTTTCTTTTGATGAACTTCAATCTGCTCTTCATGGATTACCTGATTCTTCTCTCAGAATTAATGGTATCTCATACTCTTTTATTTCTAAATTTAGTGATCAGTGTAAAATTTGTTTTTACGTTACGTTAATTAATAATTTCTTTGAATATGGCTGTATTCCCGATACATGAAATTACCAAATCGTCATCCCTATTCTAAAACCTGGCAAGGATCCACTCAATCCTAACTCCCGTAGACCTATTGCCCTATCTGCCGTGTTAGTTAAGATAAGAGCACATTATCAAAAATTGCCTCGAATGGTTAGTTAAAAGTAAAGGTATTTTAACTAACACTCAACTTGGCTTTAAGAAGGATATGAGGAAGCTAGACAATATCTCTATCCTGACTACTGATATCCGTCAAACTCTCCTCAACCAGGCTTATTTAGCAGTGTCTTTCTCGACATCGCCTCAGTATATGATAACATCCTTCTTCCGGTACTCAGGCACAACTTGCTACAGCTGAGCATCCCAGTAATGATAGTATGTTTCATATTGAATCTACTTTCTAATCGGTCGATAATAATTAGATACCAGAATTCCCTACTATCTCCTAGACATGTATGGAAAGCTCTCCCTCAGGGAGTCTCCTCAGTCCCCTTTTATATAGTCTTCATACATGTGATTTAGAAAGCTCTGTTAATGTCAAAAGCCTTTTGTCAAATTTTACAATAACATCTGATGACATCGTATTATATTTTTCATCCCAATCTCTTTCTGATATTACTTCCCGCTTGATGTCTGCTTTTTTTTCCTTGAGTGCTGGCTATCAGATTACAGACTATCTTTAGCTGCAGCTAAATGTCAAACTGTTGTTTTCAATAAAAAAAGTTATTCCCAACCTTACTTTAAATATAGGCAATGGGACAGTTCCCCAATCAAATTTAGTCAAATTTCTGGGTGTTATTCTGAATTCTAGATTGTCTGGGGTCCCTCATATGAATTTCGTTATTCAAAAATGCGAAAAGAATATTAACATTCTAAGGTCAAAATTAGCGAAACCCAAAAATTAATTTACAACGCTTTAATTCGCAGTCATATGGATTATGGCTTATTTCTTCTGTTCCCCAGCAATAAAACTTTTATCGTATCCCATCTAAATCTTTACGCTTAATATCACGTGCCATGAGATCCTCTCCAGTGAATGCTCTTCAGGTGGAATGTGTAGATCTTCCACTTTCTCTTCGTAGCCAATATAAGTATTGTGACATATTTTTTTTATAAAATATTACAAAATTGCTCCCATCTTTTACACTCAAAGCTTAATTTTCTTGAAAATTTTTAAGTGAGCTTTATCGTCCAAGCGATAATTGGCCATGCTTAGCAAAAAGCCTTTCTTATTTCTCCCATCTTTCTGTACAGGATTCTCAGTTTCCATGTAAACCTCTTTTTGCAGTTCCTTTTGAAGTCCTTATTTTCCGTCCTTCCGTTCTGTTAAACTTTGGTATTAAGAAGAATTATCCCAACGCTTCTGCAACTGTCTTCGAAAATATGTCCAATGATTGGAGTGGATGGACAACAATGTACACAGACGCTTCGAAATTATCTAAATTCAGTTATGTCGGCGCTGCTGTCCGGATCTCATCATTTCGAATTATCTTCAATTATAAGCTTCCTCCTCAAATTCTCTGTTTTTACTGGGGAAGCACTGGCTATCTTGGAACCAGTTAAATATGCCAATGCTCACAATCTTGGTAGTTCTATTACTTTTTCCAATTCCATTAGCTGTCTCCAATCTAATAGCTCCAATCCTTTATGTTCCAAATCAAAGTTTCCCATTGTTATTAAAATCAGACAGGAACTTTTTCGTTGTTTTCAAAAAAACTTGAAAATAATCCGTGCTTAGATTTCTAGCCATTGTGGTATGGATTCTTGTGCTAAACACGCAGTCACCTAAGGCTCGTGGTCATGGTCAGTTTCTAAATCAGTTAAGAGCAAATTTTATGGCGACATTCAAGATGAAATTCCTCCCAAACCCTGCTTTTTCTCATTGAGAGATGCAAGGAAAAAGGTTACTTCTACTATTTGCTGAACCATGCTTGCACAGCACAGTTCATCTGGCTAAATTACATATCCGAGATCATTCAATCCGTGAGTGTGGTTTAGAAGAGGTTACACCTGATCACTTATTTTTTAACAGTCCTAACCTACTATTTTCCCTCTATGACGTTCTTCCACCTGATATTCCTCATCTTACCTATTTAAAACTCTTATTGTCCTCAATTCATTCTCCATTTGTTAGAATACTTCCTAATTTTATCTCATTAAATAACATGAAATTGTAGTTTATTCCTAATATTTATTATAATGTCCCTATATGTACCTATATATTATTGTTTTAACTCAGTAGGTATAATGTGTCGTATGCGAGATGTCATCGTATTTGTGTTTGTCTATAAAATGTGTTGTCATATGATTTGCCTGTATTTTATGTTGTGATGTTTCCTTTTTAGGTGTGGATATCAGCCCAACTCTCCAAATTATAAACAAAAGGAAGAATTTATTGATCCCCATTGTGTATTTTTCTACTTCAATTGCTGGAATCTTCTTTAAGTTTGTCATAATTATCTTCTGATTTTCATTTTTACGGGACGTTGGTAATATTCGCAATCGCGATGGTGCCTTTCAATTAAGGAGAAAGATAATTTAATTTATTTATAACACATTACGTAAAAATTTTAGCTTTCTGAGCTTCTTCTCCATATAAACTTTTAGGCCCATTCCAGACTAGTGCCGATCACATGCCATTCTCGTGCCGATCTTGGTCTGATAAAATCTAATCATGTTCACAACTTCACATTATACAATTTGACTCAGTTCAAAGCGAAAAACGTTCACCGGGAATAAAAAAGCATCACACTATCCGAATATGGTTGTAACAAATTAGATTTAGTTCAAACAAAATTTCTTCAAGATTGGTCATGACTGAAACGAAATTCAGCCGGGACTTGACTGTTACGGGATAGTACAGCATAGCACACATTGTTTCTTACTCGATAATATTTTAGCAGACCAAGATCGGACCGAAAATGGCATGTAATCATCACTATAGACTGGAACGGGTCTAACTATGCCAAATCTCACACTCCTTCATGCGCGCAATTTTCTTAAAAAGGAATTCGCAGTTATCGCTTCATGTATGAATGTAATGATTTCATTACAAAACCTCACCTAGACTTCTGCAACTCGATCTGCCCCTCAAGTGTTTTGGCGAGGTATATGACGAAGAGCTGCGACAGCGCCACGGCCAGCGCGACTGACGCGATCGTGTACAAATTCCGCTCCGCCCACGAACGCACTATCTCTATACAACCGCTAGTCCACACCCGCTTGCTAGCCTCGGCCACCTGTGAAAGAGGGTTGGATTACTGAAATTCATTAATTCATTCTTCGAGACCAAGTTAGAGGGAGAAGGAATTATCAGGACTGTGATATCACAAACACAATATGATTGCACTAGGAATACAAAGGCAAGCTTATCTCTACTTTTGTATATAATCTAAAATATATTTACATCTAATTAATACAATAAATAACGACACATGGTAATATTTTATTGGCTGTACATTATTTAAAATTATTCGAAGTAACCATATTGAAATTAGAAACTTACGGGATAATTTTGGACCCCATAACCACACATGATGTTGACTAGACCCGATGATATGTCTGTAGCGTTGATGCAGCACGAGAACGGAACCCCGCACCGCTCCACCGAAGGTGAAGAACAGTTGAAGTATTCGTTCTTGGACCAGTCCATGTAACCGTCAGATGTTAAGCCGCAGCAATGGAACTGGAAATTTTGGACAATTATAATTTCGCGTGTAAAATGTTTAGGTAAACATCAAACAATTAAGTTCTTCTATGTTGGTCTGTGAGAGAGGAAAATGTAAAATACATACATACATATCTTCACGCTGTATCGCTAACGGGGTAGTAGGGATGACGGAGCGCTAAGCGTCACGGTCCTTACATACTTCTTTCGCTTCCTCAAATCTAATCATTCCCCTCACATATTTTCGCCTAGTTATGCGATTGCTTTTGACATTTTCGTCTGCTAACACTAGCTATTTTATCTTCATAAGTCAGCCTTGGTCTTCATTGGCTTATTTTACCACTCACTTTTGCTCTGTGGATTTTCTTCATCAGTCATTCATCACTCATTCTATGTACCCGATCCATCTAAGCATTCCTTTCATTTTTACAATAACACTGTCATGCAACCCTGACATACTGCGTATCTCTTCAATACTCATTTTGCCCGCAAGGGTGACACTGCATATATTTCTAAGACATCGCATTTCTACTGAATTTATCTTACTTTCATTCGATTTCGGGCATATCCAGTCCTTACTACCGTACAATAGTTTCATGAGAAATGAGGAGCAAATGCGTATATCAAAAATAGACAAAAATCTGAGTTTGAAGATAGTTTTTAGGATTGTTGTCTATCCAGGCTAATCTCGTAAATGTCCTAATTTAAGTAATCTGGGCAGAATTTACACTAAAAAAAGGACAATACTAAATACTTGGTTACAAAAGACTTACGTCACTTGGAACTCTCATCGCTATGTTCAAAGTATATTTTGAAATAGAAGTTACATTTAAACGTAAAATGAACGTAAAATAAGAGAAGCGTACACACACACACACACACGCGCGCGCGCGAAAAACGAAAGCATCTACTAACGTCACTTTGTGCGAAGTCTATGAAGTTCTGCAAGTCCGGGTCGTCTCTGTACGCGTGTACCACTCTCTCGGTGAAACTTAACTCCAGAAGGCCGTGCAGTGATCGAGGGAATACAAAACCACACACAGCACCACCCATCTCCACCAAGAACAGGATCAATAGGCACAGGGAGTACTGGGAAAACAATGATAAACAATGAGATATTTGTTTTATAACAGCCTGTTGTTGGTTTCATTACTGGTCCCAAACTTCTTAAGCATGAGACTAGAGACTATTCATACTGGATCACGAGGGCCCAGTTCAGTGATATTATAGGTATTATAGAATACTAGAATACGTCGTATTGTAGAATACGACGTGCAAAAAATTATTTTTCTACAAAAATTATTCTCTCAAGTTTCAATATAATATACACTTCAATATGTTGTTTGTACTGCTGTACTGTATTAAAAATAATAAATATGTCGAAGAATATCTATAGATAAATAGAAAAGACATATATATAAATTAGATTTAGATAACATCACTGAAGCCTATATCACAGATTAGTTACTATAAGTTATTAACGTAAACCTTTGTGTTACATAAATAAAAAAGAAATGGTTTGAGTAACGCTGTACTCAAAGGTAGGCTTGACCATAATTCCTTTCAAGTCATTATAAACTTATAACTATGTTAACTGATTATCTATAATTAAAACTTCGAGTTCTGTCTTTTTAAGCGTATAATGAAAGTATGTTACTATTACAGTCTGATATTCAAAATAACAAAGAAGATTATTTAATTTTTTTTATTTTTTGTTTTTTTTTGCATATACATTTTTTTTCATGTTTGTCTATAATGTAAATCAATGTGTCGACTATAATACTTAATAACATAACTAGAGATGGGCTAGTTCGTAAATGATTGATTCAGTTGTCGTACTTATTAGTTATTAATAAAACAAACATGTTTAGAATTTTTATTCGTGTGAGTTTGTGCTTCAGAAAAAACCACCAAGAATTAAAAGAATAATAAACGTCATGATAAGTGTAAAAATTAGTGTTTTTAAAAAACACAAAAAAATTAAGAATAAGAGATTATTACTGTTAGCACATCGCAAACAATAATATTCTTCTGTTATTTGGTTACTATTCTGTCTTACATTTCAAATGAATCGTGTCACTCACATATTAGAGGGAACTGATTAATGATACTAATTTGATCAATGATCAAGGAACATAGGCAACCTTTAGGTAACACTACAAATAAAAAATAAAATGCTTGACAAATAACGTCAATTTTTTCAATGCTATATGTTATTAATATATAATATTAGTGTTACATGTGCATATTTCATAATTTCGTGTATATAATAAAAAAGCAGTTATTAGAGGAGCTACATGTAATATGCTGGACCAGCGAACATGAAACTTTGCGAAATTTTCGTTAGTTTCTTGTTTGTTTACATTACAAACAAAAATGAAAAAATTGTATATATAAACGAGTACAGTGATGTTATGTATTATAACATCATTGAATATATACATAAAAGTGGGAATAACATAACATATTTATTATTATTATGACACAATATAAGTATATGTTATTATTATACATACATACGTACCTTCACGCCATATCCCTAACGGGGTAGAATTATGGTCAAAAATGTACATTTTAAGCTTGTTGCAATTCTCTATTAGAAATTGTTTATAGAATTTTAAAGAGTACTTACAAACTTTAGCAAACAAGTATTTTCTCGAAGCGCACCAACACAGCCTGCAAAACTGACTATGAATACCACACCTCCCAATAGAGCGATCAGTAAACTGATATTCAACATTACGTCATACACTGTGTCCAACTGGAAACAAATTTCGTTTTGTTTAGACTGACTGCATTTTGAGGAACTAACGTTGCCAGAAATAGCTTTGTTTTTTTCTTCCTTTATGGCAAGGCGCACAGTTTAGCGCATTTGCCATTGTCACGTATTAATAAGTAGAATCACAAGTAAATTAGTTTTTTCCTATCGTAAAGCTCCTCCAGCAAAGTGATGGTAGGCTTTACTGAAGTTATAAAGGACTTCTTGGAAGAGCGCGAGAACTTCAGCTACACATGTTTATTTAGACCTACTCTATTCTTTTCACTTATACAGAACTTTAAAACACAATATACTATCACTTTTGTACTTTAAAACTCCCAAAAATTTAAAAAATAGAAAATCTAAACAAAATGTCAACCTCACTTCTCCCGTTCTCGCCAAAAAATTCAGCTTTATTTTATGCTTTTGAAATTCAAAATAAAACCACAGATTAATTACTTACTAGATATAACTGTAAATGATATTTTCACAATATTTGCCATAATATTCATTTTTATCTAAGTAATTATTTTGTTATTTTTCCAAAAAAACAGTTTTTTATACAATCCTTCTACATTTGTTTTTTATGTTCTGATAATTTCAAGAAATACAACTTTAAAATTTCCTACAGAAAATAGATTTTACAAAAGTAATAAATGTTAAGCCAATTAAACTACCTTGATGAGTCCAGTGGCCTGCCATTTGTCGATAAAAGCATATAGTCCAACTCCTATTAACAAGCCACCAAATAACTGAAAGAGAGACATAACTTATTATTATTATAAAAAAAAAATTGTGTGCAAATCAATATATTGTAAGTCAATCTTTACAGTACACCATTTTAGTGAATTGTATTATGTACACATTTCCGGTATTTAATATAGTTTATCCTGAAGAACAGTGAACAATCTTGTTCAGTGTGCAAGCAATAGTAAGTAATAAGTGACTGTATATAATGAGGTTAAGGCTAATTTTTAGTATTAAATTTAAAAAGTAACCCTCATAAAATCACATGCATCACCCAAAATTTTTCAGAAACTGAGATATAAACTTGATATTTGACAAAGGGAATCCTTATTTTTTATACTAATAAAAAAATTGTGTAATAAGAGAATCAAAGATGGGAGGAATTGAACTCAACTTCATCATTCCTCCCCTTTTCACTTTGCGCATGTAACCAACCCTAATTCGACCAACTTTTTCACATATTTCTTACCTTCAATACATTGCCTTTATTTCAAGAAAGTATTTTTGTATTTTTTACTATAACATAAAATTCGTAAAGAACATATTACTATGGCTTTCGCCTGAGAATTCTCGACGCTACCCAAGTTACCCCTCACTCTGCCTATATGCAGTTCGAAAAGCCGGCGAGCAAACTGAAATAGTACTTCGACATCCCAAGGGCTCATACTGCCCCAAGTCCAAGGGGGAAGAAAATCAGGTAATACTCTGAAACTGCAAGGATAAGGTGCGCTACGTTCCTTCTCCAATCTCGAGTCCAGGATGAAACAATAAATACTTTATGTTATAAAAGCCTATTTTAACACAAAGATAAGTAGAACTTTTATTTGATTATTATCTTTAATTTTGATTAGTTTAGCCTAGTTATAAAGATGATTGTTCAAAAAGTCTAAAAAATTAAGACTGGAAAATCACTCCCCAATTCTAAAGTAAAAGTGACTGTTGATCTCATGAATATAAATAAATAATATGTTGATTAGGTATTATAAAATTTCGGTTTTATTTAAAAATTTTTTTTAAGGTTTTTAAACATTTAAAAAATTTTTTGGACAACTCAAGACACAAAATTGTTGTTGAGAAATCTAGGAACTCAAGAAATAAAATAGGTTGAGCAATCCAAAACCCTAAACACACCATTAACAAAAGTAAACATAGAATGAAAATTGCATAATCAGCATAGTCAATGACCTGAAGACTAACATTGCATTATAATGTTGTTATAATTTTGTGTCAACTTACTTAAATATAAATACATTAGTTTCCATCTATGTGTTTCAATTAAAAATAAAGCCGATGCAATTCTAGTTCCATTTAATAATCTAATACAATGCAATAAATTGAACTTCAAGCTGAAGTTTTTATAACAAGTGCATGGTCAAGTGCAGTTACTATGACCTTTAGTACTAATAGGTAGGATATTTCTATGTTATGACTTATGATTAATGTAAAATCGAAATTTATGGTATTAAATAACACTAAAAATATTAACTTTCAAAGAGAAAATATTAACTATGGCTTGCCCTTGCATTGCATAAAAAGATTCAAAATGAAATATTAGTAAAAAGTTGAAATTCCTTGAGAATTCTTTGGATATTGAATTAGTTCAATTTTTGTGCAAATTGTCTATCATTGCTAGTTGGGACCTGCACAGCTATCTACATACATGAAATAAAAAATCATTGCTAGTTATGAAATTATGAAAACAAATTTGATGAATTAGGATGTTCATAGTCATTTCTAAAGAGTCCGCCCATACAGACTTTGAGTGTTTTGTGACTTGGATCTCAATATCTAAGAAGACTGAGAGTTAGATATTTGGATACATACAACTTCAACTCTGTCTTGAAATCCTTAAATGTGGAAACATGATTGGAGAAAAAAATTTCGATAAAAAAATTCCAGAATAAGCCGTTTTGTACAAAGAACTTACGTCGCTGAAATTCCACAGAATTTTGAAATTATTTTTACTAAAATGGATAGGTAATTATAATATCTCAAATCTCTAAAACCATTTTTTTAATAGGTAATGTAGTTTTCTTGTAAATAACGATTATGTGCAAAAACAAATGTTGACATTTCTCTGTGCTAATATATGATAAAATTGCAACTGCGAAAATCAATTTTAACGTTATCGCCATAATGCGCAGGGGTGAACACATGAACGAATTTAGTTGCACTATGCTACATAGGTGAAGTTTTAATATGAAATATCACATTATACTTCATTTCATAATTTAACTGTTATTAATGTCAAATGATTTTTTGTTTACCATTTATTGACTGCAGTGTTATTCATCTACATATTATAAATAGTTTAAGAAAAAAGTATAATAATGTGACTGTTCATTATATATTCTCTAACAGTCTTTACGGGTCCCAATATTGGGCATGAAGGCATATTTTTATAAATTATTTGAGTTGGATGTAAACTATTGCGCATTATGCAGGCCCAGTAAGTAAAGGTAGGGTAGAATAGTGGACAATATAAATATCAGACCCACATATTATAAATAACGGACTGGCGCATTGGTTTGGTGGTAAATCATCTGCCTTACAAAGGGAGACCCTGGGTTCGATCCTCAGTCAGGTCAATTTAGGAAATGAACTTCTATTTGGCTTTTTCACTTGACTTTGAGTTTAGGTGTTGCTAAAAGCTCCGTCAGTTTGTCATGTGGTACCCGGCGCTCAAGCTTAGTTTGGAGTTAAACAAATCGTGGAATTGTCTGGAGTATTATTATTATTATATCTAGGATAAATTAATGCTTATTGTGTATTAAGAAGCACTTCAATTCTCAGAATGGACGCCTCTAGGTCAACCATCCCATACAATATTTTTATAATTAAGGTATAGTATTGTAAGCACAATGCAACTACACATTATCTTAAAGTATTCAAAGTCAAAGTTAAATCAATTTATTCAAGTAAACCCAATTACAAGGTATTTTTGAACGTCAAATCTACTTTAGTTCGGTTCAAATAGAAAACCTGGACACTGAGAACAACCGACAAGAAACTCAATCAGGTATCATTTTTTCAACTTCATTTTACAAAAGGTTTATTAAAATACAATATTTTCATGAAGCCAGTAAATGCATATGCAGAGAAGATCATTTCCAGACTATTGTTTTATCTTCAATGAAATCATTTCTTTTACAGCATGATTGTCGAATCAATCTATGTTTCATAACCAATCTAAATTTATTCTATGTTAATTGAGTAATTTCCTGAGAAACTTTGTTATAAAAACGAATGCAGTTACCCGAAAATTAAACATTTGACATAATTATGTAATTTAAATTTTGGAATAACCAATTTATCACGACCTCGGGTTTCCATACCATTAATATCGCCTTTCTTTTTAAACAGATCTATATTTTTCCTCGTGTACATAATAATTTCAAAGACGTATAAAGACGAATATTTTGAAGGAATTACCGACATTATTTTTGTTTTTATAAACAATATTCATTGGTACTAACATTGCCATATATTATAGCTTTTATTTGCAACAATTGTGCCGTATCAACGGATGTAGATAGAAAATCGCGTAACCATCCTTTTCAACGCATGTGAGTAGGCATTCCCATACATTGTGAGAAAAATGATTCACATTTCATAAGAACAATGGCTGCGTAGATAACACGATTTCATGTTTAATTTAACGAGTTATATGTTGTTAAAATATTAATTTCTAAAAGAACTATTTTAGACATCTTACTTAAAGATTAGAAGGAATAAAACATTACTACTCACCCAAAATATGAAATTCAAAACAAATATCATGTATTTCACGCAGCTACTGACATAGGTAAAATTTGGTCCCCTCCGCCTATGCATTTTGGTTTATTTTGCCATTAAATGATTACAAATATATATTTTAATTTAATATGAACTAGCTCTGTAATTTCAAATATTTTTATCACTGTTTATTTAATAAAAATCGAACAGATAGAAAAACGGACAATATGAGCAAAAAACTGTCAGATCAGAGTTGTCAACTCAATACACAGATTAAGTATTTGTAGCAAGCTACAGATGCGAAAGTTGAAAGATGCTGTAATTGTTATGTATTTCGTTTTAGCGCTACTAACACCTGCTTTTTTGACAACCGTACCATACGTAGGTACTACCGATACTTTTTGCATATCATAGTAATTCCAAAAAAACCACCAACGCAGCGCTTTAGGGGATTATTTATATCAAACAACTGAGGAAAATAGGCGTTTAAAGGTTTTCAACTCAAGCATGAAAGTGAAACACAAGGTAAACCAAAACTCAACTTGAATTGCACAAGTAGCCAGAGTCAGAGTACGAGTTCGACTGACAGCACGCTGACAAGCAATTGACTTTTAAAGCGGATAGTCAAGACGGCAAAGCGATTGCAGCGCCAATGCAACTAGTTCGGTACTAAAACTGTCACAGGCCTTGACTCAATACTCAACAGTTCAACTCGACCAAAACTCAACACTCAAAATTAGGGTTGATCGAGTTTCGATTTTATCGAAATGTCGATGATGAACAAAACCATCAGAGATCGAAATTTATACGTTTGTTTATTTTAAAAAACAAATCGATCTAATACAAGTCATCAGGATACTAATTTACTTTGCAGAAACCTAAATTTCTAAAAGATTTTTAAAATGTCATCTTTTAATGCACGTTTTGAGCGTTGACGAACGAGTAATTCTTGAGATTCTGCTATCACGGTTGTTTGCCTAATACACATGTTTGTGGATTTATTGTTATTGATACAATCATTACTTTTTTTTATTTATTTCTCAAATTATCTGTTTTCTAAATACTAACATATGTTTATGATGTTGGGTTACACTGGGTAACTAACAGATTTAAGGTCCAATAACTGTTAATTTAAGTAAAATTTTTTGTATACTATACCTACATTACATTATAATATTCAAATTACGATTTTTCGAGTGGCAGAAGGATGAACGAGCCTTGGGCTTCGGACCCCAATGGCCCTGACGGCGGGTTCATGGATACTTCTCCCCCATTATTCTCTCAATCCGGAACTAACAGAAAACGCGTATTATCAACAACTAGCCTTGATGACTCGTCAAAGAAAACCGTCACCGACTTGTCTCTTAGGTACTTCTGTTCTACTCAGTCATTGTACACGTATCCCAGCCTTTTACAAGAAATAAATGCATATACTATGCATATACCCGATCCAGCAGAGGATCTGACAATTACACCTGTTAAATTTGGCCAACTTTTGTTTAGAAATAACATTAAGAACGTTGTCCCTCATGGAATCAAGCGCGTAGCGTGGCTAAAAAACTTTACACATGATGTAGCAAAATTTGCAAACACTGCTTTTTGGTTGATAATCCAAATATCATGTATGAATTATTAGTCAAAAACTTATCCGAAATATTTAATAAGAACTGTCCAAAGAAAAAGAAAGTAGTTATTCATAACAAGTTACGTTTCGCGGATTAGGCGACGAAGGGCATAAGAAAAAGTAGGAACAGGCTTTATGAGTTATATGATGAGAAATCTTACACGGTAGATGAAAGTTTTCACAACTATGTCCGCACTTACTCAAAAATATTTAAGAGGATATCAATACACGCCAAAGCAATCTATATTACGAATAAAATTATAAAATCGGATAACGCAGAAAAGCTACATAGAAAACCGTTAACAAAGAAGCTGGTGATAAACAAAATAAAAAATACGAAAATATTTCAATATAAATTGATAATAAAATTGTTACAAATAAAATTGAGGTTGCTAATGCTTTTCAAAATTATTTTTCAAGTGGACCCGTAGAAATTACTAGCGAGCGGTCTAGGATCGTCTTCGCATACAGCAAAAACGTTTTTGAGCAAAAATTTTGGAAAATGGTTTTCTAGTTTTCAATTTAGGTACACATCTGCACATGAGATAGAAAGGACTTTCAAACAATTAAATAAAAAGAAAAGTGAGGATTTATGTGGAATATCAATTCATGTAATAACTAATGTAATACTTATATTGTCGCCAATTCTGGTAGATATATTTAATAAATGTAAGATCAAGGGGTATTTCTCAATTTAACGAAACACTAAAATTATTCCACTATTTAAATCAGGCTGTATGTTAAATCCAACAAATTATTGCCCGGTGTCAATATTGCCAGCGTTGAGTAAAATATTCGAAAAAATAAAACTAGAGAACCGAACATTCGGTGAAAATAAAAAATTCGGCCGCACTTTGGTTCAATTTCGCCGCCCTTTTTCGACGTCGTAACTTGTTTACACACTTTATTCAATTATTGTTAGATGTACCCCGCCCGCACACCGTGCTCCCCCGCTTGGCCTGGAGTCGACCAGTCATTAGTAAATACGGTAAATACTTCATTGGCGTGTCGCGTGCGATTGTTTACATTAAACAAATTAATTATTTTTAAGTGAATTAACAACATTTAAATTAATAAGTTTTGTTATTTACTTGTTGCAAAGATGAGCGGAAGGAAAAAAAATCAAGTGTTTGGATATTTTATACAGAAACTGACGAACAAAATAAAGTGAAATGTATCATATGTGGTTCGCTGGTATCTCGTGGTGGTAGTGGCCGTTTAGTGTCTACTTCTGCACTAACCAACCACATTCGTGTGAAGCATGATCGAGAATATACACAATTAAAACATCCTGTTCATTCGTCAAATCCTTAGATTTTATTAAGAAGAATAGAATTAAGAAGAACTAATTTAATTTAATTTGTTATCGCATACGAGTTAAGGTTTATATGTTCCTAACTAAAATAAATGACCATGAGTATATAAGAGACTTAATTTTATTTTACTGTTATGACAGACATACTTTCTATTCATTTCAGTAAAAATAGTGCAAGTAGGTATTTTTTTTCAAAGTTCGGCATGTAAACCGAATTTCGGCCGAATTCAGAAGTTCCGCTCAAGCTGCTGAAATTCGGTTAAACCGAATGTAAAACGAATTTCGGCCCGTCCCTGAATAATACTCAAACAAATGCTGACACATTTTAACATTCACGGGGTATTTCTTGGTCAACAATACGGGTTCACGAAAGGGCGGTCAACAACTCATGAGGGAGCAAGCTTGATCAGGACTGGACTTCAGGCTTGGAAGGGGTCCCAGGATGCTATTGGTGTTTTTTGTGATCTTTCCAAAGTTTTTGATTGCGTTAGTCATGAAACATTAATTTGCAAGCTTAAATATTATGGAATATATTGTAAAACTCTCAATCTCGTGATCTCGTATGTGTCTGACCGGGAGCTAAAAGTGAATGTTAATGGGGTTTTGTCTGTTGGTTCAAACTTAAAAATGGGCGTTCCCCAGGGATAAATTTTGGGACCTTTCCTGTTTTTGGTTTATATTAATGATTTCCCATTTATGCTCAGGGACTTATGCGAAATAATATTATTTGCTAATGACACCTCATTGTTATTCAAACTAGACAGAAAATATCTAGATATTACTTTAACAGAATCCTAACAGATGTCTCGAAATAATTTACTACCTGCCAATAGTTTACTACCGAATACACAAAAAATCAAATGTATTAAATTAGTTAAAGCCAGTATTCTTGGTTTAACAGTAGATAACAAGTTAAAGTGGGCGAACCATATCGGGGCATTGGCTAGTAAGCTCGGTTCCACGGTATGTGTAATTAGACGCATTAGGAAAATGACGGATGTGGATACGGCAAGGCTGGTGTACTTTGCATATTTTCACAGTCTAATGTCCTACGGCCTTCTGTTGTGGATCAACGGCGTATATTAACTCCATTTTTATTTTACAAAAAATAGCAATACGTGCCGTCTACAGTACTAATGCACGACAATCACTTAAAGATCATTTTAAAGACATTGATGTCCTCACCTTGTCGTCCTTATACATCTTTGAAATTATTATGTATACGAGGAAAAATATAGATATGTTTAAAAAGAAAGGCGATATTAATAGTATGGAAACCCGAGGTCGTGATAAATTGGTTATTCCAAAATTTAAATTACATAATTATGTCAAATGTTTAATTTTCAGGAACTGCATTCGTTTTTATAACAAAGTTTCTCAGGAAATTACTCAATTAACAGAGAATAAATTTAGATTGGTTATTAAACATACATTGATTCGACAATCATGCCATAAAATAAACGATTTCATTGAAGATAAAACAATAGTCTGGAAATGATCTTCTCTGCACATGCATTTACTGGCTTAATGAAAATATTGTATTTTAATAAACCTTTTGTAAAATGAAGTTGAAAAAATGATACCTGATTGAGTTTCTTGTCGGTTGTTCTCAGTGTCCAGGTTTTCTATTTGAACCGAACTAAAGTAGATTTGACGTTCAAAAATACCTTGTAATTGGGTATACTTGAATAAATTGTTTTGACTTTAACTTTGTAGGTAGAAACAGAATATCTGTTGAATTTAGTTGTGCTACAGATGCTAATAATTTACTAGTAAATGAGCTCTTAATATCTCACGAATTTAAAGCTTTTGTTCCTTCTCATGGCATTACTCCGATGGTATGTGTCAGGGGCATACCAGTTAAGTGATCAATGGATAAATTAGTTGACTCCATAATTCTGCCTAATGGATGCGGCATTGTTTTAAAAGCTAGGAGACTCAATCGTAAGATAGTTACTAATGGAAAAACCTCTTGGGTACTTACACAAACTGTGGTTTTGACTTTCCGTGATTAACTTCTCTCTAAACGCGTCTATTCTTTTCATATGTCTCTACCGGTAAAAGTCTATCAATTCCCTACCATACAATGTCTGAATTATATTGTTGTAGGTTTAGCCATATCAGCGTCCAACCAGCGATCCCAACCACGATATTATAAGTATGCTCTGTCACACACAGGTATAAATAATGTACTATTTTTTCATTTTTGTTCGTAATGTAAACAAACAAGAAATTAACCAATATTTCACTTTCGTTCGTCACTAATTCACCGTTTGCTGCTCCGGCGTGAGACAGTCTCCAGTTCTATGGGTTTTCTTTTGTTTAAAATAAACGAAATAGTTCATGTACACAGTGGTTTAACTTTATTATAAATTATCACAATACTGCACAATACAAAATCCGAATGACGACTGACCAAAACTACGCATCGAATTCAATAATGGAAACGTTTACAAACTACTCAGAGTATCAACTGAGCGCCTCTTTAATACAACTTGACATTTATTATCACACTTTAATTTAGCAATATACTTAATCACTAATTTAATAAAATATATTTAAATACATATTCAAACATATCTCTTATTAATGTATTATTAGTGTTATTATTACAATAGGATTACAGTTTTATACGTTAAAAAAAAGAGAACCTCATTAACATATAACAACCAGCCATTAGTCATTTAAGTTCCTTTTAATCATTTTACAATATTCTGACATATCTATTTATTTGGCTTGGTAACTAGCTTTACATTTATTTAAATTACGTTTATATATTTATCTCAGTACAAACCTTATGCTTGTTAATACTATATATACTTAATGTAATACTATGAGCCATATATTCATGATGTAGGTAGTTTACGACAACTCGGCCATCCGCAATCTAACGAGTGCCCTCGTTATCGCAAGCTACATTAATTAGACAACTTTGATTATTTTACAATAGAATTCACGAGCTAGTCCATGACCTTGAGTAGCTCTGTCTACAAATTGATCCATGACACTGATCATCACAAAAATTGTTCACCGCTAATCCATGACGTTGATTAGCGGGAATTCGTAAGCTAGTCCATGACCTTGACTAACTTTTGTCTACAGATTGATCCATGACACTGATCATAATTACCATCATTTACAACTAATTCATGACATTGATTGGCGAACATAGATATTAAGACTGATCCATGACATTGACCAGTTAACTAGTCTGCTTAATCTCAACATTCACAATTGTTAATAATTTTGTCGATCAATTCATTTTGACAGCAAGAAAAATCAATAAGTTCATGCACAAATAAACACATTATTTACATCTTTTCTTCACAAATATATATATTTATATATATTTTTTTTATTAGTATTTTTTTTATTATTCGAATCATGTGAGTAGCGAGATTTAGCTTTCAGCATCGCTAAGGGAAGACAATTCACTACAATCGGATGATGCAGGATCCTTGAATACTAACCAAGGAAATATTTTATCAATAGCTACGACAGCTTCATATTTTTTTAATCCCCTCGTGATAGGTGTGTCCTCTATCACAAACCGATCATTGGGGAGGATTTTCTTAATTCTATAGGGACCTTTACATTTCGGTTCGAGTTTCTTTGACTGCCCTTCTATACCTGTTACCGCACGTATAACTCTAACCAAATCACCAACTTTAAATTTCGGTACGGTCTTCCTACGCTTATCATACCGTTGTTTATCTTCTTTTTGTCTTTTTTTAATCCGTTCACTAGCTTCCGACCTGATTTCGTCTAACGGAATTTGTTTACGTGGTGTTTCATTAATTATGACATCACTAAGAAGGCCTTGTGAGGGATTAGAGATATTTACACCAAAAAGTAATTCTGTCGGAGTTTTCTTAGTGATAGCATGTACCGTAGTATTAATGCCTAACTGTATGTCTAGTAGATGTTCATCCCATATGCCATTCGGCTTGTCATGGTTCATGGCTCCAAGTGCGGCCAGAATAGTGCGGTTATAGCGCTCCACCTGGCCGTTCGCCCTGGGTGTTGCTACAGCATTGTAAATATGTTTAATACCCGTGTTTTTAATGAAATTCCTGAACGTACGACTAGTAAAGCTGGTTCCCTGGTCTGTAATTAATCTGGTGGGGGTGCCGAAATAACTGAAGTGTTCGCGAAATACCCTTATACTTGTGGCCGATTTCGTGTTGCGAACGGCTGACAGATTTACGTATTTCGTAAAGGCATCAACTATTACGAGAATATAAGTATTTCCACGCTTTGTCTTAATAAAGGGTCCTAAGTGATCGGCGTGAACTGTGTGGAATGGAATGTCTACTTTCGGTATTGGGTGGAGTTCTCCTACTTTACCACCACTCGGTAATTTGTGATGCGCGCACTCCAAGCACGCGGCTACATACTTTTTGACAAATCGTCTCATCTTAGGGAACCAGAACTTAGATTGGATCCTAGCTAGAGTTTTATCAAACCCAAAGTGGCCGATGTCGTCATGATTGGATTTTAGTATTTGCCACCTTGCCCCTCTTGGGACTACCCAACGAAAAGTGTCTTTATTTATAATGCGATAAACTCTGCTCTTAATTAGTTTATAGTTATTAAATATGTCTATTACTTCTTTTGTTTTGCCGTCGGTTAGAATTTCCGCTATCCTCTTAATTTCTTCATCTCCTTGCTGTACGGTTATTATCCAATCACTTGAGTTAACCGATAAAATATCTAGAATGCAATCATCCCCTTGTATGTCTTCGATGGCGCCTCTACTTAATGCATCAACGTGTACCATCTTTTCCCCGGGCCTATATTCTATCTCGCAGTCATACTCTAAGAACTGTAACCACCATCTAGCGATACGGGGAATCAAATCTCGCTTAACTAATGTGGACCGTATAGCGTTGCAGTCTGTTACGATTTTAAATTTAAGACCTAACAGATAGACTCTGAATTTACTAAGAGAGGCAATAATAGCCAAAGTCTCCAATTCAAAGGAGTGCATCTTCTGCTCCTCTGGAGTCGTTTGGCGACTGTAATAGGCAACCGTCCTTAAAAGCCCGTCCTTACCCTTCTGCATTAATATCCCCGCGATACCAAACTTGCATGCGTCAGTGTGAAGTTGTGTCTCAGCAGTAGGGTCATAAATCGTTAGTATGGGTCTTTCGACGAGATGAGACTTAAGTTTCGTAAACGAATCTAGCTCTTCTTCTCCCCATTTCCATATGGCATCCTTCCTTAGGAGAGTCGTCAAAGGGCGTGCGATTATTGCAAATCCCTTGACAAACCTCCTGAAGAAACCTGCTAATCCCAAAAATCTCCTGACTTCGTGAACGTTTTTCGGCATTGGAAACCGAGATATGGCATCGGTTTTCTGTAAACCAGGTTTTATGCCGTCCGTACTGACTTCATAACCCAGGTAATCTATACGATCACAAAAGAAGTTACACTTATTAAGTTTTAGTGTGAGGCCATTATCTCGTAATAATTTCAAAACTTCTTCTAATCGCATAATGCCTTCATCGAATGACTTAGCGGGAATCAATATATCATCCATATATACTAGCGCATAGTCACGTACTACTGATTTCTGAAGAATTTTATTCATTGTTCTTTGAAATACAGACGGAGCATTTACAAGTCCAAAGGGCATCCTATTGTACTCGTATTGCCCGTCGGGCGTAACAAAGGCAGTCTTCTCGCGAGACTCCTCACTGATAGCTATCTGGTAATATCCCGAGGCCAAATCAAGTGTTACAAACAGAGAACTACCTAATAATAAATCTAATTGGTCTTCAATTCTAGGAAGGGGGTAGTGTTCACGCTTGGTTTTAGCATTAAGAGCACGGTAGTCTACGCACAACCTTTTCTCGCCAGACTTCTTGTTTACTAGGACAATTGGGCTGGCGTAGGGCGAGTTCGATTCACGTATAATACCATGCTCAAGCATCTCTTGAACCATGCCCTTCACTTGTTGGCGCTCTATAAACGGTAATCGATACGGACGGTATACCACTGGAACCAAATCATTTAAATGAATTACCATTTCTGTTTCACTAGTAAAACCAAGATTTTCTAAATTAGACGAAAAGCAATTTCTGTAATTTTTAAGCAATAAAAACAATCGACTTTTTTGTTCACCCGTCAATTTGTCTCCTAAATGTAATGCCGATTCATCTATAATACCCTGATCATGTAATTCGACCTTATTTATTAACATATAATTATTTAAGGCACGACCACGTGTTATTAAATCTCCAGCGTTAAATGTTATCCGTTGAGAAGTGATATTTTGAATCAATAAGTAACCCCTCCCCTGCTTGAGTTCGTATTCGCCCGGTAATAAGTAATGTTCCTTATTTGTACAATGTCTTACACCACCGCTGACGTACACTCTACCATTATAATAGTCGCGACATTTTATTGGTATTACTTTCACTGTACTTTTTTCAATGTTAGTATTCATCGCACAAACAAGGGAACATTTTAATTGATTATTATTTACTTCCTTTTCAAATATCACATCGGATCCTGTTTTTATTATTTTTAGATCAGGCCGTTCTGTGAATGTATGACCTAATAATACAGAACAATTAATAAGGGTGTCTTCTACGATCAATAGTTCTACATCTTGTTCGACTATACCCTGAACTTCCACTGTGGCGATCGCTAAGCCTATAGGGCAATATGGTATGTTACCTAGCCCCCTTAACAAAGGTCCGTCAACTTTACACCAATTCAGTCCTAGGCTTCGTGCTACACTTAACTGAATTAGGGTCCCTTCACTCCCTAAATCAACAAGACAATCCAAAACTTGCTTATTATTAATTTTTATTGGCATCCTATACTTAATACTAGTTTTTCCAATCCCTTCTACCTGTAACACTGCTTTAGGTTTAATATCACTGGCGTTTGACTTTGCTTTAGAACAATCTGTCGCCGTATGACCACGCAAATTACAATTTGAACATATAACTTTTGGTTTCGGGCAACGAAAGAATGGATGACCTACCTCATTGCAATTGTAGCATACCATAGTGAGGCTACTATTTGGTTTCGATATGTTATTTGTCTTGAAATTGGTAGCATTACTGTTATCGTTACTATTTTGCGGGTTATTTTTCCTAGTCTTACTTGTACTATCCGTTACGCTTCTATCTTGCCCAGATTTAATAGTTTTAAAAAATTTTAGCAAGTGTTCCGGTTCGTTAAACTCAGCAGCTTGAGCTCCTAACCTTACGC
The DNA here is from genome assembly GCA_907165235.1 of Zeuzera pyrina. Lineage (NCBI taxonomy): Eukaryota > Metazoa > Arthropoda > Insecta > Lepidoptera > Cossidae > Zeuzera > Zeuzera pyrina. The sequence goes on from OU015639.1 coordinate 5,852,306, forward strand.
CCCTATCTTCGATACCAAAAATTAAGCAGTCCGCTGCCCGTCTACCCGAAATTTCACAACGATTTAGAAGATTCATTTTTGTATAATAATATAATTCGAGTGATTCACCAAAACGTACTCTTTTACTAAGCATTTCATGTAATAGTTCCGCATAATTAGTTCGAGACGGAAATGACTCCCTTAACTTAACTTTCCACTCCGACCATGAAAATAATACAGATGGCAAACCCTGGTACCACGTTTTGGCGACTCCCATAAGCTTTGGGAGTGCGTAATGAACTATGTGCCTATCATCCCAGTTGTATATCTGAGCACACTCCTCAATTTTATTTATCCAGACATCAACCGATTGTTCCTTACATAAGGGATCAAAATCAGGTAATACATTATTTAGAACAGGAAACTTATCATGACCTCCCATATTCTTTACATTGCTAATAAAATCAAAAAATTTTTCAAACATCAAATCTTGAGAATCTACCGACCTGCCACCGGGATTTACTCCCTGATCATGTTGTTCCTTGTAGCCAGGTTGTTGTGCTCCGCCCTCACGTAGTGGCGATGACCTCAACTGCGAACGCCTCGGCTGGCGGGAGCGGGAGCGGGAGCGTCTTGACGAGGCCCTGCATCTGGATCTCGAACGGCGTGGTGGTGTCCTCCATCGAACTGAATCACGTGATCTCGATCGCTTCTCACTCGCTCGTGATCGTCTTGTTCTGGTGTGCCTCAGCTTAGAGCGACTGCGGCGCTCTCGATGTTCACTTCTGGATCGGGAACGTCTGCGCCCCCGTGACCCACCACCTACCGGTTCTTCCATCCGGATTTCCCGTCGACAAGGCGTGTCGTGGCGTCCGCCACGTGGCAAATATGGCGGTGTTGCAGCCTTAGAGTTTGCAGAATTGCGATTATCTTTATTCATCGTAAGCAGTATAACACTTTTCTTCCTTGATTTGTGTGCGTGGGTTGCACAAATATATCAATATCGGTGTTATCCCACTTCTGAACTGAGACAGTCTCCAGTTCTATGGGTTTTCTTTTGTTTAAAATAAACGAAATAGTTCATGTACACAGTGGTTTAACTTTATTATAAATTATCACAATACTGCACAATACAAAATCCGAATGACGACTGACCAAAACTACGCATCGAATTCAATAATGGAAACGTTTACAAACTACTCAGAGTATCAACTGAGCGCCTCTTTAATACAACTTGACATTTATTATCACACTTTAATTTAGCAATATACTTAATCACTAATTTAATAAAATATATTTAAATACATATTCAAACATATCTCTTATTAATGTATTATTAGTGTTATTATTACAATAGGATTACAGTTTTATACGTTAAAAAAAAGAGAACCTCATTAACATATAACAACCAGCCATTAGTCATTTAAGTTCCTTTTAATCATTTTACAATATTCTGACATATCTATTTATTTGGCTTGGTAACTAGCTTTACATTTATTTAAATTACGTTTATATATTTATCTCAGTACAAACCTTATGCTTGTTAATACTATATATACTTAATGTAATACTATGAGCCATATATTCATGATGTAGGTAGTTTACGACAGGCGTATAACACGTAGCTCTCTAATAACACTGCTTTTCTGTTATATGAAATATGCACATATAACACTAATATTAACCAATATAAGACTGCTAAAATGGCCATCCACAATGCGCTGTTGGTGCCAACTCTGTTGTACGGTAGTGAGGCCTGGATATGCCCGAAATCGAGTGAAAGTATGATAAATGCTGTGGAGATGCGGTCTCTCAAAAATATGTGCGGTGTCACGCTTGCGGACAGGATAAACAATGATGAGATACACAGTATGACAGGGTTGCACAACAGAGTTATTGTAAAAATGAAAAAAGGAATGCTCAGATGGTTCGGGCACATGGAAAGAATGAGTGATGAAAGACTGACGAAGAAAATATACAGAGCGAAAGTGAGTGGTAAAAGAAGCCAAGGAAGACCAAGGCTGACTTATGAAGATCAAATAGCCAGAGTGTTAGCAGACGGAAATGTCATGCCAGTAAGACATGAACGGCTGTTACATCTGTCTCTAGACACCCCCTGCAAAGAGGACTGTTAGTAACATCAATATTAAAAAGATGTTTGGTATAAGGTCCATGACCTGTTAGAGCACCCGCTATGGTACGGAGCTTTGCTCTCATTAAACCTAGTAGGTATCGTGCCAGCTGGGGGTTTACCTTAGGTAACGTCTGTTTGCTTGCCTACATTCATGGGTGCTCGTCCAAAGTATGCCCCGTTTAGCCTTCGCTTATTCACGCACTTTCGTGCGTAACCAACCGTAGGGTAACGGTACTAGGGATTCCGGGCCAGCTATAACTAAACTGGATCCTCTCCTAGCTAATTCATCTGCTGCATCATTGCCGCGTGAATAACTGTGTCCCTTGATCCACTGGAGAGTTACTGTGTTGTTTTCACAAACTCTCATCAGTAGTTGATGACACTCATATATTAGACTTGATACAATAGTGTTACTTTTCAAGGCTTGTAACGCTGCCATACTGTCAGAGAGTATCCGAATAGGAAAACCCTTCACCTCTCTGATTGCAATTGCCTTTGCCGCTAGGATAATGGCTACACATTCCGCTTGAAATACTGTATTGTATGGTCCAAGCGGCATGTATTCTTGGATGCTTAAGTCATCCGAGAAGACGCCAGCTCCAGTGCCTGTCTCCGTTTTGGAGCCATCAGTGTAGATTTGGAGTTTCCTGCTAGAGGTAGCCCCTTTCTCCTCATGAAGCTGTATTTTATATTTCTTATCAAAATGGAGGGCAGTTGCCCTCCATTAAAATAATCCTTAGTACGCAATCAGTTTTGTACTAATGCTGATATATCAACTTAGTTTGATAATATTTGTTGTTTGTTTCATAAGTAGGTATGTATTGAGTATGTATAAAAATCGGAAATACGTACTATTGTTCAGTCGTTTATTCTCATCATGAAAATTATCGTCGTTTTGAGGTTACTGACAATCTTTATTGGTTATTTTATTAACTTGAAAGAGTCTATTTAATTTGCTTGCTCTTCCTAGAAAGTAAATTGGAGATTAAAAAACCTCGAGGCAAAAAAACAATAAATGTACTCTTAGAAAGCGATTAATTATTAAGTTTCACTATATCCGCCCTCTAGAAGATTAACACTTTAATAATGAAGTTGCTAATTAATAATACCGAGACCGCTAAGATTATATTATTTTTATAACTGTCTGTGTCCCCCGAACGCATTCATTATTTCAAATCAGTTCATCCGTTCAGAAGCTACGGTACCACAGACAAACACTCAAGCAGACACACAGACAGACAAACAACGACTTCAAACTGACACTCTCCTTTAGCTTCAGAACTTAAAATACCTAGTACTTCAAATGAAAAATGCAATATTTATTTCAGCATAGCTGTGCTCAGCTGCCGCTGTAGTTTCATATCAAGACAGGAAAAAAAATTCCCTGATGACATTCTGTTCGGTGCCTCCACATCGTCGTATCAAATAGAAGGTGCATGGGATTCCAACGGTATTGTCTCAACGACTTTTTTCTGAAGTTATCTATACTTCTATAAAGCTTCTATAATTATAAAGAGAGGGAGAGCGGATTTTGTTTTGCTTATATGGTATATGGAGGCTGGAAGTAATCTCCAGAATCATTGCACCTATTCGAAAAATTCCTTCAGTATTTGAAAGGTACATTATTCCAGATGGATCATAGGCTATCTATTATGTATTCAACCCGGGCGGAACCGGGACAGACCGCTAGTGTTTGAATAATAGCCTGTTGCGGCCAGCGTGTGTCGAATGGACAATAGTTTGCATTTTATTTTTAATAGGCGTTTTGAATTGTTAAGTCTTCGATCTACCTGCAGTGTTTTTATTATTACTCTATTCTATTGAACTACGTTGTACCACGTTGTACGGTTTACGAATAATTGCATTTAATTGATATTAAACTGTTATTGGAAGTATATTATGTATAATTTATGAGCTCCGAGTGTCCGACAAAACATAGCCATTATTTTTTTTAACATTTGGTCAAATGCGAGTTTGGTTTGACTTGCGTACAAAGGATTCCGTATTATATTTTATAGTTTGATAAAATTAATTTTTAGAAATCTATGTGACTTTCATTAGGACAAACATTAGTGCACATAGAACCAGTTTATTACCGAGACTAAAGCATAATATGTAGATCGGGTGAGTCGCCCACTTAAGTGCCAGCACTCGGATGTTCGAGTTGCTCTCGAATGCTCTCTAACAGAGGAGCTACACTAGCCCTCTGTCAAACAGCTGTAATATTTTCCACAATGAGAGAATATCCGCAAGGAGGCGTTCTGTCACCCTTCTATAGACCCAGTGATACAAGGTCGTGATATTATGACCCGCATAATCACTTACATAAAATAATCAAATAAAAAAGAACCTAAAAACACGGGAAATTAACTTCGTTTATTATTATTATATTACCTTTGATTTGGCTTGACGCTGTCGCAGCAGGCATCAGTTCGTGTCCGGCACAGATTTTATAACATCTACACCCAATACTATAATTAATACTTATTAAAGTTTCTACCACATGGTTTCTACACACTATTCCTGTACACGTGTTTTTAAATATTTTATAATACAAAAGGAAAGTTAAAAAGTTTAAAAAAATATCCACAAAATTACCTAAACTACATTTACTATCACCATCGTATTCACGGCATTCATATAGTTTTGTTTAAACATGTTTTTGACGAAGATAATGGAAGTATGTATCAAACCGTCTAAAATATACTTACTACTGTAATATTCATACTTAGTCTGTTTTCAGACAAATCGGAAAACATTTGGGACTACATTACGCACAATAAACCACAAGAGATCAAAGCAGCGGCGACATCGCAGCAGATTCCTACCACAACTACAAGCGATATGTCGAAATGATGAGAGAGTTAGGTTTGGATATATACCGGTTCTCTTTATCTTGAACAAGAATCCTGCCCACTGGTTATGCCAATAGAGTCAACGAAGCAGGCATCGCATTCTACAAAAACTACATCGATGAAATGTTAAAATATAACATTATTCCTGTCGTAACATTATTTCATTGGGATTTGCCTCAAAACCTTCAAGAGCTAGGTGGTTTCGCTAACCCGTTGATGGCGGAATGGTTCGAGGATTACGCTGGTGTGGCTTACCAATTATTTGGAGATAAAGTCAAACATTGGATTACGATAAACGAGCCAAGAGAAATATTTATTTCGGATACGGAGCGACCTTAACGGCACCGCAGTTGAATTCTACGGCATTTGGGACTTATATTTGCGCGAAAAATCTTCTGATGGCTCATGCTAGGGCCTACCACGCGTATAATAATGATTTTAAGGCTGTACAGGGGGTGTCTGTGGTATTAGTATCCATACCGTTTGGTTCAGTCCAGACATGGATTCTAAAGAAGATAGACTCGCAACTGAAATTATGAGACAAGGAGAAGTAAGTGATTTTAGTTTTATTCAAATTGTTATAACTCTTATGTTAGAATAATATGAATGTTCCTGTTAGACTACAGAAAGAGTTAAAAATATCCAAGGAAAGTTAGTATTAGTATGGACATACGCGTTGTAGGTCTATCTATCTATATTTCTATACTTCTTTACTAATATTACAAAGAGGTAAACTTTGTTTGTATGTAATGGATTAACTCAAAAACTACTCAACCGATTTCAAAAATTCTTTCAGCTATAGGAAGCTACATTATCAGCGAGTAACATTGGCTGTATTTTATTATCACAAAATTTCTACTTGTGTGAAGCCGGGGCTGCTAGTATTTTGTATATTCATTTAAATTAAACCTCATCATCAGGCTTCCACAATCTGTTTGGTTAATGTGCGGAGTGTATTATAGGCCAAACGTTCTAATTACTCGAAATAGATCAAAGAGGACATAAATCGTATTATAAATTTTTACTATCATATGTTATTAAAATATATATTATTTTGTTATATTATATAAAAGCCATTACTAACGCTTAGTTTTAATAAGTAAAAGTATATAGCAGGGGTGGCAAGCTCCCTGATAGTCCGAGCCATTTTTCAAAATTTGAAATTTTTCGCGAGCCGCAATTAAATACATATGTAGTGAATGATGTTGGTAAACATTTAAGTAATTATAATTATTTTCAGGATAAAAGAAGCTAAAAGTGAATCTATCTGTTACACAATTACGTGTATCAATTAGTTCTATGAGCCATTGTTCTCCTTGTAGGAGGAGGTATTCAATATGAATGCTACAAATTTATAGAATGTATCCTCTGGGATAATAATACGTAATAATACGTATTTCTTTCCCTTGGACCACCATACTTGATCATCTCAGCAGTAATCTCAATATTATCCGCAGCCTTTTAACATTTCCGACTTCTTAGCACTTTCTCAATCTCTTTCATACTAATGACTTCCTCTAGTTCCTGACCCGAGTGTGTCGATTCGTTAGGACCGCTCTGTGTCAGAGACAGAGTCGTACAGTCGACACTCTCATACAGTTAGTTATCTATAATAATCACTCCATCGCTGCGGAATATCTTTTTTATCTGTTAGCAGATGATGTTCTTTCGAACGCACTTTATTCATTCTGCAAGGTGTCGGACCACTTCGGTACTTACATATTTCCTTCCAAAATAATTTCGAATTTTCCTCGAAGTAGTCCGACATCTTGTCTTCATCTAACACTCTACATCTTTCACACTTCCCCTTTCACTAGTGCTTTCGTTTTTGCATCTGCAGCTTATATTTGTCTTTCACCAAATTCTTCATATCACAGTCATTTTTAGTAGCAAGATAGTCTCGTTATTCTTTCTTCTTCTTATACACAGAGTCTTTCACCTTATCATCCCTCCACACATCACGCTTTTTACCATTCCCAATAATATTCGTTCCACACACTGCTTTCGCAGCCTCGATCATACTATCTCTAAGATTCTGGCAACATTTTTCAACATCCTCGCTGGTCACTTTCAATCTGTCGTCAATCTTACCGGATAATACCCTTTCATATTAGTTTCTGGTGGTCGCATCTTGCATACAGTCCTGGTGGTGATTCATGTTGCAATTATTAAAGAACTAAAATCCTCAAGAGAGGTATACGATTGCAATGATATTGTGCTAAACATTAAGAAAATAAGTAAAAGTATGAAGAAAATATGTAAAAGTATGGGACTCGATATGATTAAATTCAGCAATGACACTAAAATGGCATGTCCAAAAGATATCAATACATGGTATTTAAAAATAATACTACAGTTCTTATGCGGAACTTAAGTATATTAAATTGTTGTGGTAGCTAAAATTCATAATTATTTAGTCAATCCAATACACTGCAATTTGAATTACAGTTTCTTGTCATAACAATGTTCGAAGAAATCCTTAGGGCGTGTCCTGACCACACAAGTTTATTGTAATATGTTTATAATAAAGTATGTATTTTTAATAAATTGTACAAGGCTGAACAGAAAATAAAATTATCTATTATATAAGTTTAACACATAGTTATTTAATTGATAAATTAATACCCAAAACAGCAAAAGAATGATAAAAACTTTAACATTTTTTATCTTAAATTCATGTTTTGTGAGATACAGTGTATTGGATTTATACGTCAGAGGAGGACAATAAAATATTCCTTAAAATTTATCTTTTCAATATAAAATGTACTTTATTCTAAGACTAGCAAACCCGGCCCGTATCACTGGGCGTTAGTTGAAGTTAAAATAAATTAAACAGTTTTTATAATTATTTTGATACTGCAAAAAAAACACAAAAAAAAATTCTACTGATCCGATCGCTACCCAAACTTTACAGGAACTAGGCCAATCTAAAGATTCCTTGAAAATTTCATCGAAATCGATCCCGCCGGTTCGGAGTCCATAAGGAACATACACACACACACGCACAGACACGCACACGCACACGCACACTCACACGCGCACGCACACACACACACACACAGACACACACACACACACACACAGACACACCCACACCCCCACCTCGGCCTCTGCTTACTTCGATCTTCTTGTGACAGTTATTAGCCACAAATAAGACACTATAGAAATAATGTATTATGAATTTATGAAGGACCGTGAAGCTTAGCGATCCCTCCTCTCGACTACCCCGTTAAGGATACAGCGTGAGGAAATGTATGTATGTATGTAAATATACAGTTACATAATAATTTCATTATAATATTCAAATTCACTACGAAAGTGTTACAATGCCTCATTTTTTAACGATTAGGTCGTATGTACACTAACTACATATATACAATTATTGTGAAGTGTCCCCTATTTACATTATAACTGGTAAATCCATGAGGTAAATCTGAAAACAAAATATTTTCATAGGAACAATGTATTTTTATACCACTTTATCTCCTTAGTTGATAAAGAAAAACTGCAACACTTGTTTACACGTTTAAAAAAAAATGTCTCGAAAATTTAAATGTGATTTTTACGTAAGTGACCTCAAAAACGTTTTTTCATACAACAATTTTCTACCTTGTTCACGCCTTTATGGGATGATTTTCCAGAAATTCTTCCTTAGTAAACGCTCAATAAGTACTTAGTTACCTTTATCGGTTTATTGAAGTCAGTCGCTAAAGAATACGATCCTTTTTAATAACTGGGGTGTAGCTGGTGGCCATTCCATTACGCAATTACGATAAGGGTCGGTAAAGTCATCGAAGGGGGTTATTCACAAACGTCGGAAACTTTCCGTGGCGGAAAGGCCGATCGTCGAAAAGCATAAATTCAATCTTGGACGGCTTGGATTTGTGAATACGACTATATATGATAAGATATATATATAAATATACCTACTATAAACAAAATACGATTTCGGATTTGTGAATCGCGTATAGACTAAATCATCGAAAAGTTTCCTGTCGGATACGGAAGGTTGAGTTTCCAATGTTTGTAAATAGCCCGCGAGGTCTGAAAATAAGTGTTCAAATCTATGTGAAAATTTCGCTACGATAAATGTAGAATAAAATCTGATTATCTACCAACGACATTGGCGATCCATTAAAGTCACGAAGTATGAAAGTACACAATATACATTATGTTATAGTACACATACCTAGCCTAGCTACTTTAGCTATTATTTCCTCCTAATCTGTAAAACGATATCCATATTGATCATAATAGACGTGACACTACTCAAGAAAAACTATTTTCAAGTGTGAGATGTGTTGCTATACACGTTTAGCAAAAAATGTGTATGATAAGTGATAAGACAAATCAAAGGATAACACATCTAAACTTGAATACAATATATTCAATTTCAAACCTTTTTCCGTAAAATTTACCACAAAAATAAGACAATAGTGACTTACGAAGGACTCATTTCTTTTGATCATTAAATAATTAAAAGAAACTGGAGCTTGCCTAGAGGTAGTTCAATTTTGCACAATTTAATGAAATAGCATACATTATAATTAACATACCTTCACCTCGTATCCTTAATGGGGTAGTCAATCAAAGAGGATGGAGCGCCAAGCATCGCGATCTTAACATAGTTCTATTTTCTCCTCAAATCTCGTCATTTTCCTTAGAAACGTTCGCCTTGGTACGTGAGTGTTTTTGACATTTCTTTCAGCTAAAACTTTGGCTACTAGACCATCATAAGTCAATGTTGGTCTTCCTTGGCTTCTGCTGCAACTCACTTTTGCTCTGTAGATTTCCTTCGTCAATCTTTCATCACTCATTCTTTCCATGTGTTCGAATCATCAAAGCATTCTTTTGTTAATTTTTACAATAACACCGTCGTGTAATCTTGTCATACTGCGTATCTCTTCATTAATTGTCTTGTTCGTGAGGGTTAGTAAGCTACACTACAGAGAGCTACACATATTTCTAAGAGATCGCATTTCTACTGTGTTTCGCATGATTTCCGAAGTCTTTCTACCGTAGAATAAAGTTGACGCCAACATCACATTGTAGATCGCCATTTTGGCGGATATATTGACGACCAAGTCATATCTTCCGTCTCTCGGAAACGCACTCTCCATATATTGATATATACAGTTTCGTTCATTTGTTCTAGACATTTTCCATTTACCGATATTTCACACTTCATCTCTACATCTTCTCTTTCCAATACCAGAACCTTAGTTTTGATCATACTTAAATTCAATGCTTTTACTTTACATTCATCTTTTACTTCACATTCATCTTTTATGCACGTGACTAGAGTCTGCAACTCTGTTTTTAATGGTATTATAAAAACGCAGCATCGTCAGCACATAAAATACAGTTTACTACTGTGCCATACTGTGTGGAGGCAATTGTCCAACTACAAGACGAATAGCCTGGTAGACATCGCGAATCCCTACTTAATGCTCGAACAGACTTGTAACTAACGTCGAAATGTCACCATCTACTCTTACGCAGGCTCCGTGTCTGTGACCACGATATAACGCACAGTAAAGGGCTTTCGCGCCATATTTAATCAGAAAACACCACAATTTCTTTGCACTACTCTATCGAATGCTTTCTCCACAGAAGCGCAGATATCTTCCCACTACCATAGCGAGCGATAAAATCTTACCCAAACCCTACCGTTCCTAAAACCACCTTGTGCCTTTCACTAATATCTTTCAGAAATGCCTTTCATACGTTTGTCGCTATCTGAATACACTTTACTTGCTAAGCTGACTAATCTGATGGCTCTATAGCATGCATAGTTTAAATGGGAGCTTTTCCTTTTGTATAATGTTCCTTCTGCCAGCAAAGGTCGCACAGTTTAGAATAGATATCTCAGACTCTAGAATCTAGAACCACCATACTTGATCATCTTAGCAGTCACATCATCATTTCCCGAAGCTTTCCACATTTCAAATTTTATCGATTTCTCAATCTCTCTTATACTAACGACTTCCTCCAGTCCCTGACCCAAGTGTGGCAATTCCCTATCTCAGTATCAGTGACAGAATCTCCACCATTATACAGTTCTCTATAGTATTTACTCCGTCGCTTCAGTACGTCTTTTTTGTTATTAGCAGACGTTTTCCTTTTGAACGTATTTTATTTATTCTCCAATGTGTTGGACCATTTCGGTACTTAAATACTTCTTATTAAAATAGTTTGGAGTTTGTCTCCAAGTTATTCGACACATTGTTATCTTCTAACGCCCTACAATTTTACATTTCTCTTTCACTGGTGCTTTAGTTTCTGCTTTCTGCAGCTGCTTATATCTCTGTCATAAAATCTCTCATACCACAGCTATTTTTGGTAGTAGGGTAGTCTCGCCATGCTTTCTTCTTTTTGTACGCAAACTCTTTCACCTCATCATCCAACCCCACATCAGGCTTTTTGCCGTTCCTAATCTTATTCATTCCACACACTTTTTTCGCTGCTTGAATCATACTATCCCTAAGGTTCTGCCACCATTCTTGTCCTTCTTCTACATCTTTCTACTTTACATCTACATCCTTGCCCATTACTATTCACCTATAGTTATGCTTACCGGACACTATCTTTTCATATTTATTCCTGGTGACCGCATCTTGCAGTTTCCAGTTCTTGATGCGACGGACCACTGTAGTTTTGTACGCTACGCGACAACTTGTGATACTCCTGAGCCCAATGCTATACCTCCACCGGGCAAGTCTACAAGATCACCGCCCTTTCGTTTCGTTTCACTCAAGCATAACACATTCAATCTTCTCCCTTCCATAAAATTTGTCAATTAATTTATCTTCTCTTCAATCCTATTTCTCACATTCACGCAAACATACTCTGCACTCCACTTCGTGTTCAGCGTGTTGGAAGAGGAATTGCAGCCCTTAAAAGGGCTGGCAGGGTTAGTGATGAATACGCTTCCTCAATAGATCCGATAAGTAAATATTTATGGGGTCAATAGAGTACAACATGTGACCCAAATAAGAATCAATTATTTTTTTAATAAAGTTTATTACTTCAAAAATATGCCTGCATTAATATTTTTGATTATAATTTCTTTTTGAGTAAGAAATTGATTTTTAAAAAGTGCAAAAAAATTGTGGGAAATTCAAATATTTGAAACGCGACGCCATCGGTCAGAGCGAATGTGACGTTAAAGTCTATGACAACTGTCACCGAGAGAGTAGTTGTTAGGTGTTTGCTTTTGAGTGTTTGCGATTTAGTCAATTTTATTGTGATTTCATTGCACATTTAGAAGTACAAACACCTACGTTTTTTTTGTAAGAAATAATGCGATATCTCCACTTGTTTGTTTGTTGTTATAGACTATGACGTCACACCAAGCGCGCCAAAATGGTGAGCGTTTAATGTGCCCGTGTCGGTTGGCTATTTTTAACTTTTTTTTCAACTACTTTAAGTTATTTTTTTGGCGTTGAATATTTTTTTACTATTATATAGCGATAAAAAAATACATGCATATTCCCTATTGGGGAAGCGTGCTCCATGTCTCCATGTTTTGGAAATTCTAAAATATTATTTAGTCTTCAGTCTATTAACAGACGTTGCAATAAACCTTAAACATAGAGTCGAAGGTCTTTGGGCTGAGTAAAAATTAATAGTGTAGCCAATATATAAATTAAAAAACTTTACTAGCAATTCATCTTCATCTAGTAGGTATCGTGGGGTATAAATAAATCATTTTATTCGCTTTTCTGGATCAAGCTCTACGAGTTCTCTCCCAAAGCATCCGGCAAAGCTATATCACCAGTTTTACACGTTAATAGTTCGTAAGTCAGTAACCTTGCAAGTCAATTTTTTCTCGTGTAAACAACTTGACAAGAAACAAGTCGTAAATCGTCACTTTAGTCGTTTAGTCGACTTGCTGATTACCGAGCTGTTTACACGGTGTAAGTTACTTCGCAACTTCTAACGTCTAAGCCTTATAATTAAATTTTAAAAAATAAAAGTCAACTAAAGTTATGCGTCTAAACAGCTGGATACGTAGCAAGTAAGTTTTATATTAGTCGGTAAAAATAGAATGAAATCGGGTCTTTAATAGTTTCCAAGTGGACAATCTTACTGTCTACTTACCGACTTCTTTACTTGCATAACGTGTAGTACACCAGGTATAATAGTTCCATGCGGCTTGGCAAAATGTAGAAACAGAATATATCACACAAAGGGCCGTAGCGACCAAGGCCTCATGTTACGGCCTAAACAATATTTTAGGTACTAGCTAGCGAGCTCGCACTTCTTGGTAAGCTTGCGTTTCGGCAAGTGTCGCAGTTATTAATTATTTGTATCCAACGAACTGTAGGCAAGAGATCGACCGACTGTACGATTATTCGCAGCAAGGCGACACAACTATAATTACTTAATTCATAATAATTTGACACTATCTAGTCAATTGTAACCGTATATAAGGGTCGCATTATGTTGGGTTATGAGGAAGGGCGTCGCCAGCTTATGACTAAGGGGGGGGGGGGGGGGGCAATGGGGCAATATTATGGTGGATAAAAAATAAGAACGCCGAGAGCATGAAGCGTTACGCTTTGGAAGTCTTTGCCTCGATGACGATTGTAATAAGAACGGTTCTAATATCAATGTATAAAACTTCACTAAGCCCTCGACATCACAATAACTAAATCAAACTTTTAAACACAGTAATAATTATTTATTTTAACAATAATAATATTTAATTAAAACATAACCTGCGGGGATTTTTTGCAAAACTTTCAACCACTTTATCATTAAAGTTATTTAGGTTTTTATTTATTATAGCTCTGTGTACACTCATCATGGCCAGGCCATTAAGGCGATCTTCTGCCATGGTGCTTCTTAGCCATGTTTTTAGTCTTCTGAGGCTATTAAAGGATCGCTCACTGTTACAGGTCGTGCATGGTAAAGCGATCAAAATTTTCAATGCTTTTTCCGTTTCGGGAAAGAAGGAATTTGTTTCTTTTAGGACATCAACAACTGTTAGATTTGTTAGATTAAGCGTGCCACATTTGCTGCCAAAGTTCGATTTCATTCTTTATGTTCGGTAAATCATAAAACTGGGCAATAGATTCACAAGTTTGTTTCAGATTTTCAGTTGTCATCTTTTGTATCTGCGCCGGGTGTCACTTAGATAATGCGAATGATGGCGTGTTTTCTTCAGCAAAACGTACTTCAAGGGAGGTGATAATGAATCCAAGTATGGTATTACTAAAGACCTCTTCCAGTATTCTGAAGGGCTTTCTGCTGGATGATTGCTTCTATGACGTTGTTTCCCTTAATATGCGGCATTGATGTAATGTCCTCCTCCAGTCCGACTTTCTCCGCAACAGCAGTAGCTTCCTTTATAATTTCGTCTGTCACTTTTTCCGGATTTTCACGGTGGTTTTTAATTAAAAGTAAAATCCTTTTAACGTGTTCCGAGGCTTTGACCACGTCCAAAGCTACAGATTGGAGTACGTTGACAACGGGTTCCATCAAAGCCGAGTATTTGGCTACCAACATAATCCCGAGAATGAAAGAAATTCTGGAAGTAGCCGCATGCAGTTGGAAGGCACTTTTCCGAGTTGCACTATTTTCTTCCTGAGATAATGTTTGTAAGGCTTCCAGAATTACTGGATGATTTTCTTTAAAAACTCTGATGGTTTTGTGTTTCTCACTCCATCTTGTCTCGCAAAGTCTGGAAATATTAGTTATCAACTTCCTCCTCAAAACTGATTTCCGAAAAAAGTTTATAGTATCTTTGGTGGTTCCCATGGCATTTCTAATTTCAGGAAGTAAATTTAAATCATTGATAACTAGATTCAGTTTGTGGGACGAGCAATGAAAGTAGAGGGCTTTGGTGTACTTTTTGCGTAAGATCGCTTGTACCCCTCCGTCTTTTCCTGACATCGTTGAACAACCATCAAAACCAAAACCAACGCATTTATTTATATTCAGATCTTCTTTTGTCAAAAACTCATCTATGCTATGTGCAATCGATTTCGCATCCAAATCTTTTAGCTCAATGAATCCGACAAACATTTCTTGGACTTCCTGTGTTTCTTCATCAAAATATCGCATCCCAATCGATAGTTGTTTAGTGCCAGAAATATCAACGGGTTCGTCAGCTAGCACACTATATACTGCTGCTTCTTTCACTTTTTTCACAATATCAGCCTTAATAACGCTTCCACAAATACCAATAATTTCATTTTGAATATCCACTGAACGGTAGCTTGCATTCTTTTTCCCTTGCTCAATGTGTTTCTTTAAAATCAAATCTCCCGCGTCAATTCGCAGCCTGTATAAATCCTCGAGAACACCTTCACCATAATGTTTACCTCTCAGTGCTAAGTCGTGTGACCCGCAAAACGTAATGCAGGAAATAATAGATTTTATAATTTTGCGATTTTCTTCAATAATTCCCTGGGAATATTTGTTCAGTTGCAAATCGACAGGCACACCTTCGAGAAAAGATTTAGCAGCTTTCAATGCCTCCTTATGGAAGTGGGTTTCAATGTGCTTTTTGTAATGCTCGTGAATATCTTTGAACTTACAAAAGGGCCTTATAGTAAATGATCGCAATATGCCTCTAAATGAATTTGGATTTGGTGGGAACAACGTACAATATTTACAAAATGCTCCTTTTTGGCGCCTGGAATACACCAACTATGGAGAGTATGTATCCAACCAAGAATAATTAAATTTTCTCTTTAAATGTTTTGCATCTTCCGCAAAGTTATAGGTCGCGGAAGGGGACCAACAGTTTTCAATCAATTCCTTCTTCTTTTCGGTTGATAACATGTGTGCCCGTCCAACATATCGCCCGATATCATTTTCATTGCAGTCATCCATCAATGAATCAGGATTCGGCGCCAGATATCTAGAGGAACTTGGCCTAGGTAGTTCCTGCGGCTGAATATAACCTGTTGTGGTTGTGGTGACCGATGAAGACACATGCGATATTGTCGTTACTTTGTCCTGTTCATCGCTGTCGCTACTTGATCCATCAGTTTTTTTTGTTTCAAACTTCCTGCAAAACAATACGCTTTGATAAAACTTTATGTGATTAATTAAATTTTTACGGGAGAGCAGTTTTGTTCAATTACTTATAAATATTAAAATAAATACTCAGTTGTATTTCTTAGCTTTATTTATATCAAGGATCTGTTTTAATTTGTATTTAATTAAACCACAAATATAATTTATGTTTTGTTTTCATAATTAATTACTGAAAACGAAACCACTGTTTAGTTAACGTTGAATTCATAGAGATTGAATCAATAAACTCGTTTTTAATAAAATAATAGTTTTTCTTATACGTTTATTAACAAAAAGTACATACATATGTTAATATTTACAAAATTTAAAACTATACATTATCTTAACTAATAAACTTCCTCAAAGTTGCCGCTTAGAAAGCTGTCATTGCTCAAGGTACCTAGCAGACTGGCAGCATTGCCTCTTTGAATAGCCAAACTGATTCGTTGGCGGAAGAAGCTGCCAGCCCGGCGGTCTCCCGAAGCCTCGACCAGTCTCTTACAAATATCAGAAACCAGTCGATGGACTTCGGGGCCCCAGAGACCCAAAGTTTCGACTGCAAAGGGCGTAAATATAAAACTCTCAGAGAGAGTCGCATACTTACGCCGCTTCAAGTTCTCGGCAGTGCTGGCCGCGGCACCTGCTGACTTGGAAGTCGCCGGCACATGGGAAACAGCAAGTGTATCGACACAAGTGGCATCCCACACCAGCGATCTTCCAAGTTTCCAAGGAATGAGCGTCAAACCATCCGGTCTCCTGCCGTCGCTGCGCACAATACCTACAGGCTCTAAGACTGAAGGAACGCCAGCGGCGACAAGAGCCCGCCGAATGACGTCATTCAAGGCAGCATGTCGTGACATGCGGCCCGCACTACGTAAACAGGATAAACCGTGGTGACCTAGTACATCGACGAGATCACCACAGCGGCAACGGTGAAGAAGGTTAGTCCTGGCCCCCAGACGAAGGGATACTATGAGAGAAAGCGTGGTATTGTCGATTAAGGTTCCTAAGTTTTTTGAAGGTATTACCTTCAACCAGTGTCCTGACTCCTTCTCAGAAACAGCTAGGAGGCGAGACCGATCTTTTTCGGTACTACAAGAATCTAAAAGTTGTAAATGAACATTTTTGCATAGAGGCTCATCCCAGTGTTTTTGAGAAAAGGTCGAGGTAGGCAGGTTAGTACTCGGACAAACACTTAACCAAGCATTTCGAGCATCAGTCAAGCACGGCACCTCAACCGATCCTAAGGAAGGGCGAATAACAGATAGGAAAAGGTTTTCCGTGCTGTAGGCTGACGAAAGAAAAGCTGGCAGTGACACACTCGAGATTTTGCGTATGCCCAGGCCTCCATAACAGATGGGAAGCGAGGCTTGATTCCAGACCCTGTCATCAACAAAGGAGCAATTTAATATTTTAGATAATGTATTTTTTAGAATATTGTCTACAGATTTTAAAAGCGTTTGAAATTTAAAAAGCTGAGAACAGCGAAGAGCATATGTAAGTTTTGGAACGAAAAGGCAAAAGCGGACATTGAGGAGAGCCATGTGGGAATTAATTTTGAAAAGTTTGTCTGAAGACTGGCTAAATTTTTGTATTTGATCATTGATAAAGCAGGGTATGGAGTCATCTAAGACGGGAGCACCTAGGAGGTACAGCGATTCTTTTGACAAGACTTTAATACCTGGTGCCAGATTGTTAAATTTATTGATTATTTCATTTTTTGTAATAGTTGGAACAGAATCGGAAACAAAGAGTTCACATTTAGAAAAATTTAATTCTAAGCCAATATCTTTAAACCTTTGAATGAGGGTTTTAAGGTCTTCTAAAACAGTAATTGCTTTACCTCCTATTGTTCCGTCGTCAAGGTACCAAATATTAAATTTGGAATTTAAATTACAAATCGCAGGATGGATAGCCAGACTAAAAATAGCTGGTCCGAGAGGATCACCTTGTTGACAGCCAACTTCGGAATGTAATAATATATATATTTTATCGGTCTTTATATATTAATTTTGAAGGACTGCTGTAAGATTGCCAGAGGTAGGGATATATGTCCGGAACATGCTGCTTTATCTGTGTCAACAAGGTGGATCTATCAACAGGATTAAATGCATTTTTTATGTCTACTTTGAGGAGTACCTCACCTCCATCATGTGTCAAGAAAGCACGCGCCGCATGCACTGCCGCTTCACATCCTCTCTTTGAGCCCTACTTGTGTAGGACAAAAATGGTTTGATACGGTAGAGAGAATGTGACGGCAACAAATTTTGGAGGCAATGCGGCGTATAGTTGCACCTACGGCAATTGGCCTAACGCCACCGTCTTTTTTTTTCAGGGCACATAAATTGGCACCATACAGGATATCGGTTATCTCCGGGGGCACCTTACCAGCCAGCACAACGTTTATTAGAGCTGTTAAACTAGATCAGAGTGTCTTACCGGTATCACCGACAGAGCCTGTAATCAGATCTTTATAATGTTGTGGCGTTAAGCCATCGAGACCTCCCGCGGAACCGCTTTTAAAAGAATTTATTGCGGCAAGCACATCTTCCTCCGTAGATCGAGTCGACACATCATTTGGATGTGGGGGATCTGGCAGACAACAAGCCACAGAGGAAGAGGGATGCTTTGATCTGAGAGCAAAAAGAGTCTCGGCCGTATTCGGTGCCAAAACATCGCTGGAAAATAGCAAGTGGGCGGCACCTCTTAGATCGCCGTCGCTAATTTTTGTTTCTATTTTTGGAATACTGTCAGAATTGAAAGATTTATAAATGGGCCGAACATGAATGCTCGGAACTGAAGAGTTAGAGCACTTTTGTTTGTTTTTCTTAACATTTCCCTTCCACATAATCGATCCTTTCTTTCCACATCAAAAATATGCTAGATAAAATTAAAAATGATATTCTTAACGATTATTATACGTCTCTAGCTAGTATATCCGTTACCAAAGCTACTAGCTAAGACAAATAAAATAAAAATACTAGCTCCAAGTCCAATTTTAAAGCAGTACATAACTTACCAAAAAACTTTCTGATGTCCATTTTGATAAGATGATGAATGGAGACACACTCAGAAACTTCACAACTCAACACTGAGATCTTATTATTTAATAAATATAAATCAATATTGACTAACACAGGCAAGTTTAGCTTGTTTCGTTGATCGCTTACAATTAAAAAGTGACTCGCTTTTTTTTTTTTTTTTTGGTTTCTGAGAGGCGAAATGAAACCCCCGCGGGCTACCCAGCCGGACTCTACGCCGACTGGGGAGTGTCGGACTCGAACCGACTAAACAAAACCCCTCTTTGCTGTTAGCCCTAGTGGCTTTTACAGCGTCACAGGTCGCGTTGGGGCGAGCGCTGAAGGCGCCCTGCCAGATGGTCGACCGCCTGAGGGTTCCTCCAGCCGAGGGATGCCTCGTATGGAGGGCGGACCTCGGGCTCAAGGCGTCGCCGGGGAGCTTTCCGCACCTGCGTGCATCTTAACGGGCTTCCTATTCGGGTGAGGGCCGGGCCTCTAGCGAACCCGGCCGGCGAGACGGCTGAGGGCCGGATAGTGTGCCTAGTGTTCCGCGTGGCAGTTTACAATGTGGCTTAAGGCCCGCGTGTGTGCGTGTAGAGCTAAGTGATCGAGCTTCTAAACGTGAGACCCTACGGGTGTCGCGGGGGTCGTCCTCGCCTCCGCCGGTGGGGGCGGTGCGGTCGTAGTGTGTAGGTTGGCATGTTCGAGTTCGAACGTGTAATGTCGTCGTCGCTGTCGCCTAACACATGTCTAGGTCTACGATAGCGTTTGCGGACGCGGCGTTCGGGGGTGTACGATGACGCCCTGACCACTAAGGGATTCGGGTGTAAGGAAGAACGGTGAAAGAAGCGTTGGGACGCCTCTTTTAAATATTGAGTTATAGAGGGTAATTCTAGGTCGTAGTGCAGATCTACGTTGCGCACGTAAGGAGGGGCACAGGTAGCCCTGCGCATGAACCTATTCTGAATAACTTGGAGGGAGTTGATGTGAGAGCGCGCAGCGTGAGCGAATGCTACACTGGCGTACGTCATGATAGGCCTGACGCACGTCTTATATAAGGTAACTTTATGTCTGAGGGACATTTTGCTTTTAGCGCAAATGAGCATGTTGAGACGACCGAGGACGAACGCGGCGCGGTCGCGGACCGTTTTGATGTGTTGGCCGAAGGTCATGGCACTGTCAAGGGTGACTCCTAAGTATTTGACTTTCCTAGTCCAAGGGATATCCTGGCCGAAAAGTGTGATTGTTCTGAGAGTGTTAGCGCGGCGGGCGCGGCTGGTCGTCGTTCCCCTCGAGAAATACACGGCGGCGCTTTTCTCGGGGTTGACTTCGATTCTCCAAAGACGGAACCACTCGCCTAGGCTCGTGACCGCGACTTGGAGGAGTTGGGAGACTCTGAGGCGACTCCGGTCTGATGTGAACAGAGCGGTATCGTCCGCCAATAGGGCGAGCTCTACACCGGGGGTTTTGGGAACGTCGTTCGTGTAGAGCGAGTAGAGCGTGGGCGATAAAACGGAGCCCTGTGGGACGCCTGCCCTGATGGGGCGGGGAGAGGAGAGCACCCCTTCGACTCTATAGCGGAAGGAGCGGTCTGACAAAAAGTCCCGTACTATGCGTACGAGATCGTCAGGCACGCCGAGCCGGCGCAGCTTGTACACCAGCCCGGCGTGCCAGACTTTGTCGAACGCCTTCGCTACATCGAAGAAGAGGGCCCCCGTGCCTATAGTGCGACTCGGGCGGTTAAGGTCCTCCAGGATGTGTTCCGTGAGGCGGTGCACTTGTTGTATGCACGAGTGTTTGGCTCGAAAGCCAAATTGCTCGTCTATGAGGAGACCGGAGGTGTCAAAGTGGGCTTTGAGACGAGCCAGAAGGACCCGTTCGTAAATTTTCCCTAGCACGCTAAGGAGACTGATTGGGCGATAGCTATTGGGGCTACTGCGGGGTTTACCCGGTTTCGGGATTCCGATGACGATCGCTTCCTTCCAGGCGGCTGGAAAGACGCGGTTCGCCATGGCGGCATTGATAATGGCTGCTAAGAGCGCGAGAAGGCGCATCGAGAAAATTTTTACTACTCGGTTGGAGATGCCGTCTCTACCGGGGGCTTTTCTAGGTTTGAGAGCCTTGACAATGTCCTGAACTTCGTCAACCGTCGCGGGTCTGAGTTGGCAGGGGACGGTCGCGGGCTGTAGGGAGCCTACTTCGCGATTGACCATGTCTAAATGATTCTGATCTACAGGTTGAGAGCTAGGTGAGCATTGGGCCTCCAGAGTGTCGGCCAAGAGTTCGGCTTTATCTACATCGTCGAAAGCTGTCTGTCCGTTCGGTTTCGTCAGGGGCGGCATTGTTTGGAACATGTCCGATTTGAGAGATCGGGCCAACTTCCAGTAAGCCTGGTGCGTCGGCTCGATCTCTCGCATGAGATCGCTCCACCTGTTATCCCTAAGTTCGGAAATTCGGTATTTGACTTCGCGTTGGAGGGCGCGTAAGTTGCGTTTATTCGTTTCTGAGGGAAACGAGTCGTAAGCGCGGGTCGCGGCGTTCTTGGCTCTGATCAGCCGACGGATGTCTCCAGGGAGCTCCCAACGGCGGTCGTTCGCCGCCGGGACCTCACGGGAGCACGAGGAGACCGATTCGCGGATGTGGGCGGTGAGCGCGTCTATCGCCGCGGTCGCGTCCTCGGCGGAACGGATAACGTCCGGTATCGCGTTAAGCCGCGGCGAATTCTCAGAGTTTAGCGTTTCGTCTAAACTCTGCCAATCCGTCACGGTTTTTGTGAGCGTCCTAGTGTCTATCATAGGTCCTAGTTTTAGTAATACCGGCCTATGGTCAGAGTCTAACTCGTGTAACGCCTCTATTGAGTGCAGCGTTAGAGCTACGTTCTTTAGAAGCGCTATGTCGAGTACGTCCGGTCTGTGTGTTGTAACTCTGGGATAGTGGGTGGGCGTCATGGGGGCGATAACGTCAAAGTTAAGGACATCGGTTAGTTCGTCTAAAGCTCTGCCATTTCGCGAGGTGGTGTGCGAATTCCAGCGACGATGTTTAGCGTTGAGGTCGCCGGCGAGTATGACAGAGTCGTCTAAATTTAGGAGGGCCTCTAGATCGCTTCTAATTAGCGCTTTACCGGGAGGGAGATAAACTGACGCGAGTGTGACAGGCTCGTGCCCCGTGAGGGCCACCCGGCACACCGACGCCTCTATGTTGGTGAGGGCGGGCGTATCGATCGGAATGCAGTGCAGGGACCTTCTGTAGTAGATAACAGTGCCGCCTTTGGGGGCGGGCACCCTATCGTTTCGCACGATGTTAAGCCCGGAGAGGCCGGGGTCGCGATTTCTAGGTTTCAAAAAGGTTTCCTGCACTAGCATTATATCTATTTGGTGGTCTCGCGTAAACTCGTGAAGAAGATCGCGTTGCCTGCGGAGTCCGTCCGCGTTAAAAAATGAGATTGAGAGCCCGCGCGGTTTGATGCGCGCGGAGGGAGTTGTCTCGTGGGTGCCCGGTTTTATAACCTACGAGGGGGCGCCGTGAAGCGGCTTAGGCTGTCCAGAAGGGACGCGTGTTCGGCAAGTATGATGAGCCGTCCCATCCCGTCGCTACAGTCGCGGATTTTACGCGCGACTAATTTAATTTCGTTAAGGTTGATTTCCTTAACGAGGTCGGCGAGCATTCGGATGTCGCCGAGGAGATCGGACGCCGGCGCTGAAGGAGCCGGCGCCGCTGGACGCGTTTGAGGCGCGGGCCCCTTACGCCGCGGTTGTTGTGCTGGCGTCGGCGCTATGGTCTCTCGGGCCGGTAGAGCGCGCGCGGGCGCAGATTTGGTCGACGCTGAGGGCGCGGGTTTGTTCGGCGCTGAGGGCGCAGGTTGAGTTGGCGCGGAGGGCGCGGGTTGTGGCGGCGCAGAGGGCGCGAGTTGTGACGGCGCTGAGGGCGCGGGTTTGGCTGGCGCAGAGGGCGCGGGCCGTGTGGGTGCGGAGGTCGCGGTAGGGGCGGCCTTAGGTTGGGCTGGGTGCGCAGGGGGGCCGCGGCGTTGGCCCTGATGTGCTCCGCCGGCTCGGCGCGACTTACCCCCGCGGCGGCGACGGCGCGGAGCTCTCGGGCATCCGCGATAGTTCGCGGGATGTCCGAGCTCTCCGCACAGTACGCAACCGGGAGGGTCAGACGTCTCCGGCGTGCGGGAGCACTCGGGGGTGCCGTGGTCTCCGTGGCACTTGACGCACCTAGGCCGTGCGAAGCAGTTGCGGGCCGAGTGCCCGTACAATTGGCAGCGGTGGCATTGACCCACCGTGCCGCGCTTGTGCGGGGCCTCTACGGAGAGGCCGGAAATCCTACACACGGATTTTATCAGGAAAACGGCCTTTCCCTCGGGGGAGAGGTCGAGTACGACCAACACGAGGTCGAAGGCCTCCTTCGAGCGAGGCTTGTAAAGGCGGTGGACTTCACGCGCCGGGAGGTTTTGCGACTTAAGGTCGCCGAGAATGAGCTCTTCCGGGAGCTCCTTGGGGAGGCCGCGGATGACCACGCGAAGCTGGCGCTCCTCCGGGAGCGCATAAGTGTGGAAACCTATGCGCTCCGAGCGTAGGAGCGCTGTGAGCTCCCGATGGTCAGCCGGGGTGGGGACCTGCACCTTAATGCCCTGTGCAGTGTTGCGGGCGGAAACAAATTTGATGCGGCGCGCGTCTAAGGCCCGAGAGACCCTATCCCACGACGCTTTTTCTTGAATAAACACCGGCGGCGGTGTTTTGATTTTGTCGGCCTGAGGGGCCTGGGTGGCCTGTGAGGCAGGCGCTTTTTGTTCGGCCAGAGGGGCCGCGGGAGCTCCGGAGGCCTGAGGGGCCGCCTTCGTCGTTTTGGGGGGCGGGCTGGGCGTGTCGCCTTCCCTCGGGGAATTCGCCCGCTTCCTCTTGACCACTAAGCGCCAATCGGCGCTCTTAGTGGCCTCGTCCTCCGAAGAGGAGGGAAGCGCTATGTCCATTTATGCTATGTCCAGAGTCCGAAGCCTCCGTCGGGTCAGGGGAAGCGGGCGAATCGCTAGTGACTCGCTCTCAGCGGCTCACGTCTTTATATACCCAAACGAACATCATACTAGAATGTACGGTAACATTCTACCTGGTCTAGTAACTGCTACCAAATTCCAGAGAGTTCATTGAACAAGCGGCATCTAGCGTCGAGTAGCAGGACTAGGTTTTACAAGGATTGTAGTCGATTTATTCAACTGTAGGTGTTTCTTATGAACACTTACAGATGGCATTGTCCACAAAACCAATTAAAATTGTATGTTCGTAACAATAACTTCTACTTTATTTAGGTATGCCGCATACAAATTATACAAAACTAACGTGAATGCTGGTGAACGGCTGTCGTAGAAAGAAATGCAATGCACACACACACCATACCTACCTACATATTTTTACACTGTTTAATGGCCTTGCGTTTTGGCAAATCTGATATAGTCGTGATGAAAATGGCGGCGATTTTAAAAACGGATGTCAAAATCTTAATGTTATTCTGAATATTTCAATACTTTCTACAATATACATTAAACCTTGTGAATTTATTTAGGTTTTGTCATGCGATGCGGAATTTATTAATAGGTAAGGAAGTCAATTGCTCGCACTTTGGTCGCTTTGCGGCTAGCTACATTTGATCTCTAGGGGGGGCAACTGCCCCCCCCCCTGCCCCCCTTGGCGACGCCCTTGGTTATGAGGGATCTTTACCCTTCTCATAAGAAAATAAAAATAATAACCTTGTTTGCAAGAAGAACCACATTCATAAGGAAAGCATGTAAGTACTTGCATAAAATAACTTCAATTTCAACTAAAAACAAGATATAGAATGACGAATTGTTGTTTAAGTAGGTATACTTGACATGATGACATGTTAAGTATTTTATTGATTTGTTTATTTATATGACATATCAACTATATTGATAAGGAATGTTAGATATCGATCACAATTAAAGACGAGTACCTAGCATTGATACTTGGCAGGTGGTGTTTTGCTATGGATGTAATTTATATAATATTTACAAGCTTAAAACTAAATATTTTCTTATTATCTTCAATAATAGACATATTCAAAGCCGTTTAGAAAGCTGTCATTGCTTAGGGTGCTCAGCAAACTGGCAGCATTACCTTTTTAAGTAGCGAAAACTGATTCGCTGGTGGAAGAAGCTGCCAGGCCGACGGCCATACGAAGCCGCGACAAATCGCTCACAAACATTAGAAACTAGTAGATGGGCTTCGGGGCCTCAGAATTACAAAGCTTCGACTGCAAAGGACGTGAATAGAAAACTCTTAGAGAGGGACGTATACTTACGCAGTAGTACTTTACGTTAGTATCTGTGGTAGTACAGTGCAGTACAGTTACAGTGCAGGCCGCGGCACTGCTCAGTGCTGACCCGTAAGTCGCTGGGACATGGGAAACAGCAAATGTAGGTATCGACACAATAAGTAGCGTCCCACACCAATTTACTGTTATAAATAAGATATTTTCTGTTTGTGACATTACCATGGCATGTACAAAGTTACATACATTATTATTAGGAAAAATAACTAGCTAAGTTGCCAACCATCAAAATTTGTGCAGCAAATATCTATTTTAAGATTACAAACTTTATTTTGACAACCACTTGTGCTTGTGTACTCTTATCTCCGTTGAAGTACGTATTACGTATTATTTACAATATTACATAATGTTATATACGAAAATCTATGAGGAGTCTTCTTTCACCTTTAAAGGGATAACATGAAGATACGTACATACTAGTCCGTACATACGTAAATTACAAATTTACGTGCCACGGTGCCATATACATTGTAAATATTATATTTGGAAAAAAGACTAGGATAAGAAAAACTAATTATAATATGGTGTTACGCTGTCGTCATTATAAGGATGAGTGACGTTGAACTTAGAAACTGTAAAAGTGATTTCGATAAAGCATTATTGAATAAAAAGTTATAATTCAAGTCGCGAGCACAATATACAGGCAAGCTGATTCCATGTTAGATGCGCATTAACTTAGTGTTCCGTGATAATTTCGGACGCATTTTATTTTATTTCAATACTTTAACGTTAAATAAAAAACAAGAGGGTTCCGTATGATAAAATCATCGCATCAGCTATACTATGTTTCTCATAAAATCCCAAGAAAATAATAAAAAAACCGTCAGCAACATATCTTATTCTTACGTCATACTATTCTTCCGTACTTCTTACATTATAATACCGAGTGGTAGAGCCATGGTGCATTACAGCACGAATAGGGCCGGCTCGCCCGGTAAAATACTACCCTCTCACTGAATATTGGCGTGAAATAACAGTATCTATATTGCTGTTGTTTCGTGTGGTGAGTAAGAGTGCCGGTGACCCATCACCCCCTCCCCTCCTTTCTCTCTTTTTCCTATTTTCCTAAAGGTCGCCAACGCACCCGTGATTCGCCGGATGTTGCGGGTGTCCATGGGTAACGCTTGGTTACTCTTCGTCAGGTGACCCGCTTGCTCGTTTGCCCCTTTTTATAAATAAAAAAAAAACTTTGTAACAATTAACTTTGATATCTTTTTATTTGTTTTTATTTTTTTGATACGATAAACAAAAAATAATTTACAACGCAAATTATTGTGTTTTAATACTATTGTTGTAAATAAAGAAAAAAAATTAAAAATTTTTAAGACTATAAGAATACTTTCGTTTATATTTTTCTGTAAAATATAAGCGATGCCCTATATTCCATAATTATTTAAAATTTTAAGCTCAGTAGTTTCGGCGTGAGGGAGGAATGCTCAATTTTTGGACCTATGTTTGAAGAAATATATTTGTATTCCCCGTAACGAACCGATAATTTCACATGTCGTATGGTGCACAGTGCACTTGATAAATTTTTTTTTTCAATTTTCTAATTTAGCACCCAAAAAATTACCCGTACTCCGTGTTTTGATTGCCTAACACAGAGTAATAATAAAAAATGTTTTTTGTAAATCAGCGACAGATGGACAGTTACACGAGCTAGTGACCCTCATAATGGTTTCCCATTCATTCACACATATTCTTATTCATCGGATGTACCTACAGTATCTTAAAAAAATCAAAATCGGTTAGAAATACGCACTAATCACTTTTTGGTTTTCATTTCTTATTTTAAATTACCAGTTTACTTCTACGTGCCTGAATCAATTGATTTGATTTTGACTTTAGACTTTTCAAACTTTAATAATTACAAAAAAAGAAGGTTAGGTTACGTTAGGTTAGATATTCAAGTCAAATAGATTTAAAGACAACAGAATAAATAGACTGACATCTGACATACACAGAGAGACGGATAAACAAGCGGGCAGATGAATAGATAGACAGTGAACAGAGAGACGAGCATGACGAAATTCTAACGGTTCCTCGAAAATAAATTACACATTCAAAATTAAATCTAAAGGTCGGTCCACACAATAATGACTGCGCAGCGGGTTTGTGCAGTTGCACAAACTTTTGGTTATACTTATAAGATAGAAAAGTACACACACATTGGCGCAAGCTTCAAACTTGATGTCCACATGTTTTATTAGCACGAACTTAAGTCTGTGCAAGCACGCGCTGCTGCGAAGACATAAATCGATATTGTGTGGAAAGGCCGGTGCCTTTAAAGCCGTTTAAGTTTCATGAAAATCTGTGTTGATTAGAATCAATAAGAAACTATTAAGAGAAGGTAAAAGTAAAACTAATACAATAATAACCAACTAAGAGAATAAGAACAGAACCAACTAGAAAATATCAACATCATGTCGGTACACTAATCGGTGACAGGCTACGCATCCACCTTACACGTCGAAGGTCTTATGACCATCGAATCGCTTCTGTCCACTCTCAATGTAGAAAGGTGCAAAAATTTGGTTTTGTTCAACGTTATAAGTACCATTGAAATTTCAAGTCAATATCCAAGTCAAAACCCAATTTCAAGTCAATATCATTGGTAATTGAAATAAGCAGCCGTGGCAGATGGACGTACAGACAGAAGAAGTTCGAACCCACCACAAGTGTTTCCTTTTAACCATTTTGGTACAGAGAGATCTGAAATTAACAATGAAAGAACTTACATTTTCCGTAAGATTTTTGTTAAACAAAATACTTATTTATATATTTTTTGTAAAGTTTCCTATATTTTACTTTGACGTGATAAAAACACATGTTTTAGAAAGCCCATGCTACCTAAAAGATATAATTTATCTAAAAAACTGAAGGTGAAGATCTCGCTACGGAGAGATAAAATATTATGTATTATGTGCACGGATTATTTGCCTTGTTGTCGTGTAATGCGTCGATATGTCAAAATGAAAGCGGGCGGAGCAAGTTGAAATTCGCGGTGGCCGTCCGGCTCGGCCGATGCAAGCGTTAATCAATCTAAAGGTGATCGAGCCAACTTCTTTGATGGTAGAAGAAACTAGACCTGTGTGAATCGCTTATTTTCAAAGATTCGATCGTTCAAGTATTGATTTGAAAAAAGATTCAGTCAAATGATTCGATCAATCACTGATCCATTTATTGTATACAGATACAATCATGATTGTATTTTTGATTGAAATGAAAGATCGAACGATTGTGTGAGTTATCTTAACTTTTACGATTTCGACATTTTTTATAGTTATAATTATAATTTAGACGCATTTATAATATTTTTCGCTACCGCCGCACTCCGTCGCTGCTCCGCCGCAACGCAATCTGTGTGAAACGGGTCGATTAGTGTGCCGGTCCCAAGCCCGGATAAAGGAGGAGGGCAAGGAATCACAATGGATTATGATTTATGCATAATACATTGTGATTCGGTGGGGGGGGGGCAGATAATCCCTGACTAATTCAAACACACGTTCCTATCCATTTTTCCATCACATCCTCAATCCTAACCTAGGGATATCCCTCTCTACTGCACAGGGCATGGCGGCTGTGCAGGGAGTATCCATTTTCCATACCCCTAGGATCAAGGTGGGAGGGTTCGTGAGGTTCCACAGACTTCAGCTGTAGGCAGCGGGGGGTGGTGCGGAGAGGTCCACCGGTAGGGGGGAGGACTAGGCCATTAGGCAGAAGGGAGGTGTCGAAGCTAGCTAAATCCTGTAGAGGTATTCTGGGAATGAGGCAAAGCCGAGACACCACACCACTGCAACAAAGATGGCCTAGGTGTCCCCTCTATGCGGGTGGAACTTCTCCGCACATTCGCTGTCATAAACGAGGCTGTGCATGGGATGTGGCGTACCTCATGTATGCCAAAAAGTAGCTGGGATGTGGTAAGGGAGCACTACCGCACTCGAACTATAGTTCTTCCCTTAATTACATAGAGTATGGAGAATAAAAGTTTTAAAATAAATGCTAAAGTCTCTGCTGCGGGGAACCAGACGCAGACGACTCAAAAAACTGGAACAGGAGAAGGGAATCAGCATGCGGACAAAGCAGGTGGGGAATCTCTCTTTGTAGATAATAAAGTAATTAAAGCGAAGGGGAAGGAAGGGACCCCTGGGACCAGTAAGATGGATCCAGAAGTCTCTTCAGATCCAAAACATCTATAGATATCATATTATTAGATTATTTTTCTATAGAAGAAAAGCTGCTGGAGTCTCCAGAACGACCGGACGAGAATACCCAGAAGGAAGGGATGGATGGCTTCACAGTGCATCTCTCCAAAGCTGAGAAAAAGAAGCCAAGACAGGGTAGAAGGAACCAGCGCAGGCTTGCTGGCAATGTCGAGATTAAAATGTCGGCCGGAACTTTGGCCAGCACAGTTAAGGATGTCAGCAGGCCTCAAAAAATAAAGCGCCAGAGCACCAATCCAGAAGAGGGTCCCTCAGAGCTTCTTCCAGCAAAGCGGCGAAATCAAGGCAACGTGGCGACCGCGGGACCGCAAGGCTCCACAAGGAAGCAGTGCGATCTTGCGGTTGCCATAGGCCGAGAGGACGGGGTCTCGGTGGATGAGGCTCTGGGGACCATAATTAGGAAAAGGCTCGTCGCCATGATTGAGAAAATGCGGTAGTCAGAGTGGGCGGGAGGTCACTCAGCTTCGCCACGTCGGGGTTGGTGTCGGAGGGGTTCTTCCTTGTGATGCCAATAACGACGGAGGCGAGGGAGTGGCTGATGAACTGCGACTTTGGTGTCCATGGTGATACGAAGATCGTGGCGAGGAAACTAGACAGAGCAAAGGCATCGATCTGGATTCCGGGGAGTGAGGAGGATGTTCCCAAAGACCCTCTCTAACTTCTCATAGGTCAGAATGATGAAAAAGAAGAACTACAAATAAATGAGTGGAAGATACTAAACAAAGAAGTCATGCCCACGGGATGCAGATTGTTAGTCGCTTTGCCTATGGAAGTAGAGGAGAGGTGGGGTGAGGAAGTAACGAGGTGGCTTAACTTCCAGGCCACTCAGGTAAGGGTCAAACTTCTAAGGAACCCCAGGAAAACAGAGGCCGCAGCAAAAGAGAGTGCACTGCCCGACAAATGCGTGAGTTGTGGAGCCATAAAGATACCCGAGGCCACAGAAGCAAAATCATGCAACAAGGCGGAGCTGCAGAAGGAAAAAGAGGCATCGACGAGTGGGGAGAAAACCTCTCAGGCTGCGGACGTGCACTAACATCACAGTCCCAAGCCTCTGAGAGGACTCCATTTCAAATGCAGTACACAAATACAACTCAGAAACACAAATGGACACAAACACACATAACACCACAAAAAACACAAACACAAACAACACAAAAACACATAAAAAGCTTAGTATCTGTCGATTAAATCTTCATCATTGTAAAGATGCAATGACAGAACTATCTAGAACTATCACGAGGGACAACATTGATGTGGCCTTAGTACAACAACCATACCTATGGAACGGTTGTGTCAATGGCCTAGGAGCTCTTGGCGGACAACTCTTCTATGACAAAAGTGAGGAATATAAGCCCAGAACTTGTATATACATAAGTAATGACATTAACACAACAGGTTGTATAGAAATGTTTTGCAGCAGAGACCTGGTAGCGATAGAAACAACTATTGTAGTGGAAGAGATTGAAGTCGTGAAGATAGTTCTGGCAACATGCTACCTATAGAGTGAAGCTACTTTTGAACCACCCTCTGAAGAATTAGCAGAACTAATACTAAGAACTGAAGGAAGGCACTCAACGATGATAATAGGATGCGATGCAAACTCATATCATATGGTATGGGGAAGCTCGGACACAAACAAAAAAGGAGAGCTACTATTAGACTTCATAACTAGTAATGACTTAGAGATTCTCAATATAGGATGCGAACCAACCTTTATAACGAGATCCAGGAAAGAGGTGCTAGATATCACTTTATCAAAAGGCATCATTAACAATTATATTAGTAAATGGAAAGTAGAGAGAGAAGAGAGTTTTTCTGATCATAGAAGGATAACGTTCGAAGTGGACAGTTATATAGAGAAAGTAAAAATTAGAAATCCAAGAAGAACAGATTGGGAACGGTTCACAAGTGAACTGGGAAGATGGAAACCCAATCCACTAGATATCAAGACAAAGAAAGATATAGAAGAAGGTTCTGAAAACCTAAATCATGCAATAATGACAGCATTTAAACAAGCATGCCCTGAGAAAATATGTCAGGGAAAGAAAGAACAGATATGGTAGAATGATTCACTATACAAACTAAGGAAAAAGGTAAGGCGATACTTAAGAATAGCCTCGAAGAAAAATAATGAATTAAGCTGGAACACATATAAGAAATTACGGAATGAATTCTCAAATGAAAGACAAAAAGCAAAGACAACAAGCTGGAGAACGTACTGCAAGGAAATAAATAACTTGTAGGAGTTACACTTACTACATACGTATACACGGTCACACATAATATTTACACTATATCTCTATTCCATATATCTATATATCTTATTACAGTACTCATAGACATACACGTACATAACTATATACGAATATAATATTTACATATAAATATAATTAAATAATTTATATAGAAACAAACTTTTTATATACGTATTTTTATTTTACATCTACCCACATATTTTATACTACACACGCCGCGCGCTTACAATAAAGATAATACGTAGGTAGTTTAGAAAAACGAGTCAAACTGTTATACTTGAAGTGAACATATGTAAATGAGATATTAAAAATCGTTTTAAACACTTGACAATCTGCGTATCCATTATTTCTACCAACCATCCTATAATTGGTGACACCGACGTAGCGGTCCCATAACTGGTTACCGCTGATACTTGGAATTCGCTTCCTTCGCTCGAAGACCATAAAAATGTCTTCGGAAAAAGTGTCTGTGGAAAGTGGCAGTGTTGAAGTGTTCCGTGTACTAATAAATGAACTAACCAAACAAGTAGCTGCACTTACCAACCAGCTGAATGAATCTCATCGTTCGCGCTCGAGACACAGGATACACCGGAATCGTTTACACAGTAAGTCGCATTTAAAATTACCCCCAAAGAATCAACCATACTGTTGGTACCATCATAACTTTGGTACAAGGGCAAAGAAATGTAGTCAGCTGTGTACTTACAAGTCGGAAAACTCTCTGGGCGGTCGGAAATAGCGGCCAGCGACTGCCCGTCATCATCTTCAGGCCGTCTTTTTATACCTGAGCGCTACACAAAAATGTTATTCCTTGCGGACACTGGATCTGACCTTTGTGTATACCCACGTTCAGCCATGAAGACGCCCTGCTCACGCACCAAGTATGACCTGGTAGCTGCGAATGGTTCTGTTATACATACTTACGGTCCTGTACAACTCCAGCTAGACCTAGGACTAAGAAGGACATTTAACTGGAATTTTACCGTTGCCGATGTTTCCAAGCCCATTATCGGAGTAGACTTCCTCAGTTTTTATAATTTGATGGTCGATTGCAGAAACCAGCGCTAAGTCGACGGACTTACACATCTCTCCGTGGTTGCGCCTACAAACAAAAGACCTGATAACATCGCTTCCATCAAGGTCGTCTCAGGAGACACTGTGTTTCATGAACTACTCACCAAGTTTCCTGAGATCACGAAACCAGCAGGTATACTTACTCCACCTAAACATAATACTGTGCACCACATCCGAACTACGCCTGGTCCTCCAGTTTCCTGCAGACCTCGACGCCTGGATCCTGAACGAATGCAGATCGCCAAAAAAGAGTTCGAGGCAATGGTGACCAGCGGTATCGCCAGACGTTCAGAGAGCCCGTGGTCCTCAGCGCTGCACCTGGTAAGGAAAAAAGATCAAGGATGGAGACCCTGCGGTGACTATAGAGCACTGAACGCAAGGACCATTCCTGATTGCTATCCTATACGTCACCTGCATGACTTCACTTATCAGCTGTCTGGTTGCACCATGTTCTCAACTATCGACTTGGTAAAGGCATATAATCAGATTTTGGTGAATCCAGAAGATGTGCCCAAAACTGCCATCACTACACCTTTCGGCTTATTTGAGTTCACACACATGACCTTTGGCCTCAGGAATGCCGCTCAAACTTTTCAGAGGTTCATCGACGAAGTCTTACGTGACCTTGACTTCTGTTACGGATACATCGACGACATCTTGGTCTTCTCGTCTTCTGAAGAGCAGCATAGGCAGCACCTGCAACAGCTTTTTGAACGCCTGCAACTCTACGGTGTCGTTGTCAATACTAGCAAGTGTGTTTTAGGCCAGAAGCAAGTAACTTTCCTTGGTCACAATGTTTCATCTGCTGGTATTAGTCCACTAGTATCTAAGGTCGAAGCCATTACTGCATACCCACCACCGAAAAACATCAAAGAGCTACGTAGATTCCTTGGCATGCTAAATTTCTTTCGTCGCTTCATTTCCAACGCTGCAGTCATACAGGCGCCTCTTCACGCTATCCTTAGTGGAGGTAAACAGAAAGGTTCCACTCCTGTCGAGATGACACCTGAACAACTACAAGCTTTTGAACAGTGCAAATCATCTCTCTCTAAAGCAGCACTTCTCGCACATCCGGATCCTGCAGCTGAACTCGCCATCACTACTGATGCTTCTGACGTAGCAATTGGTGCTGTACTCCAACAGAAAAAGGCTGGGAGCTGGGAACCACTGGGTTTCTTTTCCCAGAAGCTTAGACCAGCTCAACGCAAGTACAGTCCCTACGAACGACTATTGTTGGCAGTATATGAACCAATCAAATAATTCAGGTACATGGTGGAGACAAGAGATTTTACAATCTACACTGACCATAAGCCGCTTACCTTCGCTTTCTCAGCAAACAGAGAGAAAATGGCACCTCGTCAATTCAGGTACTTAGACTTTATCGGTCAATTTACAACCAACATTAGGTACTTACCTGGCAGAGACAACGTAGTGGCTGAAGCCTTGTCGCGCGTAGAAGAACTAACATCCAGCATAGATTACGAAGCCTTAGCACGAGCACAGACGACTGACCATGAACTACAAGAGCTACTACTTAGAGGCTCGTCACTACAGCTCAAAAAGCTACTTACAGGTGACAGCAACTTACCACTCTTCTGCGACGTATCTGTTCAGCCTCCTCGACCATACGTACCTGCCCAATTTCGACGCCAAGTTTTCGACTCTCTCCATCAATTTAGTCATCCAGGAACGACAGCTACAGCGCGACTGGTGACACAAAGATTTGTATGGCCAGGGATACGCAAGAACTGTAGAGAGTGGACCAATCATTGTCTGCAATGTCAAAAATCCAAGGTTACCCACCACACTACTTCTCCTTTATCTTCCTTTTCTATTCCTTCGTCAAGGTTCTCTCACATTCACCTTGACATCGTAGGGCCATTACCTATGTCTAATGATTACAGGTACTGTCTCACGGTCATCGCCTCTTTCTCACCTCTTTGCAGCTCTCACCACCTTAATCGGTGCGCGCCATCTGCGTACCACCGCTTACCACCCTGCGGCTAACGGACTGGTCGAACGACTTCATCGACAGTTGAAGGCAGCGATTATGTGCCACACTACCACATTATGGACTGAGGCACTACCACTCGTTCTTCTGGGTATCAGAAGCGCCTGGAAGGAAGACCTTAATTAATCGAGTGCAGAGTTGGTTTACGGCGAACCACTAAGACTACCGGGCCAATTCTTAGCTCCAACTGATGACCACAAAGCAGCTGATCCAACTGAGCTCATGACTCGCTTACGAAGGCATATGGCGCATCTCACTCCAAGACCGACGTCATGGCATATATCTAATTCTTCGCCATTCTACATTCCACAGAATCTGTTTTCTACGTCCCACGTTTTTCTGCGTCAAGACCACGTACGCCGACCACTAGAAGCTCCATACGCCGGTCCATTCAAAGTCCTGGAAAGATCTTCTAAATACTTTAGGATAGAAGTACAGGGCAAGAGTACAAGTGTCAGCATTGACAGGCTAAAACCAGCTTACCTGACTAGAGATACAGACTGCAAATCTACTGGCACTCCATGGCAATCACCAGCAGTCCTAAAGTCTCCAGACACTACAGGAGATGAGAAAGATGACCATCGCCCTGAAGAAAAACGAACGCGCAGCGGAAGAAGAGTGCGCTTCCCTGACTACTATCGACCATAGCCATGGTCTCGGCGGGGGAGTGATGTAGGAGTTACACTTACTACATACGTATACACGGTCACACTATAATATTTACATATAAATATAATTAAATAATTTATATACAAACACGGTCACACTATAATATTTACACTATATCTCTATTTCATATATCTATATATCTTATTACAGTACTCATAGACATACACATACATAACTATATACGAATATAATATTTACATATAAATATAATTAAATAATTTATATACAAAGAAACTTTTTATATACGTATTTTTATTTTACATCTACCCACTTATTTTATACTACACATGCCGCGCGCTTACAATAAAGATAATACGTAGGTAGTTTAGAAAAACGAGTCAAACTGTTATACTTGAAGTGAACATATGTAAATGGGATATTAAAAATCGTTTTAAACACTTAACAATCTGCGTATCCATTATTTCTACCAACCATCCTATAAACTATTCTGAAGCAGCACGTTTAGTAAAAATATTAAGTTATGAGAAAAATTACTAATTGAGTAGTTTGAAGATAAATGACGAAATTATTTCGGAACCAGAAAGGGTTTTGGAAGTAATGCTTAAAACTCATTTCCAAGATTGCAAGAAATATGACGAAGAACGGGAAGATACTGAAGAGGAACCAAATGGAAACTCGGAAGAAGCAAAGGAGATTGTACACCCAGACATTATAGAATGGGCAATCAAGTTTGCACCCTTTAAAGCAGCAGGTCCGGACGGTATAATACCAATATTACTACAAAAAGGACTTAAAGTAACAAAAGATTATCTGATAAAAAATTAAATAAAAAAAAAGTTGTACAGAGGCGGTGTCGCACTAAGCTATATTCCGAAAGGGTGGAGAGAAGTGAAAGTGGCGTTTATACCAAAACCAGGGAAAAAATGCTACAAAGAAGCAAAATCATTTAGATGCATCATTATCTTCATTTGTACTGAAAGCCTTGGAGAAAACAATATGAGACACAAATTAAGGAAAAGTAAAGAGAAACTACACAGTAATCAGCATGCGTATATGGAGGGTAAGTCCACGGAAACGGCCTTACACAACCTCACTATCAGGCTGGAAAGAGTTATCAAGAACAAGGAATTCGCGTTGGCATGCTTCTTTGATATCGAGGGAGCTTTTGAAAAAGCAACATTTGAAGCCATAGAAAGGGCAATGACTAGAGAAGGCATAACTGAAGCTTTGAAAAAATGGACCGTAAGTATGCTAAGAAACAGAGTAATTATAGCGCAACTAGGTAATATAGTAAGTAAAGTTGAAGCAAAAAGAGGCTTTCCACGAGGAGGATGTCTGTCGCCACTTCTGTGGTGCTACTTTTAGACTCCTTAATATACTCCATCAATGACATGGGAGTGTATATGCAAGCATACTCAGACGATGAGGTGATGCTTATAACTGGGAAGCATCTGGAGACCACCAGATTAGTTTTAAATATGGCCATTAAGACAGTCTTAGAGTGGTGTAACCTAAGAGGACTTGATCTGAATCCTCTGAAAACACAAATAGTTATTTTTACTAACAGAAGTAAAGGACTGGACATGAGACTTATTACAATTAAAGGCCTCAAAGTGAGACCAGTCAAAGAAGTTAAATATCTAGGTATAAGGCTAGATCACACTATGAAATTTACAAAGCATGTTAAAAAAGTATGCAAAAAAGCAACGGTAGCACTATATCAATGCCGAAAGGCTATAGGAAACAAATGGGGCCTAAAACCGAGAATAGTGCACTGGATTTACACAGCTATTATAGGGCCTAGGATAACATATGGTGCCTTAATCTGGTGGCATAAAGCAACAAAGGAAATAAAAGAAGAACTAAGCAAGATACAAAGATTGGCGTGTTTGATGATGACAGGAGCGATAAAATCTACACCTACCGCCTCACTGGAAATTATCCTAAATCTTAACCCTATACACTTAGAACTTAAAAAGAAATCCATGGAACAATGGTATAGAATGAAGAGATATGAGGAATGGAAGGGTAAACCTTTCGATAAGGGACACACAATTATAGAGACAGAAGTAGAAGATAAACTAGGAATGCTTGTACAGAATAATGACCTAATTAGGAAAAGAAGAATCTTTGACAAAAAATATAGAGTACATATTGGACCCAGACAAGATGGGGAATTAAACATAGATAAAGACACCACCAGATGTTATACGGATGGTTCTAGAAGAAAATTTCTTAATCTGTATCTTGTTTAGTGTGTTTATGATGTTGTATTCTGATGTACTTTTCATTTTGGTATTGCTGTATTATGACTACTTTGTATAACGCAAGCATATTGAATCTTGTGTGTATCTTTAATTGGCATACTTATTAGCTGTTAAGCGTTTATTAATTTATGTAAGAATGTGTAATGTGTGTGCTGTAGATATGCCTTTTTAAATAAATAAATAAAATCATCAAAAATGGCAGGGGCTGTCGCGAATTTCGCGAGATAACATAGATATTTGGGTAAGTATGAAACATATTATATTGTTACTTTTAACGGTAACTTGCTTTGCATATGCTTTTGTGTGACAGATGTTACTCTGTGGTCCTAACGAGATCACGTGTACTTGACTTTTTAAAAGCACTTATCGGGTAGATGTGAAGCGGACGGCACTGCGAGAGTGCGAGCCATAAAAACGTGGTGATAATGGTAAAGTATTAGCAAAATGATGATGATAAACTGGGTGAGTGGTAGTGTGTAATCGTTATCCCTTATCCAATAATAAGTTGTATAACATCTGGGATATCCAGAGACAATGGTACAGTTGCGCTGAACATGGTAGATCCCGCGTGTAATACCGCGAGTAAGATCGCCATGAGCGAAAGATTAGTAACGAAATGTCCTGGAGTCTATACTCGGACTGTGCAAATGATACATTGGGGGATTGTGTGGTCAGGGCAGGACTGTAGGGGAGGAGGAGGTCCTTGGGGTGGTAAGAATTCCCATACTATTACTGGTGGCTCCTGTGATAGAGAATGATTCATATGGGAATATGAACCGTTAAGGAATACGGTTAACAGCATAACTCATTGTAATTTAATATAAACTATGTAGGGTGCAAGTACCCTTGTCTTTCCATTTACTACACCCTCATTAAAGCTATAAACTTATTTATACTTTG
The DNA here is from genome assembly GCA_907165235.1 of Zeuzera pyrina. Lineage (NCBI taxonomy): Eukaryota > Metazoa > Arthropoda > Insecta > Lepidoptera > Cossidae > Zeuzera > Zeuzera pyrina. Next base: position 5,891,027 of record OU015639.1, read on the forward strand.
TCTCGTTGTAACTTACTTATATGAATAAACTTAATGAACGTCGAGACAGGGGCTGGAATTTTTATTTCCGGCTGGAAAAGAAACATATGGAAACCATTAAGAAAGTTCGCTAGTGTATTTCAGGCTGAAATATATGCGATAATGGAATGTGCAACAGCACTAATAGACTCAATGACCTTAGTCGAAGAGAATGTAATAATATACTCTGATAGTCAAGCAGCCCTCAAATCATTAGATAAACCGACAACTACATCGGCCTTGGTTGGGGAATGTAAAGCAATCCTTAATAAGCTAGGAGAAAAAAGAAAGGTTATCATAGTATGGATATCCCTGGACATAGCGGTAACGAAGGTAATGGAAAGGCGGATGAGTTAGCAAGATATGGCGCGGTCACACCGATAATAGGACCAGAACCATACCTTCCAATCTCGAACAAAGTAACAAACAGTGTAATAGACAGAATAATTAACGAAGAAACAAAAGAAGAATGGAAGAAATTAAAAACATGTTGGCAAACTAAGATGTATTTTGAAGAAAAAGACAAAGCAAAGGTCATTAGTATGTCCTCAGGTTGGATAAAGGTAATGCAAGAATAATGGTAGGTATCATAACGGGTCACTGTACACTAAACAGACACCTATCACTACTCAGACTAACACCAGACCCCCTATGCAAATATTGCAATAGGGAAGAAACTAGTATACACTTCATAGCAAAATGCAGTATGTATGCAGGCATTAGATACAACACACTAGGTTCAGATACACTGGAGGAAAGGGAACTGAGGACAACCAAATTAAAGGATATCCTCATGTTTTGTAGGAAAACCGGAAGATTCATTGATGAAACAAAGGAGGGAGTACCACCAGGCCAACAGTAACTGGAGCTCTAACCAGGGAACGGGGCTGAATGATGCCACTCGAGGGAAGCCGACAGCCTGTCTGTACCCGGGCGGACGTCCCTATCAGCAATCTACATCTCTAATATTATTGTTTGTGTTTTAAAAAACAATGTGTAATTTTTTTTAATTTCACTTTTTATCACATTAAACGGATGACACGGATAGACAATCGATTAAATATCGACAAGTACCGAGATCGAATCGGTTAAATGATCGAATCGATGAACGATATGTTCATTCAAATGTGATTGCAATCATCCATAATTTGAAATGATTGCAATCAAATGTTTGAATCAATCACGACCGACACAGGTCTAGAAGAAATCTATATTTGGAAAAGAAAGACAGACACGGGCGTATCGATTTTTCCTGAGCTAAAATAAATATTTATATAATCTTTTATACGTATGTTCATTCGGGTGTTACTTTGAAACTAACGAAATAGACATGAACGGTTTTATTGCCTGCAAAATCGGGGTCCAAATTAGAACCGTCATTACAATATTAGTGCAAAATTCCTGTCATCATACCTAACAACTTTTGTCCTACGACTTTTTTCAATACTTTCCAATGGTAGAATGCAAGCGCACCTCGTCTCACGCCGCGCTGCTCCCCGCGTCCAGCTGTGCGTGTTCCGCTTTAGCGACCAGGTGCCATATGTGCCATTTTCAGAAACATTTAATTTATTTTTATTTTTGTATGAAAGAATAAACTTATGAATTTTTAAAAATCGTAGAACAAAAGTTATTGGGGATAATGTTAAGTACAAAGTACTAAGAGGTTAATAGTATTTTTAAATTAACCCTGTATTTACTTTTTTATCTATCTTTATTTTAAGGATGAGTGTGATGTTAAACTTATATAAACTTTAAAGCGATTTCAATCAAGCATTTGTAGTAGGCTAGCGACCCGCCTCGGCTTCGGGCGGGTAGAAATTTTTTTGTAAATAAAATACAGCCCATGTTGCTCGCTGATAATATAGCTTTCTATAAGTGAAAGAATGTTTGAAATCGGTTGAGTATAGTTTTCCAGTTTATCCATTACATACAAACAAACAAAGTTTACCTCTTTATAATATTAGTAAAGATATGCTTGACTAAAATACGTCTATGTCCATAAATATAAAAAAATTGAAGTGTCTACCTGCAATATCGAAATAAAGGCTTTTTCTGACGCTTACAACGGTTTTTTGCGCGTTATTGTTCTCAAAGGGGGTCAACTGAGGAAGCGTGCTCGTCGCGACCCCTGCCAGCCCTTTTCAGGGCTGCAATTCCTCTTCTGTGCATACCATGCGGGACAACGGAAATGATTATGTTAGGGCGTCCCCCGAAAGCGACGTGCACCGGTCTGTCCCCGCTGGTGTGTGCAGAGTGCAGTTCGGCGTTGGGGACCGCCACCCAACACGCTGTGCACCTAGCGGCGGGAAGTGGAGGAAGGAGTGCAGAGTAGCTGCGTGGAATGTGAGAGGTGGGATTGAGGAGAAGATGAATGAAGTGATTGATATTATGGAAGAGAAAAGATTGGATGTGCTATGTTTGAGTGAAACCAAGCGAGGCGGCAGTGAACTTGCCGACTTGCCCGGAGGAGGCATCGCTTTGTGGTCAAGGGGTACCACAAGGAGATAGGGGATGCCAAGGGGTAGGCGTTTTACTGTCCTCTCGTATGGTTAATTGTATGACTGAGTATGAATGTGTAAATCCCAGACTGCTCTGGGTACGCCTCAAGATTGGGTTGAAAAGAATTTTTGTTTTGGCAGTGTATGCCCCAGTGTCCTCTGTCGGTTTGGCTGAACTAGAGCAGTTCTGGGAGAATGTTAGAGAAGTTCTAGCGACGGTTGAAGAGAACGAAAGAATTGTGTGTGGAGACATGAATGGATGGGTCGGGACAGCTCGAACAGGATTTGAGTCTGTCCTAGGCAAATATGGAGATAAGAGAGTGAATGATGCTGGTAAGATTGTGTTAGGACTGTGTATGGAAAAGGATCTTTTTGTGGCTAATACCATGTTTGGGCACAAGAGGATCCATCAGTACACGTGGGAAAGAAAGGGTGCGAGAAGTATGATTGATTTATTCCTGGTGGATAGCAGACTTAAGAAGCAGGTAATGGACACAAGAGCGTATAGAGGAGCCGATCTCGGGACGGACCACTTTCTGGTGATAACCAGAATAAGGGGTCTGTTCGCAGCATGGCGACATCGCGTAGTGTCCAAACCTGCAGCGGTTAGCCGCATTAAAAGCTGGAAACTGCAGGATGCGACCACCAGGAATGAATATGAAAGGGTATTATCCAGTAAGCTTGATGATAGATTGAAAGTGATGAGCGAGGATGTTGAAGAATGCTGGCAGAACCTTAGAGATAGTATGATTGAGGCTGCGAAAGATGTGTGGAATGAATAAGATTGGGAACGGCAAAAAGCGTGATGTGTGGTGGGATGATCAGGTGAAAGTGGCTGTGTATAAGAAAAAGAAAGCATGGCGAGACTACCTTGCTACTAATGACTGTGGTATGAAAAATTTGATGAAAGACAGGTATAAGCTGCAGAAAGCAGAAACGAAGGCACTAGTGAAAGAGAAACGTGAAAGGTGTAGGGTGTTAGATGAAAACAAGATGTCGGACAACTTCGAGGAAAATTCCAAATTATTTTGGAAAGAAGTACGTAAGTACCGAAGTGGTCCGGCACCTTGCAGAATGAATAAAGTGCGTTCGAAAGAAAACAACCTGCTTACAAATAAAAAGGATGTTCTGCAGCGATGGAGTGAATACTATGGAGAACTGTATGAGAGTGGCGACTCCGTCTCTGATACTGAGAGCGATTCTAATGAATTGCCACACTCGGGCCAGGGACTGGAGGATGCCATTAGTATGAAAGAGATTGAGAAAGTGATAAGAAGTTTGAAATGTGGAAAGGCTGCGGGAATTAATGAGGTGACTGCTGAGATGATCAAGTATGGTGGTCCTAGGGTCTGGGATGCCTTCTGTGCACTCTGCAACCTTTGTTGGCAGAAGGGGGAGGTTCCAGAGGACTGGCACACGGCAGTCATAGTACCTCTATATAAAGGGAAAGGTTCCTACCTAGACTGTGCGTGCTATAGGGCCATCAGCTTGGTCAGCTTAGCGAGTAAAGTCTATACTAAAGCATTGACTGAACGTATGAAAGGCGTTTCAGAAAGATATTTGTGGGAGGCGCAAGGTGGATTCAGGAACGGTAGGGGTTGTATGGATCAGATTTTCTCGCTTCGCGTTATCGTGGGAAGGTTTCTGGCTTTAAGTCGGAAAGTTTTCTGCGCTTTCGTGGATCTAGAGAAAGCATTCGATAGAGTAGTGCGGAAGAAATTGTGGAGTCTTCTGCCTGAATATGGCGTGGAGGGCTCCTTACTGCAGGCTGTGAGGTCATTATATCGAGACCACAGAGCCTGTGTAAGGATAGACGGTGACATGTCACCCTGGTTCGAAGTCTGTTCTGGTGTCAGACAGGGCTGCGTGATGTCTGCCTGGCTATTCGTGCTGTATTTGGACAGTTGTCTCCAGAGATTGAAAGGTAATATGAGTGGTATGGGATGTAGTGACACAGTGGTAAACTGCCTATTGTACGCTGACGATGCTGTGCTAATAGCACCATCAGAAGCAGAGTTGCAGACACTAGTCACGTGCATGAAAAAAGATTGTGAAGTAAAAGGATTGAAAATGAATGTGAACAAAACTAAGGTTCTGGTGTTTGAAAGAGAAGCGGTACAAACGAAATGTGTGATTTGTGTAAATGGAAAATGTCTAGAACAGGTGAATGAAATTGTGTACCTGGGGAGTGCGTTTTCGAGGGATGGAAGATGTGAGTTGGATGTGGAGAGACGGGTAGCAGCTGGCAATAAAGTGAACGGTGCTCTGTCCGCATTAGTGGGTAGTGTGAATATATCTAACACTGCTAAAATGGCCATCCACAATGCGGTGTTGGTGCCAACTTTGTTGTACGGTAGTGAGGCCTGGATATGCCCAAAATCGAGTGAAAGTATGTTAAATGCTATGGAGATGCGGTCTCTCATATGTGCGGTGTCACGCTTGCTGACAGGATAAGCAATGATGAGATACGCAGTATGACAGGGTCGCACAACAGTGTTATTGTAAAAATGAAGAAAGGAATGCTTAGATGGTTCGGGCACATGGAAAAAATGAGTGATGAAAGACTGACGAAGAAAATATACAGAGCGAAAGTGAGTGGTAAAAGAAGCCAAGGAAGACCAAGGCTGACTTATGAGGATCAAATAGCCAGAGTGTTAGCAGACGGAAATGTCAAAAGCAGTCGCATACCTAGGCGAAAATGTGTGAGGAGAATGATGAGATTTGAGGAAGCGAAAGAGGTGTGTAAGGACCGCGTCTCCTGGCGCTCCGTCCTCTCTGACTACCCCGTTGGGGATACAGCGTGAAGATATGTTATGTTATTGTTCTCAAAAATTTCGTCTGTCTGTTTGTTTGTTTGTCTGGTCTAATTTTCGAAACGGCTAAACCGATTTCGATGAAACTTTCACTGAAAGGTAGAGAACTTCTTAAAGAATAACCTAGGCTTCTTTTCAACCGAAAAGTATTCAAGATTCCTGAAAAAAAATTAAAAAACTAGAATTTAGGGTAAATATACATAAAAAGTGGTGTTCGCAGTTCGCAGTATGTTCTATACAATATAAGTGGGTTGAATTTACAGTGGTTTATCCGTCGACCGTTGACCGTTAGTTTGTCCATTGTTGTTATTATCATACACAGACATAGCAAAGACCACATCCACATTATTTTATAACAGTAAAAAAGCCATGTCTTTAAGATTTAAGATATCAATTTAAGATATTTTTAAAAAATGATTGAATTACGTATTTTAGCCTTTTCTGATGGCAAAATAAATACTTATAAAATTGTCTGTTTGTACGATATGTAACTAAACTCTCAGTTACTTTAATAATATGTAAGTACCTATATCATCATTCATCACCCTATATTATATACAAGAGTGCGTAGCGTATTAAAATTTAAAAGTAAATATAAAATGCAAGAAAAGTGTATTAAAAGACAATCTTTATAACAATGAATATGGAAGATCGCTATCAACCCCAAAAAAGAAAAAGGGATAACGTTACACAATATTTTCATTACTTTATACACTTCTTCAACTGCATAATGTACCTACAAAACTATAAACAGACTAGCCTATAGGTACCTACATTGCGAAAAATGTTTAAGATAGGCGTTTCAATGTACTTTGAATTTATACATATATCTACATAAATCTGAAATAGTTTTTCCTTATTTTTCATTTGTCTATTTGACTGTTGGAAAACTACTAAGAAACTGCAAAATTTTAGTTGTACCTACGTAATTAGGCTAACTAGTATCCGTATCTATGTACCGTATACTATTTACTAGTATCCTATCTCTTCATATTTGAAAATAAAAAATCGATTACAGTGGAATATTAACCGAGAAATAAATATTATCAATCAAAATTGTGACTGCCATTGCTAAATCCGCGAAGGTATTACGATGTAATATTATTTGTACATTACCTACACATAATTTGAGGAAAACGATAACATTCGAAGAGGTGAAGTACGTAAGGACCGCGAATCTTGGCGCTCCATCCTATTTGGCTACCCGATTAGGGATACAACTTAAGGATATGTATATTTGTACCCATGTACCTACACATAACTACATTTCAAAAACTGTATAAAAGACGGGGAAATAGAAAGTATTTAAAATAAACGTTTGATAGTTTAAACCTTCGGGATTTTTCTGAATTCTAAACAAATATTTTTAAAATATTTATCTATTTGTTTGTTTGTTTATTCGAGCTTCCGTACAAGCAAAACTTCCATGATGATCTATTTGCGACATTTACAGGCATTGACGGCTATCGCACGGACATACAAAAAACACTACCTGTTACTACCAGTTCACGACATTTTTGTCTCAAAAAGTGGGACGAACACTCCGGGTTTTTGTAGACTTCAAGATCACTGTGTAACCAAGTTTGTCACTTAGCTAGACGATCGGTTTCAGATTCGCAGTTAGTTAAGGAAAGATATGAATGTACGGCTTGAAAACAAGTCAAGCATTTGAAATATTCTATTATTGTTGTCAGATGAACCTCATGGAATGTGAACTAAACAGAAAAACGAAATTACGTTTTTCTTCATATATAATAATAATATAATAATATAGTCAGACATTTCAGACAGCGCCATCTAGTTTCAAAGTAAGCAGCACAGCGCTTGTGTTATGGGTAGTAGACAACTGATATACTACTTATATACTTTTCTTTTGTAAATAAATACATATTATACATAAACACCCAGACTCGAGGCGGTAATTGAACCCGCAACCCCCGTTTACTTTCCGACGCGCTTAGCCGTTGCGCCAAGGAGGTCGTCATATATATACAGGCTGTATATGAAAACGGGACAGTTACTTTAATGGATGAAAGGGCATAACTTTAGTATGTAGTTACAAGAATAATTATCGAAAAAAACGTATCCGTTTAAGAGTTATGACCGTTTTAATTTTCAAGTGTTATCCCCACCATTTCTCGTAAAATTGGGTTGATCGTGTACAGTTACAGATTTTAAATCTTACGTTTTTTTTATTTTGTAATAATTTCATCCGTTACTGAAATACAGCCTGAAAACCCCCATTGGGGTATACGCATTATTTTCGAAAATGGTTTTCAGGCTGTATTTCAGTAACGGATGAAATTATTACAAAATAAAAAAAACGTAAGATTTAAAATCTGTAACTGTACACGATCAACCCAATTTTACGAGAAATGGTGGGGATAACACTTGAAAATTAAAACGGTCATAACTCTTAAACGGATACGTTTTTTTCGATAATTATTTTTGTAACTACATACTAAAGTTATGCCCTTTCATCCATTAAAGTAACTGTCCCGTTTTCATATACACCCTGTATATATATCACTATTCATATATCCCTGTGATTATTTTTCTAAATACGTGTTACAGGTACATGGTCGAAAACCGCGGAGTGTTGGCGGTCAGAGTAACGCCATTAATCCACTGCAGCAATTCCAGCAAATACAAACAGAGTGCTTTTTCACATTAATTTAAGCATCATCTTATGCCCGATGGTGACTGGTCCCTTTCAGCTCTACATCTGCGTCCTAAACAACAACTTGATTATGTAATGTAATATATACAAAACCCCTGTAAGAGTGACTGTTGGCGATGTTATCATCGAAATCAATGTGGACGAAGTCGCGAGCAAAAGCTAATACGTATATGAAAGCCATTAAACGAGACTACAGTAACTATTGCGACAATTTCCTCCAAATCTGCACGAACAAAGTCATGGGTAAAAACACTTATTATACGTTTTTAAAATGTTTACAAGGGAATGTGATGTCACCTGCAGTGTGACTAGAATTCTTATTTCGTGTAATGTTTATCAAAAGATAAGATCTTCAAAAGCATTGGATTTATAAGAAAATATTGACATTCCGAGATAAAATCTCAAGAAGTTTTGACATCGAAATGTATATAAAAGATTCGCTGACGCCCTTATGCTTTATATCTTTCTAATAACCATGAAGGTGGCCGTGGTCTTGAGGTAAGCGAACTTACATGATTTGTTCGAGAAACTGTAAATAATATTATCGTTATGGGGAAAACCAACACTGAAAGAAAACTAGTCGGTTTTATTAAAGTTTTACTAAACTCTCAGGTTAAATTCGGACTAACACACGGAAATTGTTGACTTCACTAAACTTAAAATGATGAAATATTTACAAAAGTGTTTTGTGTAATTAACAAATTTGCTAAGTAATATTAACTAAAGTAGGTCCGATGGACACCATCAACATACTCTTAAACTAAACTCTAGTAAATGTTACATAACTTCTAATTCTAACAATAAAGTTTTGTAAATTTTATTGTTAGAATGTGTAACTTCAATTTTTTTTAATTTTGTAAATTGAACATTCGTGATATTGTAAAAATAATTAATTGACGACCTCTGTGGCGCAATGGCTTAACGCGTCAGATAGTAAACGGGGGTTGCGAGTTCGATTCCCGTCTTGAGTCTGCGTGTTTATGTATAATATGTATTTATTTACAAAATAAAAGTATATAAGTAGTATATATCAGTTGTCTAGTACCCATAATACAAGCGCTGTGCTGCTTACTTTGGGACTAGGTGGCGCTGTGTGAAATGTCTGAGTATATTATCATTATTATTACATTATAATTAATAATTTATTGAGCTTTGATTAGTGTTACGAAACAACAGATCAACCCTCGGAATTCGACTAAAGTATAGCTTGTTTTTATATTTTCTGTATAATTAGGGTGCACAAAAAGCTTTCCTATGAACAGTTTCCTTACAATATTTCATTTCCGTAAACTTAAAACGTTTTTTCCAAAATTGTTTGCTAGACAATTTTAAACCTAGTTTTTAAATATTGTTATTATAATTCTGTAGGTATATTGTGTTACTAATTATAATGTACCTTTATTATAATTGTATATTACACTGTAATGTAATCTTATATTAATATTTTTAGCCTATTTCTGGTCAGCTGCTACGCACTGGCTACAAAACAGCAAAACAATAAATTTCCTGATGACTTTATATTCGGCACAGCCACGGCCTCTTACCAAATAGAAGGAGCATGGGACGTTGATGGTAATTCCTTTCTAATTACCTATTTGTTTTCCTGTACTGTTCTGGCTACGATAAGTTTCCATCCGCAAAAGACTGTTCTATAATATTAAAAAACTAAGGTGTACCTTCTTAACCCTTCTTCACCTTCTTGCGGAACTACGTTGGGTAGTGTGAACTTCGAAAAATACACAGGACTTTTTTTAATTTTCTTGGACGTGTTGTTTTACGTATTTATTTAAATTGGTTAAATTTTTTAGGCAAAGGCGAAAACATTTGGGATCGCATGACACACACCAAGCCCGATGTAATCAAAGATCAAAGCAATGGTGATATAGCAGCAGATTCTTACAACAATTACAAGCGCGATGTTGAAATGATGAGAGAACTCGGCCTCGATGCTTACCGTCTTTCATTATCTTGGTCCAGGATTCTGCCTACTGGATTCGCTGACCAAATTAATCAAGCCGGCGTTGACTTTTACAACAATTACATTAATGAAATGCTTCAATACAACATCCAACCTATGGTAACTCTATATCATTGGGATTTACCTCAACCACTTCAAGACTTGGGTGGATTCGCCAATCCTTTAATCTTGGAATGGTTTGAAGATTACGCTCGAGTCGCCTTTGAACTTTTTGGTGACAGAGTCAAATATTGGATCACGTTCAACGAGCCTAGAGAAATATGCTATCTAGGATATGGAGGTGTATTAATGGCACCACGATTGAATGCGACTGGTTCTGGAACTTACATTTGTGCGAAGAACCTATTACTGTCTCATGCTAAAGCTTATTATGCCTATGTTAACGACTACAAGCCTACTCAAGGGGGTATTTGTGGTATAACAGTCCACGCCGATTGGTTTGGACCAGAAACCGATTCTGATGAAGATGAATTTGCAGCTGAAATTAGAAGACAAGGACAGGTATGTAAGAAGTATAATTTATGTAGTAAAAATATAATATTGACCTATACTATAAATAAACAACTTCGCGTTATTTTTGATACGCACTATTGAGCTCTGCTTTGAGCGGTTACAAAGGGTTACAAGATACCTATTTATAATATAAAATAAAAATAAAAATGAAGTAAACGAAAACACAAAATATTTTTTCGCAGTGGGGTCTATATACTGAACCTGTATTTTCGGAGAAAGGGGGCTTTCCAGAAGAGTTAGCTCAAAGAGTGGCTGAAAAAAGCGCTCAACAAGGTTTCCCTAGATCACGAATGCCGGAATTTACCGATGAGGAGAGAGATTTAGTCAAAGGCAGTTACGATTTCTTCGGGCTTAATCACTACACTAGCGAATTGGTGTCAGCAACAAAATATTTCGAAGGTCAAGTAGTGCCTTCGTTGGGAGATGATGAAGGTGTTGGTACTTATCAATCTGAAGAATGGAGGAGCTCTGTGTCTGACTGGTTAAAGGTAAGTGTGTCCTTAGCAGTATGATTAGCAGTTTGAAGTTTTGGCCTAATATTACTACCAAGGAAATACACCCACTTTAAATAAATTGTAAGTAACGAAAGAGTTGCGAGAGAGTATAGAGAGAAACAAAATATAAAAGATAACATTAATATTCATATAGTAAGAGTCCTAAATAAATAGTACCTACTTATTTAAATTAAGTTGAGGAGGCAAAAGTATGTATCTATAACAATAATAAATAATATAATTGAAAAAGTTAATACCTAATAGCAGATTACATAAAGGGAGTAAAATAATTTTTTTTCAACACATTAGCTCAAAAAATGCATTTACCAAGCATTCTTCTTATTTTGGGATGTACTTTACTTCAACTAATGCTTACATGTTTTTATAATGAGATATATTTATTGTGCTGTCAGTGATAGAATTTGTTTTTTGATAGAAGGCTTTAGAATAGTTTAAAAAAAATTGAACGTCGAAGTCTAAGGTGATCGCTTCACTCCGCTTTGCGATCGCCATAGATTTCTAACCTAACCGCCAGAAGTTGTTTCTGGGTAGAAAGCATTTTGTAAAGCAAAACTTGTTTTTGTAACCGAAAACATCAGCTATACAGACATAATTTTGGCTCCCAAGACCTAGTTAACAATATCTGTTGTCAAGTGTCAAAATGGGAAGCAGTTGTTTACTAAAGCTTAGCCTTATTTTACTTTAAAATGTCTTTTGTAGCTGGCTCCAAACAGTTTATATAATGTTTTGACATATCTGAGCAAAAAATACAATTATCCTCCAATAATTATTACTGAGAATGGTTTTTCATCAACGACCGGCTTGGACGATGAAGGAAGAATACAATACTATAAATCCGCTCTACAAAGTGCTTTGGACGCTATGAGCGAAGGAGTCCAACTGAAAGGATACATGGCATGGAGTTTGCTGGATAATTTCGAATGGATGCAGGGTTACACGTAAGTGCTTTTATTTTTCCAATTCTTTATTTGATTTTAATTGATTTTTAGTTATAAGTATTATTGATGCAATTATGCCAACACTATACTACCTACATAGGTACTAATACATACAAACAACATACATACCCTCACGCTGTATCCTATTAATATTATAGGTAAATGCGAAAGAGTGTCTATTTATGTGTTACGTTTCCACGGCTAACCACTGAACAAATTTTGATGATAATTGGTATGAAGATAACTTGAATCTTGGAGAAAAACAGAGCTGATTATAGTTTACATGAGAACCACCAAGTGAATTTCAATGCGGTTGTAGCCAAGTTGTATCATAGACTGACAACTGTAATTTTCTAAAAAAAAGACTCAAAAATAGACGACACGAGCTTGTTTATGGTGAATGACTAATAATAATAATCAATAATAGGTAGTATACTTGGTAGATGGTTGGTTGATACTTACAATGAATTCCTGGCAGAATTATAGATTGTACCTATTGGTAATAAATAAGACAATCTCTGCTATTGGAACAATTTGTTTTATTTTAATTTTTTCTTCATACATTTACTTATTCATATTTATTATAACGAATATAGAAGAAACGAACTAAACCGATGATACGCGAAGTATAAACTATTTTGCAGGTATCAACGCTCTCCTCCGAACATTTATAATACCTATATAAAAAATTATTGCGTCCTTAACAAATTTAAAATTACTAATAATTTATGTACCTAAATGATTTTACTTGTGTATTGCCTACGATTTGGGTTCTCATTTCAAAATAAAACACCAATAAGTTGTAGATATTAAACTGGATTACCTTATGATGTCGAACATACCTGCAGTAATAATTTTATTCTTTCAGCGAACGTTTCGGACTTTATGAGGTAGACTTTGAGGATCCAGCACGCACACGTACTCCAAGAAAATCCGCTTTTGTATACAAACAAATTGTAAAAACAAGAACACTAGATCATGATTATGAACCCGTAGACAGTGTCATGACTATAGATGAGGGACATTGAAATGAATAAGACTGAAAATAACCAGCTTGGTACAAAAAATATAAAATGTATTATTTTAAGATATCTATAAGCAATTATTTCTGAATGTACCTAATTATATGTAAGAAATGAAAGTAAATAAAAAATTACGTAAATTGAACGTAACAGTTTTTGTTATTATAAGTCCATAGGCACCGTATCCATGTCCATACTGATAGTTACAATTGTTGATTTCTTGCTACGAAGTGAACATATAGAATATACTATTGAGAAGGCAAACTGCATTAATAAGTAATAACAATATAATTAACAAGATAACAAATAAAATACAAATGAGTAACTAGTGCTCTCCAAATTCATCGATACCTTATGGATACCTTAAAGTAGTATCGATACTTTCATTACGAACAGAGTATTTTTGTATTCGATACCTTAGTGCAAATTAAAATGTAGTAAATACTTTTTTATTACTCATGCGAGATAAGCAGTATCAGCACATTTTTGTGGTTGATAAGCAGCTATTTTCTCATTTTTCATAGCGACAATAGCTTACTTGTCGAGGTCCCGTAATGCCTGAAGTGAGATGGAATCTCAATTTTTCAAGTGATTACAAAACGTATGACAATATTTGGAATCCTGAGATTCTTTATTTCATTGACTCCGTTTTGCGATATACGGTTGGTTAACTTTTACACACAAAAAAAATATTAAAGAAACCTCTTTTAAAACAGAGATTTACATTCTTCGGAGCAACGGGACCGATTTATATTTCTAATTTTTTATATAGTTTACTTTGAATATATTCCCCAAAATACCAGTTGGACTTTTTTTAAATAAATGAAAATAACTGTTTTTTCCTAATTTTCGTAAGCTACCGCGCGCACGTTTACTTAGAACAGAAGGTTTATTTTAGACTAAATGATTGTTTATCAATGCGTCGCCTTAAAAACATTGAAATGAAATATGCGGTTATTTTTGTTGTAACTTTAGAATTTCTAAAATAATTACTGTCGAAGTTTTACAAAGATATCGATATAATTTCTAAAGAATCCCATCCTTAGTGATCAGCTTTTCATCGAGTTTAAGGTCATTAGCTTCAAAATCATGGATTACATTTTTTCAGACAGAACATTTATACTAACTAAAATAATTAATAAAAGTTTTTTTGGCAAATTTAATTAGATTGAAAGATGGAAATTAAAGTAGGTACGCATTGTTACCATAAAGCAGAGATTTAAAAAGTTTACCATTAAGGAAGGAAGAGACGCTGTAATGAGACGGGCTCAGTTTGTAGAAAAAGGAGTTCAACTATAAAGCGTAGGGGTGTATCGACTACTCGTATGTCAGCACAAAGTACTTTATTTATGCCAGTTCGATCCTGACAGTCGCGCGGATTATTTAAAAAAAAAAATATTTTCTGCGACAGTACAAAAGAAAAATAAGTGCCGTATGGTTGGTTGCAATGCGCATTCAGATGGATGCTGTGATACTCTAAAAAATATCACATTTCATGTACAAGTATCAATTTATACAATATTACATCGAAAGTTCTATAAAGTTTTCTTGTTCGTGTAGTTTCTACAATCGCCTTTCTCAACTTAATCGCCCCTTAAGACCACATTTTGCACTCAGATATTGCTAAGCATATTTAAAACACCTACCTGTTTACTCCTTATATTGCTTAATTGTTAATTTAATTCATGAAATTGTTTATAAAAAAGCTACATCGATTAATTTAAATTTTAAACCAAGTGAAGTGAAATCTGTTGGGGAATAAAAAATACTTGCTAAAACTGACATTATCAGCAGGACCGCGCGCAGGGAGTAGACGTATTACAATAATACTAATACTAATGTTTTTTTTTTGTTACGGATAATTTCTGATGGGGAATAGAAGTTACTTGGCAAAACTAACATTATCAGGAGCGCATTCATACGTATTAATACTAATATACTCTTTTATGAAGGATAATTAAAGCCAAGGAAGACCAAGGCTGACTGGGCGAGCATTACCCATCGCTACAACTCGCTAGATGACGACAGAATCGCACCTCCTGCATTTATTCCGCATCCCCTTCAACACGCATATTGTTATCATGAAGGAAGGATTATTACGCTACGGCTTTTAACGATACCGCACTCACAGACCCATCTCCTGTAGTATCTATCTCCTGTAGTATCTTTGAAAAGACCAGGCAACCAGAATTTGAGGCTATTTTTCGAAACTTTAAAGGGTTTGCTTGATATGCAAGTTCGTTTATTTGTGCTATCACTTGATTTATGTCGATTTTACTTATGGGATATAATATACTATTATGTCAAGAAAGTACCGGGAAAAGATCAATAATACACGAAATGTTAGTTATTCATCCAAATTTAATGTATCACCTTCAAAGTATGCTCCTTCAGAAACGATACACTTACGCCAACGAATAATCCCATCATCAAAACATTTTTTAAACGCTTTTTCCGGAATTGAGTTCAGTGCTCGCCGCGAATTCTCCTTTATGTCCTCTACCGAATGAAAACGGGTGCCACGAAGTGGTAATTTGAGTTTAGGAAAAAGAAAGAAGTCGGCTGGAGCCATATCTGGTGAATAAGTTGGTTGCTCGATGGTATTTGTTGAGTTTTTGGTTAAAAATTCGTTCACAATTATGGCCTTGTGCGAAGGCGCATTATCGTGGTGCAAAATCCAAGAATTTTCATAATCATTTTCAATTTTCCAAGAATTGTATAAGTGTTTGAAAAGAGTTTTACGCTATGTAAAAGGAACTTTCAATCTTAATTTAGTGTATAGTAGTGATAACTCTGGTATTATGGCTGGGCAGGTGATAAGACTGATAGCAAAATCAACGAGTGGTTTTTTGTTTAAAATAAATGATTGTTTAGTTTCTTGGTGTTGTAAAAAACAGTCTTGTGTATCGTTGTCATCCACAGTCTGAATATGTAGCATTAACTTTAGCAATAACAGAAGCATGTTGGTTGAGAAATGTATTAATTGATTTTGGTGTTTTTAATGATGAGGTGATAAAAATATTTGAGGATAATCAGTCAGTAATTAAATTAGCATGCAACAATGAGAATAACAAAAGACTTAAACATTTGGATATTAAATATCACTTCATTATTGATAAAATAAAAGATAATTATATTTTGCTAGAATACATTAGAACTGAGGATAATATAGCTGATTTGTTAACCAAACCCCTGGGTAAGATATTGTTTGAGAAACATAGGACAGTGTTGTTAGAAAAGTGTTAAGAAAAGAAAGTTTAATTTTTTGATTTTTGTAAAAGAATAATTTAGTTTAAAGAAAAATAGAGTTGAAATTTGTAGGAAAATATTTGTTGAGGGGGGGTGTAGAAATACAACAAATATTATATCTTATTAAATTAGTTTTACATATGGCAACATTTGTAACACTGTAAGTTTCCTACTCTGTCCCTCTTGCAATAAAGCCGCCATAGTGAAAGCATCGCTGCCTTTTTTATTTCCACGTGATTCCAATAGGAACCATAAACGAATCATCCATTCCCGATACTTTCTTGACTGAATGTATGTAATGGAGTTATAAAATCAGTAATTTAGGCTATTTAAATGCGTACATACGTACATACATATATCGAACACTGCCGTCACCTTAGCGCTCTCGGGGCCAGATTTAGCACTTTTTTGAG
Organism: Zeuzera pyrina; assembly: GCA_907165235.1. Taxonomy (NCBI): domain Eukaryota; kingdom Metazoa; phylum Arthropoda; class Insecta; order Lepidoptera; family Cossidae; genus Zeuzera; species Zeuzera pyrina. The sequence continues at coordinate 5,907,664 of OU015639.1, forward strand.
TCGTCTAACTTTATCTATCCCATGCAAAATTAAAAAAACCCTTAGAACGATTTCTGAGTAGCTGTCGTCTATTCACTGGATCAATTCACTGCTCGAGATCGAATGATCGATTCTTCCATTAATCAATCTCAGATCGCTATCTCTAGGAAACTTGTACCAACAAATTGGAAGGTGTAAATGCGCTTTTATATAGACCCTGGGAGTTTTTGGCGGGATTTCATGGAGAGCGGTTGGACGTTTACTTTAATTATTTGCAAATTTTTACTAGCAGATATTGTGATGTAAAATTGGCGTAGTTTTGCGTCCCAGTGTCTACACTATTGTGCATTATCGTGAAATTGTTGAAACAAGTGCTAATTTAGTAGCGTGAGGTTGAGACTTTTATAGTGGCCTAGTCCGCCTCAATGGAACCTACTAGAAGACTGCCTCGTTATATTTGTCGCCAGAAACTTCAAGAGACATTAAAATGTATAGCGTCGACGTTTTAATGATATAATATGAAGAAATTATCAATTTACTACTGAAGACATCGGTTATATATATGGGCACCTTTACTGTGGATCATGATTCATGACATTTTCCTGCCTGTGCTCTCTTATTTGCACATCTCTCCGCAAGCGGTGAACTGGTTTTCAACTTACCTTTGTGAGCGTCAGCAATGTGTTCGAGACAACAAAAGTTTTTCGGACTGGAACAGCCTCGACGCGGGTGTTCCTCAAGGCGATATATTGTCTCTTATTCTCCTTTCTTCCTTTATTAATCTTCTATCTCCTGCCCTTCATTGTTCTCATCACTTATACGCGGACGACGTGCAAATTTATGTGCAAGGCGAGGCGTCTTCTTTGAATGAAGCTATCTGTCGGCTCAACTATGATCTCAATAAAATTAATGACTGGTCTAACAGATTTGGTGTAAAGGTAAACCCCGGCAAATGTCAGGCTATTATTTTGGGCAGTTCTAGACAACTCAAAATAAATAGAACCGTGCTTGTGCCTGTAGTATTAAATAATACTGTAATAGAATACAGCACTTCCGTTAAAAATCTCGGCTTGATTTTCGATGATACATTGAAGTGGTCTCAACATATAAAATATATTAGTGGGAAAGTAGCGAATACATTGCGTTCTCTATAAAGATATAAACGTTTTTCCCCGCATTTACTAAAATCCTCCTAATACAATCTTTGGTACTGCCTTTAATCGAATACGGGGATGTGTGTTGTACAAATATCACAGAAGACGCTCTGAACTAATTGTATTTTCTATTAAACAGTTGCATACGTTTTATATTTGGATTACGTAAATACGATCACATTTCTAGCTACCGCACAAAGCTCAAATGGTTACCTATCAGAGAACGCTGGTACATCAGGATTCTATATTTACTCTTCTCAATATTTTTTGATCCCCATTCCACATCTTACTTGCGAGATAAATTTCAATTTCTTTATACTTTTCATGATCGCGATTTACGGTCAAATCGCACTCTTCGTCTTCAGATATCTGCTCATCATTCTGGCTTTATGTCAGATTCTTTTGTGGTCACAGCGGTACGGTTTTGAAATGCTCTTCCAATTAACATTTGGAGATGTTCTAACAAGTTTATATTTAAAAAATCCTTGAGTGAGCATTTCATAAAGAAGTTGCAGTAAAGCCGTGAGAGCAATGGCAATGAATAATCATTGTTCGTTGTTTTTATAGCAGTACCACAGGTAATAACTGACAATGTTGTAAGTTTCAATTACATCTTTATCCCATTACCTAATATATATAAAATGTGTAGTTATTTAACTATTTAAGTTTATGTATTGTTTAAGTATTATATATGTCGTATGCATTTATGTATATGTAGGTACATATGTTCATGTTTTGTATTATTGTGTTTATTAATATAATTATGGATTATATATTTTCATTTTATATTCTGCATATTAATTTTATGATAATAATATAATTTAGATTAGGTTAATTTAGCATTTTCGTTTTAAATATGTGCACTACCAATATTTTCTCCGTTTAGCCTTATGGTTGACTGGTAGAGAATGCCACTTGGCATTAAGTCCGCCATTTGTACATTTTTGTGCAACGAAGTTTATTTAAATTAAAAAAAATATATATATATGGCACCTTTACAATCCCTCCTACGGGAGAACCGTACCAAAAACAAAATTATGTAGACCCTGTGACACACAGATTAAGTATTTATAGCGAGCTAAAGACGCGACAGTCGCTTTGCCGTAATTGTTATGTATTTCGTTTTGGCGCTACTATCGCTTACTTTTTGACAACCATACTGTACGTACGTACCAATTCTTTTTATATATCTTTATGTAGGTATATCCTAGTAATTCCAAAAAACCACCAACGCAGCGGTTTGGGGGATTATTTACATCAAACAACAGAGGAGAATAGGCATTTCAAGGTTCTCAATTCAAGCATGAAATCGAAGAAAACAAAGTAAACCAAAACTCAAATCAAAATGAAAAAGTAGCCAGAGTTTGAGTGTGAGTCAGACTGAGAGAGATTTATAAATGGAAGCAGATCAAACATAATTCGCTCACCCATATATACCGTGTAAGTAATAAAACTGTCACTTTCATTATAGTTTAGAATTGTATATATTTATCCTTTTCTTTCATTTGTTGCAACACAATGGCACACATAGACAATTCCGAAACCGTGGCAGCCGCCATCTTCCGCTTAAGTCAAAATAAGCGGAGTATGGCGTCTGTTTATTTGTGTAGTACGTCATATGTTCGATGATTAAATATTTCTTAGTGTATAAACATTATTTTGGTTATTTAAAGTGCAAAATATGATACAGAAGTGTTGTACCCCCAATAGTTGCAACGCCTCATGCAGAAAAGCCCCGAAAATCACGTTCCATCGGTAAATAAATCTGATGTTGCAAATTGTTTGATTACTGCATTCGGTTACTTGATATTTTTGTATTTCGTGGCTCCGACACTTAAATATGTTGCAAACTATTAAAATTAAAGTTTCCTTATATTGTATAAGGTTTTTTATAGGTTTTTTATATTTTTGTACCAAGTACCTAACCAATTTTGACATTATTAGTACTTGTACCTTAAAAGAGAGCCGAATTCAGAGAAAACTGAGTCTCGTAATAAAATTAAATGTTAACGGACAGGTACCTAAGGTTAGGCAATTATCTATTTTATGTAACTATCTTTTGATTTTGATGTATACCTTGTTAATTTTGGGTTTCTAAAAGATGAAAATCTTCAAACTTTTTGGTTAAAAAACTACATAAGAAAGGCTACATAGAACAAACTGGCAGCCCAATTCGGGCAGTGTTTTGTGCTCAAAACATTTTGAACCCCATTTATTACGTAAAAGAGATACCCATAAAACCATGTTGTTGTTTGACCATGAAATTTAACATACCTGTTAAAAATGAACATGCTATTGCCAAATTAATCTCTAGTCACTATGCTGGGCTGAACCTGGGCCAGTATTGTTGAGAAAAAAGCCAGTGCTGGTAGCCATACTTCATAATTACAAAATTATTTTTAATTTAATGAAAAAATAATACAACTTTCTTGCTTCAGGTAATCGAAGATAGATTTTATTATGCATAAATTGTGTGTTTACATGTAAAAATGGTGAAAACAAATATGGATATCTCGAGGTGAAAATGTCAAATAATACCTACGATTACTCGCAATGGTAATCCTTAGCACATCTGACATTCTGCGCTAGTTACTTCTGGCACACATTAAAAAACAGTGAAATGATGTGTTCGATGCACATCTATAATGAGTTCTTAGATAATGTAATAAGAAAACAATCCGATTAATAAATAAAAGAGTGAAAACTTTCTTTGTTTTATTGTGTAAGCTATTTTAGTTTTTATTCTCAATGTGATCGATCACCCATTGATTATCTCCTGATAGAAAAATAGCTAACGATAACACTCGTCTAATATAAAACTTGTTCTATTTTCTCATAACCAAGTCTCTAACACTTACAGTAAAGCAATGGTAAGTAGGCTTTACTGGAGTTACAAAGGACTCTTAAACGAAATTCCTCCAATTCCCCTCACTTGCACACAACTTCAACGTGTTAATAGTCTGTGGATAACTAATTTTATATACTCTTTGTAATAGAGATGTGTACTCTGTGAAAAATACCTCATGTGAAAAAAGGGTGTGTAATATTGTAATAATTAAAAAAACTTGTTACAATTTAATAAAGTGAGAAATAAGAATCATCTTTTTTAGTTATAAATAAGAAATAAAAACCTCAACATATAACATGGTAGCAGAGGTGTGTGGTTTGTAGTGGTTCATTGTAAAAAAAAAGTAAAAAACGAGTAATAAGTAACAAGTACGTAAAAAGTAAAAACAAGTAAAAATGGAAGAAATCGTGAATATGAATAACATCCAACGTCTTACAGACCAAAACACATACCAGATGTGGAAGTTTCAAATATACACCTTAAAAGTCAAGGTTTGTACGAAATGGTATGCAAACCCGATCCGACCGCCATTATAGAAAACCAGAAAAACGATGCACAAGCGCAACGGCTTATAATAACTACAATTGATAAAAAACATTTACCTCTTCTTCTTTCATGTGATAGTGCTACAAAAATGTATGAAAAACTATGTTTTATATTTGAGAGAAAAACAGATCAACAAAAATGTTATCTATTACAAGACTTTTTTCAATACAACTATAACAGAAAGAAAGACATTACTTATCATATAAGTCACTTACAAAATCTAGCTTACCAATTAAATGCAATAGGAGAAAACATAAATGACAACATGATCATATCAAAAATATTATCTACATTGCCGGAACAATATCATTATTTCATTACAGCATGGGAGTCTTCTCCATTATCAGAGAGAACACTAGATAATCTGACAACAAGATTACTAGCAGAACAGCATAGAACTAATAAAGTCAAAAGTGATGAAATAATTTACAAAGTTAGTGAAAAAAAGGCAATGAAAAAGAATTACAAAAGTTACAATAAAAATCATTGCAATATTTGTAAGAAAAATAATCACACAGAAAAAGAAGACTGCTATTTTAGAAATAAGAGACAGTGCACAATATGTAAGAAATATAATCATATGGAAAAAGATTGTTATTTTAAAAAAGGTAAGAAAAATAAAGAAATATCATTTTTAACAAGCGAAAATTTTATAGTTGATACAGGATGTTCCTCACACATGATTAATAATGTAAAACTTAAAAGAATCAAATTATTATAACATAGAGATACAAACAGCGAAAAATAAACATACATTACAATCACATAAAATAGGTAAAGTTGAAACGAAAGAGTGTAATTTAGAAAAAGTTTTATTTGTTCCAAATTTAAAAGAAAATTTATTATCAGTTAATGCAATTACGGAAAAGAATGCTGAAGTAACATTTACTAAAAACAATGTATTTATTAAAAAGAATGAAGATATAATATTAAAAGGAACAAAAGATGATAAAGGCTTATACAATATAAAATTGGAGGCAGACACTGATGAAGAGATTGATGAAAACGTCTTGCTATCTTCAAAAAAGGAAACCGCTGAAGAATGGCACATCAAACTTGGCCATCCTGCAAAAGAAACGATGAAAAATATAATTAAAACTGTAAAAGGCATAAACATAACAAACAAAGACATTGAAACGCTTACCTCAACCTGTGAAATATGTATAAAAGCAAAACAGACACGATTACCGTTTAATACTAAAAGACACAAAGCTATAAATAAAATACAAACAATTCATACAGATGTATGCGGTCCAATTTCACCTGAAACCTGGAATGAAAAGAAATATATATTAACATTTATAGATGACTACACAGATTATACTCAAACATATTTAATAACATATAAAAGTGAAGTATTCACATACCTAAAACAATACATACATGAAGTAGAAAGATATACTAACCTGAAAGTTAGCACAGTACGGTGTGACAGAGGTGGAGAATATACTAGTAGATAAATAAAAGAATGGTGTAAAAAATGTGGAATCAAACTTGAATATACAGTTCCTTACAGTCCTTAACTAAATGGAAAAGGTGAAAGGTACAATCGTACTCTAATGGAAAAAGTTCGATCACTACTATTTGAATCTAACTTAAAAGAAGAAATGTGGGGTGAAGCTGTATTAGCCTCAACATACTTACTAAATAGAACACCAAAAATTGGTGAAACAAAGACACCAATAGAAAAGTGGACTATTGTGAAACCAAACTTGAAAAACATTCAAACATTCGGTTCAATTGTATGTACAAAAAAATTAACATATTTAAAAAATCTAGAAGAGAGAAGTAAAAAACTAATAATGATAGGGATATGCTCCAATGGGATATCGCCTATGGAATCCTGACAAAAGAGAAGTCACTGTAAAAAGAGATGTAATATTTGAAAAACCTAGAAAAGCAAGTAAAAATAAGACAGAAGACATGTCACTAATATATAATCAAGAAGAAATAGATGAAGAGAATAATAAAAAAGAAGATATAGATGAAGAAAGTAATAACAAAGAAAATACAGATGAAGAAAGTAAAAATGAAGACGATAGAGAAAATAATGCAGAAAAAGTAATAAATCAAGAAAATGTAGAAGAAGAAACAAACAAAGAAACTAAAGAGATAAATGAAGACCAACAACAAATAGAAACTGAAGAAAGTAATCAAGAAAATAAAGAAAAAAGAACAAGAAGGAAACAAACTCTTCCAAAGAGATTTGAAGACTATGTAATGATTTCATATAATGAAGCATTGTGTAGTGAAGATAAAAATAAATGGCTACAAGCTATGGAAGAAGAAAAGCAATCTTTAATAGAAAATAAGGTATGGGATATAGTAGATGTAAAGGAAGCGAAAGGAAAAAAGATTCTTAGCAACAAATGGGTTCTGAAGATAAAAGACAATGGAAAATACAAAGCTCGATTAGTAATAAGAGGTTTTGAACAACAAGAAGGCATGGATTACAATGAAACATTCAGTCCAGTGATAAATAGCAGCCCGTTAAGAATATTATTTGCATTAGCAGCAAATTACAATTATTTTATAAAAACATTTGATATTAAAACAGCTTTTTTATATGGAGAACTAGATAATGAAGAATTATACATGTATCCACCAGAAGGAATGAACATTAATGGAATATGCAAACTTAGAAAGGCTTTATATGGAATGAAACAAGCACCACTAAAATGGAATAAAACTATTACAAATTTTTGAAAACTGAAGGCTTAAAGCAACAAAAATCAGACTTGTATTGTTAAAAATGATGATCAAACTATATATCTAGGAATTCACGTTGATGATGGAATTATGATTGGAAAAAGAGAGGGAGACATAGATAAATTAATGGAGAGAATAAGTAGGAGATTTAAAACAACAATAGATGAAAATCCAAAGAAATATTTAGGAATAGAAATGGAAAATACAGAAAACATGATTAAACTGAAACAAGAAAATTCATAGAAAAAATACTAAAAGATTATAACATGACAAATTGTAAAACAATAGCAACACCAATTGAAAGTACAAAGAAAGAAAACTCACCTGTAAACACAACATTTCCTTATAGAGAACTACTTGGAAGTTTAACATACATATCAAATAAGACCAGACCAGACATATCCTTTGCGGTAAATCATTGCTCAAGAAATGTAGGAAATCCAACTGAAAATGACATGAATAAGAATATTGAAATATCTTAAAGGAAGTAAAGAAAAAGGTTTAAAATACAATAAAAATAGAGATAAACAAATAAATATAACAGCATACTGCGACTCAGATTATGCAGGAGATATAGAAACCAGACGATGTACTACTGGGTATATCATATACTTAAACAATTGCCCTATAAGCTGGTGCACAAGGAGACAACCTATAGTTGCTCTATCTACAACCGAAGCAGAATACATTTCAGCTGCTGATTGTTGTAAAGAAGTATTATATCTAAAAATGTTACTAGAAGAATTGTTAAGTGATAAAAGCGTATCAGTGGAAATACTAGTGGACAATCAAAGTGCTACAAAACTTATAAATAATGGTATAATAAATAGAAGATCAAAACATATAGATGTACGCTATAAGTTCATACACGAAAAAGTTATAAATGGTGATATAACAGTTAATTATTGCCCTACTAATGAACAAATTGCAGATTTATTTACAAAAGGTCTTAGTAAGAATAAATTTAACCATTTTGTTAATAAAATTATAAACTAAGAAAAACATATTGTTAATTAAGTAAGCTATTATTAAGAATAAATAACTTCATTAATGTTTTACAAAAAACTTATTTGTAAAACTTAATATCTAAAAAATTAATAAGAGAAAAAAACATTTAAAATGTAAACAAAGAGTAACAAAATTAAGGGGGTGTGTTAATAGTCTGTGGATAACTAATTTTATATACTCTTTGTAATAGAGATGTGTACTCTGTAAAAAATACCTCATGTGAAAAAAGGGTGTGTAATATTGTAATAATTAAAAAAACTTGTTACAATTTAATAAAGTGAGAAATAAGAATCATCTTTTTTTAGTTATAAATAAGAAATAAAAACCTCAACATATAACACAACGTACAATATACTATAATTTTTGCAATTAAAACTCCCAAAAGCACAAAAAATAGCAAATCTGAATTTTGAATAAAAGGCCAACCATGCTTCTTTTGTTCTCGCCAACAAGTCTAAATTCAAAACTTTCACTTGCCTGATTATCAACTTTCTCGACTTTTAAAACTATATCGTCTATGTCATTAAACTTTATGTACCCACATAAATCTAACCGCAAGCAAGGTCATCACAATGTACATACGGCCCAAGACCAGCACCACACAGCCGTCAGGCCTCGTGTATCGAACGAATAATCATAATATTGTATCGTGGAGCTATTGGGAACACTCCAAATTACATCCTTCATGTGACAAAAACAATCTACAAAAAGAAGGAATATAATAAAGTAATAATCTCTAATACTAGTACATTACTCAGTTAATTTAATTTTTATTTTATCACATGAAAAATATATATTGGAGTACCAAGTAGTCCCGCTCGAAGATAATACGCAGTATAAGCACCCACTCCATAATCCGGGACTGAGTTCTGCATGTATGTGAGTAATATTTGTTAGTGTGAATTTGCCACACATTTTGTATCGATAGGTATATTCTGCTACCATTTAAAAGTCTGTGGACTGAGAGTACACTGACAAGCAATTGAATTTCATAATAAAAAAAAAAAAGGTGGATAGTCAAGACGGCAGAAGCGATTACAGCGCCAATACAACACTACAACTCGTTCGGAACTAAAACTGTCACTTTCAGGCCTGCTGTGACAGCTGGTGACAGACGTGTAAAGAACACAGATTCCTTTTAAAATGAATTTCTTGTGTATTTTCTTAGATTGCTTAGTCTAACTGTCTAATACAAATTCTTAATTTTTTCTTAGCGGCCGTAGCATGAATCCGTAATTTTACTAATTTGTGCATGAATATGACCCATTAGATAATGAATAACCCTTATCGTGTGTCATACGATAAGCGATAACATAATTTTCTTGAACTAATAACCGGCAGAATGCGGAATTTTTGGATAATTTATGTCCTAAGGTAAGTTAATTATAATTACTATAAAACCGCTCTAACATAACTACAGCCTAATTTGTTTATTGATAGAAGACTTTCAAATATTAAAAAAAAATACCGAATACAGTTAAGGGCACAGTTTTAGCTCCCAAGTTAGTTAAAAAATATCTATTTATCAAGTGCCAAAATGGAAAACGGTAGTTAATCTAAAGCTTAGCTTGAAAACTTATTATCCTCTAGTTGATGTTGTTCTTCACCCTTTCGGAAGGTCATTTTCGCATCTTTTCATCAGTCTTCCCTTTTTCAGAATCTGAATATTTTGTTTTTGATTATGCCAAATTTTTTAACCACAACTTTAATGAATCGTCTTTTTATGCATATTTTCAATACAAAATAGTTTCAATGTTTACAATGTAGTAACAAACTACATTTTATTTTTGTTTTGTTTCTTCTTTTATCTGTTGTACATCTGTCTTTTAACGTTATAGTTTACATCATACTTTTTCGCATTTAGTTTTGACATTTAAATGCAATTTTTTTCACTTCCAGTTCTATTAAAGATCATTAACACTCACTCTTAAGTATTATATGATTTTATCTTTCGCATCGAATCTTAATGGCATTTATTTGAGTGCTCATGGCTCTTCTTCGGCTGTAATTCTGCTTTATTTATAGATATCAGTCTATTGTTGCATTGTTTTTTCATTTAATGCACTATGATTTACAACTGACAAATTTTACTAACAAATCATGTGAATTGAGTATTTTAAAACTGAAATTATTACTCAGATTGCTCTAATAATGCACTGATACATTTTTTGAGTTTTCCATTTTATAAATTAACAAATGTCTTGAAAACAGATACATGAAATAAAGAAATGTTTTATTAAAGGTTTTGACATTAAAATGCCAATACAACTATTACATAACATTGCACATTGTATGAATGAACAAATTTTAAAAGATGACATTGGCAGTGTGATGACCTCTCATGCTAAAAATTAAACCGACTTCAAAAAAGAACACTGAAAAGTATGAAATAACTATCCCTTGCTAATCAAAACTTAAGTACAAAAATAACTTTCTAAATACGATACAAATACCCATATAATTTAAAAGTTACTGAAATCGATGCCAAGCCTACTAAACTGATAGACTTTGTGTTGTCGAACATTGATTTGGCACCGACTTCAGTAACTGTCAAATTTAATGATATGGGTATTTGTATCGTATTTATAAAGTTATTTTTGTGCTTAAGTTTTGATTAGTAAAGGATAGTTATTTCATACTTTTCAGTGTTCTTTTTTGAAGTCGGTTTAATTTTTCAAGGTCACTCAAAGAGAGAAATAAAAAAACTTATAAAAAAATTAAACCGACTTCAAAAAAGACCATACAAAGGTATACAAATACCCACATAATTAAATTTGACAGTTACTGAAGTCAGTGCCAAGCCTACTACACTAATAGACTTCCTGTTGTCGAACATTGATTTGGCACCAACTTCAATAACTGTAAAATTTAATTATATGGGTATTTGTATCGTATTTATAAAGTTATTTTTGTATTTAAGTTTTAATTAGTAAGGGATAGTTATTTCATACTTTTTAGTGTTCTTTTTTGAAGTCTGTTTAATTTTTTTATGAAAGTTTTTTTATTTCTCCCTTTTGAGTGACCTTGGTCAAAATAAATATCTAGGGAGGTCTACAATTAGTTTATTTTCTAATTGTGGAGCTTAATGTGTTAACTTCCATTCTATTGATGAGCACTGTAATGTTAAAAAATTTAAAAAATTTATTATTTTTAATATTTATATTTAAATTTATATAGTGATAGTGATAGTGATAGTGAAGTTGAAGTACGGTATGGTTGTGTATATTTTAAAATTGTGATGAACAAAAATTAAAGTAACTAAAAGGTGCCGGATAAGAACATTGGACTGTTATATTGAAGTCTTCGATCTTGACTACTACATGAAAGTTAAAAAAAAACGATATCTATTAAAACCAAATTTTTTGAATAACAAAACAAAGCTCGGGCGCCACCTCGCGTTAAAACGAGGAATTAGTTTAAATTTTAAAAATAAATAGAACAAACGGATAACAAAATAAATGTTTATTCTAAAAACCATAAAGAGTTGGAGTAATATAGCTAGTTATATCTTTAAATTTAAATTATTCTAAATTGTAATCACTAGAAAAGTTTTTTAACAATCCACTCCTTGTTTTGATAAAGAAAAGTTGTACATACTTGAATGTCCAATAAATAGCACAAGAACATCAATCCAGCCTTCAAAACTTCAACAAAATTAGTCTCTCTCTCGAAATTTCCAAAAGCGCCGTGCAATTAAAATGATGAGCCAAGTGAGTTGCATCAGCACATGCCAATCGAAAGGGACGCCATTACGACGACACGTAGGCCGAACATGTCGGTTATTTATCAAAAAATATTCCAAACATCCGCATAGGATTTTGGTCAAATATAGTATAATTTAAAACATTATTAATGCATAATGTAGCATAGTGCAAAATTAATCAAATAAACCGGACTATATTCCGTAAAATAAAATTCAAATTTTATGACATGTTGACGGGACCAAAATAAATCGAAAAAGTGCCGGATCACGTTTCAGTTTATGCGGTGATCGACGCTTGCGCAGATTAAAAAGAAATATTTTGTGCATGATTGACACATTTCACTTTGCTATCATAACAATATTTTTCTTACTTTTTTAAAAATTACTTATTTATTATTTCTGCAATAAACAACAAAATAGGCTTGCTTACAAAAAGAATAATGTTTTCTTTGTAATATTAACATAATAAATTCTTAATAAATTTGCAAATGAACAAGCTTTGGAGCAACAAATAAGTTATGTAAACGCTGTATTATAAATTTTGACAAAATGTGAACATAATTTGAGGAAAGGATTCAGGGAATAAGGTCTAAATTTGGAGAAATAAAAGAAAACATCATGTAGCGTAAATAACACGTTACAGCACAAACCGTGGGCTTTCACAATAAAAGATGCGAACAGATCGAACATGGGATATTATTCCCCATTATGGCCATTATCAATATAATATCATATCAATATCAATCAATTATAAAGGAACAGTGTAATGGTTGCATCATAATTACGCCCCATCAGTATTCTTACAATCCGAAGACGACAGCCACCAACCGTATTCTCTGTCCGCCACAAGACTGACTCTACTGACTGAATTTATTATATCACGGCCAATTTATATCTTCTCCCTACTGCCATTATACCATGTGGGGACAACGATAGTTAACAAATGACATACAAGAGAATGGTCAATATAAATGAATAAAGGTTATAACCAGGTTATTTGGTGTATCTTCGAAACCAAAGCTTCAATACCAGTGAAATTTCAATGGGACCAATCTGGAAGTGTATCCTTTCAAACAAAAAAAAGAATTTTCCAAATCGGTTTATAAATGACGGAGTTATGAGGTAACAAACTTAAAAAAAAAACATACAACCGAATTGAGAACCTCCTCCTTTTTTGAAAGTCGGTTGAAAATAATAAACTGCTCTGTTTAAGTAACTTTGCGGTAATATCCACTAGGTACAACTTATTCTTTTGGCTTCTTTGTCTATATTTTTTGTTATCTTTTCTGAAATATGCTCCAAAACTGGCGCAATCTACTTTTATGTGATATTATTTTAATTGAATTTAATTTTATACATTTTTGAACATTTTTTGATTCAGCTTTCCATAATATATAAATTTTGCATATTTCTTGCACTTTTCTATAACATGACATACCTACTACATGATTGTAATTAACAGTGGACAAACTACAAAATTCTGCTTGTTTGGTTGGTTGGTTCATTATGATCTAGTTTTGATTTATGCATTCCTACAGATTGTTGAATTAAATTATTTATTAGTATGAAGTGTTAAATAAATGTTATATACTGTACTGTATCTACTTTCTTCATATAGAAATCCCGTTAGAATTCTGTAGAAATAGCATAAAATAAGAATCCATGCACTTAGGCAATGCAGTTGATAGAATTATGCCAATTGAAATTATGAATTAAAGCAAATATTAAACACTTGTGTTTTGTGGTTTTCAGTATATTGGTAGGTGCCAAAGCATGGTCAGATAATAAGCAAAGAAGATTTCCTGATAATTTCATGTTTGGTACATCAACGGCTGCTTATCAAGTTGAAGGAGCTTGGGATGCTGATGGTAGTCACTGACCTTAAGTTAACATAATTCAAGCTTTACCCTGTTTTGTGTACTGTTTTGACTTTTTCATATAGAATTTGATACGTAATTTCAATGCTAGTTGATGATGTAACTTACTTTGTTAGAAATCACAAATTTTAAAAAATACACATTCACCTAGATGCAAGAAAATACATTGAAGTTAATACCCCATTTAAATATATATTAATAATATTAAAATTGTGTAATGTGTCCCCAAATTGAGCACTAGGCTCGTACTAGGCATTTAGAGTCAACTGCTTGGTTTGGAAGACAGATATTCTGCCACCGGCACAGTGTCAATGGATCAGTCAGGTCACAATAATGATAATGTGAAAAAGCGACAACATAATCTTTAATGAGGCATTAACTGTAATGGACTTCCTTAACTGTAATGGATGATAGTATCTTTTGTAATCAAAACAGTTGGTAATCAATTCAGATGTCAAAAAATATTTGAAATTAATTCAAGCATATTGAGCTTATTGGTTTTTATACTTAACTAGCTGTACCCGCGACTTCGTCTGCGCGGAAAATTTTTTCGTGGCTTTCCCGGATTAGGTTCAATTATATGTAAATATGCATAGCATGTTTAAATATTGTTTCTGAAAAAAGTCTACGTTTAAGCTTACGTCTGTCTCCGGAAACATACTATCTCTGTACCAAACATCATAATTGGTTCGGCGGTTCAGCATTTCCCATTCAAAGTTTTATCCCCCAAATATCCCAAATGTCAGTGCCGTTCCCATGTGTCAAACTATATCCATGCTACATCACAATCAGTTCAGTTGTTTAGCATTTCCCATACATAGTTTCATTCCCCTCTCTCCCGTCCCCCTTTTCACAGATTTTGATAAAAAAAGTCTTATTACCGCACCAAATTTTATCATTACCAAGATTTAGTGTTTCCCATACAAAGTTTTGTCCCCCTTTTCACCCTCTTCGGGGTAAATTTGTGATAAAAAAAGAAGCCCATGCCCGTCCTCTGATGTCAAACTATCTCCCTGCCAAATTTCATCATAATCGGTTTAGCAGTTTACCATTTCTCGTACAAAGTTTCATCCCCCTTTTAACCCTCTTAGGAGTAGTTTTTTGATAAAAAGGTAGCCTATGTCCAGTCCCGGGTGTCAAAAAACTATATCCATGCTACATCATAGTCAGTTCAGCGGTTTAGCATTTCCCGTACAAAGTTTCGTCCCCCTCCCTCCCGTCCCCTTTTTCACAGATTCTTGATAAAAAAGTAGCCTATGTAATTTTGATAAAAAAAGTCATACCACCTCACCAAATTTTATCATTACCAAGATTTAGCGTTTCCCATAAAAAGTTTCATCCCCTTTTCACCCCCTTAAGGGTAGGTTTTTGATAAGAAAAGTAGCCTATGTCCGTTCTTTGATGTCAAACTATCTCAGTGCTAAATTTCATTATAATCGGTTCAGGGGTTTACCATTTCCCATACAAAGTTTCATCCCCCTTTTCACCCCTTTAGGGGTAGATTTTCTAAAAAATAAGTAGCCTATCATGAGCGCAATCACGTGTTCTTACGACGTACCGATTGCCATTAAGATCAGTCAAGGGTTTCGGCACCAGAATGTTAGCTCGCGGATGAGGAAAATTAAATTAAACTTATATCGTAATGAATTTGAAAATGTATTCAACGAAAACAACAGATAACAGTTACATGACAAAAAACATTCTACTACTAAAACTGCCATACTGAATTTTTGACACATACAGTTAATATGTAGGTAGAAATAATTTTTTTTTACTTCAAACTGATTCTGTACATCCCGCCCACCAAAGGACATATGTCCTTTCACTTAACAAATATTAATTACAATGTCAAAACAGACTAGTAAAACAAAACAGGATATACAACTCCAAATAGAAAAATCCAAATATGTATAGAAAACATGTAAAGCACTCTAACAATATAATGTAAAACATAAAGTATATAGCAAACCGCCCACCGTGAGAATACAATTAAAAAAAAAAAGAATCTAAAAAAAGCTATATAAATTCAACGAATGTAAAGTTAAATAAATAAAATAAATTTCATCAAAGTAAATAGTCACAATGAAAACAAAAAAAATACAATTCATTGAACCTTAGGTAACAAACACAGTTTATTACATGGACGTTTACAAAGCCCGTTGTTGTTTGGCGACTAACTTACCCATCAACCATTTCGCAGGTGGTACATTGTTATCCTTGATTATTTTACTACGTCATCGATTTCTGGTTCATTCTTTCTGGTAGTCCATTTATGTCTCTCATTCAAGGTAAACAAATACTCGTCTGACCATTTTCTCCAGAAATCGCTCACCATCTTCTGTGTCAGTCTCCAACGATTCATAGTACTGATAGACTGAACTTTGCTGTAGTCTTCGTCTGGGATAATTATCAAGGGTTCGCCCACAAGGAAATGTCCTGGTGTGAGTGGCAACGGGTCATCAGGATTATCGCTTAGGTAAGACAGTGGACGTGAGTTTAAGCAAGACTCTATCTGCGTCAGCACCGTCGACAGCTCCTCAAAGGTAAGAGTGGATTCTCCGATTACTCGTTTTAGGTGTGACTTTGTAGCTCGCACCCCGGCCTCCCACAAACCTCCAAAGTTAGGTGCGTGAGGAGGTATGAAATGCCACCTCGTTCCGTCGTTCGCCAGCAGCTGAGCTATCTCATCAGGTAAGTCTGACACGGCCTTCGTGTACATATCTCGCAACTCCTTGTCAGCACCCACAAAATTGGTGCCATTGTCACTAAATAAATCCTTGCAGTGACCTCGCCTAGACACGAATCGTCTATATGCTGCTATAAACCCTTGGGCCGACAAATCTGATACAGCTTCCAAGTGGACGGCCTTTGTGGTCATGCATACGACTAGGCAAATATAGCCTTTATACGACTTCGATCCTCGTCCAGGTGAAAAGCGAATATTAATAAATCCCGTAAAGTCGACACCGGAATTCTCAAAAGGTTTAGCAGGCTTCAATCTCGTTTCAGGTAGTTGTCCCATCAGTTGAGCATTGTTTCTTTGGGAATATCTTACACAGGTTACGCATTCTCGATAGCATTTCTTAACTAAAATTCTCGCTCGTATGATCCAATATTTTGATCTCAACAAGTTCAGCATGATCTGAGGACCTCCATGAAGTGTTTTAATATGTGCATCAGCAATTATTAACTTAGTGATATGACTCGCACTAGGTAAAATCACTGGATGCTTCTTTTCAAACTTCACGTGTGATTGTTGTATACGTCCACCTACTCTTAACACACCATTCTCGTCAAGAATCGGGTAAAGAGTATGAAGTTGACTCGTTTTTGACAAATGGCCTTGAGACTTTAACTGCTTAATTTCGTGTTCAAAATATAATTTTTGCGTTTCCTTTATACAAATTTGCAAAACTTCATTCATCTCCCTCACTGTTATAATTTTACTCAACGTTTCTCTTGTGTATTTCGGTAATCTCATATTTAAAAACCTTTTACAAATCGCTAATATTTTCATAATTTTACTTAATTTTGAAAATCTTTTCCAAATAAAATTCTCTTCTATTTCGATCGTAGCAGTTAAAGCCTTAATGGGTCTCTCTTCCTCCATAGTGATAAATCTCTCCAGATTTTCAGCTTGGTGCACTCTATCTTCTCTTAACATGACTGGTCCATGCCACCACAACTCATTATTGATCAGCTCAGATAGTGATATGCCTCGTGATGCACAATCAGCTGGATTTTGACTAGTGCCGACATGACTCCACTGACTTCTATTCAATATCGCCTGGATCTCGGAAACGCGATTGCTGACAAATGTAGTCCAACGACTTGGTTCTCCAGCTAGCCATGCTAGTACAACAGTCGAATCTGACCATGCGTATACCTTTTCTAAAGGCACATTCAATACTTCAGCAACTTCGAAGATAAGTTTGGTGGCAAGTAACGCAGCACATAATTCGAGTCTGGGAATGAAAACTTCTCTCTCAATTGGCGCCACTTTAGTTTTCGCCGTTACCAAATTAACAGATATAAGCAGCGTATGCTGACTGAGACGCATCTGCAAACACGTGCAACTCGACATCATCACTTCTCTTGCAGTTGAACCATCTTGGTATCGTTACATTTTGCACATTGCGAAGATCAGCCTTGAAGCTGTACCACTCTCTAGAAAGACCAGGTGTTAATAGCTCATCCCAACTCAGGCCAGATTTCCACAACTTCTGTATATAGATCTTTGCAGATACTATTACAGGTGCAATCCAACCCATTGGATCGTAAAGTCTCGCGATCTCTGATAAAACTTTTCTCTTCGTGACACACTCATCAGATATTGGTAGCTGCAACGTGTACTCAAAACTATCTGACTTCTTGTTCCAGAATATTCCGAGAAACTTAATCACATTGTCCGATTTAAAAACTACTGACTGCTTTGAACTCTTGCTCTCTTCTGCTATGTGATTAAGCAAATTGATGTTGTTACTACACCATTTTTGCAACTTGAGGCCACCCGCCATCATGAGTTTGTCCATTTGATTGTAGATCTCTACCGCCTCGCTTTCAGTCTCACAACCGGTCAAAAGATCATCCATATAATAATCATCTTGAGTGATTTTAGCAGCCACGGAAAACTTTGATTGCTCATCTCTAGCCAACTGGACAAGACTTCTTACAGCCAAGTATGGAGCGCACGATGTACCAAAGGTAAGTCGCAACATTCGATAATGGTGAAGTGGTTGGTCGACATCTGGTCTCCACAAGATTCTCAAGAAGTCCGCATCATCGCGATTGACACGGACCTGTTGATACATTTTTTCTAAATCGGCGACTATACAAATTGGATGGCGCCTCCATCTCATCAAAATGTGTCGCAAGTCTTGTTGGAGTCTAGGACTGACACGAAGATCGTCATTTAGCGACACGTTGTTTGTCCCCTTACACGAGGCATCGAAGACGATTCGCACTTTGGTCGTGTCTTTGTCCTCGAACTACGGCGTGGTGTGGAAGATACACGGCATAGGGATCTCTAATCTCGTTAATATTGGTAATTTGTTCCATATGATTTTGTTTGAGATAATCGTCTATGACTCTTTTATACTCTTCATATAGTGATGCGTTCTTATGTAGCTTTCGTTCTAATCTCTCAAATCGTCTAGTTGCAGTCTCAATTGAACGCCCATAAATGCAGTCCGGACTAGAGCTCTTGAAAGGTAATCGAACTACGTAACGTCCTTCTTCATCTCTTTTTGTTGTTTTCTCGTAAATTTCTTCACAACTTATTTCTTCCTTTGTTAACTTCCTTTTTATTCTATCTGGTTCTCTCTCTATTTCCCAAAATCGCTTTAGTATGTCATCTTCTCTGATTTGCACATGTAGATTGATTGCTCTCCGCTCGTTACCCAAATTCTCTCTCTGAACTCTGCCAGACAAGATCCAGCCTAATTTAGTGTTCTGTGCAATTGGACCGTTTCTGGACGGATGCTTCATAAGCTCTCCCATGATTATCTCGTTGTGAACCTGAACACCCAGAATCATCTCAATTTTTCCAGGTGCACTGTAATTGGGATCAGCTAACGGTAAGTTTTTAATTTCAGGCCAGTCGGAAATTGGAGTATCGCTCGACGGAAGAAATGAAGTCAGTTTTCTCAAAACATAAGCCTTCACTTGCACGATACACTCTGGATCGTGGAAGGACTCCAATTTTAGTGAAACTATGTGCCTTGTTCTCGTTTGACCGTCACCGACTCCTGTTATAAATCCATTTACAGAATCTCTTCTCAGGTGCAGTGCTTGAACTAACGCTTCGCTCACAAATGAAGCCTGAGAGCCTTGATCGACTAAAGCTCGGATAGTCTGTGTGTTGCCCATTGCTGATTTCGCTCTGACCATGGCTGTGGCCAGTAACTCCTCGCACTGATTGCTCTCTTTAGCAAAATGAGGTACTACTTTCTCTCTTGGCTGTTTCTCCAGCGTTTGAGCGGAACAAGCAGATCTCTCATTACTCAAAGACGAAGAAGGGATTGCGTCGTGATTACTCCTCTCGTAATGCAGAAGCGTGTGATGTCTTCTGCCACACCGACGACAACATGCAGCCTGATGGCAATTTCTCACACTGTGCGTAGATGCCAAGCAATTGAAGCACAATCTCTGTGTTTGTATATATTCAGATCTTGATTTTGAAGATTGGTTCAGAAATTGCTTACATTGATAATAGCATGTTGCCCGGAACACATCGCGCAAGCTTTAATTGACTCGATTTGTTTTTTGTCACTCGATTTTTCATCTTGTACAGCGGTATGAAATGACTGACTTATAGAACTTATTAGTATTGGTGTGCTTTAAATTACTACTTATAGTCTTTATTAGAGACTTGCTCCCATCTATCATTTCCAAAGTCCGGAACCTCGTTTCAAGAAAACGCGCCATTTGCTCCCATGTCGGCAGATCATCTGACTCCATCTCATTTTTATCTCCCACTGTTTACGTGACTCTTGATCAAACCTCGATGATACTAAGTAAATGATGATTATGTCCCAGGATTTGATATTAATGCCCATGTTCTCTAAAGACTTGAGACAAGCTGATGTGGTATCAAGTAGGCCTTTGATAGCGCTCGATGACTCATAACTCGTCGACTTTTGAGCAAATAGTCGTCTCATAATCTCCGTGCAGTTATATCTCTTGTTATTGTAACGCCTTGTTAATTGCTTCCTAGCCTCATCATAATTGGTGTCCGTAGTAGTTAAGTTTTTAAGCAGATTTTCAGGTTCTCCTGATGAACATCCTTTTAGATAGTGCAGTTTCTGTACTGCACTCAACGCAGTATTGTTGTGTATTAAGGATACAAACATATCGAAAAAAGTCTGCCACTCATCATAACTACCACTGAACGTGGGCAGTTGTATTTGGGGAAGTCTCACTTCGGCGGCGAGCATAGTTTGGGGTGCAGGGGTTTCATGCGTAGATTTATTATGTCTTCCGAGGTCTTCTTTCATTTTTGATTTATAATCTGTATAACACTCCTCAATTTTGTCAAATAATTCATTTTTAAAATATAAAATCGTCTTCTTTTCATCAGGTTTCACTATTTCCAAAATTTTAAAATGTGTCTCAAAAACGTTTTCCCAGATTTTCTCTAAATTATCTAATCTCGTTCCAATGTATGACGAAGTAATTCTTTCTTTGGGTGTTTTTTTATAATTATTATAATTCTTCACTAAACGATCATAAGAATCCTTCTTGTTTAATTATGTATGACTCCATTTTAAATTAACCAAATTAAAGTAATTGTTTGTTTACAATTCAAAAAATTGTAGCACCAAAATTTCCAAAATAACCCCAAAAGTTCATAAAATTAACGGAGAAAATTTCCGAAGAAACTCCCAAAGTTCATATAAAATGTTTTGCACAAAATTTCCAAAGCAACACAAAGTTCATGAAATTGCCGGACAAAATTTCCGAAAAACCCCAAAAGTTCATATTACACAATACGTCTCGCACATTTTCAAGTAACCTCAGTTTTAAAATGTCTCGCGCTATCATGTGGGAAAATGTTCGCTTACAATTGTTGATCACTGATATTGATTTAGTTTACCAACACATTTAAGTCCATTAACGTATTAATTTAATAATGTCCTGTAAATAAGTTTAAGTCCACTCATTAGTTTTTCAATGTCCTATAATAATAGTTTTTCAAAGTTATCTAATCAGTTTGTTTCGAGTTAATTATCACAATTTCACACCATGCGTTGACCAATACATGTACAATTTTAATTAAGTACTGTACTATTCACTTTATGTTTTTAACTTTTTCCACTGTACTTATGAATTTTTCGAAGTTCTTTTAACTTGTTCCCGGGTTTCGGCACCAGAATGTTAGCTCGCGGATGAGGAAAATTAAATTAAACTTATATCGTAATGAATTTGAAAATGTATTCAACGAAAACAACAGATAACAGTTACATGACAAAAAACATTCTACTACTAAAACTGCCATACTGAATTTTTGACACATACAGTTAATATGTAGGTAGAAATAATTTTTTTTTTAACTTCAAACTGATTCTGTACACCGTTCGTTAGTTATAAAAGGACATACAGACAGACAGACAGACAAAAATTTTAAAAATGGCAGAATCGAAATCAGGAAGTAATAAAACGACTATCTATCGCAAAATTTGACAAAAAATCTGAAATTACAGACAGACGTAAAAGATTTATATAGTAGTATAGATTAGTAGAGACTGAATCGGTATAAATTATGGGAAGATGAACGCTACCGGCTTATGACATTAATTACATATTAATTTATTGTTATTTCTTCATTAGCAGAGTATAAAAATCAATTGGTTCTATTTCTTTCAATATATTTAAAACTTTTCACAGTGGGGTTTCTGTTTTACCTATTAAACCTTCGATCACAAAAAAACTAGATACACAATCAACACCAAAAATGTCCGAACCAAATGTGCACTCAAATGAGTATTTGAGTGCACTTTTCTTTTAGAAGTATTCGAAAACACTATCAACGAATATGTCAAAGTGCTCCTTCAAAAATTGTAAAAACGTGTTGTTTTTCTAGTCTAGAACGCTAAAAAAAGACGGAGACTCTTATTTACGATTAATAAATTAAATAATATTATTTACGTATCATACCTTGTCATAGCAATAGTGTTACATAGCTCTTTTTTATTAAATTCGTAATCATATTTTTAAATATTGCCTGACGATATTTGTCTTATCTGTCACTTTCACGTAACAAATCAAAATGACGTAAATAGCAATGCAAATAGATTATGTGATTTATACTTTACGCACGAGACGTAAGATTGCATTTTAAATATTTTTTTAACAAACTTCGTTTCAATGTCATGCAAGAATCGTTCATGAGCTATTATAACCTTATGGTTTGACAGTAAGGCCTACTTTAGATTAACACAATATTACCGATAACACTACGATATTAAAAAAAATATATACGTCAGTTCGGACAATAATCTGTGCTTAGATTTTACAGTAGGTTGTGAATCTAGTTCTTAATTTGTGATCAAAGTATAAAACCTATCTTTCTTAGTTCAAAGATATAATTTAAGAACAGCTAAATAGTTCATTGCATTAACGTTGGTTATATTTGATTCCCTCATAATCAAATAACAAAATAAACATAAATCAGTCAACGTAACATATATGTATGGAGAGCAAATATCATCATAAATCAAAACGCGTGCGGACGGGGGACCCCCGTCAGGAACTAAGTTCTTTACTGCAGTTTCCATTTATCAGAGCTTAATCGCAATAATGAGATAAAACGTATGATTTAAAACAAAAACCAAATAAATTTTAATAAAATTTACTCAAGTAAAGTAATGATACGAGTACAATAGGCTGCACACAGTGCTCATCTGCGCGAATCTCGATATTCGCACGCACACGCACTCGTTTGTAATAGAAAGAGACAGAAAGATCACAGTGAGTGGTATAGAGCTAACGAACCTAGCGCCACGCGTCGCTTGGGTCCCACCCCACGTCACTGCATTAACTGGCGTAAGTTAGGAAAAGACAGAGGAGGGGGCATAACGCTTTTTCGTTACGCGACGATTTCTACCAATCCACCTCCCGCAAGCAGCGTTAATAAATTTCGTTTCAAAAAATGTATTCGATTAAAATAGAAATCATTTTCACATAACTTAAAATTTATTGCTAAGTGCTAACACCCCATAGGACCATTCTGATTCATGTTTTTGAATAGGATTCATTTTGCGATACACAAATAAAAATGAATTATTAATACTTTTTGAAGAACCAAAACTGATATGTGAAAATTTCATGATGTTTAAGGCAAGGGTGAAAGTATATGGGACCGGTTTTTACATAATAATCCTGAGATCATAACTGACGGTAGGAACGGCGATGTGGCAGCCGACTCGTACCATCTTTATAAAAGAGATGTGGAGATGCTGAGAGAGCTTGGAGTGGACTTCTATCGGTTCTCTATATCATGGCCTAGAGTGTTGC
This sequence comes from Zeuzera pyrina, assembly GCA_907165235.1. NCBI lineage: Eukaryota > Metazoa > Arthropoda > Insecta > Lepidoptera > Cossidae > Zeuzera > Zeuzera pyrina. The sequence continues at coordinate 5,931,502 of OU015639.1, forward strand.
CAACAGGTAGGTTATAATCATCAAATTTTTTTTTTGTTGTAACACCGTACTATAATCACAGATTGATTAGTTAGTATAAAGTTACTGCTGGTAGTGGTTGTATGCAAATTAGCTAGGTAATATCATATTTACCTAGATGAATTAAGATTTGAAGGCATGGATTAATAAAAACATTCTAGTTAATTTGCAAATATTTTAGATAGAATATTTTATTAAGTGGGAACTCGAATCACGTATAAAATAAAAATTTTAACCGACTTAAAAAAGCACAGAAAAGCACAAAATAACTATCCTTTACTAATCAAAACTCAAGTACAAAAATAACTTTATAAATACAAATACCTATATAATTTTTGACAGGTACTGAAGTTTGTGCCAAGTCTACCAAACTAATATACTTTCTGTTTGCATATCGATTTAGTTGTTTCCTTTAATTGACATTGGGGACCCAGGCCTCCGCTAGGAAGGTAGATGTTCTAACACTTGCACCAATTGGCAATTCAAATTAAATATTATTTTCAACCAAAACAAGGTCATGAGTAAGTTATATCTTTTTTTTTTAGGTTTTGTCAATAATGTCAACGAGAAAGCTCTACAGTATTATGATAATTTAATTGATGAGTTATTGAAGTATAACATAGAACCAATGGTAACATTGTACCATTTCGATCTACCACAAAAACTACAAGAATTGGGCGGCTGGGCCAATCCTTTGTCTGTAGAATGGTAAGAATAAGAATTACACACATATATGCATAAGTTCGTGCCATTCCCAGTCGGAATGGACAGAGCAGTGCCCAGCAATATCACACCTTAACGCCACATCTAGAAATAAGCATTTGATTTGGACAATCAGATGGCAAAAGCAGGGTGTTTACTTTCTAGAAATTACAGTCAGGGAAATATTTTTTACAATTTGAGCTATAAGGTTAAAAAAGTATAATACGTAGCATCTCGAAGAAAAAAGCCGAGAAATTCGCCCACTTCATAAGAGGGGCGAAGTCTGAAGTCAAAACATTACCTCTACTCAGGCTGTATCATTTACGCAGGCTGTTTTTCGTAAATCACAACATAATTAGAATTATTATAATAGTTTTAACTTAAATAGTTATTCCACTCATCTTAAGTGTGTTATCACATTTAAGACAAGTGGAGCGAACGCAAGTACTGAAGTGTGCATTGGGCTGTCCTTTATCAGTGTCCTGTAAGTTCAAAAAACCACTATATGGTGTCTCGCGTTGGCCTCCATTCTACCCCGATCCATGGAGAGGTATATTATTAATTAATTAGTTGTTTGTGATTGGTCAATTTATCAGGCAAATGAAGAGGCACCGTCAAATGGTTTGAGTTGTTCGAGTAATAATCATTTAATTATCTGCATCGATATTGTTAAACTACCTACGCCGAGATATACGTATGTATATTGGCTACTTTGACATTTTAATGCAAAAAACTTAAAAATTTCTGTTTTTTTCTCATCTCCAAATTATGCATGACTCAGAAAATTTGAAAAAACCTTGACCATTGACAATTTGGTATAAATTGCAGGTTCAATGATCAGGATTTGTTTTTGAAGTTGGTAGTTTGTAACGACACAACTGTTTTCCTTTTAGGGTTATATATATGTTATATACATTGCTGCGGAAGAGAAGAGAATGGAAGCGAGGCCAATTTTATGTGCCTAAAATTTTGAACCTTATTTCCATGAATTAACGTATTAATTAGATAAGACCAAAAGATGACGGCGATCGCGCAAATTTTCGAGAAAGCTCGAGAATTCTCAAGAAGATGCGCCACTCGTTTTTGATCTCATATCTAATTTGTGCGTTACTTCATGAATATAAGGTTGAAAATGTTATACACGCAAAATTCGCAAACACGCCAAACGAACACGCCAAACAAACACGCCAAACAAACACGCCAAACAAACACGCTTTCCTTCCCTTCTCTTCCGCGACAATGTAAATTGACCCTTAAAGTTTGGAAAGCTAAAAATGAATTTTTTTTTCAGGTTCAAAAATTATGCGGCACTAATATTTGATAGATACACTCATAAAGTGAAGTACTGGATCACGATAAACCAGCCATATACAATTTGTATGGTTGGATATGGGGAAAATATTTTTGCTCCTGCTGTGAATATTAAAGGCATTGCGGAATATTTGTGTACTAAGAATGTCCTCTTAGCACATGGTGAAGCATACAGATTGTACGAGAAGCTGTATAAAGCGAAGCATAAGGGTTCCGTAGGAATTTCCATGGCAGTGAATTGGGTAGATCCGTTAAACAATAGTACTGAAAATATTCAGGCTACAGAAGAATTCAAGGAGTTCACTGTAAGTAGGTTCACTAGTAGTTAAGTAGGCCCCTAGCAGTCGTCGTCTGGTTCACAAAGCACAAGAAATACCCTAGTTTGAGACCAGATGATCGGTGTATATTCTCTGGCGCATTTATTATTTTTTTTTTATAATATATCGATAAGTTATAGGTACAAGAATTATTTTCATTAGTTCCTCTTAAAAAAAGAAACAACGAATAAATAATAATGAAATTGTACTTAATTTCAAAGATTGATAATAATCGATAATATATTATCTCTACTTACACATGGTGTCATGTCAGAGTGAGATGCAGCATACAATTATGGCATGCTAGACAAGGACACAGACTGACTTACTGACTTTGGCACTTAGTACCAGGCAGGATTACTAGAATTCTGCTCACATCTTTTATAAAGTATGATCACGGTTGGAAACCAGCAAGGTCACCTTCGTGGTGAGGCTGGTTGCTCTCCGTGTAGTACAGGCATTATTCGTGATTTTAGTTGATATTTTTGAGTGTCAATTTGAAAAATGGGTCTGTCGAGAGCTTATTCACATTCGTATTTCATTTTCATATTTATAATTACATATCGAGGTCTAATTTCATTAATATAAAAAGTATTCATATTGATTGGCTCATACATTCAGTATTTTATTTACTAAATATTTTTATATTATTCACATATTATTTTCTTCATCACATTACATGTTATGTACATCACATTTACATTCTCTATGCTCGTAATAATGTAAAAGCTTATATTTATTCAATTTTAATTCATATGTGCACAGAGCAAAATTATCATCACATAGAATTAAAATACTACGAAGCACGTGTCAACTTATGGGTGCTGGCAGGATATGAGCATTGCAGCCAGTTTGCGACACAACGCTGGCCCAGAACCTATTCGAGACTACAGCACACGTCAGGCATATTTATATTCTTTTGTTTGTTCTTTTGGTCAATTCATTTTATATGCTTACTTCATTATTTTTTCTAAGCTGTGTTGTTTGTGGTGTTCTATCTATAAAATACTAATCACTTAAAAAAAAATTAAGAAAAATAAACCTACTAAAAAGTACAAAATAACTATCTATCGTTTACTAATCAAAACTCAAGTTACAAATACTGTATGTTCGTTTGTTCAACGCAGTCACAGCAACGCGCCCCCGGGAACAGTTAGTTTTATAATAATAACGATAATTATGTTTTTAGATTGGCCTCTATTTGAATCCTATATTTTCATCAAGTGGTGATTTCCCATCGATCGTTAAAAGGATTGTGGCCCAGAAGAGTAAAAATCAGGGGTTCCCCAGCTCCAGACTACCTGTGTTGAGTGCTGATGAAATTAAATTATTGAAAGGTGTGTTTGGTGTTTCTTGAAAATATTAGGCGCTGTACAGACGTAGCAATTTTGATTTCCTAGCTCCGGCAACTGACAACTCGCAACTGGTTGACGAACTAGTTTATGATGGCTTTCATATGATTACAAGAAACTGCGCAGACATAGCAACTGTAATTGCGAGTTTCCCTTACGGACAATGGTTTTCAATTACCAAACTCGGTGACTAAATAAATTCTTAATTGCCGCAACTAGCAACTTACGAATTTGTACCAGTTGTCACAAATTACTAGTTTCCGCCACCGGCAATCGCAACGCATCGAGCGACTTCCTCTGTTACTCGCAGTCTCGCTCTCCGTATAGTCGTGACTACACATTTAAATTTCCTGTGCACAAGTGTAAAATGGAATAAAAAGAACAAATGAGTTCTGGTTTGAATACTTAAAATTTTATTGAGGAAATAAGCAGTTCAATAAGTTAACAGACATCTAAAATATTGATGCAATTTTTCAAAATATTTTGTGAGCTTACTGATTGAATTACATTCAATTTTGCAAATAAGGATGAATCCAAAGCCATCGCTAATGGCAATTATTGTAGTTTGTTGTTATAGACGTCATCAGTGGCGACCTAAAAAAATTATGTGCTTCTTCGAAATCCATTGTCACACTAATATATGTTGAACTGTCTATTGAAAGTAGCGTCACTCATCGACTATGCTTTTTTGTTGCTGTAACTAACAGATAAATGTGAAAGTTTGACAGTTGCTTAAACTAAAGTTGCTACATCTTCGCAGCGCCTAATGCACCTACTGCATATTCCTGATTATTTAACTGAAAAGGTTGTATAACTAATACTTTACTTATTTGTAAATCTCTGCTAAACGACATTCTTTTATGAACAGGAATATGAATAAAATCGAAAAACCTTAAAGAATAGTGAACAAATTATATTTTATGAGAATCATTTTTACGAATTTTGAAGTAATTTTCAATGCATTCTATATTTTATTGATAATTTACAGGCTCAGCAGATTTCCTTGGTTTGAACCACTACACAACGTTTCTGATAAGTCGTTCCGAAGCACAGTTCGAATCGCCATCTTTTAATGATGACGTCAATGTCGACATATCTTTTGGGGAGAAGTGGATGACATCAAAATCACCGTGGCTGAGGGTATGTTATGGTTGATGGTAATGCAATATATAATAAAATCTCTAGCTCTGGTGATGTTGCGTCAGTGATATAAAACTAAATATCAAAATAATCAAAACTCAAGTATAAAAATAACTTTTCAAATACCTATATAATTAAATTTGACGGATACAGAAGTTGGTGCCTAACCTACCAAAGTAATGAACTTTCTGTTGTTGCACATTGAGTAGGCACCGAGTGCAATAACTGTCTTTAATTATGTAGGTATTTGTAAAGTTATTTTTGTACTTGAGTGTTGACTAGTAACGGATAGTTATTTTGTACTTTTTTTTCTTAATTTTTTTTATATCTTCCTTTTGAGTGACTTTGGCCTAAATAAATTTCTAAGGCAGGTCTACAATTAACTTCTTTTCTAATTCTGGAGCTTAATATGATACAAAATAATTATCCATATAAAGAAAATGTTATAGGGAGTTAGCGTTATTTGGTGTATCTTGGAAGTCCAAACTTATTTATTAACGATTCGTTTATTAACGAGTTTAAATCTCTTTTTCGTTAATCTACTTTAAGGAATCCATACTATAGTAATATTATAAATGTGAAAGTCTGTCTGTCTGGTTGGTTCCCCGCCTCAACCGCTAGACTGATTTTGATGAAATTTAGAACAGAGATGAATTTTAGGCGGATTTAGAATCCGCCTATATCGAATCCATCGAAGGGAAGTGACAAACACGTCATACTAAGCGGCGTCATATGAAGCAGTCTTAGAAAATATACGATTTTTCGTTAGGTATTTAGATGAACAGAGAGAAAATTGTATGTATCTGTTAGCTATTATCGATATTCTCTATTAATCCTTCTAATTATAATCCTTAACATATGGCAGCACTGTTTTTTTTTTGGGTGTTGCTACTTTCATAATAACATGCTATTCTTGAATGTCAAAAAAATAAGTCAGTGGAGAAATACACGAGCTAGCGAAAGCATATCTCGTCATCCTACGTTTCCATCCAAGTCAACATCCTAGAAGAACGTCTAGCTTTCATTTCCGAAGCGGGATATTGTAAAAGCCACTGCCCATTAAAAAAGCTGAACAACAAGACGACGAACGATTAATCGAAAATATCAATAATAGCTAACATATCTATTAATAAAAAAGAGAAAAATAAGCATAAACTGACACAAAACAAACATACATATTAAAAACCTATCAACACGTCACTGAGAAAAAAACGAGCCATGTGTCACGCACGCACCAAACGTCGTCGCAGGGAAAGCGGTGGGGAGGGTCACGAAAACGAGCGAAGGTGTCAGGAATCATTTCGTTCGCTATAACCGGACATAATTTCTTAAAAATAGGTCATAATAATAATAATAAATCATTATATCCAAACTTTGTTATAAAGAATCTTATATGATAACCAAACTTCGGACTGAAATTACTTCATATTAAGCGGTTGGTCAAATATAGGCGGGGTCACAATAAATAAATTCGACTGTATCTTTAGTACATATTTTCGTAAGATTGTAACGATGGAAATACAAAATTCAGAGAAAACCAACCGTAAATTGCGAAGAATGACCCTTCCATGTTATTACTGAGGTATACGGATCATACACATGAAATCATCTAATTAAAATTTACTTAGACCAGTTTCCACTAGACTTATCTAAGTACATTGTCGACAATACCTAGATGATCTTTCCATTCTAACAGGGACATGGCGTGAAGATGTTTATATCTTTAGATTTGTCAAAAATGTAACCCATATTGATAGGACTAAATGCTTGGAAATGACTGGATGGATATGGACACCTGTATAAATATTACGTTTAAAAATTCCAGAGCGCACCCTATGGCATATATAAAGCGAGTCTACATCTTAATAAATATTACAACTACCCACCAATAATAATAACTGAACATGGTTGGTCGACCAAGCGAGGATACAAGGACCCATCAAGAGTGAAAAATATGAGGAATTATTTGTCAGCGTTGCTTCTCGCTATGGAAGACGGCACCAACGTTTTGGGATATACAGCGTGGAGTTTGATGGACAATGTGGAGTGGACGGCTGGGACCAGGTCTGGTATATCATCTTTCTCTTTGTGCATTATTCCTTCCTGATGGTAGGGTCTGCCTTCTTTTTTAAAAGGAAAAGTGAGAACTTATGCAAAATCACTCACGCACTCTTTCGTCTGCTCATAATAGGCTAGGTGACGTCATCATAAATACCAATATGGCGGATGCCCCAAATTAACAAGTTACTTTTCATTAGGGTTCCCTTTGTAATGGGGTCTATTTATCGTTTCAGCGAATGTTTCGGCCTATATGAAGTGGATTTCGATTCCGAAAACAAGACAAGGACAGCAAGACTGTCTGCACTTGTCTACAAAAATATCATTGAAACGAGGATAATTGATGAAAACTGGTTACCGGATAATTTGGAAATAGAAGTGTCCAATAGAAGACCGAAGATAGTTAGAACCGAATTATAATCGTTATAATTTATCGACTTGAAAAAACTGAAAAAATAATGACTCAGTTTTATTACTTCATTTATAAATTTGTTTGTACGTATTGTACTTAATATAATTTAATTTTCAATTGTTATACATGTATAGATAGCATATTGTTTGAATTGTTTTTATGGAGACCCAAGCTTCGATCACAAATAAAGAACTAGATGCACAATTTCCTGTAAAATCTAAACAAAGTATTGTCCGAATTGACATATATCTTTTTAATACCGTATAGTATTATCGGTAACATTGTGTTAATCTAAAGTAGACCTTACTGCCAAACCATAAGATTATAAAATCTTGTAAACGATTCTTGCATGACATTGAAACCATGTTTGTAAAAAAATATTTAAAATGCAATCTTACGTCTCGTGCGTAAAGTATAATTCACATAATCTGTTACTCACTCAATGTGCACTCAAATACTTATTTGAGTGCACATTTGGTTCGGACATTTTTGGAGCGTTGATTGTGTATCTAGTTTTTTATTTGTGATCGAAGGACCCAAGTGATTATTATTTTATTAATGAAGTTGATGTTCTGTTAATAAATAATAGATACATAATAATAATACTCTCAGACATTTCACACAGCGCCATCTAGTCCCAAAGTAAGCTGCACAGCGCTTGTGTTATGGGTACTAGACAACTGATATACTACTAATATACTTTTCTTTTGTAAATATATACATATTATACATAAACACCCAGACTCGAGACGGGAATCGAACCCGCAACCCCCGTTTTACTTACCAACGCGCTAAGCCGTTGCGCCACGGAGGTCGTCAAACATGATACTTAAGGTAGTTTGTACCAACTATTTAAACTCGACTTAAGTATTTGACATCTCGCTTGGACCAATTATTAAATAGTTGGTGCAAGCGAGATGTCAAATCCTTAAATCGAGTTCATATGGTGCAAGCCAACCGTAGGCTTTTTCTATATAAATTTCTTTTTACTGCCATCTATTATGAGTCATAGTAAATTTATATATAATTTTTAATAACATTGCACTAGTAAGAGTTGTATTTGTAACGCTAGATGGTAGTATAACTGTTTAGCAATAGATGGCGTCTATTGTTTTATAAACGTTTTATTTTCATAACAAATAATATTATCATATTTTACGCTAGTAAGTAATTCATCTGTGATTGTACTATTCGTATAATTTATTTCAACTTATGTTACCACTACATTTAAATATTGTTAACTTTTTACTTTTACAAAAATGCAAATAAAGTCGAGCGTTTAATAATATTGTGCAAGTACTCTTTATTTTTTCCTTTTATTTTTGCATTTCTATCCTGATATTTTTTATATCTGTAAATATCCATCTATATTGATATAATAAAATATAAAATTCGTTATGCTGAGTTATGCTTCAAAAAATTGAAAAACACGTGTAGGTAGACGTTTACCTATGTTCATTTTTGATCCGAATTTTTTATGCGTCCCTTATAACTTGCAATAAAATTGAAAGAAAAATAAACATGACAGCCCGACGCATAACATAATGCTTTATCCAATTTTTTCTCTCATTATTCACGGTATTTAGGCTGTACTTAATAATAGACTGAAAAAAATGATACAATGCTAAGAATAGAGGAAAAAACTTGGGGCATCACAAACAATCGCTGCGGGTGGCGCACTATAATAAACAAGTACTTGTAAACATTGATATGTCTAAATGAACCTTTAACTTAATTTGACTTTATTACGGAGTGATAGAGTCTACTTTCGCGGCGTGTTTTTCATCAAAAGGCACAATTCAATGAGTCGTGTAAGCTACCTACATCATTGTTATAAGTGCTATTATGGTACGTAAGTATACCGTAGTAAATCTGATTGAAAAGTTTGCAACGCAGATCAATTAATTTTTACGCAACGGCTTTCTTACAATAGGATCACGACAAAGAGCTACCGACTCGTTCCCTACAAGCTCTCTTTTTGGTTGATATTCTAGGTTCACTGACATCTCTACTTGTCGCTGGAGCAAGAAACTGTTAAGTTAACAGATCCTTATAAGCCTAAGATCGGACTCAGTAGCGTGCCTTGGGAGAGCACACGCTGTGTCCAATAGAGGATTACTATATTATGTTAATGATAGGTATATGTCTTCTTCTATGATATTATGTTTCGCAAGCTCAATATATAGGGAATTGGAATGATTCAGGTGTTCAATTCCCGTCTGAAATCTTGACAATACTTAAGTTAGAGATATGTAAGGACTAGATACTGAACTAAATAGGAGAGAAGAAATGTGTTATCGAAAAAATAATCAAAAGTTTTCATAGATGTAATAAGTTTTCAACAACATTTATTTAATTTATCGCCAAGGTCGAGGTTTGAATACCAATTTAAAATTCATAGTCACTGAGACGTTAATTGTGGTGGAATGGTAATAATAAATGCTTGGGAGGTATTTGTGAAGACAAATTCAGGCTAAAGCTTAGACTGCTTAACGTTGAGTAAAATTCTACAAAATTCTTTTTTTAAATTATGCAACATGACGGTATATTTATAACACAAGACATTCAATCTAAGTTTTGAACGTTTAAAGTGGCACTTTACAAGTTTAAATTTTTACGGTATTAATTTTGTAATTTCTGTATGAGCACTCTTTTCGGTTGGGTTATTTTAGGTTAGTATTTCTACCACAACGCGCGAGCCGAGCGAGCGAATCAAGCGTGCCGCGGCAGTGGCCGGCGAAGCGCCAGATGAGAATCCGCTATTCATGTATAATGTATAAACATGGAGCGGTATTTAAATAGGAGGCCGCACTCAAAGGATGTAGCTGAAGTCGATAAATTTAATTTTGAAACATCTCTATTTCTCTCCATATCTTAATTAAAAAAAATATAGGTTATAGGTATATAAAAAATTATAAACAAACATGTATTCACCTAGATTCAAAGATTCTTAGCGGCAACCAACTTAACAGCTTGACAAGTTTATTCATTTGTTTTATAGAGAATTTTATTTTTCATAGCAAAATCTAATATTTTAAGTGATTCCATATTTTCTTTTATGGATGCTAAGATTATTTTACAGCGTCTATTATTTTTTTAAAGATAATATATTTTAATGAAGAAGAATATTTAATTGTGTGATATTATATTTTTATATAACGATTAATAGTAATTTAAATGCATCCCATTATATTCTCTTTGGTCCATTGCGTTATTCTATATCTGTTATTGATACTGGCGCATAATACAATGCAATAAGGATAGCCAATATCGATCACAAATAAAAAACCAGATACACAATCAACGCTACATAAATGTCCGAACCAAATGTGCACTCAAATGAGTATTTGAGTGCACTTCTGTTTTAGTAGTATTCGAAAACGCTAACAGCGAACATGTCACATTGCTCCTTCAAAAATTGTAAAAACAACACGTCTACAACGCTAAAAAAGACGGAGATTCTTATTTTCGGTTAATAGATTAAATAATGTTATTTACGAATTCATTATTTCGTTATAGTAGTAACCTTACATAGCTCTTTTTTATTTAAATTCGTAATCATATTTTTAAATATTGCCTGACGATATAAGTGTTATCCTTGTCACTTTCACGTAACAAATTAAAATGATGTAAATACCAAATTACCAAATAGATTTTGTGAATTATACTTTACGCACGAGATGTAAGATTGCATTTCAAATAATTTTTTTAACAAACTTTGTTTCAATGTCATGCGACTTTTTTTTTTTTGTTTATCGGAAGGGAAGAAACTCCGCACGAGCACCCAACCGCCTCCGACGCCTCACGAGAGAACGTCGGGCGCGACCGGGTAGTGCCGGGCTCGAACCGGCTAAAACTACCATCCACCTCCAGTTGACTCTACAGGCCGTCGTAGCGAGCCGGACGCGTAGCGGGGAAGCGCCGAGGGCGCTCCCCCAAGAGAGGTCGACAAAGACTGAGGGCCCCTCCGTCCGGGGGGTACCCGGGACGGTGGACGGAACCTTGGCTCAGGTTGTCGACGGGAAAATATGCACCTGCGTGCCGTCGAGAAACCTATACGGGTGAGGGCCGGTCCCAGGGTGGTTTTACCCGGCCGGCGTACAATCGGCTGAAGGCCCGAAATGGTGGGTGCCTAACGTGTGACTCAGCGCGGGCGGAAAGTCCGCGCTCAAGTGAGGCCCTATCTGAGTATGTGTGATGTGATCGTCGGAGAGAACCTACAAGAGAGGCCCTGGTGTTAGCGCGCAAGACGTCGACGCCCCCTCCGAAGGGGGCGGTGTGATGTCGCTGCGTTGTTTATATTGTTTAACAGGGCGTCGTTCGCCACTGTTATGAGGTCGTCCGGGTCCGTCATAGTGTCCCTAGGACGTCTACGATGGGGTCGATGTCATGCGAGAATCGTTTACGAGCTTTTATAGCCTTATGGTTTGACAGTAAGGTCTACTTTAGATTAACACAACGTTACCGATAATACTATACGATATTAAAAATATATACGTCCATTAGGACAATAATTCGTTTATTACACTTTACATGAGATTGGGAATCTAGTTCTTTAAATTTGTCATCGAAGATAGCCAACTAGTACCTATCCTTCCTCCGTCGTAGCGCTCAGTGAACAGCGTTTGACGATTTGCCTAGTTACTTCTGTTGATTACAATAGACTTTTCTTGTATTTTTTCTTGTATTACTAATGTTTAGGTACGTTATTTAGACAAGATATTTACTTATACCATTTTTTCGGCATAATATTCTATTCGTTTTCATGTAGACAATCATGTAGCCAATCGCCATGTTTCGTGCACGTAAATCCAAAACTAATCGTAGAATAGTGACGACTACAAGTAAAATAAGACCAAAACTTTGAGATGCATTTAATGGCACTTCAAAATTGGGAAAAATATAGACAAAATTGCTATGAATTGCTAATAAAAAATATGTTACACAATAAAATGTTACTCCTTCAATAAAAAGACATTTAACTTTAAAAAATTTTATGACGCTATAAAATAAATATTGCCAATAAAAAAAATAAGCAATCATTTAAAATAATAGATTGTGCTACGAAAAATAACATTTTCTATAAACTAAATAAATAAACTTGAAAAGCTGTCATCCTGACAATGTCGAGACATTCGGCGCAGTGAATAACTCCTGGAAATAACTCTGAATTACACCTACTAGTACATATAAGATTGCTATATATACATATACCAACAGCAAAAGGTGAAAAGAGATGGAAGAATATGGAGAAAAAAAAATTCAAAATGGAGATGTTTCAATTTTAAATTTCTCGACTTCAACGATCTCCTTAGAGTGCGGACTCCTAATTCAATTCTGCTCCTGGAAATAACTCGGAAATACACCTACCAGTTTATATAAGATATAGATCAAGGAATCCTAAAATGCTATTTAACTCGCATTCATTTAAAAATATGACACAGTACAAACCCCAATTAAGTGGGTGGGGCTAAAAAACCACAATTTATGCGCTACTTAGTCTACCGTGCGCTCAGTGACAGTCAGCCGTCGCAAATAAAATTGATTTGTTGACGTGAAAACTGGCGAAATGTAAATTAAAAATAACCTCCCGTGTGGTTAAGTGGTGTAGAAGACGGAAAAAAGTCATGATATGTTAACTTATCACATGTATATAAAATAATTTTATGTTTACAAGAAATTAAATAAAAACTTTGTGTTCTGTATTATGCAAGTATTAGTAACCAGCCAGTTTTTAGTACGTAAGTTATTTTTATTGTGTATTTATGCTAAGTATGGGAATTCTCTATATTGAATTGAATCTTATAAATTTATTCCTTTAATATTACCAAAAATGAGCTTCGGTGGTTACGGTGGATTAAAGCAGAAAGAAGAGAAGATGACTGGTTACGAAATAATGCCAATAGGGTGTGCTCTATACATTTTGAAAATGAAGAAATCTATTCTTGTTGTAGAGGCATCGCATGTTATCTGATTGAAGACTTGAAATCTTGCAGTGATTCTAAATCGATGTTTCTAAAAACTGTAGAATGAATAAACATAATTACAATTATTAAAGACAAACAAGCTAGAAAACCAGATCGCGACACTACTTTAATAAAAAGTATTTCGAAAGAGTAATAATTACGAGAGCTCCTTTGTACTGTTTGATAAAAAAAACATTTTTCAATAAATTCTACAATATACATCTAAATTAATTAATTTCACTCTAAGGTAACATATGACATCAACATCTTGTAATTAAAATGCAGATGAACTCTTCAATATGTTTTTTTTACCCTTTAAAATATTTTTAAATATTTTCTCATATGAGGAAATCAAAATAAAAAACTATTTAACTTAACGTCAATAAAGTAAATAAATGTTACCAATAAGTTGCGTTGCATTGCGTAGTATACGCAGCAGCGACAATAAAATGTATTTGGTCTCATATAATTCTCATCGATAAACCCGACTTTTCATTGAACACATTAAAGTTTGAAGGTAATTTAACGTTTCACAAAAACCTAAAATTACAATGACACAATACTACAAAAATTGCTATCATTGCTACTATATAAATCTGTAACGTCTGTCTGTAACTATAATTTTACTGTCAAATTTTGTGATAAATATTCTCATGTCATGTCAACCACTCACTGACTTCGATTTTACCATTTTTTTAATTTTTTTCTGTTTGTCTGTATGTCTGTGTCCTTTTATAATTCAAGAACGGCTCTACCGATCTTTTTGAAAATTGGTATATATGTATATAGTAAGAACATGTGATTACGCAAAAGATAGGCTACTTTCTTTTTATCAGAAATCTGCCTCTAAGGGGGTGAAAAGGGGGATGAAACTTTGAATGAGAAATACTAAACCGCTGAACCAAAATATGATCAGATTTTTGATACAGAGATAATATGTACCCGGACGCAGACGTAAGGCTAGATGTAGGCTTTTTTCATAAACAATCGTTGTCAATATCGTTATCAATATATATACCACATATAAATACATGTAATCTAACTTAATCTGGGTGAGTTACGATAAAACTTTCCGCACAGACGAAGTCGCGGGTGCAGTTAGTAATATAACTTTAGAATAAGGTACCTGCGGGTAATAAGACCTGTCGTCTAATAAGGCCTATGTGAGTCAAATCGTATTTACAATGAGCGCTCCCGCTCAAGGCAACACTCACAGACGCCTAACACACGAAGATATCTTTATGAGTTTACAAACGCGAAATACCCCTCTTCCCGTTTCCAAGATTGTATCATACATTGCGAGACGACCGCGCGGTACGAATAATAAAAATTGGTCCGAATCAATCGCAAGTATTAATCGTCATGTTTCACTTATTTGTATAAATTTGCAGTGTAAAGTTCTTAATCATTTTAAGATTTTTTATAATAAATACTTGAATAACGTACTGTGATTCAAATATTTTTAATTTAGTTTCTCTTACGTCGAACTTAAAATCTTAATCGAAGTCGAAATCTTAAGTCGAAAATAGTCGACGTCTATTAAGGCCTACCTAATTTAAACAAAGATTTTGTTTTCCTCCTACATCATGAATCAAATTTTATTTGTTTCATAATGTATTTTATTTAAATTTGGACGTTTTACAAATGTAAACAAGTGTGTGTAATTTAATGCTAATTGAACAATCGTTAGTTTTAGTGTCTACGATCACGATACCTATAGATATAGAACGAGCATTTTTTACTCAAATAAATGGTTGTTATGGGGAGAAAATTGCAGATTTTTTAATAATTTTTAATGTAATTGCTGCGTTTATGCAATTATTGATCTTAAGTATTAAATGTATAACGTGTAGTTTGATTATTTAAGTATTTTACAGCTGTAGGGTTTATTACCCTACCATAGTATATATCGGCGCAAGAATATCTTGCGTTGAAGCAAAATAAAATTATAAGATGAAATTCACTGTCAATATTTAATTAATGCATTAATTAATGAACTATCGAAGGTATGTAATTTCTAATTGTAAAATAAACTAGACTCGTGTTAATTTAGTGACGTCAGAACAAGAAATAGGTAATTGAGGGTAAATGAATTATAAAGAGTCATTTGCTTGACTACTGCTTTTAATAATAGAAACATGAGGGTAATTGCGGTTTCTTGTACTGACGAGTAAAAAGAAGAGATCTCTTGTGCTCCAGCTCTCGACCAGTGCGGACGTGTGGTGACAACTTAGAGATCTCTCCTGTACATGGTGATATTTAGTTTATAGTTCATAAATTATAGATAGTGATAGTGAGTAACGATTTTAAATACAGTTTTAAATAAATTGTTGTGAGTTATTGTGATTGAGTGATTTTTGTAATGAATTCAAAAGGAAATACTAGTGACGTCAGTAATGCTGACGTCACACATATTTTTAACCCTTCTGGTGTATCTGCTTCGACATCAGAAGTGGGATTGCATAACCTGCAAAACCCTTCTGCCGGTCATCCTACTGTATTGACAGTCGACTCAAATCCAAGTCCAAACAATATAGGTGTGCCAGCTGAATTTTTCATGCAAATGATGCAGGTGATGAAAAGCGTGTCTGATCATCTGGTAAATCAATCTGACAACAATAAGGTAAGAATTAATGATATATTTCTACCTTCATTCGACCTGGATGCAAATGTTGGCATACGTGAATGGTGCCAACATGTAACGTGAAAGTTATAACCTTAATGATTATGATGTACGAATGAAGTTAGGAAGTTTATTAAAAGGCCGTGCAAAATTATGGGTCGATAATTGGCTAATAATTACTTCCTCGTGGGAGGAGCTACGCGATAACCTTATAACTACTTTTGAACCGGAAAATAGGTACTCTCGTGATATTGCTAGATTTAGAGACCACGTGTACGACTGTAATAAGGATATCGCAGAGTTCTTGTCCCAAGCTTGGGTGCTGTGGCGACGAATCACAAAAGACGAATTGGGTAACGAAGACACAGTAGAGGCGGTTATTGGTTGCATAAGTGATGAACATTTACGTATTGAACTTTTAAATGCTAAAGCTGCGTCTGTACCGGAACTCATTTCGGTCGCTTCAACAATACGCCGAAAGCGTACTCATACAGGTTCCAGTAAACACATACTCAGTAAACGCACCCGTCTGCCAGAGGAAAGCTCGTACTGTGCAATATGTAAGAGACCGGGTCATATTACGCAGGATTGTTGGTACAAAAATGCGGAAAATTCTCAGGTACGTAAAAATATTATGGCCGCCAATCAAAACAAACCCACTTGTACATTTTGTAAAAAAGTTGGTCACTCCTTTGAAAACTGTTATAAGCGTGATAGAACTCTGACATCTAATGTGAACTGTGTAGGTGTATCTAAATTAAACTCCATGCACATTATTATTGGCGATCTCTCCTTGCATGCGATTTTTGATAGTGGCGCAGAGTGCTCCCTCATGCGAGAATCGACAGCTGCCAAACTACCGGGTCGCCGGTCACAAGCTGTAAGTTTTTTGAAGGGTATTGGCCAGTTTCCTGTTATATCACTAACTGTACTGAAAACGATTTGTGTTTGACAATATTAGTGTAGAAGTTGAATTTCATGTAGTACCTGATTATGAAATGTCCTATGAGGTGTTATTAGGCATGAATTTGGTCAATAGCACAAATCTTAACGTTCTCGTTACTTCAAGCGGAACGAAGTTGTTTCGTCGGCCGGTGGTCATGCATATGCGATTATCCAATGCTTTATTCGACAAATTAGATTGTGATCTTACTGATGAAGGTGAAATTGAATTATTGCGTGTTCTGCTAAACAAATACGCACATTTATTTGTACGGGGCTTTCCAAAAACACGGGTTAACACTGGAGAGTTAGAAATTCGTTTAAAAAATCCGGATAAATATGTAGAGCGCAGACCTTATCGACTAAGTCCTATTGAACGTAAAAAAGTACGTGAAATCATAAATGAACTATTAGACCATAAAATTATTCGAGAAAGTAAGTCACCTTATTCGAGTCCCATCATTCTCGTAAAAAAGAAAAATGGTGATGATCGCATGTGCGTAGACTATCGTGAGCTGAACGCAAATACTCAACGTGACCACTATCCCTTACCACTGATTTCTGATCAAATTGATAATTTAGCTGGTGGGCGGTACTATACTTCATTTGATATGGTAGCTGGATTCCACCAGATAGCGGTCTCTGAACAGTCAATAGAGAAAACAGCATTTGTCACACCGGACGGCTTGTATGAATATCTTACAATGCCGTTTGGTCTGAGTAATGCGTGTTCGGTATATCAACGTTGTATAAATCGAACATTGCGTCCGCTTCTAAATGAAGGGGTAGCCCAAGTTTACGTTGATGATGTGCTCACTAAATGTAAAGATTTCTCTCAAGGGATATCGGCTATAGAACAAATACTCATCGCTTTGCAAGTGGCTGGCTTTTCCATCAACGTAGACAAAACTGCGTTTTTCAAACGTTCAATAGAGTATTTAGGTAACGTGGTGTCAGATGGTCAAGTCAGCCCGTGTCCTCGCAAAGTAGAGGCTCTGGTGAAATCGCCTATACCAACGACAGTCAAACAAGTGAGACAGTTTAACGGTCTTGCCAGTTACTTCAGGCGGTTCATTCCCAATTTCTCGCGAATTATGTTACCTCTTTACGAGCTAACTAAGCAAAACGTGAAATGGGAATGGGACCTTAGACATGATGAGGCACGTAACTTAATTATCCACTATCTTACTACCTCCCCAGTCTTAACGCTTTTTCAAGAAAATGCACCTATAGAACTATATACAGATGCTAGTAGTCTTGGCTACGGAGCAGTATTGGTTCAGGTAATCGATGGCAGACATCACGCAGTGGCCTACATGAGTGTGCGTACCACTGATGTAGAGAGTCGCTACCACTCATATGAGCTGGAGACACTTGCCGTGGTGAGAGCCATAAAGCATTTTCGCCAATACTTGTATGGACGTAAATTCAAAGTCGTTACGGACTGCAACGCTCTTAAGGCGTCCAAACACAAGAAGGATTTGCTACCACGCATTCACCGCTGGTGGGCTTTTCTTCAAAACTATGACTTTGAAGTAGAATACAGGAAAGGTGAACGATTAAAACACGCAGATTTTTTTAGCAGAAACCCAGCATCCTATAGAGTCAACGTAATGACTAGAGATTTAGAGTGGTTAAAGGTTGAGCAGCGGCGGGACTGTGCACTGAGGCCATTGATCGACAGCTTAAGTCAAAACGAGCGTGTTGAAGGATACATGCTTGAAGGAGACTTGCTGATGAAAATATGGCATGTCTCTCAAAACGGTGTACAGAAAGCTACTGTTGTACCTAAAGCTTTCACGTGGAGCTTAATTAATACTTACCACAGAGCTCTCAAACACCCTGGTTGGGAAAAGGCTCTCCAAAAACTAAAAGAGTCTTACTGGTTTGACAGAATGAATACCGTGGTACGTAATTTCGTTGATAACTGTGTCGTGTGCAGGACCTCAAAAGGTGCATCAGGCGCTGTCCAAGCTCAGCTTCACCCAATTCAGAAACCCACCGCTGCTTTTCAAGTGATACATTTAGACATCACAGGCAAGCTGGGTACACCTAATGACCAAGAATATGTAGTGGTTACAGTAGACGCATTCACTAAATATGTGCTATTGTACTATGCCACTGATAAAAGTCAATATAGTAGTTTAGCTGCCTTAAAACGTGCCGTACATCTGTTTGGTGCACCTGTTCAGGTTGTTGTCGATGGTGGCAGGGAGTTCCTTGGTGAATTCAAGAATTATTGCCATGTTAATGGTATCAATATTCATGCAATTTCGCCAGGAATTAGCCGAGCGAATGGCCAAGTGGAGCGTGTTATGAGCACGCTTAAAAATGCCCTGGTCATGATCAAGAATTATGACACAGAGCAATGGCATACAGCACTTGAAGAGCTTCAACTCTGTCTCAATTGCGTGGTGCATAGGACAACCGGTGTTTCGCCATTGTCTTTGCTAACTAGGCGCAAGCACTGTGTACCGCCAGAGTTGATTAAGCTCGTAAATATAGAAGATGAGACCATCGACTTCGAACGACTTGAACAGCACGTAAAGCAGAGAATGATTATGGCATCAGAAAAAGAAAAAGTGAGATTTGATAAACTTAAAGCTAAGATTAATCACTTTCAAAGAGGAGACGTGCTTATAAAAAACAATCCTCGTAATCAAACCTCTCTAGACCTTAAATTTAGCGAGCCGTATGAAATCTACAGAGTTCTTGAAAAGGAACGGTATCTAGTGAAGAAAGTAGTTGGCAAAGGACGTCCACGGAAGGTTGCCCATGATCAGCTTCGCAGAGCACCGCAACCGGGTGAACAAATGACCTTTCTGTTTTCTAGAGCCACTGTGTACCACGGCCAATAAAATAGCCCAGAGCACAGCATCGACCCCACCTTTTTCCTTTAGAGCCTCTGTGTACCACGGCACACAGGACCGCCCAGAGCACAGCATCGAACCTTCCCTTTACAATAATAACATTTTATTTCCTTTCTGTTTTCTAGAGCCACTGTGTACCACGGCCAAAAAAATAGCCCAGAGCACAGCATCGACCCTATCTTTTTCCTTTAGAGCCTCTGTGTACCACGGCGCACAGGACCGCCCAGAGCACTGCATCGAACCTTCCCTTTACAATAACAATATGCATAGAGACGTGATGGATGGTCCAAATGCATAAAATAAAAATGATTTATAATGAAACTTATGATAATGATTCATGATAATATTAACTACAGGTCTTGTATAGAAGACTGTAGACAAAACTATAAAATTATAATACCAACCGCATTGAACATAAAATGTAAACATGTGATTAGATGTAATAAACTATTGTTAAAATGTTAGAGGCTGGTGCAGAGCTCGCACCGTCTATCAGAATGGCCGTATCGGCGCAAGAATATCTTGCGTTGAAGCAAAATAAAATTATAAGATGAAATTCACTGTCAATATTTAATTAATGCATTAATTAATGAACTATCGAAGGTATGTAATTTCTAATTGTAAAATAAACTAGACTCGTGTTAATTTAGTGACGTCAGAACAAGAAATAGGTAATTGAGGGTAAATGAATTATAAAGAGTCATTTGCTTGACTACTGCTTTTAATAATAGAAACATGAGGGTAATTGCGGTTTCTTGTACTGACGAGTAAAAAGAAGAGATCTCTTGTGCTCCAGCTCTCGACCAGTGCGGACGTGTGGTGACAACTTAGAGATCTCTCCTGTACATGGTGATATTTAGTTTATAGTTCATAAATTATAGATAGTGATAGTGAGTAACGATTGTAAATACAGTTTTAAATAAATTGTTGTGAGTTATTGTGATTGAGTGATTTTTGTAATGAATTCAAAAGGAAATACTAGTGACGTCAGTAATGCTGACGTCACACATATTTTTAACCCTTCTGGTGTATCTGCTTCGACATATACCATTTTGTTTTTGTTTACGGTAAAAAATGCCATTTTCCCTTTATATTTTATAGTAATTGAACTTTTATACCTAATTATTATTAAAGTCTGTTGATTATATTTTTTATTTTTCATTTAATTTCAAATCTTCCTAAGCTAGGCCTTAATACCCGCAGGTACCTTAGGTGTGTATTTCATATTTAAACTTTAACGTATTTAATCAAGAGTTTTACACTTGTCGGTTAGTAAATTGGCCTGATAGGATCGAATCTGAGAACTCTTTCTTGGCAAATTGGAACCTATTAACTATCTTCGCTTTTTTCCAAAGTAGCTATATTTTATGTAGCCTGCCAATATCATTGTTTAAAAGCAGCGCAGAGTTATATGTACATTACATACTATGACAGTAGATACCTATATCTACAACATAGGTGGTATAGAGCCTTCCCCTCTTGTCTTTGAGCACATTGAGAAGCTTTTATTATATTTGCTGTTTTGTGTAAAATATGTATAGGATGACGTGACGCCCGGATCTAATATTTTCATATACCTATATATAAACGCAATACGTTCTCACGCATTCACAAGTATGGAGAAGGCTATGAAGATTGATGAAGCGTAGAGGAACGTTAATTCCAGATTATTAAGTTGATGCAAAAGTTAACACCTTTTTTCTTTCGAAGGTATAGGTGTACAAGGTTTCTGTTACAATTTTTTTTTATAAAAGAGGGGACTAACGAGCAAGCGTGTCACCTGATGGAAATTGTCTGTGATGAAAAGTGATCACCGCCGCCCACGGACACCTGCAACGTCCGGGAAATCACGGGTACGTTGCCGGCCTTTAAGGAAAGGAGGGAGAGGTGGGAGATGGGCCACCGGCACTCTCACTCACCGAACGAAACACAACAGCAATAGATGCTGTTATTTCACGCCGATATTCTGTGAGAGGTTGGTATTTCATCTGGTGAGCCGGCGTAATTCGTGCAGGAATACAGCATACATGACTACCACACTAAAATACGGTATACTATATAGTAAAATCTACGTCTTTGTTTGTTTGTTCTTTCTGTTTCGAAATAAAAAACAACAACAAATAATATATGTGTTGCTTCCTGCAAATAATGGTTTTATGCTGTTAATGGTTTTGAAAACAGGCCAAGTGAAAGTCGATTGGTGTTCCAAAAAATGTCAGTTGATACTTGATACCAACCACAGCACAAAGTTAGTCAGAACTGTTTTACATGAAGAAAAAGTAAATATCTAATTTGAAATAATATAATCAAAATAATCAAAGGAAATAATCTTGATCATTCTTATTTTGTATAGGTACAACTTAGATTAAAATGTTAAAAAGGCACCCTCGGCATGCAATCATACTTACATCTGGCGGGCCGCATGTTTGTTTGCCACCTTATTTGTACAAAAAAAAACGTTACAATGATCTATAAATATTTTTTGTTAATTTTTTACCTGAAAAAGATGAATTTTGACGCTAGAGAGTTAACTCTCTAGCGTCAAAATTCATCTTTTTAGCTAGCTAGAGAGTTAACTCTCTAGCGTCAAAATTCATCTTTTAAAATTCACGCCTGTATTTGAGCCACTACTTTCTAGTTATAAACATTACCTACACAAAGTTCATAGTTTAAAAAAAATTATTCATTTTTAGTTTTTACGAATAGAATTTTTAGCTACCTACCTCAGTTTCTGCGAACTATTAGATTACGCACGGACGGATAGATAAACAAATCATAAATTGACAAAGAAATATCGTATCGATTGCATAGATGTCGTTTCTCCTATTTTGGTACGGAATGCGAAATTTGTATTGTAAAATCACCTCTACACATCCTCTACTTAATTTTTTCTATAGGAATTTTTATTTATTCTTGTGACATGTTCGTCTAATCCTTTGATTATTTATAATCAATGGTCTAATCATATAAACTGGAACTGTTTACTGACATTGTTGACGCAAAAATAACCAAATTTTATTTGGTTTTCACTTTTACGTTTTGTGGTTTTATGCTTTTATACATACATACACATTCTCACGCTATATCCCTAACGGGGTAGTCAGAGCGGACGGAGCGCCAAGCGTCGCGGTTCTTACATACTTCTTTCGCTCCCTCAAATATGCATTTATAGTGGCAATAAATTAGGAGATATGAAGTTTAATTGGTAACAACAATAATTAAAACGTAGTAATTAATTACTCAGTGACAATAACCATATTTATGTCATAAATTCTGTTAAAATTTATTTTTAACAGACTTCGAAAAATGAGGAGGTTCTATGTTATTCTGTATGTGTTTTTTTTCATATATATTCACCAATAACTTCGACAGTTTTAGACCGATTTCGAAAATGGTTTTTTTTTTGAAAGGGTATACTGCCGAGGTGGTGCCATTTAAATTTCACCGGTATTAAAGCTTGGACTTTGAAAATACACCAAATAACACGAACTGCTCATAACCTTTATTTATATTGATGATTCTTTTGTGTCATTCAGAATGAGAAAATAAGTTAATTGTAGACGTACCCTAGATATGTGTTTAGGCCAAGGTCACTCAAAAGGGAGAAATAAAAAAATTAAGAAAAATATTAAACCACCTTCAAAAAGAAAACAGAAAGTACAAAATAACTATCCGTTACTTATCAAAACACAACTACAAAAATAACTTTACAAATACGATATAAATACCTATATAATTAAATTGAAGGCGGTTAAATTTTTTTCTTAATTTTTTTTGTTTTTTGACGTATTTCAAAAGTCTTCTCCACACTCGCTAACACATTTTAATCATTCATAATACAATGATATATCCTGACTACGCCTCGCGCCCCTCGGCGTTCCCTCAAAAACTTCAACCCCAAGATATCCTCTAAGTAGCGCCTACTATAATAAAATCTACGTCTTTATCTGTCTGTTTGTTCGTCTCATATTACTGAGCACACGAAACTTTATAATGTTATCTGATGAAGTGATTTCTGTTTTCAATGGATACTTTTTTATAGTTCTGTTCAAATTTTTATTGAGTACTTTTTAATAGATTTCGGTGATCATTTTTCAATCGGCTTTTTTTGCTCGTTCTTATTATAAATAACAGTTTATTTATTTGTTGGTTTTGAGGATTTATGGGAAATAAATACTTAGTTATCTAGATACTGATTTTATATCAAACATTAATAAGTTAAGTATATAAAAAGAATCGCAAAAAATCAGATAACAAATGAAAATGGTCGAGGAACATAGAACAACGCGATAAAAAAAAAACATCCTATTTAATTAAGTAAACAAAGTTTTTATTTTTAATTTCATATGGTCAATGTTACTTGTATGCATAGTTGAACTCAATGTTAATAAATATAAAATTATGTTTGAAAATGTAATGAAAGTAGGTAATACTTATTTGTACTAACGTATACAACTGTAACATAGGTAGATCTTTTACAAACAAGTGTATAGGTATCTACTTAAGAGTCCATCTATGCAGACTTTGGTGTGTTTGGTGACCTGGATCTCGATATCAAAGAGGACTGAGAGTTAAATTTTTGGATACATACAACTTGAACTCTTGATCTGAAATCCTTAAAAGTGGAAACGTGATAAAAAAAATCTAGAAAAAACCCTGTTTTGCTCAAAGATTCAGTTGCATCTCCGAAATTCTACAGAATTTTAAAATGATTTTTATTGAAATGGATAGGTAATTATAATCAAATCAATTCTCTAGAACCAGTTTTTTGTAATGTAATTTTCTTGCAAATTACAATTATGTGCAAAAATAAATGTTGAGATTTCTCCGCGCTAAAATATGATCAGACAGCAACTGTGAAAATCAACTTTATTGTAATCGTCATAGAGCGCAGGGGTAATGAAGGAATTCGATCGCACTAGGCTGTATAGGCGGACTCCTAATATTGATCAGCTAGCAAGGCCGTTACTTAAATCAGTGCCTAAATGTCCCTAAAGGCCTCTGGCAGCATGTTAGTTATTTATTACCATAAATATGTTCATTAAATCCTAATGAGCCTGATATTCAACCAAGTCACCTGTAGCCTATAAAATTTCCAATGTTAAAGCCACTGATCTTGACTCTACGTTTATTGACGAGTTTAATTTTAGAATGATAATTTCGGAAACTTATTGTGATAAAAGTCAAAGTCATTACAGAAAAGCCACCGAAAAACTTACCGAAAGGATAACTTTACTAAGACCAGCAAGGAGTCTACCTATATATTATACCCATTCCCTATGTAATATATATGTGTAGGTAATATTTCAAAAACATATCCTGGCAATAGCACTAGTGTTATCATAACAGGTAAATCCAATTTTGTAATAGCTGTATTATTACCCGATATAGTATGAAAATGCCTCCCTCGACTCTCCTGTAATCATATTTTCTTTCTTTGAATTTCCCTTTTCGCGAGCTTTTTATATTTTAGCCGTTACGTAATTGATAGGTTTTTATTATTTAACATTTCCCCTACTTACAAAAAATTACGTGTGAATAAAAATAATATTATACGCTTGGAATAATAGCGCTTATAATTAACCGCATGTAACTAAAGCAATTCAGCACTGAGCCATAAATGACTAGCAAATGGGCAAACACTTATCGATTCTTTCATAAATAAAATAAAAAAATTTATGATCTAAATACATACATCTTCACGCTGTATTCCTAACGGGGTAGTCAGAGAGGACGGAGCGCCAAGCATCGCGATCCTTACATACTT
Source organism: Zeuzera pyrina (assembly GCA_907165235.1). Lineage (NCBI taxonomy): Eukaryota > Metazoa > Arthropoda > Insecta > Lepidoptera > Cossidae > Zeuzera > Zeuzera pyrina. The sequence goes on from OU015639.1 coordinate 5,956,980, forward strand.
CTTTCGCTTCCTCAAATCTCATAATTCTCCTCACACATTTTCACCTAGACATACACTGGGGCATACAGCTCCAAATTAAAAATCCTCGTTAACCCTGTCTTGAGACATACCCAGAACAGTCTCATGTTTACGCACTTAACACTCAGTTACACAATTAACCAAAAAGAGCACAGTAAGACGCCTACCCCTCTTCATCCCCTTTCTTCTTGTGGTACCCTTGACCACAAAGCGATGCCCCTTCTAGGCAAGTCAGCAAATTCACTGCCTTTCGTTTGGTTTCACTCAAACATAACACATCCATTCTTCTTTCTTCCATAATATAAATCATTTCATTCATTTTCTTTACAATCCCACCTTACACATTTCACGCAGTCGTTCTGCACTCCTCCCTCCACTTACCGCCGCGAGGTGAACAGAGTGTTGGGTGGCGGTCCCCAACGTCCGAGTGCACTCTGCTCACACCAAGGGGGACAAACCGGAGTACGTCGATTTCAGGGGATGCCCTAGCTCTGTGTACAGAAGAGAACTTGACAGGGGCGCGACGAACATGCTTCCTCAATTGACCCCCTAAATTGGCTTAGACTGGAGGGTCAGCCGCCTCGGTCTAAGCTAGTACCGTCGAGTTGGTCTGAGTCGACGGGCAATCAGATGGCAAAATCATAGTCTTAAAATTGATGATCTGCGGAGGGACATAATGTCATTACACATTGGAGAAACACAAACAAAACTTCTAATAATGCGTTCTACAGGCATAATTGGTTACAATAAATTTTAATCGAAACTCGGTTTAAACAGACATAATTAACTTTTTAGTTTCATTTGTTTAGTGTCGCTTGTAACAGTAGTAAATACTCCTTTAATCTAGAATGCTAGAAAATCTATTATTATTTATCAACGTAGACTTTTTCTTAGTGATGTGCCAATATAAGGTTACCTCAACTAAATAAATTAAATGGATTATAGTTTGACAATTTTAAGAATGATTTGAAAATACTGTAGATACATTTGAAAAAAATAGTTTTCTCATTCAAATTATAACTTTTCGTTAATTTTGATTTATTTATTTTAATATTTCTAAGGTGTTAAATTAATTTAGTTTAAATTATTAGTAGTAAGTATGTTATTTAGAATGAATTGATCCTTATGATTGAGCATTTCGGACTGTATAATAAAATTCACGATAAATTTTTCCCATTTCACGAGTTACCAAAGACTTTTTAAAAGTATTTGGATGCAGTATTATACTTACTTTTGAAATATAGTCTGCAATACTTGCTACTTCCTACCTTTAATAGTTAACGTAGATATGTATATGCTATTTTTTTCATTTTTACTTTAATGTAAACAAACACAAATGTAAATGTCAAAAGCACTCGCATACCTAGGCGAAAATGTGTGAGGAGAATGAAAGAAGTACGTAAGGATCGCGACGCTTGACGCTCTGTCCCCTTTGACTACCCCGTTAGGGATACGGCGTGAAGATATGTATGTATATATGTAAACAAACAAGAGACTAACCAAAATTTCGGTAAATTTTCACCTTTCGCAGGTCCGACGTATTACATGTAGCACTCTAAGCTTTTCTTTTAAATACACGAAACTATCAAATATGCACATATAATGCTAATATTATCCGATATAGTACAGCATTGAAAAAATTGAGGGTATTTGTCAAGCGTTTTGTTTTTAATTTGTAGTGTTACCCAAAGGTTGCTTATGTTCCTAGATCAAGTTAGGATCATAATTCAGTTCACTCTAATATGTGAGTGACACGATTTATTAAAAATGTAAGAAAGAATAATAATAGAAGAATATTATTGTTTGTAATGTGCATACAAAAATAATATCCTATTCTTCGTATTTAACTGTTTTCCTAAAAATGCGAATTTTTACACTTATTGTGACGTTTATTACTTGGTGTTTCGTATTGAAGCATAAACACATAAACGGACCTTAAAAGAAACAAAAATTCTAAAAATGTTTGTTTTACTATTAACAAATAAGTATGACAACTGAATCAATCATTCGCGAACTAGCGCATCTCTAGTTATGTTATAAATGTAATAGTCGCCACATTCGTTTAAAAAGACAGGATATATTTTCCCTTTGTATTCCATAGGTGTATAAGACACCTATGTACTATAATGTACACCTGCATAAACAAATAAAAACAATAGAGACAAAATTTGAACCCTAGTAATATTTTTGAAAATAACTGCTTTTAATAGCCTCGATTCGATTCCTGCTTAATCATTGCGGCAAAAAATGTATTTACCATCTCATAATAAAATAAAGTCAAAAATAATGGTTCAAATAATATTTTTATTGCTCAAGTTATGTACAATACCAACTGTATTTACTTTAGAGTTTTGACTTGCAAGTTGCAACTCTCATTCGGCGGTATTTTCAAAGATGGAACACATCACAGCAACAGAAGTACTCATCGACAAAGCGTGTTATTTCTATGGTGGTCATTACTAAAGCACTTATAATACGTAAGTGGTATGGTATAAAACCGTAAGTGTTGCCCGGCTCTTTCTGTTTGTCTGTCCATCTAATCTTTAGCCACCGAAGTAATCTTATTGAAGGTTTTTTCGGTATTCATCATAAAGTATCTTCACACAAATATTGCGATTCGCAGCTATTTTCAAATAATTTAATATCTCCCTTATAGATTAAAGCATATGAGGTATTATGTTTAAAATTTAGCCAACAGTGTCAAACCAAAGAAACTTCGATTACTCTACATTACTATCTGAAGGAAGACAAAGCCATCCGTAGTTGATTTCAAATATAAACATGTAGTAGGTAGGTAATTAGTTTTGAAGATATCTTGTAAAATTTACGTGGCTTGAGAGAATTTGGTTATAAAACATTATACTACGAGTTTTTATTAAATATTGTTCCAATTACGTTTAATATTTTTAATTACATATAAATAAATACTCTATATATGTAATTAAACCAATTGTATGACTTGGTTTGTACTAACAATATCACACAATGAACTGAATGAGCACCCAGTTACACCTCGATTACATTTACATAACAGTTTAGTAAAATTCATTAGTCGGAATCAAATTCCCTTCGGCTAAGAAGACAGAAGTCAAATTATAAGTTATTGAAATGTTTATAAGATATCGAACTTTTTCATGCAGCAAAACATACAAGTAATAAGTAAACATAATTCATACATAATTCTCATTTAGAAAAATTAGCAGCGGCATAACATCGTCTGGAACGCCTTATTAACGTAGAGTTCCTTGAATTACGCAACCGGGTACCTTTTGTGTCAGATTCCTTTTGTTACTTACGTATTTTAATATCCAGTCAAGTGTGATTTTAATGCGATAAAGCTACTTAAGAATACTTAAATATTATTGTTGGCTATGGTTCGGCGTAAAGATTATTTTATTATATTTTATCACTCGTCTACATCGTTATAAAAAATAGTTTGAATAAAAAATTGAAAATATTTTAAAAATATTGGAATAGGTATTCTAGGCTTCTCTGACAACTTGTGCTGATAACAAGTATTTTTAGAATTTTTGTTTCTTTGTAGGTATTACGTTTTGTTTGTGTTGTTGTCATATGAATTTTTTCAATTACAATATTACAAGTTCATAATTGTTCTTTTACAAAAATATTTGTGTTTTTGTTAACGCACTAATATTTATCTATTATTATGCACAGACTTATCTACTATTTTAGAAATTTAATTCGTAACTCAAAATGAAAGTATTGTACTCACAATTCAAATCGATTTAGACATCGATATACCTACATAATTAGTAAATGGAACCTTGCCTAAAGGGACTCCTTTTAAAAATATATTTTAGTTATTATATTATTTTTTCTAAGGTTTTTAGTTTTAGGTTCATTAATTCTTTATGATATCTTACTAATCCATTAGTAAATAGATTTAAATCAGTACCTATAGGTACATTTCAAGAATCGTGCATAATCCTATACGTCTGTTTTTTTTTTTACAGCTCGATCTCATTTCATATAATTTTATTGAAGAATTGTTCGCAAACACGATAACGCTCTAACGCACTTGCACAAAATGGGCCGCATGTCGCATTTCCAATGCCATCGCTATTTTTTTTAATTTCTTCTTTTTAGTTTTCATTGGCAGAATGGTTTACATTGTCGATTATTCGTTATCGGATAGGATCGGTGTTACGAGAAACACTTTCGGTGCCATTATTTTGGTAATATTATACTTATGTTTGTGGATGGGTGACGTTTTTGTCGGAATTAAGAGAATTTCATGGCTCTTAGGGGACAATCGTGAGATACTTCAGAGTATTTAGTTTAGGGATTAACGTCTTTGTATTGGAAGTAAGAGTGGATTTTACTTTTTTTAAACGGTAGCACGCCCGTCTAATTTTTTTTGAGTGGTCAAAAGTTTAAAGATTATAAGTATTTTTTACCTAATTTTCATTTAAAACAAATAATTTTTCGTATTATCTCGCGTGAAGCGTCTTCTCTCTCTTGTCCAATGTTTCTTGATTTCCTACGACTTAAAAGTTGGGTGCTTAAAAGCACCCAAGTCTTTTTACTTGATTTGATTACTTTCCGACGCATTTTGTATCTTTTTGACTTTGGTATCTTTTTGCCAAGCGCGATCAATATGTATTTAAAATTTTAATTAATTTCTATCAGGCGAGACCGAGTTCAAACATTATATACCTAACCACCTATTTTGTAATAACTTGTTTTGGTTTTGTAATAATGATAAACAAAACTTTGCATTTAAAAAAAAATTAAACCGACTTCAAAAAAGAACACTGAAAAGTATGAAATAACTATCTTTTACTAATCAAAACTTAAGTACAAAAATAACTTAATACGATACAAATACCCATATCATTAAATTTGACAGTTACTGAAGCCGATGCCACGCCTACTAAACTGATAGACTTTCTGTTGTCAAACATTGATTTGGTACCGTCTTCGATAACTGTCAAATTTAATGATACGGGTATTTGTATCGTATTTATAAAGGATTGTACTTAAGTTTTGATTAGTAAAGGATTAAAGTTATTTCATACTTTTCAGTGTTCTTTTTTGCAGTCGGTTAAATTTTTTTAATAATAATTTTTTTTTTGACCTTTTGAGTGACCTTGGCGTAAATAAATACTCGTATCTAGGGCAAGTCTATAATTAGTTTGTTTTCTAATTCTGGAGTGCAATGTGTTAACTTCCATTCTATTGAAGAGTATAAACCAGGGGCTTTCACAATAAAAGATGCGAACAGATCACAGAACAGATCGAACATGGGATATTATTGCACATTATAGTCATAATCAATATCATCAATATCATATCAATATCAATCAGTTATAAAAGCACAGTGTAAAGGTTGCATCATAATTACACCCTAGCAGTATTCTTACAATCCGAAGAAGACAGCCACCAGCCATATTCTCTGTCCGCCACAAGACTCACTCTACTGACTGAATTTATTATATCACAGGCAATTTATATCTTCTCCCTACTACCATTATACCATCTGGGGACAACGATCGTTAACAAACGACATACAAGAGAATCATCAATATAAATGAATAAAGATTATAACCAGGTCGTGTTATTTGGTGTATCTTCGAAACCAAAGCTTCAAAATCAATGAAATTTCAATGGGACCAATCTGGAAGTGTATCCCTTCAAACAAAAAAGAATTTTCCAAATCGGATCATAAATGACGGAGTTATGAGGTAACAAACATAAAAAAAAACGTACAACCGAATTGAGAAACGTAACAAGATGAAAAAGAACAAGAACGTGTGTCATATTTTATATCTGGCCCATGTAAGTTTAAGAATCCGCCCAAGAATGATTCAGACACGTTTTACCTTAGGATTCCTTAGTAATTTCGGACAAAGAAAAAGTCATATTTAAAAAGAAATAAAAATTGAACTCAAAATGCCAACAATTATTTAAATGTTTATTTCTCATTTCCGGTTTCATATTACCAATTTAAGTCTCTGTAGCAAACTTCAGCTTAATAAAGTTTAAAAATGACGCAATACATCGGCTATGACGTACGGACAGACAGACTGACACACAGAACATATCTATAATGGTTTCGTTTTTGTTATTTTTAATGCGAACGCTAAAAAGAGCTAATATATTCTTTTTTGAGTTTTATGTTTCGCTTAATTCTTTTTCGTAACCTGTGATCTCCACAAATAATTATCTTGTGTAATTGCTTCTGTACTTTTAATCCCATACATATCATTTTTCACTAACAAGTTCAATATCATATATCAAATCGCTTAATGAGCACCACCGGCTCAAGTGAACCTCATACTTAATACAAAATATTTACAAGTTTTTTTAAACTTGTACTGGTATATAAAGTTGTTATTTAAAAAATATTCTAATAAATATAAATTATTATAAAGAAAAATATATCAATACGTATGTTTTAAATGTTTTTTATCAATTTGAAAACAATAATTGTAGAATATTTTTAATGTTTTCAATAAAAAAATTACATCGAGGCAACAGTTCTAAAGCATATTCATTAAATAAATTTGATTACACGTTACCTTGTACACAAGGCAATGAAAAATTTGATACTAAGGTTAAAGAGATAACGGAAGACTCAAAAACGGCTAGATTTTTACTGGGATCGAGTTTTGATATTCTGATAGATTATGGTTCAAGCTATCGCCTCCATAAGTTAGTCGTTACTTGACACCTTGTATATTTGAAATAAAAACTAAATACTATGTAACAAAATTAATCGTATGTGCTTTGTAACTTGAACAACGTGCAACTTCTTCTAAAGAAAATGATTTTTTCATTTTTTTTAAATAAATCTATATTGTAAAAGTTATAGAAACTTAGTTACATTTTAAAACAAACTTCAAATATTTTTGTAACAGCACTCGACGACAATTTACCTTGTACCTACCTATACTTCAGTTTTGGTATTAGGGTGGTAAGAGCATACACGCGCGAGCCATTACCGCTTTAATTAAATAAAACGCTCGAATATGCCGCTCGTGTGAAGCGACCCTAATATGATCAAGAGTTCGTATTAGTTTAGAACTGAACAACTCCACAGAGGGTTCTTTGCGATATTTACAAAATGGTAAAATTCTAAACTTTATATATAAAAGTTATTATATTTTTCTATAAACATTAAGACATTAAGACTAAGTGAGGATTCATATTGACAAAATTTTTTTAAATACTAAGTTTGATAGTTTATAGAACCTAGTATAGAATTATTTCCTTCTTTAATTATCCAATAAATATTTTAAAATGATAAGTAGTTTAATATGTGGGTTAACGAAATGTATCGCTATGCAAATTTCAAGTTTTTAGGTTTCGTATTTTCTTGAGTAATTCTATGAGGCTTTCGTTTTTTATTTTAAAAGGTAGACAACTCTTCCAATATATCTGTTTCAAATATTATGCGTCAGACATTATTATATTTTTTTATTGAAATAGAAACGACAAATATAATCCATATTTGTTGTTTTCATTGTGATTACTATAAGGGAATGTAACTGTAAATCTGTAACTAAGTCTGTAACATGCTTAGCATCGTATGACACTGGGCAGTGTAGGTTTAATCAAGTAATCCTAGAGCGATCAGCCCATTTCCCTTTTTTTATAGTTGGCTCAATATCTACCGTCATATAGTTGATATGCCGTATCAATGGCCTATACCAATGGCATTGGTATAGGTTCTTGCTAGATATATGGTGTTAATGTTCATTTCGAAGCAGAAATACTTTCGATTTGGATTGATACTGCTAAATTACTAATACAGCACGTGACTTTTGTGATTGTATATCCTGAATATTTTTGCTAAAAATACAGCTTCGGTTTTTGTATAAATTACTTTTTTCCTTTTTATTAATAATTTCTTTCTATACATTTGTAAAGCTATTCAATTCTCTACGGGAATATTAACGTAGCGGCCGCGTGCTGCATCGATACGCCACTCGAAAGCTTTGTTTGAATGAACGCGGCGCACTCACTTTTGATCTGAACGCACCCTCGAAATGGTATACAAATTATTATCTCCATTTATAATAACGAGCACCATTTTAGTACTTTTTAGTTAAAAAAAAAATAGGTAGCTCGTTATAAAATGCTATATTTCGGCCAGTTTGTATTTTGTTATAAATGAATAAGTCAGATTTTTTTTTAATACTTTTTTTTTGTTTATATAATTTTGATCTAATGTTATAGGTACCTACCAATATTCAATATGCTACATATTTATTTAAAAAATCTAAAGAATTAACAAAAAACCCTAAATATCAAACTTAATATTCACTACTTTAAATAGATTCCAATTAGTGGTTTTTTAATACGAGGGAATTAAGAATTTTCGATATATCATAACTTGTATCTCCGATTCTCGGTACTAGCGTCGATATTGGGTACATAGTTTCGCCAAAAATTACGGTCTTCTTTGAATTTAAATTCGCACTTTAAAAACTATTATAAAAACATGATTACAAATAATTAAAAAAAAATCATACGTACATATTATCCTTACACCGTATCCCTAATGGAATAATCGGAGTAGATGGAGTGCCAAACAACACGGTCTTTATATACTTCTTTTGCCTCCTTTAATCTCATCATACTCCTCAAGTCCTCGCACACTTTTTCCGTGGTATGCGAGTGCTTTTGACACTTCCGTCAGAATAATAACACTTATTCGTTATGTGGTAATTTCGAAAATATTAATATTTTATAATTTTTCTCCTCAAACTTAAGGTATTTTATCGAGTTGCCATAATCCATAAACTTCAATAACGCTTATATACGAGTAAATACTTATCTAAGTAATGTCACAATTTCGATTATCCTACACTAAGAAAAATAAATTATACGAAATAAATTATATTAGTCGTGAACTGAATATTATTTAACTCAAAAATTTTATTTGTAAGAAATGTTACCGCACCTCGTTTCAGAATTACCACGATTTCGTTCAGAAATTACCTTCGGCGTCGCAATTTTACCCGTAAACCCTTATAGGGGCTAGAATTACACCAGCCGAGTTCCAATTTAGGCGGTAATGTAAAAGGTTTTAAGGTAAATCAGAGGTGTTATTTCGTAGGGTAGTGTCTGTACATTGTACTACGACTGTGAAAAATTTTTAAAATAAAATTGTATTAGATCCGCTACCCAACACTTATTTATTCTGATTGAGGCTTACTGGATTATATATGTTATAGACGTAAGTATAAGCCTTTGTTTACTAATATTTGTTTCTGATTATTTATGTATGTAACTCTTGTACCTATGCAAAAAATCCTTTTACAAAGTTGCCATTTCATATTCATGAAAAATGTGTTTATATACATATTTCATGTCCTGTGTCTTCATGAAATTTTTTTTTGAACGGTGGTAGTCTACAGTAACTATTGAAATATTACTACTAATTAATTTATTTATTGTCTATAGTCCAACTTTTAATTCGATAGAGTGACTCGACGTTTTCAGGGTAACCAGTTCTTGCAATTTTTTTAATAGTGATGTCCCCCTATTTCGATTATTTTCGAAAATTTCGCCCTATTTCGATTATAATATCTGATATTTGTAGCAATAATGATAAAGAGTAAAATAATAAAAAAGGAAAAATGAAATACGATGTTTGATTATTCGAATTATTTAAAACAGATTCAAATGACAACGCTGCAGGGCCATGTTAGCGCTTTTAATTAATTAAACGGTGGACTAGTCGATCGATTTAGTTGAGTCGATATCGTCTCAGTTCTATCACTTTAAAGTCAAAGTCAAATCAATTTATTCAAGTAAACCTAAATATAAGGTATTTTTGAACGTCAAATCTACTTTAATTCGGTTCAAAGAGAACTAGACAACACTATTTTAGCTTTTATGGTCTTAAATACTATACTAATGCTTTTATCATTCATCATGCACAAAACAGTCTCTATCTTACATACATTTATAATGTTTTATATTAATTTTTTATTTAAAGTTTTTCTAAAGTTCATTATTTAAAATTCTGTCGCATTAAAACGTCGAATACTCTATGGAATTAAAAGTTAGACTGTAGTAGATTCTTTAAGTAATTAGGTGGCACTTTAAATAATACTAATTGTCTGCTTGGTTTCTTCATTATTTTTTTATTTATACCTATGCCTATAACTTTTCAATATATTAACAAAACTTAATGTATAAAACATTGAGTCACAAATGTGAACATGTTCGTGTTAACCGCGGCTAGAGAAGCGTTGAACAAAAAACTAGTTTTATTATAACGATATATTTTTCTGACTATACATGAGGATTTGCAGATGATGGCAAAATTATATGGAATGTGAATTTTTAAAGAAGCACTTCCGGCTCTATAAATGGGATATGAATAATTCTTGCAAGAATTAATGATTACAGCAACAAGTGAGTTAGTGGCCAAACGTAGATCTATATATCTATATATTACATTATAAAAATGAAAAAACATACATACATATCTTCACGCTATATCCCTAACGAGGTAGTTAAAGAAGACGGAGCGCCAAGCGTCGCGGTCCTTACATACTTCTTTTGCTTCCTCAAATCTCATCATTCTCCTCACACATTTTCGCCTAGGTATGCGAGTGCTTTTGACATTCCCGTTTGCTAACACTTGCTATTTGATCTTCATAACTCAATCTTGGTCTTCCTCGGCTTCTTTTACCAATCACTTTCGCTCTGTAGATTTTCTTCGCTAGTCTTTCGTCACTCATTATTTCTATGTGCCCGAACACCCTAAGCATTCCCTTCTTCATTCTTACAATAACACTGTTGTACAATCCTGTCACACTGCGCATCTCTTCATTGCTTATTTTGTCCGCAAGGTTGGGTCCACAAGGTGACACCGTGCGCTGCGGTGTTGGTTTCAACGTTATTGTACGGTAGTGAGGCCTGGATATGCCCGAAATCGAGTGAAAGTAAGATAAATGCAGTAGAAATGCGAACCCTTAGAACTAATTTAGAATAGAAATTTATAATAACTAACTTAAAGCCTGCGCAACGTGCTGTTTAAAATTTGCATTAAAACGTTACCTATTTAGATTTATTAAACATTTCAATCAATACCTCAAAGTCATGAAAATAGATAATAATATGATCATAATAATACGTATATACCATACTAAATATTGGGTACCTACTGTTCTTACTATCGAGTTCTAACCAGATAATATTTTTAGTAATTACAATTTATTGCTTTAACAGATATCTCTCGAAAGTAGAGATACCTAATCTTCACGGCTTTTCAATTTACAATAGATTGATTCTACAACAGGGTACAATACAGTAATAGAAAGCAATTCTCCAGCACATCATACTGTTATTAATTTTAATAGATCACATAAAGAAGACTCATTGATAGGATTATAGATATCTCTACGGTTGAAAATAGCAGAAACTAAATTACTTCTACAAATCGTATTTAAAAATTATAACACCGTATGTATAACTAAAATAAATAATGTAATATTCGTATTTTTTTCTGGCAAGTTACATTAAAATTCAATAAACATATTCCATTGTGTATGCAAATTACCAATGTCATCTCCATACTTTTCCAACACGTAATAAACAGTGGATGAAATAAATAAATTCAGAGCTAACTGGCAAGCGCAGAGACAGTGAAAGTTAATTTGAAAATGGAATAAACAGCAGTCAACCAATGGGGTGAGGGCCCCGGGGACCGTCGACCAATCACGTCGCGAGGATTTTCGCGCGCTGAATTTTTATTAGGCAGGATAATAACGCGCCATTTTGTGACAGGTTCCCTCTTTCGTTTTTACTCTGTATTGCCATACGAGATATAGGAACGGACGTAAATGGGGTATTAGAGTGATACGTGACCGATTTTTAGGATTTTCTTTTCAATTTTCCGAGATGACAAGCACGTGCGGGTGGTATTGTGTAAAGTACATATTTATGTTTCTTCACTTATTTTTGAACATGATATCTACAAGAACTTAATTACTTCGTTTCTCCAATCACTTTGTATACGTCAATTTCTTTCTTACATTAGGTAAGACATAAATTGACGAATATTTTCTCGGCAAGAAGAATACTAACAACTAACTAACAACTTTTTCGTTGATGCGTAAATGTTAATAGTATTTAGGTTACTACGTCTAACAATTGCACTGTTTACACAGTGTAATTAATACCTTTATGTTTTTAATGTTATGGAACATTGATTGGTGTTTTAATACGCTGTATTAAGATTAACATTTCAATTTTTATTAGTGGAGACCGTTTAGCTTGCAAGGCTGTAATTTATCTTCTATTGTACAGCTGTCGGTCTTCCATAGCGTAAATAAATAAATAATTTGTAATTAATTCTAACTAAGACATTGATTCCAATGCTTATTAAAAAAATCACAAATCGAAATATAAGTAATTTTCTTTATTATTAGAATTAGATATTATTTGTTTTTGCAGTTATAAATTTTTTTAGATCTTAAAGGGCGACTTAAAATTTTAATAGAGTTAAGTAGAAAATCTATTTATTAGTAAGTGTACTTATAAATGAAATAACTCCCTTTAGCTCAAGTTCAGCTTAAGAGCAAAGTTATGATCCGTTCGTGTTTATTTACTCCCGCGAACTGTTATTGTATCAAAAAGAAAATTTAATCGATCCTTTCAAATTATTTAGAGAACTTTATCACAGCGATATTCATAATATTTCCTTTGTCTTTCTTTTATTAAATAAGATCATATTGATATGCTCACACATGTACCATTACTTACACGATATAGTCATCTTTAAACTTCAAATTATGAAAGATTTAGAAAAATATAATTATTTTTTATAAAAACTGACACAACAATAAAAAATATGTTTAGATTATGTTAAACTGTTGAAGCTAATACATATTCAAATGCGTTTTTTGTTGTTATTCAAACACAGTAGATAAATCGAACATACATCGAATGATACTATTAAAAATTAAAATTAAATAAGCATAAGTTCTATGTTTGTTTAAAAATGTTGAGTTCACTGATGGAATACACTCAAGATTAAATTTTCCGAGTTACATCACGGCAGTATGGCAAGTTTCCTGCGCCCGCGGGATAGCGGCTAATTATTTCCCGCCCTTTCCGTTTCCGTTGAGAGCGTCCGATCACTGCAAAGAAGGCTGCTGAAGTTTTTTTTAATGGGAAACGTCTCTAGGGAAATTCAAAATAAAGAAATAACTTTTAAATCATGATCCGAATCTTTCTTCAAAATTGTATTCATTACTTTTATCAGTAAAGCATTTTCTTATTCTCTATTGATTAATCCGCTTTATCCAAAATAAAGTTTAATTTTTTTTTATGTTTTACCAATCGAAAATACGAGCATTATTCATTACAAATCTGAACGTTTTGAAACAATGCCTCGTAACAACAAGCGTTGAAAGACGCGTGATTAATATCTTACTGGCAACACTGAAAACTCATCTTCGACGTGGCTGCAGACGTAGATATGTCGATTGGGATTCAACTCCAAGAAAGTACCAAATAATGAACAGTTTCTGCTTTTAAATTTTTTTCTTTCATATCTATCTTCTATATTATAAAAAACAAGCACATATAGAGTTACGTTGGTATTTGTCTTTGTTAGTTTTCTGTTCCAAAATTCGAAAAAAGAAACACTTATTACAGTTTTTAAATGTTTGTATGTGTGTCCGTCTGTCACAGGCGTTTTTTTTCGGAAAGTATTAATACGTGTAGGTACAAACAAACATTGTTTACGTAAGTGTAATTAGAAAGTAATAATATACATACTGTAATTTTTTTTTTCCTATTCTACTTTTTTTATGATCTTAGAGGTTGTCAGAAAAATTAATTGTAAAACTGGCAAGTTAAAAGTTTGAATTTCTTTAGAAGAATGGAAGAGAATTTTTGGAGAGAGGAAAAAACAAAGGAGAGAAGAAAAGGTGTGATGGGGTGAAGACCCCAAATAAGCTGTTAAAAACAAGTTGATTTTTTGGGAGATCTAAATAGAAAATTTAAAAAGGATTTGAAAAGAGATACCGATCAAGTCCAAACAAAGATTATGTAAAGAATTTAACATGTTGCGAATGTGTGAAAAATATTTGTTATTAATAGTATATATATTTATTTTGCCCCCTCGCCGTGACATGTCTGATAATAGAATTCAGAGGTTTATGTGAAAAAGTAAAGAACTACGAAAAATTTGCATACATTTGAAGATATCCTTCGCGAGTGGAATTTATGAATATGGAACAATCTTGGTAACAGTAGTATCTAGCATAAGCCAGTGGTTAAAGTGTCTTTTCTAATTATATGTAAATTATAATTTCAAAGGTTAATTTATACTTGATTTAAACACCACACCATCACACCCACTTTCTATACTTTTTTTATTCATTTGTAAAATTAATATTGTTTTTTTATTTCTTGGTAAATTTCCTTATATATATATTCCTTTCCAAATAGAATTTTTATTTAAAAATTTCAAAATTAGATTCAAATTTTATTTTATCCGTTCCCTTTTCGTGGCATCCGGGTGGGAATGGTATACTACGCAGACCTGAATGGGTCAACCATAGACTGGATCAGAGTAATTTTGCTCTCTAATGTATTTCTAACTCCGCAGATCTACATCCTATTTGTGTCCGTGGAGCCACAAGTAACTAATATGTTAACGACTGCACTATATATGATGTACGATCATAGAGTATTCTAATTGCAATCTATGCGTAATTATTCTGTCACGCTTCGTTCCATTTCAATCCGCGGATTAACAATTTATATTAAAGATTTCAGAAGCATCAGGATATACATATATCTCTCAATTCTGTAAGGGATATGGGCTTACAGACACATATTTATTTGGTTCTACTGTTGTCTACCAGGAACATTAAAATCTTCTTCTGTATACAAGAAAAAAGTTCTCTTTAATTCCCGCAATATAGCCGATCCTCACAAATTTCTGATCCACCTATTTACATTCTGAAAAAGGTTACAGGGTTGCAATTCTGTAATACGCAAGTATTATTCTAGAAGGAGTATAGTAGTAAAGTGGGCGGCATTATACGCGACGGAGTATAAGTCGTAATTAGCGAGTCTACGTAAAACAACTTTATTTATTTCGGAGAGTCGCCTTCATTTAGCGGATCCGTCCTTAACAGCGATTGAAGTGATTTGATACTTGACAAAGATACACATATGTATGTACTTACGAAGACTTTCTGTTTTAATAAAAAAATCGTTTAATTGGTTTCTCTGTGGAGCCATTGGCAAAAGTCATTGTTACATACATATCTTCACGCTGTATCCCTGACGGGGTAGTCAGAGAGGACGGAGCGCTAAGCGTCGCGGTCCTTACATACTTCTGTCGCCTTCTTAAATCTCATCATTCTCCTCACACATTTTCGCCTAGGTATGCGAGTGCTTTGCTTTTGACATTTGCGTCGGTTAACACTCTGGCTATTTGATATTCATTAGTCAGACTTGGTCTTCTTTGGCTTCTTTTACCACTCACTTTCACTCTGTAGATTTTCTTCGTCAGTCTTTCATCACTCATTCTTTCTATGTGGCCGAATCATCTAAATATTCCTTTCTTCATTTTTACAATAACACTGTCGAGCAACCCTATCGTACTGGGTATCTCTTCATTGCTTATTTTGTCTGCAAGGGTGACATCGTAGATATTTCTAAGAGATCGCGTTTCTACTGCATTTATCTTACTTTCATCTGAGAAGAGGCCCTCCTCGCCATATTTAGGCAGAAGACTCCATAATTTCTTTCGCACTACTCTATCGAATGCTGTTTTAAGATCCACGTAAGCGCATGAAACTTTCCGAGTTGCTCCACGGTACCGTGGAGCGAGAAAATCTGATCCATGCAACCCCTACCGTTCCTAAAACTCCCTTGTGCCTCCCACAAATATCTTTCAGAAATGCCTTTCATACGTTTCGTCTATACCTTGGTACAGACTTTATTTGCTAAGCTGACCAAGCTGATGGTCCTATAGCACGCGCAGTCTAAATGAGAACCTTTCCTTTTATAGAGAGGCACTATGACTGCGGTGCGCCAGTCCTTTGGAACCTCTCTCTTCTGTCAGCAAAAACTGCACAGTTTAAAGAATGTATCCCAGACCCTAGGACCACCATACCTGATCATCTCAGCAGTCACCTCATCATTTCCCACAGCCTTTCCGCATTTCAGACTCTTATCGCTTTCTCGGTCTCTTTCATACTAATGACTTACTCTAGTTCCTGACCCGAGTATGGCGATTCGTTAGGATCGCTCTTAGTGTCAGAGACAGAGTCGTCACTCTCTTACAGTTCTCTATAACAGTCACTCCATCGCTGCAGAACATCTTTTTTGTTCGTTAGCAGATGATGTTCTTTCGAACGCACTTTATTCGTTCTGTGTTGGACCACTTCGGTACCTACGTATTTCTTTCCAAAATAATTTGGAATTTTCCTCGAAGTAGTCCGACATCTTGTTTTTGTCTACCACCCTACACTTTTCATGCTTCTCTTTCACTAGTGCCTTCGTTTCTGCTTTCTGCAACTTATATCTGTCTTTCACGAAATCCTTCATACTACAGCTATTTTTGGCAGCAAGGTAGTCTCGCCATGCTTTCTTATTCTTATGCAAAGACTCTTTCACCTCACCATCCCACCACACATCGTGCTTTTTAACATTCTCTATCATATTCGTTCCACACACCTCTTTCGCAGCCTCAATCATGCATTTAGTGCAAAAAACAAGTGGAGGTGACGTTACTCATGTCTATGGTGTAAGGAGTAAGGAATAAAAAAATCACCCGACTGAATTTCGGGATAAAATTGAATATCAGAACCGTGAGTTTAGTTTAATTTTAACTTATTGTCATAAATTAAAACGCCATTACGATACAAGCACCTTCTTTAATATAGTAAAGATAATATAAATATATTTATAAAGTATTACTTCATCGATGTCAAGGTATAAGAGTTTATTCATGCTCTTTAGAAGAATATCTCAAAGGTGTAGCTAAGTTACAATATGAAGTACAGTTGAGCACTATGTCCTCTCACGGTTAATTAAATCTAAACAACATAACTGAAGCGCTACTTTAGTTAAGAATGTAGAAGTAAACATATGCCAAAAATATAGTTTGTTTAAAAAAAATTGTTTCGAAATCTCTCATCCGTTTTATTTTTATGAAGTTGAAATGTTGGAAAATGATTTCTCCTCTGCCTTCTAATTTAAAGTACTTTTACGGACAGTCTGAATATTATATATTCAAGCAGCATTTGTACTTTACTACTATCCAATTTATGAGCGTCTCGGAAACAACTTCGTACAAAGTAGAAGTGAAAAAAAAAATTAGTTTCATAATATCCATTATCTAATTTTTTGTTTTTCATTTCTAGGTTTGATTTTCAAATTGAAGTCGCTTTATGTCCAGCTCTGGTGTAAAGATGAGTGAATAAATCGACTGTGACATACTGACAGACGCACAGACAGTCCTGATTAAATTGCAAGGGTTTCATATTAACCGTTAGCCTACGGAACCCTTATAAGAGAAAATCAATAAATTTTGATTTATTATTTATTTCGCCTTGACTTCGCACAGGTACTATTTAGTTGCATAAGTAGACATTACTTCAGGTAAGTACTTAACCATCAAATAATGAACGCGTAAAAATAAAAATAAAGTAAAAACATTAAAACATCTCGACAGTAATGAACTAAACCTTTCACAAGATGGTTGCATTTTAAGTTTTCATTCGACAATGACGGAGCCAAATGGAGAAGAATAATGAATTTCATTGGTCTTTATGTGGGTATGCATGTTATACGTATACATGCGTATGCAAACTTGTATGTACCCTTTTCTTTGTTAACACATATAGGCTAAGTACAACCAATTTGAATAAACGAGATATCATTAGAATTGTGAGAGCCCTATAAGTAACACTAATCTTGTGTTACTTACAGGATTCTCATAATTCTATCGTTTATGTTATCGTAAATCCAATATGATAGGCAGGTACCCTAAGAGAGTAATAATATTTTTATAATAATGTTTTTGTTTGAGTCGCTTCTTGAAATGTATATTTAATCGATTAATGACTATAATACGAAAATGTAACATATACTTTACCGCATATGTTTTTTACTTAAACTAATAAACAATAAATGTTTTTTTATTAAAACGCAGTGTTTAATCTTGTGTTAGCGACAGTACCTCGTATCTGTTAAGATGTTGTCTCCCACAAATTTGGGCGGGCGTTGCTTAACATTTAAATTTTGAATCATACTCAGTTTTCCCCCTTCTCCCCACGACGGGGGTTAATGAGGATAATACCAGCTTGTTATTAAAACAATAAAGTCTTATTAATTAACTGCGGATAATGTAAAAAACACACCCACATATTTTAATACGATTAAAAGGTTGGTTATCATATTATTACAGATCTACCATTTACTATATTCATTGTAAAATGAGTTCTTAAAAAAGGCCTTTAAATAATCTATACTTCAATATAACTAGCGAATTAAATCTGCATATCGATGATGAGAATTAAAAACGCTTTCAAACAAAAATAATATTTTGTTTTTTTTTATTACCATATGCGTCTTTTATAAACGAAACGAAACCTTCTAAACGAATTATGTATGAAATACATTATGTCACCGTAGAATCGCAGAATTAGGCTGATCAGGTGCCATGCATTTCGTGAAAAATTGTCATTATCTAAAATGGCGAACTAATAGCCGCTACATCGTTCCATGTATCGAAATTGTTTGACAATACCCCCGCTATAGTTGAACATATCGTTTCTGTAGGTAGTACAAAGTATTAATAAAAAATTAAGTGCGAATGTGTGATTTGCATAAAACTCTTGCATAAGACATACTTAAAATTATACAATACTAGCTGTCGTTGAAAATATTTTCGTGTTACCTTTCCGGGTTACCGAGATTACCCGAGATACCCATATTGTTTGACCATTGTTGGAGGTCTTGGAAAAAGTTACTTCCTATCGCAGATCGTACGCCATATTGGATTTATGATGACGTAAATTTACAGAAACCTTCTTCGGAGTATCCTATTTATTTAATTGACGTCTTGAAAAAAGTTACTTTCTATTGCGGAGTATCCGCCATAATGGATTTATGATGACGTCACATATACAGAAACCTTCCTCTGCGTATTCCATTTCATTTGATATCCATATTGTTGGTGTTAAACAAAAAAGTCGTTTCCTGTCATGGAACACCCGCCAGATTGGATTTCTGATGACGTCACAAATATGAAAAACCACATGTTATTTTTTGAAAAAGAAAGTAGCACATACTATCTCGCTGTACCAAACTTCATCATAATCGGTTCAGCAGTTTAGCATTTCCCCTATAAAGTTTCATCCCCCTTTGCACCCCTGTAGAGGTATATTTATGATAAAAAAAGAAGTCTGTTTTTAATAGAAAAGGTTTATCCCTGTAACAAGTTTCATCTTAATCAGTTCAGCGGTTTAGCATTTTCCCTATATAGGTTCATCCCGTTTTACTCCTTTTAGGGGTAGTATACTTAGTTAGAGGTTAGCCATGAAAACCAAGCAGATAGACAAACAGACTTTCACATTTATAATACTAGTATGGATTAGAACAATAAATTAATGAAGTGTGAGTGAGCAGATGATCACAGTATGATGAGAAGGCACTGAATAACTAAAACACTGGAAGTTCAATTTTCAATCGTAAATTACCCGTAGAATCGAAATATTACGATTTATTTTTCATCTAATTCTAGTTGCCCAGAAGACTGAATTTTTTACGTGTTAACTTCACACGAATTTACATAGTACACAAAATCAAACATCCCATTTATCAGAATACATGAGTCCCGGCTTTCACGGATGCATATACGACTACAAACATGCAAATGCGCCATGCCATGAAGAAAAAAGAAAAAAACATATTATATAAGATCGCTAAGTGGGTAATCAGCTAATACATAAGTACTTACACACATGGGTGTGTAAGTACTGTAAGTACACAGCGAAATTTTCATGATTTCCTAGCCGAAAGAGGGCGACCAATGAAACTGAACGACTCCACACAGAAAATAAATAAGTATGAATGAGTGATGTATTTCTAACTCTCGTACAAAAGGAAATTTCCCAACAATCGTTTTGTATGAAAGTTAAAAAAAACGTGATTTTATTTTATTTACTCGCGAGGTTGTTCAGTTTTATAGATGGAATCATTCTTTATTTCAAAGGTTATATATGTGTAAATTAATTACTAGGAAGGATTTCAAAAAAGTAAGACTCTTCGTCTTTTTATATTATCTTAAATAATGAAATATATATACTTAGTTTTAAAACCTTAAAACATCTGAAATACAAAAAAAAAATTGTATTATTTTTAAATGTCGTATCCATGCTATTGCCATCAATTCCTTTAACCCTAAAAGCGTCCCAGGAAAGCAGACACGAGCAAATTTTAAGTAATTATAAGGAGTCGCTAATCAAGCAACATTTCTTAATCACGATTAAATACGCATCCGGACAGTGTCTCCCACTCAACTCGCCCCTAGAGATGGGTATCGCTTGTAATTCGTGTTCTTAATTCTACATTTAAATTTGAATTTATAGAGTCACAAATGTGTAGACCTTTTTTATAGCTTTCAAACATTTTTCTGAAAAGCTGTATTACAAAAACATGTTAAATTATTAAAACTTTCGTGAGACATTATTAACAAACTAATTATTGAACATGGCTGTACTTACGTGAGTATAGCCGTGTTCAATAATTAGTTCAGAAAAACATGTGTTGTATAACAAAATCTGTGCAGTGTCACTCTTGCGGTTTAAATTAGCAATGAAGAGATACGCAGTATGACAGAGTTGCACGAGTGTTATTGTGAAAAAGAAGAAAGGAATGCTTAGATGGTTCGGGCACATAGAGAGAATAAGTGATGAAAGACTGATGAAGAAAATCTACAGAACGAAAGCGAGTGGTCAAAGAAGCCAAGGAAAACCAAGGCTGACTCATGAAGATCAAATAGCCAGTGTTAATCGACGGAAATGTCAAAAGCACTCGCATACCGAGGCGAAAATGTGTGAGAAGAATTATGAGATTAGAGGAAGCGAAAGAGGTGTGCAAGGACCGCGATTCCTGGCGCTCCGTCCTCTGACTACCGCGTTAGGTATTCAGTGTGCAAATATGTATGTATGTATGTAAACATGACAGATTAAGCACATAGTAACATTTTAAACATACGCCAATTTCAGGAAACTATTCAAAATACGGTATTTTTAGTTTTTTGAATTGGCAATTGCCATCCTATAAACAACACAGTAATTAACCAAAAAGCCGAACTGTTTGGTTTGTTTGCCAACTCTATTATTTTATGTACGTTTATTCCAAGTTTTTAGCCCCAAGATTTGAATTAAGGAAGTGGAATGGTATTCACTTGTATTTGGGTCCAGTTAGACTTGTCAAAGAGATCGTTGGAGTGGGATTCAGTAACATAATTATTTAGCTGTCGATACATCTGAGTAAACTCTGCTTGCATTGGATATACGAAAATTTCGGAGAAAAAGGAAACTGCTGTGTTAATTTCAATTAGATTATTTTAAAAGATATTTATGAGGATGTGGTCACTGATCAAGAAGTGGTTTATTTTTTTTTATTGTAATTATTATGTGTAATATTTTATATAACATTTTAGAAAATTTAATTAATATTTATGTTACGTTTGTTTCTTTGAAATATGAACTACACGTAAACAAGACAAGTAAACTTATCGCACTCAAATTGTAAAATGAGAAAATGGCTATTTATCAACCGCAAAAATGTGCGTTTATATACTGTTTATCCCGCATGAGTAATAAGAAAAATTAAAATATTTGCTGAGGTTAATATAAATACTCATATCATAGTTTACAAGAGTTGTTATAAATCGTAGTGGCCAGCGACATGTCATGAATATTCATTTTCAATTAATACAGTTTGCTTGAGACCACGGCCGATGCAACTCGGCCGAAACGTTAAGCCAAAGTCAAAGGTAACCGTGTTAATTTCCTGTGTGTTAGATTATTAGAGTATTATTATTAGTATTATTGTTCTATTTTTAAGCGTATTTTGAAAAAATATTAAGAAAAAGAAAGTAACCCAAAACGACTTGATTTTTATTTAGAATTTAGCATTTAGAGTGCTAGAGAGTAGATACCCACGCAATGACCCCAAGGGATTTTTTTAATTGTCGACGAGTCACCAAAACTGACTATAAAAAGTCAAAACTCATCTTTTGAAGTTCACGTCTGTATTTAGACCATCTTACCTACATACTTTTTAAAACTATTCCAAGTTTTATCTCTAATTCAAATAAACAGTCTCTGAAAAAACTACAGCAGACCGACAGACATTCTCTATTGTGATTCTGTAAAGCCTGTTCTACATTCTAGGCAAAACTCAGCGAAACTGGTAAAATATGAGAGTGCAGAGACTGTTTTCGCCAAGTTTCTCTATATTTTAGTGGTCTCTTTTCAGTGTCAGTATTTTGTGTGCGAATCAAAGAGCTCTCGTGTAGTTTTGTGTTTGCGCAAGACCTTCATCTTCTCGGTGCCGTGAGTCAACCAGTAGAAACTGCGATCTGTAAATGTTAGCCTTCGATCACAGATAAAAAACTAGATTCACAATCCTCTGTAAAATCTAAACAAATGACTGTCCAAACTGACATATACATTTTTAATATCGTATAATATTATCGGTGATATAGTGATAATTTAAAATGGACCTTACTATCAAAACACAAGATTGTAAAAGCTGGTAAAAACTCCTTGCGTAACATTGATACAGTTTGTTAAAATATATTATATTTAAAATGCTATCTTATACTTTGTGCTTAAATTATAGTTCATAAATAATATTATTTATAATTAATTCTTATCTGTAAAGGAGCACGTCATGTTATTATTTTTATTGGCTTAATGCCTACAAACTGGATGCATGATTTAGAAATTACGTTTCGAGAAACTTATTCTAAAATATGGGATCCTTAACATGTATGAGTGGTATATATTGTTGTTATCCACCAACCTCACCTATTCCAATTTCTTTTAACCATTTTGTTTGCGATGAACAAGTCATTGCAATTAGCTACAGAGTGTAATGCTACAGCAGCAGACGTTT
Source organism: Zeuzera pyrina (assembly GCA_907165235.1). Lineage (NCBI taxonomy): Eukaryota > Metazoa > Arthropoda > Insecta > Lepidoptera > Cossidae > Zeuzera > Zeuzera pyrina. The sequence continues at coordinate 5,980,146 of OU015639.1, forward strand.
CCAATACGTCCATGTTCTATGAGAGTTATGTGTGCAACTACGTTATTATATAATTATGTGTACAATTACGCCGTACGAGAATATAGAGATCGTTCCTCGATCTCGGCCTGTAAATGTGCACGCCGTAACCTCTCGTGGAGAATGTGGAGCACACTTAATAAAATGTTCCGTTTTTATAATTATGAAAGGAAAAATGAATGCGAACACGATTACATATTAATAAAATTTGACTAGGATATTTCATTTTCTATCTTATTTATATTTTATCTTATTTTACTGTTTTTTGTAATACGCATAAATAGAAGTATTAGTGTAATAAATAAAGAAATTGTATTTAACTCTCTGGAATATGCGAGCTGCGAGAACAGTTTGAGCTTTAGCAGTCTCTACATTAGGACGCTCTGTTTTGTAAGGATGATTTAAACTTAATTTAATAGTGCATTACATTTAAATGATGATATAATGCTTCTAAAACTCGGTGTAAATAATAATGACGGATCTTTTACGCAAAATATATACTTAGGTTTAACGATATATAGACTTAGATGGATTGAAAAGCGAAATGGATCTCGCGAATCAATGAACATACGTCGGGGGAAGCACATCTGTATAATACAAGGGAACTCCATCACATGCGTCACCTTTGCCTCGCCGGTGACATTAGAATCTTCGCTTACAAGAAAATTTACTTTGAAATGTTTAATATAAAAAGGAATTTGCTTTTCATTCCGAAAAAGTTTTTCGAGGAACTCTTATTTTGTGATGTGGCAACTCTCGTATTCACAATGTAATGATTTCATTTATTCGTTTTATCTTAGTTTTACTTCTCTCGTGATTACAATGTATTCCATTTTATGTAATGAGAATATCAGTAAGTATACTGTAACTGTAACACTGTAAAACTCCAGACAATTACACAGATTGTGTGACCCCAAACTAAGCAGTAAGCTTGTACTATGGGTACCACACAACGAACTCTGGGGGAGCTCCCAGTAACACCCAGACTCCTAGTCAATTTAGAAAAGTTCGTTTTCTAAATTGACCTGACCGGGGATCGAACCCAGGACCCTGAGCTTGGAAAGCAGATGCATATGCCACTGCGCCAACGGGCCAGTCAGTATTTATAATATGATCATTTGAAACTTTATCATTATAAGGTTTGAATATTTATCAAGATATATACATTTTTATTTTATTCAATTTACAACTACAATTACATGTAGTTTTGAATTTACGTAATTATACCTACGTATTAATATCACAGTCACTTTAGTCTGTTTGTTGCGTACAGGACGACCACAGACTACTTAGCACGACACACTCGCTGTAATAACTGACTAATTTACTAGTGTATTAGGTATCGTAGGTATTTTCCAACGAATTCGGAAATACAGATTTAGAGAGTGAATGATGGACTTAGGCCGACTTACGAGATTGAACAGTGACGTCACCGTCTGCATGTCACTGATGCATACTTAGCTAATAAATTCGAAACCTTGATATCCGTTTGACATATCGAAATAATATTAGCACTGATTTTTTTATTTTCAGTATAGTATGCCGTGAGTCAATCAAAACCGGTGCCAGGATTAAAATTGGTGTAATAGTTTCTGACATTAATGAGTAGGTAAAAGAAAATGAAGCTATAGAACATAATTACGTAAATAAATGCGCTTACTTTTCGTTGAGAAAATAAAAATTTCGTTGTCTTATTGGTAAAGAGTTCACTCATAATTTTATGAAAACAAATCTGCTTACCAGAAACTGGGATAAATTATTTTCAATCTATCGTGGTGTTCCAGCATTAAACAAGGATTATGATAGTAAAAAAATCCAAGCGACATTTAAGCTTTCAAATATTCTCGATTTTAAAATTTTGTTCTGTTTATAATTTAATCTAGCAACAAATGATCCAAACGAAGCTTCGGATATACTTTGTTCTGTTTTTCAAATTTTGTGGGTTAGTTCTATTTAGCATGACGATGACAGTTACCATCATATTTCTCAGTTAGCCGGGTCCCTTAGCAGGAAAATTATAGATATTATATTGAAGTTTTGGTAAATGTATATGGCTCTTCAAAGCGGAATGCAATTTCGCCTGTAGCTCTTTCAAGCTCCGTTCGAAACGTCAGCGTAAAGTAACGCAACGCCAAACTGGTCTTTGAGCCGTTTGTAAATCGAAGCCGGACGCGTCAATCAGCCAAATTGGAGCCTCGGAGGTCTACAACAACTGTACAAAGAACAGACGGAACGCAGTAGGTACATTCAGCGCATCGCGGCGTACCCTCGATTTCGAAATTTATTTCTTGTTTTTGGATGTCTGAAACCCTCACATACCTTGATGAAACTGTGCGAGGATAATGATGAGGTAACAAGGAGGTCAACAAGATAAGGACAGCGACGATGGGCGCTCTGTCCACTCTGTCTATTCCATTAGAGACACAAGATATTTGTGTAAACATCTTACAATACTAATTTACGAGTACATGTCGTGTTTATACTTTAAGGCTAAATAACTCTTTTATCTTGACGTTATCGTGATAGTCAGCCATTGCTAAGAACTTGCTGGAGTCAGGATCCAATCACTGGGTTGAATTGCATCAGCCACAAGTCCATTCCACCGATTGACACTATTATTCCAGGAATAGCACGAGAGGCGGTTGAAATCAAGAAATTCTATAACTTCAACCGGGAAGATGGATACTGTTTATCAACATCATGGAACACTGTCATCAGTGAGTGCGTCCGGAGCCAGAAAACCGGACGTCACCAGTGTGTAGATGTCGTTAATGTAGTGTGTCGAAGAACCGACAGTGACAATAATAAAAATTAAAAAAGGTGACGAATGAGTGTGGGTAAATGCCAGAAACCGCACACTACGGTAACGACAGTCATCCTCATCAGTCTGCCCGTGACCACGATCGGTGCAATCCGGTCGAAACGTCGGGATCACTTGGTAGAGAGTAGTATGTTCCTTGGTCGGGATAAAATAGGTATTTAGCCTTAAAGTATAAATGCAACATAGACCCGTAAATTAGTACTGTGTAAACATATTAATTTTTAATTTATGACATTTTGAAATAAATTAAACTATTTACCGAAAATTTCGTAGTGTATTATACAATTTTGTGTTTCTCAGACTGGCACATTGAACAATTGTATACGTATTTAGACACGAGTAAGCAATATTTTTAGATCGATTTTGTAAGCTTATATAAACGGAGGACAACGAATTTTGGAAAGAAATTTTTAAACTTCGATATTTAGCTACTCAGTTAAAAAAAATTCTTACCCGACCCGTTTATTCTTAGGCTACGATTTTTAATTAATAATCAAGTCATTATTTTCTACAAACTACAATATTCCTGAGTCGAAATCTTTGAGAAAAATCAAGATAATGAGATTACTTTTTTTGGTTTTTCATGGTATTTATTTTCATTATGATGATTAAAAAACAATTTAGTAACAGTTTATTTTAGTGATGAGGTAGTTTTTTCTTTATGTCTAAAAGCAATCAATCAGACACATATGCATTTTACTTATAACCTTCTTTCCAATTACAACCCTCGTTATTTCAATCGGGCAACACTAAATTACCGAATAACATGTTGACGACAAAACGCTTTTCAATCTGTACTAACAATATTCCCCCAAAAGGAGAGGGCCCCTTTTTGTGCGTTAGCCCCCAAATGCCAATCTGGGAAGATTGCTTTTTTTCTTTTGTTAGTTTTGAATACACTCGTATGTAGCTCCGAATCGCGCAATACAGCTCAACGAGGTCTTTTGTACGTGATTAAATACGTCGCACATGTCAATTTGCTGCTACCATTGGTTTCTGGTGACTCTTTAGCTTAATGAATAAAGTCTAAAATGAAATGAAAATATTTTCACTGGCAACATTTTAATATGGACACGTTCATAAAATATACGGATTGGTTATTTAATGGTTTCTTGATTCTTGTACGATTTGCCTGGTGATTAATTTTGTCGTCCTTTTTGAATGTTGGAATGATTTCGATATGGATTACTGAAATGAAATCGCTTAAATTTTACAGATTGTTTTATAAATATATTTTTATCTCAGTGCCTTGCATTCCATAGAGACAATAAGTCACTGTCTACACAGACAATTTGCTAATTAAATAAAGTGAAAAAAAAAAAATTGCAACTGAAAATATGATTTCAAAATTGAAAAGTACAAATAAATAACTATCCTTCACTCATCAAAACTTAAGTACAATAACAATCTTCTTCTACCTATACTACTATATAAATCTCTAGCGCGTGTCTGTAATTACTACTCTGTCAAGAAAGTACCGGGAAAAGATCAATAATACACGAAATGTTAGTTATTCATCCAAATTTATTTTATCAACTTCAAAGTATGCTCCTTCAGAAACGATACACTTACGCCGACGAATAATTCAATCATCAAAACATTTTTTAAACGCTTTTTCCGGAATTGAGTTCAGTGCTCGCCGCGAATTCTCCTTTATGTCTTCTACCGAATGAAAACGGGTGTCACGAAGTGGTAATTTGAGTTTAGGAAAAAGAAAGAAGTCGGCTGGAGCCATATCTGGTGAATAAGGTGGTTGCTCGATGGTATTTTTTGTTTTTGGTCAAAAATTCGTTCACAATGATGGCCTTGTGCGAAAGCGCATTATCGTGGTGCAAAATCCAAGAATTTTCTTTCCACAAATCTGGCCTTTTTCGTCGAATTTGCTCTCTTAAACGCCGCATAACGCCCAAATAATATTCTTTATTTACCGTTTGACCTTCCGGCAAGAATTCCGAGTGCACAACACCGCGATAGTTAAAGAAAACAGTCAACATGACTTTGACTTTTGATCGACTTTGGCGTGGTTTTTTCGGTTTCGGTTCAGTTGGAAGGCCACTCCGAAGCTTGTTGACTAGTTTGCATGTCAAACTCGTAAACCCACGTCTCGTCACCAGTAACAATGAGTTTCATGAATGTTGGATCGGAATTGACTCGTTCTAGCATGTCCTCAACGACTCTTATGCGATTGAGTTTATGGAGAAAATTCAGGTCTTTTGGGACTAGCTGAGCGGCAACATGTTTCATACCCAAGTGATTATTTAAAATGGTACGGATCGACTCATGAGACACAGAAAGTTCGGCGGCTATCTCTCTCTAACTTGAATGAGGATTTTCAGTCACTATTTCCTTCGCTTTTGCGATGTTAACTTCAGTTGCAGACGCTGATGGCCTACCAGAGCGAGGCAAATCTTCCATCACATCTCGACCGTTTTTGAACGCTTTGTACCACTCATAAGCACGTGTTTTTAATAAAGTCGATTCACCGTAAGCCTTCTGTAACATTTTCAGAGACTCCGAACACGAAATTCCATTGGCGATGCAAAATTTGAGACAAACTCTTTGTTCGATGTTTTTGTTTATTTTGAAATTCGCAATATACACTAGAACGATATAACTAAAAACAGGACTGTATTTAATCTAAATAACAGATGCAACTCAAACTCCGCGCCAAAATGGAAAACAGTTGTGCCAATCTAACAACAAAAAAAAACAAAAAATTGAATTTGGAACCATAAACAAATCATCCATTCCCGATACTTTCTTGACTGAATGTATAATTTTACTGACAAATTTTGTGTCAGATAGTCATTTTATGACTCACTGACTTCGATTCTACCACTTTTAAAATTTTTGTCTCTGTCGGTTTGTCGGTCTGTATGTCCTTTTATAACTGAGGAATGGCTTGACCAATCTTGATGAAAATCGGTACATAGTAAGAACATGTGATTGAGCTCATGATAGCTTATTTATTTTTTAAATAATCTACCCCTAAAGGGGTGAAAAAAGGGATGGAACTTTGTATGGGAAACGGTAAACCACGGAACCGATTGTGATGAAATTTGGCAGGGAGACAGTTTGGCAACAAAAAACGGACATAGGCTACTTTTTATCAAAAATCTACGCCTAAGAGGCTGAAAAGGAGGATGAAACTTTGTATGGGAAACTCTAAATCTTGGTAATGATAAAATTTGGTGCGGTGATAAGATTTTTTTTTATCAAAAATACAAAGGCTTGTTTTTTATCAAAAATCTGTGAAAAGGGTGACGGGAGGGAGGGGTACGGAATTTTGTACGGGACATGCTAAACCACTGAACTAATTATGATGTAGCATGGGTATAGTTTGACCACTGAGAACGGACATAGGCTACTTTTTTATCAAAAATCTACTCCTAACAGGGTGAAAATGGGGATGAAACTTTGAATGGGAAATGCTAAATCTCCGAAGCAATTATGATGTTTGACATTGACTATTTGACAGTTATTAAAATCGGTGCCAAATCAATGTGCAACAACAGAAAGTTTATTACTTTGGCAAGCTTATCACCGACTTCAGTAACTGACAAATTTAATTGTATAAGTATGTGTATCGTATTCATAAACTTATTTTTATCGTACTTGAGTTTGATTAGTAAAGGTTTCGTACTTTTCAGTGTTTTTTTTGAAGGCGGAATAATTTTTACTTCTAAAATTTTTTTTAGTGACGTTCTCTTCCTTACCTATGGAGTTTTTAATAGATACGTATAAAAACAACGGATGGCGCTAACCAGCATTCAATTTTGAACAAAATTCGTATTGTTAACTTTAATTGATTTTTCTTTGTTGTTGTAGCTTTATAAGATAGCAAGTAGCAATTTTGCTACCATTGAAATATTTTTCGAAGTAGTAGTAATGAATAAATAATGTAAAATTAAATCACGTTAACATTATTTATTACATACGAATTACAAGTGGCGATTTTGATGCATGAGTTTTCTTTTTGTCTACTCTATTGAAAATGTGTTTCAAAAATTAACGAAAATTTACCTACACCACTGAATAAATGTCTAAAAAGTACCTATTTAAAAAAATAATTATGTTGCTTCAGGTTAAGCACTGTACTATACTACTACTATAGAGGTACTATGCTCGTACCAGAAATCATATAGAGCTTTTGCATTAAGAGCATGTCCATGTTTTTGGTGACCTAGGTGAGCAATAGCCCGCGACCGCCAGACCTTCGTTATTTTAGAAAAGCTGAAAGTTTCTCTGCGCATGTCCCCAACACAGGTAGGAACGATCAGCGACTATGAAATTTGGATCATCGTGACTTTGGCTGATAACGAGTAACAAAGGTGTACAAAATTACTCCCCAAAATCGTGAAAGTATAAAGCCTAATTTTTTTATATTTTCTTCGGGATAATATTAGAAATCACGTCATCCATTGCCAGACACTTAGTATCGTAGCAACCCCCTGCCAGACACCTTTAAACTTCAATAAATCGTAATTGTACTTACGTTATAGTATAAAAGATGAATTTTATATATGTTATTTGGGGAACTATCAGAAGGTGTTTTCTTGATAGCCAGACAGTTACAATAGTTCTTACATCTTGCCAGACAAGGTGAAAGTCTGCCGTAGGTGCGAGCGCTAGCCAATATACATACGAACGGATGCGAGTGAGTTTCAGGAAGTGTCATTCTTTAGTTCTTAATAAATCCATAAGCGTTGTATCAAGTGTTATTGAAGAGTTGTTATGTCTAGAACATGAACAAGCAGATACAAAGATAGTATATCATGCGTGTAACATCAACTATCAAGCAAATATAGTAATCAGAAGTGTCGACACTGATATTGCTGCTATAATGCTTGGTCATATGCACCACCTACAAAGTGATTCTTCAGTGTAGATGCTTACAGGTACTGGAATTAACTTGAGGTATCTGGACCTAACAAAGATACACGCAAAATTGAGAGATTCTATTTGTAAAAGCTGGCCTGGATAACATGCAATCACAGGATGTGATTACAATCCTGCATTTTTCAGGAAAAAAAAATATAAATCTTACAAAATATTTAAAAAAAAAGAAGAATATCAAATTTAAAGGTGTCTGGCAGGGGGTTGCCACGATACTAAGTGTCTGGCAATGGATGACGTGATTTCTAATATTATTTCGAAAAAAATATGAAAAAATTAGGCTTTATACTTTTACGATTTTGGGGTGTAATTTTGTACATTTTTGTTACTCGCTATCTGCTAAAGCCACGATGATCCAAATTTCATAGTCGCTGATCGTTCCTACCTGTGTTGGGGACATACGCAGAGAAACTTTCAGCTTTTATAAAATAACGAAGGTCTGGCCGTCGTGGGCTCTTGGGCTATAGACCTGTACTAATGTGCGTGACTAGGGAAGGGTCACAGTACAACTACACAGCTAAACATGATATATATTTTTTATTTTTGTGAATACTAGTACACAAAACAACGTCTTACTACAAAACATATTTTAAACATTGGTCTAACACGTGTTTAGGTAAACACAGTTTTAGAGATAGACATAGTTTAAAAACATGTAAAAAATGGCGTTAGCAAAGGCTAGTGTCAATATATTACAGCGTTTCAGTGCTTTTAGTCACACGTTAAACTAGCTCCAGCTTGTGTTTACATATAAACATAATCTACGCCGTGTCTATCTTTTTTGTAGTAAGACGGTTAAGATTTACGAGTATTTTGCAAATAATTATTTCAGTACAGCAATGCTTTGTACGTTGAGTCGGTCATGAGCTGACATGAATTACAACGATAGCGCCAAGTTGTGAAACTTACTATAGCTCACTGTTATACTCGTGGTTACGCTCAATGAGAAGAAAGACACCAAAATTCGTTTAACACAAGGAGATAAGAGACAACTCATTATGACTCCGTCTGTTATTATTCATGATCCTAGGTACTATGGACGCAATATGGAGAAGACGTTTTGGCGGGAACGGGAGAAGTGAGGTTGTCATTTTATTTAGATTTTCTATTTTTTTACATTTTTGAAGTTTTAAAGTACAAAAGTGATAGTATATTGTGTTTTACAATTCTGTATAAGTGAAAAGAATGGAGTAGGTCTAAATAAACATGTGTAGCTGAAATTCTCGCACTCTTCCAAGAAGTCCTTTTTAACTTCAGTAAAACCTACTATCACTTTACTGGAGGAGTTTTACGATAAGAAAAAACTAATTTACCTGTGATTCTACTTATTAATACGTGACATTGGCAAATGCGCTAAACTGTGCGCCATGCCATAAAGAAGGAAAAAAAAAATTGAAAGTGCTGAAACTGGAAACTTTTCTATTCTATTCCTTAATGGTAATGGTTTCTGAAAGAATATTTAGAAATAAACATATGGAAATGCATCGACTTCAATAATAACTCAAACAAACCAATGGGGAATAAAACGTAAAAACGGTTGGTGGAAGTTTTAATATGAAAAATGCTATTATCATAACACCAAAGTTATTTTTTAGTTTATTATTTAAACTACAGCTTTATTTCTTCAGACGTAGAGCTCAAAGTTACTTATGTTTCAAACGTCGGATGCGCAAACGTGATCTAGTTCTACAAACTTATATTTATTCAAATTTGTATTTCAGGAATAGCCTGACATTTGATTATGAACCTTATGTTCACAGTTTTAAAGATATTAATAATTTTTACTTTAAACACTAAGTAAAAGTATAAAGTTGTAACAAATCTTTTCTTTTACCTAACCTGACATTTCCATACAAATATTGTGTTAACATTCGACGTGAGCGGTTTTTTCAATAAATATTAATGAGATTTCTTATTATTGGATGTTTTCAACTTTTTCTGTTATTGATGTTTGATTAACAAAGTTTCTTACTGAAAGTTCATTGAAGTAGAATAACACGTTGTTTTTACTTTGATTGTATTTTGGAAGTTTTATGTGATTATAATATTATAGACCTGGGTGTTTTCTTTTTCTCGATGAAAATTTTGCTTATACCTACTATAATTAGTAGTACATAACATTAACACGAAAATTATTATAAGTACGATATATTCTCAAGGTTATTCTTATTAACCTTAAAAACTGACGAGAACGTATATAAAACATTTTAAATATCGACCAAAATTATCGTCGATGCGCTGCGCTTTCAAAAAAGAACACCACTGTTATAACGCGCGCAAACTTCAATCAAAAATGGAACGTCATTTTTTTTTCCGCTTCACTGTGACAAAGGCTCACTCGTCAAATGCCATTGCTTAAATGAGAACGCAGTCATTCGCGAGTGAGGTGAAACGGAAAAATCATCGGGAGAAATGTCATCGCGTTTTCATGATAAAATACACAATATTTTTTTACACCTTTCTATAGTAGCACAGTAATCACTAATGTGTTTGACTGTGTTAATACGTTTTCTTATAAAAAAATGAACACCACTGTAATTAAATAAAAATAAAATAATACCTAAACATTACATATATATATGGTTTGTATAGCTGTATATATGTTATGTATCACATATGTATCACATAACATATATAACAGCTATACAAATTTGTATATCTTTGCATTTACATAATATTATGTATGTATTTATAAGCTATTTAGGTATTATTTATATGAATATGTATGAATACAAATTTGTGCAATTACGACTATTTATTAACACGCTTTTGTACATTACTTACCTTCGTTACATACTGTCTAACGTTTTGTGAGGTTGGCTGGAAGATATCTCTTGCAGAGATAAGCTCGCCTTTATACAAATTTCCTTGTAATATTTAATATAACACGTGTACAATAAAGATATAATATAATATAATAAAAATGCAATTGGTCACCTCAAAATTAGAAAGAAAATTTGACAAAAAGACTTCATAATATTATAAAATTATAATACAAATACGAGTAGGTATCTGTAGTTTGTATAAAATGGTAAGGTATTTTTTGAAGTCGCAACTTTATTTATCGCCATTGCCTAACGAATGAATAAAATATATGTAAGTGTAAGTAAAAAGTAATTACCTATATAATATATTGTTTTATGTTTCATAATCTTTAAATGACCACTATAAAATCAGCGGATAACTTTGAATATGGAACCGTTTTGTAAGCTATGCTATTTTGAACTTATTTGGACATTGTAAAATAAGGTCCTATTTTATATAAAGTTGCAAAACATTATAATATTATGCAAGTTTTCATGTGTTAAACAGATAGTTGTTCGAATTAGAAATTTAAAATTTGGTCTTGGAATCGTCGGTACGAAGATGGTTCCTGTTGAGGTGAAGGGTGTTGATTAGGGGGCGAAGCGAGGTGAATTTAGGTGGGGTTAGGGTTACTCTACGCTTCGGTAATAAAATATTAGAATTTTGTTAAAAGTATACATGTATACAGGGATGAAGGCTTTTTATGTGGAATACATATGAGACTCATTAATCAATTTTAAGAAAAAATTTAGATACAAAATTTATTTAAAGTAAAAATGTTATAACTCTTGAAACGAGTATGTATCTTAGATCTAAACATCGTTTTTGTTCATTTAAACATATTTGTCTCATTGACGTATCCTATAATAGCTTTTTATCATATTTCTTGTTCCGCTTTTTTTGTTTAAACATTCGTGAGTAATCGACCGCGCAGATAAAAAACAAATTAAAGAAACAGAATTTCACTTCTGATAAGACAATTATCCTCATTTATACTACAATAAGACAGGCATTGTGAAACAATAATACGGAGAAAGGAAATTAAGGTTTTAAATTTTATATGCATAATTTTAAGATTATCTTCTAATTCATAAAACAATAGAATGTTCTAATGAGAAATAAATAATATAAGTAAGTAAAAAAAATGTAATATTTAATTATGATGTAAGTTATATTAATTATTACACTTCGTACTTCACTTTGCTAAATAAATAAATAAATTTTTATGATGACTAATTTTCTTATAATTTACTAGTTATTTTTCGTAGTAATTCCATTTTCCTAGTGCCAGCCCTGAGTTGATGCGGTGAGAGGTGGGGCACGGCGCTCGGGTTGTGATTGGAGGACGGCGCGTCACGTGCCGCTGGGAAATCAGCCGCGGTCGAGTCGAGTCGCGAATATTTATTCTTCGGCTTGTCACATTTTGTACAGAGTAGTGTAGATAGGTCGCTTACTTTTCATGCAGAGAAAATTTTAGTTATATTCAGCCCTAATAATCTTTGTAACCTTTGCTATATCGTCACAAATCTTGTATCTTATCGCTAAATAGAATAAAGCGAACAAAGAATACACTCATGGAAACATTAAACAGAAAATCATAGAAAACTTTATTCTAAAAAAATGTCCTGTTTTAAAAACGGGCTCATAAAGAAATTCACTACACTAATCACATGGATTTTTTTCTTAAGATATTGTCAGTTTAAAGGTAATTTTGTATATATGGTAGACATACATTTAGTTTATTTAAAAGCAAGAGGGCGCGCATAAGAATAAACAAATAAATATTTTGTTTTACCATATTTTTCTAACGTTCCGTTGTTTTAATAATCAAAAATTTGTACGTAAAATCATTCCCATTTCGAAGTAAGTACTAAGCGAAAGTTTGTAATAACAGTCTTCTATGGAAATAAAGTCTATCGAGAGATTTTAACGTAATTGTGTTTTCCATATATCAGAATGTACACTACATGATCTAAATATATAACTTAAAAAATTAGGTTTCTAGCATAATTATTTACAACTGTTATACGACGAATGAATAAATCTCGCTATTGCTATTGTAGCTGATTAATTTTCTCAAGAAAATTCAATTAAACATTATATTATTACGCGAATAAAAATTTTTAAGTTAGGAGAGCACAGGAGAGTTTAGCGGAAATTTTAAATTGGGTATAGAATGACGTTCAGTACACATTGCGATTAAAAAATACACCTCTAAAATGGCAATATGGCACACAAATTTGAACCGAATATTGTATAATTTTAGAAAATTTTTAAAGTGAAATAAACAACTTGGTAGCCGTTACGCACCTTCATAGCACTTAATAATTTTGGATGTAGCTAGTGCGATCGAGTAGGCTTTGTTTAAGATTTGATCTTTCCATGTAATAGATGTGATCATATATGAAAAAATAACATATGAAAAATTATTAAAAAAATTTGAATTTAGATCGTTAAAATATTGTTCTGTCGCTTTCAATAGGCTGTACTACAGCGAGCTAGTTCGCTCACTTGTGACTCCACAACGTTCATTTCGCGCTGAATTCGTTTTGGTTGCTATATTATTTATCACATATTTTCAGACACTTCTATGTTATTCAGTGCAATATTTATTCGAACACTACATTTTAAAAATCTGTAACTGGAATTACCGACACGTTTCGTAAATTGAATAATTTTAGGTATGTACATAATATCTGAGAACAATAACTCATAAAAAGAAACTCATAAAATAAAAATATCACCGTTATAATAATAATCAAATCGAAAATAAAAATAATAATAATCAAGTAAAAAATAATTAATACATACATTTTTAAAATACTAAAATGTGTGTACATATTCCATTTATGTATTTATACCAGTCATATAATGTATAGTTTCATGCATTCGTTACTTTTAATTAATCGTAAAATTGCGACATGAACACGTAGCAATATAACCCTCATATTAACAAATATGTTCTCTGTTACAACAAAATACAATTACATCTCTGCAAATAAAATAGAGCTCAGCTAAAAATCATTCTATTCACCACCCTCTAAATCGCTATCAAATAGACTACCGGCAACAAACTTATTATTTGCACTAAGACCTTCTTTTTTCAAACAATTAACAACCTTATCCGTAAGTTATAAGATCCAAACTTAAATTTAAGAATAGACAATTTGACTTAGCTTTTTAAATACAATCATAGAAATGTACGCACCCGAGACCAAATGAAAAAGGTGTCAAAGATCGAATTTACGATTCATTATACTTAATCCGAATAAAAACGAGGAGGCTTCTTGGTAGCCTCAGTGGAAACAAGCCCTTATTATGTAAGCTACAGAAACTTAGTTCGAATAATTTCATAAGACATTCGCTTTCGAAATATGCATTAAGTGTAAACGCATGTAAGTGCCTATTGTGGTGGCAGATGGTGTATTGGAAGTTCAAATTCGGAACGTCCGAACTCACTTTGAATTGAGAACGTCGTATCAACTGTTTTTAAAGGCCGTTTTTATTACGTTTTTAAAGTGTAAAAGGATGTTTATGTTTTAATGGCATGGTTTTTGTAATGCTCGCATGAAGATGAATCGGTGAGTGTTTAAAAAAGTAATTCGTTGTTTATGAGCGAGGGTGCGTGATAATTAAGTCTATATGAATCAGTTTTCATGTCATTTAGTGTTTATGAATAAAATTACTACTGTTTTCGTGCGACTCGGGCGTGTCTATTTATTTATAATTTTAACCACACTAAGGTTTCGTAATTTATTCACGAACATAATTGGATTACTTTTTATATCTTATAAAAATAGTATAACAGCTACATTAACGTTTCTCCTAATAATTTAATAATTAGTATCAAAGATACACGAAGTATCAAAGATACACGAAGTATCAAAACTAGGCAAGTATATCCAAAACAATACGGTAATTACATGCTCACCGGCACGCTTATTACGTAACTTGCAAACAGCATGTGACAGCCAATATCGCGCGATATCTGCTGTCAAAACGAGAATTAATGTAATGTAATTTGTATAGTGGCACTAAATATACCGCGAAAAGTGCATTTTACGGCCATAAAATAATAGACACGCAATCGTCATACATGATACTAATTTTTTACTACAATTAATCACCGGTTGCGCAGTGATCGCGTGGCTGTCGCTGTCTGCAAATTTTTACATAATAACCCCGCCGTATTATTTAATAACAAATACCTCCTAAATAACATAATATGCAAAATAATTGTACATATTGTGCAGTTATAATCGTGCTACTGTCCTATTCTATTTTAGTGTTTGTAAATCATGTATTTTTTATAATATAGTTTGTGCACTGTAATACTCAGTTACTGTTTTAAAAATAAAACAATCGAAAAAATTTAGCCCTCAATAACCGCTACTCGTGACTAATAGACGGAGAAATGAATTGAAAATATGTGTCGGCACCATTAGGTCGGCCATTACGACGTCCCACGGGCGCTGCTGGACCACAACCACGGCCTAATGCCTGCGTCACAGATTAAAAATAATAGGAATTTCCAAAAAATAATTCAGGAGTGGTTTTAATTTTTATTGTTATGTGTTCACTTAAATTTAAAAAATAATAATACTTTTATTCTAAGAAATTAATTGGAAGATATTTTTGGAAGTAATGACTTTCTTATACATGTATTTAGTAATTTTCTTATACTTTAAAAGATTGCTATGTACAACGAATACGGAAATGCTTAGTGCAATAAATGTTAAATGTAGACAGAAGTTAAGTGTTTTATGCCTTATGTACTATATTTTACGTCTTATCTCTATCCAACCTTACAAAATAAAGAAAATATGTTTTCAATTAAACTGTCAATGTGGTAGATCTCATATTGTTAGATGTCAGTTAAGTTATCAAAAGGTCTGTGATTATTTATTCTGTGTTTATATCCGCCCTACTGTTTTACGTTAGACTTGAGAGGGTCAGATTTCGCGCCATTTGGCCAACCGGTCGTGTAATAGCAGAATCGAGGGCAGCGTACACTGAACGTAGATGTAAAACACTGTATTGAAATATTACACAATACTTTTGGAAAAAAATACCGTTATTATTTTAAGATTAAATACCAACTAAAACAATATAGAATATAATTATATAATGGTTATAAGATGTAGGTAATAGGTACTTGTTTTTTTTTAATACATGAAATTTTAATTTAATACATGAAATGTAGTTTGTAGTATTTTTTTTATAATACGTAATAGTTATTTTTTTTATACATTTCTCATTCCCTAACAAGCATATCATAAAATATTTCTAGTTGGTATTGTTTTATTGTTGTTGGTATAAATCGATAAATAAAATAATATTTTACGCGCAGTGTACGTTGCACATCACTAAATGTTTCTCTTCGGCTAGTGTATTGTCTATTTGAATTCAGAATAAGCCAGTTTGAAATTTGAACTGAGATGTTTGTTTTCGATTCGATGGTTAGATTTGATTTGCTGAAGCTGTTATTGTAACAAGGAGTTTGAATTTCGAATCAGTTCATTGGGGAGATGAATAATTATTGTCTACTGAGTTTTGTTTAACGATTTGAATTAAATATTTGAAATAAAGCTATTACGATCTTATGTAATACGTCCGAAACAAAATATATAGGCCAGAATGTACAAAACTTACTCAAAGTTATGCTTGCGTGTAATTTTTGACATGATTTTTATATATTTTGTAACAAATATGATTCCCAGATTCAAGCTTAAACTAAAATACATAAATAAATTTTTTGTTATTGTTTCAGGTTGTTTCAGGTTAGTTACAAAGCAAACAAAGTTGAATTCATCACCAGAGTTGAAAGTACGAAACTAATCATACTTTGTTTATTAAAATCGATTTAGCCATAGCGGCTACAAAATTCGATGTACAAAGACTACTTGGCTGACGCAGTTGGGTAAAAATACCGATATTTTCAGTTTTTAGAAAATATTATATGTAAATAATTTATATATGCGTAATTTTGGTTGAACGTCCCCCATTTTATTGAAAATTAAAATGAACTTTATAATTAACAGCAATAAAAATAAAAATGCTAAATATTGAATGCTGCGAAAAGTAAAATCCACTAAGTACATAAAAACGTTCGTTAAAAATATATTGAACAATCTAATGTTGCTATAAAATACTTGCAAGTTATAAAAATATATAAAATTAATAAATAAATAATAATTTGTACAAATAAAATAAGTACGTTTCAATTCCAATATAATTTCCGCTGTCATCCTAACAAAGTAATGGATTTTACCTGTGGATTACATACACACACATACATATCTTCACACTGTATCCCTAACGGGGTACTCAGAGAGGACGCAGCGCCAAGCGTTGCAGTCCTTACATACTTCTTTCGCTTCTTCAAATCTCAAAATTGTCCTCTTACATTTTAGCTTAGGTATACGAGTGCTTTTGACATTTCCGTCGGCTAACACTCTGGCTATTTCATCTTCATAAATCAGCCTTGCTCTTCCCTGGCTTCTTTTACCACTCACTTTCGCTCTGTAGATTTTCTTCGTCAGTCATTCTTCACCCATTCTTTCTACGTGCCCGAATCATATAACTGTCGTGCAACCCTGGAGGCAACAGGTGACACCGCACATATTTCTAAAATATCATATTACTACTACATTTATTTTACTTTCCCTCGATTTCAGGCATATCCAGGCCTCACTATCGTACAATAAAGTTGGCACCAACACCGCATTGTGTATGGCCATTTTGACTGAAATAGACATATTCACACTGCCTACTAATGCGGACAGAGCACCGTTGGCTTTATTGCCAGCTGCTACCCGTGTCTCCATATCCAACTCACATCTTCCATCCCACGAAAACGTACTCCCCAGATATACAATTTCGTTCACTTGTATTAGACATTTTCCATTTACCCATATTTCACACTTTGTCTGTAAATCTTCCCTTTCAAACACCAGAACCTTAGTTTATATTAAATCCTTTCACTTCACAGTCTTCTTTCATGCACGCAACTAGTGTCTGCAACTCCGTTTCTGATGGTGCCATAGGCACAGTATCGTCAGCGTACAAAAGGCAGTTTACCACTGTAACACTGTGGTAACAGCACATATCCATACCACTCATACTGCATTTCGATGTCTGGAAGCAACTGCCAAAATATACTATGAATAGTCAGGTACATCACGCAGCCCTGTTTGACGCCCGAACAGACTTCAAACCAGAGTTACAAGTTACCATCTATTCCTACACAGGCTCTGTGGTCTCGATATAACGACCTCACAGCCTGCAGTAAGGGCCCCCCCCCGGCATTCAGGCAGAAAATTCTTTCGGACTACTCTATCGAATGCTTTTTCAAGTTCCACGAAAACAGAAAACTTTCCGACATATGGTCAGAAACTTCCCCACGATGCCGCGGAGTGAGAAAATCTGATCCATACAACCCCTACCGTTCTTAAAACCACCTTGTACCTTTTACAAATATCTTTCGGAAATGCCTCTCCTACGTTCAGTTAATACCTTGGTAAAGACTTTACTTGCTAAGCTGACCAAGCTGATGGCCCTATAGCACGCACAGTCTAAATGAGAACCTTTCCCTTTATACAGAGGCACTATGACTGCGGTGCGCTAGTCCTCCGGAACCTCTTTTTTTTTCCAGCAAAAAAAACACATTTTATGGAATGTATCCCAGCCCCTAATACCACCATACTTGATGATCTCAGCAGTAATCTCATCATTACCCGCAGCCTTACCACACTTCAGACTTCTTATCGCTTTCTCAAATTCTTTCATACTGATGACTTCTTCTAGTTCCTGACCCGAGTGTGGCGATTCGGTAGGATCGCTCTCAGTGTCAAAGTCGCTGCTCTCATATAGTTCTTTATAGTGTTCACTCCATCGCTGCAGAACATTTTTTTTTGTCTGTTAGCAGATGATGTTCTTTCGAACGCAATTTATTCATTTTGCAAGGTGTCGGACCACTTACGTATTTACGTATTTCTTTCCAAAATAATTTGGAATTTTTCTCAAAGTTGTGTGACATCTTGTTTTCGTCTTACATCCTACACCTTTCACGCTTCTCTTTCACTAGTATCTTCATTTCTGCTTTCTGCAGTTTATATCTCGCTTTCACGAAATCATTCTTACAACAGCTATTTTTGGCAGCAAGGTTAGTCTCGCCATGCTTGTTTCTTCTTGTACACAGACTCTTTTACCTCGCCGTCCCATCACTCTTTTTACCATTGCCCATCATATTCTTTCCACACATTTTTTTCGCAGCCTCGATCATTCTATCTCTAAGGTTCTGCCAACATTCTTCAACATCCTTGCTCGTTACTTTCAACCTATCGTCAAGCTTACCCTTTCATATTCATTCGTGGTTGTGGCATCTTGCAGCATCAAGCTTTTGATGCGACAAACCACTGCAAACAGATCCCTTATTCTAGTTACCACTAGAAAGTGGTCCGTTGCCGGATCGGTTCCCCTGTGTGCTCTCGTGTCTATAACCTGTTTTTTGAGCCGGCTGTCCACCAGGAATAAATCATTCATACGCCTTTAATCCTTTCTTTCCCAAGTGTACTGATGAATCATTTTGTGTTTAAATAAGATACCATACAAGTTCCTTACACAATCCTACCAGCATCATTCACTCTCTTATATCCATAATTGCCTAGGAAAGACTCAAATCCTGTTCGAGCTGTCCCGACTCATCTACTCATGTCTTCGCACACTATAGTTCTCTCATTCTCTTCAACCGTCGCTAGAACTTCCCTAACATTCTCTCAAAACTGCTCTAGCGCCCCAGTGTCCTCTGACCAAACCGACAGAGGACACTGGGGCACACAGCTCCAAATTAAAAATCCTCAACAACCCTGTCTTGAGACACACCCAGAACAGTCTTGGCTTTACACACTTATACTTAGTTACACAATTAACTAAACGAGAGGACAGTAAGACGCCTACCCCTTGGCATCCCCTTTCTTCTTGTGGTACTCCTGACCACAAAGCGATGCCTCTTCCAGTCAAGTCGGCAAGTTCACTGCCCTTTCGCTTGGTTTCACTCAAACATAACGCATTCAATCTTCTTTCTTCCATAACACCAATCTCTCACATTCCACGCAGATATTCTGCACTCCTCCCTCCACTTCCCGCGGCGAGGTGCACAGCATGTTGGGTTGGGTTGGCGGTCCCCAACGCCGAACTGCACTTTGCTCACACCAGCAGGGACAAACCGGTGTACGTCGCTTTCAGGGGATGTCCTAATTCTATCGCTAACGTCGTCTCGCATGGCAAAGGAGAGGAATCGCAGCCCTGAAAAAAGCTGCCAGGGGTCGCGACGAGCACGCTTCTTCAATTGACCCCCTGTAGATGAGTTGTAGTAAAAAAAAAATTTGTTAAAACTATTAATTATAAAATTGCAACATATAAACTTTATAGCGTTCCTCGATGACACAAAAAAAACAAAGTTAACACTGCGAGAACAAAGTTGTTTCGGGGGACTATTAATTTTAATTCTAATATAATTGAAGCCAGAAAGCCAGTAAATCTATAGCGTAAACTATCAAATTTTAATAGTAAGTTGTACTTTGAATTAGTATTTCTATTACTCATTCGTCTATACTAATATTATGAAGAGGTTAACTTTGTTTGTTTGTAATGAATAAACTCAAAAACTACTTAACCGATTTCAAAAATTCTTTCGTCTATGGAAAACTACATTATCACTAAATAACATGTGCTGGTATTTTATTTTAAAAAATTCTACCTGTGCGAAGCCGGACTGGGTCGCTAGTATATTATATTTCAAATGTATACTCTTTTCTAAACTAGTAAGAATATTTTGCCAAAATAATATATTAAATCGAGTGTTTTTTTTCTAAAATTTTATATGTTCGTATATACTATCGCAGATCCACAAAAGTACATTTTTATTTACATAATAATCATTAAAAAGATCAAAGTGGAAGCATCAAAGCACATTTATCACACGTCATATCTGTAAGCTAAGTCACCCCAAGCTAGATCGCCCCAGCCGAGTGCGGGCAAGTAATTACTCCATTACTGGCCAATAGCAACATGTAAGATGCTTTTTGTTAGGCACAATACAGCGGTACGTAATTGGACCACTGGTTATGCCCTTAGGATTGGCGCTTAACGGAAGCAATTGAGATGTCGAAATCGTTAAAATATTTTTCATTCGCTTTCGATAACACTTTATAGATTATACGAGTATTTACTATAATACATATAACACAATAACAAATAACGAATCATCATTTACTGGTAATTTACCAATAATAATTTATTAAGTTTTAAGGACATATAATTATTTCTTATAACATTTGTTCATAGTGCTCGTTAGTCGAGAAATATCAAGGAATTAGTAAATTATATACCTGTAATAAAACATAAATATATATTTTTTGTCAATATCAGCGAATTCTAATTAAATGAAATAGTTTAACTATCAATATTGGCATTCTTTATTATGATGAAAGTATTTTTTTTAGCAACATAAGTCTTTTTAGCTTGTAGCAGGAGCATTAATAAGAGCATAAACATTTTATGTAGTAGGTATATCGCTATATAGCAAAAGTTTCAAAACATTATTTCTATTTTTAGAAATATCAATATCCTACTATTTCACGTATACTGTCACGTACATTGTTTACGTGTCAATAATAATATCATAAATAGAAATGATTTCTCAGAGTGCTTATAGGATTTACTGTTCTCCATTTGGATCCTCTTACTAAAAAAATAATTAACTGATGAACATTGCTTTCTTGTTTATTATTTTAATGAAAATACAAATACCTAGACACAGATAATCATATGCGAAAGCATTATTGTCATATTTTTTGCTAAATCAACTATCGTTCGCTAACTCTTAATTCCCTATAACCCCTAACAAAGTGCTAGCGGCTACCGAACGGTTTACTTTTCCACTTACTTTGACTTCATGAATGCAACTTGTTTTAACACGTCCAATTTTGTTTGATCTACTCCGACTCTCCCAACTTATTATTTTATTACGATTAAAGGGATCCTGTTGGCAAGTGGCAAGGCCAAAATAAATTGGTTTGATCGTAGTTCAACCAATATAAAATGATCTCCTAAGTTTCTCCCGTTAGTTATTTAGTAAAGGCAAAAAGTAAGAAAGGTTATGATGTTAATAGGGATCTCGTTAAACTGGAGAGTTGAATGGTTGTTAACACATAATTACCCTTTTGAAACTTTTGTTTTATTATTTTATGAATTAACTTTCTATTTTATACGTTTACTTCTTGTTTTTGTCTCTATCTACATACATATGTACATGTACATATACTTGAAACATTTTTTTACTTGATTTTCTTTATTTTCATTTGTATGTATACTTATGTATGTATTTGAGTAATATTAATTATTTGCGTTGGCGCTCCGTCCTCTCTGACAACCCCGTTAGGGATACAGCGTGAAGATATGCATGTATGTATGTATGTATGTATTTATTATTTGTGGTAAAAGAAATTATAATGGCAACAAAATACGTAAGAATTATTCGCGCACAAAGACTAATGCTAATTTTTTGTGTCCTCTGAGACCTACGACTTCTGTTATATTTTTCCTCTAAACTAATTGTTAGCTACTATCATATTCGTGTTATTTGTTACAATCATAATCATGAACGGATGGCAAAACTGTTTTGAGGGAGGTTGCCTACTTAATAATAATAATTTATTTTTATTGTGCGAGTTAGCATTTTTCTATGTCAAAAATTAAGTCAGTTGAGAAATACACGAGCAAGCGTCAGCACGTCTTTTCATTAGACATACCAATATCCTACATATTGATATTATAAATGCGAAAGTCTGTCAGTCTGTCTGTCTGTTACCTACGTTTTCATGGCTAAAGCGACCCAAACCGACCAGACTGATTTTGAGGAAATTTGGAACTCACATAGCTAGGTGAAAATGTGTGAGAAGAATGATGAGATTTGAGGAAGCGAAAGAGGTATGTAAGGACCGCGACGCTTGGCGCTCCGTCCTCTCTGGTTACCCCGTTAGGGATAAAGCGTGAAGATATGTATATGTATGTATGAATGTACGGAACAGTGATAGTTTGACACCAGGGGACGGACACAGGCTACTTTTTTTATAAAAAATCAACCCCTAAGAAGATGAAAAGGGGGATGAAACTTTGTTTGGGAAATGCTAAGCCGCTGAAACAATTATGTTTGTTAGAGATATAATGTGCCCGATAACAAACGCAGGCTACTTTTTAAAAAAAAAAAACTACCTCTAACCCGGGAAAACCACGGAAAAATTTTCCACACGGACAAAGTCACAGGTACTATCTCTACATATCCTACGTTTCCACTAACGTCGATATCCCAAATTTTAGAATTCTGTATTTCAAGTACTTCTAGGACCTAGAAGAACATAATCTTTCATTAGGCTTCATAATACTGGTTTTTTTTTGTTTCCAGGTTCAGTAGTTACATAGGTAAGGGGTGTCATAATCAGAAAGACTTTATATACTTAAATATTCCCATTGTTTATTTCTCCTAAGAAATATTAAAAAGTTATGCTATGCTCTTAAAAGTAGTATATTTTAAACATACCATTTAAACGAATATTTAATAATACAATGTTTAAAATATACTCTTAAAAGTAGTATATTTTAAACATTGTTTTATCAAAACTTTTAAATACTGTTGTGAAAAAACGACTTGGAATTCATTGATAAAAATTGAGTCATTGTGTTGTAAAATTTAGTAATGAGAACTGAGTGGGGATAAACTAGAGGGAGATAGCGTTACACAGCTGTGACGTTACAATAGCAATCACATTGCTCAGTGCTAAAAGCCACAGATACGGAACTTATCCCCGATATTTTTAAATAATTTCGGTTCGAATTAATTTTTCAATAATTTTAGTTCGAAATTATTTAAAAATCTCATTATGTGAAAAGTACACAATACGACTTACAATGTTTGCCTCAAAAATCCTGATTTTTCAGTGATATAACCCCGAGATGTGATCGCATCAAAACTTAATACGATAAAACCGCAATAATAACGAAATCATAAAAAGATTGTCTAAACAACTGGCAAATGCACTAATTTTATAGCTATATCAGATGCCCCATCCAATCCAATCCCGTGGGATAGAGATGGGCCAACCGGGAATCGAACAAAGGGACTGAATCCCGGTGCAGTGGGGTACTTAATGAGTATAAACACTAGTTAAATGATTGAATGCGTGCAGATTTTTGGGGTAGCGACACTGTTTAGACGCTCGGTTTGTTGGTGGAAATTGCAACTATATTACTTTATATTTGATTGCATTATCTGTGCGCCATTTCATCTTTTTTATTTTTCTTTTCATCCCTACTGGAAAAGTTTAGATTTCACGAAACACCTAGGAATTATCTATTGCATGAATTTCACAGTAATTACAGTATTATTATGTTATTTGCGATGGTCTGTCTGGGAGAGAAAGAAATATTAAATAATAATGTAGCTTGTTGTACTTATCTTCTTAGAATCATAAAAGTTACCTATAGAATTTTGTATGAAATCTCAATAAATAAGAAAGAACACGATAAGCTAGCAAACCTATTATGATCTGAACGCTTATTACCTAATTTGCGGTCAGCATGCGACAGCCAAATATCGCGCGATGTCCGCTGTCAAAACGAGAATTTGTATAATGTGATTTGTATAGCGGCGCTAAAACAAAAGTGCATTTTATAGTTCATATACATGATATCAATTTTTTATTACAATTAATAACCGGTCGCGCAATAATCGCGTGGCTGTCGCTGTCTACAAATGTTTAGGCAATAACCTCGTCGGTTACGTTTTGTTTTGTCTTATTGCTCTCGCGCGGAAAAATGTTGTGAAATTATGTATTATCTAGCAATTCGTGTTTATAACTTCGCGCTATTATCCATTGGGGGTGAACATAAAGCATCGAAACCAAACCAAACAACAAAATCGCTGTGATACTGAAAGCAGTATAGCAGCATGAAAATAGCAAAATCAAATAACTTTAGATATATCTGAATATTGCCATCGCTCGTAATTCGTGCCAGGAGCTGTAGTGTTAGTCGTATTAATCTTATTATATACTGAGGGTGAGGCAGTTCGTAGTCAGGTATACAATACATACGGGTACATGATTTAGCAATTACGCGCCGCAAGCCGACCACACTTTTGAATAAACGCCGAATTTGTATCTATACTAATATTATGAATAAGTAAACTTTGTTTGTTTGTATGTAATGGATAAAATAAAAAACTACTCAACTGATTTCAAAAATTCTTTCACCCATAGAAAACTACATTATCAGCGAGTAACATGGGCTCTATTTTATTTTCAAAAAATTTCTACCCGTGCGAAGCCGACACTGGTCGTTAGTATTTCATAAAATGTAATTTCATAAAATCATGGTCTGCTCAATTCTACGCTAGTAATACATAATATGGCAGTTAGGTGCATAGGTTTTTCTTCAGGATGTTGCAATACAAGATTATAATAAATGTATTTGTGTAGGAATTCATTTCTTGTCGTAAGTACATAAGTATCATAATAGTATATTGCAGCAAGTGCGGTAAGTTGTCGATTGCCCACTCGATCGAAGTTGAGCGTAATAGATTCTATTAGATATAGCAGTGAGAAGAAGCTTTGAATTACTATTATTGAATTATTTATTTGACCGTGTTTGATTATGAACTATTTTAATGTCTGTCGACAAATTGTTTAAAGAGGGTAAGTATAAATAAGACGAAAGAAAACTGTAATATCATTCTATAATAATTATCAGGTTTTTAACAACTACAAAAATGTGATATTAGTTACTAAAAGCTAAGAACAAAATGGATCAGTAAAATTGCATTATTACACAATTACATAATAACATATTACATTACTTAGCACATAATAACAATATATTATAACCTTAGACAGCAACAATTGAAATTAAATATAGAAACAACAAATTACTTAACTTTGTCCAGTACAGCTGCTCACCGAAGACTGAATCAGCTACTACCCCACAAAGTATTTATATCATGGCAGTTAGTCAAATCAGATATCTTTTACTTTAAAATTACTAATAAATCAAGTTTTTGACATAATTTCTTTATAATAGCGTATTAGAATTATAATAAGGTAATAAAAATAAGAAAATGTTAATAATAATAATCTTAGAAAAAAATAACCATTTGTTTAAAATATCAAAATCTATTAAGCGCACGATCGAAGCGCTCATTCGCTCGAATGGGCAATCGACAACACCGCACGAGTTGCAGATACTATTTCTTATTGCTAAGACGGAGATAATTTCGCTACAAAGAAAAATTATAGAAAGTAATAACTTTATTATTATTTATTATTATATTAATCTAAAACTTCGAAATCAAGATTTTCTTTATCTTTCACAGTGATGTCAATGGGTACTAAAATCGATTGTGTTTTTTTAGATATTCATTTTACATTCTTTTTTCAAATCGTGAATTTGCGTGTGCCAAGCAAAATTTGCGTGCGACAAGTAAACTTGTCGAGTAAACAAGATACGAGTACTTTTTATCCTGCATGAGTAATAAAAACACAATTTCTTTTTAAATTTTTGAAAGTTACTTAAAAAAAGAACGTCTACTAAGAAATAAATATTTCAACACCATTCCATAAAATATTTTTCAAACAATAATACCCACTAAGCGATTAAATTAAAGCTACGGTTTTTTAACGTCGTAATTTTATAGTTTTTATTACTAAATAAAAATATAGTCACATCACATGGTTTACACTTTTGTTTTGTAAATAATATAACACCATACCTGACCATTTCCATCATACATACATCAAGTATCTGATTGGGAATTCATGGTTGTGGGAACAATACTTATGCATACTTCAAGCATCCACAACACACATGCAAAGTCAATTACATTAATTTATCTTTGTTTGTTTTGCATTCCATTTCATAAAATGGAATGCAAAACAAACAAATTGGCTACTTTATTAAGTAGCCAATTTGTGGCTATTTAATAAAGTAGCCACAAATTGGCATAACACTCTTCAGTAGTAATAATTACTGAAATGTAAGCAGTGTTTTTAAATGTAACATGTAAACAATATGAATAACATATAAATACATCAAGTATCGGATTGGGAAATTATGGTTGCGGTAACAATACTTATGCATACTTCAAGCATGCACAATACACATGCAAAGTCAAATACATTAATTTATCTTTGTTTGTTTTGCATTCTATTTTATTAAGTAGCCACAAATTGGCATAACACTCTTTAGTAATAATTACTGAAATGTAAGCAGTGTTTTTAAATGTGTCATGTAAACAATGTGAATAACATATAGACTTTATAACTCCAGAAGCTAGTCCCATACTACGAAGTGAGGCAAATGAAATTGAATAAAATGTATGGGTGCTGCTTTATAACGAAATGGCGGCCGATCAAGCTTATCTGATAATAAAGTATATAAATAATCAAGCGCTGTGCTGCTTAGTATGGGACTAGATGGCGCTGTGTGAAATGTCTGAGTACATTATTATTATTATTATTATAATAAATGTATGTCGTATGTACAGGTGAGTCAGCTTATGTGATTTACCTCACCATTGTTGATCGGACACGGCTAGTCTATGGTGAATAATAAATAATTAAATTAGTATGAATATAAGTATGCTATAAAATTTTATATTCTACTTTTAAATTTCGTATTATGCTTTTTAATTTTATATTATTACGATTAACTTAATAATCTGAACTAATATTTTAAAGAGGTAAAGTTTGTAAGTTTGGATGTAGGAGGTAATCTCCGAATGTACTCATCCGATTTCAAAAATTCTTTCACCGAAATTTAGATTCATATACTTCAGGATGTATATTATCCCGTTTTCCACGCGGACGAAGTTAGTGGCAAAAGCTCGCAATACGATCGCTTATGTATCTTTGATTAGAGAAGTAAGAAAATTTGCGATATATATATCGTGAGGTCACCAACCCCCGGCCTGAAACACTACTGTATTATAATAGTACCGGTAATACCGCTTTTTTTTCTTAGGATACTACAGTACATGAGTAACAGTCTCGTTAAATAAATAGGAATTGCGTTACCATAAGATACAATTTTTGGAATTTTAAACTCCACATAACATGACCTCAAGGCACTTCTTCTAGCGTAGCTTTTTAGTTATTGATATAAATGTACTTACATATTAGGTACCGACTCAATAAAATTGATAAAATATCTCATACACGTGTATGTGTGTGTAAGTTAATACATACACAAGGGGTTAGAAATGCGTAACAAACTCAGCCACATAATTAATGATCACTTCAAAGCCCATTTAGCCGCACTCCCCCACTCGTTAACTCTGCCTTCGTTAAACTCGTTTATAACGTTGTGTTTTTAATATGCGAAATTATTTTTAATTACATTCGACGTTTGAATTAAGGTATACGAGTAGTTACACGCGATACTGCTTGCGCGATATGATATTATTACTTCATTGTTATAAAAGTGGTCCATTAAATTAAGTGGTACTAAATATTTTTCAAAAAATTCTATCACTAAACAGTAAAAAAAAGAAATTGACATGTGGTGAACTTTGACCACAAATTTAATTATCGTAAAAATTATCCGCAAGACATTGTCTAAAATATTTTTTAATTATTTTAGATAGAATACCAGTTAATAAGGATATCAATTAAAATGTTTTATTAATTTCTTAGCGCGTTTAGAAATACTGATTAGGTATACGAACCCGAAACACACTGACCAATTTTAATTGTTAAACTAATTTCTGTAGGTACCGCATTGGGATTTCAAATACCATTTATCTGTCTAAATAATTATTACACTACAATAAATAACAAATGAAATTGTCAACAAATCGACTGCAAAATTACCGCCATCTGGTCATTTGTTAGATCCCAAAGGGTTTTGGCTCACTTTTTACATCTGTCAGACAACCATCTTGCGGTACCACAGATAAAATTTGCGATTTTCCGCGCCATTGATTACAGCGTTGTTAAATTAACCTAACATAATCCGTTTGTATTTAGCGAACTGAGTAATTGGGCTTCCACAAGCAAACTGATATACAAGTTACAAGTACATTTTTTAATACAACTATGTTTAATAAATATAATACACAACTACGGGTAAATTGTGAGCTTCTACTTTTTCTAAATAAAACTAAAATTAATTTATTTGTTTTATTTCCAATACTGGCACCACAACCATTTTTTTTAAACTGTGAGTTTTTGGCGGAAACGGGAGAAGTGAGGTTGTCATTTTTGTTTAGATTTTCTATTTTTTACATTTTTAGGAGTTTTAAAGTACAACAGTGATAGTGTATTGTGTTTTAAAGTTCTGTGTAAGTGAAAAGAATGGAGGAGATCTAAATAAACATGTGTAGCTGAAGTTTTCGCGCTCTTCCAAGAACTACTTTTTTAACTTCAGTAAAGCCTACTATCACTTTACTGGAGGAGTGTTAGGGACAGTTAATGCTTCTCTAGAAGTCTTTAAATTTCGACTGAAGGACTACATTGTCCATGGTCAACAATAAATTATAAATAAAAAAATAAATAATAATTTTAAACTTTGTCTTTTATGTATTCTTATCTTCTCAATCTCAGTATGACTTCATACAGGGACATCATTTTATTATCAGAGATTTCAAACTTTCTTCATTTCATTCTCTCTGACACCTACTAACAATAATATTTTTGTTTCTTGTCGTCGATTCGTTTCCCAGCAGTGATAATAGCTATATTGAAGTTGAAAAGGATTTTATGGAAGAACGGGATATTGAATTCGAACCTGTTTATTTAAATTTTTCAAACTTATTAACATTCCTACTTAACATAATATGTTTTATATATGATCGTTACTGTGTTTTAAAAATTTGAAAACCACAGAAAATAAGAAGATCGTAAATTTCCTCAGTTTCCTACAAAAAGCTTTAATATACGACCTCTCTAACTCTACATTATTTTTATTTCAAATAAATAAAATTGATGTAATGAGTTATTAAGTGAAGGTGATAATAGAAAGATATTTTGAATACCTACTACTGGTTTTTTCCAACGATAACTTCCATCAAATAGTAATCGACAATAGCAACATTAATTGCTATTGCCGATTTGAAACCAAAGACACAATAACATGTTCAAACAAGGCGCACTCCCACACGGGCCGTCGGCATCGATGCGTGAAATATAGGAGCACTCCACAAAAAGGCTAATAACTCGTATGAAGCACCCTTAACATTGCCTCTATCGCTGTCTCCAAGTTGTAAGATAAAGCGGATCCCTGAATTATCACTTTCTTATTCCTTACATATTTGCATAAAAGCCATATTTTTTAATATACGCTTGTTATGTCGTGTTGATATTTCAAGACTAATACGTTTTTTATTGGGATCCGGATTGCAGTCTGCCTATGACCACGATCAGTGTAATCCGGTCGAAACGGTGGAATAAATAGGATATTTTAACCTTAGAGTAAAAAAAAGGTAAACTATTAAGCTGAAAATTAATACAGAGAACTTTAGTAACGCAAATCAAGAAATGGAAATAAAAAAACTAAATAATGAGTATTTTGAATCCTATTTTATTTTATTTTTACTTTATTCGTTATTGCAAGAGAACCCAAAGTTATTGGTGGTACAGTAGTCCGATTATATTAACAATTTTTATTAATCAAGAATATTGTATTGTCTGTTTAGTTGAACCTTGATTTATGTAGTTTTTAAATATCAAAGCAAAAGCCTGAGGGAAAGCAACGAAAAAACCAAAAGCAACTATTAATTTAGATAAATTGTTTTATTTATTCTATATTGTACCGTTTGGTTCTGGGTGTTTGTAACAGACAGACACCGGAGTGAGGGCAGAAGTGTTCTGTTTTTTAAACTTCAATGAAAAAATCTAAATAAAAAGTCATACATACATACCAGTGTTTGGCAAACGTAATTATATTGTATTAAAATTTGTAATTGTAATTGTTTGTCTAACAAAATGCTTTTACAATTACAATTTTTAATTGTAATTCGAATTAAAATATTAATAATCCCATCCTTGACCTGTTATTTTTTATACATACATACATTAATATCTACACGCCGTGTCCCTAACGGGGTAGTCAGAGAGGACGGACGGACAGCATAAAAGAATCATGTTATAAATAATTGTGAAAATCGCTTAAGTTTATGCATTACATTACGTGATAGAACAGTGGATTATGAAAAATATTATTTATCTTTCGCTGCGATCGGTAATTCCTTTGTCGAGGGTAGAGACGGTAGCAAACTCTATTGTCTATTGTAGACAACTTTTTCCCTTGGCGTCTGCCATTTTTTGCAAGTTGTTTGTTAAATACCGCCTCACTGAAAGGAAATTTTGTTCATTGTTGAATTAATTTTATTGTTTTGTAATAATTAATTCCTCAAAATTTAAATAAGAAGCTGGTCAAGATTGTGTCGGACACGCAGTAACTTAGGGTTACGTAGTAATTGTTAACAAAATATAAGTTATAAAGAAGTAGTTACATACATATCCTAACATGAATATTTACAAACTTAAAACTACACATTATCTTAAATAATAGACTTGCACAAAGTTGCCGCTTCGAAAACTGTAATTGCTTAAGGTGCCCAGCAGACTAGCGGCATTACCTCTTTGATTGCCAAACTGATTCGTTGGCGGAAGAAGCTCCCAGCCCGGCGGTCTCCCGAAGTCTCGACCAGTCTCTTACAATTATTAAAAACAAGTCGATGGGTTTCAGGGCCCCAGGGACCCAAAGTTTCAAAAAGCAAAGGACGCAAATCTCAATGTGCATTCTCAATGCTGCTGATGGTGGTGTGGGAACCTTTTTGGTGCTTTTACATTACACACGTGCATTTGATTGTGTGTGTATTCCTCTTCCATTGAATAAACTAAAATACTACGGTATCTGTTTATCTTCATGTAAATGGTTTCAACCTTATTTTACTAATCGTGTACAAATGGTTTAATCTGTCAGCGATATGAGTGTGCTGACTAGGTCAAAACCCTTGGCGGTCTCTCGAGGTGTGGCTCAGGGACCTGTCTTAGGTCCGACTCTACACTTCGTCCATCACTTGTTTAATGCTCTCTTTACCATTTTTACGCTGATGATACACAATTTTATATACATGTTAAACCCGATAATGTGAATATTGCGGCAGCTACAGACAGGCTGAACAGTGATCTTAGAGTTATCTCCCAGTGGCGTGGAGGATATTGTTTAGTTTTGAATCCAAAAAAGATTACATCGATTATATATGGGACTGACTACCAAGTAAAAGCCATTAAAAATTACAACCCTGTTATTGAAATTGACGACACGGTGGTACCTATCGAAGACTGCGTTCGAAATATAGACTTAAAGATGGACATTAAATTAAAATTTGAATGCCATGTTAAAGTAAAGTTTGCTAAAAGTTTTAGCTGTTTAAAAACGATTTACAAGTCTATGAGATGTTACCTCACAAAAATTCAAGTGTAGTCAACACTTGAATTTTGTTGACTGTTAATGGTGAAGACTACGGGGAAAATCTGCAAACATGGTTACAACAAGAAATAGAAGATAATTCAGAGACTTCTTGCTTGATTGGCGTTTCGACTCTCAACGAGCATCCCAGGAAATTATATGAAAATTTCGATGCTATTTAGTTGACCGAATCATCTCAGATATTTCTTGACGATCTTTCGTTGAGGTGAACTACTTATCCATCAAAAGTGAGATTTTGAGCAGACACAGCAAAAAATTTTTCACAATGTAACAATACCTGGATCTATACAATAAAAATTTTAAAATTTTAATTAGCAAAACATATTATGTGGATTAATAAGATATATAATTAATAAATATGGCTACAGTTTTAAAATTTCGTGTCACGTAGTTTCTGAGAAAATCTACTGTAACAGATGGACATACAGACAGATTGATGAAAGGTTAGACGCAGGACTCATAAGTGATAATATAAGGGTTCTGATTTTTCTTTTAGGATATGGAAATATTATTAGTTATTGTAATCTTCATGAAATTAAAATGTGAAATCATATTGATATTTGATAAAAAAAAAGAATTAAATTGATGTGTGAAATTTGGATAAATGGTAAACGTCTAGAACAATTGAATGAAATAATTGTATATGCAAGAATGCGTTTTAGAGGGATGGAATGTACAACCAGTGTAGAGAGACGAGTAGCAGCTGCACATGACAATAAAGTTAACGGTGATCTGTCTGCATTTGTTAACTGCCAAAATGTCCATCCACAATGCGGTGTTGGTGCCGATTTTATTGTACGATAGCGAGACTTGGATATGCTCGAAATCAAGGAAAGCAAGATAAATGCGATCTCTCAGAACTATGTGCGATGCGACTCTCGCAGACAAAACATTCAACGAAGCGATACGCGGTATGACAAGGTTGGATGACATCATGACAGTGTTAAAGTAAAAATGAAGAAAGGAATGCATAAATGGTTTGGGCATGTAGAAAGAATGTGTGATGAGCATTTGACGAAGAAAAACTATAAAATGAAACTGAGTGGTAGCAGAAGCTAACGCTGAAAGTCAAGGTCAACTCTTGAAAGCCGGAGTGTTAGCTGACGGCAAAGCACTCGCATACTTGGCGAAAGAGTGTGATAAGAATGATGATATTTGAAGAGGCGCAAGAAGTATGTAAGGACCACGATGCTCGGTACACCGTCCTCTCGTGACTACCCCATTGATACAGTGGTGATATACGTGTATAATCTTCGTGCGATCAAATAGGCCCTCGAAAAATTAAATTTATTTTATCACTGAAAACTATCTTTTGAATTCAAGGAACATGTATTTAGTGCAATTCAAATAACGAAATCCGTTTTTCGAAATTCGAAGTAAAGTCTATTTCACCAGGAAAATTTTCCATTAGTCCATTACAATATAAATTCAAGTTGAAACGTAGCAATGTTGAGAACAACTCTTGCTGTAACTTTATTCATAATTGATCTACATTATTAAGTAAAATTTTAAGTACCCATCTATTTCTTAATAATTTCCTTTGTGAGTGATAATCGTAGGTACATGGAAATAATCCCGCCTCTCAAACCCCGCCCTTAATAACGTTAGGATCGGATACTATGACGTTTATTCGCGTTATACTGTTTTTACATCCATTCCACTCGCATTTTTTAATTCTTTGATGTTCAGACCCGTGTTTACTCCGTTTGTACTTTTTCTGCTCACTATACGGAAATGGTCGTACATTCGTAGATTTATCCAAATATGTCTGTACAGGATGAACCGGTCATTTTCTATACTACGACACATAAGACAAGGTTATTGCAAATACGTGTATTTGCAAATAACGAAATAATTATAATATGTTTATATAAAAGTTTAATTTAAGGGTGCACTTTAGACTTGGAACAAGCTTTAGACGATCAGAGAAATATCCAATATGCATAGAATTAAGTAGGTATCTCTATTAGTAACTTTTAACTTATAAACCTGTGAGCATTGACCGCGAACAAACGTTAAAGGTACATTAGGTGAGATTTATTTTATGTCGTTATCAATATTGTATAAAATCACTTACCCGCTTCTTATAACATATGTGATAGATGAAAGAATCTAGCTTTGGCTGCAAATTCTTGAAACTCTTATTGCTATGTAATAGCTTTTCTTTCTAATGATATGTTTTTTACTACAATTTTCATAGTCAACATCCTGTATTAGGATCTAAATCAATCTGTAAGCATCACCTCTGTACTCCACATTCATATTCTGATCTTCCTTACAATAGTGTTGGTAATGGAGAGCAACGATTATCGATGAACTAAAAAAACGTTTTATAAAATGAAATATAAAATTGTAAAAGACGCTTTTGTCGAAGCTCCTGATAGTACGAGTATATGGCATGTTTTCTTAATTAAATCTTCTAGAAAACTATATTTTCGAATAGTAAAATTAAGACTCAAATAAATCTGTCAGTTGTTCAATTTTACAGAAAGTAATATACTAATGGTACTGTTTCATGTGTAGTCACGGACTTTTTTAATAATTTCTCGTGCAGCTTTCATACATGACCACATTCAAAGCAGGAAAAAATGATATAGTTTATATGGCTGTAAAGTACAAGGTCATTTCAGCGTTGCCATATCTTTAAATTAATTTTCTACACATTCGCGTATATACATGATGGCGTGTTAGCCTGGGAATGAAGCCTTTGTTCATTACTTTCGTTATCTTTGTTTCTGCATCAAGTTATCAGGGCGGTAACTTAGAAACATCTATTACTCAACTTCCGGGGCAGTTGGATAAAATTTGTTTATCATACAGTACATCACTTCCACAATTGAGACGAATTTAACGACACCTCGTGTTTACAATCCATCAAATTATTTAAGCTACAGGTTGCGCCAAAGGAACCGTATCTACTTACCTGAAAAACATTTTTCTCTTTCAGGGACAGTCGGATATAAAATCTTTTTTTATTATTCATTTGAAGTATTTATCGATATCAGCAGTCTCTTCACTACTAAACCTTACACACATACTCTCACATCGACGCGGCAAAGCCATCATATTTCATTTTTATCATTTTATTTAATCTTTTGCCGAAACCATACTTTTAGGGGCTGCTATCTTTTTAATTCCTTTTACCATGAATGACTACCGTACGGTCTGCATACTCTTTTCACAGGCTTTTATTCAACATCACATTTTCGTGCATCTTTCTTGTTATAAGTACCTAATTGATTTTAATTCTTCATTATAATACTCGAAGGAGTTTAAATTTTGTATTCACCTACTTATACGTTCATAGAGGTAATAAAACTTTTGCTAGGAAACTCAATATAACATAATTTTGGGAGATTATTTGAAAAATAGCAATTTCTTTTCGGTTCTTCGCCTTACAAGTAGTATTTACTTTACTTCGTACTTTGAAGAATTGTAATGAGGTTTACTTAAATAAAATATTTTGCATAATTCGGACAATACAATTTTTTACACATATCTGTTGTCTGTTGTGAACATGTCTGGGGGCTTA
Organism: Zeuzera pyrina; assembly: GCA_907165235.1. Classification (NCBI taxonomy): domain Eukaryota; kingdom Metazoa; phylum Arthropoda; class Insecta; order Lepidoptera; family Cossidae; genus Zeuzera; species Zeuzera pyrina. The sequence continues at coordinate 6,015,764 of OU015639.1, forward strand.
CTGCCATCTCTTATAGCATTATTATTTTAATATTACTTGACTTAGGAAGCTTGAAATTCTGACAGTAGGTTAGTGATTAGTTTTATCATTCAACATTCAATTATCAGTTTAGCTTTCCAAACCTACCTTAACTACCCTATATGTCAAATCAAATAACATTAAAATAATAATGCAAAGAGATGGTGGTAAGCCCCCTGATCTCTGGATATGCAACTTTCGTAATATTGTATTTTAACATAGAAAACGACTTAAAAAAAATAATACCTGATTGAGTTTCTTTGTTTTTCTCTGTTCTTCTCTGAACAGATTTTCTCCAAAGCGATAACAGATTAGTCGTTCAAAAATGTCATACGATTAATTTATTCGACTGTGACTCATCACCTGAAAACTAATACTAAGAATTTCGTATTATTTCAGAACTGCTGACTTGGCATAATTTTGTTTCTGTTCCAAGAATTCATTTACGACATTTATGACTGTGAAATTAACGCGATTACTTATCGTTACAAGCAAAATAAAATGTAATCGCGTTAATATTCCGTTTTGAGATATTTTATATTGCAACGTGATTGCGGTTTTACCCGAATTAAATTTGGTATTTTTTCAGTATTGAAAATAACCTAAATTATTCTCTAAAAAGTATTTTATCTGCCTGTTAAAGTATCATCAAAATCGGTTCAGCCGTTTCGAAGATTAGCCCGACCAAAGAAATGGACAAATAAAATGTTTATAAATTTTTTTTGGGTTTTTGGTAACGTGCAAATAATCACATGAACTTAAGACAAAGCTATAATTTCGAAATTACAAACAGACAAAACAAATTTATTTATTTTTATAGATGCATGTAGGTATAGACCCATGAGGTTTACACAAAATTCATCAGTGCCGTTATTACGTTATTATCTTGTTGGGAGCTTAGTGCACTTATCATTCAAAACAAGTATCTCAGGTTCGATTTCCGGTCAACTCAATTAAGATATCGAACTTTTCATTACTGGATCCTCCAGCAGCTCGTTGTGTGTTACAAATTTAGTACTCGAATTGAATCAATTTAGAGTCAATTGAAGTACTCAATCTTATAAAAGTGTAGAATATTAACTAAAAATTATTATTTTTACTCTGTCCGAAAAAGTACCGAGACATATAACTCTATATGAATTATTATTGATTTGTAATTTACATACCCAACTAAAAGCTAACGTTTTTATTGAGTACACCGTTAATTCGATAAAGGAACGATATTTTACCATAATTAATTCTAAGTTTAACCTCCGAAAATATAAATGACGTTATCTAATCGACAGTTTTTGACCCCACTCGATGTGTTAAATTTCAAAGTGCACCCCTAGCTCTTTATCAGGGTCGTCCTCCACCGATATTTAAATAAAAATACAATTAAACACACGGCCGGTATGTTTTGACCGTTCTGACAGAAAACGTTCACTTACTTATGTGATAAGCTTTAGGATTATTTTCACATGTTTATATTACATTTGGAATAAATGTATATGTATATTTATTAATAATTCTATTTATGCACCACCCTGCAGGTTTTCCTTATATGCTTTTTGTTCTTTGCCGTAAGATTGCCTGGAAGATATTGCTTTAGCGATAAGACCACCTAAATTGTATTCTTTTCATTGTATTTTTCTTTTCGACTTTGTATATTATGTACTGGTGCAATAAAAATACAATACTCTTGTATTGTATTTTTTTTTACACAAACCCATTCAGTTATGTAGGTATTAGATATTGTTTTTCAGATACGAAAATTTTCATTCGAAAGGTATTCCAATAGACATAGGCTATGACATTATGAATTCAATCCGGGCGAAGCCGAGACCGTTAGTTTACTATGAGTCGATTCCGTAAGTAGTCCGTTTTTAGAGTCCCGTAAACAAAATGCCTAAAACAGAGCCGCTGTAATTTCGTCTGTCTGTTCGTATGTAACAGTTAATTTATGCCATATTTTTGCACCTACTGAGCTGAAATTTAATAACCTAAAAAAATAGAAACAGAAAAATCAAATAATACGTATGTATTAAAGAGCCCATTTTTTAAAATAACACATCATTTACTTCTTGTGTAAATACTACGGAATTCTTAGTGCTCAATAAGTTCTTAGCTGTTTTTCAAACTATTTTTAGAACTATTTATTAGAATTCATGTTTAAAATCCTAAATTTAAGAGCGATAACACAACGACAAAGAAAAATTGTAAATTTAACATAACAATAGAATGTTATTAATTCTTACTTCCGTTAGGGGTATAATTAACAAAAAGAGACATTTAATTTGTTACATTACATTAACGTGATGGGCAATTAACTACAGCTAAAAATTAGGGGAAATATTGTCACCTAAATTTTAATAGTGACGTCTCTCCATCTGCTGGTATTATCTATAAATGTGGCCAGAATTTAAAAAAAATATAGGTTATTAGAAGCGGAGCTAGTGACAGAAAATTTTAAATAGTATATTTTTAATGATAAATATCTATTATATACATATTTTATACCACCGCCATCATAAGTTTCGTTTTGTTTCGAGAGTGGTAGAGCCATGCTGCATTGCAGCACAAATTGGGCCGGCTCCACCCGGTGAGATACCAGCCTCTCACAGAATATCGGCGTGAAATATAGCAGCAGCTATTGCTGTTGTGTTTCGTTCGATGAGTAAGAATGCCGGTGGCCCATCACCTTCTACTCCTCCTTTAACTCCTATCCCTATTTCCTTAAAGGCTGGCAACGCACCACAACTATATACTACTTTTACTTTTTCTTATTTAGATTAATTACATAGAAAATCAGTGATATAGTAGTTTTAGAAATAAACATTTTCTACGTATTTATTATAAAATTGGGAGTCAACTGAGGAAACGTGCTCGTCACGACCACTGCCAGTCCTTTTTAGGGCTGCAATTCCTCTCTTGTGCCCACCATGCGGGACAATGATTGTGATAGATCGATAGCGTCCCCCGAAAGCGAGGTACACCAGTCTGTCCCCGCCGTTGTGCGCAGAGTACAGTTCGGCGTTGGGGACCGCCACCCAACACGCTGTGCGTTGAGTGAAACCAAACCAAAAAGGCAGTGAACTTGCCGACTTGCCCAGAGCGAGCATGGCTTTGTGGTCAGGGGTACCACATGAAGACAGGGGATGCCAAGGGATAGGCACATTACTGTCCTCTCGTTTGGTTAATTACATGACTGAGTATAGATGTGTAAATCCCATACCGCTCTGGGTGCAGCTCAAGATGTATGCCTCAGTGTCCTCTGTCGGTTTGGGTGAACTAGAACAGTTTTGGGACAATGTTAGAGAAGTTCTAGCGACGGTTGAAGAGAATGAGATAATTGTTGTGTGTGGAGAAATGAATGTATGGTTCGAGACAACTCGAACAGGATTTGAGACTATGCTAGGCAATTATGGAAATAGGAGATAAGAAAGTGAATGAATCTAGTAGAATTGTGTTAGGAGTGTCTATGGAAAAGGATCTTTTTGTAGCTAATAACGTATTTAAACACAAAAGGATCCATCAGTACACGCGAGAAAGAAAGGGTGAGAAAAGCATAATTGATTTATTCCAAGAATCAACCACCAGGAATGAACATGAAAGAGTAGTATCCGGTAAACTTGATAACAGATTGAAAGTGATGAGCGAGTATGTTGAAGAAAGTTGGCAGAACCTTAGGGATAGTATGATGGGGACTGCGAAAGTGTGTGGAACGAATAAAATCGGGAACGGTAAAAAGCGTGATGTGTGGTGGGATGATGAGGTAAAAAAGTATGCGTATTAGAAGAAGAAAGCATATAGAGACTACCTTGCTGCTAAAAATTACTGTGGTATGAAGAATTTGATGAAAGAAAACTGCAGAAAGCAGAAACGAAAGCACTAGTGGAAGAGACGAGTGAAAGGTGTAGGGTGTTAGGCGAAAACAAGATGTTGGATAACTTTGAGGAAAATTACAAATTGAATAGAAGTACATAAGTACCGAAGTGCTCTTGCGAAGTGCCGAAGTGGTGACTTTGCATGCTATAGGGCCATCAGGTTGGTCAGCTTAGCAATTTAAGTCTATACCAAGGTATTGACTGAAAGATATTTGTGGGAAGCGCAAGGTGGTTTTAGGAACGGTACGGGTTATATGGATCAGATTTTTTCGCTTCGCGTTATCGCGGGAAAGTTTCTGGCCATAGATCAGAAAGTTTTCTGCGCTTTCGTGGATCTAGAAAAAGCTTTCAATAGAGTAGTGAAAGAAGAAGAAAGAAGTATGTGAAGCGAAAGGATTTAATATGAATGTCAACAAAACTAAGTTTCTGGTGTTTGAAAGAAAAGCGGTACAAACGAAATGTGAGATGTGGGTACATGGAAAATGTCTAGAACAAGTGAAAAATTTTGGTTATGGGGAGTGCGTTTTCGAAAGATGGAAGATGTGAGTTGGATGTGGAGAGACGGTAGCAGCTGGCAATAAAGTGAACGGTGTTCTGTTCGCATTAATAGACAGTGTGATTATATCTAACACAGCCAAAATGGCCGTCCACAATGCGGTGTTGGTTCCAACTTTATTGCACGGTAGTAAGGCCTGGATGTGCCCGAAATCGAGTGAAAGTATAAATGCGCTAGAAATGCGATCTCTTAGAAGTATGTGCGATGTCTCCCTTGCGGACAGGATAAGCAATGAAGAGATACGTAGTATGACAGGGTTGCAAATTTACTGTAAAACGCCATGAATTAGATATTCGTATTTTGAGTATACATATAAATGAATATCAGACATTACAAAATAGTAAAGTAGAACTTGTTCATAATTTTTTTAATTTTTTAGGGTCTTGTACCTTAAAACCTTTTTATTTCTTAAGCTTTTGATTTATTTATGAAATTCAATGGAAACGAAACGCTTATAAGATCACTTGCGCAAAAAGGTCGGCCGTTTTTTCGTCCCCCTGTCTGTCTGTCCGTCTGACCGTCTATCCATCTGTTCATTTGTCCGTCTCTCCGTCCGACTGTCCGTCTCTGTTGGTCTGACTGTTTATCCGTCTCTGTCTGTCTGTCCATCGGTCAAAGCCTCAGAAACATGTGACTTAGAAACTTAAAATTTGGCATATCGATACTCGTACTTACATCATGTGATCCACATTTGATTCAGTTAATCACTAATATGCGTTAGTTGACATTATGCGCTAGTTAACGTTTAAATAATTATAGAATTAAAATGGGATATTCAAATTCGATCCGACCATCCCACCCATTATTATTGAGATTACTGGACCTAGAATTTTATATTTTACAAGGTACATAAAGCCTTACCTAAAATTTGTATGAAAATTAGGTCTTATACATCTTATAGGTCTTATAGATCCTACGGATTCCAATGTGCGTGAATCGAATTCGTGTTTTACTAATTTTTTCAATGACAACTCAATTTTAAACCATTTTGCTATTTGTATCCTTTAAGACTGACTTCTGTTAATGATTGTCAACAACAAGCAAATACTTCTATTGATGATTGTCGATAACAAGCAAATTGTAAATCTAAAATTGTCGTCAACTCCCTGTCTAGATAGATAAAATAGAGATATCTGTTGGTTAATTATTATAAAAGTGACAGAAGAATAGTGGATATAGTGGTAGGTACGTTAGTTTTACGTTACATTTATATAGAAGTATATAAAATTTAATAAATCTGTTTAGCAAAATTAGTTACTTTCTTCTAAACTATAAAAAACCAAATCTATTTGAAAACCATTTATAAACATGGATTGTTTCTTACAAAGATTTTCGAACAACTGGCAAGTAATACAAACATGAATCGACTTTAATTTTTAAAAGTTAAGGTGTATTTTCATGTAACTAAATCTAAACTAAAATGTCTATCATTTGAATGCTTTGCAACATGACCCGCTACTATTTACCTATTCATTTTTAAAAAAGGAACTTAACGCCCAAATCGACGCTTTAATACCAGACAAAGAGAAAAATAAACGGCTTTGTATAATTCAACAAAAATAACTTTGTTAGTAAAGTCAAAAGTTAAAGAGTAATGTCACCTTTTTCGTCAAGCCAATAAAGTACAATATAAAATGACAAAGTTTATTGAGGGGTATGATTTAATGTTGCCGCTAATACAAGCAAAAATGAAAAAAAGAGCCCCTTCTTTTTTAAATTTGTAATTCGTAGGTTCGAATTGCGAATGCGGCGTTCTTATTTCAAAACATCAGCGAGGTGTCATTGGACACTCCCTCGTAAGCACAGGATCAAGAAAGTACTGATTCCTATAAGTGGATTTGTTATTGTATTACTTACTGAGTTCTTTCTGTAATTTTTTATTCATGTAAAGCTTTCGTTTCAGAGCAAAACCTTATCTTAATATTGTAGCTGTTTGTTACAGATGATTTCCTGAAAAAAGCTACAATTAATATGAAAATATTTGTGAAGACAAAATTGTAGCTAATGTATTATGTAACAATCCTGAATAATGTATTATGTAACAATCTATTTCGTGTTATTTATTTATGTTATTTTATGTAAGCAACTGTTGCTTATTGCTTTGGAACTGACATTAATAACTTTCAAATTAATTATATATAGGTATTTGTAATGTATTCATGAAGTTATTTTTGTATTTAAGTTTAAAATAATATTTAGTAGTCAGTGTTTCTATTTCGAAGTCGGTTTAATTTTTTTATTAAAATGTTATTTATTTTTCCCTTTTGCATGATTTTCTAAATAAATATTTAAAATAAGGTTAACAATCATACTTTTTTCCAATTCTACAACGGAATGTAAAAGAATCATCGAAATACTATATAAGCCGTTGAGAAGTTCTTTCATATAAGCAGTACTCCATTATCAGATCATAATTAAATTTCTATGTGACCATCAAGAACAAATATATTTTCAATAAAAAAAGAATCATGAAAATCGGAGCACAAATGCTAAGATATTACGCAACATATATAAAATTTAAAAAAAGCGACTGATTAAAAGCCGTTTTATTTAAATCTGCAAGTTAAAATTATACCTTTATCGTGAGACCAATAAAGTACAATACTTAATCTTAACACCTAACAACTTATTTTCTAGTTACATTTATATAATAACGAAACGTAATAATTACTGATTTAGTTGATTCGAATTCCGTTACTTTAAAAATAATTAAATGTTTTTATGAAATTTTTAAAAACTACACGATTGTAATTGCATTTTTTAGTACGAAATATTGAGTAATAATTATTGTAATACACGAACTTTTTTTCGTTTCTATTTATATTTGAAAACAGAAATAAAATAGAGTTCAAATATTTTATTTAGATCTATAGAGATCTATAGAGAAATTGAATTAGAGTAGTCAGAACAATAACGGTCGGAAATAACGTACTGCCGTACCACTGTTAAACATTACTAATCGGAATCGAATGTTTTTAATACGCTGCTCATTGTCATAATGGTGTTTGAATTGTCTCGTATTTCAAACGACTTAGAATTGTTGATTAAAATCAAGAATAATTAACTCTTGAAATATAGAGTACTAAGATCAAAATTAATAACATATAACCGAACTCATAATATAAAACTTCACGAAAGTCTGTACTCGTTAAATTAGGTACTTGTAAATCTTAAATAAAAAAAATTCATAGAGCAATAAAAACACAAGTTATTTCCACAATATTTTGTATTCAAATTAAGACAAAACAAAAAGTATGAATCTGAAAATTATTGTAATAGTACAAAAAAAATATTACTATACTATGTTCCTGCTTCTTTAACTTTTTTTAAATTAATTAATGGCTGGATACGGGTTCTGTGGCCAATCACATGTAAAAGGACAAACTTAACTTAGCACATTTGCCAATGTCACGTCTATGTAGAATCATCGCAAAACTCCTCCAGTAAAGTGATAGTAGTAGACTTTACTGAAGTTTTAAAGGACTACTTGGAAGCGCGAGAACTTCAGCTACACGTGTTTATTTAGACCTACTCCGTTCTTTTTACTTACTCAGAACTTTAAAATACTAATCTACTATCACTTTTGTACTTTAAAACTCCCAAAAATGTAAAAAATAGAAAATCTAAATAAAATGACAACCTCACTTCTTCCGTTCTTGCCAAAAAGTCCCTATATAAGTCCATGGTATATAATGAATAATGATTCATGTGAACGAAGTCGTCAGTGATGGCCAGTGTCAATTATTTAAAAAAAAAGGCTCTTATCAAATGTATTGTATTAAGTATTATCTCGATAGGGTCGTACCATCCACAGCGTAATTGGATTTGACTAATTCGACGCGCTAGTTCACTCGCTTTACATAAAATAAACATTAGTTCTAACCCTGCGATATACAACACTCACTAAAACAGTGTGTTAAATAATTACATATTATAAAAGGCATTCGAAATTGGAGTGTATTTAAATGAGTGTGAGAAATATGTCGATGTAAATTATTTGTATTGAAATGGAATTTTGTGTTGCTGTAGTTATAGGAATTATATATATAAATAACGTAATGTGTATGTATGTGTAGTAAGTGTAAGCTCTACATGGAGAACCCACTAATTTTGTTCGTTCCATCTAACATTAAATTATTTGAAAATAATATTTTAATGTGTGGTAGAGCCATTCTGCATTGCAGCACCTATTGGGCCCCCTCGCCCGGTGATACCACCCTCTCACAGAATATCGGCGTGAAATAACAGCATCTATTGCTATTGTGTTTCGTTCGATGATTGAGTGCCAGTGACCCATCTCTCTACTCCCCCTCCTTTCCTTAAAGGCCGGCAACGCACCCGTGATTTCCGGACGTTCCCGGACGTTGTAGGTCTCCATGGGCGGCGGTGATCACTTTTCATCAGGTGACTTGCTTGTTTGCCTCCTCTTTTATAAAAAAAAAATTGTCAGTAAATATTTGAAATCAGAAAAAGGTGGCTATGCAAAAACGAATGCACTTAATGATTTTACCGTCTCTTTGTAAAGGCGCACCATGTTCTAGTGTGTATATTGTTAAGGGTGGTACACACGAGCACACGACCAACACGTTATCATCCCGCTTATCGCTAATAAGGAATTTAATTTATTGTCTAATTACAAGTAGGTGTATCCGTCTGTCCGTCTGTCCAAATCTATGTAAATACATGCAAATGAATCCAAAACAACGATATACACAAATTAAATTTTGTAACGAATATTAATTGTTTTTTTACTAATAGGATGAAATAAATTGAGTGGAAATGGTTGGTAAAAAGTAAAGCTCTTTTTTAATTGTCACCCTTGTGTATGATTTGTTTGTAGAGATGAAAGGAATCTTTTTTAATTAAAGGTGAGATTTTAATTAAAATCGAACGTAAGACAATTATTTTAGATATAATTATATAAGGATAATGAAAAAAATAAAAAAATGATTTGTCAAAAACAAGGAAATAGTTACAGTCTAACCTTTAAAAATTAGGGTACAACTTGTATAAAATTCATGTGGCTCATCAATAATGTAATACATATAGTGACATTTTTAAATTAAAAAGGCAATTTTTCTTCCAAAAATTACAAAACCATATCTACATTTTTCCTTATTTTGTAACCTTTGTTCAAAATATCACATATGAAAATTCAAATATTTGTTATCTGTTTCTAATTGTTTGAATATTTATCCAGGCTAAATTCAGGAATAGGTGAATTCTATAGAAACTTCATTTAAAGTGCTCTATGCAAAAAATCAAAGGAAATTGTTTGTTTAATATCCACTTCAAGTCTGATTTGTCAATTATACTTAAAAGCTATCAGATTCGTTCCTAACATCATTTCGCGTGCAGCCACCACATAAATTATGTAACATGAAAACTTTTAATTCAACTCATGTACAAGTACTTATCGTCGTATTAATTAAAATTCGTCCGAATTAAAAATTATAAAGCAACATTCGCGCACGTCACGCGGCACGCGCCGCCCCCGAAATTTTGTACATTATCGCTGTGGAATCGTTGAATTAGCGATCTAACCGCGAGATAGACTTCGCCTTAATAACGGTCTTTTGTGTGTTCTGTTTGTATTTTGACTACGAAATTGTCATTAAATTGTGCCTACCTTTAGCTAAATATCAATTTAATATTTGTGTTACAGATACAGACAAGATTGTAATACAAAGGGTACAACGCGAAATCGGTTAAAGAAATTTAGTTAATGGAATATAAAAACAGTTCTTAACCTTTCTTAATAGGTCAATAGCGCTTAGAAGCCTGTTAATACAGGCTTTAAGCTATAACGATTACAGCCCTGTAGCTCAAGCCAGAGAATGTGCTTATGGAGTTCTTCACATATCATAAGAAGCGACTAAAGGGGCCTTCAGGTTCATGGCTTTATTACATGGCCATATTTACGAGTGGGCTTTTCAATATTAGTTGCTTCACATACATACATACTGTACCATTTTTTCCTATTCTACCTTTTTTATGAGCATAGAGGCTTAGTCAGAAAAATCAAATGTAGAACTGGCAAGTTAGAAATTTGAAAATATTTATTTGGGAAGAACGGAAAATAAATTTTAAGAAAGAAAAAATGGGAGAAATCGTGTGATGCGGGAATGACGATTTCTTTTAAAGAGAGGAAGTGAAATTTTGAGGAAAATCATGATGTATGGTGTATACCTACCAAGTCCTAACCAAATCAAAGAAATAGTAAGGATTTTGAAGTAATTAACAAAAACGAATGAATTTAATAATGAAGCCTGGTTCATAGACTTTATTGAATATCTAAATAAACAGCTGATTATTCAATAATTAATAAAATGTATTTATTAACTATTTGTTTTTCCATCTTGCCTGGACGCGATTGCTAGTCCAATTCAGAATATTTTATGAAGCTAGCAGGGAACTGCAAGAAACTTGCCTAAATGTGATGATATCACTCACAAGTGGAATTCGAGTGTATAGAACAGTAATATCTAGGCATAAGTCAGTCGATAAAGGGTCTTTTTTATTATAACGTTAATTATAGTTTCAAGGATTGTTTACAGGTAACCACATACATTTACACAACACCACACCATCACTTTCAAAAATTAATCTTGTATTTTTTAATATTAAATTTCGTTATCATATGTTTTTGATTCCAAACATTTTTTGTTTAAACATTTCCTGATTCTATTAAAAATTAAATTTATCCATTCTCTTTTTGTGGCATCTGGGTAAGAATGGTATAATACATACATACCTTCACGACATATCCCTAACGGGGTAGTCAGAGAGGACGGCCGCCATGCGTCGCTGTCCTTACATACTTCTTTCGCTTCCTCAAATCTCATCATTCTCCTCAGACGTTTTCGCCTAGGTATACGAGTGCTTTTGACATTTCCGTCTGCTAACACTGGCTATTTGATCTTCATAAGTCAGCCTTAATCTTCCTTGGTTTCTTTTAACACTCGCTTTCGTTCTGTAAATTTTCTTCGTCATCTTTCATCACTCATTATTTCTACTTTCTTTTTCTGCTTCACATAGTATGTAATTTATCCATATATGTATAACCATTATACCGACAGCGCAACAAGCCAAAAGTAGGAAATAGACGCATATCATAAAGACCAATAACCAGAAAGCATCGTTTCATTCGTATTATCTGAAACTTGTTGGTCGTTATCTAATAGTCGATTTATCAATTGGCCAGCGACGACTCAATAATACGCAGTTAATAGTCCATTACTGTGACGTTATGCCGTTACTGAGCCGCTAGTACCACTCACAGTTATTAGAAGTGGGTGAAAATTACGACGCGATATATTAAGGGGAAGGCGATATGTGTAAAAAACATAGGAAAAAATGAATGTTCTCGGATCCTTATTATTTTTCCTGATTTACGACATAATTTTATTAGGCTGGAACAGTCTGATATATTGTGTTTTACGTAACGATATTTTTTAGCCATATTCAGCCAAAGTTAAAATTTTTAATATTTGCACATTTCGACAAAGCATATTCAGAAAAGTTTAAAATTAGTTAGTTGTACCTGACATCGTATCGGCGAGACAAATGTACATTAATAAATATAAATTACGTCGGAATTATAACAAGAACAAATATGAATAATTTACATGCACCTACATACACTGTTACATTATATACATACAAATATAGGTAGTTAATATTTTCGAAAAACATTTAATATGTAAATATTTAAACGATAATATTTACAAATTTAATACTTAAATAACTTATGTGTTGGCTATCAGAAAAATCCATAAAATTGTCCAAAAGTAGTCAATAAAATACAATCCGATATTTTGATTATTTCACTAATAAACTGACCTGGCATGACTCATATCGATATAAATAGGAAAATGTAAGCAAAATCTTTAAAAATTTTTTTTTTCACATGCCTTATACCTAAATGAATATTAAATGTTAATAAATTAATAAATGCCACAGACAAGACGCACAGATCATCAACATTATTTTTATTATTTAAATAGTTCAATCGTTGTTTTTCATTTCAATTAGATAATAATTTAGTACGATTGTTTAGTATTTAAGATATTTATAACAATTAAATTTACTCTGTATTTTTATTTACCTTTTAGAAAAGGTACAGTTTATTATAAAATAAAATACATTATAACATTAATATAACATTATATACAAATTACGATATGCGTCTAAAAACTTCTAAACTCTAAAAACCATTTCTGTAGTTAATTTTAAATGTTTTTAAAGTCCTAAACTCGCTGCAAAACTTAAAATTAAACTTTTGCTACCACGCCTGTAATTATTTTTATAGTCACTTGAAATTTGAGGTGTTTCTTTCAAATAATTCTTGAGAAAAAGTTTTTGACAGGTGGACCTCGAGGTGTATCCATAATTACATTCCGCTTTTCCAATTTCAAAGAACGCTCAAAATCAGTTTACATAATTTTTTTGCACTAATTAACATATTTTATATTTTTTAGAATGCTTATAACTTCCCCTTAAGCATTCACAAACTATATCGATTGTAAACACTGTTGAAGCACGACATCCGCTCGTTATTACTACCTAATATCATATGCCGTCCACCATGGCACCACCTAACCATCGCTGCACATGATATCACTTACCTTCCGATACATCACGTAATATGACCATCAATTAACGACGATTAAGTTATTAATTTCGTTATGTTAAAATATATGATAATTCTTTGCACTAGAACTTTTGACGTTGCAAATAATAATAATCACAATGAGGATGGGAGGAGGTCGCAATGAGAAAGGGAAAATAATGAGAAATAAAGGAAACTAAGTTGTGTGCAGATATATCAGTTGATATTCAATTTTTATATTTTATTACCTTCCTCTTTATGAAATTATTTGATGCTTATTTTCTATTTCAATTCTAGATCACTAAATTTTATAATAAGACTGAGTCGATATGTTTGCATTTGGATACATCAAATTGCGATTTGTATGAATTTTTTTTAATTACAAATTATATATTAGGTGCTTAGCACATTTATTAAAAATAAGCTAACTAATATCACAGATTAATTAGTTACTAACGTAAACTAATATCATGTTTAACACCGTGTTTCTACAGTCGAATTTAATTGAAAAGTTCAGGAAAATATTAAGATGCAAGTCAATTTTATACATACATACATAGTACATATCTTCACGCTGTATCCCTAACGGTGTAGTCAGAGAGGACGGAGCGCCAAGAGTCGCGATCCTTACATACCTCTTTCGCTTCCTCAAATCTCATCATTCTCCTCACACATTTTCGCCTAGGTATGCGAGTGCTTTTGACGTTTCCGTCTGCTAATACTCTGGCTTCATAAGTCAGCCTTGGTCTTCCTTGGCTCTTTTTACCTCTCACTTTCGCTCTGTAGATTTTATGAGAAATGAAAACGAAAGAGATGTCAAGTGCGATATCGCAGAAAATATTGGAAAATTACGATTATTCGAGTTTCTAAATTATATCTAATCCCTTTTCCCGCTCTAAGAAACTTACTCTGAGGCCATCTACTGACAAAACTTCCAATGAATCGCACCCTGCCCTTGCCTGTCTGCCCGACTGCCTTTCTGCTCGCTGCTGTTGTATAATCGTGACGTTTTAAAGATTTAACTGCATTTTCTAACATCTCGTTGTATCCTTCACGATTGTGCCTAGTCATGTACAAATATAAAATTTATGTAGATATACTAAATAATATATCCAGACTACACAATATTATTAACTAGGATGGAAATAAGTCCTACGGGGCGGGTTAGCTTATTTTAGATGCCACACTTTTGACACGACGCTGAGTCTGTCTTCTGTCTGTATCTTTATGCTCGAGTGTTAAGCACATTATAATGTGCCTAATATTCGAGCATCTTGGTCCAGGATATGGATTTATCCATAGTCACCTTTTATGTTCATATGGAAAAACCTGAAGGGTCCTTTCATTTTTAATTAAGAACCAAAGTAATAACATTTATATTTAAAACCACTGTTCATTATGGTTTACAATAAAATCGAGTGCTCTTTTGTAACTAAAAGCCATAACATACAAATATGACATCATCCCCGAAAAAATTGCTGCAATTAATTATATGTTAAAAGGTAATTTACGCGAACTGACAGTTTTTGTAACAGATAACACTGGCGCGAGTCTAATGACCGGCTCAGTGCCTGCCATGTTTGTTTTAAAACTTGTAATTATTCAAATTTCGAACAGCAGATGCGTTCAGAAACGTTAATCAATTTTGTATGCTTGCATAAAGCTTGCGTACTTATTTATTACTATTAGGAAAATTATAATAAAATTCATCCTCGGGAACGCCAAGGATGAATAAAAAAGTATTGACAACTTGAAAAAATGTTGGTTTGTTTTAAATTTAAATTAGAAATTACATATAAAACGAAGTAAGATGTTAACATCCTTTATCAAAATAACATGAAAACGTTAAAAATTTATAGACAGAACATACAATACATACACATCTTCACTTCATATAATCACACTGCGCACTAATGCGGACAAAGCACCGATCACTTTATTGCCAGCTGCTACCCGTCTCTTCACATTTAACTCACATCTTCCATCCTTCGAAAATGCACTCCCCAGATACACAATTTTATTCACTTGTTATAGACATTTTCTATTTACCGAAATCTCACACTTAGTCTGTACATCGGCCTTTCGAACACCAGAACCTTAGTTTTGTTCACATTCATATTCAATTCTTTCACTTCACAGTCTTCTTTCATGCACGTAACTAGTGTCTGCAACTCCGGTTCTGATGTAAGCTTCCGCTATAAGCACAGCATCGTCAGCGTACTAAAGGCAGTTTACCACTGTACCATCACATATCATATCACTCATACTACCTTTCAATGTCTGGAGGCAACCATCCTAATACAGCACGAATAGCCAGACAGACATCACGCAGCCCTGTCTGACGCCTAAACAGACTTCAAACCAGGGCGACATGTCCCCATCTATGTCACACATGTCACACGGGCCCTGTGGCCTCCCTATAATGACCTCACAGCCTGCAGTGAGGGGCCCTCCAAGCCATATTCAGGCAGAAGACTCCACAGTTTCTTTCGCACTACTCTATCAAATGCTTTTTCAAGTTCCACGAAAGCGCAGATACCTCTCGGACCTATGGCCAGAAACTTCCCCATGATAACGCGAAGCGAGAAAATCTGATCCATAAAATCCCTACCGTTCCTAGAACCACCTTGCGCTTCCCACAAATATCTTTCAGAAACACTTTTTATACGTTCAGTCAATACCTTGATATAGACTTTACTTGTTAAGCTAACCAAGCTGATGGCTCAATAGTACGCACAGTCTAAATGAGAACTTTTCCCTTTATAGGAAGGTACTATGACTGCGGTGCGCCAGTCCTCTGGCACCTCTCCTTTCTGCCAACAAAGGTTGCACAGTGCACATAAAGTATCCCAGACCTAGGACCACCATACTTGATTATCTCATTTCACGCAGCCTTACCACATTTCAGACTTCTTATCACTTTTTCGATCTCTTTCGTACTAATGGCATCCTCCAGTTCCTGAAACGAACTCCATTTTACCCGGAGGTTAAAAACCTTAGACATACCTTAGATTAGACTTAGATTAACGTAGCAATTAGTATACTTTTAACAAAATTAATCACAACGTCAGGACAAAATAAATATCTTTAAAACTTCCATTCGATCAATAAATAAGAAGGCGCAAAAATTAATACAGAGATTTCATCACAAGCATAATTAAGCTTTTTCATTTTCCTTATTTTTCGTTCATTTCACTTACACGGTGTTTACCAAAGGCTCTGGTGCTATAACGCGTATCGCGTAACTATGTAGCTCTGGTCCAGAGCTAGTTACGTGCTATAGTACTATTTCTCCACGCACGCTTTCGCTAAACTGTACTAGCTTTTAACATTTCCTTGAACTTCCATGACAGTTATGAACAACGAAAATTATAGAACGTCCCATCTGCTTATCTTCCCGCGCAAGTCGTAGGAATCTGCTAAGACATACATACGATACGGATAGATCTTATTAAATATAAAAAACTTGCTTAGGCGATGGGTTAGTAATATGTCGTGTTACTAGTCATAAAACTTGTAAAATTGGGAGTTAAAAAGATAATGTATTTTATATCGTACGCGTTATTAAATTTCCATTACTTAATTATCTTTTACGAATCTTTTATGAGCCGCGGTGACGCGATAAATCAATTTAATTACACTATCGCAAGTAATTAACGGTTATAACAATTATCATGCTAACATCACGTGGATGTATATACATATATATTTTTGTTACATAAATTGAAAAACATTTCGTTGGATTTTATATTCACCTTATTTTAAAGTTAAATACCGCCTTGAAAAAAACTGGAACACTTTTTATAAAGCACATATTAAAACTTCTTATTCGTTTTTTTATAAATATATCGATTCAAAAAGATAATGTTTAGTTAAATCTTAACTTAACTAGTGGCGAATTAAACTATTGATACATTATAATCAATTCTTACGTAAAAATGATGAGTCTATAAAATTAATTTATAATCTATGAGACCTGGCAGTTTCATTATATCTTTTCTTTAAACTTTAAAAAAGGTTTTTTTTTGTCCTGAAATTAATAAAATCCTAGATCTTATTTAGTTTATTTTGAAATTAAATCGCGTCTTTATCTATTAAATTTAATATATTAGTAGAATATAATTATAATATTTAATAGAATTAAAATAATGTAATTTCAATACCATATGATATTAATCCAATATTTGTATTTCATGATTCTGTTACTTGGCATCGCTATCATAACTCTACCTACTGATTATAAAAAAATTTATATGGCCAATTTCAATAAAGAGCTGTACTTGCACGCGTTCCAAATTCAATTTCGATAATTAACGACAGTCGATAACGACAAACGTTAAAAATCCTCGACGAGTGCAAGCGTACAATCGGACCGTGGCAACACTCGGAAGCACGCGCGATCGCGCGATAAAAAGCTAACCACTTTTAATTAAATTAAGATTCCGGAAGGTTAGCAGTTCGTCTAACATAGAGATGGCGTTACCACAAAATTGTCTATCAATATATTTTCAACCTAATCCGTTTCGTCAAAAAACATAGTTTTCTTTGACTCGAACAATTTTGAATGACATAATTAAGATAAATGATTTACCCTTCGAAACTGTTCCTTATACTAGTCGCTATAAGATTGGTTTTCAGTAATTGTGGACGTAACAGATAGCGTGCGATTTTGTAAACGCATGACAGTAATTAGAGGATTGTTGTGATAAACCAATGTAATCTCTATTTCTGAGCGATAAAATCGAAATTGCTTTATGGTAATGGTGTTCATTCCGTGATGTCTAGCCGTTATCACAATAAAAGGCCTGTTTTGTAACTTTTTTACGACGAGTAATAATCGAATTAATATTGCATACCGCTTAATTAAATAGATATCTTTTTAATAGATGAATTTCACTTCACTGAAGACGTTTCATGTGCTTTAAATATTTACCTAAAAATATTATTGATATTAATGTTTTCTTAATTATCTTCATTTCGATTTCTCTGTTTATTCCTTTTTGGTATTATTATGCTTAATTAAAATCAAACTTAATAAAATCACCGAAAAATCATAAGTATGTTTCAATAAACAATTTTGCATGATTTTTAATACTTAACCGGACTTATATGTAATTAAATATTTCTGTCTTCTTCATTAACATAATATCATTCCAGACAATAAGATTACATCAATTACGTTACGCCGAAATCAGTATTAAGCTTGTGCTATGAGTATCACGCAATGAACTGGGGAAGTCCATTGACTATCAGACTCTAAAGCGGTTTAAAAAAGTTCGTTTCCTAAATTGATCTGACCGGGAATCTAACCTGGGGCCCAAACTTGTAAGGCCCCGTCACCGCGCCAACAAACCAGTCAAAAAAATAAATACACACTGAAATTACACCAAGAACTTAGTTTTTATTCTTTCATGTTTAAAAAAGGGATGAGTCAATAAGTTATTAAAACAATAACACCCTCAGTATCCGGCGAGGAAGCGTGGGTAGCATACAGGAAGTGGCCGGTTAGCGTCGCGTGTGCTAGCGTTTAGTCATTTACCCCATTTTCGGGGTATTTTCGATAACATCAGACGAGGGGATTATTGACTTTCATGCCAGAGTACGCTTTAATGATTTAGCCATTATATTTGCTTACATAGCTTTACGGCATTTTATATTCGGGTTAGATGGATATCAAAGTGCAACAAAAACAACCTTGACCCTACTTCCGGCAATTAATACTTGGAATTACAGGCGGCTTAACGGAACCACATATTTGACAGGTTGCTAATCTAACGCTTTTATCAACTCTGTTACGGATCTAATACAGCACTAGTCTTTATAAAAAACTGTGTTTGTGACTTGTCACTACTGTCAAAAATTGAAACGAGACCGAACCAGCCCGTCTCCTTAATAAAATTAAAATATAAATTTTGTAATCGATAGAATACACCAAGCCGACACGAAATTACAGCAGTTTTATTTGTGCGAGTTCGCCCTTGAATTATCACGTTAGAATCCTGTCGAAGATAAACTCCTTCTAGTAAGCTTAATCACTGGGCTGGCTTTTACGATATGCAGCCAGCACATTTCCTATTTTTCTTTTTCTCCCAGACTTTTAACCATTTTACTTTGCCTAATATTACATTAGATATGTTGATTTTGTAACAATTGTTGTTAATACTGCTTATATTGTGGCTGTTATTTTACATAATACATTATTATTTAATATAGATGTAAGCAATATTTTTTGAACCACTACTGCCCATTCGAATTATTACCATATTTATTTTAAGTCAGATGAGGTTGAGTTCAATTAAGTTTAATTATTCTTCCAAATAATTCCGCTTTTTTTTTCTACCTACCTCTATAACATACACCTACATCAATTCTTGTAATTTGACTGACTACATTTAGTCTAGGCCTGCCATAACACATACAGTCAGAACTACTACATTCTTCTTAATCCCTGCTACATTTTTTGGTTTGCTTTTTCTTTTATGTATAAATACTGAACTAATCAGTCCCAAATGCGCACTGAGTGATCTGTCTCTATCGAAAATAAAATCAAGTAGCTACTTACCACTTACCATGTGAGCGCAAAATTTAGTACAAAATGTAATAACTAATAATAATAAGGCACTCTAGCTTTTGTAGCAGTACTACTTATTTTTCCGTTCATAATATTTTTAAATAACGCTTACTACAGAAGGATAAATAATTAATAGTCAACATATTTTCAGTTTTTTATTCTTCACCTTACCTCGCATATAATGTTACAATGCATGTGACGATGATCTCTCAACTACTATCAATAAATAACATTAATATTAGAATTAAGCAATTGATTAATTTAGATTAGCGATATTTATTACAGAATTACATTGAAACGACATGGCAACACAGTGAAGACTTGTTTAAAAAATTGCAGTATAAAACAGGAGAAAGAAGGAAATATTAGATTTAGGTAATTAATTTTAGCTGCAATTGTACTCCATGTACTCCAATCAATACGTTTTTTGGAAACAATAAAAATTATAAGTAATTTGAAAAAACTATTTACAAAACTAAGTGTGAGGTACTTTAAAATGTTAAATAATAATGGATACGATTTGCCAAGTATATGTGAAATAAAATTTTATAAAAAATATCTAGACGATAATTTGATTTCACGAAAATCTACAATATGAACCTCACAAGAAGCGTAATAATCAGTTCTTTGAATATCTATTATATACAACGTTAACGCTAGCACTTACTACTGATTAAATACAAGAAAATTTCGCTAAGTTTCTTATTTACAATAATGTATTGTATCTATTTACAGACAGTTTTTGTACGTTACGAATTACATTTATATAAAGTTGACGAGAATTAAACGTTGTTATTTTTTTATCTAAATCGAATATTTTGACATTACATTACTTTGTTTATTTTGTTTTTGTAAATCAAGTAGGTACTACTTACTGTGAGTTTTAACAAAAACATAAGTGTCAAAAAGCTCAAATAAGAATGGGTGCTATAAAAGCCAGATAACACTCTAGGGTTGCCGTTTTCTTTTGATTAAATAAACAATTTAAAGTTTTGACTATAAGCCAATAAGTACATATTTTTATTATTTTAAATCAAAATTTTTTCATTGAAATATACGAATATACTAATAGTAATTAGTGTAATCAGACATCATAGACTAATAACAAAATAGACGCAGCGTTGCATACTTCAAAAGTAAAATAAACACAATAAGCCAGCCCTCTTGTAAATACGACACTTCATACGACACGTTATTTCTTAAGAAAAAAGCACACTAAGTTTTAAATATTTGTTTTCTAGCGAAATAGGTACCGATCGCCTTATTTGATCTAAATATGGTCGTATTTAGAGATAGGCGGACTTCTTTGATTATTTCACTTTAACGACAAAATCAACGCGGAGTCTTACGGTCTTAACTTTTATTACATTTATGTCGGAAACAAATAAAAACATAAAGGCTTTTTCTAAAATTTAAATAAATTGTATTGAATAATCACGTATGTTTAATAGAAACTACATAATACATATTTTTATGATATTGTTGGCAACCCTAGGTGATTCTAAGTTTTAACGACGACATATTTTTATGTTTTGTCTACAAAAAATGTGAACATTTTTTTGTTCGACAATCGAGAACAAAAAGTGGTAGAGATATATATACATAATGTAATAGAATCTTTTTTTTCGTAGTAAAAGACTCACAACTCACACATATTTAAACTAAAATTTATACAAAGAAATTGCAGTAACTGCACTTATAATTATAACTTACTTTGAACGATTTGGCATTTCGACACTGATTATGTATGACTAGTCCGTCCACGTAAACACTAAAATTGTCCGCCGACCCCGTCCCGCCGCGCGGGCTCCAACGTTGACTACACTAGACTGGACAGCGGCGCTCGTGACGTCACCGGTGACGCAGGCAATGGCTGTAATTGCTGGGGTGCCTGAGGGGGGAAGTACACACCAGCTTCGCTAGAAAACTGGGGATGAATTGGCAGCGGGGTATGAGGCATAGAGGCTGGCCGCGATTCATGATACAAAATAGGTACGCGAACAAGGCGCTGTGCGGCATGAGCCATATTTGCTGCTTCTAACTCCGCAGCCAACTGCCTTTTCCACTTGTTCCTTCTATTCTGGAACCATATCTTGACTTGTGTTTCAGTGAGGTGCAGGCTAGCAGCCAGCCCGGCGCGCTCCGAACTGCTCAAATATCGCTTCATATCAAATGTCGATTCGAGCTGGAACACTTGCGACCGCGAAAACACTGTCCGCGTTTTTTTCTTCCGTTTCCCGAGGGTAGTGTTGGGGTCTCGTTTCTCGTCTTTGTCGAAGTCGTCGCTTTCATCTACATCAGGGTCTGAGTCCTGGGTGTCTTGTTGCGGAGGGTACAACGCGGGATGGAGACGCGGGGAGCGGGGAGATGAGCGGGATGGTGATGGAGGCGTGGGAGCGCGAGCCGGACTGCGCGGGCGCGGCGAACTGGCGCCGGAGCCCTCTTCGTTTGTCGTTGAATCTTCTGTAACAAAATTATTTGAGTTAACGTAGATATATTACTACCTAATCTGAATCACTTGCCTGATTTTTACGACCTGCGCCGCAAGACCACTGGATGGCTCTCTATACAAGGCTATTTTTTTAAATTTCGATTTGTTGTATTACCATGTATAATTAATCTTAATCATAAGTAGAGCTCGTGATTGGAGTCTGTCGAATGTTTTAGATTTCATCCAATATATTTTTAATATTAACGGAAAAGAGGTGAATCATAAATTTGACATCGTTTTTAGTCTATCTGTATGTTTGTCTGTTACGTCTTTTTTTCGCTATTTCTTATTTGAATGCTGCAGTTTTTGAGAATGTTCTTAGTAGCTTTAGTGGTAGTTGGTCCAAATAATGTTTAATGCTAGATTTTAAACTTAAATTATTCAAATCTGAGACGATCAGCATTGAAGCATCTCTATCATAATATGTAGTACATTATAAAAAACAAACGTTATCTGTTTGTTTGTTTTTCTTTCATTTAATAACTATCGAATCAATCTAACTCATATGCACACAGTGCCAAAAGGCTATCTTTTAGCAGTGCGCACGAATGGAGCCGCGGGTAAAAACTATGGACCTGTAAATCACATAAGTGCTCTGAACATCATCGGCTATAGTCCTTGATAAAGTCGACAAAGCCTTGTTCATCTACCATTAGAAGGCTTCATTACATATATACTTCTACACGATTCTGTTATCGGATAGAAATCCAATTAAATGGTTTCCAATTGTAATCAAATTTCCTAGTTGCGTTTAGGCACTTTGCTGGGTTATACACTAACAAATAAATATTCGCGTCTTCTCTCTTGCGGAGTGAACACTGGAAAGAGCGTCAAGGTTTAGTCTCAAAGATAATAATGTGATAGTACGTACTAATTAGTGATTGATGATGGGGAACCATTTTGCCTGCACAAATTTCTTATAACGATCATCATATTGTATGTTTATATATATATATATATACAGTCTTACCAATAAAAAAATCTTACACAGTTGTTTAATCATTGTGTAGTTATTCATTGTTTAAAGAGTGAATAGTTTTACACGCCTGATTTATGAAGGGACTACCAATAAACAATGAATAAGCATTGAATAGTTTAACATCTGTTACACATCACTTTCATTTTTGAAATGGCAACCACACTGAGAGTACGTTCAAAAGCTAAATATATGTTCCAAATCTTGAACTTATTACAAATAAATATGTGCTTATAAATTTTTTTATTTGTGGGAAAAGTTTAATTGTGATTTAGTTAATTGCAAATTAGTCATTTGTAAAACTATAATGTTAATATTATGCCTTAAGTTTTAAAATATATTTGAAGTTTATTTAACTTGATTATGTTTCTGAACAACACAAGTCTCAGACACGTTCCTTGACACTGATATGTTTGAATTCGTTAAGATTGGTTGTGGTAATTTGAAAAAAGCATAAAAGTAAACTAAATAAAACTTAAAATGTCATCGCAAATTATACAGAAGAGGAAACGATCGGCTAATTGGGACAATTTGGAAAAAGTGAGTTGTTAAATTTAATACATATTGCTGATTTAAATGATTTCCGCAAGGTCTAAATTTCTATTTTCTTGTTCCAGTCTTTACTAAGGGAATGTTTGAGAGATCATTTACCAATATTAGAAAATAAGTGCACGAATACAAATACTAATAAAAGCAAAAACATAACTTGGCAAAAAGTTTTCAAAAGGTAAGTCAGCTATAGTTAGAAAATTATTACAAATCGTCCAGTCTATATGAAAATAACATTATAAAATTTTCGTTTGATTTTTAGTTTCAATGAAATTAATAGCATGCCTAGAACGTT
The DNA here is from genome assembly GCA_907165235.1 of Zeuzera pyrina. Taxonomy (NCBI): domain Eukaryota; kingdom Metazoa; phylum Arthropoda; class Insecta; order Lepidoptera; family Cossidae; genus Zeuzera; species Zeuzera pyrina. The sequence goes on from OU015639.1 coordinate 6,039,697, forward strand.
GGTTGAAATAAAACAACAATGGAGAACAATGAAGATAGATGCGAAAAAACGTTCTTCAGAATATAAAAGATCATTAAAAACCACTGGAGGAGGACACAAACCACCAAGTCCTGACGAACAAACATCGCAAATCATTGAAATGATACCACAAGAGTTTGAAGAAGACATCAACAAGTTTGATAGTGACTACAATAGTATACAAGTAAGCTTCACTGCATTTTCTTTATATTGTTTTTAGAATTTTAAAATTATTATTATCTATGATTACAAAACAAAATTCACTTCCTTTACTACTTATATAATTATACATCAAAATAAAAATATCACAGGAGGACTTTTGTAACCTCATAGTTGGACTCTCTACTTGACATGGTATAATACCTTTCAGGGATTCGGTGGACTTTTGTAGCAATCTTATAGAAAAAAAAACATTATTTTTATTTTTTATTGCAGATAGACCAAAAGGAGGCAGAGGTTGTTTTTGTTTTAGAAGAAAAAGAAGTAAGAGAAACAATTATTATAAATTATTTATAATATTATAAGTTTTTAATATTATATCAACATTCATTGCAATTACTGTAATTATTTATGGTTAATATTATTTACAGAATGAGAAACAAGAGGAAAACATGAATCAGAATGACGGGTTAAATTTTACCTTGGGAGATACAGAAACGTCTCAGGTCTGTATACATTTATTATTACATATTTACATTAATATTTGCATTTATTAAAATAAATTACTGTTTTTTATATCTTTCGTCAACAACCAGTTGTGAAATTAGTATTTATTTTTTATCAATTTGTTTCAGATGACTCCAGTAAATAGAGAAAAATCATTAAAATGTAAAGAGTCTCTTCCAACTTCACAAAAGAAATGATACAAGAAAGACGAGGTTGGTATCAATTTATTATCATGACTAGACCATTCCGGATTCAGCTTGAACCGTCGTGGTTTAGTAGTTAAAAGCTGGGAGACCTTAGTTCCAAGAGTCTTGTGTTTTTTAATTACAATCATTTTTAATTACAGAAAATCCAGTTGTCACAAACGGGATCAAAAGAACGAAACGAACTTTTGGTAAAATTACTTCAAGAGGAGCACTTTTTAAAACTAAAGCAGATGCATGAAAGTCATGATTGGGCGAGAGAGGAACATGAATTACGTAAAAAAAAACTACAGTTGGAAATATTAATATTAGAAAAAGAGTTATCATAATAAAGTGTAAATAATTTATTTAAATTTTTATTTAGGTAATGAATTTTTATTTAATAAAAAATGTTTAATAATGTGTTTCTATAAACATTGCCCTGGCAGCTTGTCCACTTCGGCTTTCTGTCTGTATTTCTTGTTGTTGATCCATTCGTACACTATTACTGTCACATATTGTTACTGGTATTTCTTCCCCCATATCAATAGCGATATTGTGAAGGACTGCTAAGGCAACAATATATAACTTTACAAGACACTGTGAACCCAGTTAATAAACACCGAAACCTTTGCTTCCATAGTCCAAAGCACCGCTCTATAGTATTCCTTGTGAGGATGTGAGCTCAGTTGTATGCTTCTTCTTGCCGTGTTTGAGGATTATTCACTGGAGTGAACAAGTAAGGTGTTAAACCATAACCAGAATCTCCCAATAAATGTCCAGAAAACTGTCCATGTTCAAAACATTGACGTATTTGGCTCTCTCTGAAGATTCTAGAGTCATGTGTACTGCCCCTCCATCTTGCTACAATGTCTCTAATTCTTAGTGATGCATCACATACAACCTGAACGTTTAAGGAATAATATCCTTTCCGGTTGACATAGTATTGTCCAGATTGTCCACTAATTTTTTTAATTCTTATGTGTGTGCAGTCTATTGCCCCTACCACATTTCTAAACCCACATATTTTTCTGAATTCCGACATTACTTCTTCTTGTTGTTGCAATGTACGGGACATATAAATTATCCGACTAGCTTTGCTCGCTAAAGCTGTCGCTACACGTTGACAGATGTATGTAACAGACTGCTGACTAAGTCCATGTAAATCACCAGCGTCATCTTGGACCTCTTGACGTGCCCATGTACGAAGTGCCGTCAAAACTTGCAATTCAGCTGATATTCCAGATCCTCGAGTGTCTCTTTTTATGTCGTTTTTTATTAGGTTAACTATTTTATGGACATAAGTCTTAGTAAATCTGTACTTGGACTTAAAGTCGCCGTCATTTAATAAAAAAGGATCCGCCCGTGTTTTATCTTTTTCTACATCTGGTTTGCAAATTTTGTTCTTCATCTATGTCCCACTCATCAAATAAGTCCATATAATTTAAATAATCCATTTAAACTGTTACAAATACACAAAAAATAACAAAATACGCACGTACTTAACGAAGCAAGTCAGCTGACACTGACGGACACAGCCATGTTTCCCTTTACACAGTCGTTAAACAAGGGCTCTTATTGGTATAAGCATTGTGTAAAATTTCTTTGTGATTACACACTTCTTATAACAAGCGTATACAGCGGTCCCGTCAAAAAGTTTTTATTGGTAGCGCTTTGTCTTATAACAGATGTATAAGGTGTATGTAAAGTTTTATTGGTAAGACTGATAGTATATTTTTTGGTGCCATTAGGTACAAAAGTTTCCATTTGTAATAAGAGGAAACAATTAGGAAAAGTTTCGTTTATGCACAGTAGGTTTCTAAATGCTCTAAGAATGTAGGAAACAATTGCATTGTACTTTTAATATATTTATTCAAAGATATATTTTTTTGGTGCTATTATAAAAGTTAGTAGTAATGATAGGAATCGTAGCATAGGTTTGTTTTATGCACAAAAGATTTATATTTTGCTCTAATAAAATGTAGAGAACAATTGCATTGTCTGTTGAAATTAATTAATTAAATGTAAAATTAATTGGTACCGTTATAAAAATTGCTACTGGTGATGAGAGGTATTGATGAACATTATTTTTATTTTCAAAAATTTGAGTAATTTTAAGACTTTCATTAATTAATGTTTTATTAGTATTTTTTTTATTGGTAACTGAAATAATTTTATGAAACATATCTTTGTATTCAAACTTGCAAATTTGAGTACAAAGAAAACCGAAAGGGTTCGGTCCCGTTTTTGAACTGTCTTAGAGTTTGTGTACTCTCCCTCTGTGCTACGTGGCACTGATAAAAGAACCCTACTTAGGCTTAGCCTCTAGTTTGGAATAACAAAATTGGTGTAATAGTCTGAAATTTGATTTTGGAAGTAATTTTTTCTTGTATCTAATTTTCTTCGTTTTCTATGTGTATAAATCTCTCAGAAGATCAATAGTCAGAGTATCAGCTGATAGAAATGTGAACAGCATACCTAGGCGAAAATGTGTGAGGAGAATGATGCGATTTGAGGATGCGAAAGAAGTAGAAGAACCGTGAAGCTTGGTGCTCCGTCCTTTCTGACTACCCCGGTAGGGATACAGCGTGATGATAATTATAAATCTCTCAATTACTAAAGCTGAACTATACAGTTTAACTTCAGTAATCGAAATACTTTTCCAACCTAACGAGACCTCTTCTAAAGAATAATTAAATGTAATTCTGGGATCTTATTTAATGGTTGTCTGTCCAGTTTAACAAGACCCCTTTCCGCTGCAATCTGTCGTTGAAATTAATGTTTGATTGAGTGGTAGTAACCAGCAGTGATTTCATTGATTTTAGAAGCCGTACGCACAACATAATCCCCTGTTACTGCTGTTTGCTGTTTACACAAACGCTTACTAGTTAAACACTTCACGAGAGTGCACTAGGAATTTTATAATAAGTACTTACATTTAATATTTAATAAATAAACGAATATTCAGACGATTACACCAATTATACGACACTAAAGCGCTAGGTTTGGTGAGCTGTCAGAAACACCCTGACTCCGAACAAATGAAAAGTTGCTGTAAATTGACTTGATCAGGAATCGAACCTAGGCCCCAGCTTGAAACGTATAAGTCATAGCACCGCGCCAGCGTAATTGGTCAACCATATACTATAAAACTAGCGACCCGATCTATTACAATATACATATGTACATATATAAAAACCTTCTGGAAAAAATTAAAAAAAAACTGTATTAAAATCTAATGAGTAGTTAAAAGAACTTTGCCTAATACTATTTATAAATTTATATAATGACTATCCTGTTCCCATGGTGGTTGATACATTCTTGGATTTGATTTCTGGTCAAGTGGATTTAGTTCCCCCAGTTCGCTGTACGGTACTCATAGTACAAATCTAGTGCTTATTTTTGGGACAAGCGCTGGCGCTTAATTAATTTATTCTGTCTTCTATTTCTGTTTGCTGATTTGTAGCAAACAAAACAATTTGTAGATAACAAAATTCAAATTATAATCTTTTAAAATTTGTAATTGTAAAAAGTTGTATCTGTTTGTCTGCTTGTTCGAGCTAGTCTCAGGAACAGCTGTTTGAATGAAAGTTTCACTGAAATCCAGAATATGTCTTACGGTCTTAGGGACTCAAGCAATAGCTTTAGTCACTATTTAAAATCCTTAAATATTTAGAATAACTAATACAATTAGTGAAAAAATATTTTACAATTTTATTGGCAATAGTAAAATTATAAAATATCTTATTACTGTGTAGGTATTTTATTTCATTTTTCCTTTGTAACTAAAAGAGCTGATTCGTATGAATCGTTAAAAAAATATATACGGTATTCTGAACAAACTGCATTCGAAAATTAAAACCGCATACAACGTTCTGCAACGACACCGTAATCACCGTAATATGGTACGCTTCTGGCGCGAACGATGTCAAATACGAATAAGAAAGTCTATGAGAATATGTATGAGAGTGAGCGAGACAAATGCCCGTCTGTTTTCAATGTTGCTATATGTGAAAAATTGTACGTGTACGGTAGAAAAGCTTTGTTCGCTCGGTTTGGCCCGCGTGAAATGGCGTGCCATTGTTTTGTACGGGGATGGGTTTTGGGAAATTAAAGTGAAATGAGTGGGGTTGAGAGAGCATGGGAGATGATTGCTTGTTTGAAGCAAATGTATGTTGTAGACGCAAACAGTTTCTCGTTGACACATTTTTTTGTGTTTCTAACTAATGTTATAGTTACCTATGTTAAAAAAATTATAGCAAAATATAGAGATACAAATCAAAAATCGGAGAAGTGTACTTGGGCAATTATATATTTTTTTCTTAATGTGAGTACTAACCGCCAACCACAAAACAAAGTTTGTGGTACCGCTTTCTTTTATGTATAAAAAATAATATCATAATAATAGTAGTACAAAAATAGTAGATATAATAAATAATAACTGGAGGTCGCCCTGTGGTTGAAATTCGACCGTAAATATAAACTTATAATATAAGCTGTTTGGCGACGATCTCTACTCTGTGCGACTGTTTGATCCAAAGAGGTTACGTTGTATATCATCACAAACTATTATGCGTTTAAAAATGACACTGGCAGTATGAACATAAACAATGAGTGATTTATTTAATTTAATATATTTCTAATGCATATTATATAAAAATATTAGCTTTCTCCTGTCCTTCTCCATGTAAACTTTAGGTGTATCAAATTTCACACTCCTCCGTCCAAGCAATTTTCTTAAAAAGGGAATTAAAGTTTTCGCTTCACGTATTAACATATAGATAATAATTTTCTTTTAATTTGCACTTTATTCGTATTGGTTACTATTTTTTTTAATTTTTGTCTATACTATTTATTGTCTATACTAATATTAGGTATAGGTAAAAAGGTAAACTTTGTTTGTATGTAATAGATAAAAATTCAAAAACTGCTCAACCGATTTCAAAAATCCTTTACCTACACCTAGAAAGCTACATTATGAGCGAGTAATATGGGCTGCATTTTATTTTCAAAAACATTTATAGCCAAGCTATATATAGGGCAGGTCGCTTACTACTATGTAAAGAGGCAAACTTTGTTTGTTTGTATGTAATGGGTAAACTCAAAAACGAATCAACCTGTTTCAAAAATTCTTTCACCTATAGAAAGTTAAATTATCAGCGAGTAACATGGGCTGTACTTTAATTTAAAAACATTTTTACCGTGCGAAGCTAGTAGGTATGTAATACTTTTTGAGAAATGATGGAAAATAGCAATTTACAGGCGCTCTTTTTATAAAAAAAAATAACGATAAAGAAATAAAATAAATGCGCTAGACAATACACTCTATTCTCAATCACAAGGTCTCGAACTAGGGTATTCCCTTTGCTATGAGAACCAGGTGACGACTACTAGGGGCGTCTCCCAGTACACCCAGACCCGAGACATTCTAGAAAAGTTCGTTTCCTAAATTGACCCGGCCGGGAGTCGAACCCGGAACTTTCCGCTGCGCCATCGAGGTCGTCAGTGTGTCTCCTTCTACACATACACACACACACTACACACGTGTATGTGATATAGCTTCCATCATTTCATTCGAAATATTTTTTTTTAGTTTTGTATTAAAGTCCTCAAAGTTAAAATTCAACCTCAGAAATTCGTGACTTGTTTTGTAGCATTGCGCTTACTACAGTTTTTGCAAACAGCTTTTTACCTCGAATAGTAGTTATCTATGAAAAGTATCCCTAAGAGAAGGCTCCATTTTTACAATTTTGAACGGCTTGACCGATTTGGCTTATCTTTTTTGTGTTCGTGGGTGTCAGGATAAGGTTCACATGAAAGAGAATTTCGGGAAAATCGGAAAAGTCGGCAATTTGAATTATATTTTTGTGTGATGATCGCGATAAAAAAATATTTGGTGTGTTGCAAACACTGAAATTCCGCTACGGGTCACTAGTTTATTATAAAATTTTACGTCTATACAAATAAAATGAAGTATTTTCGAAATAAAGGTTCTTGCATAACCAAAACCCAAATACTCATTTTTTAATTTTTGTTTGTCTGCTTGTTTGTTCAGGCTAATCGCCGAAATAGATGAACCGATTTAAACGGGACTTTTATTTTCACATAGACAACTTTCCAGAAAGTAATCTAGACTACTTTTATCTTATAAAATACTAAATTTAGCACAGGTGAAACCGCGGGGCACTCCAAGTTAGAAGTAGGACGAGATGTAAAATATCAGAGCTGTAGCGTACTAAATGTAAGTATCAATATATTATATTTACAGTGCAAAGTATTTTATAGAGCAAGTAGGCTCTAGCTTCGCGCGGGTAGAAATTTTTAAAAAATAAAATACAGCCCGTTACTCGCTGACAATGCTTTCTGTAGGTGAAAGAATTTTTGAAATCGGTACACTTTTTGGCGGGAACGGGAGAAGTGAGGCTGTCATTTTATTTAGATTTTATATTTTTTACATTTTTAGGAGTTTTAAAGTAGAACAGTGATAGTATATTGGGTTTTAAAGTTCTGTGTAAATGAAAAGAATGGAGGAGATCTAAATAAACATGTGTAGCTGAAGTTTTCGCGCTCTTCCAAGAAGTTCTTTTTTAACTACAGTAAAGCCTACTATCACTTTACTGGAGGAGTGTTAGGGACAGTTAATGTTTCTCCAGAAGTTTCGTCATTAGCTGATGGTCTTGTTACCAATGCCTTAAAAAATATAAATAATAAATTGAAATCGGTAGAATAGTTTTTGAGTTTATCCATTACATACAAACAAACAAAGTTTACCTCTCTATAATATTGGTATATATAGCTGTTGCCTGCGACCGCCCATGTAGTATTTAATGAGATAGTTACATCCTACGTCCACCCTAAAGGTCCATTCTAAATATTGGCGAAAGAAATTTGAAATTGGTTGTGTTGTTTTTGGGACTACCTCCTTTAACCAACCTCACAAACTTTAACTAAGTTTGTAAGGTTGGTAAATATTATGTCATTCTAGTAGTGTCTCGAGTGTCATCATCTAGTAATAGTAATGCAATATAATCAGCGACATAATGCAACGAACTGCATTCTTTATAACAACTCAGAATGATGTCATAGTTACATCGGATTACACAGTATGGCTTCAACCCGACAGCTCGGTAATCGATTCCGTGGTGCCGGTTCGATTCCGGCTCGAGTTACTGTCGTGATTGTATGGCGAGGGTGTCGCTTGAGGTTTCAAGGATTATTGACTTCAGCTGTAATTATGGCACTTTTTAATAAATTACTTCTAATTATTGGTAAGGGAATAAGTTTTTCCTATTAAGCGAACTACTTATTAACTTAATATTATTACGGCGAAGTATATTTATACTTCACAGGGTTTCCTAGTTTATGCATCAGTAGTATCGAGAGTTATAAACAGCGAAATCAATGTAAGTACTAGATTCTTCTTTCTTTCTTCATGGCATGGCGCATATATTAGCGCATTTGCTCATGTCACGTATTAATAAGTAGAATCGACATGGAGCACATTGCTTTTCTTCTTATCGTAAAACTCCTCCAGTTCTTCTTCTTCTTCTTGGTAAAACGCAAAACCTTCAAATACACATGTTTATTTAGACCTACTCCATTCTTTTCACTTGCGCAGAACTTTAAAACACAATATACTATCACTTTTGTACTTTAAAAATTCCAAAAGTGTAAAAAATAGAAAATCGAAATAAAATTACAATCTCACTTCTCCCGTTCCGGTCAAAAAGTCTTCTCCATATTGTATCCATAGTACCTAGGATCAAGAATATTAACGGACGGAGTCATAATGAGTTGCCGCTCTTATCTCCATGTGTCAAACGAATTTCTGTGTATAACAACCACGAGTATAACAGTTAGCTATAGTAAGTTTTACAACTTGGCACTATCGTTGTAATTAAACTTATTTCATTATACGTAAAATTAAAACGTCGTGAGTAGGTCTTGCCCATTCGGAGCGACGCGAGGATACGATAGCACTGTCTCACTTTTACTTACGGCGAAGCGGCAGTTACCGCGCCCCGCTCTGCCAACGCATAGGGACACAGTTATTCTTTTACCTACGTACTGTAATAGCGCAAGGTATAATTCAATGACTTATAAATGATCGTAATGACAGCCATGTAATATCAGTTTGTAATTTTTATAAATATTGTTATAACTTTATGTATATTACGGTGTAAATAAATATCTGTCTATGTCTATTACCCAGACTTCAATTCAGTTCAGAAAATTTCGTTTCCACATCACAAAAAATCACTTAAAAAGTTAATGATACCTAGAGAAACCATAATAATAACAAATACTCTAAACGATTACACCAGTAATGTGACCCCAAAGTAAGCACTGGGCATGTGCTATGGATAGCACTGGGAGAGTTCATAGTAACACCCAGACTTGAAGGCAGTTCAGAAAACTTTATTTCCTAAATTGACCTGATTGGAATCAAACTCGAGCACCCAACGTAAAAGGCAGGTACTCTATCACGGTGCCAACGAGTCAGTAAATAGTGCAGATTTCACCAATGTTTATAACAAGTTAATTTGCTACGTTTATTATATGTACGAAAGACTACAATAACTAGGTTTAAAATAATTTTTAACGAGATTTTAATTCAGTTATTTTACACATGTATTTTCAATTTATTTTTCCAATAACGTTGTTCGGGATGCTGTTTCATAAGAGTTCTAAACTATTGAATTTTTAATGTGAAATATGAATAAATAATGATAAAATGTAATTCCGTTCGCTAATGTTTTTTGAGTATCTACATCAAAACACTACATTATATTAAAAATATAATTTCAGTTCATAAGGTAATATTTTACTGTTAATAATTCAAATAGTGACTATCCAACACAAAACACACAAAAAAAATGAAACAGGAAGTATGACTATTCACCTCGAGGCGGAGTGGATCTCTCGTGCGGCCTCTGCCAATACCAAGGTGACGGTACCAAACCACCATACCGGCCCGCTAGAGCACTCCAATGAGATATAAGGCCTAACCTGTAACAAATAATAAATTTAAGCTTTTACGTACATATTGAAATAAGTTTAATAAACTTATAAGTGTATATAAATCCTATAAACCTAGAAATACTTATTCAACAACAACAATCCAACAACAAAAAGTGGAGAAAGTAATAAATCAATTTGCAGTAAAACGGGAGCGTTATCTAGAAAACTGTCTATTTTAGTGAAACAAGCTTTCTCACTTACTCGACGATCGGCGAAGTATCGATATGTATGGTATCGATTGTTGAAAACAAAGAGGATTGCTCGCAGCACTATGCTCTTGGGAGCATCGCGGTTGACTGCGTAGTGCTGCGACGTCGTACAATATGTTTTATCGACACCAGTAAAATACCGTTCAGTGTCTTTTCCAAAACAATCTTAAATTTCCAATGTTTTAGTAGCGACCAAAATGTTTAATATGTGTGCAATATGTATGTATTAACGTGCTGCGAAGTATTTTGTCAACATTGGTTAAAATTTTGTAATTTATAATTTAGAACTGTATAGCTAACTCGTGAAAATAAAAGAAAGTTCTGTAGATTTAAATGATTTCAGTAAAATAAATCATCAGCGTCAAGATCGAGAAAAATTTTTCTCGTTTCGTAACTAACATGATATACTCTATCCTGTATTTAAAAATAAATTACATATATCTGAGTATTACTTGTTATATAAGCCTTAAATGATAAAAATTAACGAAGCTTCGTAGATAATTGTTAAATTGTGAGAATCTTACAGTTTCTTAATGTTTCGTAGGCCGTCGTAGCACGCCGTAGCACTCTCGTAGGTAAATTTAATACGATCTCTTTTCTTAATAAAAATATTTTAGTCGTTTAACTCATTATTTGTTTGTCTATAGAATTACGTTCTATATTAACGTATAATTATAACTCAATAGGTATGTACGAGTACATCACTAACAATATTAACGCTTAGTATTTTTACCTATAATCTTTTTCTCGGTACTGCTAACAACAACGATTCTAACTTTTATTACCAATATATTTTTTAAATGCTAGTAGTAGTAAAATTCGATTCAAATCCCATTTCATAATATAGTTTTAGGGTACTGCAAGCAAATGGTAAACCACGGTTACTCTTATAATTTCGGCGTGACCGGTGTTTCCATTATAATCTGAGACGATTAGCATTATGTATATAAATTAAATTTGGATAATCGGTGTATTCTATGAACCCGTGTACATTAGTATAGTTACGAACCGATATAAAATTAGAGGAAGCATTCGATACCATCTCCATACATGGAACTGGAACATAAGCGTGTGGAGTATCTTCAGATAGGTCTTCTAAATGAAACGAGGTTTCAAAATGACTTTTTTATTTGAGACAATAATTAAAGCGATATGTGCTGTTACTGTAAAGTTACATGAAGTGTATCTTTAACTTTTTAACTACGCAGTGGAAAATAACTCTGAAATGATTTAAAGTAGCGAAATTATAATAAAGTTTTCAAGAAAACAGTATTAAAAGATGTGTTGTATAGTATTTGAGCTGTTGCATATTTTCGGCTACACGCTAAGTGATCACAGAATTTTTTTTTTTTTACAATTTTTAGAAATACTACGGAATAAGAATTTATTTTTGTTGTCAATTAAATGAATATTGTGCACCCTACTACGAATATCTTTACTGTGCCGTGGTCCGACACACATTTGGCTAATTTTTTTAATTATCGCTAAACTGTATTTCATAATCATTTTCCAGTTTTCATTATCGTAAAATGAATTTATTCCAAAAGGCATAGGACTTTTAAAACATAATGAACGTGAATATTATGTTTGTACAGTATTTATTTATTTATTTATTTGTATAATATAAGTACTATAAGTATATTGATCGATCTCGTGTAAAAGATAACCTCAGGGCAAAAATCTGACTCTGACGGAAATCCCTTTTGACAAAAAGCTAATTACCCAACTTAAAACCCTCGTATCGACATAAAAATCTGTGACTCTGAAAAAGATTCCGTATAACCAATTTGCATTGGTACCGCAGTTAATCCCGGCGAAGTTCCAAAAGCAAATTCCATTACACGATAAAGTACTTCGTTTTAAAGAGAAGGAAGCAGCCGCGACGTGATTGGGCGGCTCACCGCGCTCAGATTGGCTGGCTCGCTAACTCCGCCTCCCTCGAGGGGTATAAAAATCGATGAACGACGGCGACATCCTCTTTTTGCTACGGCGCGTCGCCCGACACTTTTCGCTTGTTACTAATAATGGCCTTTGCTTTCTTTTATGGTTTAAAGTGTTTAGTTGTATCCGTCGTCCGTGCAAGCGACACGGGAGTCTTTTGTTGGTTTAAGAGATAGGGAGTTCTCTAGTACGCTTAAAAGCACCTCTAAGATATCTTTTTACTCATTGTTATAAGGTTTAAGACTACGTGTAACGGCCATTTACAGAGTTTCATAAAAGCGTGTCATGCACGGTTTAACATAAGAGTTTTATTTAGTACACAACATCTATTTAATATATATTGAATATTGTTTCCTCATATATTTCTGTTTGCCCATGGAACCGAGTGTAAAACATGGCTTTTATAGTCAAGAATCTAAATTAAATTCTTAAAATTTGGCATAGCTATACATTTTGAATCACTATCCATTAGTTGCTTAATTATATTAAAATATTCACTAGAGAAACAAAGAAGAGACAAATTAGAATTTGCAGTTTTATATTAAGAACCTGTTAGCTCACGGAAATCTCAAAAGCGCTCGCAAACCTAGGTGAAAATGTATGAGAAGAATGATGAGATTTGAGGAGGCGAAAGAATTATGCAAAGAACGCTTGGTGCTCTGTCCTCTCTGACTACCCTATTAAAGATATACAGTGAAGATATGTATATATGTACTGAACCTTTCGTGCGCGAGTAAGTAGAATTTTTTTTAGATTTTTTTTTCCAATTTAAAAAATACTCTTAGCTTTTATGTGTATAATAGTTCTTTATTATTACATACGAGTGTCTTTATTTGATAAAAATATATTATCGTTATAACGTATTGGCTACGAATTTTGTAACAAGTATCAATTTACTTATTCTATAACAGATAATAATCATTCACAATTATTTTTTCCTTTACATAAAAAGGGATGAAATTATGAAAGGAAAAAAAAGATCATCTCGTGTATTTCACTGCAAAAAATTTTTTTATTTATTTACCTATTTTATTTTATGATGGGAAATTAACAAATTTTATCACTATTATTATAAAACAATACGTAAAACAATACTAATGACTCCATCTATAAATCTCCATCTATAGGAGTGATTACTGCAGTGCTAGTGTAACAAAAAGTAAAAAATAAAAACAATAATAATATAAAAAAACAACAGTAATAATGATTTAACTATACGTGCTGAAATTGTTCTTTTAGAAACTATAAATAAGTTTTGCTAAGAATTTCTCAACACTTGCCCCAATATAAACGCGCGTTCCTTCAAAAAAAATCTTAAGGACCCTTACATGAAGTCGTCTAAACCGATAAGTACCCAAATAACCCCCTCGTCCCCTAAGTTGAGGAGAGCACACAGGCGAGACAAAATGCGTTTAATGTGTGGCCCAAGTTATAAACGGTAACAAGTAACAAAAAATATAGAATTTAATCATATAATCACAAAATTATACCATAATGAAGAAAGAAGAGGAAGCTACAATAAATTAATGGTCTCTAATGATCTAAGTTTAATACTAACCAGCGGAAGTCATCTCATTTGTGAGAAGAGGCCTGTGGGTTACACACCATTTTGTGCATATAGGCAGTTGTAATTACAATTGTTTAACAACCAAATGATTTTTGTAAATAAAATTTCTGTTCCTGTCTATTTGTTTTTCTGCACTAATCTTCGAAACGGCTGAACAGATTTTGCCGTGACTTTCATTGGTACGTAGAAGACTTTCCATGAAATAATCTAGACTAATTTTATCCCGGAAAAACATGAAATTGTATATGGCACCACAAGGCATAGTTAATAGCATAATGAAATGCAATAATAATTAATATGTATTGTCTATCATTATGATTTCCCTAATGGAATCTTATAAGAATGTGGTCAGAGTTCGCACTCGAAACAACGTACAAAATTTCCTAAAATTGAAACTGTATTACGTAAATATACATATACATAAATATAAATAAATCATATATAATCAGTGATTTAGTATTCAGTCGCTACAATGGTTCCGCTTTATCATAATATGTAAGCTTAAATTTTTATTGCTGTGAATATAAATTCGTTGCGCTTTGATGTTTTATCTGTACTAAAGGGAAAATGGCGTGAAGATATACGTTATGTAAAATAATTTTGTTTAAATTACATGTATATCATCACGCTATATCCCTAACGGGATAGGAAATAGTGCCAAGCATCGTCATGCACTTTTACCAATATATAGGAGTGCTTATGACATTTCCGTCACCTAACGCTTTGGTTATTTGATCTTCATAAATCAGCCTTGTCCTTACTTGGTATTCTGCTACCACGCACTTTTGCTTTGTAGATATAAGTATACAATGTAGATACATATATGGTTGTAGGTTGACAATAAGACAAACCACAATGTTGTTTAGCGTTGCTATATGCTTTTATTTATTTACGTTGTAAATAAATATTACAAATAAAATAAAAAATATGTATGTATCATAAATTCATTCATTAATTTTGTTTGTTTATTTATAAGGAAAACTTGCAACTCGATACAATAAATAGTAGAATTAAGTGGTGTACATATATCATAGGTAACAAAATAGTCAATAAAACGTTTCTTCAAACAGATAATATAATAAAAGCTAACAGCTCGTGCGTGATTTTTCACATTGTCCAGTTTTCCGTGTAGCATATGTATTAATTTAATTTATCTAATTATCTAATGGGTATTTTGCCAACGTTCACTAACAGTTATGTAATTAGCTCAACGCTTTCGACTGTATATGAATAAGGTCATTAAAATTATTGCCATGAGTGTTCTGTTAATCACTAATGGCCCAAGCAAGTGTTACAAGAAAGATCTGTTTGACTCACGTGCTGTACCTTCTTATCCCAAAAGTGCTAGCCCAATATCGACTCGACTTTTGTTATGAAAAAATAATTATTATAAAGAAAAGTACAAACAAACATATAAGAATACAATACATAAGTCATATCTATAAGCATTAGGATATTTAATAAGATTTACGGATTTCGAGTGCTATGTCGTGGATTTCGTAATTATTTGGTTAATTTTCTTTGGCTCAAAAAACCGTGTAAGTAAATGAAATGAAGTGTAACATAAATGAGATTTACAACACAGATGTTACCGCGTGTGCCTTCTAAAACGTTCTAAATTTGGACCATAGTTGGGTCTTCCATTCCATCTCAGCTTCTTGGCTGGATATTAGTGCCATTTATTTAAATAAATATAAAAGTTTACATTTCAGGCCAAAATTACGAAACTGAAAGTGAGACATCCACAACACCACCATAAAACAATACAGAAAATTAATTTTTTTAATCAAATGAACATCACAATTAGACTTAATGAAAAATTAGATACTTATAATATTTAATTGCGGGTCTATGTAGCGTTTATATTTTAAGGCTAATTACCTATTTTATCCCGACGTTTCGACCGGATTGCACCGATCGTGGTCCCGGGGAGACTGATGAGGTTGAATGTCATCTTCATAGTGTGTGGTTTCTTGCAACTACCCATACCCACACTCATTCATCGCATTTTTAATTTTTGTTATTGTCACTGTCGGTACTTCGACACACTACACTAACGACATCTACACACTGGCGACGTCCAGTTTTACGGCTCCGGACACACTCACGGATGACAGGATAAAATAGGTAATTAGCCTTAAAATATAAACGCGACATAGACCCGCAATTAAATATTATAAGATATGTACAAGTCGTGAAAGTTTAAAAACATTAAATTAGATACTACTGTTTTATTGAACGCTTCCGTTTGTTACTCGATACCTCACTGAGAGGCGTTAAACATAATTTATATCTACTTGTTGTGTAGACTGTTTGTAGCGCCCCACCGAACTTGTCTAAGATTTCATGGAGCCCATTGTTTACGATTACTTATTATTAGCTAAATGGTTGGGAGAAAAGGGCGTTCACCCACTGCACCCAATAGACCATTAGGGATAATTTACAATGAAGTTTTATATGTATTGCGTTGTGGTGGATATTTGTTGGGTAAATAGTGCTGGTACTCGTATCAGTTTTGGATTAGTGTAAGACAATAGATTATCGCTTTGTATTGATTATTTGGAAAATATGTTGAAAAAGGAAACGCGTTTTTCATAAATTAACTAGACGGAAAAGTGGCGATTGTTTAATCGAAATTATAACTAACATATATTACTAGCGCACCCGACAGATATCCTGCCCGAACGTTAGAATAAAAAAAAATCCTAGAACCCGATTGCAGCACCACCTATCAGCTCCAACTGTGAATCTAACCCATCTAGTGGCCATCTCAAATAGACACAAACACTTTCATCAAAATCGATCCAGCCGATTAGGAGGAGTTCAATGACATACACCCATACAGAATAATTATATATATTATATATGTATGTATATAAAGATAAGCTGATGAAAACGCTTATCATTTTGACTCGATTGCGCAAAGAGCGTAATGTTTTGGATATTTAATCTTTTATCACATTATTAATATTCTTTACAAACTTAAGACTACACATGGATTAGATATATCAAAAAGAATTAATGAACCTAAAACTAAAAACCTTAGAAAAAATTATATAATAACTAAAATATTTAATTCTTTGTTCCCTTTTAAAGTCTGTTTGTTTGGCAACAGAGTGCCATTAGATTTAAATAATGGCTATACAAAATTATTTAAAAATTAAAAAGATGAAAAAATACGTTAAATCCTGTTACAGTTATCACATACATATACGTAACATATATGTAACGCATATTGTTCGGACATTTGTCCGCAAAAAGTCCAAATAATATACGTTCGACTGCTGGACATTGGCCTCGCACAAAGAAGGAACAGGCATTATTTGGTAACAACATAGGTAGGCGTTACTATATAATACATATTTTTCTCATACGGATAAAAACTGAGTACTATTATAGCCCGCCCCAAACTACGGAACATCGTAAATAACTCACGGAACATAATGCCGTTGATCCCAGCAGCCGCGTTGGGAATAGAAAGTACTGGCCAAGATTCAACTTCATAAGTATAATAATAGTATAATACGCGCTTCGTTTTCTAATAGATTTGAGTAAAGTAATAAGAGTATAACTTTAATTTATTTGGTTACAAAACTTTATTGACTTAAATCAGTACATACATATCTTAACGTTAATATTTACAAAATTAAAACGAAACATTATCTTAAATAGTAGACTTTCTCAAAGTTCCCGATTAGAAAGCTGTCATTGCTTAGGATGCCCCAGACTGGCAGCATTACCTATTTGAATAACCAAACTGGAAGAAGCTGCCAGCCCGACGATCTCCTGAGTACAATGCAGTTATCACATAAAATAGGACAATACCGAGTTGGACTCGCATACAGAGGGTCCAAAGTCAAATCAAATTATTTAAGTAAACCCAATTTCAAGGTATTTTTTAACGTCAGATATAATTTTTTTTAATATCACTTTACAAGGTTAGGTTATTTTAAATACAATAAAGCCCGTAACTATTGTAATATCTTCAATGAAATCGCTAATTTTGTAGAATGTTTTTCCAATCAGTGTGCATTTAATAACAAAGTTTAAATCTCTTTTCCGTGAATTGAATATTTTCTTGAGGAATTTTATTATAAAAACGGACACAGTTGCCCAAAAACGACCCACTCGACTTTTGTAATTACATTTAGGAATAACTAACTGATCATGACCTCGAATTTCCATACAATTAACGCCTTTCTTTGACTAACAAAAATCACAAGCGTATTTGGATTTTAGTTACGTGCAAGTAATCATTTAAGCTTATGAAAAAGACTTTATTACGAAATCACAGACAGACACTTCAATTTATTTACCGATGTGTATAGACCGACCTATAAATGCAGTAAAATTTTAGTTTTATTTTTTTATATTTCTATTATGACTTTTTAAAATATTGAAAACAAGAAGTTATCATACCAAATTTCAAGTTTTGTAAGTAACAAAATTTCTGAGAAAATCGTTTGTAACAGACGGTCAAACCGATAAACGCACAAGTCAAATTATTAGAATTCTGTTTTTCCTTTCAACGTTTTTATTTCATATTTATTTTGACATTTTTAATGAGGAAATCACAGTAAATTAAATTGTAAAATAATTTAGTAAGTAAGTATAAACTAATTACGTGTTCCACCAATTATACAAAAATTAATAATGTTATTATTATAGGTGACCATAATAAAAGTATAACATCTAATACGAAAAATCTTAATATGCCGTTTCTAAAGAAGCGACGCTATTGAAAAACACATTTATATAAATATAGTTTATTTAAATTACATGCGTATTAGCGACTGCAACTTTAAAAAGACAATTAGGAAAGTGTATAATAAGTTATTGTAGATTAATTTAAAAACTTTCAAGTTACGTAAAAGATAAGAAAATCAACGTCGTTTCAGCGCTCTTTGTAATTAAAGTAAAAAGAAAATTCGTGATTTTGTATTTTTTACATTAGTTTCCCCGAAAATAATATAATGATGAACTTTTAAAATCGTTGTTTTTCTCAAATTTTTCTTCTAACATTACCTAATTAGCTGCCTAAGAGCCCGAACAAACAGGGAAGGAACGTGTAATTAAAAAATGTAAAAAGAAAAAGTTTAAATGTCAACAAAGCGCGACAACAATGACAGATCGTTTACACAGATACAAAATGTCGGACGTCACTCTAGGCGTAATTAAAATGGGAAGTAGGGGAAAGCGAAAAATAAAGATGTTTGTTTTGTCAGGAGATAATTCGTTTGTAAACAGGAAAATTAAATTATTTTCCTCCGTAATTATTTTTTAACTTGTATTTAACTTCTATGTTACTCTCAGAAAGAAAAAAATATAAATTTATCTTCAAAGTCAAACCAATTAATTGCAGTAAACCCAATGAAATTACTGTTGAAGTTAAAAATTATTTGCTTAAAAAATAAAAGTTTTTGAAAGTCAAATCTACCATCGATCGATTTCCAAAAAAACCTGCACCGAAATAACCAACAAGAAACGTACGTACGTACGTAACGTACGTAACGTAAGGTATAATTTTTTAACGTGTTACTAATGTTTCCACAAAGCCATAATAGTTGGCCAAAAGTTATAAGGACTAAGCGATAGACCAGCAACACATCTATATATCTATTTTCATTTTACCATCTGTCAACCCAAATACTTATTGCTGAAAGTGGAATCATGAAAGTATTTTTTCCATCTTTGTGCTTTTGCCACTCTCAAAAAAGAAGTGGCATTAAGATATGTATTTGAGTGGTATGAAGATATGTAATTGACTTAAATGCAGAAGGTACTATTCTTATAAAATTTTATTTTTATTAGATTAATTTCTAGAGATCTATAGGACTCATTTCTTTCATTATAACTTTCCTATAAACTTTAAGTAGGTTATACGTACGTTATAACCTAACTTTTAAAACTAAAGTCCAGTTGTTTTAAAAAAAAAAAGGAGAAAGTAGCCATGTTCAAGTAGCTAATTTAGCCACTCTTTAAATCATAAATAAACCTTGCAAAATGTTAACGACTGCATAAAATCAAAATATGTGGCTTAATAAGATAAAGATAAGCAACTTTCTACCTCGCATAGTTTATATATACTTAAGTTGTTGCCCGCGACTTCGTTCACGTAGTCTTTTATTAAATAATTCAGAAAACTTCGCTGACGAACGCAGAACATCTCACCAAAGTTGCGTCACAATCGTATCGGTTTCGGAACGCATAGAGAACAAACATACAAAGAAACACTCATTTTTATTGACATACAATATTCATTTAGATTTAGATAACTCGTAGGTATAATATTCATGCATTAGGACGCATGCATAAGGAAACGCAGCAGCACAAAAAAGCGAAAGCAAAACACTAAAATTACGTATTTTCCCTATTATTAACATTGTAGGGCTTTGTAGCCAAAATAGTTAAAGCAAAACCATTGAATTTTTTAAGGTGACGCAGTGATAAACAATAATTAATTCTAAAATAGACATTCTGCACTATACAAACGTGCATGCGCTAGCTTACGAATAATACGAAAAAACAGTTATTTTCATTGATATTTAAAACTATAATTAACTTAATTCAACTGGCATTTTGAAGAGTGCATTTAGATTAATCTACATAGAAAATTTAGAAGAATAAATCGTTCCATTAGTCCGAAATATGTAAATCTCTGTTTTAAAAGAGGTTTCTTTGATATTTTTTTTGTTACAAAAGTTACCCAATCGTGTAACGCAACTAGCAAAATGAAGTAAATGAAATGAAGAATCAGGTTACCAAATATCACTTTCATACGGTTTGTAATCACTTAGAAAAATGGGAATCCCCGCCGTCAAAATTTTCAATTCGTCGCCTTATGTCAATGCATATTCGATACGTTCTTAGTTCGGTTTTTCTTTTTGTTTAATAGTTAAAAAAGAAAACGATTCTATTTGTCTGTTTGAGGCCAGATGATTGTTGTGTATTGTCTGCATATATTATTATTTATTATTATTAAATAAGTAATCACAACGGATTCACACTACTATATCTCTTTATTAACTCCCGGTATTAAAATAAACTACTATTATTTGAATTTTAATTTTAAGTTATTTATAATTGTCCCCCTACTCAAAAATTGGTAACAAATTAAACCAATCAGCAGACCGTATGTTTTAGTTTATAACTGTCACGGCAGATGTCGCTACCGAATCGATTGTCAACGTTTTAACGAAAGTTTATTAAAAA
Organism: Zeuzera pyrina; assembly: GCA_907165235.1. Taxonomy (NCBI): domain Eukaryota; kingdom Metazoa; phylum Arthropoda; class Insecta; order Lepidoptera; family Cossidae; genus Zeuzera; species Zeuzera pyrina. Next base: position 6,060,513 of record OU015639.1, read on the forward strand.
TAAAATATCATCTGACAATAGACTTGACTACCGACTTATCTAATTCCAACGACCTTATTAAATAGATTTAGCAATAATGAACAAATCTGAATGAATGAAAAATGTAAGAGTTATACGCTTCTAAACTAGCAGGAACAAAATATCAATATGTTCCGTCTCTGTCATTCCTAGCGCTGAGTAATGTCAATGCTAGTTTGTGACGCTAACTCCATAATGCCATCTCCTTCTAACTTATACTCACTTTGTCTCCATTGTTACAGTTTAAAATCCAATAACTATTATTTTCTCAATTAAAGTACCTTATTAAGCGATTGTATTCAAAGTTTTTAATTATTTTAATACATTGTATAAAATGTTACACTATTTTTAAGAGCAACCATAATATAATATACTAAGTAGGACTAGTATATTTTAAAATTAAGATATACAGAAAAATATTGAAATAAACTTCAATCAAAGCAAAATGGTAATAAACAAAACGTTGTAATTAACAGTATCTAGTTTATTGTATACACAGGCGCTATTTCCTCAAATGCTTCTAAAGAACAAAATGCCAACAAACAAACTGTCTACAAAATGTCAAGTATCCATGTTAACAAGACAGCAGACCCACCCTTAATTCACTGCCAAATAGACGCACTTTACCCCATTCTACCCCATTTCTCTCTCTTTATACTATGTTACTAGATAAAAGCCTCGTAGAAGCCCCGTAAAAAGGGGAAAACTAGTTCTAGTAAGTCTCTTGATTAGATGTTGGTAATGATGTTTTTCGGCCGGATTATGTGGATGAAGGGTAGGGCTTTGTTTTTATTTCGTTTGTTTGATTATATTGTGATTAGAGGTGTTAGAATTTCCTGGCATAAAATGTTTGATAAGATGCAGCTGTTTGTTTTAATTCTCTCGAAAATTTCTCATTGTGAATCGATTACCATGACAAAGCAATAAAAATGTTCATCGGCTCTTGTGCTTTGTTCACACTTAGAATACATTAATTTTGATAAAATAATACACAAAATAATTCGTTAGTTATTTACCTACTACAATTCGTTTTATGTTGAATATTTTAGCGAATAATTAAAATTAAAGATTAAAATTATTATTAAGATTTTTATTTTTTTATTAAAAATTTAACATACTCTTTGATTTTACGTTGTTTTTAATAAATTACACCACCACGTTTGTTTCTCACATTTACTCATAGCACCCCTAACTCATAGGTTTGTGCAAGGTGTGGACATAATATGCCAGATATGTTCTGTGTATACATTAATATCCACTATTATATTAATCGAGCAATATTTGTATTTATATATATATATTTAAATATATATATTTGATATTGCTTTCTCGAAAACGGCTCTAGCAATTTCCATTAAATTCACGATATAGGAGTTGAGGGGAGCAAGAAAGCGATCTAGCTAGGTCTCAATTCGGGGAAAAATCGTGATCTTCGTCTTTCACACACTTAAAACTTCTAAACTCTATACTTCCAAACTTTTTTAATTTTGGCTGAGTGTAGGTCTACTACGCCGCAATACGCGTGTTCGAATCCTGCAATGCGGTCAGACCTTTTTTGTTTTTTTTTAAATAATATGTCAAAATGTAGTTTCCATCAAGTACCTATTAAAAACACATATCACTTTAATAATGTACTTATAATAAAGAAATAAAATGAAAAATAGTGATAAAAGCATAGACTTGATAACTTCAGACAACCTGTCTCGTACTACTAAGTGAGGCAAATAAAATCAAATAAAATGTAGATGGTTGTGGGTGCTATTTTCTAACGAAATCGCGACCGATCAGCTTATCTGATAATAAATGAGAGTCGTATCGTATGTACAGGTGAGTAAGGTTATCTGATTTAGCTCACCGTTGCTGCTCGGACACGGCGTCTAGCTCTGGAGTTATTTATAAAGTCTATGGCTAAAAATTACGGAAAAAAATCTGTTATTTATTTTTCTGAACAGTGAATTGAATGTTAAATTTCATGGGCTTCTTTTAAGTATTATAAAGAATACTACGAGCAATATTTGTACGTACAATAATTAAACTTCTCTAACGATTTCGATGTTAACAATATAGGGATTTACAAGGGCGAGAAATCGTTCGAGTTAGGTCTCAATTCTAGAAAAAATCGTTTTTATTTGTTTTTACACACTTAAACCTTCTAAACTCTAAACTCTTCTGATTTCGCAACAACATATACTTTATCAATAGAACAGTAGAACAGAAATGCGCCGGTTCGAATGCTGCAATGTGACTTTTTTTGTATTTTTTTTATGAGACACCGAGTAAAGCTCGGTCGCCCAAGTACTACATATTTATTTGAGCAATTTCTCAAAAATATACAGTAGCGAGCTTACAAAATTATATATCGTATAATTACAGTAGTTCGTAATTATTCTGACATTTTTTATTATTTTATTTACTTGTTAACTAACTAAGTACATAACATAACATATCTTCACGCTGTATCCCCAACGGGGTAGTCAGAGAGGATGGAGCGCCAGGAGTCGCGGTCCTTACACACCTCTTTTGCTTCCTCAAAACTCATCATTCTCTTCACACATTTTCGCCTAGGTATGCGAGTGCTTTTGACATTTCCGTCTGCTAACACTCTGGCTATTTGATCTTCATAAGTCAGCCTTGGTCTTCCTTGGCTTCTTTTACCACTCACTTTCGCTCTGTAGATTTTCTTCGTCAGTCTTTCATCACACATTCTTTCCAAGCCCGAACCATTTAAGCATTCCTTTCTTCATTTTTACAATAACACTGTTATGCAACCCTGTCATACTAAGTACATCAAAACATTAAACGTTGAATACTGTTTAGCTTCATTTGAAAAATATATTTAGCCCGTACCGTGTCTATAATGTCAATTAACAAATGAACTACAAGTAACTATCCCACTATAGAACACGGCACGACCTCACAGACTAAGTTCCCGTAATGGTCAGTGGTTACTAACTAATCGATCTCGAGTATTATCCAGCCACAACGGTCTACAGCATAAGTGCCCACTTATAGAGTTGAATATGTTAATGAATTTTCAACAAGTTTAATCGTAATTTCATTTTATTATCAATTTATATATAGTATTTGTGGTGACGACAACATAAGAAACTCAATTTATTTAGGCTAAATCCAAAACAAATTCGACCGAATTGAGTAAAGTGATTACTTTTTGAAAGTACTATACGTTTTTATAGCACAAAACAAACTTCAATTTTTGCGGATATTCATGTCAAATATTGAATTCGTATATATATATATTTTTTTTTAAGCCATACTCCGTTCAAATTTATTGTAACTAGCATATCTTATACTGGATATTATATTATCTTGACTGGATCTTATGGGACAGAGGATAAGTGCGTCAAAATCAATAATAAACACCTTTCCTTGTCCGACTTTTACAACTTATTACATGGAAAGACAAGCAGTTGGTACATTTGCCAACCTTATATTTTTTGTATATCGCTACATAATGTTTGTATTATACTGCTTATGAGAATTATGTCAAAAAAATTGTCTAACATACCTCGAAAGCATAGCATCGTTCGCGTTCCCGAAATGATTCGCCGCGAGCGCCGCTTCTAAAACGTTTGTTTCCCTTTTCGGCTCAGTTCTATTTAGTATTGAGGTTATAGAAAAACTTGTATACGGCGCACTGCCCGTCGCCTTCTCTTCTTTATCTTTCTTTAACTCATAGAATGGACTCTTTTGGTCTTTTCTAGAAGGCGACAAAGTGATGTCTGGACTGCTCGCTCCGGAAACGACATTTACTTCGATGTCGCGGTCGTCTGCCGATGATACTGGCGAATCCATTGTGATTTTCACAGCATTTTATGGTAGCCTGGAAAATATATTGTGTTTTAAATTTTACATACATATGCACATAATGTCACGCCGTTTCTATTCAGGGTGAGCAGATAATCAGTTCACAACAAAATCTTATCTTGGTATTCGTGCTAAATCACTAATTATACGGCATTTGAATTGGCTTAATGTCTACCGTCATACAATAAAAATCGGATCAAAAGATCAATGGACGTGTTCTGGAGGATCCTAGGTTGCCTATCCAGTGGGTGACCGCTATTAACATTTCTCAATATCTGTGATAAAATAAAACACCGAAGTAGACTTGTAAAATTACTATTTAATTACCCATTCCTAACTCACATATTCATACGATACACATTTATTATCAGATAAGGCGATCGGCCGCCATTTCCTTAGGAAACACACCCACACATCTACATTTTATTTGATTTTATTAGCCTCACTTCATAGTATGGAACAGGCTGTCTGTAGTTTTAAAGTCTATGGATGCTACGTATGAACATAATATACACAGAGACAAGTGGATAACGACGTCAAATTGTTAACGCATCTGTTTTTTGTAAGTTCGATAAATACAAAACATTTACGAATTACTATGACATTTTTAAGAAATACGAAAAATCTGCAAATGGAATCACTAAAGCCAAAAAGGTATTTTTAATCTTAATAATAATATATATTAGCCAGCTTATTTATTATTCACGGCTGAGTATAATAGGGATACGAAAACCCTCGCAATATTAGAGCAAAGCCTAGGGGACATCCCTAAATAGGGCTAAGAACAATAATGCACTTAAAGATGGTGAATTATAAATACGTTAAACTTCTTAGCCGATCTTTTGAGAGGGGCGGGACTTCACGAATTTTTAACCTTCTGAGACAACGGGACCACATGTATATTAACATAACTTGGACTGGACAAACTCTTTTTTGGACTCTTATTACACCAAGTCATGCATTGACCACAGATAAAGTGAACTTTTAGACATAAATATTCGAGATAAATAAATGTTTTTGTGTATTCTATTTGATAAAATGTTTAATCGAGTATTTTCCTTTTGCGCACGTCTTTTTTTGAATTTATAGCTGCGGTACAAGTAATGACTTATTACCGTTGTAGTGGTATCTTACAACACGATATTTCGAACATCCTGACCACTCGTAGACCGCGAGATATCAAGTCGCCGGTTGCCTAGTTGACCACTAACGAGTAGACACCGAGCGGTGAGGCGGTCCTAGTCTGATATCGGAGTGATAAATGAGCACTTACCTTTAACCGTAAAAGTAAGCACTCATTTATCCATAACAGTAAGATGACCTTTGTTGCATAAGTATCACTACCAGTAGCAGCTTTTATTTCACTGATTATCCACAGAGGCGGCGCTACTGATTTGTTATTAGCACGTGACATTGTTACAAGCTTTGACAATAATTATCGCGTGCCTTTCAGCTGTTATATATTGGCTGCAGTTATGTACTAGGCTAGCAGAACCAGGTAGTAACAAGTTTTTGTCTCATTACTTATATAAGTTCCTTATAATAACCCAATAAGCCCTAAACCGTATTTTATAGCCTACGCAACAGATATACTGGTGGCTAGTTCTATATTTTTCCTCTCCCTACTAATTAATACTAACGACTAATTAATTATTTTTTAAATATTTTAATGAAATACATATACTAATATCTAACACACATGAGAAATTAACGGGATCAACTTTTACTATGGCATGATGTTACGGAGGAGTTGCATCCGTGGTCTCAAACACTGTCGCAGCAAGCTTCGCTTCGTGTTCCAAGCAGATCTTTTATCATTTACCTACGATATTTTGGAATTATTTTTTAGAATTTATTTCTCGTGTGTTAAATACATATTTTTAATGCAGCGCAAAAGTTTTATATGTAATAATATTTTCATATTTTCTAACAGTTTTTATCATTCTAAGTAAAGAAAATCAAATGTCGAGACCTAACATTTTCCAAAAATTAAGTGTATTTTTTTTATCTTAATAAATATGAATTCTTCATAAAAAACAAATTATTCCTTAGTAGTTGATGTCCGATAAGCAAATATTATGATATATATGAGTACTTATAAATGTATTACAGCAACAGGATTTTATTCAAAAGTTCGAAAATGCACATTCATGTAAATCATCACATTTAAAGAACACAATATGCACCGCTAGTGATATTATGCATCGATATCATCCTACAACATATGCCACCCGCCGGCAAAACAGCATAACTGCGAAAATAGCAATATTTCTGATAGAGCACACGTTTTCAGCGTGAATTATTGCTCGATTCACCGCCGGTTGAGTTTATCATAAATCGCGACATTACAAACTTCGCATTTTGTAGTCGTTAGTTATAAAACTGGAAAATAATTAATTTTATGCGGTGTCTAAATAAGAATTTTACTTAAAAATTTATCAAAAATTATTTTCTAATCTATTATAACATAATTAAATATTATACGATCTACGTAGTGTTTATGTTTTAAAACTATATAAAAGTAGAACTATAAACCATAATTATTTCTTCTTGACCACTTATATGGATAAAAATCGTGTAAATAATATATGTACCAAGATAACTCTTGCCAAGGAAAAATTGCGAGATTAATTAATGACGAATTACAAAGTCTTTGACAGGAAGAAATTACTAAGATACCGAACTAGTTATCTATTTGTTTACTGCTCCAATGTCGTAGAAATGGAAAACGGTAGCTGTCAGTCTGTCTGTCTAGACTCTAGACAGACAGACTGCTACAGAGGTTGCAGTCATTTTTCTCGAAAAATAGGTTTCGATAAGTAGAAAATATCAACAGTTGAGTTTTAACCTTAGGAGTTAGTTTTGATGTTTAAACAAAAATTTGAAAAAAATCTGGACTTATCGTATGAGTGTCTTTGTACTTTTGTATACACAACAGACAACAATCTCATTAAAACTGAAAGATATTAATACTTAAAAACTAATTTACATAAACTCTGTAATGCTAAGGTACACAGTTGCTTGCCGGCTATTCAACATTGTTTATTATTGACCTTGTACCATGAGTTGCGAAATATTAAAGCGACACTATCACATCAATAAACGGACATAATTCCCACCACGATAACGTGTTACAAAGTAGTTAATATAACAGTTTTGCAATTCAGCCGCTAACCGACACGAGGTGCCGCGCCCGGTAATAAAACATTTTATACTTATGCAAGTATGCCACAGAGCATCCGACAAACTACACCGCGACATGGAACTATGAAAAATTAGAAGGGAATTTTATGGCTTAAAACGAAATTCATGACTATCCTGTCGTTTGTCATGACCTTTGATTGAAGTTTTGTTTTCCCATACTTACAAATGAACAAAGAACCTCCTCTTTTTTTCTTTAAGTCGGTTAACAGATGTTTAAAGTGATGAACGATTGACAAATAAAATCTACTGAACGAAAGTGAGTGAAAGCAGAAGCCATGGAAGACTTATGAAGATCAAATAACTACAGTATTAGACAGACAGAAATCAAAGGACATATCCTTTGATTAGACAGCGCATTGCCACAAGTTTCGTTTTCACAAAACAAATTTTAAATTCTATGTTGTATACATTCAGGTATTCGCTACTCGCGGAGTTCCATTTAATATGGTGAGGTTATATTTCTTTAAGCTACCTTCCAATCAAAAATTTTAACTTAGGAAATTTTAGACATCAAGTTTGGTCAGGGAACATCCATTGTATAGACAATTACATTCGTGAATATCATTTAAAACTCAAATATATTGTGTCCATCGAACTTTTGGTTTTAATTTCCGCAAGTCACAAAATTTGTGTTTCAGATTAGTTTTAATAGAAAATCTACACATACACTGACATAGATTTGGTTTTGGTCATCGCTCTGCATAGTGGGAACTGGGAAACTTTAGAATGAAATATATTCTCATCTATTCTTAATATATTCTTATAAAAATAATAATAATAATATATACCTTATAATAAAAATAAAGAATATTAGGTATTATACATAAATGCTCATTTATACCATACAACATATAATGGCTGCTATTTCAATCACATAACAAACGATAAAACCGGAGCCTAAAGAAGGAAACGCTGTGTTATGAGCACCAGTCATCTTCTACTATAAATGTAATCTTATATTAGGTTAATTGTCAGCTACAATCATAACAAAAGCACATCACAACATTAAATCCGAAATATGTACGGGGTATAAAGGTGCATCCACATAGTATGTGTCTGTAGAAGACTGCGTATGTTGCATTCTGACCTGCTAAATTGAATTTTAAAGGTGGTGGAGCCATGCTGCATTGCAGCACGAATAGGGCCGGGTCGCCCGGTGAAATACCCTCTCACAGAATATCGGCGTGAAATAACAGCATCTATTGCTGTTATGTTTCGTTCGGTGAGTGAGAGTGCCGGTGGCTCATCACCCCCTCCCCCTTCATTCCCTCCTTTCCCTATTTCCCTAAAGGCTAGCAACGCGCTCGTGATTCTCTGGAGGTTACGTGTGTCCATGGGTGGCGGTTGGTTACTCTCCATCAGGTGACCCACTTGCTCGTTTGCCCCCCTCTTTTATAAAAAAAAAATATACATATATACTAATAAAAATAAAAATATTACCTACACTTAGTACTATTGCCTGCACCATTTCTCTAAAATAATTATTAATTTAATTTGATTATCCAATTATTCAGATTACGTAATCATTTAGCATGTATCATGATACATATATACTTATAGGAAAATTATAAAGTAATTTTTTGAGCCTCAAAACTATTAACTTTTCAAATAAATTTTTCTATGAACTACGTATTTGCAAAGCTTTCTTTAATTAATCTTAATAATTTTTAAGACGTCAATAACTATCAAATTTAATTATATAGGTATGTATTATAAAGTCATTTTTATTGTACTCGAGCTTTGATTAGTAAAGCGTAGTTATTTTGTACTTTTCTGATTTTTTTTGAAGGCGGTTCAATTTTTTTATATTTTTTTTATTTCTTCCTTTTAAGTGACTTTGGCCTAAATAAATATCTAGTGCAGGTCTACAGTGCAACGACATACAAGAGAATGATCAATACAAATAAAGGTATAAGTAGTTCGCGTTATTTGGTGGTATTTGATGTTATTTGTTGTTTCTTCGAAGTCCAAGCTCTAATACCGGTGAAATTTAAATGATATACTCTTTCTAATAAAAAAAAGATTTTTGAATTCGGTTCACAATTGACGAAGTTATCGGTGAACATACATGAAAAAAAAACATACAGACGAACATAGAACCTCCTCCTTTGTTTGAAGTCGGCTAAAAAATGTTTAAAAGGATCGGGCGCATAGATAGCATGAGCGAGGAACGATTGGCGAAGAAAATCTACAGAGCGAAAGTGAGTGAATGCAGAAGCCATGGAATACCAAGCTGACTTATAAATATTGAATAGCCACAGTATTAAACAGACAGAAATGTCTAAAGTATCGCAGTAGGCGGAGGAGAATAATAAGATTTAAAGAGGCAAAAGAAGTAAGTATCACGATGCTTGGTATTTATTTATTATTGTGTATACCTCGGTACACTTTTATTAAGAATTATACACATCGTGACGCTGTATCCCTGATGGGGTAGTCACTTCACATTAAAAGACATCTCGTTATAAAGGCGTAACCATTAAAAAAGCTAATCAAAGATCCTGGGATGTTAAGAAAGTTCAAATAATAAATACCTACAACCAAATACAGTCGCCTTCTGGACATTGTTAGTTCTTATTTAATACGATGAAATGTGCTTTTAATTTTCATAAGCAATTTGTGCACATATGTATAATTGTGGTTATCAACAGCAAAGTCCCTAAGCAGTAATAACTTCCATTTCATTTTATAGGTAGGACATTATCGAATTAAATTGCAAACAACAGACACTTTTTGCAATGACAAACCTAATTTTACTCATGTTTTTACTTTCATGAGGAGGTTCATTTACAGTTGATGTAGACAGTTAAAGGTTTTATTTTTTATCTTTAAAAGAATAATTACGAAGTCTGCATGGCAAAAGTGTAGTAGCAGAAACCAAGGAAGACCAAGGTTGAATTCTAAAGATCAAATATCTTGATAGCCTTAACTGACAGAAACATCAAAAGCACTCTCATATCTCGGCAAAAATATGTGAGGAAAATGATGACATTTGAGGAGGCAAAAGAAGAATGTAAGGACTACGATGCTTGGCGTTCAGACCTCTCTGTTTATTTTCACTTTATCACCTGCTCGGGAAGATATGCAGCTGGCAGTTGACAATTGACATATTCCTTGGTGTTCTTTATCTTCCAGACCAGCCTAAACATTACAAAACTGCATTTTTTACAATTTACCTGTTTTTCTAAATTCCATAATTAGTCGAAATTCTCATATAGTATTGAATTACTTACAAAATTGTTTTGGAAACCGAATATCAAAGATCAAAATCACACACCGGGTGTTTGTGACTCGATGATCCATGATAGATGTGTAATTGATACTTTATGTTATCGATTAACTTTTTTAATCACCCCGCGACCTACTCTACTTAAAAAAACTAAAATAACTTAAAGCGCTCAAAGCGCAAAAGCAAAGCAAAGTTAAAAATCTTGGTCAAAATATTTTTAAAACCGTTTCGTTACCGGCAACATATTATATTTCAATATGTGTTTAAATTAATTGTCTCACTACATGGAATAGATAAATAATATTAGGAATTTGTGCGAACTAAAAGACGGAACAACAGTATCTCATAAACTTTTGTGTACTTCTTTATTCTATACATGCTGATCCAGAAAGAAAACCTTACAATATGCCAACTTGGTAATAGATTAGGGTTGCCAGATAAATTTTCCTAAGCGATATTATTCCACGATGTAATGTAGATAAATAATGCTCGTATCAGAGCTGGAATACATAAATAACATTGGTGCTGGTTAGCTGACTGAGCCTGATCTCTGGCTTAGTTGAGAGGAGAAACATGTGTCGATTTTTTTTAGTTTGTGCAGAATATAGATATAAATTATAAGAATTCATCAAGTAACATCGGAGCATTTCCTATTTAGGGTGGACAGAACATCGAGGCACAACAAAATCAGACCTTTACACCTCTTTTCGTATAAATATTTGAATTTAAGGGATGGCAAAACGGAGACAGATTTCTAACCCATCGTCTACACAAGTTCTTGGTCTTCAAATGGTCTTCTATTTTTGTTTTTTTTCCTATACTTTTTTTTTATTTTAATATCTTTGGCGGTAAAATGAACAGCTGGCACATTATATATCTTTCTTTCTTACCCAGACTTAAAATAATATAGACTTATTTCATTCACATTCTAATCTAGAATTATACCACCGAAAGCGTAACCGCATTGCCCCAAATTAACTATGGCCTAGTAATAAGATTGGCCGGCAGATGGTCACTTGTAGATAAAATCTTAGTCGGCGCAGTAAACTTTACAGCGGTGTAAAACAGAACTAACCCTTTGCATGTTAATATAGAGGAGGTTTATTGAGCCGCCTATCACACAGTAACATTTATCTTTGGAACAAGAGTTCATTGCAACAAAATGTGTTTAAAAAAAATTTTAGATCGTTGGTAATTTATTCTAGATACGACAAAACAATTTATTGTGCTTATCGACTTAAAAAATAAGGTTCTCAGTTCATCTATTTCTTTTATGAAAAATACAATATTCAATACATTACAAACTTGTAGGCTAGCATTAGTTAAATTAATTTAAAATAAGTAAAATTAAAACTGAACTACTTTAGTAACAAATGTATTTTATATTTAAATATGTTATCTTCTTTAAAGTTAAGGTATTTCAGATAAAAATTAGGAAAGGCGTGACATCTGTCACTACACATACTTCATAATTTTTCTTCGACTTTTAATTAAATTTTATTTTTAAATACGTATCATAACTTTTATTCAATATCGAATCAATCATTTTAATCCTTACCAAAGACTACTATTATCCGCAGGAATACACATTTTCAATGCCAGTAATGTTTGCTGTCCAAAAATATTATTTTAAACTAAGTAATGATTTGCTGATAATACGAACAACAAGTGAAGCAACATGGTATAGTCACTAGTCACCTATTGTATGAATGGTCCAGTACTCCAGTATTATCTTCATCGAATGTCTTAGTATTATAGAGGTGTCGATAAGTTTTTATTCCTGCGAATATATAAATAACACTGCTATTACATAATCGAAGCGTCTACAAGATCCTGGCCTCGTTTGTGAGAAGAAACGAAATGAGTACATTCAATTAATTTATTGATATTCAAATATTTAAAACAATACTTAATAATATTATCAAAACACTATTTTCAATATTATTATCACGACATTACGTAACATCAAAAATACGAAAAGTTTAAATAATATAATTTTCAGAATTTAATTCCATTGACTTGTTGCGATATTTTTTACAATATAAGTGCCTTTACAATATAAGGCAAGAAGCTTATGCCTTCCCTATATATAAGACGTTATAGGTATATACGTTTCATGTAATTAACTCTTTAATTACAATTATATTCTAATAATATAAGTACATAAAATATATTAAAATGAAAAAGTAATTCTCGAAGCTCTCGAGAAACTTACTTCACCCGTGAATAGGTACGGTTGAATAAATAACTTAAGAGTCCTTAAATTTTTAATTTATGCTTACAAAACGTGTTCGGTGTGAAAGGAAGTCCAATGACCGTTCGGAAATGATGAAGCGCATCTCAGCCGTAAAGGGTTATTAGAATTTGACTTTGTAATGTCATTTTACTAGTTTAACGTGCAAGTGTTAAAAGTTCATTAAGTAATTAAAAACTTAGTATTTGTATCCACAGTGTTATCTATAAGGCTAAAATTTTATGGTTCTTTTATAACTAACTGCCTATAATTTTAATTTAACGGTTTATTGTAAACCATTTTTTGTTCAAGACTTTAGATAACAAAATTTTAACATTGTAGTAAAAAAAACTGTAATCGAAACTAAATAAGCGAGAGTGCAAGTAACCGGGATTTTTGTCACTTTTGGAGACTTTTGCTTAGCCATTTTCTCACTTACAAAGATGTAGTATCGGCTTTTTTTAAATTTATACAAATGATTATTGCACTTGTATCCATTCATTATTTTTTTTCTCTTGGTGCAAGCAATTTTCCTTCATAAACTTTGTCACCAGGAAAGCCTACTGGCCAGTTTGACAGCTAAGAATCCTAATTGTCGGGTTATACTAATACGATCTATTATACTACTATTATTTTTCAAATTTATTTTATTTTTAAATTTAAGTTTAAATTACACAAATTATTGAAATGAATATTCTTGACATTCTAATGAATAATAAAGAGTTAATTGTTCCAATTTACAAGATCTCCGAAAAGTAACACTCGGGGGAGTGTTTAAAAAAAACCTAATTGTCGTCTAAATAAAGAAATACCCTTAGTAACAACATCATTACACGTCGAATATACGAGTGCAATTAAATTTGGATCCTAAATACGATGTTGCGTGCCGGTCCCGATGCAAGCGTCAGTCGAAGATGGTAATTTTTAGTAAATCTAGCCAATCTATGAATCATCCAACAAGTAGATAGGTAATCTAAGTCATTATAGGTTTACGCCTTTTGCAGTCGAAACTTTGGGTCTCTGATATTTCTGAAACTGGTCGAAGCTTCGGGAGACCGCCGGGCTGGCAGCTTCTTCAGCCAACGAATCAGTTTGACTAGTCAAAGAGCTAATATTGTCAGTCTGCTGGCACCCTGAGCAATGACAGCTTTCTAAGCGGCAATTTCGAGGAAGTCTATTATTTAAGATAATGTTTAGTTTTAAGTTTGTAAATATTAACGTTAGGATACGTATGTACTTTTTTGTTATAGGCATATGTATAATAATGTTATGATAACAATGCGTAAGTTTTGTAATTTAAACTAATATTATAAAAAAGTATAGTTTGTAAGTTTGGATATTAGATAATCTCCGAAACAACTAAACCGATTTCAAAAATTCTTTCAACAATATTTAGAATGGATTTTCAGACTTAAGCTAGACTGTATATTATCCGGTTTTCTATGCGGACAAACAGCTAGTTTTAACTAAAATAAAAGCATTGCTTTTTTCCGGAAACCCTATTTGATTAATTTTGATTTAAAGGAAGCATTTTTAAAGTACATGGATAATGACGTTTCAATGTCTAATGCGATCTATGTGGATAACTAAATGTGATTTTTTTTGTACTACGCAAAAGACACTATGAACAATCCATGGGGTGATATATTAAAACCATGGTCATTCGTAACATCAAAGCTATAAAAGCAATTCATATTGCAAATAGGCTGACAACCCTGAGAACTATCATTTGCCTCTTGTGTCAAAAACTCTACCTTGCACAACAACACAAGTTTTACTGTTGGTAGCAGTATTAGTAAGTAAAGTCAATATCAATTAATTTTATTCAAGTAAACACAATTGCAAAGTATTTTTGAACATCAAATCTACAATCGTTCGATTCGAAAACAAAACCCACACACTGAGAAGAACCGACAAGAATTCCGTCAGGTTGTAAGATGTTGGTAGTAATGCAGATGAACACCGTACATGGTTCTGCTGACTGCAAGTGGTGAATAAAAAAACTAGATACCTAACGCGTCTACCAGTTGAGTTACTTCTTGGCTGCCATATAGGAAATTTTGACGCCAGGGATCTCAAATTTTCTAAGTGACTACAAAACGTATGACAGTGATATCTGGTATCCTGATTCTTCATTTCATTGGCTTCATTTTGACAGTACCAATACACGGTTGGTTAACTTTTGTAACACAAAAAAAAAATTAAAGAAAGCTCGTTTAAAACAGAAATTTACATTTTTCCGAACAACTGCACCGATTTATATTTTTAAATTTGCTGTAAACAATTTAATACTTTAAACATATTCCTCAAAATGACATTGGTTTCTTTAAAATTAATTATAGATTTTAAAATAAACGAGAACAACCGTTTTTTCGTTTTTTTCGTAAGCTAGGGCGCGCACGTTTGCATAGAACAGAAGGTCTATTTTAGATTAATTATTGTTTATCAATGCGTCGCCTTAAGCGTCCCCGTATTTTGAAAGACATGTGGAGCCGTTGTTGGATCGTTTGACACGACATATTAAAAATATGATATGTTAAAAACCGCCATTTAATAATCACACATTATACTTTGAAAATATCTCATGATAATCCCCTGACTATTTAATAAATGCAGTTTAAAACGGATCAAAAAATAACTTCGTATTTCATTTCTAAAAAAAAAAGCTGGAAGCTAATATTTTCTATACAAATACCTAATTTTTTATCGAATGATAAAAGCACTCGGTGGAAAACGCGAGACACTTGTTTTACGTGGTATGATTAAATTAAATATTCTGTGGGATTAATTAACTAATGCTTCAAAATATACGTTATCTTTTTGAGTGACAGGACAGGACAAAAGCCAAAGGCCAGAGTATGATGGATATGTTACATAAGTGTATGTAATTTTTTCACACATATTTTACTTTATGTTTTTATGATTCCTTGAACCGTACTATAACTCCAATATAACTGTCACTCGCAGGTCTACTGGTATTCCTTTTCGATAAAAACAAGCTTATTAGGCTAAGCTTTCTTTATTAATCTTACCTTTAAGTGAATTTATATTTTTCTATATTGTTGTATAATAAATGTACAAAAGTTAAATTTCAAAGAAAAATTTTAGATTAGAAAAAGTTTTAAATTTCAAATCAACATTAAACCAAAAAACTTAAAATGCTACGAAGTGAAAAACGTAAAGAAATAATACGTACATACATACACACATATATACACAAATACATACGTACAAATCTCTTTAGGGATATGATGTATCTCTACCCTAGTTTGGACATAATTATAACTGAAAATTGAATCAATTAATTAAAATTATTAATTAAAACAAGAAAATCGTCACAAACGTAATATATTTTTTATTTCTTATAACCATTGACCTACCGTGTCACATACGGTAACATAATTTGGAAAAATATTGTTTGATAGTTTCTTCTTATTAGTTTTATTTACACATAATTCAAAATGTTACACAATAACCTCCAAAGTAAAGAGAAGCTCTAGTCTTTCACTAAGCGTCAATCATCAAGAAGTAAAAATGAATTAAATAAAAACATCTAATTGGA
Organism: Zeuzera pyrina; assembly: GCA_907165235.1. Lineage (NCBI taxonomy): Eukaryota > Metazoa > Arthropoda > Insecta > Lepidoptera > Cossidae > Zeuzera > Zeuzera pyrina. Next base: position 6,076,584 of record OU015639.1, read on the forward strand.
TGAATACATAAACACTTGATTCCAATATGAAAAGCGTTTCAACAAATTATCGAGAATTATCGAAAATTTGACTTATGTTGTTATTACCACAGATTAATTAGTTACTACTTATTACTATGATTATAGTTGCAGAAAATATAAGCAAAAAAAAATAAGTGTGTCATATCTAATACTACATACCTTTAATTAAAATGGTTTTTCATTCCGTCGAAAAAATATCACAGCCACAAAATAAACATGTTTTCATTGACACCGCACAATCCAAACTTTCTACCAAATAAATGCGTGTCCAAAACACAAATTGAAACAACAACTTAAGAGTTACTTTTTTAAATTTATTGTAGGGACTTCACAATACTACTGTTCTTCCAGCTACGTTTCAGTTTAAAAATTCTGAAATACGTACATACGATAAATATAAACTACATACGAATATTCACGTTTAAACGCAACCGAATGCGTTTAGAGACTGACAACTACCCTTAGCATTAGGGGCGTCGCATCCTGAAGAACCACCCCTCGTAACAGCAGCCAACCATATCTTATATTCCCATCTCTCTTCTACATAAATACCAAAATACATCTGTCATTCGTTTAGAGAAAAATGATCTTTATTCCAATGGAGGAAATGTACTCAGTAATTTTCATTTCTGTTGGTTTCCTAGGGGTAAATAATCGATAGTCACACTACCCGCAATAGCCTAAAGTCTAACGCAATTAAGGCTCGGTGCTTTACTCGCTGAAATCGTCGAAACTAATATTTGCGGACGTAAAGGGTTTGTTTAATTTCGCGTACAGCTATGTAACTTTTTAAAACTATTCCATAATTATAACTATTCTTTTAACAATTACATTCGTTTAACGCAAGTATTATAAACACTCTATGACAACTTGTCCCAATTAAATAACAATTAGACAAATAATATTTTATGGTTTCATACTAGTCAGGGAGCAAGCAAAAGCAAAATACAGCATAATATAATATTAAAAAAAAATGCTATTTAAATTTCGTGTCGATTCCTGTCGGTTTTTCCCGAAATTGTGATAGATTTGACGTTTAAAAATCGGTTCATTGCTGGTTTTTATTCTGTTATCAGCATTAAAATAGATTTTGCTATTGATTTACAATTTCCTTTCCATGTGACATTGATTGATATAAATAAGTAACATAGTAGTATTGTACGAGTAGTATTAAATAATAGAATATAGATTAAATTATTTGCCGATAATTGTGATACAATCAGCAATATTAATAAATACATAGTTTTGGGGTCGGTATTCGTGGTCGGTATAGAACTACAGACTAAGATAAGAAATGAAAGAATTAGTGATAAGACAATAAAGAATTAATTCTAAGACAAGATTAATTCTCAGAAATGTGATCTCTCAGAAATACGTGCGGTGTCAGCCTTGCGGACAGGATAAGCGATGAAGAGATACGCAGTATGGCAGGGTTGCACGACAGTGTTATTGTAAAAATGAAGAAAGGAGTGCTTAGATGGTTCGGGCACATAGAAATAATGAGTGATGAAAGACTGACGAAGGAAATCTACAGAGCGAAAGCGAGTAGTAAAACAAGTCTCCGAAAGACCAAGGCTGACTTACGAAGACCAAATAGCCAATGTTTGCTGACGGATTTGTCAAAAACACTCGCATAGCTAGGCGAAGGTGTGTGAGGAGAATGATGAGATTCGAGGAAGCAAACGAATTATGTAAGGACCGTGAAGCTTGGTACTCCGTCCTCTCTAACTACTCCGTTAGGGATGCAGCGTGAAGATATATATGTATGTACAAGATTAATTAATATTATACTAGTTACAGATTAATTACTAGGAATTTGGTACTCTTAGGGTGGCTTGTACCAAATATTTAAGTTCGATTTAAGGAACTGACATCTCGCTTGCACCAACTACTAAATTATATGTCGAAATTAAAAGTGATATATAATATTCACACATATATGGGTATACACATTATTATCCATTTGTGAATATAAGGATATCAAATTTGAATTTCGAATAGACCATGACAGTTTCCCGCGTTCTCATTTTCCCGCGCAGTTCATTCAAATCGGCCAGGGGATTGACGAACGATGGGCTAACAAAGTCCGTAGTCTAAATATGATACTTATTGCTCGTAGCAGAGCCAATTTGGAATTTTCGTTGCACCTTGATGTTCTGTCTACTCTGAACGAAAATGGCGCGATGTTACATTATCAAAATGACATTATCTCGATATAAAAGACTTTAAAAGATTTAAAATATCTCGCTAAGTTATTAAACCAGTGTAAAGATAATAATAATATATTTAATAATATATTTATTTACGCCATATACATAGTTATAACAATACAAGTAAAATTACAATTTGTTATTACATGGCTGTTATTAAAGTCGCTTGTAACAATCGATATTACTGGTGCTTAAACTAGGAAGCCCTGTATTTTAAGCATCAGTCATCTCCCTCTTTCAGTACAATTTTAGCCATAATAATATTATATTAGTTGATTAACAATAAAAATTAAAAATATTGCAACATCAATCTGGAAATGCATACGGTGTATGTAACTATATAATAATCAGCACTTATATGTGACTGTGGAATTGTGCACGTGTTTTGGAATATGTGGGAATGTGATAGTGTGTGAGTGTGGTGGTGTATGTGTGTATGGTGTGAGTGTGATGGTGTGTGTGCGTGTATGGTGTGAGTGTGATGATGTGTGTGAGTGTATTGTGCAATTGTTGTGTATTGAAAAAGTTAAACAATAAAATAAAGTACATGCATATCTTGTCCTGCTAGATTAAATTAAAAGGAGAAAGAAATAAGAAAAAGTAATATTGGTGAAAGTAATATAATAGTTAAGGATAAAGATAAATAAAATAAATAAACCATAATATTACCTATACTTGACCCATTGTCTAGGCTCTCTTCTAATACTTGTGCCATGCCTTTCATGTAATTTTATTAAGCAGTTGTTCTGTTTGTATATGATTCAATGTAGATAACCAACCTTTAACCTTCTCCTTTGCTTTGCTTGTTGTAAGTGATCTGATATCAATTATTCTATTAATTTTATTGTAAAGGAATGGACCCATAACTGAAAACGCTTTTGCGGCAAAGGAGGTGTTGTGAAATGGTGTAAAATAGATTTTGTCATATCTACGTTTATCTAATGATCCAGAGTCATGAATTGGTACTTTATGTTGTTTGAGGATGCATTTCATTATGTAAAGCTGTCTAACGGTGAGGACATTAAAAAACGAATATAATTCGTTTGTGGGAAATCTTAGAGGTTTTGAAGTAAGCACTTTCAACGCTGCCCTTTGGGCTCTTTCTAATTTCAGTAGATTCGTTGTACACGAACCACCCCATATCGATATACAGTATTCAATTATTGGTTGATAGAGTGCAAAGTAAATTCTTCTGAGGAGTCCAAGATCACTGATGTGACGAATTTTTTTAAACATTGTTATAAGTCTTCGGAAGCGAGGTAATAACGCTTGTATTTGTTGTTTCCATGACAAATTGCAATCAAGTAATATACCCAGATATTTTATGCAGTCTACTCTTTGTATAAAGGGACATTGACAATGCGAACCACACTGAGTGATAGGTAGTTTATGTACTTGGAGTTTTAAAGACTTAGGTTGTAGTGTTTTTGTTATAGAAAATGACATAAATTTAGTTTTTTCATAATTAAGGGTTAAAGAATTATGTTTTAGCCATTGCGAGACTGTATTTAGACCCTTTTGTGCCAAACGCTTTGCTTCCTCCCAGTCATCAGCATAAAATAGTAAAGCTGTATCATCTGCGAAAGCTACGATATGTCCGTTTGTTAACTTCATATTACACAAAGAATTGATGTAAATCTTGAATAAGGTAGGTGCAAGGACACTTCCCTGTGGAATACCATAGGTAACTTTAGCATCAACACTAACATGGTCACCTACTTTTGTTCGCTGCGCACGATTTGTAAGATAACTCCTGAAAAGTTCCAGTGTCCTCTAATACCCATAACCTCCATGTTTTTTAATAATGTTTCGATATGGACAGTATCAAAGGCCTTGGCCAAGTCTAGAAATATACCAATGCACTAAAGATCATTGTATACTTGCTATTTAAAAATATTAAGCCTGAAAACTTATTTAATTTACTAAAAATGCTGTACGTAAATGTTTCACACGACAAAAATATACTTCTATCTTTTCTATATTTTCTGTAAATATATTGTATAATATAAGTATTAAACTCAGTAAATTAAAAAAGACCGCCTATGATACTTAAGTACGTATATACTTAATAACATAAGAAACCTCGATCAACAATAGCTCAATAGAGGAGATCGCAGACCAATATTGTCTTATACTATGCCACTCGGACAGTATATAGGTAGATTGGTGAAAGCAGGTATAGCGGAATGAGAGGCTTTTGATAGAGAGAGGATAGAAGGTGGAAACAATTATAGATCCGATGTCGGAATGTGAAGAAAACTGGGACAGAACCACGAAGATAATTAGAAAGATCATGACAAGAAAGGAAAGTAGCCATTACATAGATATTTAAATATACTTCCTTAAAGAAGTCCTTGAAAAAGAAATCTCGGATACAGGATATCTTTTTTCTTAGACTTATTAGATTATCTCTGATTCTTCCCGCATGAAGCTTCCCTATAGTTCTTTATATTTCTTCAGCCCTCAAATGACGTCGTTCCATAACATAAACTATACTTCATACATACATAAATACATACATATCTTCACGCTGTATCTCCAACGGGGTAGTCAGAGAGGACGGAGCGCCAAGCGTCGCGGTCCTTACACACCTCTTTCGCTTCCTCAAATCTCATCATTCTCCTCACACATACTTCAGAAGCTGATAATCTCGAAAACTATATTTAATTTGCCATTGAAGTGACAACATTTTCTTAAAACGAAGATTTTTGTGAGCAAAAGCAAAAACCACTTTAAATTCAAAGAATGAATTTGCTTTTAAATTAAGAAAAACGTAGCGTTTTCTTTCCTTAATACAGCCAGTATGTTTTTTGGAACAATAAAGCTGTCTATAATATATCAATACGTGAAGCGAAAACTTTGGTTCTCTTTTTAAGAAAAGTGTCGGACGGAGGAGTGGGGAATTTGGTACTCTTAAGGTGGCTTGCACCAAATATTTGTTCGATTTAAGGAACTGACATCTCGCTTGCACCAACTACTAAATAGTTAGTGCAAGCGAAATGTCAGTTCTTTGAATCTAGTTTAAATAGTTGGTGCAACCACCTTAATTTAAATAAATCTATCATTTTTTACGTTCATTCTGCCAATGTCAAAAAGACTGTAAATTTCAAACTCATAATAGTTTGTGATCACATATACGTAACCTCCTTGGATCAAACAGGCGCACAGAGTAGAGATTGTCGCCAAAGAGTTTATATTATAAGTTTATATTTACGGTCGAATTTTGACCACAGGGCGATCTCTAGTATAAGGAAAAAAATAATACTTATAACATTTTCGACGTGTGTATTTTTAGTTATGGAGTAACCTTTAATTGTACAACATTATATTTTTTAATAATAATAAAATCAGACTAAATAAAATAAATAAAGCAATTACGTCGATATTTTTACCAATTTCGGAATGCCTTTAAATATGCCCGTACAAGAAGGGGCAAATTGGATACTCAAACTAACTCAAACTCGACTTGACTATTCCCCCTAATCCCCAGAACTATTACTGAAACTGGAATTTTCAAATTTAAAAATTACCTAAAGCAAAAATATACTGAATGATTTAGATTACACAGATTTTAGAAATTAATTTTTAAAATTTGGCATTATTCAAACATGTCAACATTTTAAACACCAACATCTATTTAACATTAAAACAATTTATGAAATCTATTCCGAGTCCATTCGACCGTTCCATCCAACTGATTTGTTTAATTTTTTTTAATGAAAGGTATTGCTGCACAGATTTGTCGTCAAGCATTGGAAATCACCTAACTTTCATCCTTCTCAAGTTACACTCAAACGCGATTTCCTTCTGTACATTTCTCATGTTTTCATAGCTTTCTATCTCTATATCTCCTGTTCTAATTGAAGTACGTGGTTCGTTTTGATCTCGCTGAAACGAGCTCTTTCATTTGAGCTTATGCCCTTCAATTGGTCAAATTTAAGGGAAGTTAGGTGTGAACATTCAACTTGACTTTCAGTTTTTGTATTCAACTCATAATATATGAGCGTTATTTCCGAATTACTACTCTGTCAAGAAAGTATCGGGAAAAGACCAATAATACATGAAATGTTAGTTATTCATCCAAATTTATTTTATCACCTTCAAAGTATGCTCCTTCAGAAACGATACACTTACGCCAACGAATAATCCAATTATCAAAACATTTTTTAAACGCTTTTTCCGGAATTGAGTTCAGTGCTAGCCGCTAATTCTCCTTTATGTCTTCTACCGAATGAAAACGGGTGTCACGAAGTGGTAATTTGAGTTTAGGAAAAAGAAAGAAGTCGGCTGGAGCCATATCTGGTGAATAAGGTGGTTACTCGATGGTATTTGTTGAGTTTTTGGTCAAAAATTCGTTCACAATGATGGCCTTGTGCGAAAGCGCATTATCGTGGTGCAAAATCTAAGAATTTTCTTTCCACAAATCTGGCCTTTTTCGTCGAATGTGCTCTCTTAAACGCCGCATAACGCCCGAATAATGTTCTTTATTTACCGTTTGACCTTCTGGCAAGAATTCCGAGTACACAACACCGCAATAGTTAAAGAAAACAGTCAACATGACTTGACTTTTGATCGACTTTGGCGTGGTTTTTTCGGTTTCGGTTCAGTGGGAAGGCGCCACTCCGAAGCTTGTTGACGAGTTTGCATGTCAAACTCGTAAACCCACGTCTCATCACCAGTAACAATGCATTTCATGAATGTTGGATCGGAATTGACTCGTTCTAGCATGACCTCAGCGACTCTTATGCGATTGTGTTTTTGAAGAAAATTCAGGTCTTTTGGGACTAGCCGAGTGGCAACATGTTTCATACCCAAGTGATTATTTAAAATGGTACGGATCGACTCGTGAGACACAGAAAGTTCGGTGGCTATTTCTCTCAAACTTGAATGAGGATTTTCAGTCACTATTTCCTTCACTTTTGCGATGTTAACTTCAGTTGCAGACGTTGATGGCCTACCAGAGCGAGGAATCTTCCATCACATCTCTACCGCTTTTCAACGCTTTGTACCACTCATAAGCACGTGTTTTTGATAAAGTCGATTCACCGTAAGCCTTCTGTAACATTTTCAGTGACTCCGAACACGAAATTCCATTGGCGATGCAAAATTTGAGACAAACTCTTTGTTCGATGTTTTTGTCCATTATGAAATTTGCAATATACACTAGAATGATATAACTAAAAACATCCCTGTATTTAATCTAAATAACAGATGCAACTCAAACTCCGCGCCAAAATGGAAAACAGTTGTGCCAATCTAACAACAACAAAAAAAACAAAAAATTGAATTTGAGAACCATAAACAAATCATCCATTCCCGATACTTTCTTGACTGAATGTATATTAGTTTTTTTTAGTCCTTTAGTTTTTTTATTCAATTCCACTAGAACGAAATCGCGGGTAAGAACTAGTAATAAAATATATCTCGATAAGTTTTTTACATTATTTTTTTTATTGAAATAATTTTGTTTACACCTTTATTTTTTCAGTGCTCTAAAAGCCTTCTAAAAAGTCTACTTCGTAAAGTTTCCTACAAGGGCAATTATAGTAAATTAGTCATTAGACTCATCCACACAAACAGTCGGGACGCGGCAGAAACGCCTCGGGCTGGAACACTAATTTGGCGGCGTCTAGTACGCCTGAGGGTAGAAGGGGCCAACTAGCTAATTGTGTATAATACTATGGAAGTTTTTCTTACATTTATACTAGATAGATAGAACATTGTTACATTATGAATAGATCTCAATAACATTTGAAACGATTAGCTTATTTTTTATCGAGTAATATAAATATTATTCGATAAACCTAACTGCGATAAAAATGTCAGTGGTTTTGTAGGAATTTTGACAAGGTATAAAAAAATAAATAAAAAGTTTGTACTAGAATATTCATTGTTTCATGTTTACTTTTTAATTTCTGGGCTCACTTAAATTTTCACCTTACATCTTTGTGCCTTCTCGGTAGTTGCAACTTGCAAAGATATAACGGAAAAATCTGCTGTGACATACGAACAGACAGAGGGGCATAACAAATAAACTGACTGATGAACAGACATAACGAAATTAAGAGAATTTTTGTTATTGTGACTACAAAAGACACTGAAAACGAAATACATACTTTTTCGTTTATGTAGTCATGAAACAAATTATTTTTCTAAAAATGACGAATACTTACCTCACATATGTTTTAAATAATGAATTTATGAACATTATAGATGACTGTACTTACATACGTATTTTGACCATTGCTACAAAAAAAAGTTTGACAAAGTTCATATTAATACTAGTAGTGACATCTATCATCTGTAAACGTTTTCATGTCGCTTTTTTTACACTTTCTTTTTAACGCCATCTATTAAATTTTATGTAATTATTTAGTGTTTGAAATGAACCCAGTGAACACAAAACATTAAGTCGACAATAGATGCCAATAATAATTATTCAAAAATGTAATTCACGGACACAGCGAAAAGTATTTTCCCGGTTCAGTGAGCATATTATCGTGTGTCGTTTAATATGGATCATCTATAAATTAAACATCTATGATAATATCAACAGGGAATAGTATGTAATTAATTTTTTTAAATAAACAAATGCAATTTATGTGATTTAAAAGACTCGACCAAAGGGCGCCAAAAAAACAATCTTACTCTGCCATGATCAAGAGCTTGGACCGGTGCTGATTTTTTTATGGCGGAGGAGGCCCTGGCTTGTGGGGGCCCCCACAAGGCAGGGCCCCCAAAACTTGATTAGTCTATCTTTTTGTCCCCTACATTTTTGACAAATCAAAGAACGTGGAACATACAAATTGATCAATTCAAATAATAAAACTTCTTTGAGAAAAAATAGTATTTAATAACCGTTAATGTTTAAATATATTTTTAGATTTTAAAAACGTAAGTATTTAACGTTAATAATTAGTAATTGTACTGCAGAAAGATCATTTTCAAAATTAGATATTGTTAATGATCTCTTGAGGATATCAATGAGTCCAGAGGGCTAAATTATCTAACAATACTAAGTTTGGAACCGTGATATTGTCCGTTTTAAAAATATAGATGACATCATAAAAAGTTAAGTAAAAGTTATGAGAGAAAAGCGCGCAAACGTTTTATTTAATGTTGTAAAATGTTTATGTATTACTTATTGTATGTATTATTTATTTATCTTTATACTGTTTCTTTTTTTTTATGATTAAAATTTTTAGAGAAATTGAAAATATATAAAATATATTGATCAATTCGTTTTTGATTTCCTTACAAGGGGGTATACCCCTTGTAAGGAAATCAAAAACCACAGGCTTCGTGCCCAAGAGCCCAATAAGTATAAATCCGGCGCTGCATCTGTCAAAAGTGATCACCGCCACCCATGGACACCCACAACGTCCGGGGAATCACGATCATGGGAATGATTTATATACTAATTATTGTTATAGACTTAGGAGTCACTCATAATGATTCCATACTATTATTATTTTTATAAACCTATCGACATTTTTGTTAAAACGGCGACTAAATGTTAACATTTTTTTTTTATCATGTTCATACGTCCAAAATTTCAGTAATATCAAAATCGCAGTGATAAATTACTGCATGTATGTACTTACCTACCTACATTCGTTTGCATCTCAGCGGGGTTATTCACAAACGTCGGAAACTCAAGTTTCCGTATCCGACAGAAAACTTTTCGATGATTTTGTCTATACGCGATTCACGAATCCGAAATATTATTATATTTATATTATATATATATCATATTATAAATAGTCGTATTCACAAATCCAAGCCGTCGGATTGAATTTATGCTTTTCGACGATCAGCCTTTCCGCCACGGACAGTTTCCGACGTTTGTGAATAACCCCCCAGATGTGGGTCGCGAGGCATACATATGGTACATACATTTTTCTTGAAAGGGTACAGAGGAAGTTCGTAAGGTATTTGATACTAGATGTAGATCTAGTACCAAAATGAAGATAACTGTAAAATCGCCGTAGATACCTACAAATCTGTCTATAAATAAACACACTGGTACTTGTACTGTGACACTGGGAACGCAATACGAGCAGAAGTAGTTCTGCAGTTTTGTTATCTCGTCGTCGACAAAGGTTATTGATTATTTTGACTCTCGTCGCAGATTTCGTTTTGTTCGTTGAAGATTTCGTTTGTTACCCCTTTGTCTACGATGAGATAACTGCTGAAATACTTCAGCTCGTACTGCTGAACTACTTCAGCTCGTACTGCGTTACCAGCGTCTTTATTTATAGACACAGATTCGTGGGTACCTACGGTGATGTTACAGCAATTATAATCACCTATTAGTTTTCATAGGAGTGAACTCAGTTTCCTGTTCTTTGGACCTCTTAGATTCCATTGTTTATTTTTGTACATAGATATTTAAGTACTTCTGAATTTTTCATTAACTACATTTGTACACTGTTCATGAAAAATTTGATTTTCAATTACACATATACACATATTACCACATTTCTATACTGTTAATAAAATTAAATAAACAAAACATACATACATATCTTCACGCTGTATCCCTAACGGGGTAGTCAGAGAGGACAGAGCGCCAAGCGTCGCTTGGTCCTTACATACTTCTTTTGCTTCCTCAAATCTCATCATTCTCCTCACACCTTTTCGCCTAGTTATGCGAGTGCTTTTGACATTTTTGTCGACTAACACTCTGGCTATTTGATCTTCGTAAGTCAACCTTGGTCTTCCTTGGCTTATTTTACCACTCACTTTCGCTCTGTAGATTTTCTTCGTCAGTCTTTCATCATCACTCATTCTTTCTATGTGCCCGAACCATCTTATCACTCCTTTCTTCATTTTTACAATAACACTGTCATGCAACCCCGTCATACTGCGTATCTCTTCATCGCTTATTTTGTCCGCCAGGGTGACACTGCACATATTTCTAAGAGATCGCATTTCTACTGAATTTATCTTACTTTTACTCGATTTCGAGCATATCCAGGCCTCACTACCGTACAGTAATTTTGGTATCAACACCGCATTGTGTATGCGCCATTTTGGCTGAATTAGATATATGCACCGTTCACTTTATTGACAGCTGCTACCAATAAAGTTCACATCCAACACACCTTCCATCCCTCGAAAACGCACTACCCAGATACACAATTTCGTTCAATTCTTCTAGACATTTTCCATTTACCCATATTTCAGACTGTACATTTTCTTTTTCAAACACCACAACCTTAGTTTTGTTCACATTCATGTTAAATCCTTTCATTTCACAGTCTTCTTTCATGCACGTAAGCACGTAACTAGTGTCTGGAACTCCGCATTTGATGGTCTGCTCTATAAGCACGACATCGTCAGTGTACAAAAGGCAGTTTACCACTGTACCATATATCACATATCATACCACTCATACTATCTTTGAATGTCTGGAGTCAACTGTTCGAATACAGCACGAATAGCCAGGCAGACATCACGCAGCCCTGTCTGACGCCTGAACAGACTTTGAACCAGGGCGACAAGTCACAATCTATATTTACACATACTCTGTGCTCTCGATACAATGCAATGACTAACATTGATATAATGACCTCACAGCCTGCAGTAAAGGGGGCCCACGGCATATTGAGGCAGAAGTCTCCATAATTTCTTTCGCACTACTGTATCGAATGCTTTTTCAAGATACACGAAAGCGTAGAAAACTTTACGACTTATGGTAAAAAATTTCCCCACGATACCTCACAGCGAGAAAATCTGATCCATACAACTCATACCGTTCCTAAAACCGCGTTTCATCAAACATATCAAAAAATCCAATATTCTTTCTTCCATAATATCAAGCACTTCATTCATCTTCTCTTCAATCGCACCTCTCACATTCTAGGCAGCTATTCTGCACTCCTGCCGCAACTTTCCACCGCGAGGTGCACAGCGTGTTGGATGGCGGTCCCCAACCCCGAACCGCACTCTGCTCACACCAGCGGCGACAAACCGATGTGTCGCTTTCGGGGGACGCCCTAACTCTTTCGGATACGTTGTCTCGCATGGTGTGCACAGGAGAGGAATTGCAGCCCTGAAAAGGGCTGGCAGGGATCAAGACGACCACGCTTCCTCAATGGACCCTCAAACAAAACAAGTGAAACAAATTTACCAAAGAGCAAACTACATTTCATCAGGTTTTTTCTGCAAAAAAAAAACACAAAAAATATGTTCAAAATACTTTATTTCAACAATGTTATGTATAAAACATTTTCTAGAACTATACAATATGAACGAATATCTAAAGATAAAGACTAATTTTCAAAATGTACACAAATAATTCTCAACGTATTGGCGCTATTATTTTCAACCTTATATACTAAACGATTAAGGTTATTTTAAGCCCAACAATATTAGTTTCAGCGCCAATATTTCAATCATCATAACAGATTGGAATTAACAAAAAAAAATTGGAATTCATAATATATAATAGTCTTAACGAACCTAACAATAAAGATGATTGTCCAGTCAATTCGTTAATACACAGTACCCTCATATACTTCCAATATATTCTACAGAGTTGTGTTTGTCCAAGTGTGTAACCAACAGTTATTTTTACTACAACCTCATTCGGCTTGCTACAGCTTCATTCCGTGAAATGGAGTGTGGAGGAAGGGAAATATTATACATTGCGAGTGAGAGAAGCAAGGTTGTGACTATTTGAGGTTTATTAAAACCTCAAATCGCTACTTCTCGCTTTTACTCGTAAATCCGGATTCTACATTACACCTAAGGCCGCTATTAGAGTATCACAGATACATGTTAGTTTGGTAGATAAAATGTTTTGGTTTAAATGTTTAAATTGTCTAGTAAAAGCAATAATTTCCCGAAAGTATTTTAGTTCAAGAGTGTACCCTTTTAAAAGCTAAATAAAAGCTTTTTAAAATGAAATCGATAAACAATTTAATCGACAATGTAATAGCGGCCTAACTCCATCTAGTTAGACCAAAAAACTGAAGCAGCGCCAATACAAACGAAATTAGTACCTATTTAATAATAATTTACTACTTTCATAATTATATTTAACATTTCATGGCTGTTAATCATTGATATATTATATTATATATATAAGGTAATATTTATCAATGATAAATATTACCTTATATATATAATATAATAAAATAAAAATTATTTTAGAATACAAACGGAATTTTGAATGAAGATTTAATGAATCATGTACAATAATTGCCTTTCAAAATAAAGACATTTTGTGATCTTCTCAATCTAATTTTAAAATAAAAACTTTTGTGATCTTGTCAGCCTAATTTTAAAATAAAGGCTTTTGCGATCTTGTCAGCCTAATTTTAAAATAAAGACTTGCGATCTTGTCAGCATAATTTTCAAATAAAGGCTTTTGCGATCTTGTCAGGCTAACTTTAAAATAAATGATAAAAACTTTTGTGATCTTGTCAGCCTAATTTTAAAATAAAGAGTTGTGATCTTGTCAGCATAATTTTAAAATAAAGACATTTTGCAATCTTGTCAGCCTATTTTTAAAATGAAGACTTGCTATTGTCAGCCACATTTTAAAATGAGACATTTTGCGATCTTGTCAGCCTAATTATAAAATATTTTTTTATTATTTCTTGTCACTTTTGACTTTACCGAAGTCACAAAAAACTTTCTTTCATAGATTTATCCATATATTACGAACTCTGCGACAGTGATATTTTAAAAACTTACTTCTAACGAGGATGAAAGTACTATTTCCATTCGATCCGGCGTCAGATTTTATATTAAACACCGCTAAAAATGATTTATGGATGTGGAGTTACGGATTAAAATAATTAGTCTCCTAGCAATCTTTTCATAACTTAAACACAATAGACATGCAATAACATCTAAGTACTTAGTATTTTTTTCGGCTTTTGTCTGGCAACCTGTTTATAATTAATATATAAATATTAGAAACACTAATATCAATGATAATAAATTGTATTATATATATACTTTATCATTATTTTAATAAATAGAACTGTACTTTTTATACCTATTAAAAACTACATCAGACTTTCAGGAAGCTGCCTGATTTATCAAATTGACAGTACGCTTAAATTCTGACAGATCCCAGATCGAAATTAAATAACGCTTTCATATCAAATGTTAAGGCGCTCCGTCCTCTCTGACTACCCCGTTGGGGATACGGCGTGAAGTTATGTTATGTTATAAAATATTCTAAATTCAGTACATAAAAATCGAAAATTAAAAATAAGATTTAAACAATTCTTAATTTACGTAAAATAAATATGATCACAACAAGCAATAATATCATTGAGTAATGCTGACTAGGCTCTCGAATTTCTATATAACCTGACAACTACATCTTGTTATACAATAAAGCCCTGATAGAATAACATGCTGTACAAACTCAAGTGACAAGATGTAATTGCCCAGGTATTTGCAATTAAAATAACTATCTATAAAATTATGCAGGATTTTATATATACGTATTAAATATAAGAGGCACCTTACGTCAAGTACATCAAGATATTATGACTAAGTTATCGGTAAAATTGTTCCTATTCAAATAACATAAAAGATATCAAAGACATGTACTTTGATTTATAATAAGCGCTACTAAAACTAAAGATTTTTTTTGTAATAAGAGTATATTATACACGATAGATATACATTATTGTTTATTATATATATCTGACAACCCCGTTGGGGATGCAGCGTTGAAGATATGTACGTATGTATGATGTATTTTAAGTGTAAGTTGCATCTAGACGAGTAGTAATGATCATCAAGTCCTAATCTCTGCTTCGCTAGAATTTTTATTTTTATTTTCGATACAACCACACAAATAAATCGAATTAAAATCGAAACAACTACGAATATATCGATATCTATACTCAAAGTGGCCAGTAACAAAATCGGTAATTTCGTATGTAAGCACCTAATACTTAATATCTACCTATTTGCTTGATTATTATCCCTATTTGGTATACCCGAAATTAAAACTGTAGGACTGACATTTTGCAATGAAAAAAATGAAGATGGTATGAGATTTTTATTCATAAATTCAATGATAATACGCACGGATGAGTAAGAACAATCGTGATCATTTTATTATCAACGAATTAAAGCAACAGAATTTGATGTAAATAATGATATTCCCAGATAGTTATTAGTTCGTCATAGTATCCTATGACCGTAGTAATCTAAAAATCATTAATTAAAACCATATATATTCAATACTGTAACGTAAGATACATAGCAACGTTAATGCTTGTATTGATATTAGATTGAAATAAACATTTACAAATTAACTCACTATTACAGATACAACCCATAGACAATATCTGTAGACTGTCAAACGTCTAACTACCATCAAACCACGATTTTTACAAAAAATAGTACGTCATAAACCTATAGCGTAAAGCAAAATCAATGAGCTGAATCTTCATAAAGGTAAAATTCCATAAATAATAATTCTAATGGGTTTATCGATATGCTTTGTTATCAGTAATTTCTATGTATATTGACTCAACATTCAACATACTACAATAAACTATGCCTCTTAAGGCTTTTAATTCTATTTATCTTAATATTAATATAAATCAAAATCTATAACTTCTAACATAATTTTTGCAACAAAAATTGTTATCGGAAGACCTCATAGAATACGGATAGTGTTATCGATGTATTTCTTTATTTGGCACTTTAAATCTCATAGGAAGATTGTACAGCCTTAGTTGGCATTGGATTATAGAAGCACTATCAAATATAAATTATAAATTGTGTGCTATCGTGACTTTGGCATGGCATAGCTAATAGACATGGGTAACTCAGTAAAATTCTTTGTGTCTACTCAATAACTCATGTGCATTTCACTACACTGGCGTTTTAATTCAAAATTTCCCCATGTATGTATGCAAAATGTTTACTATTCAGTGAAATGTGTTATGTGTCAAGACGTTTGGAATAAGCGAGTCGACACATCTAGCACAGTGGACGGACTTGACGCAATTGCGCAACGTAACAGTGTTACCCACGTCTAATAGATACTGTTTGTTGTTTTTTGAAGAATATTTTACATATAATTCAATCAAGTTTTTACAGGCTTTTATGGCAAGTACAGATAGCGAGTTCTCTTCAGAATGAGTATATTATATTTACATATTCATGTCAATTTTAAGACTAAATATAAATCATTCTAACGACAGAATGATATTAGGCTTAATTTTGTAATTAGCTTGTCCATAACTTAACAATAATTAAGAACCACTTTTGTGCGTTGGATAATAAACTCATTATTGGTCCACATTACGACAGCAGTACTAATTAGGTTACAGCAACTCAAATATCTAATGTTTAAAATCACGATTCAAATTCAATTACTGACAGAATGTACTTTATATATTTAACTAAATATTGTTTGTTTTTCCTGTCATTCAAAAACTATTGAACCAATCAACCTCAAACCAAACAGTGGCTGTACCTCTGAGTACTGTCTCAGACTACTATTTCACAAGAGGCTACTATTTCTCGAGCGAGTAGTTACAAATAAAGCTAGTTTATGTTAATAATAATAACAACCTATATAGAAAATTTTGTGAAGCATTATTGGATTTCACTCTAAGAATTAATTTCTATATATAGCCTGCAGTACACAGATTAGATGAAGAGCAAATAGTATTAACAAAAACCTTCATTATGTTGCCCCTTCGAACAACGCATCTTATACTGAACGTGTGTATATTGGTGATGTGCCGCCGGATCGTTAAAAATGTATATCCGCGGATACGGATCCGAATACGGATATTTGGTGTCAAGATCCGCGGATGCGGATACGGATCTTAACTTTCTTACTCGATCGGTGTCGGTGTGCGTGACCTTGAAACGATAGTTGACGCCACTTTACGCTTTGTGTGACAGGACATGTTTCGACTTATATAGAATTTAATCTATGTATTGAAAATTAATAAGGTAAAAGATCCGTAAAAGATCCGCCAAAAAAGTAACGGATACGGATCCGGATCTTTCTTCTCCCTCGGATATCCGCAGATACGGATACGGATACCCGGAACATCACTAGTGTATATTCATATACTCAACTTACTGTTCTCTTAAGGAGCAAACGCCAGTCGCGCTTCGGACATGCACTATTTTTTTTTCAGTTTACGATGAAGTGACAGTTTTGATAGTCGATGAAATCATGTAATCCGATGTATATTTAATATATTATTAAGTACTATGTATTTATTAAGATTTTAAAACAATAATGACTTAATATACAGTTCGCTTACATTATCATAATGTTGTTTATCTTAAAACTATTATAATTAACATAACAAACTCTTTGTCGTAAAGGTAACATAAGATTGACATACAAGCAGTAAAAACGATTTTTTTTCTGTACTCCTTTATTCCAAAGTAGCAATGTCATTCAAACATCTATTTACAATTTATGAAATTGGACTAAAGATAAAATTAGCATAGAAAGTTTACAAAAGATAATCATTATTTCATAAAGCCTCAGTTGCAATATTTTGAACCATCTGAGAAAACAAATCAGTCAGCGATTCAAAAACTTTCCAATGAAACAAACATATCTATGCAAGATCCTTACATTTGTTTTGTGTTGTTTAAAAAGACCTTATTCTGATTTAAACCTTGAATCGCTAAAAATAATGAATTATGTATAACGAAAAATCGAAACGAAAAAAATATGTACATTATGTACAAGATTGTCTTAAAAGTCAACTAAAGAGGTATTAAATGAGGTGTTCGAAGTTTACAAAACTGTACACATAAACAAATATACAAAAAAATTACCCTAATACTACTATGTACATCAGGTAACTAAACTAATGAGAAAATGTAATGTACTTACAATTATTTACAATGTAATTATGTACATACATTCAAATATTTTAACATTGCACAGAAACTGTTCCCCTGACAACTATCACTGATTAACACTGGACACACACTAAAATTGTAGTTGGAAAACACCTTATAGTTTTTAAAATTAAATAATGGATCATTAAATCAACACAGACTAAACCCACACATTGAATAATCTTGAGTAGTTGTCAAGCGTTTTCGTCATTGTTCCGTTTCAATTGATTTATTTTCTCTTTCATTTCCAAAAGCATTTGGTCGAAGGGTTTGACGTCATTTGGATTCTTGAGTGAATCGCTGTTGAACGCACTCTCGGAGTGTCTAGCTTCGATGCCATCTGTAAAATGTTAAGTTTTTTCAATTAATTTTTTGCACAATTTGCCTTAAACAGTAATAATTAAAATAACTGTTCTAGGTACCAATACCAAGTGCTGGACTCCAAACAAATCACTAGACTATGAGTACAACATAACGAACGCCAGTAATACTCAGACTCCGAGCCAATTTAGAGAAGTTCACCTTCTAAATTCATTTGACTTAGAATTAAGGGACAGCAGATCCTACATAAGTAAGTCCGCTGAATAAGTCAGTTTTTTGAACTACCGTCAATGCGATATATAAAGGCGATATCGAGGCGAATTACGAAGATTAGTAACTAACATAATTAAATTTGCGTGTCCTTGATACCTGTGTGTGCGTACGAAAATAAAATATGCACCTTTAACGGGCATTTGATTATATACCCACTACTCATAACAATATATATCTATAATAAGGTACGTTGGGGTAAGATCGTAAGCGGGGTAACATCGTATAAATCGTAATACGTAGTAATAATGTATCATTTTTCATTTCTGACAACATTGCCTGCGGCACTAGTTTGTTCCCTACCTCCCGCCGGTCGATCGATTCGATTGCTCTGATAAATCAATCAATCATATTTATTGTGCAAAAGGAGCAAACACTGCAATTTCAGTTATCATGAAAATCCGATCTTTCCCCATTCAACAAATTGTTTATTTTTAGGCGAGTATTTACTATTCTTTCCTTAACTTTCTCATTATATGGTATTTCATGTGACAAATGATTGCAAGGTTTCAGTACTAAATATGGCCTAAATATGTATATGTGCTGAGATCCGATATCTCCCCGCGAACATATTCTTGGTGAAAGAACGGAATAAAACAATACGATCTTTAAATGGTAAAAAAATGCAAGTTGCTGTCAAACTTTTTTACAGAGCGAAAAATACTTCTCATAGCGCTGAGGAGGATGCTCTTAACAAACTTTATTTCAAAACACCTATTATTATTATCGCTACAGTAAACTTATTACTCTCAACTGTACTCTTCAAGCATACTTCAAATAACTGATAGCTGGTTAAAGACATATTCACAACACAGTATTAGATACTAACTTGTGTATGATTATTATTGTGTTAAAAAATAATATCATTAAGGCAATTATATTTCATTACATTTTACGGATTCACCATGCCTCATAGTAAATGAAAGACTTATTTTAAATAAATGTCGATTGGCAAAAAAATATATTAATCTATTTGTAAAATTTTCTGAGTATACCAAAGAATATAAATGAAAATTAACTCTATTTCCTTTCCCATACACGTATGGGAAACTAAAATAGATTTTTTTTTCTTACTTCTTGAGATGTGAAACTTTGAGAATCAGAATGGCTCCAGATTTACCCATGAGGGGAAAGATTTGATGCCTAGACCTTTTTTTTAAATGCTTCGCTATTGTTGGAATGTTTTAGGTATTTCTACACATCATATAGATGATTATGTTCAGATTACACTCTTTGTATAGACTTCGTGTTCTCAATCATAGAGATGATTTTAGAAGGTAGTCTGATCTTGGACCGTGAAAGTCCGATATATCCCTCGCTATTTAAAAAGTATAACTTCACTTTGAACACTCGCACAACAATGATAGTTATAGTTAGAGAAATAAAAAAATATACATCAGTTAGTATTTTTAATTATACACAAAACCCAATCTTTATTTTATTAAGTTGGCTTCTATAAAAATCTTAGAAAAAAATAATTCGCAAACCCTTTCAACTAGTCAAAAAACCGTCCGAATTTACCCCAACATACCTTATATAGTGTTATTTCGTGAAAATCCAACTCAGTAATAAATTTATTTTATATGTAAGTAGTTACGCCTCGCGATTTCACCCGCGTGGTATACTCGTAGTATTACAAATAAAATACAGCCTATATTACCTACATTACACACGGATAAAGTAGCTTCTTATTTATGAAAGAATTCTTGATCTTCGTTCACTAATTCCAGAGATTATACCTAACATACAAATAAACACACGATTTTACCGTCTACGTAACATTAGCAGAGATATTTTCTAGCTATCTTCCGCCCAAACTTGCGACACCGAGTGCTGTATGCTGTGTGTTCAGACCTAGTCTAAGTTCTGGAATTCTCTGAGGACGCTTTGCTGAGAAATGAACCACATTTCTATTAATAACTTTAAACCTTTGAGCGAAAGATAGCTAATAAATATATTTAAAATTACTCTGATCATTCACATGCCTTCAATTTTTCTATCTCAAATATAGACAATAAATTTATATTCAATTATAGCACTTCACAATATAAAGTTCAAACAAAATTTTGGAATATTATGTATTTGCCGATCGCGTCATTTCATTTTTCCATTTTCAATGGAAAAGCGTCTTTATCGTTTTAACCACAGATTAATTAGTTACTATCATTGAATTAAACGTTACACTAGATAGTAAATCAAAACAATCGTGTCGCTACGCCCTGGCAGAGGGGGCCGAGGGAATTGTCGTTTCGCCGTAAGTGAGAAAGAGACTACTATTGCATCGTCGCTCTGAATGGACAAGACCTGCTCACGACAGAAATCAATTTAATTCATTAAAAACCCGTTTTAAATGTATATTTTTCAGTCTAATAATAAATTGAGAATCCATTTCTTAATTACATATAAAAATATTACACGAATGCTATAACTATCAAATGAAGTAAAATGCGCTACATTGTTCACTGCACAAGCAACGAATTTAAAGTGAGCTAGGTGTGGTCCCCGAAACGCAATTGAGCTTATAGACATTAAAACTTACCGAGGTCAGCGTAGCTCTGCCTACAAAAAGCCCTCCGCCCACCAAATCCGACGTCGTATTGTGGGAACTCTTTGGCCGCCTCCACAGTCGACCAGGCATGCACAGCTTGCTCGAATGTGACGAATCCGTAACGAGTCCTAAATATTACAGACATAGATATAATATGTATCAGAAGAATTTGACTAAAACAGTTTTCGCTTCGGTGGACGATATTAGCAGATATTAGTAGGTAGCAGTTAGTGCAAGAGAATAGCAGAGAATCGGTCTGTTCTAGGGAGATCTTACTTCGTCTAGTCCTCCAACCCTATACTGAGTGCACTATATAAGATGTCTGGCTGGCAGTAATACAATCGATGATTTTCCATAATTAATAAATTTAATAATACAATTTTGCACAATCGATGGCGACCCAAATATCGTGGGTTCTATGTAGAATATAGCTCTATTGCTTTTTTATTTTTAGTAAAGGAAAGAGCGAAAAGTATAAGTTATTGAAAGTAAATGTGACATATTTCATAATTATTTATTGTTCAGATAATATTACGTATTATATCAAAAACACTCACATATCTAAACAAAAATATATGAAGAGAATTATGAGATTTAAGGAGGTGAAAGAAGTATGCAAGGAGCGCAATGCTTGACACTTCGCCTTCTACGAGTATCCCGTATAGGGACAGAGGGTGAGGATATTAACGTATGTATGTAAAATTCCATAGCCAAAAAGGCTACCCTTTAATTAAACCCTTCGAGTTTCGTCATATCTGTCTGTCTGTCAAACTACAGCCATTCTGTGTTGAAAAAAGGTCGATTGGTTCAGCTTTTTCATAAAATTATAGTAGAAAACTAGAGAATATTTTGATATCATAGAATATAATTTTTTCAGTGTCAGATTCACAATCAGCAAATATTTATTCAATTTATAACTTACCCATCTTCCTTAGCGTAAATTCTAATTTCCGTGATGGGTCCAAATCTCGAGAACAAATCACGTAACTTAGACTTCTTTATGTCGTTTTCTAACCTTCCCACAAACACTATTCGCCTCTCTTCTACTGGTGTTTTATTTTCTCTGAAAAAAAAAGATTAGAATCGTTAGATTTTAATAAAATGAATAAACTATAAGCAACAAAACATATTTCATAGATGCTTGCAATTTGCAAAAAAAATACCAATATTTCTGCTTACACGTAGGATTGTTTCGTTGGTCGTGAGATGCGGAGAACATCTAGTTTATTTATACAATTAATATATAATAATAAAAACAATGCATACTGATAAGTTATTCATGTTTGTTAAATTGCATTTCTTGTAGTTATGTTGAAAAATGATAATTCTAGATTGGAATAACTAAAATTATTTAGGCATCTAAAGACATTATAAAACGTTCGTTTATGCGATTTAGACATTTTTGTATTTATGAAGATGTGAAGAACGAATAAAAGACAAACGGAAGCGGTCGCATATTTGCGTCGCGTGCGACCCCCGACTGGCGCTACAATAATTATCCATATTCACCCAAAATATTGCCGTTGTGTGCGTGCCACGGCGTGTGAGTATTAACAGGCACACATATTAACCGCGTACGCTGGATGATTCCTATGAAGACATTCTACTGTTATGTTTATACTGTGACTAAGGGTTGCTGCGTTAGGTGTGAAATGTGAAGAGATGTCATTAAGTTACATATACTCTTAAATACTTTAAGAATATCACACATTCAGTTATACATATAGCTAGGAACTAATTAATCTGTGCATATAGTATACAATACAATAAGTTATTTATAAGTTATACTCGAATAACTAAAATTATTTAGGCATCCAAGGACATTACAATATGTTCATTTATGCATATCAGATATTTTTGTATTTGTGACAATTAAAGACAAACAAAAGTGATCGCGTTCGACCCTAATTGGTGCTGTAATAATCACCTACAATCACTCTAAATATTGCGGTAGTATACGTGCCACAGCGCGTGCATATTAGTGCGCATATGTACAAGCCGCGTACACTAGCTTTCTATGAAGACGTCCTATTGTTATATGTGTGTACTG
The DNA here is from genome assembly GCA_907165235.1 of Zeuzera pyrina. Lineage (NCBI taxonomy): Eukaryota > Metazoa > Arthropoda > Insecta > Lepidoptera > Cossidae > Zeuzera > Zeuzera pyrina. Next base: position 6,099,874 of record OU015639.1, read on the forward strand.
TGGTACAACTGCAACTTGCTTATTCTATTATTTACGAAGGAATTGACTATTTAAGAAATATATTTTCAGCGTATCTAACATACCATACAGTGTCTTTTCCAAACAAGTTGTTGGCAAAATTATCTACGAATTAGCCATTTCAAAAAAATGCGTCAACTAAAAATGAATTAATATTAACAAATTTGCCAACTCAACAATGAAGTTTACAAACTTATATCTTTAGATACAACTTACCTATCAGAGTTGTTCTTGTACATCTTCTGTTTATAAATATCACGCTTGTAGGGGCTGTGAGGCCTTGGTCTTTGGACGCTCGATGAAGAGTGGCCATTTGAAGACCAAGATGAGTTGCTGAAAGAAGTTTGCACATAGTAATTTGGTCGTTCGTAAAACAACTCACGAGCACTTAAAGAACAATCTCTTTATTTACAACACTCTTGTCTTCTTTTCTTTCACAATTGCCCAATACTTTAGACACTATTAGTAGTATGAATCAGAATAAAACACTCCAATTTCGCGTTGCTAGCACAACTTTTCACTAAATACCTTGAACATTGGAGATATAATTTATAAACTCACCTATTTTCCGATTCAGAGCTTTCAAAAACAGTAGACTCTCTTAATCGCGTGACAGCTTTCGAAGTTGAAGGACCATAAGGTGGACTTGGTCTAGCCTTCTTGGGAAGTGGACTTATAGTTCTGCTTTGCCGTAACTTGTTTGACCTATAATCCCTCTTAGTAGACGGTGATCTTCTGCTAGATCGGTATGCTGAATGTCTTTTTCGTCTATAATGTGAATTAGACTTTCTATAGGGTGAACCTGATCTTCTGTGAGGTGAATCAGACCTTCTGTACTTTCTATAACGATCACTGGACCGTGATCTCGATCGACTTCTGCTTCGGGAACGTTTTCTACTCGATCTTGATCTAGAACGGCGTCTATATTTATCGTAACGATCTTTAGATCGTGATCGTTTTTCTGGAGAGCGAGATCGTTTGGCTTTTGAAGTGGACGGTAAAACTTTATTATCAGTCTTTGACTCTTTGCAGTCAGATGAAGCATTACTGGACATTGACATGTCACTGTCGCTTCTTTTTCTGGTCGGGCTCTTTTCTTTAGGTATTTTTCTTTCAGTTGGTGCAGACAATTTTATGGGTTCATCAACAATTTCAGTTTGCACAACTGCATTAACCAATGTAGGCTTTTCCATGTGTTTTGACACATATAATATTACTTTGTCTTCTCCATGCTCAGCTTTGGGATCGTATTTACGAACGATCGTCGTTTTTACTGGTTTCAAAGAGCTTTTTTTCTCAATTGGAGATTTGTGTTTTGAGCTATCATGTACTGGAAGTTTCAGCACTTTCTCGGGCGCCTTTTTCATCACCAAATCCTGAATACTAGCAAATAACGAATTGCTAGATATTTTGGAATCAACTTGCTTTTCAACACTCTTTAATGTGGCTGTTATATTATAAAGCCTCTCTTTATCTATTTTAAGTTCTGCATGTTTTTTGTTGACTGTTTGATTTATATTGCCCTTTTTAACAGAATCGAAGACATTATGTTTAAGAACATTATCCACTTTCTTTATTTTGAAGTTTATAGTTTTAGAATCCTTTGGAGGAGAGTGCGATTTCTTAATTTCAATCTGAAGTACCAGTTCTTTGAAAATATTATCATCAGTGTTAGTGCCAGTACTTACTAAAATTGTTTCTTGATATTTTGATGGCACTTTGGGTTTTAATATTTCATTTTTAAGTGGTACTGGCAAAATTTCTGCGATTTTTGGTGCCGTATCAACAATTTTCATGATTTCTGCATCACTAATTAGAGGTTTAATTACAATGTCCTCTATTTTTTGCATATGATTTTTTATTAATTGTTCATCCCTCTTTCTCATGGCCATTACTTTCTCTTTTTCCTTATTCATAAGAATCTTCCGAGAAGCTTCTTTGATCGGATCGAAAACAGTTTCTTGAGAAGATACTTGTGTTGGCTTAACTACATTTGGCCTGTTTGGCGGACATTTGTTTTCCGCCTTGCTCATTTGTTTGTCAGATAGCGAAATATCGGGAAAAATCGCTTCTGGACTTACTTGTACTGAATTATTAGAACTCATACCTATTCTTTTTTTATACTCTTGTAGATTAAGTTTCTTCTTTTTAGGTTGTTCGTTTTCCTTTTTTACAGTATCAATAGTTTTTAACTCCTCTTCAAATGACTTTTTTTCATTTCGCTTTTGCATGGACTGGGGTATTCTAACATCTTCTTTATTGGTAAACAATGTAGTATAAAAATTCTCTTCCTTTGGACGGGATTCCTTTTCACTACTCGCTTCTTTAATATTACGCACTTCCTTAATAGTTTCAACACTTTCTTTGTCGCTAACTTTAATTTTGTTACTATTTAGTTCTTTAGGTTTAATACTAACAGTTTTATTGTCAACAACCTTAGTTTTGTCTTTCACTTCACTTACCACTACTTTAATAGGTGAAGAACTATCACTACTAACAGTTTTTATTTTAACATCACTTAATTTCTGTTTCTCTATTGTTTTTTCTACACTTTTAATAGATTTCCGAGTGTCTTTAACATCACAGTTAAGTATTACCTCTGATTTGTTCCTAATCGTTAACTTAAGACTACCATTTGTTTGACTATGAAGAGTATCACTTGCTTTTGAAGCATTTTTCACAATCACAGAATTGTTAATTTTATTCCTAATAGGGTCCTTTGATACACTGTGTACTGGTGAAATATTTTTCAATTGCTGCATTGGCTTAGCATTTTGTTTTACAACAGATTTTTTAGATTTAGTGTCATTCAGTTCTTTTTTATTGTTTTTTTTATTTTTTGATTTACCACACTTATCACTTTCATCATCACTGCTGTCACAATACACTATATTTCTGTTTTTGCAAGCCCTATTTCGAGAACTTAATATTCGATTATTACTGCTTAGCACTTCTGGCTTGAGAAGACTTTGGCCCCCTTTTATATTAGGAACACTATGTCGTTTTTTCGGTGAACAATAGTCATGATCAGAGTGAACAGGACTTGGCATTGTTTTTGATGAAGAACTTGATGGTAGCATCTGCAAAATAAACAGTAATTAAGTTTAACATTGAAGTATCTGTAAAAAATATAATAAAATAAAATTACGCTTTAAGCTACGCACCAAAATTTGACGCATTTTATTCTTAGACAGTTGTACGCCAGCATCCTGCTGCCTCATTCCATTAGCAAGTGAATTATTTTTCACTTGTTGTTCAGTTTTAACCACAGGCTGTGGATTCTTATTTAATTTTTCTGTCGCTTCAAACTGTTCTAAAAGTGAATTTAAATTGTTTGCTTCCAAAACAGGTAGCATTGAGGAGTCGTTATAGGCCTCTATATCGACATATTCATCCAACTCTAATTTAATATCGTCAACGGGAAAAGATTGTGTTTTTTCAGTTTTAGATTTGTCTGTGCAAAAATTTAAAACATTGGACGACGGAATAGGAGTAGATGTGCGTGCAAATTGTGGTTTAGATTCTGTTTGATGATATAAACTAATTTTAGGCTCAACCGTAGCTTCAATTTCCATGTCTTGTAGATTAAAATCATCTTCGTTTTTGTCTATTTCTTGAATTGCTTCTGTTTTAGGCGTAATCAAAAAACTTTTGATGTCTTCATCCGTTAAAGTGCGAATTTCATCACTCTTGGAAGTGTCTGCTACTTTCTCTTTATCAAAAGCGAGATCTGATAGATCGAGATCTTCAAAGCTTAAAGACGTTCTTGCATCGTCAGCATCTATATTAGGTATAGTATGAGGAGACTGTGGTACGGAAATCGATCTTTGCATAATTTTAAACTTATTTGTATCTTCTAACAAAAATTTCTTTATTTCTTCAATTTTTAAGTGTGATTCATTTATACACTCAGGAGAAGTATTTGCCTGTGTGTCTACGGGAATATTTTGAGCAAAATTAGAAGGATTTTCTGAGTGGAATAAATCTTTATTACTGGAATGGACTATTTGTTTATCTATCTGTGAATGTATAATTTGCACTTTACGCTCGCTGATTTTATCAAGCTTTGTTTCTTTAACTTCATACACAGGATGATTAGGTGTATCTTTAGGTGTCCCCTTGTTTTCTTTTATAAAATATTCATCGACATTTGAAACTACAGGCACATCGAAGTTTATACTTAGCCCTTCATGGCCTTCTATAACCAGTTTATCGCCATGGTATTTGTGTTGTACACTAACACTGGGGACTTGCTTTTGATTACTTACCACAGTCGAAAACTGCTTGTTATCTGGAGCTAAGCTCTCGCAATTATTAGACGCATCGGAGTATTCGTCATCACCAGTTACATCCACATCTTCACTATCCTCTTCTTTTTTTTCCATACCAGAAACATAATCATCTCTGTCTATATCATCATCTACAGCTAAATTAGGATCTACTGAATAAACCTGTATCACTTCATAATCTGCCCCTTCCACTAATGAATGGTCTTCTATATCATTATGATATAATACTTCTGAGATGTGTGAATGTGGTGGACTCCCTAATACTGCTTCATCAAAAGAATCATTTCGAATACCTTCTTCAATATAAGATATTTCAGGAGTATCTACAAAATGTACATTGCAAGAACTACAGCTAATCTCTTCATCTTCCTCTACATCATCTAAATCGGCAAAATCTTGGCTAGTGTTTGTGGTATTTGCCTGAAACGTTTAAAAAAAATTAGCATAGTTCTAAAATATATCTCCAACAGCACTAATTACAAAGCTGTGAAATGGAAGCTAGCAAAGCAAAAATAAGTATACTAACCGTTGCAGTCCGACTCCCATTGTCATCGTCACTTACATCATTTTCTGGATCATTTTGTTTGTGTCTACTCTGGCCAATTTCCCCATTACGAGCTAACTGTACAAGTTGGTCCCTTAAATACTGAATTTGTTGCGATCTTGTTTTGTCACTTAAGTCAACTTCACTCGTTTGAGTATAATTAGGATCATGTCTTCGTCTGTTCTTAGTGTGACGTCTGTTGCGTTTGATCTGATCTGGATCATTTTGGTAATTAAGCTGGTGTTCCGGACTAGCATTGTGGCAACTACTTGCAGAAGACGTTGATTCGCTATTCGAGCTTTTCATTCTCATCCTATTATGTCCGATATTATTGAAACTGCTGACATGGTGGATCTTCAGACCATGTGACTCCATAACTGTGCAAAAAGTAAAAATATTTGATGTAACCATTTTATTAACATTATAGTCAAATTAATTACTAGAGATGTTAAAATATTTAAGCCTATATCTGCATATGGGTCAGTATATGGTGAGGAGTGACTTCTCAACTACAAAAATTGTATCTTTTTAAATAATTTTCAAATAATAATATTTAAATTATAGCTGCCTATTATTCATATATAAATATAACTGACAACATTGATAACATATTGTGAATAAAAAGACTACAAAAACATGCTTAAAGGGAAACCGAGCTAAAAAATAATGTTTCTATTAAAATTTGATTTTATAGTCAATGATTTTATAATACAAAAGAGGTAGATAGGTTACCTTAGTACTAATCCAAGTAAAATATTGTCCTAGTTACAACATTACAAAGTGAGACAAATATACATTGCACTGCGTCGCTATGCAATGTAAAACATAATTGCATTTCAAACTAACAAATCACATAGCTCTCTAAATCATTGTGATTGGTCAATCTCAATTTCTTACTACATTTTAAGCGAATCCGTGACTAATTCATAGAATATTAGTAATTAATTCCACAGAACAGATATTTAAAAAAAATATGATTGATACCTAATGGGATTAGACAATAAAAAATGATGTTTGCTTTTTTTCGAATTTAGTTTTTCTTGAATCATGTACATGAAAACATATTTATTTAAAAAGATCGCCAACATTTTTTAATTATAAATTTGAAAATGATGAATTATATATTAATGCTTTTAATAAATGTAAACAATGATTAAAACTGGGTGGCTGCATCATCACATGATCGTGTATATTGTATATTATAAAAAACGTTTGGATTATTAAAAGATTTTAGAATTTTGAATGCGAAAAAGATATTCCATGACATTGTTGGTTCTGTAACATTACTTTTCATATTCTTTGACCAATTCCGGGTTGGCTAATTAGCAAAGTTTTGGGGTGCCACTTTTCGAGTGCATGTAACCTATCTAGCTCTTTTGTATTATAACATCATTGTTAGTAGTGATAAAAATTCCACTAAATGTAATTAAATGCTTTTTACAAAGTTTAAAATAAGAATAAAATGATTGACAAAAAAATGATTTTATTGTAAAAAGTTCTTATTTATTTTGTAAGACCATTTTTGTTATTTTGTTGACTAAAAATTTACCAAAATCCATATTGTGAGACTGAATTCAATAGGTAACTTCCAAAGGTAGGAAAATTTTTTCAATTAATCAAATTAAAACAAAAAATTTTTTTTTAAATTTTCCATTTCAATATCAAATTATTGTGTTATTTCAGTTTAATCTGGCGTTTTGAAGTGGGTGAAAATCTCGCACAAAGATTCCGTTACTTACAAACAAACATACAGGTGAAGCTAATAAAAGCATGTTAAAAACTGGAATATCAGATTAAACTATTATTTATTTAAATTTAAATTACAAAAAGAAATAATATACTCATATCTATACATGATACCCTTAAAACTTCATTAAGAATTCCTTTTCGAAACGTCAAAACAAATCAGTACTATTATTATTATTCTCCTTTGCGGGGATTCTGCTGTTTCCGCCAATGACACAGTAAAAGGCGTAATGAAATTTAAAAAGCTTAGTTGCTATTCCAGTACAAATCAGTACTATAAAAGGTTGGATACAGGTGAAGATATGTATGTATGTACTAACTATCCAAGTATAAATATATCGCAATGGTGCCATTCAACTAAAGAAGAAGAAGAATAGTACAGTAATGAGGTCTAAAAAGCACATTTAGTTACTAAAATGCCAAAACTATGAGTAATTCATGAACTTAAGTCTTTCATAATTTGGTACAGATAATAAAGCCCATAAAATTAAAAAATGGTGGCAATAAGTCATAACTATTTTTTTCACTTCTATATCATTATGACATCGCACCAAAATCTTATTTAAACATAAACCGAAGGCCATAAACCCTGATTCACATACATCATTATTTGAATTAGGTATATGTAATGTACACTAAAAAAAATTTAGATCTATTTCAAAAGAAAGGCGTTGTTAGTGGTGTGGAAACTCGTGGTCGTGATCAGCTAGTTATTCCTAAATTTAAATTACAAAAGTCAAGTGGTTCATTTTTGGGTAACTGTGTTCGTTTTTATAATAAAATTCCTCAAGAAATTACTCAATTAACGGAAAACAGATTTAAACTTGTCATTAAACGCACACTGATTGGAAAAGCATACTACAAAATTAGCGATTTCATTGAAGACACAACAATAAACTGGAAGTGATCCTCTCTGCGTATGCATTTACTGGCTTTATAGATATTGTATTTTTAAATAACTATTGTACAATGATGGTGAAAAAATGATACCTTGTCGGTTCTTCTCAGTATTCAGGTTTTCTTTTCAAACCGAACTAAAGTAGATTTGACGTTCAAAAATACCTTGCATTTGGGTTTACTTGAATAAATTGATTTGACTTTGACTTTGACTTTGTAATTTACTAATTTGGAAATTGTACATACATGCATACACACATACATACATACATACATACACACATACTTATGACATATGTATAGGAATTATTATATATAAAGATACCCAGTACCATGACAGAGTTGCTGTTGTGTTATTGTAAAAATGAAGAAAATAATGCTTAGATGGTTTTAATACATGGAAAGAATAAGTGATGAAACTGTTGAAGAAAATCTACAGAGCGAATGTGAGCGGTAGCAGCCGGTAAGCAATACCAACGCTGACTCATGAAGATCAAATATCCAAAGTGTTAGCTGACAGAAATGTAAAAGTTACAAACATACCTAGATGAAAATGTGTGAGGAGAATGATAATATATGAGGAGGCGAAAGAAGTACGTAAGGACCGCGAGACTTGGCACTCCATCCACTCTAACTACCCTGATAGGGAACCATAACACTAATAGTTTTTAATTCATTTATAACTCTTAAACAAGAAGAAGCACAAATATAATTAAACGGTAATCGATATAATCATCGATACATTTGTGCTTCTTGTTTAAGTGTTATAAAGATTTAAAAACTGTTGGTGTTAAGTTTATAAGACACAACAAATATAAGCATATTTGCTGTCTCATATTGTATCTCTAACGACAGAGAGGATGGAGCACCAAGCCTGCACACTTCTTTCCTCTTCAATTCTCATAATTCCCCTCAAACATTCTCGGCTCAGTATGCAAGTGCTTTTAACACTTCCATAGGGTCAGATTCTAGAAATTTAATCTTCATATGCCTTGGTCTTCCTTCAAATGGTATCACTCACTTTCGTTCAGTACATTTTATTTGACAATCTTTCATCACTCATTCTATGTGAGCAAACCACCTAAGCATACTTTTTTCGTTTTTACAAATAACAATGTCATCTAACCTTGTCATATTGTGTATCCCTTCACTGCCAATCTTGTCTGCAAGCGTGACACTACACATATTTCTAGAAGATTGCATTTCTACTGTATTTATCTTACTTTCACTTGATTCTGGGCATACTCATGGCTAATTATCATACAATAAAGTAGGCACCAACACCACATTGTGGATAACCATTTTGGGGGAATTGAATATATTCACACTGCTTGCTAATGCAACTAGAGCATTATTCACTTTATCCATTTCTCCGATCTCCAACTCAACAAATATGTAGTGAATTATATATATGTCCAAAAGACATTGTCATTAAGGGGCATTTGGGCCAATTCTACACCAGTGACTCAGCTATAAGAAATAGGTACCAAACCTACAGGTACGAACTACTAAATAAAAATACCAACTTTAGACGAAGTTAATGCGTAAATGACAGAACTCTCTTAGCATCAATTATTATGTATGTAATTGGAAATTAACAATAGCGAGCAATCTCAAACGCCATAGTCTACCTGGCAGATGTTCAGTTAACGCGTTTTCCTTTTAAGCCAAAACATGCACTTTGCCTTAGTATAGTCAAATGAACCTTTATTATTTCTACCAACATATATATTTATATATACATATTTAATTGAGATACTCAATTATACCTATAAATTAAACAGTATATTAAAGGTAATTGGCATAATGTTAATTAAAAGGGATAAAACCCCAGAGCCGATTACTGTATTTAGTATTATCACATCACCTTGCTTATCACATTCAATAAAACTGGTTTGTAAAAAATAATTAGAAAAATGAATTGTCATGTTGACAAGATGTTAAACTGACAATCCAATCCAACATTGTACAAAAATGTATATAAAAATAGGAAAAACCAAAAATATATTTGAACTATAAAATGATACATATTATACAAGGAAGAAACGATTAATACAAGGCAAAGGTTAGATGAAATATATTTTTACATTTAAAACTTAAATGTAAGTAAAATAAAATACAAATAAATGTTAGAATATAATTTAGCTAATAAACAAATCGGTGGATTTTTTATTTGTTTCGTTATAAGGGAAATTTTTGCAATTCAGTTTGTAATTTGTGCTCAAATGTATATAAAAAATTTACATAAAAACTAATATTCATAGATTACTAATTAATCTAAAACTATTTCACTTAATAGATGTTCCATTAATTTTCAATGGGTTCTCATTTCTAGACTAATCTCAACTGAACTTTCCTTAATTTCGAAATTGAAAATAACATCCCTAATTCACAAATTCTACTTCTAAAATTTTGAATATATGAGGCCTTTAAAATAAACAATTTCAGCATAATATATTTATTTCAATAGATAACAGTAAACAATGTTTACTTAAACTATTAAAACAATATCATTTAAACTTCAACATATTATTGACAACTGATCCAAGGCGCGAGATATGCTCACTGCATGGGTGATAAGACCGAAACTACTAATAATTTATGTCATATCGTGAATCCACCGCCGAAATAAAAATTGTATGATATCACGTGAGCAAATGAGTTACAGCAGCTCTGTAAAATCCGCAATACTCTATAAAGATAACGGTCACGTACTCGGAAGATTTTTGCAAAAAAAAAACTAAAGTATCTATGTATTATAGGTTAGGATCAATGCAATTTTAGCTCGCGCTACAACAGCGACTTTATTGATGTATAGTAAACTGTGTGTAGTGTTTTAAATATTACAATTTTCTGTTCTGCTCTAAGGAAACTAAAAATATAAACAATACTATCACGATATCAAAGGCGCGCGCTGAATGACCTAACCTTGATGACGAAAAATATTCGTACGCATTTCTAGTTCAAGGTCCAATGAAAAAACTGAAAAGTCACATGAAACGATTACACAAACAAAACTGAAATACCATTACGACCCGCACAGAAATCTATTTTAAGCCAAACACAGACGAAAAAAGCACTAACCTTATAATGTGTCGGGTTTTCTTCTAATTTAAAGATTAGGATTTATGTTTTTCGTTCATATCACTATACCACAAACTATAAGCACTATGTTTGTTCAACACTATTATTCATCACTTAATCTAATAATATGTCTTTTTTCATATAAAATTCAATAATATTCATAGAACATCACATGTTACAAACTTCAGTTTCACGACTGCAAAATTAAATGCTGCCATTATAAAAAATTAACACTGACGTTTCATGAAACGTTCTAAAACCGACAGAGATTCAATTCCCTGCCTAAAGTCCTAGGCACACTGAGATTGCAATATGAGGAGAAAATATTTCTGTACTCAACCGAACTACAGAAAATAATACTGCTAGCAGAGATACAACTGCTCGCTTCGAAACCAAGACGGTAACTAACTACTTCAGCGAGTGCCGAGTCAAGAATTTATCTCGGCAGACCAAACCTACCCCTTTCCCTTCAGTCTTTTTGTCATTCCTTTACCTTAAACAACGACCAAACGGACACAAAAGGATAGGTAATAAAATGTTCATTGTAGTAAGCAAATATTGTCTTATGGGCACGCTTACTCTCTCATTGTTATTTTTGCTAAGCGGTAAAACGTCTTTATGACAAAGCAGGTAAAAATTTGCGAGTCTTAAAAATTGTAAAGAAAGTTATAATAACTGAAAGTTAGTTTGATTTTAAATGTAACGATTACGGAGTGTATAAACTTAAATGGTATAATATGTGTATGTATCTGCTACACTATAATTATAATGTATTATGATTACGAGATACGTAAGCTCTAAATAATCTAATAATATAAATCTAAGTAATAGAAGTTAATTTAATGTTACCAAACACAAACTGCAATGAAATGAGTTACATGATTCAAAAATTTTAACAATGAACTTGTAAATGCCGTTTAAAATACTAATTACAGTACACATCGAAATATCTTACTTACAAAATTAGTGATAAAATACGTAAGGAGTAGATATTTATTAATTACGTACCGACGTGTGCATATTATCATATAACATGACATTTCGCCACTTAAAACTCTAAAACACGAATTATGTAAGTTTTGTTGTAAGTGTACCTACGAAATATTTAGTTATTAATTAATTTATTTACATTATAGATCTATAACACGAAGGCTTTGTTTTATTTGTCAGATGGCGTGTCTTCAATCAAATCATCAAATTGGTGACACTGCAGAAGCTTTAGAAATTATAAGAGAAGAACAATGTTCACCAGCTTTATCCGTAAATATCAATTCTGAAAATACAACCAATGATCACGATAAGTATGCCACCAAAAAGAAACCATGTTCTAAATGTAAATGTAAGAAGGATATTGTAGAACCGGATTACGAAACAGATCAAATGAAGATCGAAAAATTATTACAAGAAAGAGAACAACAGCTACAAGAGGAATGTCGAGAGCGACTAGAAAAAGAAACAGAGGATATGAAAGAGAAATTCGATTTAATATTGGAGTAAGTATTTATATTAAAAAGAATCACACTATTATTTTGCTGACCTTTCTCAGTAATGTTTACGAAAGTGGTTTTAATTAAGAAAATTAATACATTTTTAATAAAGAAATGAACAAGTTCGAGCTTCGTACATGCTTCGAGAGGCACACAGAGAAAGGCAAGAAAAGATACAAGCATTAATGACTCAATTACAATGTAAAAATCTAGCTGGGCTTATGTATGTCATGTGCTCGGAGAGAAGAAAAAGTAAATTGGAAAGGTTGAAACTAATCAAAGGTATCATAGCAATTATTATATTTAACTCTTATAAATTATAATTACTAAGTGGTTAATTCAATTACACTCTGGTTAATACAATCGAGATCACGATTCTAGACCAAAAAAATCGATTTATGATTTTCACTTTTAGAGAAAGTTAGCACGTATAAATATTAATTAAATGGATAAGAATTACTCACTGAATTATATAAGACGATTATAATAGTTTTATAATTATTTTTAGGTTTTCATAAAATACAACTGAATTAATTATCCGTAACAATCCGTACCGTATCCGTAAAACCGTATCCGTAACTCGTAACAATTTTATCACTCACTGCAACATTATCCTTACGTGAGATTTGTTCTCCAGCACATCATGTAGGAGTGCAAGACCCTTACGATAATGCATAAACTAAGAACTAAGAAATGTATTTAGATATAAAAAGCGTGAGGTAATTTTAAATGCATAATTTTCTGTTTGACGTGTTGTGAAATTATTTAATGTTTTCCAATAGTCATTACCTTAAATACAATTTAACGATTATGTATTTACTTAAGTATATTCCATGCTGCAGTTAGCCGTATCTTTAATCGAAATTCGAAACAAATACCTAATTAGCTAATATTTACACAATTTCGTTTAAAATAATATAATAACCTTTGTTTTAACCAGGGTAATTAGTAAATGAAATAAGTTTTTATTTACATAAAAGTAAAAAAAAAATTACATTTAGTGTGACAGAAACGCCGAAACTACTTTAATGTAAAGTATCTAAACGACTAAATAAAAATAAGTAAATCTACAGAAAATCACATCAATTGTATGATCTTCAAGCCTGAGCTTGCACATGAGTACATCGTACATACCAACCTACCACACCTAAAATACTCCAAACAAACTAGTTTGTAGTTTCCTAAATTGACCAAGCCAGAAATTTAATCCGAAACAGCCTTGTGCATGTACCACAAACCAACGGAACGTAACCAGTCTATAAAACTGTGGGACCCTAAAAGCTACTAACACCAATAAATTATATGAGTAATATTACGCACAACTACGATACGTCTATTGCCATTAATTGTCGTCGAAAAAGAGATATAATAATGTACTTATTACAAAAAACGTAATCGTTGAAAAAAACCAAATCAATGATCAGTAAACATTTCTTTATTTAAAATACCTTAAAGGCATAAGGACAGACGACGTAACGCCAAAGTGCATACCTCATTCGCTGCCTCAAACCTCGCTTACCATAATTTTTCGTTACAGATTACACAAACTATATCAATGTTTTACAAGACATCCTTGGAGAAGCTCAAGCACTTATCTTGCATTTATCCAGAGGATACAAGACAGCGGCCAGGGTCGACCACGAATGGAGACAGAAAATGATAAGTATCGTCAAAGAGGTATGTCCTAAATTATAATTAGCAGAACGTCGGTTACGTTGATAGCTTGTACAATAATAATAAAAAAAACTAACCAAACTGGCAAGTCGTAGGTCCTGTATGTATTTATTTACTCGTAATTTTAAAACACAGTGCTTTCTTTTGGAATACATTTAAAACTACTTTGTAACTGGTATAAATAACAATAAAATGTTATTTATTGCTAAAAATATATTTCACTTCAATATAATGTTCAATTCAATAAAAATATTACTGAAATTTGGCAAAATATTATGACACTGTGAAATATTTGTATGCTATTAAACGAAAATTAAATGTACATGAAATAATAATTTGCTCTATTAAAATACATTCTATCTTATATAAAAAAATCAATTTTTGTGTGTTTGTTTGTTTGTTCGTATTTTATGGGCTGCCATACAGTTCATCCGATTGCGATGAAAGGTTAAAACCCACATCCCATACAACTGTGGACTAGGAAAAAAAATACTGGGTACCATGAATACTTTGCTTGCGGTTCTATTAAAGTGGAGACATGAAGTTTAATGACATAAACGGTATATTTTTAAAAGTCGGGAAAGTTGATAATCAGGCAAGTAAAACTTTTGAGGTTAAACTTTTTGGCGCGAACAGAAGAAACATGGTTGGCATTTTGTTCAAAATTCAGATTTGCTATTTGTTATACTTTTGGGAATTTCAAAGTACAAAAAGGATAGTATATTGTATGTTGAAGTTGTGTGCGAGTGAGAAGAATTGGAGGAATTTCGTTTAACTGTCCTTTGTAACTCCAGTAAAGCTTACCTACTATTGTCTTACTGAAAAAGTGTTGGAGACTTGGTTATGAGAAAAAATAACAAGTTTTACATCAGACAAGTGTTATTGGAATCTGAACGATGAACACGAAGACAAAGCTGTATGGACATAGCGGCCTATGCATCTCAAGAATTGAGGAATAATATAAAAAAAAAGTTTGAAATAAGCTTAGAAAAATTAAAAAAATGTAGAGATAAAAATCAGAGAATGTTTTATAAAATTATGAAATAACTCGTGCTTTTCGCCACTATACTTTTTCCTTTGATAATTATTATTTGCTCTAACCTACTCACAATAATCAAACGAGAGAAATTAAAGGAAGGAACTCTGGTATTTTCCCTTCTGCTTGGAAAAGTGTTGAAGTTATTCCTCTTCCTAAAAAAGCAAAATCCTCCGCTTTCACCGATTATCGTCCAATCTAATATTGAGATTCCTTTGTAAAGTATTTGAGCGTCTTGTTTTTTAACAGTAAAGCTACTTCCTTAGGTATAACAACATTTTAAATCCTCTCCAGTCTGGTTTTCATCCCGGTCATAGTACGGCTACTGCTCTTAACAAAATTACTGATGACATAAGATTGGCGATGGAAAGTAGACAACTGACAGTGTTAACATTGTTAGATATTAGTAATGCTTTTAATACTGTGGATTTTGACATTTTACTAATTCTGCTTCGCTCTCTTATCATGTCTTCAACGGTAATTGACTGGTTTCATAGTTACTTGTATGTACGACGGCAGCGCATTCGTATAGATGACTCATTTTCTTCTTGGTGTCATACAACTGCCGGTGTCCCACAAGGTGACGTATTGTCTCCTCTTCTGTTTGCTATTTTCATCAATTCTATTACTCTTCGTATATCTTCTTCTTACCATCTTTATGCAGACGATCTTCAAATTTACACACATGCCACATTAGAAAACCTTCATAATGCTGTAGCTGCGACCAACGAGGACTTAAATAAAATATCTCAATGGAGTAAGTCTTACGGTTTAAAGGTAAATCCCTCTAAGACCCAGGTCATTATTGTTGGCAGCACCAGTATGATTTCGAAGATAGACTGGAAATCGCTTCCTTTAGTTTTCTTTGACGGAAACCATATTACATATAGCGATCACGTAAAAAATCTTGGTATTTATATCGATCGCACTTTGTCCTGGTCAACACAGATCGCCGAGGTCAGCAGGAGACTGTTCGCTGCTGTGGGATCGCTAAAGAGATTACGTAACTTTCTGCCTCTTGCCACTGGAGTTACGCTTGCACAGTCACTATTTATTACTTATTCTCGACTATGCAGACGTCAGCTATCTTGATCTCACCGAGGAGCAGTTTAATAAACTTAAGCGACTTCACAATTTCTATATACGTTTCATATTTGGTCTTCGCAAATATGATCATGTTTCTGAATTTCGTGCACAACTCAAGTGGCTCCCTATTCGTCTTCGCCGGAACACACACATTCTTACCCTCCTTTATTCTGTTTTATTTAACCCCACGACAGCGACATATTTAAAAGATAACTTCAAGTTCCGCAGCGATGAAGAACGTAGTTTGAGAACTAGTGAAACTCTTCGTCTTGAAACCCCTTTGCACACTTCCAAGTTCTTTTCTCGATCGTTCTCAGTACAAGCTGTTCGATTATGGAACTCCCTACCTTTTACTGTAAGACGTGCCAACCACCCTTTTTAGTTTTAAACGTCGACTTAAAATTTATTATCTTTCCTACTAGCTGTTATTTTATTTATTTATTTAATTTTTCACTTGGCTGTGTATGTGTCCATGTGTATATTATGTATATGTATAACATGTATTATGTAGATATGTAGAGAGTGCATTATATGTTATTATATATTATATTATACATTATTATGAATGTAAATAGTATGTGCATTTTTTATTATTTACTTATTTATTTGTATTTTATTATTATAACTATTATTACCTATTATTATTATTATTTTTTAAATTAAGTAAGTATTCATGTCAATATCAATTTTGCATCGCCTACCGTAAATGTACTCTTAAGCTTTCTGTTACCCTAAGGTTGCCTGGAAGAGATCGCTTTAGCGATGAGGTCGCCCAAATTGTACAACTTTTATTTTTTTTATTCATATATTTGTATACTTTTGATGGTGCAATAAAAGAATATTATTATTATTATTAAAGGAAGTTAGGAGATAGTCAATGGGTGATCGATCACATTGAGAATAAAAACTAGAATAGCTTACACAATAAAACAAAAAAATTTTTCAGCCTTTTATTTATTAATCGGATTATTCTCTTATTACGTTACTTAAGAACTCTTTTTCGAGTGCATCAAACACATCATCTCACTATATTTTAATGTGTGCCAGAAATAACTTGCGCAGAATGTCAAATACGCTAAGGAATACCATTGCAAGTAATCGTACATAGTTATTTTTAATAATAAAAACGATCTCAGACTGGCCGTCGTTTATTGAATGTGACCTTACATGCCGAATTACAGCTTCAGAGGTAAAAATGTATATTAAATATGAATATATCATTCTCGCCTTGGTTACTGCCATATTGGGTACCCGATGCTTTGTAAAAGAAGGCTAGTGCAAAATTACCGTTGAAATAGACATATCATAGTAGGGTTTACTTGCTATCATATTATTCATCAAAATAAAGGTTCTAGTTTTCCTTTTGAGATATGGAACCCTAAAATCCGAATTTCATCGCGTCACATGGCTCAAAATAAATAATAATATGCTCACTTACTATACCAGGTGGAATCTAGTCAGTCCTGATCCAAAGCCAGACATCGCCAACTTTAATTTACACATATGCCGCAGTTAATGTACAGAATATCTGTTGTCGCGGATAGCTCCAAATCTTCCATGCTATACTTGAATACAATGCAGTCCAAGAGAGCAATGAATCGGAGTCCGTTTTTCAGAGACGAGGTCAGAATAAAACAAGCACAATGAGTCTGAAGTAATATCCAAGGTCACAATTAAAATAAAGGATTATTCCAATCTGTTTCAAAGCTGAAAGTCACGAAATAGAGGAATAAATTACACATATACGATAATATGACATCTAAAGATGTCCCTCATGGACGTATGTGCACTGGAATTTCTTTCCATCCATTATTAGTTACTCTAAAGAATGCTATTCCTGATTTTACTTCTTTAAAAATTTCACTAACACCGTTTTATAAATACGTTTGCTTACCTTCCAAATTTCATTTACACAGTGCCAATATTCTCCGAGTAAATTGGCTCTGATATACGGACATACAGACGGATAGACAACGAAATTATAATGGTTCAGTTTTTTCGCCACGTGGTTAGAGAAACCTAAAAAAACCAATTCGTTGCAAATAAAGCTATGAAGCTCGTAAAATAAATATTATATTCCAATTAAATTTAAAACCTAATTTACTGGATATTAGAACAATAAATGTTATTACGAAAATGTTACAGTAAATATGTGATGACACTGCTCTGTCATTAGATTCTCATTACAAACTCGTTAAAGACATAATTCAATTACTTAAGTATATGTAAACAGTTAGCTATAATATGTATTAACTAATGTAAGTAATAGTTTTTGAGATGGTTAAGAGGATGGTTATGAGGATAGGAGGATGGACAGCGATGTTTCATTTTCTAGGGTCCCATAGTCAAAATGATTAAAGCCGGACGGTGGAATTATTATGTACCAAAAAATTTGCAGACAGTGACAGCCACAAGCTTATTGCGCGACTATGGTGACTAATTGTAATAAAAAATTGGTATCGTGTATGACGATTGCGTGTGTATTGTGCCATGCCCGAAAAATGCACTTTTCGCAGTAGATTTAACGCCACTATACAAATTACGTCATACAAAATCTCGTTTTGACAGCAGATATCGCACGATATTTGCCAATCGCATGCTGACTGCAAGTTAGGTAATAAGCGTGCCGTTGGCATGCCACAATTTCAGAATGAAAAACGAAAATGATCTAATGGGTAACCATTTCAAATTATATTATTATTTTTTATTTTTATTTTACTTCTACAGTATAAAAGTTTCTACAATTTAACTTCTTTGTCCAAATTCGCGTCACAAGTCTGTGTTCGAAATGCTCTAGCCGGTTTCTTGGTTTTCAGGAATCGATTTTTGGAATTTTGGGTAGAAGATAGCTACAAATTACAAGACTTCATCATATTCTCGATTCTCATATTATCAAAGCATAATAATAATATCTTGTCTGATGTTTGTGCTTCAATTACATTATTAGTAGATACATAGATGAAAGGACCTTCTTTCTACTAGTAAATCAATGTGCTGAAAGCAACAAATAGCAATCTCGAATCACAGAATAAGTAATAAGACCAGAGTAGGTACCATTACTTATTAACTTCAAACTAGCTAAATACTTAGTTCTACATTTTCCTAATTAATTTGAAAACTGATACGAAGGAATGCATACGCCGTCATATCTATGTAATTTAGTAGAATAATTAATAACACATGTATGTATGTTTTTGAAATGTAACATGATTACTTGGTACTTACAATTTAGGCTAATATTTACAATTTTTGAAGTATTTTTTTCCTAACAATTTATCTATCATATTATGTACTTGGACTTTCGCACTCTTCCTTATAAATCGGCCAATCGTCGGAGTCAGGAAATGCTTTTTGCATCCTTGTCGCGTTCGAGGGTAGGAACGGGGAGGGCACGTAGGGCTCCTCTAAACCAGAGAACATGTAGAAAAGAAGGCCAACGCCCGCCACATGTGTAACGAAATTGCCTACTCTCGGCCGGATACGTAGGGGTTTTTGCGTCGGATGCGAGATGCAGAGAGCATCTCGTTTAGTTACATTTTGTATATAATATTAAAAAACAATGCATACGGATAGGTTTTTCCTGTTCGTTTTTAATTTCTTGTAGTTATATTGAAGAATAATAACTGGATTCGAATAACTAAAATTATTTAGGGATTTGAGGACATTATAATACCAGAGATTAATTATTAGTTACTAGCTATCGAAGTTACTAGCGTAAAGTAATACGTTCCTCAATGCGATTTAGACATTTTTGTATTTGTGACGATGTGAAGAACGAATTATAGACAAATGTGTGTCGCGTGCGACCCCGACTGGCGTTACAATAATTTTATCCATATTCCCCCAAAATATTGCCGTTGTGTGCGTGCCACGGTGCGTGCGTGTTAGCGCGTACACATACAAACTGTGTACGGCAGGCTTTCTATGATGATATCCTACTGTTATGTTTATACCGTATTTAAACTGAGTATATCCACTAAATCCTGATGATGGTCGTTATCGGCGTATTGTCGAAGGACTACAGTAGGTATCTCGTACGGAACGCAACTGGAGCCCCTTTCATGCTGTATCAAAGCATACTTCTCGGATCAGGCAGTAACAGAGCCCTCCTGACGTTTATAATAAAGACAGGGTTAAAGTTCTGAAAAAAATTGTAGTAAGTAGTAGAGAACTTAAAAACACTCAACGAAAATTGGTTTGAATTATAAAATATATTTTGTGTGGTTTTTGAGAAATGGCAAGTGCATTTTCGATAACACGCTCAATTACGCAGAAATAAATTTATTTTACAGTGACATTGAGAAACGCTGTATAAAATAAAATAAATATTTATTTTTGTTGTCGATTAAATGAACATTGCGCATCTCGACTACGGGATCATTCACCGTGTGTGCCGTATTTTTTTTCAATTTTGGAGCGAAACACAAATAAATTTGTAAATTCATCTAATTTTAAATATGTATAATTTAGGACTATGACTGAAGTTAGTCCAAAGAACTCCAATTTTTTTCGCATTTCTCGGGAACAGCTAATTACTAGAAATAATATCAAATACTCAGATTATTATTGAAGGCGGCAATCTTATAGTTTTCTTAAACCTTCAAATTCAAATGGCCTCTTGAAGTGTATTTTGATATCCATTGATAGACTTACTCACTGACTAATAATTAGAACTTCTGTAGGATAATTACTTACTGTTGACCTAGAGTCTTGTTTAACACTAAGGTAGGTTAGAAGTATTGAAAAAAAATCAGAAACGTACATAAGTAAATACATACATACATATCCTCACGCTCCCTAACGGGGTAGTCAGAAAGGACATACATAAGTATGTAAAATTATTACCTACATGACTTTCTTAGTAACTGAGGAAGGATAGTCGAGTTAATTGTTATCTATAATCCATGGTGCTGAAACCGATACAAGAGTCCAACTCACATGCGGCGAGTTATACTCATTGTTCATGAAAATAATGTTATAAAATTATCTAATAAATAAGTCGACATTCTTCTAGTTTCAACATTTCATACACAATTTCTCTGGAGGCACGCCGGAATCGATCCAGTATTTCTTTGACCTGCCGTCTCTTCTAAATACGGAGGCATCGACAGTAGACAATCCCAATGAGGACCCATGTGAGTCTGAAGAGGAGGATATGAAAACTGAAGGTGAATCTTTACTTCTTTTATTATTATTAGGTATTAAAATTTAGTACAAAGGATTCCATAACCAAATTCGCTAAACAGAAACACATATATGTAGTTTTGTCTACGTCTTATGATAAGAGTTGAAGAAGCGAAAGAAGTATGTAAGGACCGCGACGCCTGGCGCTCCAGCCTCTCTGATTAACCCGTTAGGGATACGGCGTGAAGATATATATATATATATATATATATATATATATATATATATATATATATATATATATATATATATATGTCTACGTCTTGTCACGTCTGTCCGTCGGTCTGTTACAACAATTTATTCCATCAACTTTACGCCTACTTAGCTGTTTGGTAGAGATGTTAATTGGTAACCTAGTCTTAAAAATAATAAACAAATGTTATTAATGGTGAAAGAATCTTTTAAGATTTATAACTACCAGATCTTTATTATCTATATGTATCTAAATGGATAATGTGAAACATCGTCTACTTTTTCCTTTCTAAAATAGTTTAGTCAATCAGTAAATAGGCCGGGCAAGCAAAGAGACCGCCACAAATAGGTATTTTAGACCCAATTGCTCAAATAGTTACGAAATCCTAAGTTATTATGAGTCCGCCTATACGGCCCAGTGCAACCGAATTCGTTCATTACCCCCGCGCCATATAGCGATAACAATAAAGATGGTTTTCGCAATCGCGGTTTGATTTTATTTACATTTATTTTTGCACATAATTGTAATTTGCAAGTAAACTACATTACCAATAGAAAAACTGGTTTCAGAGATTTGAAAACTAGAATTTCCGATTCAGTTAAGTCCAGTTGCTAAGATTCAGTTCAGTTTTTCTGGAATTTTTTAATCGAGATTTTTTACTCGAACCATGTTTCCACGTTTAAAGATTTCAAGATTATAGATCGCGAGATCCATTGATGTGAACTTTTATTACACATACATACATATCATCGCTGTATGTAAGCAAAAGAGATTTAAGTATTGAAAAAACCTGTAGGGTACTTTTCGTTGACCTGTAATCATGAAATTTGTCTAAAGACAAGGTCCTTACAGTACAATAAAAGGGTTGAAAAAATTGCGAATTTATAAATACATCACAATTTTTTGTCTTTACAAGTACACTTAGCAGTTGGAGAATATGGGAGAACGTGCCTTTCAACTGTAAAGTTGTTTCAACTGTCTATATTTAAATCCGATAGACTGGTAAATAAATAACAGGAATACATTGTACAGCGATACGAAAACCTCGGTGCGTGAGTCCGGGTCGCACTTGTCCAGTTTTTATATTGTCTTAGCTGTAGTTTTCGAATAAATAAATAAATGAACATAGTAAAGAAACATATGCGAGTATATACATGCATATAATATCTTCACGCCGTATCCCTAACGGGGTAGTCAGAGTGGACGGAGCGCCAAGCGTCGCGGTCTTTACATACTTCTTTCGCTTCCTCAAATCTCATCATTCTCCTAATCTTCTAACTTTTATTATGTTTTGTAAAATACATGCTTGTTAATATAAATAGACATCCCGGTTGTACGGTTATGGTATCTTTCTATTTGAATGGCAAGCAAAAACGGAAATTGAAAATAGCAAAAAACAGCAAAAACAAAAAGTTACGATAACAGTACTTATATCTCCTGAAAAAATCATATTATAATGTAATACGTCAATCGAATTAATCGAATATATGTGTATTAAAAAATTACTTCACTTCTATTATTAAGGGTGGTTTGCACCAACCACTTGAATCTCGATTTAAGGAGCTGATATCATGATTTTGCTAGTAAAATAAATAATGTTAAATTGAGATCTAAATGGTTGGTACCCTAAAAGCATTTCGGTTTTTATTAATCATTGTTCACTTTTTTCTCATAATAGGCGAGACAGTGTTCAATATGCTAGATTCTCAAAACATACACCTTTATAATTTTTCTCAAAACCATTGCCCTACTTATAGCTCATTCAGGTAAAAATAATATATCCTGTAGCAATATGCGATTTAGACAAAAACACCCTATTTAGTGAAATCTATCTAGCCGTTTAGGCTAATAAAGGATGCATCAAAGTTACGGTTTATTTGACGCATCCTTTTGGGGTATATGTGTAAGTATATATACCCAAAAAAACTTTGTTACATTGAATGAAGATATACATCTTACTAGTTGTTGCCCGCGAATTCGTTCGCGTTGTATTTTATTTATTAAATTAAATAATTCAAGTATCTGCGGGCGTACGCAGAGCAACTCACCAAAATTTCATCACAATCAGATAAATGATTTAGGAGCGCATAGAGAACAAACATACAAAGAAACATTCATATTTATTTATATTGATTAAAATTAAGTACATAATGTAACCAATGTTCTAGAAACATCATTAGAAAAAACTTGGTGGGAGCGACTACAGGACGAATGTCGGCCATTCGTTGTATTCGGTGATATGGCAGACTTCAAACCACAGCAAAGAAGAGAGGTATTGAGAACTGTTAAAGCAACCAAAACAGCTCCCAGGAAATGGAAAGAATATGGTATGAATAATGTATTTAATAGCTAAATATTTTTTTTTACTGTAAGTTTTTAATGTGATTACTTTTTTAAATCAATATCCAGTGGAAGTATATGTACTAGAAAATTCAAACGATACGCAACTAAATGGAATATTTTCTGTTATAAACCGACAAGAAATCTACTTCGATACAATGATGTTATATTATAATATTATTGCTTGGAAAAGAGATTTACATATCGTTGTACAGCAGTAATAAGTATACATTAATTGGAATATTATTTTTGTTATCGCAATGAAGAAATCATCGTTGAAAATAAAGTCGCATTACGCATTTATGTATGATCTCTTATACTTCTACACTTCTAAACTGTCTAATGGATTTGAAGCTGTTTTTTAGATTTTAGAACAATAAATGTATGAGGAATGTTTTCGCATGCTGTTTTAACATAAAAGCTGCCGTTTTTGGGATCATTTTTCGACATATTTAGTGGAAATCGCTCCAGATTTTTTCTTGTAATGAGGTTTCAAAATTTTTAGGTTGAATTAAACCAGTGTTCAAACTCAAATTGATTTATTCGAAAAGACTTTCATATATTTTAGAAAGTCAAAGTCTATCATCACTTTGAAAAATACCTCCACTGAGAAGAAGTGGCAAAAAAATATCATTTTTACATTATCGTCTCTCAACAATAATTCACTTCGGTACATTTATTAGGTCCATACAGTGCAATGTTTTTCAAACGCCAGTGAATATATAGGTAGGTAGTCAATTAAATTCGAAATTTTTGAAATTTTTAACCTATGAAAAGCTTAAAATTTTTTTACCTGTAAAATAAAAAATAACAGGAACCTGCGTTATCTTTAGTATACATTTTACAACTCATTATCCGATAACAGGTAACAGAAAACCGTTCAAACGCGAACAATAGCTTTTTTCCCAAAAAGGCAATAAAACTAGGATATGTATCGCTTATCCCTCTTTTACCATTACACATCACCAGTAGAAATCCTCTTCCTCGACAAAAGAAATTTAAACAACAAAGAATACAAAGGTAACTCTAACTTTATTTTATTACCACGTTGTCATTGATGCACTTTCAACATAAAGTGTACCTGGGGGCCTACATAAGTATCTCGATTGTTGTAAACGCTAGTAGAATAGTGGTAGAATAGAATGACAAATATGATGCTATCTAGCGAAACAAATTTTAAATTAGTAATCAAACGTTATTAATTTTCTATTCAATTTAACGAAAAGTAAAGTTGTGTGAAAACAACGAGTAAAACACAGCCACTTTTGACGAGCAATTTATTTGGTCATTATTCTTAAAATTAACATTATTACATACCTACATTATATATACTCCCCGAGAATCTGTGTACATCTAACCTTTACCTATTATAACCTATTTTTATAATAGGTAAACATTTGAATCATTTCTTAGATACTTAGATGGTTCGGACACAAAAAGAATTAGTGATGAAAGGCTGGCGAAAAAAATTTACACAGCGAAAGTAAGTGGTAGAAGAATCCAATGACGACCAAGGCTGACTTATAAAGATCAAATAGCCAAAGTGTTAGCTAACGAACAGGTCCAAAGTACTCGCATACCTAGGCGAAAATATGAGAAAAGTATGATGAGATTTATGGAGGCGAAAGAAATATGTAAGGACCGCAACACTTGCCGCTCTGTCCTCTCTGACTACCCCGTTAGAAATACAGCGTGAAGTTATGTATGTTTATTTGTAATTTCTTACATACAATTAAGTATTGTATTATTATGCAGACACTTTATATATATAGGATCATATAATATAATTCTTTAAGAAGGTAGGTACTATACCTATGTAGTAGGTACATACATACATAGTACATACATACATTAGTACATAAACAGATTAATTTCCTATAACTATTTCAATCTATACAAATAAGTTAAATAGAATTATATAACGGTCCAATTTCGAAATAAAGGCTATTTCTGTTCATAATTTGCTTATTTATTTGCATGTTACATTTTTGTCTATCTGTTTGTATGTCCCTGTTAATATCCGAAACGGTTGAACCGATTTTGAGTGTACTTCCATTGGCTTGAGAGGACTTTTCAGAGAGCAATCAAAGCTACTTTTTATCTTAGAAAAATGCCATATAGTACATATATAACGCAGCTGTGAAACCACGCGGTCTAACTAGTTAAAAGAACTAAAAATCACCTATTCTCATCACCTAATAGGTTTTTTCTAGTTCTAATTTCATTAGTGTCAGGGGGTTTATTGTTAATTTCGATTTAAAATTACTAACACATGCGGTGAAGCGCTAACCTATGTTGGTATGTGCTATTGTTATTAATTTAGCAAACTTTGAACATATTTTACGTATATAATTATTACATTACTGATACATATACATATATGCTATAACTTTCTGCTTTTCATACTTATAGACGTAAATAAGTGTGAACATAATATGTATACATCCATACATATTCTCACGCTGTATCCTAAACGGGGTAGTCAGAGAGGACGGAGCGCCAGGCCTCACGGTCTCGCTCCTTAGACGTCCCATACACCTTCCGATCAATCGTTTTAAAACATGAGATTTATATGAGCGGACGATCCAGATCTGAAAGTGTATGAGCGTTTATCAGTTCCGATTGATCCGATGTCGTGATCATAGATCGTCAAAGCGAGATAGGCTATAGTGGCCACATTAACACAATATCTATTAGCAGTAGATCTTTGTATTATATATTTATGTATGTTAACTATGTATAATTTTTACATACACACAACGCCGCGCTATTTCTCATTGGAGGTGAACACAGAAAGAATCAAAATGTTCAGCAATAAGACAATAAATAGGTGACAAACATTGATAATGTACCATCATTGGTGACAAAGCAAATTAGCGTAAATAATCGTGATATGTTGTTCGCTTATCGCTTATAAAGTTATAAACGTACCCCAAATGCCCTAATTGTTGTCCAATTTTATAAAATACTAACTGATGCTCGCGACATCGTCCGCGTTTTTTATTTTTGAAATAGCCTATGCCCTTCCTCAGGATTCAAGCTATCTCCATACCAAATTTCATCGCTATCGGATGAACGATATGGCAGCTCATAAAATACGAACAAACAAAAATTAATTTATATATATTACATTTCTTCGTTCATTCTTACTTCACAAATTTTTACACCATAACCAAATTACCACCTAAGTACTAATTTTTTGTTTTTGAATAACAGTGTTCAATGAAATGTTCATCAAGTCTGGCTGTCCCAACGCGGACCACATCAAAGACGAATACCCCAAGCGTTTGCCAGTACCCACGAAATGGGAGTGCCACGCTGTGCAGACCAGTGACGTCAGTCCTGATAGAGTAGTTAGTAGAATAATTTTAAATATTGTGAACAATGCGAGTAGTGCCTAATCTTAGCAATAAGTTATAAGTAAAATATAGTAATAAATAAATCATCCAAAAATAAAAAAATACTTTTTAACATTTTTATTAATTATTAAATTTAAGATGGTTCGGGCACATGGAAAGAATGAGTGATGAAAGACTGACGAAGAAAATCTACAGAGCGAAAGTGAGTGATAAAAGAAGCCAAGGAAGACCAAGGCTGACTTATGAAGATCAAAAAGCCAGAGTGTTAGCCGACGAAAATGTCAAAAGTACTCGCATACCTAGGCGAAAATATCTGAGCAGAATGATGAGATTTAAGGAAGCGTTAGAAGTATGTAAGGACCGCGACGTTTGGCGCTCCGTCCTCTCTGACTACTCCTTTACGAATACAGCGTGAATATATGAATGTATGTATTAATTATTGCCTGCACTTTGAAGAAAAATGCAATATTATATTTTTTATTACTCATGCGGGATAAACAGTATTTAAACGCACATTTTTGCGGTTGATAAGTAGCTATTTTCTTATTTTACAATTTGAGTGCGACAAGTTTACTTGTTGCACGCAAATTTTGCTTGGCACACGCAAATTCACGATTTAATAAAATAATATAAAATTAATATCTAAAAAAATCAATCGACCCTTGAAAATCTTGATTTCGAAGTTTTAGATCAATATAATAATAAATAATAATAAAGTTATTACTTTCTATAATTTTTCTTTGTACCGAAATTATCTCCGCATTAGTAATAAGAAATAGTATTGGCAACTCGTATGGTGTCATCGATTGCCCACTCGAGCGAATGAGCGCACTCGCTTCGCTCGACTACTTACCGCACTTATTGCACAATATACTATTTTTTAATTATTAACACTATTAACATTCATTTAACTTAAGCATTAGACTTGTAATACATTCGTACAGGTTAGCTTGATACAGGCTGTGGCATGTGACATTTCGACATGACTCATTTCAGTCCTGTCGAGTAATGGAATATCGAGTTTGATGGGTATATTTCACATCTATTTTTATTTATAGTATTTATCATTTTGAAACAGAAATGGCATTTTTGCAAAATATAATTATTATCGCTTGTTCAAAGTTATATCGTTGGTATTGTTGATCACAGGTATCAAGCTAATCTGTACGAACTATAGTCTATAGTACAAAAAATTACATCATCGTGTGACCACGAACTAAATAAATTTTTGGAGGATAATAGGTACCCATAAGTGTACCACATAACGCACTGGGAACTATCCAATAACTCCCAGACTTTAGATATAAGACTAATTAGAATTTGATGTCTGAGTTCATCTGGCCGGAAATCAAACCCGTATTATTTCCAATTATTGTGTGTAGAGGTGCCTCATCTTTGCACTTCGAAAGCAATTTATACCTAATCTATTGTATTGGAATGACACCGTGAACCAAAGCCTATATATAATACTGTGCTTGTAATATAAATGCATTTGAGCAAGGTGCAAACTACAATTTAATGTAAATGGAAGTCACTCGTTAGCCCTCGACGAAAAAGAGGATTATTTATATAAGTTTGACACCGTTCAACGCCAGAATACAAGTAAAGCAGTTCATGATTTGCTTTCATTTTTTTTCTTTTAAAGCATACTATTCTTAGCTAGGTGGAATTTGGCCTGGATTATTTTTTGTGTCCAGAGTTTATCGATTTTAAATTTTATTTCATCTTTCATATTGCGTTTGTACCACAGTCCATACTGAATAGGTGCGGCATTATACACCAAAATTATACTTATATTTTTTTAAATATTTAACTAAACTAAAGTTTAACTTTCAGTCTGATACCAGTCGTCGTATAACCACAGCAAGTATCGACCTTCGGGGTAACATGGGTTCTATATTAAAAATCATGTAAGTATTGTATCTCATTCATGTAAAGCTGAGGTGGACTACGTCTAGGTACCCACTAGATATTGCAATATTGTAACTAGGGATGTAACAGAGCTCCAACTCACAGTGTCCTCAGATAAGGTCCAGGAGGTCCAGGTCATGAAACATATTGGTGTCGGCAAAGGCGGAAGTTTACAAAAGCTTTCGTTATTTTGTTTGCAGTACAGCGTCTGCCGTGGCTCAGTCGACAAGAGCGACTGGATTGCTGGGCGCAAGAGATTCCATGGAAATAGCTTCCACTACGAGACTGGTATCAATTTGTATTACATATTGTATAGAATCAGGTGTTCGTTTGGGACCGTTCAGGTATTACGTAAGCAGAATTTTAGTCATTTTTAACCCCTTGTCAGCGACAGTAAGCAAAGCTCTTGAAGCAAGCTAGCTAAGCTATACTTGAATGGTCTCTTTGCGGCATTGCATTCAGGTGATGAAGACCTTGTTAAGGCTCCATGTTAATAGCAATTGAAGAGAAATTGCGCGAGAGAGAGCACTATTTACATTCGTGCATGAGAAAAAGAGAAAGCATTTAAGGGTGAAGACTAGAAAATAAAAACGAACGAACAAAATAATACTTTGTTTTACTAGATTTTTCTAATGTTCGTAAAGTTTCATTAAGCAAACAAATTACACATAAAACCACTCACATTTCAAAGTACTACGCAAAAGTCTATAAAAACAACATCTACTTTGGTAAAAAATACTATCGAAAAAAAAACTAATTCTATTTTACCTTTTACCGGAATTTATAATGTACATTATATGGTCTACATTTATAATTCAAAATTATTAATTTTTAGCATATATACAACTGTCATACGACTAATTAATGGATTAATAGATTGAATGGATTATGAATTCTTGTGGTTTGCAACGAAGCATCTTCTGGAATCATTAGAAATCAGATTTGATGAGCTAACTGGTAACGAATGATTGACCGCTGACAGCTGTAAACGTTAAAAAGTCATTTTTAACCTTAGACTAAAAGATGGAATGCGATTTTTTTTTTGTTTCTGAGAAGGAAAAAACCCCAAGGACATTCAATTGGTCTCTACGCCGACTGAGTAGTGTCGGACACGGACCGACTAAAAGAATCCTCTTCTTTGCTGTTAACCCTAGTGGCTTTTACAGTGTCACCGCTCACAGGTCGCAAAGTATAGAATGAGCTCTTGAACGGATAAACTTACTTGCATGCAATTTTTTTACCGCAATTTTCGGAAATGTTTTTACTACGAAGTGTGTTTAGCTTGAACATTGATCTAGAATAGTCTAGATTATTTATTTAATGTGTTGTGGGATTTCTTTAATTTTTAATATCTTTACAGAAGGAAAAACGCAAATCTGAAAATCACATTGCTGAATCCAAAGTGATACTTAATATCGGAAATAAAAGGGTAAGATTGTCACTAGATAATGAAATATTACATAGCGTTGTATATACATGGTGTTGTGTGGACATACGAAAGGAGTAAAGTCGAATGTCTATGTGTGCTGTCCACTCCGTATGAGAAACGGTCTGATGCTTTACGTATATGTACTTAATGCACCTATTAATACATATATGTACTTATGTTCAAGGTTATTGTGAAAGGAGGTATAAACCCGCCAGGGTTTCAACGTGTCAATGTTGGCTGCTATATTGCAGATGTAATAATTACGGGACACGTTTATTTTGTTGTCCATACAAAATAATACAATATAATATAATGTACAACCCTATCGTTACGCTCTGCATTCTCAAATTTTTCTAAACGTTTGCTAGCGACGTAAAAACGCCAGTATTAGGGGTGCCTCATCTCTATTTTTGTTTAAACTGTGAGGTGTTACACTAGAACTATTGGCTTTTGGCGGAGTTGTAGAATGTAAATTTTCCGTTGACATATGTACTTTAATACCCTTTCACATTGACATATCCTTTCGAAATGAAGTTGTATAAACATAATATATCCTCACTATCCTCACGCTGTAGGTATCCCTAACAGTCAACTGTCAAAGAGAATGGAGTGTCAGCATCGCGGTCCTCACATAATTCTTTCGCCTCCTCAAACCTCATCATTCTCCTTACTTACATTCGCCAGCTCTGCGAGTACTTTTGACATTTCGATCAGCTAACACTCTGGCTATTATATCATTGTAAGTCGACCTTAATCTTCCTTAGCTTCTGCTACCACTCACATCGACTCTGTAGATTTTCTTCGTCAATATATTATCACAAATTCTTTCTACGTGCCCGAAAAATCTAATCATTCCTTTCTTCATTTTGTCAATAAAACTGTCGCCCAACTTTGTCATACTGTGTATCTTTTCATTGCTTAACTTGTTCGCGAGGGTGATACTATACACATAATATTTTTTTCTAAAAGATCGCATTTCTACCGCATTTACCATACTCTCAGTTGATTTCGGACATACTAATGCCGCCAGAGCACCGTTTACTTTATTGCCAGTTGCTACTTGTCACTCCACAAACTCCACATCCAACTCACATCCTCCATACCTCAAAAACGCACTCCCTTTCTAGACATTATCCATTTATCCATTAACATTTCGTCTTAACATAACGTGACCATACGACCGGCACGCTTATTACGTAACTTGCAGTCAGCAAGCAACAGCCAATATCGCGCGATATCTGCTGTCAAAACGAGAATTTGTGTAATGTAATCTGTATAGTGGCGCTAAATCTACCGTAAAAATTGTCATAGAATATTACATACGCAATCGTCATACATAGTACCAATTTTTTATTACAATTAGTCGCTGGTCGCGCAGTGATCGCGTGACTGTCGCTGTCTGCAAATTTTTAGGTAATAACCCCGCCGCTTTGAGCTATCTGTCCAGGTGTTCCCAGCCAGAGCAAAAATGTCTCGCTTTTGCAAACAGGTATGGGTTGGTATGGGTACACCTAACTACCTATATTCATTGCTTTCGTAATGAACGGGTGACGAATGGCGGCAGTGTGGACAGCGCGGTGTGAAGAAGAGACAGCGAGTGACATGGGAGAGCGCTTTTGAAACGGATTTGCTGCGCGGACAAATATAAAACGAATGCGCCTGCAACTGAATCTAATGTTGATTAAATCAAATTACATATTATTAGCACATTGTTCGCATCTTCTTGTTTTTGATTAATAATAAAATAAGACTTTTTTCACTAAATTTCGCAAGCGACTCGCTCTGAAAAAAAAATAGTCTCGTTATCTTTACAACTCTTTCAAATGTCACAACATGGCCACAACCTTAGTTTTGTTCACATTTATATTCAATTCTTTTACTTCACATTCTTTCTTTGACTGTGTGTGTGATTATAATAGAGTCTGTAACTCTGCTTCTGAGGGCTCTATAAGCACAGCATTGTCAACATATAAATAAGTAATAAATCAGATAAGCTGGCTAACCTGTACCTACATACGACATATATTTAATTATCAGACACGCTGTGATCGGCCACCACATCGTTAGAAAACAGCACCCACACAATCTGCATTTTATTCGATTTTATTTGCCTCGCTTCGTATTACAGGTGTTATAAAGTCTATGAATTCTATGCACAAAGTACTGGTTATAACACGCATTTTTATTTTTTTGAGAACCCTTTTGAATCTCTGAATTGAATATCCAAAAATCCGTTCATAGAGGGCTTGCCTACGTATGGAATTTTCATACAATCTCGAACTAGGAGCTTTGACCATGCGTTGATAAATAATTTTAAATAATGATTGTGATTATGTCAGTCAGTCTGCTTCTTCTTACATCATATTATGTTGTACGATGTGTGCCAATCGTGTGTCTTAAACCACTCTTATACATAACATGTGTGTATACAGGGTTCATTTAAAAACACTAATAAACTTAGTATTTTGTACTAAACATTATCCCCAATAACTATTGTTTTCGAATTTCAAAAATTCATGTTTTTTCTTTTATACAAAAATAAAAACACATTAAATGTTTCTAAAAATGGCACCTAATCTACCTAGTCGCTAAAGCGGCACCACAGCGGCACACGCGCAGCGCGGCGCCGAGGCACGCTTGCTCTGCTCCATTGGAAATACTCGTACGTATAGAGTAAATACGTTTCAGACAGTATAACAAAACTTAACAAATATTTTTTTAAGGAACGTATCGAGTTTTGAAAAAAGTCGTAGAACGAAACTTGTTAGGTATGTTGACAGAAATTTTGCACTAAGAGGTTATTAGTATTTTTAAATTAACCCTGTATACAAAACGATAGATCGCTCTTTTATGAAATCGCGTTGTTTAATCGCTTTTTCTTAAATAACTAAAATAAATAATTTTTACCAATATAAATAATAACAAACACGACCTCGATGGCGCAGCGGTTTAGGTCTTGTATCTAAGCGCAGAAGGTTCCGGGTTCGATTTCCTGTCGGTTCAATTTCGGAAACGAACTTTTCTCAATTGTCTCAGGTCTGGTTGCATTGGAAAACGCCTCTGGTAGTCGCCGTCTGGTTCTCATAGCACAGGGAATACCCCAGTTTGAGACCAGATGATTGGTGTGTATTGTTTGGCGCGTTTATTATTATTACTAAATAATTGAATGATTGTCACGATAGAATTAAAATCTGTATTTAATTTAAGTCGATTTATATTATTTTAAAAAAATTATTGTCAAACACCACCTACTACTTGTAATATTACTCACTGCTACTCGCATCGTACCTACACCCAAAAGTACTGAAATATTATTATCTTAAAGAAACTAATGTGCTGTTTTTGTATTTTGTTTTGTCATAGATGCGATAATAAGTCCCCCTTCTCCGATAAATTCAAAGAAATTGAACCAAATTCATAAAAAACGACTTTCGCACAGAAAATATTTATCTATTTCACAGCTCTCATAAAAACCACCATTGTACGTGTACTCCTACACCCTAAAAGTTAAAACATGTATAACTCGAAAAGTAATTGTTTCTTTGTCCTCGCATGATCGTAAAAGCAAATAGAAAAACTCCACCAGTTTTGGCATTTTAAACTCAGAGGCATTCCACCGATAACAATTATTTTAATTTTAGGGTTCCTTAGATACATTGAGTTCCTTAGATAACTTGCACTATGTTCGAGATTGAAAATCGGTCGGCCTTATCTAAAATGAATATTTTGTCATACTGGTTGTAGCGTTACAATAAATATTTAGAGCCCAATACAAAATTGCAATAGATACATGTATGTGTTGTATATGTAGGTGTATCTATCATACGTTTTCTTTGAAAGCCTGAATCACAGCTACCATCACACTCTTAACAAAATATTATACGTTGTTTATAGTATACATACATACATATACAAACATATCTTCACGCTGTATCCCCAACAGGATAATCAGAAAGGACGGAGCGCCAAGCACCGTGGTCCTTACATACCTCTTTCACTTCCTCAAATCTCATTGTTTATAGTATAATACTCTATTTTACTTATTTTGATTTTTCTAGACTTTAACTTGTAATGCTTTTAATTTCCGTAAAAAGTCCCAAGATGTGAAAGCAAAACTTAAATTAAGTGGTAAAATTAAGTGGTATTCCTACGCTACGGAACGTAAAAAGCAAAAATACAAGCTTTCTTGGCATTTTTTTTTCTGTTTGCAAAATTTGTCAGGTATTGTCATTGAAATTTCTTCCGACGTCTTTGACATCTGTTACCAATATTAAAATGCTTTAAGTACCATTACAACTACGAGTATGATTTTTTCATTCCAACTTGCTTTAAGTTCTATTGAAATTACACTTTATTTATTTTCTAGCTAAAATTATTTATTAGGAAATCTACCGTACAGCGCCTAAGATACCTAGTACCTGCTATCTAATCTATGAGGGTACATACGCTATATAATGTTATTTACGTATCTACGAAAAAATAGAATTCGTTTGAAATACTCATTTCTATAATTTACCTACTTTATATTATTTATAACTAGCCGCGTATCACGGCTTCACCCGCATTAAATTTGATACTTTTCCGATATAAAAAGTAGCTTAGATTACTCTCTGAAAAGTCCTCTATCAGCCAATAAAACTCCCGTCAAAATTGGTTAGGCCGTCTCGGAGGTTAGCTCGGACATATAAACAAATAGACGGACAGACAAAATTCTAAAAAAGCGTGTTTGGGCTTTGGTTACGTGCAAATAACTTGTTAATAAGCTTGCTAATGAATAAGCTTTGAAATCACAGACACTTCAATTTTCAATCAATCTTCAATACTAAATTACAATACAATATTAGTCAGCATTTACATGATGGCTGCCCTGGTTGCCCTCCGTAGCTCCACACCAAGCGGCTCTAGACAAGGGAAAGGATAGCGTTTTCAGATTATTCAGCTAAAATGACAAAAGCGGAACACTTTTGTATAAAACGAAAGCTAAATCAATGTTTGCCCGACATCACACTCTTAAGAATGTACAAAATTTGCAAACACTCCTTTTTTGGTTGATGATCCAAATATCATGTACGAATTATTAGTCAAAAACTTATCCGAAATATTTAATAAGAACTGTCCAAAGAAAAATAAAGTACTAAGTAACAATATGTTACGTTTCGTAGATTGGGCGACGAAGAGTATAAGTAAGAGTAGACTTTATGAGTTATATGATCAGAAATTTTACACGGTAGATGAAAGTTTTCATAACTATGTCCGCACTTACTCGAAAATATTTAAATACTATGGAATACGTGGTAATGCACTTGATCTCGTGATCTCGGATTTGTCTGAGAGGGAGCAAAATGTGAGTGTTAATGGGGTTTTATCTGTTGGTTCAAAATTAAAAATGGGCGTTCCCCAAGTATCAATTATGGGATCTTTCCTGTTTTCGGTTCATTTTAATGATCTCCCATCTATGATCAGGGACTTATGCAAAGCAATATTGTTATTTAAACTAGACAGAAGGGATCTAGATGTTACTTGGGTAAAAAGGATCCTAACAGATGTCTCGAGATGGTTCGCTTGCAATAATTTACTACTGAATGCATAAATAACCAAATGTATTAAATTTTCTCTTCCTAACGTACCCAGAATCCATGATAAAATAAAATTGGGTGGGAACAATTAGAATTAGTTCAGTCAGCTTGTTTTCTTGGTTTAACAGTAGATAACAAGTACAGTGGGCGGATCATATCGGGGCATTGGCTAGTAAGCTCGCGGTATATGCAATTAGACGTATTAGGCAAATGACGGATGTGGATACGGCAAGGCTGGTGTACTTTGCATATTTTCATAGTCTAATGTCCTACGGCCTTCTACTGTGGAGATCAGCGGCGCATATTACCTACACTTTTATTTTACAAAAAAGAGCAATACACATCTACAGTATGAATGCACGAGAATCACTTGAAGATCATTTTAAAGACATTGACATCCAAACCTTGCCGGCCTTATACATTTTAAAATTATTATATATACGAGGAAAAATATAGATATTTGTATATATTATTTGTATTTTTAATATAGATATATGTTTAAAAAGAAAGGCGATATTAATGGTATGAAAACCCGAGGTCCTTAGAAATTACCTTGTAATTGTTTGTAAATTGGAACGTACAAAAATACCTTGTAATTGGGTTTGCTTGAATAAAATAATTTGACTTTGACTAAGGTTTAATTAATTTAATTCAACCGTATTAATTCCAGGCATCTTATTTGAACGAATATAAAGATAACATATCGAACGATAATGATGAGGAAAATGACTATAGGGAACATACCACGTAAGTTATATTAAGTTATATTACATAATATGCCACGTTATATATTACGAAACGAGTTTGCAGAATCTTATTCTTTCCCGATCTGAGAGAACTGCGAGATGTCAGCGATTACGGTGTTGTCAACTTATCTCGCAGTGCCTTACTGCGAGAATGTGGGGGAGGAGAGCTCTGTCACTCCGTCTCTACTGTTACTGCGCCTCAGAAAAGTGCTTTGGCACAGTACAAGCGCTTTGACGCGTTCCTTAGGAGATCGCCAAGCCCTTCAACAACGCCCCAAGATCGACCACCGCAGAACTTCTAATGGCTAAAATCCCCACATAACACAGTCTCACCCCCAGAGGGATGGGTACCTCCGTTCAGGTTTCTCCTGCGTAGCCGAAAGAAAGTAGGTATTACTAAAGGTGGCGTTCATGGTGCGATATTTTGCGGGAACAGGTGCTCGCCCGGCTCGCCCCGTTTTCCAAAATCGTGGCTCGTAGTTGTCTATACAAAAAAAAAGAATTGTGTGAACTGGGCCATTGAAATACACATGCCACTGACACGTGCTCGTCCGGCTCGCCCCGTTTTCCAAAATCGTGGCTCGCCGTTGTGTATACAAAAAAAAAAGAATTGTGTGAACTCGGCCATTGAAATACACGTGCCACTGACGACCCACTGATTTTTTTGCAGTTAGATACAACTATTGATGACAATATCGAATGCTCAGTGATCGGTTTTTGCAGGATACGGAAAATTAGCCTTTTGTTTCAAAATGGAAATCATTATAGCGAAAGCAGCGCGTTGTAATGTATCGTCATTATTTACTTTTACTACGGATAAATAATACTTACCAGAAAGTAACATGAAATATATATAAATAAATTTTTGCTGAATATTTACGCTTCAAATAACATCGGAATTACCTTATTTAATGTTTTATTTTTTAGATAAATTTTTTCATCCGTTCTAAATGGAATATTAGATCGACTTCATTTGCCATATATTTTGTACCAATCGATCGATTCAGTTTATATCTCGATCTAATTAGGGTTGCCATCCGTCCGGTTTTCCCCGGATTTGTCCTAGTTTAGAGGGCATCCGGGGAGCGTCCGGGCGGGGATTCATTTGTAGTCCGGGTTTAAAAATTTAGTCTTGGGCCGCCCGCGACACACGCACTGTGCCCGCACGCTGCGATCAACCGACGAACCGACTCTCTAAATTCACCGTCCCCCACCCCTCCGATCGATGGACCCCACTTTTATTATCACCGATGATAAAAGATGACTAAATTTAATTTTAAGGTCTGAAAATAAAGAAAAAGGTGATTTATGACATTTTCAACTGTTTTTTATTACACTGATTATATTTAAAAAACCTGTTGACATGTCCGGGTTCTGGTCTCTAAAATCCGGGGTTTTCACGCGTCTTGTCCTGGTTGCCAAATTTTGGAGATGGCAACCCTAGATCTAATAAACGTAATGTTATGCATAGTTCTAACTACATTTGATAATTTTGCCTACAGAAATACACGTGAGAATATAATTGATGATTCAGTACCAATATTGAGGTATGCTTATTTCTATATACCTACTTTATTGTATAGTAGTATAAATAAAAGAAATAAATAGATAAGTACATAGAAAAAGTGAGCGAAAGTTACTTAGCATATTTTCAAAAGAATTGTCAGCAAATTAATGAGAATTCCAAAAAGACTTCGTACACTACTTCTTTGCTTATACAGTACATTTTTATTATGTTATTATTTTCAAATTCAACAACATCTTAATAATAAAAGGAAGATCATTTAATGACTAAGACAAAATGTACATACATTATTAGAGATGTCAAAACTAACACATTGTTCACTTGTGTATAAAAAAGACAATCACTCATGCACCCGATTTCCTCCATACCTTTTACGTTCCCTCACAAATATGTGATCGAAACCGTGAAGAAACTAATGTTATGAAAATGAAAAATTATCTGTTTATTTTTGTCACGCAAAAACTAGAGATCCCATCAACATCCAATTGTACAGACGGAATGCATCTATTACCAGCGAATCAGCAACAAGTTAGTTATCGATATATAACGCCACTCGCCCTACTTTAACACTGATACCTAAAAATCTTTTGCCATAGCACAATAAGGTTTCGTTAAAAAATATTACTGTAAGTCCAGTTCAAAGGCTTTTTGGAAGGTCAAATCACCACTGGTCTGGAAAAAACTTGAGCCGGAAAGAAACGCAGTCAGGTATAATTTTTTCAACATCATCTTACCGTAGAGTTCGATTGCAATGTTTTTTCTAAGGCCAGTGAATACCCAAGTACAGAGAGGTGTAAAAACATTCACACCTCTCATTAAAAATATAGCGAAATGGATATTTCATAATTTGTATCAAATTTGGAGTTATTCTGACAAAAAAAATTTCTCATAATAACTAACGTAAAATCTATTACAAACTTGCCATATATCAATAATGTATAATTTATTTTATTCGTTGCGTATTCAACAGGGAAGGACCCACTGACAGCCTAATGGTGATAGGAACCCACAAACCAGATACAGATCGTAAGATTAATCAAGAAAAGGTCAGTTTGTTTAAAATTATACCAACGGCCCTTATTATTTGCTAACGACCTTAATTGAAGTCGTACAAGGCTCAAGTGCTTTTGTTTTAGCTTTTATAGTTTTACATATTATTAAAGGAGCGCGTGTTGGTGGCTAACTTTTTCCCCGACCTGATACACTAATATCGTCAATTCTCAGTTCATATAAGTGATAGAATAATTTTCACTACACATAAAGCTTTCTCGAGAAATGGATCTTAACGGTGGCTATCGAGATAAGTGCAGTCAGACGAACAAACAGACGCACACCAAGAACTTCATTTTATTCTACGATGTTGTGATGAAGTTTCTCTTTTGAAAAAACGAAAAAAGTATAAATATTTGTCATCTGATCTCTCTATTTTAATAAAAATATAGCGTAGAGTCTAAAGATGCCCCATTCTTGCGAAGCATGCAGCCAAGTTTCATAAACTAGAAGAAACTTAGAAGCGGAGAATCAAATTGTTTGGGCATACGTGTGAATTTAATAATGAAATTGCATAATATAAAGAAATTACTTTGGTTTATCTCCTAACATTTAAAAAAAAATTGTAACAGGTGTGTCCATTGGAAAGTTGTCAACGTATGCAGGTGGACTCATTTATGAGGTCCTTACCGGCGTATATGAGAGCAAATCCATTCACTCATTTTGAACAAACATTTGATAATTATGAACCATGCTCACCTGGTAAGTTGTAATTCATTTTTAATCCACGAATTGGTTGAGTTTAAATTAAATCTAATTTCTTCGGAATTACATTTCGATTCGTTACTATAAGATTGCTTTAGACTTTAGACAAACGCTACCTATATTTTACGTTTTCTAAAACGATATGAGAAAATTTTTATAAAAATCAACTAAAAATAACAATCAATGTTGACTTAAAAGTGTCTTGTACTAATATAAAAATGTTCAACTGTATAATCCCACGTAAATATAGATTATAACCATAATATTTTGGCTTGAGAATATTTGTAGTTTGATGAAAGTGACAGAATTAATGGTTCTTTCGAAAAGGTCTAAATAGCTAGGTCTCATTTCTAGAAATGTTTTTTTTTCAGTTTTTTTTTATTGTATCATCAATATTTCCTCAACTAATTTGAAAAAATTATACTTCGTTTAATTTATTTAAGCTTTTCTGATATTTTGTGTCTCCCTCATCAGCGCTTGTCCGTAAAGACAACAGACAGTAAATACTTATAGTTGTTGTCACCCTAATGAAGCATAACATAATAAAGATCATTTAAATAATTAAAAATCATCTTTTTGTGCATCAGTTTGTAATTATTGCGCAAATTCAATATTGATCGAATTTGTAAATCCTATTTGATTTGATTATCCAAACAAAATAAAACAAATTTGAGCATTATGCGCAGAACAACTAGAGATACTCAAGCAGCGTATAGAAGATAAAAGGAAGAAAGAGAAAGAACATGCACACATCGTAGAGGACCCTCTATTGGAATGGACACCAAGCGTACAGGGTATAGCAGTGCAGACATCGGACATGTCCATATCTTTACCTCCTTGCACATGTAGAGCGCCCAAAGCAACACCAGTGTCTAGCATTACGGGTTTCGTATTTGATGGTAAGTAATCATCATTAGCAAAATAAAATGAAGAGAAAAATAAGTTATTCACATATAAACAAACCTACAAACCCACAAATCATGCCTTGCTTTAGTTACGAGTCAAAATAAACTCAAAAATAGTGACATGATTTTGGTTCATAAGTAACTGAAATGTATCTTACGTCTTTTCTAAACTTGACGACAATAAGTAAACAAATCGTTTATGCTTTTGTCCTTCGATCACAAATGAAGAACTAGCTTCACAATCTCCTATTCAATTTCAACAAATTACTGTCCGAATTGACGTATATATTTTTAATAATATCGTATAGTATTATCGGCAAGATTGTGTTAATCTAAAGTAGACCTTACTGTCAAATCATAAGGTTATAAACGCTCGTAAGCTTTTGTCTAATTATTTTACAAAATACTAAAAATATTTAACACTATATTGTTGTAATATTTTGTTTACGTGAAATATTTAACATTAATATCTACAGGTATACGTTTCGCAAATTATTTTTGAATCAGTTTTCCAAAACAATGAAAAC
Organism: Zeuzera pyrina; assembly: GCA_907165235.1. Classification (NCBI taxonomy): domain Eukaryota; kingdom Metazoa; phylum Arthropoda; class Insecta; order Lepidoptera; family Cossidae; genus Zeuzera; species Zeuzera pyrina. The sequence continues at coordinate 6,141,185 of OU015639.1, forward strand.
ATTTTCAATACAAATACACGCATCGTTCGCGCAAAGAATATGTAGAAAAGAGGGCCGATTCCCGCTCCATGCGTAACGGATTTGCCTACTCTCGGCACTCTCTCGGAGATGCGGAGAGCATCTCGTTCAGTTATAAATTTAGTATATAATACTAAAAAATAATGCACACGGATAAGTTTTTCGTGTTTAATTTTTTGTAGTTATGTTAAATAATGATAACTGCATTCGAATAATTACATTATTTAGGCATCTAAGGACATGTTAATACCACAGATGAATTAGCTACTACCGTAAAGTAATACGTTCGTTAATGCGATTTAGATATTTTCGTATATGTGACGATGTGAAGAACGAATTAAAGACAAACGGAAGCGGTCGCATGTTTGCGTCGCGTGCGACCCCGACTGTCACTGGGGCTACAATAATTACCCATATTCGCCCAAAATATTGCCGTTGTGTGCGTGGCACGACGCGTGTGTATTAGCGCGCACGCATACAAACTGCATACGCCAGCTTTCTAGGAAGACATCGTACTGTTACGTTTATACTGTGGTTCACGTTTTAGCTTGCTTGGCTGACACACTGCCGTTCTATATTTCGATGGTGTGTTAGCCAAGTTCTATAAAAGTAAGAATATCTCAACTATACTTTTTCAGTCAAAAGCCTCGTCCCGATGAAACAAGCGTTAGATAACATAAAAAAAGAATGTTTTCATGATGACAGAATAGAATTCGATAGATTTCAATTAATTGGTCAAGAAAGCAACGAAAGATTGTAAGTATGGTTTTTATTACTTTTCTTCCCATCATTACCTTTAATGTCTTATTTTTCCAGGAGACATTTATTCGAATTAAATTATTATTCATCCCATCCTTGACCTGTTATTTTTTTATACATACGTAGTACATATCTTCACGCTGTATCCCTAACGGTGTTCTTAGATAGGACGGAGGGCCAAGCTTCGTGGACCTTACATACTTCCTTAGCTTCCTCCAATGTCATCATTCCTCACATACTATCGTCTAGGTATGGGAGTGGTTATTTTTGACTTACTATTAATTTTTTTATGAATAAAATGACTATTCTTAGTAAAAAGCTCTCACTTGTTATTAACTAGTTGTTGCCCGCAACTTCGTCCCCGCGGAGTTAAAAAATTTGCCTGCTGTGTCCTTCTCTAGAGCATAATCTATTCCCGTTCTAAATTTCATCAAAATCGGTCAAGCCGTTTAAGAGGGAGAACCCTTAAACGACGATAACATTTTTGACAGTCATCCGAGGTTTCAATTAAATTTGATCCGACTATTTCAATGAAACAAAACCTAAATATTGCTGCTCTAAGCTGAGCTTAATCTACACGTGAAAATCACAAGAAAATACGTTCAGTAGTTTCGGAGATTAGCGTGTACATACAGACACAAATTAAAAAAAATACTTTTTCGTGTTTCATTACTATCTTGTTTTATCGCCTACAGTCATTTTTTGATAAATTTATTCGATGTACAGACATGTTTTTTTGTGCTTTATTATATGTATAAATGAACATTGTGTATTGAACAAATGACATCTAGTTTTTTTATTAAAATTTTAGACTAATTCAGTACAATCATCTTTTAGTGAATCCGAGCCAAACAAAACAAACTTTACACGATCCAGACTTGAAGAAATACGTAAAATATTAAAGAAGCATCCAAGTTTGTGTGATATATTTCAAGCCAACACGAAATGTTAAATGCTAAGAAATATTGTTTCAAATGTATAACAAAAATGAAAAAAATTGACTCAGAAAAGAATTTAAATTAATAAAATGTGTTGTAAGAACATATTATGTTTTTAATTGCATGTTAGAGAATGGAAAATTATTAAAACTTTTGCCTAGTCAAATTTACTGATATTTATCACAAGCGAATCAGTGCGTAATCGTTAAAAATATAAAACTGCAATTTTTGTACACTTTATTTCTTAAAACAGAATAACAAAGTACTAAAACTATAAAAACGGTGACATAATAACGATTAAACCTAATTTTCTAAATATTCAGAAACTTGAAAATTTTATGAAACAGTTTATAGTGAAGTTTGAACACGACACAACAATAACGATTAGCCCATAAATTTATATTTTTTATTCAAATTTCAGTATAATTGTATACTTCTCGAAAATAATATTAGTTTAATTTTTAATGTATAGTTATTAATTACTGTTAAACTTCCAAATACAAAATCGTTACATATACATCATTCTTTAATAACTAATAAGTTAGGCGAATTTTTTAATTGATGTAGCTAATGTTGTGGTTTTGCTCGTATATTGGTTTTACTATATCTGTTATCTCTTTATGTATTGTGTCTTCTATCGTAATAACACCTTGTTCGCTATCTTTAAATTCCTCCATATCCTGATAACCTTCAGATTTTTCTTCAATAATTTCTATTTCCTTAAAAACGTCTGATCTTATTCTGTTTACATCGCCATTAATATCATCTGTGATATCCGACGCTGCAACTTCAGTGATACTCGGTTTAGAATGTATATTTTTTATAGAATCTACTTTGGGTATGGGGACCTTTGACTCTTCCTTCAGTTTAGTGTTTGCTTCTGTGATATCCGACGCTGCAACTTCAGTGATACTTGGTTTAGAGTGTATAATTTTCATAGAATCTACTTTGGGTACGGGGATCTTTGATTCTTCTTTTACTTTAGTGTTTGTTTCTTCTTTTATTTTTGTGTTAGAAACAGTGTCGATTGATTTTAACAAGGGAGTTTTGACTGCTGGATGTATTACGGTATCACTGACTTTAGGAGACGGAGGTACCGAAGTATCAAACGGCACTGCGAGACTGTTCTGATATGCTTCCACTTCTTTACGTCTGGTTTGCTTCCTTTCTAACTGTTTTTGCAATTCCTCTATTCTTTCTTCTTTCAGCTTTAGAAGATTGTCTAAATGCTCTACCTGCAATAAAATACTTGTTAAAATATCTTTTTTTTTCCTATATTGATTCTTTTACAGTAGACAACTGTTCGTTTATGCTATCACCGACAGTTGTTACCGACAGCCAACCACAAACGAAATATGTAAATCTTTCATTTATGTAAATAAAATATCTAACATAATTTAATCCTGATTTTCTTAATGCATTTCCCTTTAATGTACACTCTATTTTCAATGTTCATGATCATTTTCATATTTTTTTTTGCGATACTTTTGAAGATAAGTTAGGGAAACAGCAATTCATAAGGGTTTTTTTCAACAAAGTGCTCAGAAAGGTGTCACAAAGTAACTAACGTGTTATACCAGTTTTAAATTATTTATAACGTAAAAAGTTTTCATTTGGTCTTCCCACATGATGACTGCTATATTTTTTTTAACTTTCCCTTTAAGCTTTCAAAACTAACCCCAAAAGTCTTAGTAATTCACGTCCTTTTGGGCCACAACTTACATTTCAAACAGCTGTTTATCTAGAACAGTTTCTAAGAAAAACTGCCGTGACAAACACACAGATACTGTCTATTAGACACTGTTGATGATAATGAATGTTCAGCTTTTATGTTTTGTAACTCGACACTAAATATCAGGGCGAAAAGCGCATGTTTGGATGTCTTTTTGATCGCCAAGTAAGAATAGTGCATACCTACATGTCATTGTAAAATTATGATTTTGACAACGTAGGTCGGGGAAATACGTACAAAATGACACATCGGGGTTTTTTCAAAATTGGTGCAATATAGCGCCATATTAGACAGTGTATCTTATATTGGCGGTGTTGACCAGCTTGTGATGCTTGGACCATCATTGGAACAAACGCGGCGGTGCAACCTACGATTGCCAACATTGCTTGGGCTCATTATAGTATTTTACAGAATAAGCGATAAAAAAATGCAGTCCACTTTTAAAAAAATATAGTATTTTATGGAAAGAGTAAAAAATAGACCAAAATGTATTTGTTACTTATTAATTTTTATAAAAATTGTATTTTTCTTGTATTTCTTGCATTTTCTAAAAATTTTTTGTCTACAAAAAAGTTATTGTAATAGTTTATGTGACTCGAAGTCGAGGACTCAAGTAAAAAATAAACATATTTGACTTCAGAAATACTTTGCATGACTAAAAAAATTATCTTGAATTTAAAATTGAATATTAAAAAAGAATTCAATATGACAATAGACAATTTCAAACTCCTATTTATTTTTTACTAGCTGTACCCGCGACTTCGTTCGCGTGGAAAAATTTTTCTTGACCTCTTAAGATTACTGAGGTTACCCGAGATACTCATATTTTTGGTGTTTAACAAAAAAGTTATTCTCTGTAATGGAACATCCGCCATATTAGATTTATGATGACGTCACATATACAAAAACCTTCCCATGCACATTTCATTTCATTTGATACCCATATTGTTGGTGCTGAACATAAAAGTTATTTCCTATTATGGAACATCCGCCATATTGGATTTATGATGACGTCACATGTCCAGAAACCTTCCCCTGCGTATTCCATTTCATTTGATACCCATATTGTTGGTATTGAACAAAAAAGTTATTTCTTATTATGGAACATCCGCCATATTAGATTTATTGTGACGTCACATATGTATCTACCTTCCCCTGCGTATTCTATTTCATTTGATACCCATCTTGTTAGGGTTTAGCATTATAAAGTTCCCCTATAAAGTTTCATCCCCTTTTTCACCCTTTTAGGGGTAGATTTTTAATAAAAAAGGAAACTGTGTTTTTAATGGAAAAGGTGTATCTCTGTACCAAATTACATCTTAATCGGCTCAGCGGTTAAAAATTTCCCATACAAAGTTTTATCCCCCTTTTCACCCCTTTAAGGGTACATTTTTGAAAAATAAAGTAGCCTATGTTCATTCCCTGGTGTCAAACTATCTCCATGTTTAATTTTATCGGAATCGGTCCGGCGGTTTAGTCGTAAAAACCAATCAGACAGACAGGCAGACAAACAGAGACTTTCGCATTTATAACATTAGTATCCCCTATAAAGTTTTATCCCCTTTTCACTCCTTTAGGGGTAGATTTTTGGAAAAAAAGAAGTATGTTTTTTAACAGAAAAGGTTTTATCTATGTACTAAATTTCGTCTTAATCGGTTCAGCGGTTTAGCATTTCCCCTATAAAGTTTCATCCCCCTTTTCACCCCTTTAGGGGTAGATTTTTGATAAAAAAGAAAACTATTTTTTTTATAATAGAAAAGGTGTATCTCTGTACCAAATTACATCTTAATCGGTTCAGCGGTTAAAAATTTCCCATACAAAGTTTCATCCCCCTTTTCACCCCTTTAGGGGTAGATTTTTGAAAAATAAAGTAGCCTATCTTCACCCCCTGGTGTCAAACTATCTCCATGCCAAATTTTATCAAAATCTGTCAGGCGGCTTAGCCGTGAAAATCGAACAGACAGACAGACAGAGAGACTTTCGCATTTATAATATTAGTATGGATTAATAAATTTTTGTTCCATAGTCACCTCGTTTAAAAAAAATCGCCTAAAATACAAATGTTCAGTTATTTTTTACGCAGGCCACAATCCTCGATTTTTTTTCCGGTTGAAATGAAAATAAATCTTTTTACCTTTCGCAGCCATTTACTGGCTTCCAATAATTTGCTCCGAAAAAATTGTTAACAATTACTCGATTTCGAGAACACATTTTTTGTCCTTTCCGGTATTATGTACATGTTCTCAACACTTATTATTATACTTAGTACAGTAATAGGTATTGCTATTATCTGGCTTTATCTGGATTATTGATAAATAAAAAAAAATATACTATTGGAATTATGTATCAGAAAAAGTCCCTACGCAGCTCTTGAACGGAAAACCAATTTTCATTTAATAGCGATGTAATTAGTAATTAGGTACATACATACATACATTACATACGTTACGTTATATACGTTACGTTACATACGTTACGTTACGTTATATACGTTACGTTACGTTACATACGTTACGTTACGTTCCATACGTTACGTTACGTTACATTACATACATACATATCTTCACGCTGTATCCCTAACGGGGTAGTCAGTGAATACGGTGCGCAAAGCGTCGCGGTCCTTACATACTTCTTTCGCTTCCTCAAGTCTCATCATAGTCTTACAACATAATGTATATAATGACATATTTATCACTATTAAGAATATCTGCTTAAAACTTTTTATAGGGTTTTTTTAATTTATAATTTATTAATTAATTGGTCGTGATGGTAACTTGTAATATTTGACTATTTAAATGTAATTTACATATAAATCAGGGATACAAACATTTATTATCGTACACGGTCCAGTTGAAAAACGCACCGTACAGAAGGCAGGTTTTTTACAAATAGAGATTAAAAAAGTTTTAAAAGTTAAAAGCGGCTTATAGCCTAAGTTACTAACAAAGTAACTACAGTCTATAAGTCCGACGGAAAAGAGGGTTGCTAGATTGTCGCCGTTATCTGTTTATCATGCCAGCTTTTAAACGGATGAACCAATTTGCATGCTTTTTTGTGTAAAAGCTGCATTTTTTGAGAATGACGGAAGCGGTCGAGATTATTTTGTGTTAGATATTATATTAGTTACGTACCTATGTACTGTAGTTTTAAGAGCTTTGTGATATCTTCGTAGGACTACATGCTTATTAACAATAAATATTTGCGAGAACAAAGAAGAAACAATTATGTTATCTATATTCATTTTTTAAGTTTCCATAAACGAAACTAAAAACGAAAAAAAAAATCTATAAAAGACAATGCGTATTTTTAACCCATTAAATTTTACTCGTCCCAAAATTATTACGGAACGTTAATGCGTGGCCGACACGCATTGAAAATAAACCTCTTGACTATTTTCAAAGTTTTTCCAATGACCTACGTCGAACGTAACACAATCGATCGAGATTAGATTGAGTGGAACTCGACTTTATAGAATATGACAAACACTAAAATTTATTTTACATAGATATAATATGTGCATCGTGAAAGTGCTATGGTTTCTATTCATATCAGTTCTTGGTGCAGGAGGGTAAATTGCCCCTTTAAAAAAAAATTAAAAATTAACTCTTTATTAGGACTGCAAAAAAGTCAGCGATGGCATGTGTCTATTTTATACGGATAGACTTTTAACCATTTTAATGTTTAAAAAAATTGATACAAATCATGTGGAATTTGGAAAGCTATTTAGACGGATGCGAGGAATTAGTATCCGTCTAATTGCACCCGTTGCAATTAGACAGCTACTAATTTCTCGCATCCGTCTACGACGGATACGAGACGGGTGCAATGTGCCCCGGCTTCGCACGGGTTCGCACATTGCACCCGTGCGAAGCCGGGGGGGTCGCTAGTATAATATATATGAAAAGCGTTGTTACCTTTTGTTTTAGCACCTCGTTGGCATCATTCAGATCTTTCATTTCTTCTTTCGTCTTCAAGTAAGAGTCGTAGCTCACTACCTTCTGTTGTACCGTTTCAAGAACACCGTTCACTCTTGTTTTAACAGGGACCATCAGTATGTGCTCTGTTAAATCACATTATTATGATATTTAGTTACAGCAGCAGCGTTTTCGCATTTCCGACATTTTCGAATCCTGGGAATTGGAGGATTGTTAAGTTAAATTCTCGAGAATTCCCGGGTACTCGCAAATTAACATAACCTAGACGAAAAAAGATTTTTTACAATAATTTTCAAATAAAACAATTCTTTTCGTAATTAAGCTTTTAATGTAGGTATGTAAAATATAACAAAATATCAACTAATCTATGTACAAATCTTCACCATCTTCTCTTAATATTTCTATATTATTCTATACTGTACTAGCGGACCCGACAGACGGTCCCCTGCTCGAAATAAAAAAAATCCTAAAGCCCTACTGCAGTACCATCTACGGAGTACAATCGTGAATCTAAACCATCCAGGGACCCACTCAAACACACACAAAAACTTTTATCAATATCGGTCTAGCCGTTTAGGAGTTCAATGACAACCACATGTACAGAAGAATTATACATAATATCTTCTATGCATATATGTATTAATACGTGTCAGCCTGGGTCTTCCTTGGCTTCTTTTACCACTCACTTTCGCTCTGTAGATATTCTTCGTCAGTCTTATTCTTCATCACTCATTATTTCTAAGTGCCCGAATCATTTAAGCATTCCTTTCTTTATTTTAACAATAACACTGTCGTGCAACCCTGTCATACTGCGTATCTGTTCATTGCCTATACTGTCCGCAAGGGTGACATCGCACATATTTCTAAGAGATCGCATTTCTACTGCATTTATATTACTTTCACTCGATTTTGGGCATATCCAGGCCTCACTACCCTACAATAAACTTGGCACCAAAGGCCATTTTGGCAGTGTTATATATATTCACACTGCCTACTAAGGCGGACAGAGCACCGTTCACTTTATTGTCGGCTGCTACCCGTCTCTCCACATCCAACTCACATCTTCCATCCCTCGAAAACGCACGCCCTAGATACACAGTTTCATCCACTTGGTTTAGTCATTTTCCATTTACCCAAATCCCTCGCTTCGTCTGTACCGCTTCCCTTTCAAACACTAGAACCTTGGTTTTGTTCACGTTCATATTCGATCCTTTCACTTCACATTCTTCTTTTATGCACGTGACCAGTGTTTGCAATTCTGCTTCTGATGGTGCTATAAGCACAGCATCGTCAGCGTACAATAGGCAGTTTACCGCTATGTCATACCACTCATACTACCTTACAATCTCTAGTGGCAACTGTTCAAATACAGCGCGAACAGCCAAGTAGACATCATACAGCCCTGTCTGACACTTGAAGAGACTTCGAACCAGGTCGACATGTCACCTTCTATCCTTACCCAGGCTCTGTTTCCTCGATATAATGACCTCACAGCCTGCAGTAAAGAGCCCCCCACGCCATATTTAGTCAGAAGACTCCACAATTTCTTTCGCACTATTCTATCGAATGCTTTTTCTAGATCCACGAGAGAGAAAGCTTTCTGACCTATAGCAAGAAACTTCCCCACCATAACGCGAAGCAAGAAAATCTGATCCTTACAACCTCTACCGTTCCTAAAACCACCTTGCGCCTCCCACAAATATCGTTCAGAAACATTTCATACGTTCAGTTAATACCTTGGTATAGACTTTCTTGCTAAGCTGACCAAGCTGATGGCCCTATAGCACGCAGTCTAAATAGGAATCTTTCCCTTTATAGAGAAGTACTGTGACTGCGGTGCGCCAGTCCTCTGGACTGGAACCTCCCCCTTCTGCCAAGAAAGGTTGCACAGTGCACAGAACGTATCCCAGACCCTAAGACCACCATACTTGATCATCTCAGCAGCCATCTCATCAGTTCCCGCAGCCTTTCCACATTTCAGACTTCTTATCACTTTCTCAAACTCTCATACTAATGACATTGCCCAGTTCCTGGCCCGAGTGTAGCGGTTCATTTTAGAATCGCTCGCAGAATCAGAGACGGAGCCGCCACTCTCATACAGTTCTCCATAGTATTCACTGTATCGCTGCAGAACTTATTTCATTATTATTATTTGAAATAATTTCCGGGACGACCATGAATGTACCCTAGGCACGACATTACACATCACGTTTGTCGATTTTATAAAATCGGTTAAAAGCAAGCTCGAGTCTGGTACAGAGGGTTCCCTAGGTATATAATATTTATGATATCTAAACTTGATTTATGAAAACTTATAAAACCTATGTAATATGTGCGATTTCATCCTATAATAAGCAGAAGACAATAATCAATGAAGAGATAAACAGTAAAACAATGTCGCATGACAGCGTTATTTCAAAAATGAAGACGCAACGCTTAGAATTAAATGGTTTGGGAACAGAAAGAATGAGTGACGAAAGACAAACGAAGAAAATCTACAGATCGAAAGTGAGTAGTAGCAGAAGCCAAGGAAGATCAAGACTGACTTACAAAGATCAAGTAGCCAGTGTGTTAGCTGACGGGAATGTCAAAGCACTAGTCTAGGCGAAGTGTATGAGGAGGACGATGAGATTTGAGGAAGCGAAAGAAGTATGTAAGAACCGCGAAGCTTGGCGTTCCGTTCTCTCTGACTACCCCATTAGGGATACAGGGTGAAGATATGATATTAGCCTATGACTTTCGTTATAATTTGCTTGTAAAGTTTAAGCAAAGCATAATATTACTTGAAATTTATAGAATTCTGGGTCTAAGTAGTTTTGAAGATAGGGAAGATAGGTAACGAAACCTCAATAATTGACTTATTATTAAAATTTCCGTGGAGGAAAGGGGATCTTCAAGTCGAGTACGAGTACCCTATTTCTAACTTCTTTAAAGTTCTCATGAACATTTAAATACTTTGTGAATGGGACATCAATTGTGTTTGTGACAGACATGAGTGATCTTATTAGGGTTAGGCAAATCCCTGAAAGTTGACGGTTCACTGATACAATACTGAGCAATACATAGTTATAAAATCTTTATGGAATTCCAAAGTTCATCTGTAATAAATTGCTTTTTGATCGCGAATGGTAAATGAGAACTTGTATTTAAGCGACAGGCTAAAACAGGCTGACAGCCTGTCACTAGAATATGGTGATACACAGATAGAATAAATCACGAATTTAAAATAAATTATGTATTTTGTGCACAAACTTTAATTATTGTTTGTCTAGGTGCTTCTAATGCCAGCTCTCTTTCGCTATAATATATGTGTTTCCAGCTGAAAATGAGCGTCGCGTGTTGACGTATTGTGACCTAGTTCGAATCTACAATGTTTACCATTTGTTACGAATTGTATATGTAATAATAAAATGTAATGTAATATGTAATTGTACATTTGTAATATTGTATTTGTGTGGAGTGAATAAAATAAACTATCTGTAATAACTAACGATTTATAGACATTCAGCTCGAAGTTTCATTGATTCAATTTAAGAAAAATCCGAAGTTAAAAACCATGTTGTAAGAATTTATTTTGAAAAGAAGTGAAATTCTATCGAAAAGAGTTTTCGGTACAGCGATTTATTGGCAGCATAGCACCTTGTCGACAACAGTCGGTTGAGGAGTGAACATTGCTGCTACGAACAAAAAGAACAAACTTTAAGAATAACTAACTTTCTTTTTATTATTTTTATAGAATAACAATTAGATATTCTATAAAATTTTTTAATAAAACGTTGTTGGACAACGGCCAAATTAAACTTTCTACATTCTAAAATTAAAATGATTACATTTGTACAAAATGTTTTTAATAGAGTATGAAATTTGGTCAGGTGTAATAGTTTAGCCACGTCTTCGTACGGTAGTGATCCGAGTTCGAATCTTGCCACTCACTACCCTTTAAAATTCTTCCTAAAAATACGAAATTGCTGTTGTTAGAAAATAAAGCGACTGCTTGTGAGTGAAAAATATATTACCTAGAAAGAGAAAAGATATAGGGAAATACCTAATATAAAAAGTTAAAAAAATGTTGAAAATATTTATTTAAAATATTTATAAAAAAATCGAACTGAACGAAGTGCATTTGAATGAACAGTACTGAATAATGAAAACAGCCATCAAAAAAAACTCTGTAAGAAACTTAACAACTTATTAAAAAGCATGAATTTAGTTGTAATTTGACTTTACTGTAAAATTATACGCTGTAATTGTAATAATTATTGTGTCTATCAAATAAGAGTTATTAAAACCGGACTTAAATATTTCACTGAAAAACATTGTCATAGAAAAAAAACAAAATTGGGACAATAACTGAAAAACTCCATAGAAAACTTGCACTATAGTATAGTACGAGGTATGTCACCTCAAAAGGATTAATTAAATATGACTATTGCATACTTACTTAGGCTAAAAGTTAATAATTATGTATGTTTATCGAAATAAAAACCACACTTCAGCCAGCCAAGTCACTTGAAAGTGGATTGGATTGAAATCCATAACATAACATAACATAACTTCACGCTGTATCGCCAACGGGGTAGTCAGAGAGGACGGAGCGCCAGGAGTCGCGGTCCTTACACACCTCTTTCGCTTCCTCAAATCTCATCATTCTCCTCACACATTTTCGCCTAGGTATGCGAGTGCTTTTGACATTTCCGTCTGCTAACACTCTGGCTATTTGATCTTCATAAGTCAGCCTTGGTCTTCCTTGACTTCTTTTACCACTCACTTTCGCTCTGTATATTTTCTTCGTCAGTCTTTCATCACTCATTCTTTCCATTCTTGGATTGAAATCCAATTTTCCAAAACCGTAAATTAGATTTTAATGCATACATACAGGCATATCTTCACGCCGTATTCCTAACGGGGTAGTCAGAGAGGGCGGAGCGCCAAGCGTCGCGGTCCTTACATACTTCTTTCGCTTCCTCAAATCTCATCTTTCTCCTCACACATTTTCGCCTAGGTATGTGAATGCTTTTGACATTAGATTTATATGAAATTATATGAATGAAACATTAATGTTTCATATAAATTCTTCGAAACCTAAGATTTATCTGAAGAAAATATTTTAACATTACATAAAACATTTTTTTAACAACCATAAAATATTTTTCAGTAAATTTTATTTCATACACATTTCCTTAGTTACCTCTGTGGAAAATTGAAGCGAAACGGACCATACATCAATCCTATCTAAAGTATTCTCCTAAGAAACAGTGATAGAAAAATCTTCCATATTTTACATATACAGTAACACGACGAAAGAATTTACGGTTATTGTAACCTCCAACATTTATAAAAAGTTCAGAAATGATACTTATGTAATGCAAAAATACCATAAAAAAAAACACGTAAAATCGCATATATTATCCGTTACTATAATTTTAACAGAAACTACATCAGCTGATGGCATAAAAAATTAAGACATTTGCTAAAATAGGTAAAAACAGAACAAAGCCATTGTTTATTGGCAGTGGTCGGAATTCGGACATAAGCGAGACAAAGGATGCCGCTCAAGCACAAAAAGCTTATCTTTTTCTTTGAAATGTAACCTACTACTCTTTATTCATTGTCATTTACTTGAACCAACACGAACAAAACGCTTTTAAATTGTCTAAAATAACACGTGTCCTTCCGACAAATATGTAAGTATAATAACTTATTATGTATTTCAAAATTTTGCACGTTTACTGTAGCAAAAAATCGGTGCTAATTTTGTGAAAAAAGGACACATTGTATGTACTTTGTAAGCATTCGTTCCTTTAAGTAATTTCTTTGCAATCTAAAAAAAACTTGTAAGCTAGAATTATGATACGTTTTTAGAAGTTTGAAATAAACACATTAAAATGCAAAAAAGTTTTATTAAAGTTATGTAAATGTAGATAAATGTTATGCTCAGGTTTTCAAATTAATTAAAATAAAAAGTGATAGTTCTATAACTAAAAATGGTGAAAAAAATTTTTTTGTCTCGCAGTGCGATTTTGTCGGTATAAAAAGAAGCCTAGATTACTCTGAAAAATTCTCTACCTACCAATGAAAGTCTTGTCAAAATCGGTTAAGCCGTTTCGAAGATTCAGACAAACTAACAGACAGACAAACATTTTAAAAAACGAGTATAGTTTTTGGTACGTGCAATAAGCTTAAGAAGCTTAAGATTGTAAATAAACGTCGGGTTTAATGATATTTGATTTCAATGTATTTGTGTATCATATTGACTTTATATTATAGTACTCTTACGGCTTACCGTCGTCTCCACAGGCTTCATAATAGCTTCCACCACTGGACACGTTTTGTTCAGCATCTTTCGTGCTTTTATTTAGTTCTTCATCTCGGCGAATTTTGTCATGAACTGAAATTAATTTCAAAATTACAATCAACAGAGTTTTATCAATTACTTTAGACTTTTTCGCTAGTTGCTATACCTACCCGATTTTTATTTTATTTTCATCTTATTCATACCATAGATTAATAAGTCATTACCGTAAATTCATATTATACACATAAATATAACATACTGAGAACTTCGTCTATTAAGGCGACTTCTGTCTATGCAAACGTGCGCGCGCTAGCTTCGTAAGATACGAAAAAATAGTTATTTTCGTTTATTTTAAAAACTGTAATTAATTTTAAAAAATCCAAGTGGCATTTTTAAGAACATGTTTAAATTAAAACTATACCGAAAATTTATCCGGTCCAGTTTCTCCTAAAAACGTAAATCTCTGTTTTAAAAGAGGTTTCTTTGATTTTTTTTGTGTTACAAAAGTTAACCAATCGTGAATCGCAACTGTCAAAATAGTCAATGAAATGAAGAATCAGGTTACCAAATCTCACTTTCATACGTTTTGTAGTCACTTAGAAAAATTGAGATCACTGCCGTAAAAATTTCCAAAGCGTCGCCTTAACTACTGTGACGTCGTGCACCGCATGGATCTTAAGATAAATTCTGTGGAAAATTCATATTAGCAACATACGTGAAGCTTGATCCGCGTACAGTGACTATGCGATCAAGCTTCATGTACCTATGCTGTAAATTCGCCGAAGATGTTACAATATAATAGTATACACCTATATGTCGCAATAGTATACAATACAACAAAGACTATATTAGTCTTTGCCTTGTCTTCGGTGAATTTGATCACTTGATGCTAACTTCCGAATTCGTTGATGCCAACCATTGGGTGCAACATGCGATAGTATATTGGTGACAGACATGGCACGTGTCACGTGGTGCGGCCATAGGAAAGCGAAACTACGAGATGCTCTGAGAGTCTACATGAGATCCAAAACCCACGATATTTTCTTATGATATCGGTTTATGTTTTTATAATGCCTAGTTTTAGAACGGAACACAGAAAAATATTTGGCCCCGTCGTTTGACTGTAGGTACGGTGTAAATGGGTCGATCAATTTTTTGTCTTTTTTTGACTTGCGCTGCCCTTTGAATCCTGACAAAAATTACTCGAAAATTATGGTATTATTATCAATTATGGTATGGTATTATTAATATTTATCATAAAGACAATATCTATCCTATCAAAATGTTAACTTTATTGGAGTTTATTGTATAAAATATTTCAATATTTCCCCTATTTTAGTGGTTGTCTAGGTGAAAAAACACTCAATTCTCCAAGAGACAATTTTACTATTCTTTGAGGTTTTTCAATTTTACAATATTCCTATATTCCTGTTTTTAAAAGAACGTTGCTCAGCACGGATTTATAGATATGTAAATTATACATACATACATGGGTAAAGCCGTAGATTTTGCCACTTTTTGAAAAAAAAAAATGTGTCTCAAATTTTGACTGCGTATATAAAAAAGTACTTGATAAATTGTAATAAAGGTATCTGAAGTAGAATATATAATTCTTCTACTATTAAACTGTATTTTTAAAGAGAACGTAAGTCGTGTAGTTTAAAAAATACCGTGAGTTAAAATCGTTAGGACCCCCAAATTTAGCCAACAACACGCTGTTTTTTGTTCCGCCAAAGTAATTGGCATTATAAAACTTATATTTTTTACAATGAAAGTCTAATTAATTATGAATATCTGAAATGTCCCAAAGTTAAGCTGCTACATTATAGTTTTCGAGTCTTTAAATACTCGTTTTTTATTGAGTTATCATTGTTTAAAACTTTGTCTCCATTATTTTCGCTTGTACGTTACTATTTTGTATGTTACCAAATTTCGACTTTCATGTATATTAAAAACAGTTCATGATAGTATTTTGAAATGGCACTGGCGACACGGAGTACCCAGGCAACATGTTAGAAAAAGAAAAAGCGCCATTTTGACGTCTCTCGTGTTTGTCAAAGTATTATCTATGGTCAAAGGTGTACACGTGCGTTTTGGCTGTGATTTTTTTTTCGAATTTTAACGATTTCAAACGTAAATAACCGTTTTATTTACGCACATTTTAACTAATACTATGCACAAGGGATTAATAAGTGCGAACTAATGTATCTTACTCTGAAATTCCACTCGGTTTTGTAATTATAGCTATTTATAACCTCAATAATCACGCTTCTCCGTTACTTTTAAGTAGCTTCTATGTTACTAGTAACGTTGATTCTATGTTACGTAACGTTGAAGTGTTCTAAAGGTTCGTACATAATAGTATTATAATTTTTGTACTTAGTACTAGTTTTCATACAATAATGAAACTTGAATTGATTTGAATTCGTACCTTACGGGTTTTAATTGCCGCATTGTACAAAATATGACGTAAACACATTTCCTAGCGAGATTAAATTTTTAGCTAAAATTAAATTACAGACCTTAACGCTTTACAAATAATTACAATTAAATTGATAACGAAAGAAAATATTTTGTTGTAGCATTTAATTTTAGACCTTAATGCATCATGAATAAAATTTCAATCCAGTTACTTTTATGTATTTGTTAAATTGGGGGAATGTTGTCGAATTGTTTGTGTGTTCGTGGCATGAGTAAGCGTCTATAAAATCATTGCATTTGAGTGCTCCCATTTACTTGTGGTAGTACCTCACCTCCCACGAAAAATGCCAAAAAGTGTTAAATGAGAAATAGCGCGAATGTCTCCTTCCGTTGTAGGTACTCAATGAAGTGATGTGGTCAGATTGCCGTGGTTGTGTACCTAATAACTCCAAACTATTAATACTTAAATTTAACATTTTTCCCTACTCTGCGAGCATTTCACTAATTTTTCTGCTATCATTGAATATAGTTTATACTAATACAGATTGGTATTAATTTTGTACCGAAGTTTATGGTCCCAGCATACATATCGTATTACTAAACTTTAACGCCAGAAATACCACATTATGTTCTCAGCTTTACAAACATTTTGCGTTACTTGTGTTATCGTAACATAGAAGTTTCTATGTTACTCAATGTTACAAAGTGGCAAAATTTACGGCCTTACCCACATATCTTCACGCTGTATCCCTAACGGGGTAGTCAGATGGGACGGAGCGCCAGGAGTCGCGGTCCTTACACACCTCTTTCGCTTCTTCAAATCTCATCATTCTCCTCACACATACGTAAATTATAATCTATCATTTCCATTTATTAAGACAATTAATAAATAAATAAAAATATTTTACAAAATTAACCGACCAGTATAAAAAATCCCAATCAAGCCAATTATATAAATGTGTCTGTAGAAGTTACTTTTTCATTATTTACTTATTAATTATATTTTTTTAATTTTATTTATTTTAATATTATATTAATTTTAAACTGTATTATTCTAATAACTAGGCTTTTTTGACGGTTTCGCTCGAATTAATCTTTCAAAATGTTATATAATTTATATGAATGTTATTGGACATAGCCACCCTTGCTTTGCTTCGGTTGAAAGTTTATTTTTTCAAAATAACATAGGATGTAGATGTAGCCTTATATTAGACTCAGATAAATTAACTTCCTGTTTGTTAAAGATTTTTTGTAATCGGTACAGTAGTTCGGTTTAGTACAGAATATCCCCCAACGTACAAAGAAACAAACAATTTTACCTCTTTATAATGTTAGTACAGATATAGATTTAATTGATTTAACCAGTATAACGGTGATATCATGTGGTTACGTCTTAGCATTTCTTACTTAAATTTATTTATTTAAAAAATGTTCTCATGTAATATTATCGCTGCTTATAATATTTCGTGTATTATAAAATAAAAAATAGTTACAAGACTATAATTTGTGTTTATAATAGGTATTCTCACAAATAATAATCTTATTCCCGATTTCATCAAACTCCCCTAATACTTAGCGAACCCCTAAAAATCGGGCATTAGTATCCCAAGAGCATGAACCATCTCTGG
Source organism: Zeuzera pyrina (assembly GCA_907165235.1). Lineage (NCBI taxonomy): Eukaryota > Metazoa > Arthropoda > Insecta > Lepidoptera > Cossidae > Zeuzera > Zeuzera pyrina. Next base: position 6,158,911 of record OU015639.1, read on the forward strand.
ACATTTTATCTCATGTACGTATGAAATGCGTTGTCTTGCGTTTCATGGTTTTCGGTTTTACCGCACAGAAGCAACGGCGCGTCGCAGGCGCAGTACACTAGTCTCAGCTAAGAGTCAAAACTTATTTGACTTTTAGCACAGATTAATGAGTTTATTAGCTAAACTTTTTATAGTATACGTGTGTATAGAAAGATCGATCACAGCATAGAAATGCATTTTTTCTGCTCACGAATACTTTCCAGAAATGTATTGTATACTAGCTGACCTAGCAAACGTTGTTTTGCCATATGAAATATTTCTAGTGAATATTTTGGCAGTCAAATAAAAAATAACTAACTTATTGTGTGTGGGGTTGTGGTATGGTAGAAGGGTAAAAATTTAGGGTTGTATGTATTTTTTAATACCGAATCATAAAAAAAAAAAAAAAAAAAAATTTTGTCCAAAAAATAAAAAAAAAGTTTTTGGGGTGGACCACCCTTATCACTTAGGGGTATGAAAAATAGTTTACGTCCTATTTTCAGACCTACTGAATATACACACAAAATTTCATAAGAATCGGTAAAGCCGTTTCGGAGGAGTTTTGTTACAAACACTGTGACACGAGAATTTTATATATTAGATTTATCTTCTTCTTAGCTCTTCCAAGTTCTGCGTACCAAATTCAAGTACAGCTTTAAAAAGTAAAGCAAACAGAATAAAGCAGCTCATCTGTAAATACGATACACATTTATATCGAACAATGTAATCGCCCACATTTCGCTAGACAAGTCGGACGTAATCTAAAATCCTAGTCATTGCTTATTATAGTGACTATATACTTTTAATATGTCAGTGCATTATTTCTGGAGTTTATTCTGAATAAAAAACAATTAGAATTAGCTCTAGAATATGTAGTTATTTCTTACCCATAAGCAAAACCCTTTCAATGATCCCAGGAGTGCATTTCGCCAGTTGTTCCATCGTGTTACAGCACAGGTTCAACTTTAGCTTCTTTAGAACTTTCCTGTTCAGTGTCATCCAGTTGTTCAGTTTAAGACCGTGACTGTTCCGTGGAGGATAGTTGTGCATTTCGACCAATTTTGGATAATGGACGCTCAGCATTTCAGCTAGGAGCACTGAAAACAGATTATGATATAGTATATATTCGTATCGTAGGCGTTTTAATGGCTTTGACACTTTTTATGATGCGATGGCACCAAACAAAAGGTCCCAGATTCAATTATGAAATTATTACAAACGATTTTTTGAAACGATTGTGGGTTTGATTGTATGTATTTAAATCTGCAATAGATTGATCACTTAATAAGTTTAAGAGCACATTCATCAGATACTCTTAAAAATATAGTCATACTAGCTGACCTCACGTTCCTGTGGCTCAGTAGTTCTAATTCATGGTTATAATACGTTGAATTAATCGAAACATTAACTTACACCGCCATCGGTTAGGAACTCATAGAACTTCCAAATGAATACATACTTTTGTCGTGTAATAAGCATTTAATTCGTAATAACAAATATTGAGGTCAATTATCGATGTAAAAACTATCCTACTTTCAAGTTGGACCAATTTACACATAGTGACCGAAATTCATAAAGATCGGTTTAGTAGCTTCGGAGTTTATCCGGGACAAATATCGTGACACGAGATTTATATATACAGACAGATATACAAATGTATCTCCAGACTACTGAGGACACAATAATAAATCTGTAAATCGATATATACGAGATTTGTTTTGTTCATCGTGATGGAAAATACTTAAACGAGTTTTAAAGTGTAATAAGGATATTTCTCTATGAAATACTTAGGAGCCAATACTATGGAGAGTAATGCTATTGCCCTTGCTGTGGTCATATACCTTGGAGTCATACAGTTGACGTCTTATTAGCGTATTCATATCGTTATACTTATCATAATTTATATTATCTTTTATAAATATCGACACCAAGCCGAATTTTAGTTATGCGTAATCTATGTCAGATCCTGAAGTTTCTCGTATAAAAGAGAACATGATCTCATACGGAATCTTTCTAATATACAAAAGATAAAGAAGTTATCACATTAACTATATCATATCATTCATTAAATATTTGCGTCATTTATGTATTTATATTTCTGTATATATTGATTTTTTTTTATCTATGTATTTAATATTATTATTTCGTAATTATTAAGTAAATATATCAAGTATTACGTATATATTATGTATAAATGCTTACATAACTGTCATTCATTTATTTATGTATTTTTTTTATATAAAGTATGTTTTTTTATGTTAAAGTTCAGTTTTTTACCCTCTACAGTATTTGCACCGCTTTGTGGGGTTAGCTGGAAGAAATCTCTTATAGAGATAAGCTCGCCTTTGTACGAAATCTCAAATGTTAATAATGTAACCTTTGTATTGAATAAAGAATTTATATCAATAGCCTTACCTGCATCCGAGAAATCTCTATTTATTTTCTTTGTAGGTCTTGATAATTTAAAAGTGTCCACCCATTCTAGTACTGATTCTATCTCGGCCATTGGTATAGGAGATTCGAAATTAGACATTTTACGATTCAATTGATCTAAATATAATGTAATAAATTGCCTATTTTGTTCAGACTCTGACAATGTAAATTTCGAAAACTTGTTGTGGATTGTCAAAATATTTTCTTTTTAATTTGATCGGTTTCTCTTGAATGCCAGTGTTAGTCGTTATAAGAAGAAAATTATTTTTCTTCTTTTCTTATAATATTTTTAAAACGAATTTTTACAGGCATTAATCTTCTTTGTACATATAAAAAAACGTGTGCCGTCGGGGGATCCCCGTCAGGAATGAAATTCCTTAGCTGCAGTTTCAATTTCTCAAAACTTAATTACAATAATGAGACAATAAAACTCACGTATGATTTAAAACAAAAACAAAAAACTTGGACCGCGCGACGCGCGGGTTTTAAACCAACGTTTTAAACCAACTGAAACCTCCCCCAAGGTGCGTTAAAGAACTTCGTTTAAAAAACCATGTAAATACAGTTATTTTCAGATATGTAATCGCTAACTTCTAACCTTGATCACGATAAAAGTTAGCACGTATATTATGTATTTTTAAATAAAAAAGTTTTGTTTGCTGTCCTCTTTGTTTTAAGTACCCACCACTCGGACGAAATCCCGGGCAATAGTTAGTATCACATAAGTATAGAATCTTGGACAAATCCCATAAACTTACGACCTCACCAACTATGACTAAAAAAGTCTTCGAATTTTGAGTATTACTCTAACAATTACGATGAAAAACAGAAAATTAATAGAGGCTGCGGCTTGGTATAATAATTGACCTTTGTGGGTATTATATAAATACATTTGAAAATTTAGTTTTTGTCATCTAAGGGATCTTGTATGCGTGATTAAAATTGACATGCATGTATGTGGGTAGGTACTTACATTTGTCATTTCATTATCTCAAAAATCAAAATGTTGGATTAGGTCAATTTCGTTCTGTATAGATATGCAATATTGCAATATTATACATAAGCTGGTAACATAAGTGACACATAACAAAATGGAAGAACACTCTTACGAGATACAAACTAACTCCAAGTCAATACAAAAAACGTTTTTTAACACCAACTGGACCAGCAATCTAACCCTGATCAATCAGTGTAAAAGGCACGAACTCTCACAGTGACAATCCAGTTAATAAGGAATAGACCCAGAGATCAAACTTAAGTTTGTGTGTATAACTGTTCAAAAACTATTAAACGTGTTTAAAATGCAATGAGTCAGGTTAAGAAAACATACATTCTTCCGGTAAGAAAGCAGATTACACGTAAAGTCGTTTCTACCCAATTAGCCAAAAAGACGAATAAGATTTAGTTTTACATTCACTTAATGTCTTATGTACCTCAAAGTATACATTAGCTTGCTTAATATATACTCTAAATCAGATAAAGTAAAATACATAATATATAATTTGTGACACTAAATACTAACCAAACAACATATCGCAATTCATTTTATTTCACGTAAACATTTTATAATGTTATATTTTATAACACCCCTTTAATAAATTTGTTTAGCTTCATGGTAAATCGAATTGAAACGAACTATACGTACGATCATACGAGCTAGTAATTAATTAATCTGTGATACACGCAAGTTTACGAATTCGTTGCACGCGATATAATATTGACTATTTATATGTAGTTGAGTGGTTGACTGACCCATTGACGCGACGGCAGAGTATTTGTATTCTCCGGGGCCCTGAGTTCAATCTTCGGTCGGATCAATTTAGGAGACGAGCTCTTCTAAATTCGCTTGGAGTCTGAATGTTAGCTGTCCCAGTTCTTTGCGTAGTACCCATAACACAAGCTTAATTGCTTGGTTTGGGGTCACATGAATTCCCCCTTCCCTCCGGACCTCTGAGCAGTTCAGACGTTTTTGAGTGACTTCTTATTTGTTTTTATTTCTTTAATTTTCAAGTAAAAATAAAAATAAAAATTGTTTTAAAAATTTTACAAAATATTAGGATCTCATATGCTGGTGGTAGTTGATTTTCATTTGTGCCGTTCAACTTTGTGTCTTCACGTTACGATTGGAGAGTGTACCAGAGTGAGTTGACAATAACAATTATACTTAACTAATTGAATACAGTTGCTGTGATAGACGCTCATTTTTGGACGTGTTACTGAAAGACAGTGACATATATACCTAAAATTGCATAGGTGTGAATGAGACAAATATATAATTAACCTTGCGTCACCAATCATCGAGCATCATTTTACCTATTCTGATTTCTGGGTTCCTGGTACTGGCGATTAATTATTGCATCGGAATGTTACTAGGTTTGTTGAAGTGATCACAAGAAGCTTATGTTGGGGTGTGTTGCAAAAACAGAAATAGATATATGTGGAATTGCACAGGTGTGAAAGAGACAAACATCTGAATAATCTTGCGTTGACCGTTGCTTGGAGCTGTCTGGTATACTGCAACACGCATTTTCTTACCTCTTCCGATTTCTGTTCACCTAGGTCAGTACTAGGTAGTACTGGCTACTTTTTATTGCTGCCTATTTAGCCAATATGCCTCTCAAGCGCACACCTCCTGCAACACCTTTGCCTTCGGCGTCTGCTGAGTCGTTTATCGGTACTACGCGCCTTCCACACTATTCTTCTGAGCCGAGTCTTAATGTAGGAATTTCTATGTCTGAATCGGCGGAATCCTTGCCTGTAGAGAGGGGTACACCAAATACCATCTTGCGCAACATTAAACGCAAGCGAACGGAGTGCGAGGAGGACAGGCTTTCTAATTTTATGAGCGAAATGAAGAATTTATTCTGCGAATTTAAAGAACAAAAACAAAAAAAGCTAGATGAACTATGTGCTGTTGTGGGGAGCATGCGCTCGACTGTGGATTATTTAGCAGAAAAATATGATTCCTTCAAAGTCCAACTTGAAAAGTTGGAATCGGATCGAAAAAATGATTTTTTGTATATTAAGTCTCTGGAAGATAAATTAGAAAACATTGAAATAGCTTCTAGATCCTCATGTCTTGAAATTAGAAATGTTCCCACCCCTAATTCAGAAACTAAATCTTCTCTTTTGGATACGGTCATCAGTATTGGTAATATTTTGAACGCCTCATTTCAACCTCATGAGGTCAAGGACGTTTTTCGTTTAAAAAGTAAGAATCCCAACAACAGAACTATAATATTGAATCTTACCAGCTGTCTTCTAAAAGAAAAAATAATTTCTATGTACCGTAAATTTAATAAACAAAAAAGTAAACTGTCTACTGAGCACTTAAGAATCAAGGGACCGTCAATACCTATATTTGTTTCGGAGAACTTGTCTTCTAAAATGAAGAGACTCTTTTTTTTGTCTAGAGATTTTGCTAAAGTGAATGATTTTAAATTTTGTTGAGTCTCTAATGGAAAAATTTTTGTTCGCAAAAGGGAGGGTGGTCCATTATGTAGAGTAAGCTCAGAAGCTGATTTTAATAAGTTAATTGAGCAAAAATGACTAGTAAAAAGAAATATGTTAGATTGTATCATCTCTACGATTTTATGTCATAGTGTCTGTAGTCCTGTTATTTGCAATTTGGCTATAACTGTATTTTCAATTTTAATTTTTCGTATATTATGTAAAACTAACATTACACAGCATCACAAATTCACTCTTACAAACTATTACATTTTTATTTTCATCATATTTGAATTGCTTCGACAAGCACTTTTTAAACTCTGGATGTTTACATTCTTGTTTCTTCTTGAATACGCTAATTATGTAGTTACTACGACTGGTAAAAGTGACTGTACCACTGTTCTTCCTTGTCATCGAATATGGCTGATCTCAACACAATTACATCAGAAATCGAATTACTTTCGGTTTCCACATCACTCATTTGTTCCCCCGAAGGTTGTGATGCACACTTGGGTAATCCTAGCAATCGTTTAAACATTTTTCATGTGAATATAAGAAGCATTAATTGTAATTTTAATAGTCTTAGGTTATTGTTACACAGGATCAAATGCGTGCCAGACATAATTGTGCTTTCTGAGTGTTGGCTTAGTAGGGCCCCTAATATTCCTTCTATTACTGGATTTAACGCATACAAATCTAAATATGGCAATCAGAATGAGAGTGTTGTTGCGTACGTAAAAATTGGACTAGATTATTCTGTTGAAGTTCCAGAGTTTCGAGAGGGTAATTGTCTGGTCCTGAGGTTTTCGGATGGTGCAGCTGTTGTTGCTTTATATCGATCTCCTTCCTACGGATCTACTACGGCCTCCTGCAGAAGCCTCGACAGTGTATTGCAATTGTTGGGGACATTTAAAACGGTGCTTGTAGTTGGCGATGTCAATATAAACATAATACCATGTAGCATTGACTCAAACGCAGATGAGTACTTAAATATGGTTGCATCTCACGGTATGTTACCAGCCCATACACTACCTACAAGACAGAATAACTGCCTTGACCATGTTATACTAAGGTCTCCTAATCTTGCAAAGACACTGGTTCTAGATAGTTTTATTACCGATCATGCACCCATTTTATTCAGCTGCGATATTAAATTAAAATCTCGTTCTCCGATTCGAGTAACGCATCGACTTGACATTCTAGCCACTGTTGCTTGTCTTGAACGTTTGGACTTTTCTCCTATTTTAAACTCGGTGAACCCTGAAGCTGCAACTGATATGTTTATTAAAATTTTATCAACAACTGTTCTGGACCATACTCATACTTCGACAATTCCGAATAGACAACGTATTATTAAACCCTGGATGACTCCTGGCCTTTTGAGATGTATTCGTCATAAAGATAAAATGTATCGTAGAGTCACTAACAACCCAAATAATTCTACGCTTAGCATCACTTATAAGCGTTATCGTAATTTCTGTAACAATCTAATTAAGAAAATCAAACGTGATCATGAACGTAACGAGTTACAGAAGGCTAGAAATGACACTGCGGCTACTTGGAAAGTCATTAAGGAAATTACTAACTTGTATAATAAACAGCTGGGTTGTACAGAGTTATTAAGCGTATCTCAAGATCCTTCCTCTTCTGTTGATGCGGTGAATGATTTTTTTGCTAATGTTGGTAGAAATCTTGCTGCTAATATCCTCAAACTTCCTGTAAATGATGTGGTTAAGGTTGGAGCCTCAGATCCTTTCACTAAACAAATATTTAAGCCGATTATTTCACATTCTATGGCTTTAATTAGTGTTGATTGCAAGGAAATAGACTTAATCATAACAAACCTTAAGGACAAATGTGCAGTTGGTTGGGATGCCATTCCTACGTCTATAATAAAAGCTTTGTCTATCGTCCGGTGTTTTTCCACGCGCTTTTAAAAAAGCAGTTATCTATCCTGTTTTTAAGAATGGAGACAGAAGTTGTGTATCAAATTATAGACCTATTTCAGTGCTTACTGTTGTATACAAGATCTTTGAAAAGATTCTAAATAATAGACTACTTAGCTTCATTAATACAAATAATATCTTATCAGACAATCAGTTTGGATTTAGAAAAGGAAAATCAACTGAGGATGCTATTTTGGAGTTAACCGATGCCATTACGAGAAATTTAGACAAGAAATTAAAGACTGTTGGCATATTTCTGGATTTGTCAAGGGCTTTTGATACTATTTCTGTGCCTATCTTACTGAATAGGCTAGAATTCGAGGACTGGCTCTTGACATCTTTGGAAGTTACCTCTGCAGTCGTACACAGTGTGTTGTTGTTGATGGATATACTAGTAGGGATGCATCTCTCTGCGTTGGCGTCCCCCAGGGTAGTGTTCTTGGTCCTACCCTCTTTCTTATGTACATAAACGACCTATGTCAGTTACCTTTGATAAATTGCAGAATATTAACTTATGCCGATGACACTGTCCTTTTAATCCATGGCAGGAATTGGAGGGAGGCCCAGCTATATGCAGAAACTGCTTTGAGAACTGTGATGACTTGGCTCACCTCCAATCTTCTCACACTCAATGTAAACAAAACTAATGTAGTAGCCTTTTCGCTTAATTCTTCCCAACTCCCTTCGTTGTTCTCTATCCGTGCCCATACATGTGACGCGAAGACTGTCTCTTCTATGTGTTCTTGTAAATGTTTAAATGTCACTACTTTTACAAAATATTTGGGTGTTTTGGTGGATAGTTCTCTATCTTGGAGGTGGCACATTGATTCACTTGTCACTCGATTAAGAAAATTAATCTACGTTTTCAAAAATCTTACGCATATTGCTGAATTTAAATGTCTCAGACGTGTATATTTTGCACTAGCTCAATCTATTATCACGTACTGTATCACGGTTTGGGGTGGCGCCATTAAGACGCAGATGATTAGGATGGAAAGAGCTCAAAGAGCTGTTTTGAAGGTTCTTCTGGGGAAACCAATTATATTTCCAACTAACGAATTATACTCACTGTGTGAAGTACTTACAGTCCGTCAACTATTTGTCCTGCAGACCGTTTTGCGAAAACATTCAAAGATGACTTTTGAACCCGATATTTTATTAGTGCGTCGTACTAACAGAATATGTAAAACGGATACACGCCGGACGGTAGCTGCTGGTCGACACTACTGCTTTATCAGTTCTTTGTTATATAATAGAGTGAACAGAGAGTTAAACATCTATCCCTTAACTCGACACATATGCAAAAAGAAGTGTCTTGCCTGGCTATCGTCTCTTTCTTATGACGACACCGAAACACTGGTTAAATTCAATTGAAATATACACATCCGTATTATATACATATTATTATGTACCACAAATACGCACAAATATAAACACATTCCCACACACTCCCACATACACACACACGCACACGTTCAGACTCATACTCATTCCCACACACACTCATCTACAAACACTCATCAACACACAAACCTACTAACAAGTTTAGCATTGTATTATTAATTTATTATATTATGTTATATACGTGTAAGCATGGTTTGTTCGGAGGAGGGCGTTGATATCTGCAACACAGTTAATACTTCTGCAGGTATCATCGTTACTGTTTGTTTACTGTATACCTGTTATAAATAATGTATAAATAAATAAATAAATAAAATAAAAAAAAATTGTGTAATTGACTGGAAAAAACATTGCAGACAATATTATGATCGCACCAAAACATAATTTTTCGGCCTCACTTCTATGCAGCGGCGCGGCGGGCGGCTGTAGCAACACTATAGCGATCGTAGTAATTCGATCAAACTGTATTCCTTCGAGTCCATATTGTTTAGAACCTCGAACATTATATTTCTACTTTTTATCAATTGAGTTTTGTTTGGCATTTTAACCGTGGAACTCTTAAAAAGGGACCAATTTCGTAGAAAAAAACTATGGGCTAATTTTATCCTCGGCTATTAAAAAATTACTAATTAAAATTCCTTCAGCTTATACATAAAAAACTATGATGTACAAATTGTTAAAAAAAAATAAAAACATTGCTTGCTCACTCATGCTTGTTAATAGTTGCCAGGGAGAGAAAGGCAATGTAGAATGTTATGCCACCTCCCTATCTTACCGCGCAAAACTTAATAGGAACTTACTAAAAATCAACAAATAATGTGAATTTTGTCGCGCCTGCATACTCTTTGTCACTCCAAAATGGAAATGGTGTGAAGTTCTGCATGTATTAATTACAAGTAAAAACTGTATTAACGCCTACAGAAAGGTGATCGCAATATCTAGATATCATTGCAGTGCTATTTGTAGCAGTGTGCAGAAGATTTTTATTTTTGGTAAGTAAATTTTTTTCGTACAAATAAAAACAAAATGAATTAAAACTTTTTTTGTTGAAATTTATATTATGCAATATTCTATAACAGATAAGAGATAAGTTAAAGATTCTAAGCTTTCATATTATCGAGTAAATAAATTAAATTGATAAGTACATATAAAATACATTGTATTTTATGTTATGCAAAAATGTATTTACTATTTCAAAAGAAAGGCGTTGTAAATGGAGTGAAAACTCGTGGTTGTGATCAGTTCATGGTTCATTTTTGGGAAACTGTGTTCGTTTTTATAATAAAATTCCTCAAGAAATTACTCAATTAACGGAAAAGAGATTTAAACTTGTCATTAAACGCACACTGAAAAGCATACTACAAAATTAGCGATTTCATTGAAGACACAACATTAGACTGGAAATGGTCCTCTCTGCATACGCATTTACTGGCTTTAAACATATTGTATTTTTAAATAACTATTGTAGAATGATGTTGAAAAAATGATACCTGACTGAGTTTCTTGTCGGTTCTTCTCAGTATTCAGGTTTTCTTTTCGAACCGTACTAAAGTAGATTTGACGTTCAAAAATACCTTGCATTTGGGTTTACTTGAATAAATGGATTTGATTTTGACTTTGACTTTGACTAATACCTATATTCGTATTGTATTTAATATAATATTAATGTAGGATATTTATTAGGTAATACCTAATGATTCAGCACTTAATTGTGGTTACAAAATCAAGTTTGCTGACTAGGCTTAATTGGCAACCGGTTACATCACGTTTCAAGTTTTTAAGATGATATTTTTATTTGCTCTGGTAACGGCATTGAGTTAAAATGTATCTACCTACTATGGGTAACGTACTGAGTTAGAATTTACTAGGGTAACGGTATATATTAGTTATACATGGTTTAGAGATATCTATATATATGAGTGATGAAAGACTGACGAAGAAAATCTACAGATCGAAAGTGAGAGGTAAGAAGCCAACGACCACCAAGGCCGACTTATGAAGATCAAATAGCCAGTGTTAGCAGACGGAAATGTCAAAAGCACTAGCATACCTAGGCGAAAATGTGTGAGGAGAATGATGAGATTTGAGGAAGCGAAAGAGGTTTGTAAGGACCACGACGCTTGGCGCTCCGTCCTCTCTGACTACCCCGTTGGGGATACAGCGTGAAGATATGTATGTATATATGTATATTAAAGTTGAATTTGACGTTTTGACTGTTCTTGTATAGAAGACCTGTCAAAATATAAAAATATATAAGTAAGTTGATCGTCGGTTAATTGTTATCTGACAATTAAAAAACAGGCCCTTTTAAGTCGCTCGTTATAACAAAAGCACTAAATTCAGACAAACGAAGTCACGGGTATCGGCTAAATGTACTTACGCGATGAATTTTAATTTTATTTGACAAAATTACCGCGAACTCACTCGAAGTTTGCACGACATGCGACAATTCACGAACACTGAATTTCGGCGCGGTCGAAGTTTTGGTCGATTTTTGGCCGTAACCGAAACTGTGGCCGAAAGTCGAAACTTACCGAAACCGAATTTTTGGTCTCTATTTGACATACTTATTATTTATTTTTTTAAAACGCGTTTTTAAATTCGCATTGTACAACATGATATCATACTACATATTATCATTTCTTCATTTTATAACTTTTAGTTATAAACATATACAAATTCTTGTAAAATGTTATACTCCCCGACGGCTCCCATTTCTATTTGTCGATCTCTAGTTTTCATCTATTTTACGAATAAATAAACTTAAGGCGTGTGTCTGTGATTTCAAATGAAAGTTTGTTGATGTGGTTGGTTGGTATGATTGTACGTTTACGAAAATCCAAATAGATACATGTTTTTAAAATTTTTATCTGTCTTTTTCTTCGTTTGTCCGGGCTAATCTCCGAAACCACGAAACCGATCTTGACAAGACTTTCATGGACAAATAGAGCATTTTTCTCGTAGCAATCTAGGACGTTTTTATCGCGTAAAAATGCCAAATTTAACGCGAAACGCGAAACCGCAAGGCAGTACTAGTAAGTGATTACAACATACTATACCTACATAAATCGTACGAAAAGTTTGGTTTCTATTGAAATAATGCACTGTACAATAAAATACAGTTATTTTTAAATTACCCAATGTACATTGATCTCCAGAATCACTTCGATTGCCCCTCGCATACGAACGCCGTTAATAGTCGCAAGGAGTGAGGTAGATCAAGTTATACTGGTTTTCAAGCGCATAGAAAATTACTCGCCAGTTCGACAGAACCTCAATTGAGAGACACCATAAAAGTTTCCATTGTACATGATTTCTTACATTTATGTTTTCCTTTGAAGCCTATTTTAAATAGCTTTGTGACAAGCAACGATTTTTATTAACAGTGTTGTATTGGGTTTCAACTTTTAGCCGCCGAGAGTGTAGGGTTTCACCGCCCCCTTATTTAGGTAAAAAAAACCCCGGCAAGAATTTTGTTATTGTATATAATAGTAATAATAATACTCCAGACAATTACACAGATTGTGTGACACCTAACTAAGCAGTAAGCTTGTACTATGGGTACTATACAACGAACTCTGAGAGAGTTCCCAATAACACCCAGACTCCAAGACAATTTAGAAAAGTTCGTTTCCTAAATTGACCTGATCGGGGATCGAACCCGGGACCCTAGCTTGGAAAGTAGATGCATATGCCACTGCGCCAACGAGCCAGTTAAAATATTGCACAGGATACATATAAAGAAGTCATGTACAAATTTTTAGATATTTTTTATAACAAACATATTTTTAGTTACAGAAGTTCTTACACATATGCCATTTACAGACATTACATTATATTATACAACATTTATGATATGCATAAAATAAGGACATCCGAGCACAAAATAAAAAACGGGGCAACCAGCACAGACGGCGTAGGCACAGCCCTATAAGTAGCCCGGGCCAGAGAATAAGGCTACGATGTTGATTAAAACATAAGAGGTAATAGATGACTAAAGGGGCCTTCTCAGTCGCGTCCGATCGGAGTGGGAGCTCTAGTCGTCTATCCATGCGATCCCGAGGAGGCCGACAGCGGGCGTGGGGGAACCTAAACTAACCTACCCGAAAAGAGTGTTCCTATAGAGCCGATTCTGTTCTGGCGCTTCACCGGAAACATTTCTGGGAGCTGCACGTCCATCGTCAGAACGCGTGATGACATTTTTCCATTGCCACAATGCGTTGTGCTCGTATGGCATGATATCCACGACCCCCTGAAGTGCTTCGTGACAGCGCTAGAAGGGCTCCAGTGAGTTTCGTAGCAGAACCCGGAGCCCCTCTACAACGCGCCTTGGAGTACTACCGCATTAATGTTGATATGTAAAAACCCCATACAACCTAATATCACCCCAGACAGCTGTGTATCTGTGTGCAGATTTCTCCAGTGTAACTAAAAAAAAATTACGGAATTTGCTGTTGCTAAAACGAGTGAGATGGACTAGAAAGGGATTAAAATAAATATTTCCGAGCTCATTTCAGTAGATCCTAAATTACGATTGTAATTCCAACTATCATATATAAAGAAATGGTGCAAGTTACTTTAGAAGCTCATCGACTGGTTTCTGATATTTGAAGAGACTGGTCGAGGCTTGCGGAGACCGTCAGACTGGCAGCTTCTTCTACCAACGAATTACTTTGGCTACTCAAAGTGATAATGCTGCCAGTCTGCTGGGTACCCTAAGCAATGACAAATTTCTACGTGGCAACTTTGAGGAACTCTATTATTTAAGATAATAGTCAGATATCAATTTAAATTTTAACCAGTAATGCATCAAGTTTGCTATTCAGTTGCATACACTTGAAGAAAGTTAAAATCAAACTTCCCAGTTACCACGCGAAAAAGATACAATGTCAACATAGCAAATACAGTGGTTTGTGCTGGTCTTATTCAGGTACGACACTCTATCGTCGTAACAAAAGTAAGTACCAAAATATGCAAAAAAAATTCATGCTTACTAAAAATAATAAGATTGTAGCATAATTTTCAAAAACTTGTTGTCATATTTGGCAATGATTTTCAGTCATGAACATCGTCATATTTGACTTAGCAATTTATAAACAAAAGGAAAACCTTATTTATTTTTATTTATTTATTTATTTGCACATAAAAATACACAGAAACAGTAGTGAAAGAAATGACAATGACAAAAGGCAATTCTTTTATCTCTTTAAGAGATTTCTTCCAGCACTTCTCGGTGATAGAAAAAATAAACGAGGGTAGTACCTATGTGCTTAAAAATAAATGTAAGATAATAAAATATCACCAAAATAACTAAATTAATAAGTATAATCTAAATTTAATGTAAATCTAAAATTAATTTATAGGTATACAAATAAATATAAAATATTTAAGTACATAATACGTACATAAACATATACAATTACACATTTAGGGTACATATAACAAATATATTATATTACATACATTATTATTATATTATACAAACATAATTACTAATACTAACACACATAAGTATAGATAAGTGTACATTACATAGATAATACATATTACAATAAATAAGTAATTATCATGCCAATGACAGAAACTGTTCTTTTAAGAGCTTTTAAAAAGGTGCTAGTGTTTGACAATTTCTTATATGTATGTAGGAAGTGAATTTCAGTATTCAGCAGTATTATGGACAGGCGATTTTAGAAGGACACAAGCTTCTGATGTTGTGATCTCTGGAAAAGAGAGAATGGAAACGATCACGGAGGTATGAAGGATAAGAAAGATTACGAAGGATTTTGAACAAAAGTGTAAAGACGTGAGTATTCCAGCTAAGACGAATGGGGAGCCATTTTTACCTGTTTTATTTACGTAGATCGTAAAAATAACCATGTTACCTTACATGCTATCCGGAATGATAATATTATTTATTGCGAAATATTCGGGAGTCCCGAAGCTCCTCTTAGTTGCCTCTTACCGCTCTTACGATAGGCGGGGAACACCGTGACCTTTTACCGGCCAATTTTACAAACGTTACATTAAATGGTTTCGATAAATTGTAATAATGGGTGATGTGAATAAAACGAAAGCAATTGCCTATGCTTCTAGTATTTACTTTGATTTCTTTTAATACGAATATAACACTAAACTAATATCTCATGGCCCTGTGGGCGCGGTGCAGGTGGTGGCAGAAATCTTGTGCCTTCTAAGCCGAGGCATTAGTGCGATTCCCAGTCATATCAATTTAGGACACAAATACCCGATTTCATTAAAGTCCCCTAATATTTAGCGAACCGCTAAAATCATCCGTCCGTTAACGGCTTCGATCAAATATTGTACAATAATTGATCGAAGGCTAACGATGAAAAGACTTTGGTGAAATCCGGCAAATCTTTCCTAAATTTGCTTATAATATGAGTGTTATCATTTTTCGTGTTTGGTTAGTTTCAGATCACACAAATTATTATTAAAAAGTTATAAGTGAATTTTCTACTCACTTTTATTAAATTTCGCGGTTAAATAATATTTTTACTACACACAATACAACTATTTTTTATTATTTCATGTTCATTTCTGAAAGTGAATATTTTGAGTGTGAAAGTAGAGCGTTATTAATTAGAAGAATTAACAAAAATAATTATGATGCTGTGTTGCTGACGTACGAGGCAATTTTTAGGGTTCTACACAATTTTGGTAACGGTCTGTGATACTACGGCACAATATTTAGACATAGACATAGTGTTTCTGTTACGTTTCTGTCCTATTAATGACGTTTTACAATGTCTATTCTTCAGATCGATCGTCTATACTAATCTGTGGTTTGAAGACTCGATTAACTGGAGTATTTTGTCGTCGAAGGCATTCGGATAATCGAATGCACGAAGAAAAGCGATTTCTGTACATATTATTAACTCTAGAAAGATATGGCTATTTTATAAGTAAGTATACGTTGTAACATGGTTCTAGTTGGCAATTTGGATAATCGCGAATCCATATAACTGATGATCGAATCTCCAGTCTTTCTAATATATAAAAATTCAACTTCTAGATATAAGACTGAGAGAGAGATTTCAAATATATAACATATTTGTGCTTGCAAAATTTAAGAAGTTGTCAGTCGATTAACTAGTTTTTCTTACTTTTTTTTAAATTTGGGACTATTTATTTCTTGGTTTTTTCGTAGTGTATTATAATATGTAATATATTGAAGGTAGGTAAAAAGAAAACAGTAAGTAAATAGAATCTAAAAACATAACGCATTTTTTTAAAACGGCGAATGTGACTATATTTTCGATAGTGTAATTAAATATGGCCACTTAACGATTATGTTTCTCGGTAGCTTTCATATGGAAAATGAAAGTAATATATTCTACTATAATCGTTATTTGTATATTTTTAACAAATCAAAACCTTAAAGAATATTAACATTATAACATTATATAACTTAGAACAAAAGTATTTTTATATTATATAGAATCAGCTGTTGCTCTGCGGAAATCCATTTCAGGTGGACATTTTGTACAGGTTTTTATCTATCTTCTACATAAAGCTTCAAACTTGTTTGTCGATATACATGTCCTCGCTGCCACCCATTTAGGAACAGAATTAGCATCGTCGAATGAAATATCTCATTCAGCCCATCACTAACTTGTTATATTATTACCTAAGTATCATTGGTCTTTATTTAGGATTAAGAGTCTTTATGGTATTGATTGCAGTTCAGTTTATTAATTTTTATTAATTTCTGTACAGTGCAATAAATACAAACCCAAGTCGATCTTGACCGGTTTTAATTTCTAATTTTCGGTCTGATATTTTATTCATTTGCAATTAAAATGAATTCTGTGTAGGTACCTACATATTATATTATGACAAAACTGTACTTCGCTTACCGCATAATGGATACATCGGTTGGTTGGTATCGGTGTACATTAGTGTGCTACATAATATAATTACCATAAATAACCACCGTTTGAATGCTTTTCTAGTCACTTTTTTACTTACACTTACTCGTAATTAGAATTTGGTAATAAACTTTCATAAAACGTTACAAAAAGAGTGAGATTAGCGTTATCAGGCGTCCGGATAAAGCCGGACATAGTTAGGATTTACAAATGCGTGTCGGCTCAAATTGGACGGTGTCTGGCCTGTCCGGCTTTTGTTGTGCTTTTTACATTTGACCAGTCAGTTATATGGTCGTCAAATGTTGGTTGTAGAATTTAATTTTAAGCATTTCACATGTAAAGAGTTTTCAATACGATTTTGAAAGAAACTGAGCCTTTTAAAAGCAGGTGTCTGCTAACCAAGAATATTAATAATTTCGTTTCCATTGCTTTAAAGATTATTTAGTTAATTAGTGAAGAAGTTTCGTTTTATTCGATCTCGTTTTCCATTGCAAATTGCAATAGAAGTGAGCAATGAATTAATAATAAAGTTGGATTCATTCACTTTCATTGTTATTTCATTAGAATTTAAGATTTTATAGTAAAAAGCTTGGTTTTGTAATAAAAAAATTTTTGTCATGTTAATACTAAGACAAAAAATCTTTTATAAATAAGGATGTCCGACCTTTTTACTCAAATGTCCGGCTAAACTGGCTGATTTGTCCGGCTATTCGATTGTAAGACCTGACAACCCTATCTGGGATAGTAATAGATGAGGTAAGGATTAGGTCAGCTGCTAGTTTTCCACTAATTTGTATAGTGATATGTATTGGATATATAAATCGCTACAGGGGAAGGCGGGGCGGAACAGGGTACGATCTTTTTTTTTCAGCGAAAATATCACGACGAATTTAAAAAAACACACAATAATAATTGTATTTTCTTTTATTTGGACAATTTGGCTTATTATAAAAGTAAAAAAGGTGGAAGGTTTTCTACTATATTTATTCGGAAAAAAAAAATGTACTAGTGAAAAAAACAAAAAAGCTACGTGTTTTACTCATTAAAGCGCACGTTTTAATGAGTAAAACACGTAGCTTTTTTTTTTAAACGTGCGTTTTAATGAGTAAAACACGTAGAATAAAACAAACTAACGACACTCGTAAGAAAGCGTGGCCGATAACTGATGGTCGGGATATGACTGGTTCGATAACCTCCACCTTTATAGACTCGATAACGGCACTTTCCCATTCCGTGCCGCTACCCCGTTCTGCCCCGCCTTCCCCCACATATGTAATACTTAAATAAACAATACAATTTTTTGTAATTTAAATTTCATAATATTATATTAGAAGTTAATTGATTCCACTATGAATTTACTTTTTCTAATTTTAATAATATGCAATTTTTTATTTTTTTTTACTTTAATCACTTTTATGTAATCACAGAGAGATAGACGTCTTTGCTACGACGACAGCAGAATTTATATAGAATAACATTACAGAGTATTTCAGTAGTAGAAACTAAAATTATTATTTCATGTTGTTCCAATTTTTTTTATAACCAAGAATTATTTTGTTGCATTATCATAATTTTTCAAATTAGTATAATATTTTTAATTATTTTGTTTTAAGACTGTATTCTTATAGAAATAAATAGCATTTTATCACTGAGTATAAAAATTATTAAGTATTATTAAGTTAATTGTTTTTGTGATTGTTATTCCGTCCGTTTTGATCTGTCCGCATATATCTATATTGTGAATTGTAATTTTAAGCTCCACAGATACAGGACAGGCTTTATTTAGCGTGATTTAAGAGCAAGTCGTTTTTTATGAAACATTTTGACGAATTTAATCTAAAATAGACTTTCCGCTCCATGCAAATGTGCGCCGCTAGCTTACGAAAAATACGAAAAAAGCAGTTGTTTTCGTTTATTTTAAAAACTATAATTCATTTTTAAAAATTCAACTGACATTTTGAAGATTGTGTTTAGATTAAACTATAAAATTTCGAAATATAAATCGATCCCGTTACTCCGAAAAATGTAAATCTCTGCTTTGAAATAGGTTTGTTTGATATGTTTTTCTGTTACAGAAGTTAACCAATCGTGTACAACAACTGGCAAAATGAAGTCAATGCAATAACGAATCAGGTTACCAAATATCACTTTTATTCACTTTAGTCACTTATAAAAATTGAGATCCTTGCCGTTAAAATTTCCAATGCATCGCCTTAAATAAATATAAATACTTACATTCAAGTCTATTTGCTCTGTTCGCCACGCTTATAAAACACGATACTTTGGTGCAGCCTCAGCACATAAATTGTGTCCGGAGATATTTTATTGCAAGTTATTGCATTCACCGAAAAAACGGCACAATTACGTGGCGCTTTCATTCGCGTGAAATGAAAGTTTTAAACTTTTAACCGATTTTTTGTACCAAAGAACTAGTTACTTTACGGTATATTGTTAGACTTAGACTAGTAACTCCGTAACTGCCAGTCTGCTAGGTACCTTGAGCAATGACAGCTTTCTAAGCGGCAACTTTGAGGAAGTTTATTATTTAAGATAATGTGTAGTTTTAAGTTTGTAAATATTAACATATGTATGTACCTTTTATTAATAAAGTTATTATACATCGATTAAAAAAAAAAACTCTGTAACTTAATTTCTGTTATTATATTTCTAGAGTAATATTGGCATTATTTACGTACGTTTACGTTTCTATTATAAGCCCTTTTTTTGGTAACGTAGAAGAAACAACACTGGTAGATATTCAGCAACCTGGCGCTAAGACTGGGTCATATAGGCGAAAAAACCTTAACCCGATCACGGCGGGAATTTTAGTGGGATTTCCATGGGATCTCCTATCGTCATAGGAACAAGGTGACGGACGGCGAGGAATTGGAAATTTTAATAACGGGTAGTTGGTAACAGTTTTTCTCAGTCATTGCAAAACGTACGAAAATTATATTTGGTAACCTGATCCTTCATTTCATTTAACATTTAACTGCTAAAATAAAAGTTTCATTTTGCCAGTTGCGATACACGATTAGGTAACTTTTGTATAAGAAAAAAATATCAACGGAACCTCTTCCAAAACAGAGATTTACATCTTTCGGAGTAACGGAACCGATTTTTGATTCTAAATGTTCTGTGTAGATTAATCTAAACACACTCTTCAAGCCAGATGGATTATTTAAAATTAATTATAGTTTTTAACCCTAAATTCATAAACTATATTAATTGTTACATAGGTTCATAAACATACGTCTGTGCACCTTTGATGTGTGTGCGCCTACTGAAGCAACCATAGAAATCATTGTAATAAAAAACACATATATTAATTAAAAGAAGCTTTATTACTATTGTTAATAGGAACAAACAATAAAACATGTTATTCAGAGCATTCAAGGCATAAACAAGCACGAAGCTCCATGCACATGCGACGTCGGCAAGAGGAACAAATGATAGAATCGGTGGGGTTAAAACCTAAAATTTGCAGACAGCGATAGCCTCACGATCACTGCGCGACCGGTGATTAATTGTAATAAAAAATTTGTATCATGAATGACTATTGCGTATCTATTATTCTATGACCGCAAAATGCACTTTTCACGGTAAATTTAGCGCCACAATACAAATTACATTACACAAATTTTCGTTCTGACAGCAGATATCGCGCGATATTGGCACTGATTTATCATATTGGCTGTCGCATGCTGTCTGCAAGTTACGTAATAAGCATGCCGGACTGACGTTATTTCTTGTAACAACAGAAACTACACATTTTCCTGGCTTGGTTTTCAGGGTCTGCCGGTGCACTTGGCAAAATATCACCTAAAATGGTGCGATGTCCTCTTTAGGCAGCGCCTCAAATATCTGTAGGATGATCGCTTTCAAATTCTAAAATATCCTCGACTTCACTGTCTGAATCATTTGAATCCATTTCTTCATCGTCGTCTAGTTTGGATAATTTCATCAGTGGCGCAATACTGAAAAATGGAAATATAAAATAAATACTATACCGTAATAATTTAAAAATACAAATTAAATAATTATGATAAAATTGTGATACAAATATAATCTGTCTGAATCATTTGAATCCATTTCTTCATCGTCGTCTAGTTTGGATAATTTCATCAGTGGCGCAATACTGAAAAATGGAAATATAAAATAAATACTATACCGTAATAATTTAAAAATACAAATTAAATAATTATGATAAAATTGTGATACAAATATAATCTGACGAGAAAATTACAACAAAGGCAATAAATAGAATTCGTTTACAATTAATATCTGATAACATAAGTAATAAGGAAAATATACATATTTTATTTTGTAAAATAAGTCCTCGTAATTTCGTTTTACTAGACAAATTATATTTATATGAAAAATATCAACATCAATGTTATACTCATATTCACGCAAATAAATATTATTATTATTATTATTATAAATAGTGAACCCTTTCGGTACAAAAAAAGTTACACTATTCATAAATATACGTCTCTTAGACAACATGTAATGCGTGAACAAAGACAGTTAGTACCATATTGAACTCTCGTCGTATTAGGAAGATACTGAGTTGCACGTAAATGTGTCTCTATCGCACAGCGCACTGAGTAAAATCACAGTACAAGTAAGCATACAGTATTCTATTTCGGCAGTGTCCTAGAGATAATTACCTACGGTCGTTTGGTACGTAAACACGCAATAGGGCTACTGACTTGGACTGAATTTTTTTTGGGTTACGTATTTGATAATAGGTACTATATTCAATTGTCGTATTATCTTTTCACTATATATTATTGCAAATTTAATACGTTTTTATTTATATAATTTTACTAGTATTTTATATCTAGTTTCAAAAGTTTGTGAGTTAGTATGGTGGAAATGGACAAAAAAAATGCTTTTTTATGTGCAGTATAATTAAAAATCAGCAATAAATTAACTAGATCATTATGATAATATATTTCCTACAAATTAGCAACAGAGAAATATTTCTGGTTTCGATATAGATGTATTCAAACATCCATACATTGAACATTTTGCTCGTAAACTTGATTGACATAATATTTAGTCAGTAAATGCGGGGGAGCGTCTCATACCGTACGACGGCAACCGCGGCGCGCTCGCAACTGTCGTATGTCGAGATATGCTGAGATTTCGAGCGCGTCGTTTGGGAGCGTTTGTATGAAGATAGAATACTGTATGCTTACTTGTACTGTGGTAAAATTAACGTGTTGAACATGTTTGAGAGACGTATGTTTATGAATCTAGGGTTAGTATAAATAAAAATAACTGTATTTCGTATTTTTCGTAGGCTAGCGCGCGCAAGTTCGTGTGGTGCAGAAGATCTATTTTAGATTCAATGATTGTTTACCACTTGACTTGCCTTATCACTTAAGCCGAAGCAAATTTTGGATAGGCAAAGAGCTCAGCACGCATACAAGTGTCTTACTGGGGGTCACATCGATGGGTGAGCTCCCACTCCGATCGGCCGCAACAGAAGTCCCTTTCGCCTCTTATGACAAGCGAAAACACGGTAGTCGTTTTTTTGGGCTGGAAGTGCTTATGACCTTGAATTAATTGCATATTTTATTTTTCTTTATGTACCAGACCAGCATGGAAGCCACAGATTATATAGTTACTAGCAATAGGTATTAAGGTATAGGTAACTATATAGTTTTATTTTCAACTATATAGTTCAATTTTATTGTCCCAATACGAGTTCGACTCGCACAGAGTACAGAGGGTTCTGAACGATATTTACAACACCTAACAACACATAGAACTTTCGTTATAGTCCCTACATAATATATTATCAACCGAAACTGTTATTTATGATTATTACCTAAAAATTTGCAGACAGCGACAGCCACGCGGTCACTGCGCGACCGGTGAGTAATTGTAATAAAAAATTGGTATCATGTATGACGATTGTGTATCTATTATGCTATATGAACGTAAGATGCAATTTTCGCAGTATATTTAGCGCCACTATACAAATTACATTACACAAATTCTCATTTTGACAGCACTTATCGCGCGATATTGGCTGTCGCATGCTGACTGCAAGTTACATAATAAGCGTGCCGAATTTTTGGCCTTGGTGTCAGTTTCAGCCGTAATTGAAACTTATTTGGCTGGCCCGTTAGACTGGCCCGTTGGCGCAGTGGCATATGCATCTGCTTTCCAAGCGTCCCGGGTTCGATCCCCGGTCAGGTCAATTTAGGAAACGAACTTTTCTAAATTGGCTTGGAGTCTGGGTGTTACTGGGAGAGCTCCCCCAGAGTCCGTTGTGTGGTACCCATAGTACAAGCTTACTGCTTAGTTTGGGGTCACGCAATCTGTGTAATTGTCTGGAGTATTATTATTATTTGTTAGGTCACCTTTTGGGAGTTATTAGGTAATGTGGGCCTTTGTTCAGCAACACACTACCCCACTATTTAAGGTTTAAGTGTCGTCGTACGATTGCTGTTGTGCGAAGTATAACAGCCTTTTGGATTTTATATATTATAGCTGTCGGAAGGCCCATTTATTATTATTATTATTATTTATTACTTAAACTTGTTAAAACTTATATTGTATATTAAAATGCAGTGTCTATTTTATACAAATACAGACAGTTAACTCGTGTTAAATGAAATAAAAAACAATAATCGAAGTATGTAACAAAAAATATATAACAGAATAGTTCCACGAAAACTAAGAACGCACACATAAATTTAACACAGTCACACTGACCGGTGAACTCAGATGGGGAAAAACGCGCAACAAGTCAAAAACACTGAACGTTCGGCGAAACTGTGGCCGTTACTAGATTTTAACGAATTTTCGGTCGGTCTATATATACAACACCTAAAACTTTCGTTACAGCGTAAACATTTTTCTAATAATATCTACAACACCTACTTTCTTTATTTCATATGCCTATGTATATTTTTCCCGTAAACTATATAAATAATAAGAATTTAAATATTCTGTTTCTTTTTTATTCTTAGTACCTACAGTAGTTTCGGAGATAAGAGGGGAACACAGACAACCTATCTCAGGAGACGTAATGGGAAGTGGCCGTTAGCTGTCCTCAAATGATACTTAAAAAAACATAAACGCGCGCCCGTGTAGTAGGAAATTACGAGTAAAGTTAGACAATTGGCTGCAGGAAGCAGATACGTAATCTATGTCTAAGCGGTGTCGAAAAAAATGTAGTAAAAGCACAGATTAATTAATTACTATACCGTAAAGTAAAAGTAGTAAACCTACAGATGTAGACAGTGGTGTCCAAGAAACAGTTTTAAAAATAATTTCAAGAAGGATAATATTACGTTTCATCTTTATGTATATAATAGAAGTGAACAGAATTTTAGTGATACTAGTTGCTGCTGTCTGAGATCATATTTGTCCTTGTCTAGTGTTGCAACTCACTCTTAGAAGTCATCATGTGTAAGTCGATATGCGAAAAAACGTATCGATATGTCGATATGTGTTGTTTCAATAAATTTGGCTCATAATGACAGAAATTATTTTGTTTCCCTCCTACTATTACAAACTTAACTTTTAATTTATTGAAAAACGGAGCCATTTATGACTCCAAATTAATTGTTCTAAGTATGGTCTATTTGAAACAGTGTAGGAGAAGAACAAGCAAGCCAATCTTCAAACGCGTTTGCCTTCGTCTATTAGTTAGCGATTCAAAATAAAAAATTGTGTTTCGAACACACTGAGAACGTCAGTGACCTACTTCTTTCACGATAGTGTATTATTTTTTATTACCATAAATAATTTTTCCCATGAAATATGTATGAGTTTAAAATAACATAAACATTTACGTTAGAAAGTGCAGTCTACCATTTACCACTGAATTCATTGTACTATTGTGTTTATGGATAAGCACCTTTCATTTTTTTATGTCGAGTCTCTTCACGAGTTTACGAACGTAGAGTCGTTTCCGTTCTTGCTTAGAGAAAACCACATACTACCTGAGAAAACTATTGAACAATGATTATCGTCTTTTATTGACACAGTCACAGAATACACAGAATGTTGTTGACATTTTCCTTTCTCTCTTTTACGTTAATGTGACGATAGTTGCCATCTATGCCTAATTAGGTGATTAGTACAAGTTATTTCATACAAATTAAATCATAATTATTGTGTGTTTCATTTTGAAATAAGTATTAATTACTTACCAAATTCTTTTACCATAATTTCGTCATATTAAGTCTAGTCCTATTAAGTCTAGATAAAATATATATTTTGTCTAGACTTATTATACATATTATAGACAAATATACATAATATATTTTGTCATGGCTTTCTAAATTAAAACTCCCTTATATTTACCAGTTACTTATTTTTACAATTTGTGAAAGTTTTATTGCACTATGCCTTACCATACCTTAAAATAAAAGACATTACAATTATATTGGTAACATTTACAATAAAAAAACTTTTGTATGAAATGATATCAAACGAAAGAAATACAGCTCAATAATGTACCTATATAATTGAAATTATCATTATTTTGTGTGAATACTTAAACGTAGGACGATATAATCATATAAATCGTCTTAGACAGATATTGTGGCTACAGAATCGTAAAATGATTCGTAAGTTTCGTATAATCTAATACATAAAAATCAACGTTTGTTTGTTTGTATTTTATTTAATGGGCTGCCATACCGTTCATACGATTGTGATGTTTGGTATGGAGATAACTTGAACCTCGAGGTAGTACATAGGCTATTTCAAAAATAAAATACGTGGACGAAGTCGCAGGCGTTAGCCAGTATTAAATACAAATCTGTCTAAATTCAGAACGCAATATAAAGATAGACACAAGAAAAACTGATTTCAGTTGCAGATACTATTACAATATAAGTAAAAATAAAAATATCAAATAAGTACACAAAATAAACAATCGCAGTTGTCTCAAAATTACACAAATTTAAAGCACTAACTATTTTTTCAATTACAGTTTCTACTCGCGTTTTCGAACTTAGATTCGAACGCATGAATTTCGAAGAGAATGAAAAAAGTTTTTCGAACATACTTTCAAAGATTTATTGATAGCACTGTCTTCTTTACTTTAATGAGTAACGATCACAATGACAGCATATTTTTATAAAATTTCAGTATCCAAATCCATATAATAATCCAAAATTTATGTAGATTTACATACATACATATCTTCACGCTGTATTTCTAAGGAGTAGTGAGAGAGCACGGAGCGCTAAGCTTCGCGGTCCTTACATACATATAAGTACTCGTATGTACTGCTTTGGCTTCCTCGAATCTTTCTATTCTCCTCACACATTATGTAGATTTCTTTGTCAAAAATATTGTTTTAGCTATTTTTTTTTTAGCTAGTTTGTATGTTCGGATGTAGGACGTAATCTCCGAAACTACTCATCCGATTTCAAAATTTTTTTGACCAATATTTAGAATAAAGTTTCAGGGTTCAGAATGGACATAGGCTGTGTATTATTCCGTTTTCCACGCGGACGAAGTCTTGGACAACGGCTAGTTTCTTATATTTTTGAAATTATTAGTAAAAGCAACCTACTCGGTTACTTCTGTAATTTCTCCCATCCAAACAAATACAAAGTTATAAAGCGTTTCTAGCAACTATCAAACCTTACAAATATAAAGTTGATTTTCCTTGTTATCAGCAGCACTCGGATACAAGTGCGCAGGCTTCGCTTGATGCTACACCGTGAGCGCGCTTAGACTGAGCGGAATGAAGCGGATTCAGTTTCGCTACGTGCTTGAAATATTATACACGTATCCGTCCCACATCGTTTATCTTTAAATATTTTTTTTATTATTGGTGATATTATAAAATTCAGGTGAGTTTTTTTTTATTAAAAGGTGCTAACACTAAAAAGTCAATACATAAATCTAAACATACTTTTTTATAATCGAAATACAAATGTTTATTCCTTGTCTTCCTCGCGTAAGTTTTAAAATAATGAATATTATTCTGAACAGATATATGTACATATGTATCTACTGTAACGAGATTTTTTAAGATTGTTTTCAGTTTCATTGAAAATTAGATGAAGTAAGAATAGGGAAGCTCTTTATAAATAAACCTAATTACTTATCGATTAAAAATTCGATGACTTGTCGAAAGAAAAGTTACGAATTATCGACAGAAAATGTGCAATGGGTTGGTAGAAAATTCAAGTAGGTAGTTGTTGGTTTACGTTTGTGCATATTATACCTATTATATCTATACTAATATTATAAAGTGGTAAACTGTGTTTTTATGTAATGGATCAACTCAAAAACTATACTCAACCAATTTCAAAAATTTTTTCACCTTAGGAAGCTACGTTATCAACGAATAACATGGTTTGTATTTTTTTTTAAATTCTAGCCTTGTGAAACCGGTTCGGGTCGTTAGTATATGATACTTATATGAATAAATTGTAAAGACAGTAAAATATTGAAGTGTCGGATTTCAATTGAAAGTTTTAGTCAACAATGATATATTATAGTAGGTACTCTTAATTAATACGTACATTTACTAAACATTATATTACGTTAAAATTATTGCATTTACACTAGACAATAACGCCGATTGTTTGACCTCAAACTAATCTGAGCAAAGTAAGCACTCTTGTACTGTGAACGGATATCGCCAGGGCCGGATCTACCATATGGCTTGTTGGGCTTCAGTCCAGGGCCCCGTGGATTCAAGGGGCCCCCAGCTCAGTCAAGTCAAAGTCAAAAATAGACGATAATGCAAAAAAATCCATAATATTGATTATTATCCCGATGATGTGGATGAATATTTAGTCAATTAATGCATCCAATTAAAAACTTATTTGCTTCAGTCGACAGAGTCCTACTCGTCTTACGTAGACATTTTTTCGATTATTTATGAAAAGAAGCTTGTTGACGTATTCCCGAACTGCTATACAATCTTAAAAATATATTTAACCTTACCAATCACAAGCTGTGAAGCCGAGCGCTCCTTTTCCAGGATGGCATATAGAGAATAAATACAGAACGACGATGTCAAACTCACGACTTAACCATTTATCCGTTTTGTCCATAAATGTTGATTTAACTAAGAACCTAGAATGTGAGGAGCAAATTAAAGAATTTGCCAAAGGAAAGTGCAGAAAGGTTGCTTTATAATTTGTCAATCTATTTACGGTTGTATTTAACAATCACTAAGGCATAATATATTATAATATAAATCAAATGTTTTATTGTCTTATTTTTTTTTATACTTTGAGTAATTAGGTGGGCCCCTAAGTAGTATTAGCCCAGGGCCCCCTAAACTCATGGTCCGGCCCTGGATATCGCGCGACCTAAGTGAACCATGGAAGCATCCAGTAAACAATCTCAGTACAGGTTGTTTTATTATTATAATTAATTTGAGCAGGAATCAAAATCGGGACTTTCGGCCACAGATTAGATAATTACTATTACTACGTAACTTTGGTTTGCACTAACGTGGCACTAACTACAGTAATACCGTGCCTAATACGTACAGGTTAATGTAAACTGTACTTGCAACAGATAATTTGCATTTAATACTTTTAACTCACAAATGCGTTAACAATCACTAATTAATGCCCAGAGGAAATAACGTTGACACAGAATTTTATTATATTGGAATCTCTGTCTTTATTCTCTATCTTACCTAATGTAAGTAATAACATTATACAATTATACATACATTTCTTCACGCTGTATCCCTAATAGGATATAGTCATTATAAAGTGATATTAAACAGTTAAGTGCATATACATACATGTTACATGTCAGGAATCATCAATTAGTTTCATCGGGGGTCCGTTTTTTTAAATTATAAGACTCACTTTGATAGAGTTTGGTATTGACTAGCAAACAAGATTGGATATTATCGTATATCGAATCTTGGTTCAATCTTAGTTCTTGGTTATCGCTCATCGGATAGCCAAGATATAAAACGCGGGCTATTTTATTTTGAAATTCATTGACAGTGCGGATCTGCACCGCGGTTCACCATTTGGTGATCACTGTTATATGTATTATTAGACTAGTTATGGGAAATTGCTCACTTGTTTGTATTTGGTACTTGTATTTTACATCAAAAAATAGTGTATTATCTTTAATTAAAAACAAGTATTCATCATTTTGTAGTATATCCTTCTCACTTCCTCTCTACTACACAGTATGTTATTCTCCCTTTCCCGCTCCACGCACCTTCCAGCGAATTCGTGCCTATAAATACATTTACATGATTAAATGTTTCTTCATAAGAATAGATACACAGATTTCTATTCAAAGCTCTTGTCTTATGCAACTTTACTTTCTCCGACATATCCGTCGTAATGCCATCATTCAATAATATTGTTGATGACAACAAGCTTTTGGAAAGCAAGATTCAGTTGATTGACCAAAACGAACTAACCGCAAAGTTACAAAAAATTAAGAATAATCGTGAAAGTAACTTCACGTCGTGCGTGTAGATTCATCAAATTTTCCAATGGTTCTTAGTCGAATGGCAAAAATGGAATCACAATTTCGTCATAGTTAGGTCGAAATGAAAACGATTCCGATTTCAATAATTTTTCATAAGTTATATTATGTTATCTATTAAGTTATATGGGTTATCTTTAGGTAAATCATTATATTTAGCTTTTATTGTGACAAATTCCTAAAATCTTTAGCTATCTTCCGCTCAAACTCTAAAAATCATAAATCGACACGTGTTTCGCCTCTCAACGAAGCATCCTCAGGATATACCAGAGATAGAATTCGGCCACCTAACCAGCACCGAATCCGATCCGATTTGTGATTTTTAAAGTTTGAGCGGAAGATAGCTAAAGATTTTAGGAATTTGTCACATGCGATGGATTTCCGCAAAGTAACACCTGAATCTATACAATTAGCTTTTATTTCCCGGTCTCACGAAATAAGCAGGATGAACTATACATTATAATAAAATGCATTCATTTATAATCTAATAAATAAAAATCTATTTCCACATGTATGACGGAGCATCACTTGAACGGCTCGGCCGATATGGCCGATTTCTTTTTTGGTGTGTACGTGTGTGTCAGGGCAAGGTTTGTATGACTGAAAATGTTTGGAAAATCCACAGTCGGAAATTTGGATGGTGTTTTATCTCAGTAAAAAAAATTGGTATGTTGCAAACATTCAACATCCCACCGAGACGAAGCCGGGGCGGGCGCTACGTAAAATACGTGACGTCATCATAAATCCAATGTGACAGATGCTCCAAGATGTCAATTTTTTATTTGGAACCCTCCTTGATGTATATATCATATTTTTATGAAAGAAATTAATTAATGAATGATGAACATTAATTATCTACGTGGATTTCGGGTGAAACTGAAAAAATCATACATACATCTTTTTGTTTTTAAATTACTAGTTCTGCTACACATTCTATGTGTAGTAGAATGTGACTTCGGTCGCGTAGTCTTACTAAATTGAATAATAGTTTTAAAACCTTCTCAGACGTAACGCAGGAAATCACCTGAGTTTCGTCACAATTGGATGAATGGTTCAGGAACACATAGAAGACAAACATACAAAACATGAAGCAAAAATACAAAGAAACGTTCATTTTTAATATATTATATATACATACTAGTGACTCGCCTCGGCTTCGCCCCGGTGGGATACTACGTCACGTTTTGACGCCATTTTTGCCATTTTTTTTTTTTAATTTTCATACAAATTTCCGACTTTTCCGTGGATTTTCCAAAAAATTTCTTTCATACAAACCTTGCCTGACAAATTCAATGAAACAATATATTGATTACTTTTTGTATGGAAAACGAACCACCTTAAACCGGTAGGTCTAAAAGCATTAAGTTTGGTACAGGATTTCATTATAGGTATAATGTAGGTGAAAACCAAGAAAGGATTTTTGAGAATTCATCCCCTGAGGTGTTAAATAGGAAATGAAAGTTTGTATGGAAATTCGTCATTTTCAAAGTAAGAAATATGGAGATTGGTGTTCAGGCTTCTGTTTCTTTTGACTAAAGAATAAAAAGAGGACCTGTAGAGCATAGCGGAGCAGCTGACCCATAAACTCTAACATATGAGAAAATTCTGATAGTTCATGGGATGTTACCGATGGGAAATCTCATTATGCACTAGACTAGTAATACATACATAACTCCACGCTATATCCCTAACGGGGTAGTCAGAGAGGACCGACCGCCATAAACTTCGAAATCTCATCATTCTCCTCACACATTTTCGCCTAGGTATCCGAGTGCTTTTAACATTTCCGTCAGTTAACACTCTGGCTATTTGATCTTCGTAATGTTCCTTGGCTTCGACTAGTAATAATATACATAAATAAATAAAAATGTAATATTCTGATATGAACTAGGATTAGGAGCATTCAGTAAGGTACCTAAAGTGTGCATTTTCTTTTTGTCAGAGCGGGACGCTTGCGAACTTTAGTATAAAAAGGATAATTTTGTTATTTATTCAAAAACAAGAACATGAGAACAATGTATTAATAATATGTAATTTGAATTAATCAACATTAAATTCGGATGCAGAAGCATTCATTTTATTATGTTCGCGGAGCAAATCAGTTTCAAAATCGCTCTCACATGTCACTCGCTGTCTCTTCTCCACGCGCGCCATCCGCCCTGTCGCTGTTCATCATCATCGCATTTCGAATGTAATGAATATAGAGGTTGTTAGTTTAATCTATTTGCAAAAGCAGGACATTTTTGCTCTGACTGGGGACAACGAGACAAACAGCCTCAAAGCGAGATCCCGCCCAAAGCGCCCAAAGCGGGTCACGTTAGTAATACCTAAACTACAAGACATGTAGAAAAGTATTTTAGCAATTTAGAAAATGTTTCGTAAGCTGACCTGAGAATCGAACATGGAACTTCGGTTTATTACGTAGTTGCTTTATCAGCCGTACTAACGCAACGGGTCAATCAATTATATTAATCACATTATTACCTCATAATCAATGTACAATGAAGCAGTTTTAATTACGTTACCTACTTACCTAATTTGGTCTCTTACTATACTACAAGCGAGGTTATGACCTACCTACACACTACTAATCATTGTGTCACAATTGCATTTCGATGTCTATGACAACATAAAGATGGACTCCACTACGCGTCTTCAAATGTAAAGCACATTACAAAAATAACCATTTCACTGGAAATATGCGCAATGATTTCAATAGGATTTTCAGACAATTTTATATAGGCTACTGTAATTCGAGGCTAGGCTTATGTATTATATAAGAAAAAATACAGATTGTTTAATGGTATGGAAACCCGTGGTCGTGATAAATTGGTTATTCCAAAATTTAAGTAACATACTTAAGTTACTATGTTACCCAGAAATGAAACATTATAGACTTCTATAATAGTGTTTCATTTTTGGATAACTGCATTCGTTTTTATAATAAAGTTCCTCAAGAAGTTACTTAAATGACAGAAAATAGATTTAGATTTGTTATAAAAAGTACATACATTGATTAGACAACATAACATAACATAACTTCACGCTGTATCCCCAACGGGGTAGTCAGAGAGGACAGAGCGCCAGGAGTCGCGGTCCTTACACACCTCTCTTGATTAGACAAAATATCATAAAATAAACGATTATGTTGAAGACATAAAACAATAGTCTGGAAATAATCTCTGCATATGCATTTACTGGCTTTCTGAATATTGTAATCTAATAAACCTATTGTAAAATGATGTTGAAAAAATGATACCTGTCTTGTCGGTTCTTCTCAGTTTCCAGGTTTTCTTTTCAAGCCGAGCTAAAGATATGATGTTCAAAAACACCTTGTGTTTGGGTTTACTTGAATAAATCGCTCCGGACTATTGCACCGAACTTAAAAGAATGGTTCAATAATTTTCTAAGGTGCTGAAACTTTGCAGTGCTGTCAGCGTAGCGTAGGTGGTAGCGCTATCAGCGCTACGTATGAGCTCGTCATTTCATAACGACTCAAAATAATAGTCTTCCTACAGATTTACTACGAATAGATATAGCATTGATGTGGCCATTAGTCTTTTTCGCTTTAACTGACTATATCTGTCAAACCGGCCTTTCACGGCCTTTAAAATACTGTATTCTATCATCACGCTCAAAAGTATCTTGCCCGATTTCATCAGTCCCCTAATACTTAGCGAACCCCTAGCACCGGATAGGGGTCCGCCAACAATGAAATTTTCGGGACTTACCGATGAAATTTAATTTCATCGTTAGCGGATCCCTATCCGGTTTTAGGGGTTCACTAAGTATTAGGGGACTGATGAAAACGGGCAACTATCTCACATATAATTACGAAAATTTCTATATTATTTTTTACTTGTAAAGTTTAAAAATAATTAAAAAATTTAAAAGTACTAAAGAACAAAGATTTGTTTACTTCTTATGTCTGTCAAATGCAACAGCGAAACAATCTTAAAACGAGCATACCGACAGAGACGAAATATGTGTATTCCCATCCCCTTCTATTATAGTCCTACGCCATAATATATTTTTTTCAGTGATATCTATTAGTAAAGTGGTAAATCTGTGAGTGTTTCCCTAATACACAACACTTATGAACGTCAAGTACCTACTGAAATAGCGGTGCAGAGTAGCGCACAGGTGCAGCTAAAAGTAACAAGCATGTGACAGCACAGCTATATTTACGTAATAAATATAATAAATGTGAAAATGCACATCAAGTTTATTTCAAGAGAAAATTAAAGACCTTTAAATAACAATCAACCCGTAATCTAGCTTTCTGGTTCTGTATGTACAGCGTACATCGTGAAGGTAAAGTTTCGTGTAAAGTAAAGTTCTTAGAACAGTTTAATTGTTGATCGACGTCGTATTTACTACAACGGATGTGTAATTGACATCTCGTGTACAAGCAAATATGTAAATATTTACTAATATTTGCTTCTTTTCATGTTGAAAATGTTTTAAAACACGGTTGTTTCTTAAAAACTGAAAACGCATAAATATTTTTTTACCTAAATTAATTTCGTCTGTTTTATTTATATTTGTAATCAATTGACGCGAAAAGGGATTTTAGCTGTTTTCTTACGCAACTACAAAACAACACCTTATTTCATAGAAACGTGTGTCCTGCTCAGACTAATTTTGGTTGCATTTACATTTAGAATAAGTTGAAGCGTATAATCTTACTTTGTATATGTGTATTGTAAGTATTTAAAATTGTACCGAAGCTATAACTAACGCCTGGGCAACAGCAACGGCTTATTCCGGGTCCTCCTAACATAGAGGTCTTCTGAACCAGAAAGGTATCTTATTGTACAAAACCAGTTTAGGAAGTACCCAAAAATAATTCAATTGACAACATCACTACACCCTACTTCCCTACTACCTACACCAAACGCAACAAAGTCGAGCAAATATTTAGATGTTTCATTAAAACGGATATTTAGAAATGACTATTATTCTGTTCTAATTATAATAAATATCATATATATTATATTAAATAATATATCAAAAAATATATGAATTATTATTATATTATTCTGTTAGAATATTCGCCTGTACAAATTTCATTAGCAATTAATTGTCACACTAGGCGAATATTTATTTCGTATTTGGTCAGTAAATTATTATATTGTTACGAGCCGTGGCCGGTGCCGGTTAAAGGTGCGAAGAGTTTATTTTCGTTCATACAGAGAAATATCAAATTATCGATCTTAATTTCGTAATTAGTCTCCGGTCCCTAGTTTTCGTCGTCGTCCCACAAAGTGGGTACTAACGTAAAAGTTGATGATGTCGCCTCGATATATCGCTTCGATCGATAGTTGAGAAACTGCCTCAGCTTTTTTTTTGGTTTCTGAGAGGCAAAATGAAATCCCCACGGACACTCAGCCGGACTCTACGCCGACAGAGTAGCGTCGGACTTGAACCGACTAAACAAAACCCCTCTTTGCTGTTAGCACGTGGCTTTTACAACGTCACAGGTCGCGTTGGGGCGAGCGCTAAGGGCGCCCTACCAGATGGTCGACCGCCTGAGGGTTCCTCCAGCTGAGGGATACCTCGTATGGAGGGCGGACCTTGGGCTCAAGGCGTCGCCAGGGGAGCTTTCCGCACCTGCGTGTGTTTTAACGGGCTTCCTATTCGGGTGAGGGCCGGGCCTCTAGCAGACTCGGCCGGCGAGGCGGCTGAGGGCCACTTAGTGTGCCTAGTGTTCCGCGTGGCAGTTTACAATGTGGCTTAAGGCCCATGTGTGTGCGTGTAGAGCTACATGATCGTGCTTCTAAACGTGAGACCCTACGGGTGTCGCGGGGGACGTCCTCCCCTACGCCGGTAACTAACTCAGCGACGGACACGGAAACTTCTGAATTCTAAAGCAACCGAATGCCAGTAATAATAACTCATATAAATAAAGAAGGTGGAACTTTCTAGTTAATTACGCTCACTATCAATAATTCGACACTGTTCTCGACGCCGCGCGCCGCCTGGTTGCATGAGTCAGAGGCACAGACGTCAGAGGTATATAACACGTCATCGCTCCGGAATGTTCCAAGTACGACTTTGTTCTTCTTTCTTAATTTTGCTTATATCATTCGATAGTAGACCTTAAACCTAACAATACGTTTTTAAGTCATAACTCATATAACTACAAAGTCTAGGTCTCGAGATATAAGCACTAGAAGTTACGTGTCAAGCTTCATTTAAAAATTGACCTTATTCCATAGACGTAAGGTTCAACCGTAACAATATTTACTACATACACACATTAAACATTTACCTAATACGTTCGAACAAATGATCAAAACTGAAGTTGTTGGAAAACAATCCTAAACTAAGATATTTTAATTTTTTTTTCTTATTAATTAAATAAGTCGTAAATTATTACGTAGGACCAATTGAAATGAACATATCTAACAATAAAAAAACCGGCTAATTACGAGGATTCTTTTACCATCACACAATACATAATTTTCCTATGTATTTACGAAAAATCTGTTTTCTTTCGTTCATTTCATTCTTAGCACGATACTGAGTTATTTACAGTTTTATTTTAAAGTTTAGTAAACTTTAAAACTTACTTTACACTAATATTATAATCACTAATCACAAGATTTGACGCAGAGAAAAGAACCGCAAACGTAGATTTGATTTTGTATTTTACCTGTTTCTTGCCAAACGTGATTTTAAGTCAACGGGAAGTAGCTACTAATACTCTTTGATGTACGTTTTGTTTAGTGAATTTACGAGTATCAATGTAGTTACGAGTACATACTATAACCACAGATTAAAAGTTACTATAACGTAAACTTTAAGCAACATAAATGGCAGTGTCTTTCATTGTATTGACTTAAAAGCTTGAATTTTATACAGGTCCAAGAGACCGTAGACCATAATATTTTATTTTAATTAAACTTGATATTTCTACCCATTTCTGAGAAAGATAAATGGAAAGACGGATAAAAAAAAAGTGATCCTATGAAGGTTCCGGTTTTTCTTTTTGAGGTATAAAACATTAAAAAATATAATTCTACTTTATATCTTACACCATCTTTACCTACCTTAAAAGAGCACGTAGGACACGGGTCCGAGATCCCCAACCTAATAGAAGCCCCGAAATACCAAAATCCATACATGCACATTGCCCATATATGTAATTTTATTCAGTTCAATCCATTTCAAAAAAACTATCAACTTACTCTTTTGGGAAAGCGTCAACTACTTCATGGAGTAAAAACCGACACAAAAAATAACCTAGGACTGATTTCCAATAAGGGTACATATAACATTCCCAAAATTACAGCTGTCCAATAAAAATGACATGAAAATGGGTTAAATTATTTGTTATAACTTATAATACCACAATCAGACATACAACGGCATCAACTTATAGCACCTTTTTTCCTCGCATTCTAAGACATACATTTTGTTTTATGTCTTGTAATATTTACATTTGCACAAGGGCTCCAGCATAGCCTAAGACGGTCCTCTGTCTTCTGTCAAATTTGTTTTTTTTTCATTTCCGTCACATGCCAACTTTAATCTGTAAGCTCAAACTGTCCACCTGGGGGGTTATTCACAAACGTCGGAAACTTTCCGTGCCGGAAAGGCCGATCATCGAAAAGCATAAATTCAATCCGACGGCTTGGATTTGTGAATACGACTATTTATAATATGATATATATATAATATAAATATAATAATATTTCGGATTCATGAATCGCGTATAGACAAAATCATCGAAAAGTTTTCTGTCGGATACGGAAACTTGAGTTTCCGACGTTTGTGAATAAGGGGGCTGTATAGGGAACGCGGTGTATGTATGTAGTATGTATATCTATATTCTATTTTAGAAATTCTTACAGTATAGAAATTTCTGTATATAGCCAATTACATTTGTTCCAGCCATGATCGTCGCCGAATCGTGGGGAGCCAATTACCTTTACTGGGTGTTCCCAGTCCTCATCCTCCTCGGCTTCTTCGTCATACTCGGCGTTGTCGGTGTATTGCTGCTCATTCGTTTATATGCTCGATACACTTGTGGAAGATACAGAGAGCAGACCAGAATGGATGGAAAGACGGTGATTATCACTGGATGCACTAGTGGTATCGGAAAGGAGACTGCGAAGGAGTTGGCTAATAGAGGCGCCAAGGTCATCATGGCATGCCGAAATTTAGAAACCGCAGAGAAAGTAAAAGGTAGCATTAATATTGTTATACCCAAAGATAAAAAGAGTAGGTAGGTATAGATTAATATCAGAGAAAAATAATGTAAAGATAATATATTTTCTAAAAACAACAAGGTAGTCAAAAATAAGTAGTTAAAAGCGTAACTATCTAATTATAGCAGGTAAAAATATCTATTACAAAGCCTTTATTGTCGTTTATCGCCAGTCCTCAAAAGTTAGAATCAGCTCAATAGGTGAGTTTGAATTACTTAGTTGCCAAGTCGAATTGTATAAAAAAAATCGTACATAATTCTTTGCATTCTTTACATAACAAAAAGAATCATGGAAGAATATTATGAATGCAAGAGGGTGCTCAGAGGCATTGCGAATTATTTTTGGTTAGACAGGTAGTCAGGTAGGGAGTAACAATTACAGGGACTCAAACAAAAACTGAAAATACCCACAAAAATCTATTTGAAATTGAACTCGGAATCTTTGGCGAAATTCATTAATCGTCAAGGAATTTCTGATGGGCGAAGTACCTAATGACAAAAGAATATTCATTTTTTTCTAATTACCTATAATATCCGATATAAAAATTAAATTTTATATTTTCCAGAACAAATTATTGACTCAACAAAGAACAGCAAAGTATTCGTGAAAAAACTT
The DNA here is from genome assembly GCA_907165235.1 of Zeuzera pyrina. Taxonomy (NCBI): domain Eukaryota; kingdom Metazoa; phylum Arthropoda; class Insecta; order Lepidoptera; family Cossidae; genus Zeuzera; species Zeuzera pyrina. The sequence goes on from OU015639.1 coordinate 6,197,350, forward strand.
GACTTAAGCTCTTTCGCATCCATACGAGCCTTCGCAGAAGACATCAACAAAACAGAACAGCAGTTAGATGTGCTCATCCACAATGCTGGATACGCTGAGACTTTCAAAAAGTCTAAATCAGAAGACGGAATAGAACTAACATTAGCTACTAACCATTACGGACCGTTTTTATTGACCCACCTTCTAATAGATCTGTTAAAAAAAAGTGCTCCTTCTAGAATAGTTGTGGTCGCTTCTTCTCTGTACCGTTTGGCCTATTTTAACTTAGACCACCCTAATCCAGTAGGCAGCTTGCCAGGATATCTATACTACATGTCAAAAGAAGCTAATATTATGTTTACGAGAGAATTAGCTCGAAGATTAGAAGGGACGGGAGTGACGGCAAACTGTTTGCATCCAGGGTTGATTAACAGTGGTATTTGGAGATCGGTGCCCATTCCGTTGAGTTGGGGATTGGCTCTTATCAATAGATTTTTCTTCAAGAGCCCTCGACAGGGTTGCCAGACATCAATAATGTTGGCAGCGGACGAAAAATTAGCCAAAGTTAGCGGCAAGTATTTCTCAGATTGTAGGAAAAGCACTTTATCCAGTTCCGTTAGCGATATGACAAGGGCGAAAAAACTTTGGGAAATTTCGGAGAAATTGGTACAATTAGAAGAAAATGACCCAAGAATTTAAATTATATACTATCTTTTTATTTCATAAATGTTGTTGGCGAGAAATAAAGAAATAAATTGCGAATGTGTTTACAATAATTTAAACATTTTAGAGATATTTTATTAATAATAAGTTTCTTTATAATGAAATATAAATTATTTGTATTAGTCATTTAATAATAAGAAGTAACTGGAACAATAAAAGTTTATTTACAGCTTAAAAACTATAATTGTTTTTTTTTATATCAATGTTATAACAAATATTAATTCATAATTTGTTTCGTCTTAATGGGTGAAACACAATGAACACACTTATATTCCAACACAAAGCTTAAAAACCAAAGTAAATTGTCGAAACAAAACCTTCATTTCAATATAGGAGTTCTGTTTATGTACATTATGAATGAAATTGTGTTAGTAATAAGGTAACCAAGTGCGTACGCAGAGGAAACAAGGAGCAGACGGTGGCGGATATCCCTTCATAGGCAAAAATGGGCCTTCTCTTGAATGATAATTATATTGTACTGATTAAATTGTTCCCTTAATTGTACTACAAAAACAAGAAAAAAGTAAAAAAAAAATGAGAAACTTAAATGCAAAGCCTATGAAAATATTATTATATAATTCATGTCAAACTATCACTCATTCTCTGTCCAGGCCAAATCCGTCCCCATACTCCCCTCCACCCATCAAGGGAACTCCTGCGATAGCGCTTAGTAATAACTGCTCATGTACTGTTCTCGCACTGTTCTTATTTTATAAAATACTCATATTCATTTACTGTTTGTACAAATATTCAGTATATATTAATTTAGATACACATGAGTTTGTTAATAAATATCAGTCTATCAAATCAAATTGATCCAAAAACGTATGATCAACACCTAACACCATTCCTAAGCTCTCTCGTGGCGTTCTTTCTTGCTTGTGATCAGTATATGTAATACAATTATCCATATATGCAACAGGTGCATCATTTGCAACATTGCAGCTTGGGCTTAATAGATCAGGCAATAAGATCCTGTTTACTGTAAACAAATTGTTTTTAGCATTTACAATTTCTTTCTCTTCTTTTATAGAACGAATTTCATTTAATTTTTCATCCTTACTTTCTGTTAAAAATACATTAGCTCTAATTTTTTTAAATCTGTTAATAATTTTCTCTATTGAACTTGTTTTCTTAATTAACTTTGTGTTTGTTGGTGTTTCACTTTTAGTTTCTTGTGTTTCTGAAACATTCACACTTTTGCATTGCTCTTTTAAAAGTAATTGTGACTCTGTGCTGTCATTTTCAATTTCTTTATTCAAATCCACCTTTACATTATTCATAACATAATTAATTCTCGATTCTCTCTCTGGTGTAATTATTATAACTGGCATACTCATAGAATCAAGTTTGTTTGAATTACCCAAATTAGCAACATCCCTAGGTGATCCATAACTATCTCTTTTTAAAACAGCTATGCCAGATAATTCTAAAGGGGATAGACTATTTTCTGGCATCACAGACAACTTTCTCCCTCTGTGTTTCTTTTCTTTATGTTCAAACAAATTAGGAGAAGAATAGCTCCTAAATAAGCCACTACTTTCGTTAGATGCTATCGATTCATTGAAAAGTCCACCCTTTTTGATGTTACTATCTGGTCTTTTTGTTTTGAATTCGAACTTTTTAGAACTACTATATTTCTTAGTAGATAACAAACGTGACATTTGTTGTTTAGTGAAACCTGAAGAACATTCTGAAATAGTTTCATTAGATCTATATGGCATTTGAGATGTCATTAGCAGATTATGTACATTGTTCACATCTTGACGATAAGATATATCGAATCTACTAGAAATTAAACCCTTCAAAATATCATCTCTAGTTTGATGGAATGGAGTAATTAGTAAAGACTTTGGTTGTAACGGTTTCGTAAACTGCATATCTCTTTTCTTTCGCAAATTAAACTCGTGTTTCGTCTGACTCCATGGTGTGAATGTGTCAAATAGTACTTGAGATTGAAGTTCTTTATTAGTCTTTAACACTGAAAGGTCTGGTAACGGTGGTATTACAGAAATTTCTTTAATAAATTGATTGTGCAAGAGCGGTGAAGTCTGAAACATAAAATAACACAAAATTGATTAACCATCCTACTTCTCTTGTCAGTCCCCATCCATCCATCTTTATATGAAAGAGATTGCTATTCCCCCTTTACATTACATAAAGCTAAGCTATTGACAAAGATATTGTTAGCTAGTACTTGGGAGCCAAAATTATGCCTGTATAGATAGTGTTTTAGGTATTAATCAAATTCCAAAAACAAAGTTTCATGTTATGAAATTTTTCCTACCCAAAAATGACTCCTGCTACTTAGACTAGAAGTCTATTGTAATCGCGAAGTGTAGCAAAGTGATCATTTAGATTTAGATATTAGGATTTTGTTTTCATCTATTCGAAAGTCTTCTATCGAAAAACAAATTCTATCAATGACACCTAAATAATACATCTCATTAAGTATAGAAACATGTAAGCAAAGAATCAGTAGTTATTGTAACTGCTTCCTTATATTACGTATTAGTCACTGTTTATTGTAGTTTATAATTGTAAATTCAATAAAAATATTCAAGTCTGTAGCAAATGTACCTGCATTATATTATCATTGACCTAATAATTATGAGACTTCATGACTCCGAACATCAAATTTTTTGAAACTATGAAACTATTTAATGCAAACTAGTCGGAATGAACTGATACACTAAAAAAATTACATCAGCAGTTTTTAAAATAATTATTGCAAAATGTATACTTATAAGGGCATTGCCATGAAAAAAATCTCTCCTGTAAAGTTTTATGAAACACTGTTTTGTGTTAGAATGATGATGATTTTAAGTTCTTTTACTGTACTATTAAATAAAACAACAACTTACCTGCAAACTTGCGTCCAAAGTCATTACTCTTTCCATTAGGGTCTTCATAGCTGAAAGCATGTCACCAAAATTTCTTCGCCCAGCATTTAAATATTCATTAAACTTATATATTTCATCGCCAACTTCAGCAATATTAAGTATATAACAGATAGAAATAACAAATCCCCTAACAAGATATGGGAAATTTAGCCTCTCATTTCTAGTAATATTTTTCAAAATATATTTTTGTTCGCTACTGACATCATTTTGTAAATTTATTGTACATATTTCATCATGTTTCGGATTGAATTCGATCATATATGAACTCTTATCGACCTCTCCTGTGTGCCTTGCTAGTAGTGTTTCTGTATTTTCCATAGTTTGTTTACATATGTGTAGAAATAAAGACATTTTGTCACTCCAAACAGTATCTAGCTCATTGTTTTTTTCATCCAAATTTTCTAACCATATATTAAATATTTGTGATGATTGATAAATATCTTTAACTATAATTATTTCTGTTTTAACACTTTCTTCAACTGAATGATGTTTTAAAAATCCATCAACTAAGTCATCGATATACTTCTGAGCATTCAATGAAGACAACTTATTTTCCATTTCACTTATTTTATTACACATCATTTTAGCAATTCTTTTCATAATTTCCCTTTTCTCTAAATAGTTAGAAAAGTTACTAAGTATAGAATTAGTTGCCTTATCAATAATCTCTAAGAAATCCTCCTTGTTTTGTGATTTACAAATCTCGGTCATGTCATTATACAGTTTTCTTTGATGATCCTTAACCATTTTAGATTTTAGCATTTGCTGAACAGCCAGCTGTGACAATTGGAAAATAAGAATAGTCACTTTATAACAAGCTGGATTGACCAAGTACGACGACATCACTGGCGACAACAAATTTTTAGCACTATATTCAGCTATAAAGTTGGAAAACTCATTTCTGTACACCCTCTCAGTTTTAGTATCATACAGAGGCCATGGCAAACCGGCTGATTTTTGAGGGTTGATTATTCTCACTAGATAATACGAAAGATGATTAAAAAAATTCTGAGTCGGCTTCTCTAGCGCCTCCTCTTTTAGAAACTGTTTCGATAACTCCGGTGGCATGGATTGTAACTTACTAAGTATTTCGACATTTAAATATGTTTCCTTTTTCAAAGTCACCACAAGATCTCTCTGTACCGCAATTGTAGCCATGTTTATACAACCGCAGCAACAAATGAGTAATAGAAAATAAATAGCATAAAACTGCAGACCCACAGTTGTTTACTCAAAAATGTCGAGCATTTTTCACAGTTTCATGCAAAAAACTGTATGAATTCAGAAAGAATTAGATTCAAAACAAAATTTTGAATCAAAATTTTCCGTTTTTGGACGCTTTGACACATTAAATTCTCTATGGTTTTGACTTCTATTTTTTTGTTGTACAATTCTCCTTCTCCCTTGAGAAAGAAGGCAAAAGAATCTATGCCCGTAACAGCCAGTGTCTTGTGAAGAAATAAAATGATGTATTCTACATTTCATTTCATTAAAATGACGACGTAATATATTTTAATGTTTCTTGGTGTTTCTGGTGATATTTACCAAAGACTGTCTCAATATATTTATTAAATATATACAGTATATATATAGACAGTCTTTCTAGTAGGAACCACTGAGGCGGACACTAAAAAAACTTCAACATCGAACTACCAAATAAGCATTTATTTCAACAACTCGACATAATGCACAACAGCGTAGATACTTGGGACATAAAACTACGCCAATTTTAAATTATAATATTTACTAGAAACAGTTTGCGAATAATTATACATGATACATATTATTGTTCCGATTGAATTCCGGTTCTGTATAGTAGCGATTTAAAAAGATCTTACTTCCGGAAATTTATGAAATAAAACGTCAAACTTCATTGTGTTCTAGCACTGATAAAGTATTAATCACTAACGTAGTAAAACGTAATGATTACTTACTCAGTGATTACTACGTTTTGCTTCAAGTGTCACAATTCTGGTCAAAATGTTACGCTTGTTCGTGTTTTCGTGCTCAATAAAATCAAGAAATAAGGTCGTAAGTATATATTTTGTTACAATTCGCATATAACAAAATTATCGTGTTGAATTGTACTTTCTATTAGTAATATTTTAACAGATGAAGTTTCAATTCGTAAAAAATCGTAAAATCTTCAATGAAAATATATTCAATGAACGCATTATTGTAAAGGGCGAGTGATAAATAAAACTATTTTCGAGTTTTAAATCTAATTGCAATGAACTCCTTTTTCCATTTGTAATATTAATTTGAAATGCCTGTTGTGTAAAACATTATCCGCTATTATTATATTGCACAGCAATAACAAAAAAATTCTAAAGTTCAATGTATTTTACGCGTCGTAATTGAAAGAAAGTGTACAAACTAATTTTTTATCTGTTTGTTTTGTGCTTTGAATACATGTTTGTCATAATATATACATCGAAATTATCGTTATGAATCGTACTTTCCGTTTGTACATAAATTATAGCACTTTAGGCAATGTTAAGATCGTAAAATATTATTTTTAACAAAAAACAGAGAATCTCCATTGCAAACGGCGTTCAACACATAATATTTTTACTCAATTATTTTGAAATATAATTATAATCAATTGTCATCATTGACAATTGTTTGGTTCTTCTTTCTTAAAATTATTTTAAAGTCATTTCGCATTTTTTTGGTCAAATTTTATTGCCATCATTTTCCCCATATCTGGTTTTCACAGTGGTGTTTTTGTTTCAGGTGGTGGACGCAGCGGCAGTCCACATATTGCTGGGTTTTTCTCATCCGGGCGGGTGTGACAGTTCTGCCACAGCAACGTCAACAAGAACGGTTGCTTAGAGATTTTAGCGCTTATAGCTTATTTTTCACTGTAGTTTTTTTGTAATTTTTCGTAAAATTATGTCGTGATATGCTCCCGGCCCTCACATCCTCACCTTCCTCTAGCTTACATATAATTAATGACACATCGCTAGAAAATTTAATAAATGTGAGCAGTGTTCCCCACCTCGTTTTTTTCGTGGAAATAGGGGCTTGAAGATTCATTTTGGCTGGGTATACAAACGGTGTGACACTGCCGGCATTGCTTCAGGCCCCTCTTCCTTATCAGTGCCATCTCAGTCCAATAATTTGACTAATTCCTCAAATTCCAATCACAATCGCACACCTTTTTGGAAATATATTGGTTCGCTCAAAAACAATGTATGCTAAATAAAGCGTATTCCACGTGGCGCACGCATCAGCGTTGCCAAATCTCTTAATTTAATAATACAAAGAATATTAAACCGAAATGACAAATGCGATTGGGAAGAACTGCTCATTTTCGGTTATAGAACTTTATGTTTGGAACAAAACGATAAAGACAAAATATTTAACACAAAAAATTAAACATAAGTGCTCTAACTCTTCAGTTTCGAGCATTCATGTTCGGCCCTTTTATAAATCTTTCTATTCAGACAGTATTCCTAAAATAGAATCAAAAATTAGCGATGGCGATCGAAAGAGGTGCCGCCCACTTGCTATTTTCGAGCGATGTTTTGGCACCGAATACGGCCGAGACTCTTTTTGCTCTCAGATCAAAGCATCCCTCTTCCTCTGTGGCTTGTTGTCTGCCAGATCCCCCACATCTAAATGAGGTGTCGACTCGAGCTACGGAGGAAGATGTGCTTGGCGCAATAAATTCTTTTAAAAGCGGTTCCGCGGGAGGTCTCGATGGCTTAACGCCACAACATTATAAAGATCTGATTACAGGCTCTGTCGGTGATACCGGTAAGACACTCTTATCTAGTTTAACAGCTCTAATAAACGTTATGCTGGCTGGTAAGGTGCCCCCGGAGATAACCGACATCCTGTATGGTGCCAATTTATGTGCCCTGAAAAAAAAAGACGGTGGCGTTAGGCCAATTGCCGTAGGTGCAACTATACGCCGCATTGCCACCAAAATTTGTTGCCGACACATTCTCTCTACCGTGTCAAACTATTTTTGTCCTACACAAGTAGGTTTTGGCTTAAAGAGAGGATGTGAAGCGGCAGTGCATGCGGCGCGTGCTTTCTTGACACATGATGGAGGTGAGGTACTCCTCAAAGTAGACATAAAAAATGCATTTAATTCTGTTGATTGATCCACCTTGTTGACACAGATAAAACAGCATGTTCCGGACATATATCCCTACCGTTTGCAATCTTACAGCAGTCCTTCAAAATTAATATATGAAGATAATTTATTACCTACATTCCGAAGTTGGCTATCAACAAGGTGATCCTCTCGGACCAGCTATTTTCAGTTTGACTATCCATCCTGCGATTTGTAATTTAAATTCCAAATTTAATATTTGGTACCTTGACGACGGAACAATAGGAGGTAAAGCAATTACTGTTTTAGAAGACCTTAAAACCGGGTGAATCAAGCTGGCACGGCCATCTTCAAAAAATTAAAATAGGGATATGGCAAAATAATGTGCTCGTTATGTGCTAATTATGTGCCCAAGTCAATATTTTTGTGCTCTCTAATTAACGCGGCAAATTACTCTTGCTAATTCGCCGTGCCAGGTATCGGAAAGCTAGCACGGTCCATCTCCTAGCGGGGCTAAATTTGACTTTGAAAAGAAAAAACAACCATCGTAAGATTACGTGCTTTTTATGTACTTTAAAATGGCAGAGACCAATTTCTAAAAAAACCACCCCTTGTACGGAAAACAACCCTTACAAGGAATTAACCATTTTGCACGGGCTGTCAAATAGGTATACAACTATTATAGAGAGCACATTCAACAATGCAAAAAACATGTTTTGATGAGGGACATCAATAACTTTCTTTTGAAGTCATTCGGGAATTTCATGCTCTCGTAATGAGCATTCTAGACTTGAATGCTTCGGTTTGAAATCACTCAGGATTTTGTGCTCGCGACAAAGGCACCCAGGAGTTTTGTGCTTTGGTTTTAAAGCATCCAGGAATTTTGCGCTTTGGTTTTAAAGCATCCAGAAATTTTGTGCATGCGAAATAAGCACCCTGGAATTTTGTGCTCGCGAAATAAGCACCCTGGACTTTTGTGTTGTTGTTTGAAAGTATCCAGGAATTTTGTGCTCGCGAAATAAGCACACAGGAATTTTGTGCTTTCGTTCTAAACCATCCAGAAACTTTTTGCTCGCGAAATAAGCACCCTGAAATTTTGTGCTCACGAAATAAGCACCCTGGACTTTTGTGCTTCGGTGAAAAACCATCCAGAAATTTTGTGCTCGCAAAATAAGCACCCCGGACTTTTGTGCTCGCAATATAAGCATCCAGGAATTTTGTGCTCGCGAAACCTTTTCCAATATGACCTAATTTCCATCACTTACCCAAGACGCGCCAATTTCTATGTCATTTTAAAACCGAAGCAGATAATTTCAAAACAGTTTTATGGCAAGCACAAAATTCTTGATTGATTTTACACTAAAGCACAAAAGTCCAGGGTGCTTATTTCGCGAGCACAAAATTCCAGGGTGCTTATTTCGCATGCACAAAATTTCTGGATGCTTTAAAACCAAAGCGCAAAATTCCTGGATGCTTTAAAACCAAAACACAAAACTCCTGGGTGCCTTTGTCGCGAGCACAAAATCCTGAGTGATTTCAAACCGAAGCATTCAAGTCTAGAATGCTCATTACGAGAGCATGAAATTCCCGAATGACTTCAAAAGAAAGTTATTGATGTCCCTCATCAAAACATGTTTTTTGCATTGTTGAATGTGCTCTCTATAATAGTTGTATACCTATTTGACAGCCCATGCAAAATGGTTAATTCCTTGTAAGGGTAGTTTTCCGTACAAGGGGTGGTTTTTTCAGAAATTGGTCTCTGCCATTTTAAAGTACATAAAAAGCACGTAATTTAACGATGGTTGTTTTTTCTTTTCAAAGTCAAATTTAGCCCCGCTAGGAGATGGACCGTGCTAGCTTTCCGATACCTGGCACGGCGAATTAGCAAGAGTAATTTGCCGCGTTAATTAGAAAGCACAAAAATATTGACTTGGGCACATAATTAGCACATAACGAGCACATTATTTTGCCATATCCCTATTTAAATTTTTTGAAGATGGCCGTGCCAGCTTGACTCACCCTTTAAAACCCTCATTCAAAGGTTTAAAGATATTGGCTTAGAATTAAATTTTTCTAAATGCAAACTCTTTGTTTCCGATGCTGTTCCAATTATTACAAAAAATGAAATAATTAATACATTTAACAATCTGGCACCAAATATTAAAGTCTTGTCAAAAGAATCGCTGTACCTCCTAGATGCTCCCGGTTTAGATGACTCCATACCCTGTTTTATCAATGATCAAATACAAAAATTTAGCCAGTATTCAGACAAACTTTTCAAAATTAATTCCCACATGGCTCTCCTCATTGTCCGCTTTTGCCTTTTCGTTCCAAAATTTACATATGCTCTTCGCTATTCTAAGCTTTTTAAATTTCAAACGCTTTTAAAATCTGTAGACAATATTCTAAAAAATACATTATCTAAAATATTAAATTGCTCCTTTGTTGATGAAAGGGTCTGGAATCAAGCCTCGCTTCCTATCTGTTATGGAGGCCTGGGCATACGCAAAATCTCGAGTGTGTCACTGGCTGCTTTTCTTTCGTCAGCCTACAGCACGGAAAACCTTTTCCTATCTGTTATTCGCCCTTCCTTAGGATCGGTTGAGGTGCCGTGCTTGACTGATGCTCGAAATGCTTGGTTAAGTGTTTGTCCGAGTACTAACCTGCCTACCTCGACCTTTTCTCAGAAACACCGGGATGAGCCTCTATGCAAAAATGTTCATTTACAACTTTTAGATTCTTGTAGTACCGAAAAAGATCGGTCTCGCCTCCTAGCTGTTTCTGAGAAGGAGTCAGGACACTGGTTGAAGGTAATGCATGTCACGACATGCCGCCTTGAATGACGTCATTCGGCGGGCACTTGTCGCCGCTGGCGTTCCTGCAGTCTTAGAGCCTGTAGGTATTGCGCGCAGCGACGGCAGGAGACCGGATGGTTTGACGCTCATTCCTTGGAAACTTGGAAGATCGCTGGTGTGGAATGCCACTTGTGTCGATACACTTGCTGTTTCCCATATGCCGGCGACTTCCAATTCAGCAAGTGCCGCGGCTAGCTCTGCCGAGAACTTGAAGCGGCGTAAGTATGCGACTCTCTCTGAGAGTTTCATATTTACGCCCTTTGCAGTCGAAACTTTGGGTCCCTGGGGACCCGAAGCTCATCGACTGGTTTCTGATATTTGTAAGAGACTGGTCGAGGCTTCGGGAGACCGCCGGGCTGGCAACTTCTTCCGCCAACGAATCAGTTTGGCTATTCAAAGAGGCAATACTGCCAGTCTGCTGGGTACCTTGAGGAATGACAGCTTTCTAAACGGCAACTTTGAGGAAGTTTATTATTTAAGATAATGTGTAGTTTTAAGTTTGTAAATATTAACATATGTACGTACTTTTTGTTAATGTAAATAAAGATATTAATATTACTAAATAATTTATTCATTGTTACGTCTAGTATAATGCATTTTTGTAACATTTCCTTGCTTGGAATTGATAATCACATCATTTTCAAAATTCTGTCAAAGGTCGCGTCCATCTTAGGGATGGCGATCTGAGAATCGATTATTTCGTCCAAATAAATCGATTTTTGATCGATATATTGTAGTGAATCGATTCCGTGAATCAATACTTTACCCTTGAAAATCGAGATTCGATTATTTTTTTAATGATAAGTAATATAAAACTGTTTAGAATGAGTTGAATGTGGGAACTGTGAATTTTATAATTTTTTAACTTAAATAAAAACATTTTTTATCTTAAGTAGAGGTTCTTGATATAATATGTAACATTTAAATACAGTTGTAATTATTTAATTCATTAAAAATGATTAGATTGATTATTATTTTAGCGTCTTCCAAGTTTTCTATAATTACATTCATATATGTCATTAATATAAACTTATATAGTAAGTCGAGAAAAAATTGATTTTAGAGAGATCGATTTTTTAGACATTTTTCATACTTCGATTCCAAAAACGATCTTTTTTTCGAGAGAATCGCCGTCCCTAGTCCATCTTGTTAGGAATTTAGGCACGCGATATGCGGCCGATTTTATGGTACGGGGAATTTCTTATATTAGAACAAACAATAAAAAGCTGTATTTTAAGAAAAATTGTTTTTATTATTGTTTAATACCGACAACGTGGAACGTGGATAAGATTGTAGGCGGCCGTGGCCGTGGACGCGGTCGACACAAACGCGAACACGAACGTGTTCGCAGACGGATCTCGGGTGGCTCATCTTCCCAGTAGCCGTAAGTACCACAGAGTACATTATATATAAGAAAATAGAGGTATCGGTCGAAATTCACCATCTAGTGCCATCTAGTGAAACTAGACTCAAATCCTCTAGTAATCTTCATACATACAATAAAACTAGGTAAAAATGGTATTACTTGATTAATAAAAATTAATAATAATATGAAATTGAATAACAATGAAATAAGAATAACAATGAACTAAATTTCAATTGTTGTCATCAAGATTTGAACTTTGAATGTTAAGTTAACGTCGAATGAAACTAAGCTATCACTACTTTTAATGTACTGACGAAAAAATTCAATACTTGACATAAAAACCTAGTGGTGACATATAACTATGCTAGACTACACCACTACAAAAGCCGAAAATTCGTAGGAAACATTTTTGTATGGAGTGAAATGACCCTGTTAAGTACTCTTTTTCATACATAAGAATGTATATAATAATAATAATAATAATAATAATTTATTTCAGGCTTATACCCAGAGATACTTATATTATAATACAATATGCTATATAACAATACAATACAGTAATATTTAAATACATTATTTAAATACAGAATAAATACATTAAATACATTATTTAAATACACAATATTTAAATACAGTAATAATTATATACATTTCTCCTCTTCGAATCGTATTATTCTCCTTACACACTTTCGACAAAAAATGTGCGTTCGCTGTATCCCTAATAGCGGTGTATAGTAAGTCGTAATAAAGTAATTATTTTGATTTTTCTAGTTCTTCGTTAAAGTGCGGACGGAGCGGCGAGTTACTAAGAGGCAGGTGGCCGTTTTACCTACCGTCGAGCAGGCTGCACTTCACCAAAGCTGAGATCTGAGCTGAGTGTTAGCTGAAGGAAATTACCTACTTCGTGATTACTACGTACATTTTTATTGATTGTATTTAGTGATTTTTACCACTTTGTGTACACTACTTGAATTTTTGTTGACTGTTTTCAGCTATTTTTAAGCCAGAGTGTTAACTGAAGGAAATTACCTTATACATTATTGATACCTACATTTTTGTTGACTGTATTCAGCTATTTTTAAGCTAGAGTGTTAGCTGAAGGAAATCACCTAATTATTGTGAATAAAATAAAAATAAATAAATATATATAGTTTTAAGATATGTTTAAAAAAATAATAAATAAGATTCAATGTATCTAAAAATAAATAATAAATGCGTATTTCCAAGAAAATGTTTATATTTTCAATTTATTACAATAAAATATCTAAGACTACATTCTTTAGAATTTTATGTTACGATACTTATTCTCATACAAATGTCGCAAACAAAACTGCAGCGTAAAAAGGGCCTTATTTCGTCGACCATCTTGTACACATTTCGTGTTGAGCGAAGCGCGCGTACGTTCAAACTTGATTCAAGCGACACTTGTCGGTCGCAAAAAATTTGTCGACGACAGCGGATTATGTTTTGCGTTCTACTGTTCGCATTTCACAGGTTTTACATACAATTTTGGTATCACTAGAAAGCTAACAAAATTTATTTTATACTGAAGAGGCTACCACTATATACTTTTATTGTGATTTCTAGAGAAATCAGCGCTAATATTAAAAAAAATCAACAAAAATTATCCATGTTTTAAGTTCAACCTGCTAGTGAAAATTAGTTTCTCTGTTCGAAGTATTTGAACTTACTTTAGTGAAATTCTTATATTTCTAGCTTTACATCAATACTTTGTGATAGGTATAGTAATTATAGAAATATAAGCTTTTCAATCAAGCAATCAATTCATAAAAAAATTAAAAAAATACGTTTGCGCTGTAGTGTTCTTGGTCACGTGGCCAAGAGAACGATAGCGCGAAATGCTTTTGGCAACTAGTTGCAACTAGCAACTAGAGTGGCCGAAAGCGCCTGATTCATTTTAAAATAAACGCCCAACCGCTCCCCACACACTTCCGCCAAAAACTTGTTTAGTAGGCAAAGAGCCGACACCCACACAGTCGACGTCTTCGGAAATAATTAATGAATAGATATAATGCATTATTCATATTACATATGTTTCTGATGGCAAATGTATTGAGGCAATCTTTTTCTAGTAGGTTTCGCTAGGGCATACAAAGTCACTAAAAAAATCTCAGCATCACACTATTAAGTTATTGAACAATTCCACATACTATACAACAGCGTAGATACTTGGGACGTAAAATTACACTGATTTTACAAACAACACAATATCCATTGGAAACAATTAACAAATAATTAAAATAAACACCCAATCAATAAGGCTTCTCATAAAATTCCACTAAAAACTCCACAATAGTTGTTTGTATGATTCTCCCTTGATAGAATCAACGCAATATATTTACATGTAAAATTGACGTAGTTTTTAGTGAGTTTTACGTCCAAAGTTTCTACGCTACTGTGAAATATGTATAGACTGACCGAAGATTCGGTTTCGGTTTCGATCAGTTTTAAGCAAAAAATCTAGTTTGAAAGTTCTAGTTCAAAAAGGCGTAAACGGAGTCCGAATTAACGAGCAAGGGTTAACGGTAACGCAGTATCAATATCTGAAATCCAAAGCCACGTCAAAACTATATCACAATCGCAGTGCACTCACAATTTGTTCTTTTCGAAACAACGTCAACCCGAAACTGCTGTGTTTTGCATTGAGCATTGACGCGAGTTGCCGGAGGTATTATGTGTACTGGCCAGCGATCCTAAACGTGACCATCGTATTCGTATTAGATTTCAATTTTGTCAAATTTCGAATTTCGCAAAATATAAATGCCGAGTTGTGTGGTAAATAAGTACAATAATAATTTCAATTTTATAATTTATATGTATAAAATAATCGTAATAATAATACTACAATTAATTTATGTAATTGACTTAGTCCATTAACGAGTCTGTCAACTGGCTGCTCTTTTGTTAGTAAAAACGTGAAAAGATTCGTTTGCGGGTCCATATTATATAGTTAGACCACAATTGTATCCCAACATTGTACATTCGATAAATTTTATGACTAACTGCACGTCGCTATTGACAATAAAGAACAGCAATTTGATCCTTCGAATCTAGTTATTAATTTATACAAAACTTCATGAGCGAAGGTATGAAGAATTTGATGAAAGACAGATATAAGCTGCAGATAGCAGAAACGAAGGCACTAGTGAAAGAGTAGCGTGAAAGGTGTGGGGTGTTAGACGATAACAAGATGTCGGACAACTTCGAGGAAAATTCCAAATTATTTTGGAAAGAAGTACGTAAGTACCAAAGCGGTCCGGCACCTTGCAGAATGAATAAAGTGCGTTCGAAAGAAAACGACCTGCTTACAAATAAAAAAGATGTTCTGCAGCGATGGAGTAAATACTATGGAGAACTGTATGAGAGTGGCGACTCCGTCTCTGATACTGAGAGCGATTCTATTGAATTTCCACACTCGGGCCAGGGACTGGAGGATGCCATTAGTATGAAAGAGATTGAGAATTAGATATTGCCTGGGTGAACGGAATCCTGGCGGACGTCTCGGGGTGGTTTGCTGTTAATAATTTACTACTGAATGCACAAAAAACCAAATGTATTAAATTTTCCCTTTCTAATGTACCCAGAATCCAAGATAAAATAGAATTGGGTGGGAAACAGTTAGAATTAGTTAGGTCTGCCAGTTTTCTTGGTTTAACAGTAGATAGTAAATTGCAATGGGCAGATCATATCGGGGCATTGGCTAGTAAGCTCGGTTCCGCGATATATGCCATTAGACGCATTAGGCAATTGACGGATGCGGATACGGCTAGGTTGGTGTACTTCGCATATTTTCATAGCCTAATGTCCTATGGCCTTTTGCTGTGGGGATCAGCGGCGCATATTAACTCGATTTTTATTTTACAAAAAAGAGCGATACGTGCTATTTACAGTATGAATGCACGAGAATAACTAAGAGATCGTTTTAAAGACATTGATGTACTGACCTTGCCGTCCTTATACATCTTTGAAATTATTATGTATACGAGGAAAAATATAGATCAATTTACAAAAAAAGGCGATATTGGTGGTATGGAAACCCGAGGTCGTGATAAATTGGTTGTTCCAAAATTTAAATTACATATGTCAAATGTTTCATTTTTGGGTAACTGCGTTCGTTTTTATAATAAAGTTCCTCAAGAAGTCACTCAATTAACAGAAAATATATTTAAATTAGTTATAAAACGTACATTGATTAGACAATCATACTAAAAAATAAACGATTTCGTTGAAGATAAAACAATAGTCTGGAAATGATTTTCTCTGCACATGCATTTACTGGCTCTCTGAATATTGTATTTTAATAAACCTTTTGTAAAATGATGTTGAAAAAATGATACCTGACTGAGTTTCTTGTCGGTTCTTCTCAGTGTCCAGGTTTTCCTTTCTCTTCTTTTTGAACCGAACTAAAGTAGATTTGACGTTCAAAAATACCTCGTGATTGGGTTTACTTGAATAAATTGATTTGACTTTGACTTTGAGAAAGTGATAAGAAGTTTGAAATGTGGAAAGGTTGCGGGAATTGATGAGGTGACTGCTGAGATGATCAAGTATGTTGGTCCTAGAGTCTGGGATGCTTTCTGTGCACTCTGCAACCTTTGTTGCAGAAGGGGGAGGTTCCAGAGGACTGGCGTACGGCAGTCATAGTACCTCTATATAAAGGGAAAGGTTCCTATCTAGACTGTGCGTGCTATAGGGCCATCAGCTTGGTCAGCTTAGCGAGTAGTCTATACTAAAGTATTGACTGAACGTATGAAAGGCGTTTCAGAAAGATATTTATGGGAGGCGCAAGGTGGTTTCCGAAACGGTAGGGGTTGTATGGATCAGATTTTCTCGTTTCACGTTATCGTGGAAAGGTTTCTGGCTATAGGCCAAAAAGTTTTCTGCGCTTTCGTGGATCTAGAAAAAGCATTCGATAGAGTAGTGCGGAAGAAATTGTGGAGTCTTCTGCCTGAATATGGCATGGAGGGCTCCTTACTACGGGCTGTGAGGTCATTATATCGCGGCCACAGAGCCTGTGTAAGGATAGACGGGGACATGTCGCCCTGGTTTGAAGTCTGTTCTGTTGTCAGACAGGGCTGCGTGATGTCTGCCTGGCTGTTATTATTATTATTTTTTATTCAAGTAAACCCAATTACAAGGTAATTTTGAACATCAAATCTACTTTAGTTCGTGTGTTCGTGCTGTATTTGGACAGTTGCCTCCAGAGATTGAAAGGTAATATGAGTGGTATGGGATGTGATGACACAGTGGTAAACTGCCTATTGTACGCTGACGATACTGTGCTAATAGCACCATCAGAAGCAGAGTTGCAGACACTAGTCACGTGCATGAAAGAAGATTGTGAAGTAAAAGGATTGAAAATGAATGTGAACAGAACTAAGGTTCTGGTGTTTGAAAAAGAAGCGGTACAAAGGAAATGTGTGATTTCTGTAAATGGAAAATGTCTCGAACTTGCAAATTGTCTATCTGGAGAGTGCGTTTTCGAGGGATGGAAGATGTGAGTTGGATGTGGAGAGACGGGTAGCAGCTGGCAATAAAGTGAACGATGCTCTGTCCGCATTAGTGGGTAGTCTGAATATATCTAACACTGCTAAAATGGACATCCACAATGCGGTGTTGGTGCCAACTTTGTTGTACGGTAGTGAGGCCTGGCTATGCCCGAAATCGAGTGAAAGTATGATAAATGCTGTGGAGATGCGGTCTCTCAAAAATATGAAGAAACACGCTTGCGGACAGGATAAGCAATGATGAGATACGCAGTATGACAGGGTTGCACAACAGTGTTATTGTAAAAATGAAGAAAGAAATGCTTAGATGGTTCGGGCACTTGGAAAGAATAAGTGATGAAAGACTGACGAAGAAAATATACAGAGCGAAAGTGAGTGGTAAAAGAAGCCAAGGAAGACCAAGGCTGACTTATGAAGATCAAATAGCCAGTGTTAGCAGACGGAAATGTCAAAAGCACTCGCATACCTAGGCGAAAATATCTGAGCAGAATGATGAGATTTAAGGAAGCGATAAAAGTATGTAAGGACCGTGACGTTTGGCGCTCCGTCCTCTCTGACTACTCCTTTACGAATACAGCGTGAATATATGAATGTATGTATTAATTTTATTGCCTGCACTTTGAAGAAAAATGTCGTTAGTCGACGGAAATGTCAAAGGCACTCGCATACCTAGGCGAAAATGTGTGAAGAGAATGACGAGATTTGAGGAAGCGAAAGTGGTGTGTAAGGACTGCGACTCCTGGCTCTCCGTCCTTTCTGACTACCCCGTTGGGGATACAGCGTGAAGATATGTTATGTTATGTTGTTCATGAGCGTACAAACTTCAAAACAGTCATCATAGCGTACCGCTACTATAGTCTGCTTTAGCGGATCCCACTAGAAATACTGCCTCGATATATTTGTCGTCAGAAGCTTATGTATTACGGCAACATCTAATGCATTAGTTTTTGAAAACATTGGCTGTATGGGCATGGATTTTCTGCCTTTTTTTTAAAGGAGAATTGTACAAAAAAAAACATTTAAAAAAGTAACCATAACCTCAAACGTCAACTTTATACATGGCGGAACTGTGGGCGCAATACACGTGTTTATGTCTTTTTATTAGTAATCTTTTAAATAAACAGCAAATAAAATGGTGCGTTATATTTCACAATAATTTTTGTAGTTATATGCATTGAAATACTGTAGTTGTTAATTGTTTACAGAGTAAGTTATACGTGCTGTTTGAACATAGTGCGGGGTTTGCTCTATTTCGCGTGGCGGAGTTCGAAGAGTTGGCTTCTTTTTTACCGCAAGTGGAGGAGTCTGTTACTGACTTGCAGAGATTTAACTCTGTAGTGACACTGATTGCTTTTCAACCTTTCAAATCTGCTGTAACCGCTTTGGAAAATATAAATGCAGTTTCAGAAGGTTCGTAGTGCACGCTTTATTTCTACCAAAATGCCACATTTCTGCTCATATAATAGGCATGTCAAAAACAGATTTGATATAATAGGTTTTTTAACTAGTCTATACTAATATGGAAGTAGGTACTTTACTTCCACTACTGCTTATGTGTTTTTATACTTAATAATATATATTTATCGAGGTGTCAGTGATAGAATTTGTTTTTTGATAAAAGGCTTTCGAATAGTTAAAAAAAACTTTTAGACTTCTAACCTAGCCGCCAGAAGTGAAGATTTTGTAAAGCAGAACTTTGTTTTTGAAATAGGCATAGTTTTGGCTCCCAAGAACTAGATAACAATATCTGTTGCCAAGTGTCAAAATGGGAAATAGTCGTTTTTTTAAAGCTTAGCCAAAAATTCTTTCACCTAAAGAAAGCTACAATAACATGGACTATTTTATTTTCAAAAAAATGTACAAACATGTAAACTCGGGGCGGGTAGCTAGTATTTGATAAACAAATTCCAACATTGACATCTCGGTAAAACACCTTAAGTGTATAAACTTTGTCCAAACATATAAACTAGACCTCTGTCGGTCATTTGATTGCAATCATTTGTTCAAACTATCATTCATCAATTCAATCATTTGACCGATTTGATCTCAGTACTTAACGATTTTAATTGTCTATGCCATGGGTTCCCAAACTTATTTTGTCTACTGCCCACTGAGTCATGCAGTCGTTGTCTAAGATGCCTCCTAGCTAAATTAAATTACAAATCACCCCCAGGCCTCTACACAACGCCCCCATTTTTTTTCTGGGTCTCTTACCGCCCCCCTTTAGGCCTGCAGCGCCCACAAGGGGGCGTTATCGCCCACTTTGGGAAAGGCTGGTCTATGCAAATTAATGCGATTAAAAGGTGAAATTCAAAAAACTTTACGAGATAAACACACCCATTATTTTTCAAAACACAAACAAACCCATAAAATAAAAAACAAACAATGAAATTAGAAATGCCACAGATTTATAATAAAAACTTTGTCAGAATCGTTGAAGATTAGCATAGGATTGTTTGATCTTTCATTTCAATCAAATACAACAATACATGATTGTATCTATATTACACAAACAAAAAATGATTTGGTCATTTGATCCAATCAACACTGATTGTTAATCAAATGATTACAAAAATAATACAAATACAAAAATCCTTTACTGCAAATATTAATAAATACAAATATTTTGTTTTTAACTGAATACATATCCGATAGCTTCCTCACTAGGCAAAGCCTGTATCGAGGAAGCGAAAAACTATAAAAAGTTTCACAGCTACGATCCACTGGCAATAGATAAGTTTAACAAACATTATCTCTGTACTTTCAACTGTATGTATATATAAACTTACAGCTTAATATTTGTTCAACTTTGCATGAGCAAATTCACTAAAACTGTGCACTTTTAGACTATTAATTTTATTTTAAAGTACTAAGCTTTTTTACACATAGTGGACTATCTGCCCAGTGACCGATTTATTGTATCATTAGACCAAATTTTTTTTCTTATCAATACTTGAACGATGGAATCTTTAAAAATAAGTGATTGACACAGGTCTAACATAAACCATAGTTTTAATTTGTATCATTTCCTGTTTGTGTACCAGACGAATGTATTGGTAGCACTATCTTTTTGGTAGATATTTAGCAATGCGATAGCTTATGCAATTGCTGTCAAATATTCCTTAAAAACCTAATATTTATTAAACTATACTCTTTAAAATCTGAATTATCTCTGTACTCTTTAAAATCTAAATTACCTTACATAAGTACATGTTTCTTACAGGTATCCTTCCCGAAGATTTGAACTTATTTTTAGAAGGTGCTCTTCCAAAAAGGAAGAAACGAGGAAAATGTACTCTAGGAGTTTCAGACTCCAAGTTGGGGGCAGCCATCACAGAGGCATTAGAAATTCAGTGCTCTCACATTGGAGCTGCGCCAGAGATACTGAGAGGTATGTGCCTATACTTCATGAAGAATGTTTATGGTTTGTTAATTGAAAATATTGTGTGTAGAAAATAACCTACATTTTTATTGAAAAAAGAGCAGTATAGTAATACACCAATATCAAATGTATAATGTAATTGAATATAGCAATAATTCCAGGACCATTTATTTCCACTCACATGTAATGAAGTTACATTAGAAACAATAAGTACCTTGCAAAAGGCAAAAATTGCCTTAGGTACTTGCAGTCGGATGGCAGGGAACAACTGGGGTCTGAGCCCAAAAGTCGTTCTGTGGCTGTATACAGCCATTGTGAGGCCGACAATTAGTTATGCCTCTGTGGTCTGGTACGAGAAAGCCCACCAGAAGACTGTGATAGATAGGCTAGGTGGCTTGCAGAGAACCGCCTGTCTATTAGCAACCGGAGCCATGTCGACCTCGCCGGGTGGGGCGTTAAATGCTTTGCTGAACCTACCGCCCCTTCACTTGTATGTGTTAAAGGAGGCGAGGAGCAGTATTCACAAACTATCCGCCCAGGACGGAACGAAATGGCTATCGCAGAAACTGAGATCTTTTCAAGACTCAGTAACGAATATTCCGATTCTGAGTATGCCCACTGACGTTATGCTCCCGCGGTGTACCTTCGAAAAACATTTTATAGTGGAGATGCCTTCCAGGGATGACTGGATTGAAGAAAGAATGACCTGGAAACCTGGCGGTCTACTTTGGTACACCGATGGCTCAAAATCGGATAACGACGTAGGATGTGGAATTTTTGGAGTGCGCCCAAATTTCAAGAGGAGCCTGAATCTTGGGAGGTACGCCTCCATTTTCCAGGCTGAAATGTTCGCCATTATTGAATGTGCGGACATCAACATTAAAAAGCACTACGTAAACCAAACTATATACATACACTCTGATAGTCAGGCAGCTCTCTTGGCATTGGCCTCGAATGTAATCACATCGAGGCTAGTTAATAACTGCGTGACTACTTTAAACACTCTGGGAAATAAAAACAGAGTGATTCTAAGATGGGTCCCTGGCCATGCGGGCATCGTAGGCAATGAAGATGCCGACGAACTCGCAAGAGCCGGCACCAAAATCACATTTATTGGTCCAGAACCTTTTTGTGGTATCCCCAAAAGCCAGGCTCAACTGATTTTGTGGAAATCCTGCTTCAAAGCGTCTTGCGAGTATTGGAAGAATATACCGGGCCAGGAGCATTCCAAAGCCCTAATAAAGCCATATAATCGCAAGGTGGCTTCTAGTGTCACGGCAATGAGCCGGAGCAACTTGCGTATCTTGGTTAGGGCACTTACTGGGCACTGTTGCCAAAATAAGCACATGTTTAGTATGGGGCTCTCCAACACAAGATTGTGCCGGTACTGCCGGGAGGCGGATGAAACGCCTATGCACATACCTCGGCCAGTATTTTCTGAGTCCGGAGGAGGTTCAGCATATCACTCCAAGGAATACCTTGCGGTTTTTGACTGCGGTGGGACTTGGCAGTGTTTTGTAGTACAGTGGCGATCACAATAGATCAAGTTGGTCGCAGTGATACGGGTCTGGTAGGACCTGCATAGCCACTTACATGAAATAAAAAAAAATAATACATTAGAAACAAGGACCCCCATGTGTGGCTTTGCGCCAACTTGACCCTAACAACAATGTAGTTAACACTTTTATTTATTTTATTTATTATAAGTTAAATTATAATTCGTCTTGAAGTCAAGTTTACCTCACATTAATGTGCTTTTTAAGTAAATAAAATTATGGATAGATTAACTTGGAAGTAACCCACAACTTTCAAATGAACCATTTTCTTAAGTTATAGAATATAAAAAATGAAAAAAATATGCATTTTTTATACAGACGAGTTTTTACATACACACACACACATCTTCATGTATAGCTAATGGGATAATCAGAAAGGATTAAGAGCACCAAGCTTCACGGTCCTTACATACTTTTTTACCTCTTCAAATCTATATTAATAATATTAATACCTACTTTTTATTTTTTCTAAATACATTCTATTTTTACTAAACATCCTATCATATAATACTTATATGCAATTTAAATTATTTCATTTTAGCTGTTGTCTGTGATTACATCTACACAGGATTAAAAAACAAAGTATGTAATTAACTTCCCCAGAGCTTAATCTATCCTCCATTCAAAATTTCATCAAAATTGGTCCAGCAGTTTAGTCATAAAAATATAATAGATAAACAGACAGACTTTTAAATTTATAATATTAAGTATAATATGCTTATAATATAGATGTATGGACAATGTAAGATGTATGTGATTATGGTAATTCTTTTTGGTCCTCAAACCTTTTTAAACCTTTGCAAACACTCATCATTAGCCATCTTAACAGTATATTAATGAAATACAGGTATTCGTCACCACTTCCATGCCCTCGTCAAAGGTTTGACCTTGAAAGCATGCAGTGTGGCTCAACTGGGTCTTGGACATTCATACTCACGTGCAAAGGTCAAGTTCAATGTTCACCGAGTTGACAACATGATCATACAATCAATAGCGTTACTCGACCAGCTCGATAAAGATATCAACACATTTTCTATGAGGATCAGGTAATTTTATGGCCAATTTTGTAAACTTCTTACTTGCACTAGAAGCAAATTAATAATTTATGTTTGATTAAAATTAAAATATTCTATTATTGCTTTTCAGAGAATGGTACTCATACCATTTCCCAGAACTCATCAGTATTGTACCAGAGAACCATCTTTACACAAAGTGTGCAGAATTAATCAAGGATCGTAAATCACTGACAGAGGAATCTGTTGAACCTCTCACAGAGATCTTGGGGGACTCCGAGAAGGCACAAGCCATTCTTGATGCATCCAAAATGTCTATGGGCATGGACATATCACCAGTGGACTTGATCAATATACAAATGTTCGCATCAAGAGTAGTAGCACTGACGAACTACAGGTAAAATATAAAAACAAATCAGGAGAAATAATTGAAATTAATATGCATTTATGCTATATTAGATACGCAATGAAAATTCTGGGATTTTGAGATTTGAATTGATATCAAAAGGATCAAAATCAACATATGTATAATAGATATTGATACATAAATATTCTTAAAAATATATCAAAGGCAGTTAAAGGTAGATTCATGCTGTAAGATTTTAGAGAGTGTAATTGAAACTCCTGAAATTCGGACCAGGTCAAAACTCAGTTCATTCATTCTCAGTTTTTCTGGTAATGATGGAGAAGTGGAACCAGATTGTGTCTGGCTGTTATACCTGTACTACCTGTACAATTTTCCCAAAATCGAAGTTATTTTTCGGACTACTTTTAAGGTCTGCATGCTATGCAGGATGACAAGCAATTGGAATGTTCTATTTTGTCTATTTTTCTCTTGGACCAAAACAAAATTCATTTTAACTAAACTGTTATTGTTACAGGAAACAAATAGCTGAATATCTCCACACCAAAATGAACTCTGTGGCTCCTAATTTAACTGTATTGGTTGGGGATCAAGTAGGAGCAAGGCTCATATCGAAGGCTGGTTCACTTACAAGTCTAGCAAAATACCCAGCATCCACATTACAGATATTGGGTAAGTTATTTAAATGTCAAACAGATATAAAAAAAAAATATTCAAAATAAGTACGAGTATTTCAAACATTGGCTTGTCTTTTTTGATTGCATATCTTTTTCTAATGTTTTCATTAAATAGTTATTTTTAGTTTATATCTCTCACTTTGAGGTCATATTCCTAGAATATATTGTTTTGTCTAGAGTAGATGATGGTCCATAGCTTTGTTAAGATCTAATAGGTGGCATTATAATAAACTATTCCAAGTAAAACCGCGAGGCACAGATAGTTTACATAAAAAATAAAGACACTCCTGTATTAAAGAGTTATAGTAATCAAGTTTCTCATTTTATTGATTTTATTTAACCAGTAAAATTAGGCATAGATAGTCGAAGCCAAGCACTAAACTTGGATTATTGCTACTACCCGACTAACTAGGGGAGTACTCAGTGTCACCAAGATTACAAAACAATTTTGAAAATTATATCAAACAAATTCCCCAAACAACTGCACCAATTGGGTGCCCCAAAACTAAGTTTTATGGGTAACAAATGGGCTAAGGGAGCACCCAGTAACACCTACATGTCAAGAGAATTATTTACTAGTGTTATTCTTACCCATCAGTAATCATCAAACAGAGACTGGTGACTTGAAAAGTAGATGTGCTTAAACCAGCACCAACGGGTCTGTTATGTATTATTATATTTACTGTATTAAAATATGAAATAAAAGCTATTCTTCATTTTTGCATAAACCTGGTTAGGTTTTTTTACACATATGATTCTCATTACAAATTGACGTACAAACTTATGGACATACTGTCCGTTCGTGTACTTATAACTTGGAAACCACTGGTCTGATGTATATAATTCTTTTTTATAGTACAGAAATACAGTGTACATTTGTTTCTCAAGATATAAGCGTAAAATCTCACAAACAGATAGAGGGAGTTTTGCGTTTTATAATGAGTGTAGGATGGATAGATAAATGAATGGATAGATAACAGAATAAAAGCTTAAATGTTAAGAAAAATAAAAAATAAGTAATGATTACGTAGTCCACGCAAGTAGAGCCGCGCGCACGGCTTGTTTCACATATAATGTAATCGTCATGTCGGCCGTTAGGTGCGGAGAAGGCACTGTTCCGCGCACTGAAGACCCGCTCGAACACGCCCAAATACGGGCTGCTGTACCACTCCACATTCATCGGCCGCGCTGGCCTCAAGAACAAGGGCCGCATCAGCCGCTTCCTGGCCAACAAGTGCTCCATCGCCTCCAGGATAGACTGCTTCTCAGGTAACTCGGACAACTTTCATCACCGTTTATTGATAGTTATTGAAAGTAGTCTGCTAACTTTCGATCTACCTTAGTCAAACTAGTGACTTGACTACAATCATTATGGCTAAAATACGTACCAGGGTCATTATACTCCGTACAACAATTTTTCCTTTCAATTTTTGGCCTTTGAAGTAGTGTAGTCTAGCATAGTTAGATGTCACTACAAGTTTTTTATGTCAAGTATTGAACTTTTTCATCATTATATTAAAAATAGTGACAGCTTAGGTTCATTCGACGTTGCCTTGTATGTAGAGCTCGTAGAACATTCAAAGTTCATATCTTTATTATAACCATTGAATTTAATTTATTGTTATTATTATTTCATTATTATTCAATTTCATATTATTATGCATTGTTATTTATCAAGTAATAACATGTTTACGTAGTTTTTTTGTATGTATAAAGATTACTTGACAGTTTGAGTCTAGTTTTACTAGATGGCACTAGATGGAGAATTTCGTCTGATACCTCTATTTCCCTATATATAATGTACTCTGTGGTACGTACGTGTTACGTCCGTCCGTCTGTTTGTCTGCATATTATAGGCCTTCTATGCGTTTTTATAGAGGCGTCGTTATTCTCCTCAGTTACTGTCTTCCACAAGCTGATGTGTTGAGATTCAGTGTGGTGATGATCAAAAGGTATGATGGGATGAATTGCGACGTTTTTCCAGGATTTTACTATAATTTTCGGAAATGTGAAGTACCATATAGTAAAATGCTTATATCTGAAATTAATGATATGTGTGGTCTATCGCTGACACATCTTTCCCAAGTTCTCACAGGTTGCCCGTAAAAGTGGAAAGATGACAGGGAAATTAAGTAGTTGGGAATGTTAATGACTTAACCTACAGACACTAGTGTTGACACAAAAACCGTTTTCTGCCAAGGCAGAACATCTCAAACTACTACACACAACAAATTGCACTATTTTGCACACTTTGATCTATCACAAAAATCGTACATCGAATTGTGATAATAATGGTTGTGCTAAATTAATAGCTGTTATTAAGATCTCATTATCATAATATGGTTTGCGGACTTAATCAAACTGCGACACACTACATAATTACTATAATTAGTACTTATAACATAGTTATTACACAGATTAATTAGTTTACTAACATAAAGTTATTGGTACAATGTTCAGTAGTGCACAGAGATGTTTAGATAGTAAAGTAGAAATTATTTTTGGAATTCTGTTAAAAGGAAAAACAAAACCCTTATAAAATCATTAATGCATCTGTCCTGTCACATACAATTTTTTAGATCAAGTGTGAGGTACATTAAAGAGGCGTAATGTACGTCTTTTTATCCACATATCTTGTGCTCGTCTGATGTTTTAAAATATTCATGGAAGGATTAAAGAAGAAATAAATTGGGTATTCGGAGTCGATTTGACCATTCCCCTAGCTATGAAAGAATTTTAAAAACTTCAGGGAATTTCTAGCCTTATCTAAGGTTCACAGGAAAAATATAACGAGGCCTTACAAGCCTTATAAGCCTTAGGTATTATCGAATTTCAGATTTTCGGAAATGAAGTTTTGAAATTTACCGTTTTATAAAAAACTGCCAAACTCGACAGATATCGTGCCCGAAATAAAAAAAATCCTAGAAACCGATTGCAGCGCTACCTACCAGGTCGAATTATGAATTGAAACCTTCAAGGACCCACTCAAACACACAAACCCAACAGATGTCCTGTCCGAAATAAAAAAAGAAATCCTAGAACCCGATTGCGGCGCTACCTACTAGGTTGAATTATGAATTGAAACCTTCAGGAACCCACTCAAACACACAAACCCGACAGATGTCCTGTCTGAAATAAAAAAAAGAAATCCTAGAACCCGATTGCGGCGCTACCTACTAGGTTGAATTGAATTGAAACCTTCAGGAACCCACTCAAACACACAAACCCGACAGATGTCCTGTCCGAAATCAAATAAAAAATCCTAGAACCCAATTTCAGCGCCACACACTGGGTCCAATTGTGAATTTAAACCGTCTTCTTGACTTCGAATGTCTAGTAACATACTTTGCTTCACAGCATTTAAATTCGTTTATTTCGATTCACCTATTAATTCGCATTGAAAAATTGCCTATTCAACCTTTTCCTCTTCATCTATCTTATCAAATTTTCTAGAATAATTGAATACAAATGGTGAAATTAAATATCTGATGGTTAATCTATCCAAATGGAGATGTAGATGGTTTAAGTTTAAGTAGCTCATCTACTAAAAGTCAAAAATAAATAGGTTTAAAAAATTAAAACCCGACTCCGAAAAAACACGAAACAATTTTCAACAATTTTAAAGAGTCTTAACGTTTTAGGCCATCCACTACAAACTGAAGCGATGATGGCGGATGATAACCACTAACAACACATTAAAAACAATATAATATAGTGAAACGATATTGAATTACATAATACAATTGTTTCTCATAGTCGAACGCTCAACTCTGCGATGTACATAGTTGTAACAATTTCTCGCTTTTGATTTCAAGAAATAATTACATTAAGTCAACATTATTTTAAGAAATTTCCACCATATCATATTGTTTTAATTTTTACAAATTTAATTAGCGTGGTTATCATCTACCATTAGTGTTTCAGTTTGTGATCTACATCACGTGGTCACTATAGTCTTTCTCGCTTTGACAACCTTTGTTTGTCAAATCGTTCTTTGCTGCCTAAAATACTGCATTCTACCCTCATGCCCAAAAGAATCTATTTCACATATATTTACAAAAAAAAAAATATTAATTTTCACTTGTAAAGTTCCAACAATTAATAACTTTGTAGTGTTCATATATTTGTCAAATACAACAACTTAACGGTCTTAAAACATTGATCAATACCGACAGAGACGGAATATGTGTATTTCCATTCCTTTCTGTTGCGGGTTTACGCCATATACATATTTCTTTCAGTCGGACAATTTGTGACGTTTCGCGACGCTATATCTATTGGTGCTAAATAGTTTATGAAGCATCTAGCTGAATTCTTATAGGGGTTAAATAGAATCTACTAGGTATTTTCGTTCCATTATTTATATAGAATTTGTATTTATATCTTACAGAGGTCCAAACAACAATATTCGGAGAAAAACTCCGTGAACAAGTCGAAGAGCGGCTGAAATTCTATGAAACGGGTGATATTCCGAAGAAGAACGTAGAAGTGATGAAAGAGGCTATTGAAGAGTTAGCCTCCAATCAGGCATTAGAGGATAACACTAGCGCTAAAAAGAAGAAAAAGAAAAAGAAGAATAAAGAAGCGCCTATGGAAGTTGATTAGTCCTGTAATATCCACAACTACATAATTTCATTAAAATAAAAATAATGTTAATTACTTGATATTCTTCTTTTTCCGTGCCTTATCCCTTTGCGTAGACCTTTCTCAAGATTTTTTTTTTGGTTTTGCTTTCGAATTGTCATTTTGTCCTTCCGTCATGTCTTTGGCAACGCTTGTCCACCATGTTTCTTGTGGTCGTCATTTACCCTTCTCACCTAGCCAAGGCTAGGTAACAGTCAAAGTCTTCCTCTCAACGTACTCTTCGTCCTGCCTTATCACATGCCCCTACAACCGAATACGGTTTTCGACCATCTTGTCTACAATGAGGCGACCCTAAGAGAGCCTCTGATAAACTCGTTTCGTACTTTATCGAACCTTCTCACCCCCGCCGCCTATTGAAGCATTTTTACTTCATTCGTTGTTCATGTTACTTCTTGGCAACTCAGCACCAAACGTTATGACCGACATTTTGGAATCCCATAGCACTGCTGAAAGTGTTCTCCATTTTTGCCACGCTGCATTAATTCTGTGGGTTATATCTACATCAACGTTGACATTGCAGTAAGTATTGATTCTAAATATTTAAATCGATGTATATTTAGCTATTATCAATATTCTCGATTAATCGTTCTAATCATAATCGTTAACAAATGGCAGCACTGTTTTTTGAAGGTGTTGCTACTTTCATAATAACATGGTATTTTTGAATGTTAAAAAATTACCGAGTAAGTAATCACTCAAAAAATAAGTCAGTGGAGAAATACACGAGCTAACGAAAGCACGTCTTTTAATTATATTTCGTACATACATATATATCCTAACGCTGTATACCCAATAGGCTAGTCAAAGAGGACAGAGCGCCAAGCGTCGCGGTTCTTACATACTTCTTTCGCTTCCTCAAATCTCATCATTCTCCTCATACATTTTCACCTAGGTATGCGAGAGCTTTTGGACATTTCCATCCGCTAACACTGGCTATTTGATTTCATAAGAGCCTTGGTCTTCCTTGGCTTCTTTTACCACTCACTTTCGCTCTGTATATTATCTTCGTCAGTCTTTCATCACTCATTCTATGTGGCCGAACCATCTAAGCATTCCTTTCTTCATTTTTACAATAACACTGTCGTGCGACCGTGTCATACTGCGTATCTTTTCATTGCTTATCCTGTCCGCAAGGGTGACACCGCACATCTTTCTAAGAGATTCGCATTTCTACTGGATTTGTCATACTTTCACTCGATTTCGGGTAATCCTTTCACTTCACATTCTTCTTTCATGCACGTGGCTAGTGTCTGCAACTCTGTCTTCTGATGGTGCTATAAGCACAGCATTATATCTCGTCATCCTACGTTTCCATCCAAATCAACATCCTAGAAGAACGATTAGCTTTCAATACCTTGGTCATTGGTTGATCGTCAATAGATATTACCACAGATGATTAATTAGTTACTAGCGTAAAATGATTGGCGGTAAACAGGTTCATATAATATGAATCAACACTAAAAGGATGCAACCTTACTTGCTTATTTTGCCTGCGAGGCAATACACTTACACTAAAGAAATGCATTACACTGCAGGTAGATTACAGATACTAACTTAATTTTATCTAAGTCTACTCACCAATTTTGACGATTGCAGTTAGCGTAACATACAGTGTAAGGCAAGTATTATTGTCACAAGCATTTACCCAGCTATACCCAGAAGTTTAACCTGTCAGCCTATAGCCTTCTTTCAGACGACGGCAAGGAAGCATTTTTGATCTTCACATCGCTCTTGTGGCTACGTAGCAGCGCGACAGGAATAGAATAGGAATACTCGGTCGTAATGTGGCAGCTTCATCTTCTCTATATTACTCGATCGATAGAATTTTGTTTGCCAAGTCGGACACTCATAGAACGTAATCACATTTACATTTAAAAACTGGACAACGAACGGCAACCACAGATTACTTATGACTATCTTGTAGTGAATGACGAATGATGAATAACTCTACCCTAACTTGTCACCCTGCTTGACGTCACTTCCCCACGACATGGCAGCAGTAAGAGCGGCAGGCAGGATGTAACGTCGGCGACTGTCGCCGGTTCGCTGTTGTGTTGTCGAACAATGGCGCCGTTTGGGTTCGTTACAATAGCAAAAAACTTTTCTTAGCATATTTTTAAACAATAATTTACACGTATTGACAAATTATAAAAAGTCTTTATTAACTATTAAATACAACAGACTTACATACTAAACAGTACACTTAACTATATACAAGCAATGACGTTACAAAAGAGGTAGATAGGTTACGTAAGTACTAATCAAAGTAAAATATTGTCCCGGTTACATTGTTACAAAGTGAGACAAATATACATTGCAATGCGTCGCTATGTAATGTAAAACTTAATTGCATTTCAAACTAACAAATCACATAGCTCTCTAAGTCATTATGATTGGTCAATTTCAATTTCTTACTACATTTTAAGCGAATCCGTGACTAATTCATAGAATATTATTAATTAATGCCACAGAACAGACATTTAAAAAAATATGATTAATATCCAATGGGATTAGACAGTAAAAAATGATGTTTGCTTTTTTTCGAATTTCGTTTTTCTTGGATCATGTTCTCATGCACATGAGAACAGATTTATTCAAAAAGATCGTCAACATTTTTTAATTATAAATTTGAAAATAATAAAAATGAAACAACTACTATCATATAAAATGGAAATTATTTTTATTATGCAAGAATTTAAAGAATAATAATAAGAATAAAGACAAGAATAGTAAAAGAAGTATTTTCTATGAAAGAAAAACGTAGCAATTATTATTTCTAATTACCTTCAAATAAACTTAATCCATTTCTTTTGCTTTTTTGATATTTTTTTCCATTTTGGGTTATTTTTATGGATAAAATGAAGTTTGACATTGAATTGTATTTTTATATTATTGCTTTTAATAAATGTAAACGATTATTAAAACTGGGTGGCTGCTGCTTCATCACATGATCGTGTATATTATAAAAAACATTTGGATTATTAAAAGATTTTAGAATTTTGAATGCGCAATAGGCACTGCATGACATTGTTGGTTCTGTAACATTACTTTTCATATTCTTTGACCAAGTCTGGGTTGGCTAATTAGCAATGTTTTGGGGTGCCACTCTTCGAGTGCATGTACCTCGTCTGCCTCCTATAACATCATTGTATACAAGTATAAATTTATTTACAAAATTTTCAATAATACAAATAAAATATGTAACTATTTCTATGAAGATTTCTACATTTCAATCTTTTTTGACAGCTAATTTCATATTGCAGTCTATTTTAACATTAATATTAACAGAGGCCAGTTGAACAACGAAATATTTGAATATGTATGGTATCGTAATGACCGCAAGTTTGCCTTTTTCGCCACACAGTCGACATGTTTCCTTGATGCCGTCAGCTTTGCCTACAATAGGTCCGAGCAAGGTTCCGCATTTTGTACACAGTATTGCCTGTGAACAAAAAAATTAGTTGCACATCAAAAATTGTTTGTTAGAAAGATGTTTCATTTCTGACTATGTATGGTGTGAATGTATCATGGAAAATACTAAAAACTAAATTATTACAACGAAATCGTAGGTTACTGTTGATTTCTGACTGGTAGTAAAATATTCTTTGAACCATTATTCGTTCTTTGCGCTGTCAGCAGTGTTGGGCAAAATATAATTGTTAAAACAATTACAATCAAAAATTGTAATTGTAAAATGTAATCGTGTGAACATTTTGTAGGCAAACAGTTGCAATTACATTATAGTTTTTGCAATTACATTTTGCCCAACACTGGCTGTCAGTGTATGTACGTACCTCCGTCTTGTCGGAGCAGTGCAACAGGCGGTCCTGCAGCAGGAAGGCGGCGCCGTGCGAGAGCAGCCCGTCCCGCTCCATCTCGCCCAGGCGCACGCCCCCGCCGCGCCGCCGCCCCTGCACCGGCTGCCGCGTCACCGCGTCCACCGGGCCCGTGGTGCGCACCTGCCGGCACATACCGCATTCCCTTCACTCACACCACATACACATACACACAATACCACACTGTGTTACGGGTGGAGCTCGTGTCCAACCAACAGGAGTTTAAATTGTAACACCAGACATTCACGTAATCCCAAGATGTTCGCTTTGCAGGTATTAAAAATAACATTTCATACGATAATCCAATAATACGCATATGTTGTCTTTATAATGAAACGGGAAATAGTCATAAATATGATTGTTTGGAAATATTTGATTCCAGACGTATTATAAAAAAAGAGTTCAATTATGCTAAATCTCCATAAGATTTTTGTTTTTAAAGTCCCATAGTATTTATCTATTTTCTGTTTTGCACCCTTCGATCATAAATAAAGAACTAGATTCACTATCTTCTATAAAATTTAAACACATTATTGTCCGAATTGACATATGCATTACCGATATCGTATAGTACTAACAGTAATCTTGTGTTAATTTAAAATAAACCATACCGTCAAAACAAAGTTGTAAAAGCTCGTAAAGACTCTTGCTTGCCATAGAAATGAAGTTTGTTAAAAATAAAACGTTTCTAAATTCAATCTTATGCTTCGTACTTAAAGTATAATTCACGTAATACATTGAAATCGCCTTTTACGTCATTTTGATTTGGTTACGTGAACATGACAAGGATAAAAAAAAATTAAATTATAATGCTAGACAAAGAACAAAATGTTGTGCGTCAGGCAATGGACGTATTCAGACGCAATTTAGGAATATAGAAAACTTGGGAGCATTATTATTATGCAATTATTGATATCTTTTTATTTTCAAATGGGAAATTATAACAGAGTTGTTACTGAATATATTATCATAATTGTCTAGAAATCATAACTTTTATGAATAACAATTAGAGAATTTAAAATTATTATTAAAAAAGGTTTCTGTTTTAGTTTATTAATTATCTAATGTAATAGAAAGATATAGACAAATGAGGTACTACTGTTTCGTGTACGTTTAGTATTTATAAAAATCTTTGACTGTAGCTTTTATACAAATATAATGAAAACACAAACAAATAAATAAGAAAGAAATAAAGTTGAATCGTATTGGACGCTATTCACATTTGATTCTTACATACTGTGCGCATTATGAACATACATGACATGAACATGAATATACTATGAACCTGTACGAAGTGCAGTACGAAAGACAGATTTTTAAACAAGCTGACAAAGTTTGGCTACAAGCTAGCATGTGAGAGAGAGAACTGATTCTGAACTCTGATTATGTCTTGAGAGTATTTTAGTGTCTGTTGACTGGTTGTTGCCACTGATTGGTCGCTACATGGGGTGAGTACGTGTTTTCTTCCGTTATTTTCGTTTGACAAGTAATTCACGGCTATTTTTATTTGATTTTCATTGAGTTTGATAAACTTTAAAGTTGATACCTATTCATAAATTATTTTTTATATTTTTTATTATGAGAAAAGTAATATTAGGCTCAATTTACAGTATTCATAAATTCCTAATTAAGTACAGCAAATCCTTTTTTACAATCTTTAATTTTCAGTACCGAAAATATATTTAAAAATTGTTATCTATAATACTAAAAATTCTACTCTATTAATCAGAAAAGAAATAAAAGTACAACCCGAGTAAATTAGACGTGAATGCGGTAGTATGGTTTTAAACTTCTTATTCATTATTTTAAACTGAATGGTGATAAGGTCATGTCATTTGGAAAATATTATTACAAATTTAATAAAAAAGAGCTATGTAACGTATTATTATTACGAAATAATGAACATCTCAATAAAATATTTGCCAAAAATAAGAATCTCCCGTTTTTTTAGCATTGTAGATGTGTTGTTTTTACCATTTTTGAAGGTGCAATTTGACTTGTTCGCTGTTAGCTTTTTCAAATATTATTAAAACAATGTGCACTCAAATATTCATTTGAGTGCATATTTGAATCGGACGTTTTTGGAGTGTTGATTGTGTATCTAGTTTTTTATTTGTGATCGAAGTTTGCACCACTTATATTTTTTATATCTATTATGATAAAATATTATATTTATTATACTTGCTACCCATTAGTTTAGATTTATCTGTGTGTACAAAATATGTTTTGAATTGCATTCTAGTTCAAAACTTAAGCATTTTTTAAAGTTTTATGTGATTGTTCTGTTGTGCCTATTGATGATACCTAATAATAATAAAAAAAATGTCACGAGACACGTAACTTTTAATGCTTATACATCGAGACCTAGGTTTTGTCGAGCTATGACCTAAAACCGCATTGCTAGGTCTAAGGTCTATTATCGATTGATATACGCAAAATTGAG
The DNA here is from genome assembly GCA_907165235.1 of Zeuzera pyrina. Lineage (NCBI taxonomy): Eukaryota > Metazoa > Arthropoda > Insecta > Lepidoptera > Cossidae > Zeuzera > Zeuzera pyrina. The sequence goes on from OU015639.1 coordinate 6,232,685, forward strand.
AAACAATAACCAAGTTATCACTCGAAAATTCAGGAGCAATGACGTGTCATATACCACTGTTGTATTGTTATTAGGGACCGGAATTATCTAGAACACCCATTCCCAAAGTGGGCGATAACGCCCCCCTGTGGGCGCTGCAGGCCTAAAGGGGTGCGGTAAGAGACCCAGAAAAAAAATGGGGGCGTTGTGTAGAGGCCTGGGGGGTGATTTCTAATTTCATTTAGCTAGGAGGCATCTTAGACAACGACTGCATGAGCTCTCGACTCAGTAGACAAAATAAGTTTGGGAATCTAGAAGGTTCCACCCTCTTTGTTTCGATGCGCTATTATTATTAATGATCGGGAATACTCTAGAAGTTTCCACCCTCCACTCTCGTTTTATCGAACTATAAATAGAACGACATGTCCGCTAGTCAGTTTTCGAATGCTATCGATCAAAGTGATATATTAAGACGAATTACAGACTACTACGATCACTACTGCGACGACTCTGAATAGAAAACCACTGCGATTCGGGAACGTTGTTTGTGAGTGAAGAGTATACTTTCGGCACAGTACAAGTAAGCAAGCAGTATTATATCTCGGCAGTACCTACAGTCGCTCGGTACGTAAACACGCAATAGGTTGCGTGTTTACGTACCGAGCGACTGTAGGTACTGCCGAGAAGAGAGAGCCCTAGCTGCCGACTGGGACTGACTGTTTTTCTTGGGTTACGTATTTGATAATAGGTATTATATTAAATAGTCATATTATCTTTTCATTTTATACTATTGCAAATTTCGTAAGTTTTTATTTATAATTCTACTAGTATTTTATTTCTAGTTTCAAAAGTTTGTGAGTTTGTATGGTGGAAATAGACAAAAAAATGCATTTTATGTTTGTTTGTGTGCAATATAATTAAATTAAAGTATAATTAAAAATCAGCAAAAAGTAATTAGATCATTATTATAATATATTTCCTACAAATGAGCACTAAAGAAATATTTCCGGTTTCGATATAGATGTATTCAAACATCCATACACTGAACAATATGCTCGAAAACTTGATGCCATAATATTTCTTCAAATAACGCGCGGGAGTGTCTCACACCATTCGAGGACAACTGCGGCGCACTCGCGACTGTTGTATGTCGAGAAATGCCGAGATTTCGAGGAGCGTCGTTTGGGAGCGTTTGTATGAAGATAGAATACTGTTTGCTTACTTGTACTGTGCTTTCGGTGACTACTACGCAAGTACTTTTAGAGGAAACTACAAATACTCGGAACCGCTGTGATGAAGTTCGCATGTTCTTGACACCCGTATGAACGAAAATAAATTGCACCCAATAGGCATTATTTGATTGACCACAGCTCGTAAAAATAATATAGGCTATGTTATTGACGACCCTGATGGCGCAGTGATTTAGGTATTGCATCCAAGAGCGGAAGGTTTCGGATTCAATTTTCGGTCAGGTCAATTTAGGAAACTAACTTTCCTAGATTGTCCCGGATGTATTGGGAGACGCTCCTAGTAATCGTCGTCTGGTTCTCATAGCACGGGGAATGTCCTAGTTTGAGACCAAATTATATTATTGGTGTGAATTGTTTCGCGCATTTATTATTATTATTTCATTGAGTTTTAAACTGACTGGAGAGATGTATAATCATGAACAAAACTGCCTAAAAATATTTTAAATTCATTGAAAAACATAACAATTATTGGCTTTAGAACTCCTATAGAAACTCCTCCTCAAAGTGGGGATATGCTCTCAACCAATCATAGTGCTGGGTAATGACCACAGATTATAAAAACAGAAGAGAACGAATCGAGCAAAGAGAATGAATCGCAAATTACGAGTAACGATAATAAATTAATTCCAGATAATTATATACAGTCTCAAGTGTTGCCCTCTAATACTGTATTAGCGTAAAGTTATTATTAAAGAAGTATGTCAACCCTTGATGCACCTTTATAAAGATCCTATAATTATAAGATTTTTATTTTCACACTTTCTTGCTATCATTCGTCATTTTGAAATTTTTAGGAATTTATTCACGTATAATGACTCAAATGTGTTTCTTACGATTTTAGCGGCTTTTCGAGCCTGTATGATAATTTTGAGCATATTGAGGCGTCATGTCTGATAATTTTGATTACATGGCCCATGGCACATGGCCGCTTATAATTTACCCTTGAACAATTTTATCGCCACAACTTTACCGTCTACGATACAAATGTATGCAGTTGTATGAAAACGCTTTTAAATTCCCGTTGACGATAACGTCCTGCCGTGGACGTTATCGTCGATGAAAAAGCGTCTTTTTTCACGACACAATAGGGAAACATTTTGCTTACCTATTGTATCGTGGATGGCAAAATCGTGACGATAAAATCGTTCAACTGTACATTATAAAAGCTCCCATTCTGACGTCACTCTCGATCTTACTTAGTTTCTATGACTGAGCCTACGATTGAGTAATGACACACTACATAATGTGATAGTACTATAACGATGACTCTTTCTAGTTTATTTTTACATTAAGAAGATAAGCATTCGTTCCGTTTAACGGTAAATGGACTGAGACCCATAGATATCTTGGAAATGTCAGTTTTCTAAAAATCCTATCTGGGAGTCAAACTCAGAACCCTTAGCTTAAAAGGTAGATGAAGTAACCACCACTGGCCAGTCTAAATTCAGAAAGTATTTCAGCAGCTCCCCCATATTCTTTACGCTGACAGTGCTGACAGAAGCTTCAGTAGAGACCAAAACTCACCTGCCACTTATCCGAGACCATGTGCCTTAGTCTCTGGTAGTGGATCACACCGAAGAATATGTCCGCTTCCATCTCTCGGCCATCCACGCCACTGTACATCCGCTCTGTGCCGTAATAGTTGTACCCGCCTGCCTCTAATAGCTCCCCGAAGTAATTGATCGCTGTGTCCTTCTCGTTGAAACGGAATGGTGTTGCATCATGTACCTGAAATCGGACTCGTTTTACCTCGAATGTTCTAAAGAGAATTTATAGGAAGATAAATGGATATATGCTAGGATTGTGTTGGCAACATTATGTCAATACAATATAAAAATAATTAAATAAATAGCAGGCCTGATCATTCTGTAGGAGGACGAAAGCATATACAAAGATTTAGTGCAAATCAATGTGTGGAAAAAGGTATTTTCAGTAATATAACTACTGAAAATAATATGGAAATACTACGACGAACAATTCTTAGCAAAATGTAATAACTGCGTGTTGCGAGAAAGATTTGCGACTAGGGATGTAATTAATGTGTGTTTGTGATGCAATATTGAGGGTATAAAAAGGGAAGAGCAAAAAGATATCACAAACCTAAAGTTAGATATATTATGACAGAAAAATGTATATGCAAGAAAAAGGGAAAGTGAATAAAGACAGAATTCCTGTCAGACTACTCCATAAAATGACACAATATGCTGATCTCCTAATACATTATGTTGTTGATTGATATAAATATAACCAGATACCTGTAATTAGCACACAATAATTTATTTATATATTATTTTCTTATTTTTTTTGTATCTTTCTATTTGTTGTGTTTTTGGTGTTCCAAAGAAATAAAAATAAAATAAAAAATATGTGGAGAGGACTAATGAGCCGAGCAACTTCAGAATGAAGTATTGAAGAATATTGATCCCAATGTTTTCTTTTTATCTGTAGACGGTGTATAGTAGTTAAAATCTGCTTTGTTTTAACCTCTTCATGTGTTTAGTATTATCAGCAGAAATGTCTGTGTGTGTGTCTGACCAAGAATCACCATGGATGAAATTCCTTTAAGAGCTTGTCCATTTTTTATAGACTAGACTTATACTAATGTGCGTGAGTAGGGAAGGCAAATAATTATTTCAGTACTGCAATGTTTTGTACGTTGAGTCAGTCATGAGCTGGCACGAATTACACCGACGGTGTGAGTTTGCTAAACTTATTATAGCTTACTCATGGTTACGTTTAATGAGATAGACAGAGGGACCCGACAAATCGATTGGCATAAGGTTATAAGAGTGGCAACTCGTCATGTCTCCAGCCATTGTTTCTTGGTCCGAGGTGTGTGCGTGTGTGTATGCGTGCGTATGTGTATGCACGCGCGCATATATGTATTTGCGTGCGGGTATGCGCGTGCTTGTGTGTGATTTTGTGTTTGTAAAGAATGAAAGCAGCACTCACGTGTCCGTGCAAGGAGCCGGCCTTGCCGGCCATACACTCGATCATCATGGCGATGGTCATGCGGCTGGGGAAGCCGTGCGGGTTGAACATGATGTCTGGCACCATGCCCGTCTCCGTGAAGGGCAGGTCCTCGCTGGGCCATAGCTGCGAGCAGATGCCCTTCTGGCCGGCGCGCGATGCGAACTTGTCTCCCACTGACGGGTTGCGCTGTACAGCGTACCGGTAGCGATACATCACGTCACATAAATCAATTAAAAAAATATAATAAATATACTTGTATAAAAATTAAAAATAAAATAAAAGTATAGCAATGTCAAGGCCATGCTGAACCACTGATTTCGTATTTATTTTATTTGCACATAAAAATACGCAAAACTAAACAGTAGTCAAAGAAGCAATGACAATGAGATAAGCATTAAGCATTGCCACATGCTTATCTCTTTACGAGACTTCCAGCACATCTCGGTAATACAGAAAATGAATGAGGGTAGTAATATAAAAGTACCAAATTAAAATGTCACCAAAATAACAATATTAATAAGTATAATCTAAAATTAATTTACATACATATCCACTATGATATTGTTACGGTTGGACCTTATGTCTAAGGATTAAGGTCGATTTTTAAATGGAGCTAGACAAGTAACTTTTAGAGCTTATATCTCGAGACCTAGGCTTTGCAGAGTTATGACCTAAAAATGCATTGTTAGGTTCAAGGTCTACTATCGAATGGTATAAGCAAAATTAAGAAAGAATAATAAAGTTGTACTTCGAATTTTCTGTATTTTCGCACAATTAAAACTTCTGAACTCTTATAGCCACGCTCGTTGTGTGGATCGAGTTTTATGACAAGGCGTTGAGTCTTGCTGAAAGGACCGTTGGTTATGGAACATGGTGTTGTTAAGAGACTTAACTACCTGCACAGGAATTGTATCTTAATATACCTGGCCGATGTTTTGATACCTTTTTTACAAAAATATGGCTGTCACTCCTTGATAGCTAACACCCCACCGAACCATCTCTGAAGCCGGATAATGCCCCCGTTGTACCCTACTGACTAATTGAGAAGCTTCTCTTGAGGTTTGAGCATAAACTCGGCCATTCTGCTTACTAAAGTGTTGCTTGATAGTAAACATTTTCTCGTCAGTAAATGAAATTTTTCTGCGACCTCCCTTTGCGTACCGCCTAAGAAGTTGTTCGGATTTTTGATTTTTGTTTTCTGTTACAAATAGAGGATGTTTCATTATACCTATCAGTAGCCCGGTACACAAACATTCGACTAATACCAAGCGGATGAAGAGTTTCAAAAATGACTGTTAGCTCCATACCTACTTTGTGTAATGCTATCACAGCAATTCGATTATCTTCATCACCCTACTCCATTATAATATCACAAGATTATTTAACAAAGATGATTGGCGCGAAAATGAGAAAACTGAATATTCATAATATGAGAATGACAGGTCCCAAATTCAAATGTAATATTATTGTCTTTTTTATTGTAACATCATTTGTGACCAGACTGTGTATATAAGATACAGATATATTATTACCACATACTAATACACACATAAGTACAAATAACATAACCTTATACTTATTAACATACATTACAACTGATTTGTCTCATTGAAAATAATTATCCTTGACATTCGATTGTAATCTTATTATCTTATTAAGTAACTGGGAACTGCCTCATTTTATTGATTAGTACCTAAACTAGAAGCCTAGTGCTTAGATGGATGTCCCAAATGCCTGGAGTATTATTATTTTCTAAACTTACCGGCACCCTAAGCATGATGCAAGCCTTCATCGGTGCCTTCGCACTAAACTCTCCACAAAGCCGCACACTGTCTACATAAGAGTCTTCTTTGCCCAAGAACTTCTTCACCACATATTTTGCTTGCTCGCCGTCGTAATAACTAGAAATTATAGACACAGATTAACTATAATATCAGTATTTTAGCTTTGTTATTTGTTTCAACAAGTCAAAACACTAAAGTAACGCAGAACTTTACGTTAGTAACTAATTAATCTGTGGCAGAACTGTATTTCAAGTACCTACATGATTTATGAAGTAAAAAAATGTAAAGTTTGTTCACAAATATTTAAATTTATAAAATGAAGTATTTAAAACATCTATGGATACACTCAATTAATGTTTTGTTTGCAAGTGCCAGAAATTCTGGGTAATAATCACTATATTGTGAGCTTGTGTGTGTAATCAAAACTTAAACTTTGTCGTACCAACACAACGGGTCGCCAGGCTGCAGTTTGATTCCTACGGGTGGCAGTCCTTCCTGATCGAGATACTTCAATAAGACCTGATTTTCGTTGTCCCTGCAGAAGTACGATGTGGCGTGTTTCAGTTCGATAAACTCTGACACATAGATGCAGCCGGCGGCTAAGCCTCGTTCATAAGATGACTTGTTTATCACCATTGCATCTTCCATGTCATAGCCCTGAGATCGAAAAGACTTAGTTAATAATTTAAGAATTCAAACTTATTACGATAAAAATGGACAGTACATTGTCTTGACCATGCAAACCATGCTATTCCAACGAACAACGTAACTAAAAAATATTCAATATACCGCTGAATATCGAAACGACAAATCGGCAATGAATAAAAGAATATCGAAAAAATAAGTAAAATATCGATAACGTAATAAAGTTGGCAACCCTAACAGATTCATCTATGTGAGCTGGCAACCCTACTGGCGTAGCAAGAGATCAATAACGTTTTGTCAGTAAATACGAGTTTACATTATGTTTACTGGAGGGTTAACATACAACAGCCGTACTTTAGAATGTTGTGCGAATGAACGAGAATTGAGGAAAATCTAAATAAATGATCGTGCAACTTCAGTTTTCATATGTCTACAAAAAATGCCTATTTAGTAAATCCTAATGTCACTGTGCCGGATGAGTAAATTGGGGAAAGATAGCTTGAGATTTAGACCATTCTCTGAATATTTTTTATGGTTACGTATCTTATAATGTAAAATGAAAACGTTATAATTTTACTGATGCGTCGATCCGTCTGTTTGTCACAGTCGATTTTCTCAGAAACTATGCGATGTGCGATATTTAGCATTAACAATAGGGAGACTTAAAAAAGGCCGCCATCCCTTCTTCTTGTATGAAATTGAGTCGAAAATCTGATATTTTAATTTTATTCTAGCTTAGAATTATCAGTTTGGTAAATATCATAACAGGGCGCTGTACAACTAACAATACTCAGACGAACACAACACACTCAAGTGATACTCCTAGTGTCACAGGTATCCATAGGTTTTTGCACAAACGTCAAAGATCTATTATTTGCATAATTTTTTTCTTATACTGTGGAATCGGGCTGAATGGCCATCTCTTGCCTCTAGTCGGCCTCCCCGATAACCTGTGTGCAGCCTGGTGAACATCCTTATATAGAATCTACACCTTGGGCAAACAAGTTACTTCTTTTTGCCAAACAGTTCATTAGGTATAAAGGTGTCGGAGGAAATCGACTGTAGATAGATGTACACAGATGTAAATTGCACATAGGGACATCTGCCAGGCTGTAGATGGGCTGTAAGCCTCCTTCAAGAGGTGGCGATTTAACCTTATTCCCTGGATTCCCTCTCTGCTCTTAATCATCCATTAATCTTTCAGTTTTCAATGCCTGAATACATACACATTCTGCATAAAATATAGCCCTATCGTCTACTGAATGCTGCAAAGGCATAACTTCAAATTTCAGATTTTTTAAATTGTAATTTTACTCAGTTTTAAACTATATTAACATAAATGTAAACTACTACCTGCAATAAAGACGTCTACTACAGTTCCTCTGTTTTAGGTAGAGATAGCATTACGTGTACACATTACATGTTTTCTGGTGCACCAGACAGTTAGACCAAGTTTTCTCTGAATCATCTCTTTTTAAGTTATGCCATTCTTCTTCTTCTCTTTAATATACTGGCAATTCCTTTCATATTTATTAGAAACATTTCTATAATTCTCGTGTAAAAAGTAGGTGTAACTATAACATAAAATGTCTTGTCTTCTCGTTACTAAGTCCCTAACACTCTCCATTAAAGTGATAGTAGGCTTTACTGGAGTTAAAATAGACTTCTTGGAAAAACGCGAAAACTTAAGTTGTACAGATTCATTCAAACTTTGCAATTCTTAACATTTGTACTAAACTTGAACTCTCAAAAACAAAAAAGAGAAAAAATTTAAATAAATTGCAAACTTCACTTCTGCCGTTCTTGCCACAAAGACCATGCCAATATTATATTTAGTAGCCACTATAAAATAGTATAAAAGTAAGGAACCGTGTAGGAGATGACGGCGACGATGGCGTTGGTCCCGAGCGGGAAGTCGTCCAGTGCCATGCGGTCGTAGTGGGCGGGCCGGAACAGGGGCGCGGCCGGCGTCTGCAGCCGGTACGTCTTGGTCTCGCCGTTCGTGGCCCACGTGTGGATCGGCGTGCCCATCGTCTGCTTGCTCATCTGGCACTGGTACATGTTACTGCCACACAGACCACACCATTATTCATCATTATAATAATAATAATAATAATACTACACACAATTACATAGATTGACCATTATTCATCATTATCAACCAACGATATCTATGTAGTACCTACGAGTACTAGATTGAATGTTCTAAACAATCACTATACCCACTTAACTGAGGTTCGGAAAGCACACCCAGCTCACTTTCAATTCGACGCTTGTGCAGTGAACAATGTAGCATATTTTATATTTCATATTTTTGACTAATTTTTGGAGACTTTTTACTTTAGTAAACTCTTTAGAACGAATTTTTACATTATAATAAATTATAACAATAACTTAAAAATACAAGTAACTTAAAAATTTATTTTAAATTTATAATAACTCACCGTGGTGATTGGTTACAATCGGGCATTGGTATTAACTGAGCCAAATTACTCAAGAATGCCGATTTTGTTAGCTCCAGATGAGTTGTCGTTCCTTAAACAAAAATTTGCAATTATTTCACTGGATATATGACTTAGAAACTTACATGTGAAAATTACAGTGGTCATTAAAAAATAGCGGTGACATACAGACAGACAGAATTTACATTATATGGAATATTCCTTTTTCTACAGAATGAAACAGAGCAGGACATATTATTGTCTTCACGATATAAGAAATTTCCCGCTCTTTCCATTGCCAAGGTCGTATGTATTCCCACTTTAAATGGTTACTTTTACATCTACATAGACGTAAATAGCCTATTCAGAAATGTAAAACAAAATTAAATAATATATATATGTATATATTTTACTATCCGTTAGCCGCGACTTCGTTCGCAGTCTTTTATTTCCTAAATTAAACAATTCAGAAACCTTTGCGGGCGTACGCAGAACAACTCTCCAATGTTTCAACACAATTAAATGAATGGTTTAAGAATTCATAGAGGACAAACACAAAGAAAAATTCGAAGTCAAATAATATTATTCAAGTAAACCCAATTGCAAGGTGTTTTTGAACGTCAAATTTACTTTAGTTCAATTCAAAGGAAAAACCTCGACACTGAGATGAACCGACAAGAAACTCAGTCAGGTATCATTTTTTCAACATCATTTTACAAAAGGTTTATTAAAATATAATGTTCAGAAAGCCAATAAATGCATGTGCAGAGAAGATCATTTCCAGACTATCTAACAAAATCTTTCATTTCATAGTATGATTATTCGAAGAGGACTGTCTAATTAATGTATGTTTTATACTTACATACATACATATCTTCACGCTGTATCCCCAACGGGGTATTCAGAGAAGACGGAGCGCCAAGTACGTTTTATAACAAATCCAAATCTATTTTGTGTTAAATTAGTGATTTCTTGAGGAACTTTTTTATGAAAACGAATGGAGTTACCCAAAAATGAAACATTTGACTAACGTAATTTAAATTTTGGAATAACCAATTTATCGCGATCTCGGATTAATTCATTTTTATTTATGTAGATTTGGTGTTAATATATTATTTCTCTTCCAGTGCAGCTTAGAAGTATTACTCGATGACTATATGAAATCACATACCTTTACAAATCTCTGTGTGCGTGACGGCTATTTCCAAGTAGAGCTGCTCCAGGGTCCCGATGAGCTGTACCCGGCCCGTGGCCAGGTCGAGCACGGGCCGCATCATGCGCGCTTCCGTCGTGAATATGAACACGCCCGGGTGTTGCCCGCAGATCTGCGTTCGGCGTACATATGTATAAGCAGTAGAGTATATGCATATATATTTGAGGATATGGAAATATCATAAACTTAGTATGTACTGGCGTATAGACGAAAATAGATCTCGTTGACACGTGACAATTTATAATTTGTCAATGTCACTTATGACATGAATGATTCCCTTGATTACTGCGATATGTAATATCACAATCACATACAGAACACGTAACCATTATTGAAAAATACAGTACTTCTTTGAAATAAAACAAGAAGAACATAAAATAATAAAATAAATCAACAGAGTCATCCACAGCGTGACAACTTGTGATGACCTGTCATTCAAAAAGGGTTACAATAGCGTCTTGTCCCTTTTGTGCTCGTGCCACTATCATAAAAGATTACATTCTCACTCGCACTCTTTGTCTATCTTTATCTATACGCCAGTATGTATTAAGTTTATGGGGAATACTTATGTACTTATTTGTGGGCGTCCAAGAAAAAAGGGTCCAGTGGTCGGCATTTAGTTTCCAAGATACGCAGTTTTGTAGTTCGGTGAAAAAATGGCATTCACGATTTTAATTGATTATTAATTGATGCTCAATTATCTACAAGTTCATATAGTAGTTCATATAGTAAATGACTTCATATGATGTTTCTAAATAGAAACAAACAAGTGTTTTTTTTTCAATTAAACTTTAAAAATGCTTTTTCTCAAAACAACTTTTTCAGAGCTTCAACTTTAAATGTCTGATAAAAAAAATATATGCCAGTTTTAAATTTTTTTTTTTAATCCTTATTATCAATTGACTATTCTAAATTCCACTACTGAACTGTTTTTGCTTGGAAGCCCCACATTTTCATATTTGAGGTTTATAATTAGTTGAAAAAATTATGGTACTTTGCATAACCTTTTTTGATACAGTTTTGGTAAATGTAGAGTGAGAAGAAATCAAAGAAACAGATTTCAAAAATGTTATGCACATAAATCTAATTTACGTCACCGAAGGCTGGAAGATGCAATTTTAACTTTAAAACTATTAAAAGTACACTTTATTTGCGGACTAATTCTCGATAGAATAAAATTTTTTGTAAGACTGTGACTTTCATTTAGGGTATCTGTATATTTTATCTATATCTATACCAATATTATAAAGAGGTACACTTTGTTTGTTTGTATGTAATGGCAAAACTCAAAATACTCGACGGATTTCAAAAATTCTTTCACCTATAGAAAGTTACATTTTCAACGAGTAACATGGGTTACATTTTGTTTTCAAAAAAATTTATACCCGTGCGAAGCCAGAGCCTGCTCTGTAAAATACCTTGCACTATAAATATAATATATTGATACTTAGATAAATAATATTTCCTATTGGTACGCTCCTGATGTGTCTTTATAGTAAGTACACACAGTGTCTATCTTTTCTACTTTGATTGTCACTCAGTCTCAAGTTTCCTGGAAGAAATTTATTGTTTAAATAAGCTGTACCTTTTCTCATCCTTTCTGTATGCATCTCTCTCTTTTAATGTTTGTATGTGCAATAAATATCAGTAAAATAAATAAATAGTTCGGTATTTCACTATTCTTACTTGACCACAGCAAAATAAAAAGGAGAATTATGATTAGCCGTTGAGCTGAAACCCACAAACAACTTCAATGCATCAGATATTCATTGGATTTGCATCAATCATGAGAGTGAATTAGAATGGAGCATGAAATAGTAGATTATTTCTTAAAAATTCAATACTGTTTCTGTAGTATAGTAAAGGACTAAAAAAATATCATGATGAGTATCCAATTCAAGGGCCTGAGAAAGTCATTTCAAAAATTTGCAACACATGAGCCAAAATGTGATACAGAGTAATATTGTAATATCTTTAATGTTATTAAAAAGCGTTACAAGTGTTACAATATGAAGCGTGTAATGTGGTGTTGTACAGCGTAGTGAAGTTTAATGAAGTCCAGTAAACTAGCAAATGTGTGGAGTAGTTCAGTTTGATGCGATATAGTGTGGCGTATACAGTATCTTAAAATGTGCTGTAGTGTGATACAGTGTGGAGCAAAATAGTTCGATATAGCGTGTGGTATACTGGTGTCGTGTAATGTCGTGTAATGTGTGTAGTGCAGTGTCGTGTTTAGTGCAGAGTTGTGTACTAAAATGTAGTGTAGTGCAGTGTAGTGTGGGGTAATACAGTGCGATGTGGTGTAATGTAATGTATTAACCTTGGGGCGCGGTATAAGCACAATCTCCGTGGTAATGGGTAGCTCGTTGCCCGTGGACTTGAGGGTACGTATGTAGGCTACGGCGCGATGCGCGATATCCTCGGGGAAGTAGCCCACCAGTCGCCCGTCTACGAATACCGGGTACTTGTAAACGTCGCGCGCCAGCGGAGTCGATACAGCCGTACTTATGCACTCCATGCCTGTTGTTATATTACACATTTTTTCAATAATACGCCATTTTGTTTTTGGTGAATAGAGAATCTCAAGGCGCAATCAATCACATTTGGCGCCTCTTTTAGCAATAAGTATTTAGGCTAACAGATGACAAAAAGCAACCAAATAGTGTCAGGTTATTAGCCCATAATATTTATTATGGACAGATAGGTACGCCAGACAATCACACCAATTATGTGATCCCAAACATTAGGCTTGTATTATCGGTATTACACAATAAACTGAAGGAGAACTTAGACACCAAGGTTTGAAAGAGTTCAGTTTCCTAAATTTATCTGGGAATTGAACCCAAGATGTCTATGATCAAGATATATCAAGATGATATCGATGACAGATTTAATAACCATGGTGTCAACGAGTGGTCAAATGTTTAAAGACTGTATATTCAGTACAGTCAGCATCAAAAGTAATTGATGATTATACATTCTCACTAAAAATAGGTATGGTTATGGATACATAAGAAACAAATTGACTGACATGTTTATCCACATATGTATTTTTCTTAACAGATGATGACATTAGTAAGTTTCAAATTTTTCTGATAAAAGGTTTATGTTAACATATTCAAAAGAATTGTAAATTTTATAGTCACATAGTTATTTATTTAAGAAAATTATGAGGTATAGAAAATTAAAAATTTGGCGAAATTTATTTCATTGCGTTATCTTAGAAATAGCTGAAGAAAATAATTTTATTCTTACCATAGTTCACCAAAAGTGATGGTATTGACGCGACTTTTTGTAAATCAGGTTGTTGTGTGACCTACAATAAAATAATAAAGTTAAATTACAATCATTATAAATACCATAAACTTAGTATATATTGGCGTATAAACGAATATTTTTAATTTGTCAATGTCACCTATGAAATGAATGATTCTCTTGATTATTACGATATATAATATCCCGATCACATACAGCAGAACACGTAACCATTATTGAAAAATAGAGTACTTCTTCAAAATAAAATAGAAATAACACAAAATAATAAAATAAGTCAATAGCGCCTACACAGCGTGACAACTTGTGACGACCTGTAATTAAAAAAGGGTTACAATAGCGTCTTGTTTGTTGTCCCTTTCCTACTCGTGCCACTATTATAAAAGATTGCATTCTCACTCCCACTCTTTGTGCGTATATACAATGTTTATTGGAAATACTTATGTACTTATTTTCACTATAAATGTATAATTTTAACAACACTTTTGGAAGTAGATTGTAAATTGGACAGAATTCAATAAAATCTTGTTCTACTGTGACTGTGGCGAAAATGTTTCATTGGATTTTGTCACATTAGTTGTTAACCATAAGAAAAATACATAGATAAGTTCTCGCTGGCAGTCGGAGAACATCTTCGGAACCTTTTTTTTTTATTTCATGTAAGTGGCTATGCAGGTCCTACCAGACCTGTATCACTGCGACCAAAATTGATCTATTGTGATCGCCACTGTGTTACAAAACACTGCCAAGTCCCACTGTAGTCAAAAATTGCAAGGTATTCCTTGGAGTGATATGCTGAATCTCCTCCGGACTCAGAAAATACTGGCCGAGGCAGGATCGACGAGTGCGCATCAGTGGGCCGCAGTCACACAAAATGTGCATAGGCGTTTCATCCGCTTCCCGGCAGTACCGGCACATTCTTGTGTTGGAGAGTCCCATATTAAACATGTGCTTATTTAAGCAACAATGCCCAGTAAGTGCTCTAACCAAGATACGCAAGTTACTCCGGCTCATTGCCGTGATACTAGAAGCCACCTTGCGATTATATAGCTTTATTAGGGCTTTGGAATGCTCCAGGCCCGGTATATTCTTCCAATACTCGCAAGACGTTTTGAAGCAGGTTTTCCACAAAATCAGTTGAGCCTGGCTTTTGAGGATACTACAAAAAGGTTTTGTACCAATAAATGTGATTTTGGTGCCGGCTCTTGCGAGTTCGTCGGCATCTTCATTGCCTACGATGCCCGCATGGCCAGGAACCCATCTTAACCTTACTTCGCCTTCTTAAATCTCAAAAATGATTGACATAAATCAGTCAGTATCATACTGTTAACGTTAATAATTTACAAACTTTATATACATTATATGTATGAAACCGATTTAAAAATTTTAATAACATATTAGTGTACTAAAAATTATTTTATTTTTACCTGTACTATAAGCAATTGTAGATATTATATTTCAATGTTTGTGACATTTTCGTTATTATTGAAGATGTGTGTATGTGTGTGTGTAGGAGTGTGCGTGTGTTTGTGTGTGGGTGTGCGTGTACTTTTGAGTGTGTGTGTACTTGTGTGTGAGCGTGTGTATATGGTGGGTGTGTGAGCGTGTGTGTGTGTGTGTATGGGGGGGGGTGTGAAGCGTGTGTGTGACAGTTTCACTACTATTAATTTTAAAATTAACAAAGCATTCCTTTATCAAAATATTGCAAGTGAAATTTAGTCTTTTCTTTCATACATTTCATTGTTTTTTTCTTTCTTTATGGCATGGCGCACAGTTTAGCGCATTTGCCAATGTCACGTATTAATAAGTAGAATCACAAGTAAATTATCTTTTTGTTATCATAAAACTCCTCCAGTAAAGTGATAGTAGGCTTTACTGAAGTTTTATAGGACTTATTGTTAGTTTTATAGGCCATTACCTGCGCGCTCATAGTGAGATGGTTGAGCAGGCCGCAGGGCGCCCCGTCGGGCGTGTGCACGGGGCACACGAACCCCCACGCGTCGGGCAGCAGCTGGCGCACCTCCGTCGTGCGCATCTGCATGAAGAACGCGCCGCGGTGGATGGACCTGCGCAGTTAACACACACGACTTTTGGCGGGAACGGGAAAAGTGAGGTTGTCATTTCATTTAGATTTTCTATTTTTTACATTTTTAGGACTTTTAAAGTACAACACTGATTCTATATTGTGTTTTAAAGTTCTGTGTAAGTGAAAATAATGGAGGAGATATAAATAAACATATGTAGCTAAAGTATTCGCGCTCTTTCAAGAAGTCCTTTTTAACTTCAGTAAAGCCTACTATCACTCTTCTGGAGGAGTGTTAGGGACAGTTAATATTTCACCAGAAGTTTCGTTATTAGGCTGATGGTCTTGCTACCAATGCCTTAAAAAATATAAAAAAATAAATGTTAACACACACACACACACACATGCACGAAACCATCAGCGCTTTACTTTACTTCATTATGAATTATGCAGTAGGCGGACTAAATCGTATGAAGATTACATATCATAAAAATATAATGAATAATACATACATACAATTCTTCACGCTGTATCCCTAGCCAGAGAGGACGGAGCGCCAAGCTTCGTGGTACTTACACACTTAGGGCCGTAAGATCAAGAACAGTTAAAATGATCGACAGTTTAATTCACTGTCCTAATATTAAATGGAAATACTGAGCGAATTAGTAAAACCTAGATTAATGTCTTACATATGGTAATTATTCGCTTCGTTCACAGTTCGTTCGTTTTTTTTTCATTTGATAATTTAATCTGCTCGTAATCGATTAACTGCGAAATTAACTAACAATTAATTAACACGAAATAATCGAATACAGAAGATTAAACTGTCTTCCGTCGTTTAAACTACCATTGATCTTACGGCCCCTTATAATACAATGTGGCTTAAGGCCCACGTAAATATTAAATAAACACCAGGCACACGAATCGATCTTCGGCCACTCTGCTGACCCATCCGTTAGAGCAGCCTTTCCCAAAGTGGGCGATAACGCCCCCTTGTGGGCGCTGCAGGCCTAAATGGGGGCGGTAAGAGACCCAGAAAAAAATGGGGGCGTTGTGTAGAGGGCTGGGGGGTGATTTGTAATTTCATTTAGCTAGGAGGCATCTTAGACAATGACTGCATGACTCAAAGTGGGCAGTAGACAAAATAAGTTTGGGAACCTAGACGTTAGAGGGTCAGCACTCTACAACCACTAAAACCAATCCTGCATTTCCAATCTTACATTTTCTGCACAATCAGAATGCATTTTTTGTAGGTTCAAGACTTCGATATCGTCATTGCCCCTTCAGAGGTTACGGGCGCACTCAGATAGAAAGCAGGTCGCCTGTACTAATGTATCAGCGCTTATCAGCACTAATATTGTTACAAAATGCAACCTGGTAAAAACAGAAATCATTTATGTGCAAAATGTGTGAGCTCATCTGTTACTTATTACCTTAAAACGAACTTTCAGTTTTTCGATTTCACGGCCAGAATATTTTGCAGGTATCGATACCCTCCGTGCATGACACTAGAAAGCTGTTGACTCGTTGCAGTAGGCACAGTAGTGTTCCGAACGCTACTTTACGTGCCTGACACCGTTGCTATTACGGTCCTTGTATGAAACGTTCTAGTGGGCAAAGACCTTTAGTCTTCGACAGAAACTGAGATAGGAAACAGAAATTCGGTTTCCGTGTCACATGTAGTCGTAAAAAGTAATTTTTGTAAAATAGTATATTACACTCACTTAAAATGTGACATATATCGCAATCTGTTGATATTCTCAGCGAGTATCGTCAAGCCCTTATGCTGCGGCAGGTTCATATTGTTGGACGGAGCGTTGCCAGTTGACAAGAACGATTCCATTCTCTGGTCTATCGTGCCTGCAACCCGTAATATCTGATGGAGTTCTTGCTGTTGGATAAATTGAAACATGTCAATTAAGCACTACACATAATCTGATTTGATTATGTAATTTTGTCCCTAAATCGGTTGGTAAGAAAAATTAGAACAATTAATAAAATTACTATTAATTGTTCTAATTGTACCCCATTCCTTTGCTTTTATAAATACAAAAGTTAATCTACAACAATTTTAAAAGGATTAATTAGTTATTAACTTGTCTATATAACGTTTTACGTTAGTAACTAATTATTCTGTGATAACGCATTGAGAGAAAAATTGGAAGAATATTGTTCGCCATGAACACCTCGGTTATTTAATTTCCATTTTATTCTTAATTTTATTTTTGTAAATAGGGTAAAATTTTTCATTCATATATTGTCAATAGTGCGGAAAAGTATTAAAATCTTACTGTAATAGAATATTTCTTTAGTTGTAGTTACGTAGTACGAACATCATTACGTCGCTTGTTCATATCCGGCTCGAAGGATCAGAAGTATGTGCGGTTCACACAATATTTAAAGAGTTTATGTTAGCAGTTACTGAGTTCTATTATATTTGTTTATGCTGATTTATTATGATATACTTATTAGATGATATTTGCTATGCTGAGAGCACATGTGACGCAGTTATTATTTGCAATTTGAATGTTAATTGGTGCAGACCGTACACAGTACTGTACAATATACCAGGCATATAATTAGTTCAATCTGTAGGGTGTGCATGTGCATACAGGAAGTAATCACTAATAATAGAGTGCCAGTGGAGTCTTTTTGACAGGAACATGAGAAATGAAGTTGACATATTGTTCAGATTTTCAATTGTGAGGGTTTTAATATAATAATGTAATATTTGTTTTAATGTAATATTTGTTTAATAGTATTTAGATTACCAAAAAATTTGCTCACTATGTCAGTCGAAGTTTTGATCTCTATGAGGTCTCATTAAGACAATACCACAGATTAATTATTAGTTACTAGACAATACAATAATTTTAATCGGCGGAAACCTTTTAAAAGTCAAAGTCAAATCAATTTATTCAAGTAAACCCAAATGCAAGGTATTTTTGAACGTCAAATCTACTTTAGTTTGGTTCGAAAAGAAAACCTGAATACTGAGAAGAACCGACAAGAAACTCAGTCAGGTATCATTTTTTCACCATCATTGTACAATAGTTATTTAAAAATACAATATCTATAAAGCCAGTAAATGCATACGCAGAGAGGATCACTTCCAGTTTATTGTTGTGTCTTCAATGAAATCGCTAATTTTGTAGTATGCTTTTCCAATCAGTGTGCGTTTAATGACAAGTTTAAATCTCTTTTCAGTTAATTGAGTAATTTCTTGAGGAATTTTATTATAAAAACGAACACAGTTACCCAAAAATGAACCACTTGACTTTTGTAATTTAAATTTAGGAATAACTAGCTGATCACGACCACGAGTTTCCACACCACTAACAACGCCTTTCTTTTGAAATAGATCTAAATTTTTTTTAGTGTACATTATGTTTTCATAGATGTATAACGAGGGTAAGGTGAGTACATCAATGTCTTTAAAATGATCTCTCAGCGACTCACGTGCGTTCATACTGTAGATGGTACGTATTGCCCTCTTTTGTAAAATAAAGATAGATTTCATATGCGCCGCTGATCCCCACAGTAGCAGACCATAAGACATAAGGCTATGGAAATATGCGAAATACACCAGCCTAGCCGTAGCTACATCTGTCAACTGTCTAATGCGCCTAATAGCATATATTGCCGAACTGAGCTTATTAGATAAAGTCCCGATATGGTCCGCCCACTGTAACTTATTGTCTACTGTTAAACCAAGAAAAGTAGCTGATTTCATTAATTCTAATTCTTTCCCATCCAGTTTCAGTCCATTATGAATTTTGGGTACATTGGATAGGGAAAACTTAACACAATTGGTTTTTTGTGCATTCAGTAGTAAATTATTGGCAGCGAACCATCTCGAGACATCCGCCAAGGTCCTATTCTGTCCGCTAATATCTATGTCTTTTCTGTTAACTTTAAATAATAATGATGTGTCATCAGCAAATAATATTATTTCACAAAGGTCTTTAAGCATAAATGGAAGATCATTAATGTAAACCAAAAATAGGAACGGTCCCAAAATTGATCCTTGAGGAACGCCCATCATTAATTTAGAACCGACAGATGTAACCCCATTTACATTCACTTTTTGTTCTCGGTCAGCCAGATATGAAATCACGAGATCGAGAGCTTTATCACGTATTCCATAGTACTTCAGCTTGTAAATTAAAGTTTTGTGACAAACACAATCAAAAGCCTTAGAAAGATCACAAAACACGCCAATGGCATCTCGTGACCCTTCCCAAGCCTCTAGTATATTTTTGACCAAGCTTGCTCCCGCATGTGTTGTTGACCGCCCTCTCGTGAAACCGTACTGTTGACCATGAAAAATCCTGCAAATGTTAAAATGTGCCAGCATTTGGTTGAGCATTATTTTTTCGAATATTTTACTCAACGCTGGCAATATCGACACTGGGCGGTAGTTTGTAGGATCTGACTTACAACCCGATTTAAATATTGGTATAATTTTACTATGCTTCATCAAATCGGGAAACACTAGTTCTAATCTAAGTCGAATCGAAGTATCTAAGGTGTCCAGGTTCTAATGTAACGATGCACTTACCGATGTAAAGAGCAACTTCTTGTTGCTCTGCGCCTTCTTGAGGATGACTTTCCGCACGGTGTACAAGTACATTTCGAGGCGCTCCTTCAGAATCTGCAGGTAGATAGAATAAACACTATCGATATCCATACTAATATTGTAAATGCGAGTCTGTTTGTCTGGTACGTTTTCACGGTTAAACCGCCAGACCGATGTGATGTCTCAAAAATATCGATGTATTGTTTGTATGTTACCTGCAAGTACAGATGGCCGCCCAGTAGCAGTTCCTGGCACATCACCCCATCGGCGCCTTCGACCTGGCGAGAGTGGTGCCACGGGTTACGAATATATATTTCACTTGAAAAATATATATTTCAACAATTGCATATAATGAAATTTCTCTTTCTAACGAGTCATTGCGTGACGTGCAACATTTTGTTCTCTGTCTAGCATTATAATCTGTATATTATTATGTCTTATCCTTTTCACGTTCACGTAAAAAATCAAAATGATGTACAGAGCGATTCAAATGTATTACGTGAATTATACGTTAAGCATGAAGCGTAAGATCGAATTTTAAATATTTTACTTTATAACAAATTTCCTGTCTATGTTAGCAAGTATCTTTTACGAGCTTTTACAACCTTATGCTTTGCCGGTAAGGTCTACTTCACATTAACACAATATCACCGATAGTACTATACGATATAAAAATTATTGTCAATTTGGACAATAATTTGTTTAGATTTTACAGAAGATTGTGAATCTAGTTCTTTATTTCTGATCGAAGATAGAGGAAAATAAGTGGCGTCTCTAAGTAACTAGCTCAGTTCTTTAGAATTTAGTACAAATTCTTCATAAACTTAGTAGCAACCAAGTAGCAAATCCTTTCAAGCTTCTGTTTTGTACAATATATCGATACTAATATCATAAATGTGAAAGGCTGTCTGTCTGTCTTTCTTAAGTGCAATTCTCGTCTTAAGTGGCTTTCACGGCTAAACCGCTGGACTGATTTGGATGAAATTTAGAATGGAGATAGTTTAAACCAAGGGCAAGGACATATTTATTTATTTTAAGTTTAGTTATTTTTAATTCCACGTAAACGAAGTCGCGGCCGAAAGTTAGTTATGTATATATGCATTGACATCTTGAATATCCGCTTTATACTTCGATCTAGATACATTAACCTTATATTTTAGTAATTGGCACATTTTAACTGTAGCTTAGCCTAACGTAACACATTGACGAGGTTAAATTTCAATCACACTTGCTTAATAGATATCTATTAGTCTCTTAAAAATCTCCAAGTTGCATGACTGAACAAACATTGCTGCTAGAAAGGCATTCTACAATTTAGCTATGTAAAGATATGCTAGCAACTTCTATATTTCTCTTTCTTTCTCAGTCCAGCATGAAAGTATTTATTTATTGCTTTATTATAATTAGAGATGTGCCGAATGTGGTTTGAACCGAATACGAACTGC
Source organism: Zeuzera pyrina (assembly GCA_907165235.1). Lineage (NCBI taxonomy): Eukaryota > Metazoa > Arthropoda > Insecta > Lepidoptera > Cossidae > Zeuzera > Zeuzera pyrina. The sequence continues at coordinate 6,254,290 of OU015639.1, forward strand.
GGCCAAACATTCGGTGAAAATAAAAAATTCGGCCGGAATTCGGTTAAATTTCGCTGTGTATTTCGCCGCCAATAAAAACTTGATTTTTTTATTCAATTTATGAATTGTAATTAAGATGTTTGTTAGAAGAATACTAAGTTTATTTCATTTTTGTTACATGTCTAATTTTGATGTATATGTAATTAAGCGAAGATTTTTAAGACTGTTAAATTAAGAAGAACTAGTTTTATTTAATTAGTTATTGCACACGAGTTAAGGTTTACATGTTCCTAACTAAAATAAATGACCATGAGTATATAAAAGACTTAATTTTATTGTACTGTTATGAATGACAGACATGCTTTCTATTCATTTCAGTCAAAATAGTGCAAGTAGGTATTTTTTTTCTAGTGCCGAAAGTTCGGCATTTAAACCGAATTTCGGCCGAATGCCGAAATTCGGCTCAAGCTGCCGAAATTCGGTTACACCGAACGTAAAACGAATTTCGACCCATCCCTGATTATAATGTATCCCATACTCACCTTACTCTTGTCCCGTGTGAAATCATACAACTTCTGTGTCATAAAAACCAGAGCGTGGAACTTGTCCTTGTAGTCCTTCAAGTGTGTTAGCACGCTCCTCTGCAACAGGTAATCAGCTACTTCCTGATCAGTCTTTTGTTGAGTCGGACCTACGAGTCTCACCCTGAACATCTTGCCAAAGTATTGACGACAGGCACTCGACGTGTGTAAACCTTCTTCGTGTAGTTCACGCAACATGTTTTGGACACAGCTGTAATGGTATAAACAAGAGTTGACCTCTCTCTTCTTATTGTTTGAGAGTTCTTTATATTTCTTTGTAAAAACGATATGATCGACTGAATCATAATTGCTTTCTTTTAAAAAACTAGAAGTGTATTGATGATGTTTGCAACATTGCAAAAAGTGACAGTTTGTTATATTTTATATTATCTTTTTAAATTTAGTACGTCTTCTCAAGCTGAAGGTTCCAGATTCTACCTACTGGAGTCAATTTGAATAAACTACCCAGCTTAGTTATTGTGTACACAGTTAGAAAATAAAGAATATTTTACATGATTTTGTCTTTCATTAATTTAAAATTTTAATAAAAATATTTATTAGAATCGTAAATTGTAATAAAAATTGTTTTAAATAACTTTCACAATTGTCTTTCACAATTTTTTTTTTCATTGATTATTTTTAGCTCTCTAAATAAAAATTAATGAAGTACACAATATTATAAGTTTGCGAGTATTCCATTTCGCAAGATTGAAAAATGTAGTCTCACGAGATCTCGATAATAAAATCTCGACTTAGAGACTGCATTCCCTATAGCCTACGTAGGATCTTGGTATTATTGCATGGAACGTCGACCTCTCCTCCCTTCCCTGGGGGCAGGTGTCATATGCATCATTTTGTATCAGAACTCGGAATGTTAGAGAATTAAAAGTATAGAGAGTAACAGAGCGTCGATCGACCACTGAGATCTAGTCATCCAGGACCGGCCAGTCTATCTCTAGGTCGCTTACGGTGGACTTTTTTAGGAAGTAAATACATAATATGTACTACTGTAGCCTTCTGCTTAAAATGTTTGAAACCTTCACTATGTACCCATGTAACTTTCTGCTACGGGAGGATGCAGGCGTACACCGTAAGCGCCACTTCCTCCCAGGATATTGCAACCGTATTCAATAAAAAAAAAAAAAAAAATATGTACTACTTACTACACTTATAAAAATATATTTAAAGCTACTCACTTGGCATAATACAAGTCATCCTTTTTTCCAAGTAATAGTATTCTATATATGTAATAGTCTGGATAATCCACTAGACATTTCATGATTAGCACTAGAGGCGCGAAATACATCACCCTACGATATGAGAACATAAATTTGCATGTGCCGTTCTGGAGATAATGTAGCACATTATTCTGAAAGAAACAAGTCAATAAACCATACATCAGTAACACATACAATAGGCCTACAACTAGATAAAGATGAACGCTTGGTTAAAACATGAAAAATTCCTTCTATCATATTGTAGGCTAAAAACAAAAAAAAAATTACCAGATGCTCGTTCCCGCATGCATCATAAAATTAGCCAAAAGACAAAGATTGTTAAAAGAAACTTGTAGAGGCGAGAGGCTATGATTTATTAGTATTGATTATTTATGAATATGAATAATATAATGTCATTATTGCCAAAAATGGCGTCGGCCTGACTTTATTGCCTCTTGAAGTCCAGCCCTGTCTACTCTGGACGGGAAATAGCATGACGTTATATCTATGTGTGAGTATTTTTGTATATACATATGTAATCGCTAAATTGCAACACCATTTGACCATCACCATAAACGTTGAAAGTTGGCATGTTTTTTCATGAAGAAGGCTTTATGTTATATCCTTTGTTGTGAGTCGACACCACGCGAATGAAGTTGCGGGCAAAAGTAAAAATAATTAATTATATACTCACAACACCAATTTGATCTGGGGTGACACATCTTATAAATATTCCGTAATCTGTGAATAGATTGCCTCGCATCTTCCAATTTGAACGCTTAATAGCTACTGGGTAGTTACGACGGGTGACCAGTAGCATACGAGCGAGACGTTCATGACCCTGGAAAGTATTACCACATATTATGATTTAAATTTGATATTCCCAAAATAATAAAATCCATCTACATCCAGAGGCGGGAAAGCATTTCCTTGTGGTGTTAAGATGTTTTTAAGTTTTTATCATGACATAATATATTTGACAAACCTATGAACAAAACAAATGTTTGTTTATTAGTACTTTTAAGGTTTTTAATTATTTTTGAACTGCAGCAGTGAAAAACTAATATAAACATTTTTTGTAAACATATGTGAGAGAGACTCTTTTGGGAATGATGCTAGAATGCACTATTTTAAGCTGCAAAGGTCGGTTTGACAAATATAGGCTGTCACAGCGAGAAAGACTATAGTGTCCACATTAAACCAATATTTATTAGTAATAAATCTGTGCTATAAACCTTAATTATTGTAATATATTAAATATGGTAGTTTTTTTCGTATTATCAATTTTTATTTTTAACCATCTAGTATACATGAGCAAACTACGCACGGCACGGGGCACGCTGCCTACCACAAACAACACTTCATATTTCTACAACTTTTCTATAGCAAAACTAAATAACAAAATTTGAGCCAAAATTATGTACTTACTTTTATAATAAAATAACCACCCCATTCGTCAGCATGTTCATTATGTTTGACCAACTCTTCAGGTGACATATTATCTAAATGACACAGTTTAGACTGAAACAAATAAACTTATTGCAGCACTTATGACAGTAACAGTACAGAAATAAAGGAATATATTATTGTCAGTGGCGGTACCTTCATACAAGCCCAAAAGCCTGGCATGTCTTACTAAAATGTTCAGTCAACCATAAAATAATAAAATAAAAACTAATTTCAAACCATATCGGTTTCAAAATTTCAAAATTCTTATCGAAATGAAAATTACTGCATGCAACTATGGCAACGAACACGTAACTAACACGCGACGGCCGTTCGAGTTCGACACTCGCGACGTCTCAAGGCGCAATCAGTATACTGCGTAACTATGTAATCAGCTGTCTCGCTCTCACGTGTTGCCGCTTGCGTGCACGCTTGCAATGTGGCTTGCAACTTTTCTCTCTCTCTAATGGGCAAAACTCGATAAGACTATAGTTTGTTTACTAGGGTTTATATAGCAATTAGTATGAAGCGAAAAGCCAGGCTTTCATACTGAACTTTGTACAAATTGAGAGATACGATATTAATACAATTCCAAGTGATTCAACATCATTGTTTTTACCTAATATTTATTTCTTTGAGCGGTGGGTAATGGGCTTACAAGCCTATAATTTCTATTGAAATGAATGTACTTATTACTTATTATATAAATATTAAAAATAAATAATAATATAATAAAAATAATATAACAGTTATAGTAATTAAAATAATTAACAAAAAACCTGTTATTAGTTAATGAAGTTGTGGTTTGAAAATAAATGATAATGATAACAATAAAGTTGATTTTCGCAGTTGTGGTTTGACATATTTTAACGCATTTGTTTTTGCACATAATTGTAATTTGCAAGAAAACTACATTACCAGTTAACAAATTAGTTTACGAGATTTGAGATATTATAATTACCTATCCATTTTAGTAAAATCATTTTAAAATTCTGTAGAATTTCAGATATTCAACTGAATCTTTGTGCAAAACAGGGTTTTTACTGGAATTTCTTTTATAGAAATTTTTTATCCAATCATATTTCCATGTTTAAGGATTTCAAGATACAGAGTTAAGTTACATGTTTCGAAATATCTAACTCTCGATCTTCTTAGATATCGTGATACAGATCACCAAACACACCAAAGTCTGCATAGGCGGACTCTTAAAAAAATAGTGTAAAACTTGATGTTAAAATGAATTGTTTCTAATTTACTTGAAAAAGTTCTTACCTTAACCATTATAGGCAGTTTGCCAAGTGATTTGTCAACAGTAATTCGTTTTTCATCCACTGTTACTGTCAATCTTATCTTAAAATCACCCTTGTAAGTTGTTGCTCTTTGTCTACATTCCGTAGGAAAAATTCTGGTTTCCTTTACACCTACGGCCTCAATTGGTATACTAGGTTTGGAGAATGCTGCTTCTTCTATCTTTAGCATGATTTTTTCACCAGTTGGTAATTCAAATTCAATGGGAATCATATTGTCTAATGCAGCCTGTAACCCTTCTTGTGCCATGTAATTGAAAGACTCTATGTGTGGCGTTCCCAATGACTGCAAATCCTTTAAAAAAATTAGTGTAAATAAGACTCTCTAATAAATAGAATAATAAAAAGAATATCTTTTTTAAACACACAAATTATTTTATAATAAATTAATTAATTTAGAAAATAAAAAATACATTAGTTGTGTAACTCAAAACTGAGTATGAGGATTATACTAGGAGTGTCGCAGAATGAACTGAGAGAGCACTCATAACTCATAACATTCAAAATACAAATTAACTAGCATAACCCAAACTCAAAGAAAAGTTAGAACAGTTTATTGTCTAAACAGACCTGGCCTGAAATTAAACGATGACCATGGCATAGAAGGTGGATGCCCTTACTGCTACGTAAAGTAAATATAGAAAACATTGTATTATGTATTTATTATTCCATGACAATTGTAAAGGTTATAATAAAACAATATTTTTAAAACACTTTTTTATACAGAAAATTTAAATGTCGAAGTCATCTGCTCATGACTCATGCTGGGATCTATACTCCTCTGACATCTTATTATTGTCAGTATTCGAATTTACAACATTTTTGTACTTTTAATAGTAATAAAATCTTAAAAGTTCTAGAGTTATCTGTATACATTTATCCCTTACATACACAGTTTGGAAGCCTTTATAGAATGCAAGAAATAAACATAAAAATGTCCTTTTAACCCTTAACAAAAAAAAGATGGCATTATAAGTTTGACGCTGTTGTATTTTGTATAATCTTTGTGATCATAACTTTTATTTAATAATAATAATAAATAAATAAGCCATTTATTCCATATTTCTAACTTACATTTTAAATGTTGTTAGCGAATTGTGAGTAAGTTTGCTTAAATTATTGTTAGTAAGAATTAGTGTTTTTGATTGAAATATGGACCCCTCTTTGGGTAAAGGCCTCCTCCATTTCCTTCCAAAACTCCCTATCTGTGCCTGAATTCACCCATTCATTTCCTGCTACCTAAATAATATCATCAGCCCACTGTCTTATGGTCTGCCTACGTTTCTTTTTCCTTTTGGGCCTTTCCATCGTGTGGTTTTGATAGTCCATCTTTTGTCTGTGAATCGTGAGATGTGCCCGGCCCACTTCCATTTGAGTGTGACTGCATGGATAAGAGCGTCAGTGGTTTTAGTCCTTTGTCTGATGTTCACTTTCTTCACTTTATGTATTTTCCTTATCTTTAACATGCTCCTTTCCATTGCTGTTTGAGTACATTTAATTTTTTGTTTTACTTTGTCTGTGAATATCCAGGTTTGACAACCATATAGTAAGCATGGTAAGAGACATGTATCGAAAACAACTTTTTTCAAATGCGGGCTATAGTTTCCTTTCAGTATTTCCTTAAGTGACCAAAATTTCTTCCAAGTTATGCTAATTCTTCTTGTTATTTCCTCTTCATTGTTAGATTTGTTAAATGATAATTGCTTTCCCAAATATATGTTTAACTTTTATTTAAGCATGTGGTATTTATTGGGAAAGTGATTTGAATTAACTAATTATTGAGGTAATAATGACAGCTAATTTAGCACTAGAAGATTTTTGAATAGTCAAAAAACGTAACACCAAAGTCTAAGATGATCATGAAGCACAGCAAAGTGATTGTCTTACCCTTCCCAATCTAACTTTCAAAGTCAAATTAATTTATTCAAGTAAACCCAATTACAAGGTATTTTTGAACATCAAATCTACTTTAGTTCGTGTGTTCGTGCTGTATTTGGACAGTTGCCTTCAGAGATTGAAAGGTAATATGAGTGGTATGGGATGTGATGACACAGTGGTAAACTGCCTATTGTACCCGCAACCCCCGTTTACTTACTGACATGCTTAACCGTTGCGCCACGGTGGTCGTCAAAATATTGTCAAATAACATTTTACAACAAATCTAAATCTATTTTCTGTTAATTGAGTAATTTTATTACAACCACCAGAATTAGTTTTTGGGTAGAAAGGATAATATAAAGAGAACTTTGGCTTTTGGAATCTGATTTATACCTAAAGTATTGGCAGTCTATTTTTATGTTAGTTAAAAAATAGATACTATGATCAAGCATCAAACATACATCATAGCTTGATTTACTAACACTTTTCCAGCAAATACCACATTCTCATGCTTTAAATAATGTGCATTATGAGCACGGTCCTGGCTTTAGCGTTAAGACTTGTCTGTGAGTTACAGGCGCAATTTGAAATTTAAATTTGTAAAGAAACTACAACGACTGTACATGATACATTTTTAAATAATGGCATACAAATGCATTATGATAAGTTGTTCCGTAACGATTGCGTTACAGGCTACAATTATGTACGCCACGTGCTATTTTTTGCAAATTACTAAACCAGGAATAAAGAATAAAACTAAAAAACCATATAAAAGTTAATACAAAAGGTATTTGAAACAATTGTTTTGAAGGTTAGGTACTTACCATGTTTGGTATTTTTGAAGTTTTTCCATAATCAGGACTACTTGTATAAGCCAAAGACGGCTGTTCGAAACGTTTCTTCACTTTGTTTTCCTCCATTTTATTTTCCTCCATTATCGTTTAAGTACTACTATGTGCAAGCGACTAAAGGATATAATCAAGCAAGCAGCAACAATAATGTAGTACAAATATATGACAAAAAACTATAATATACAATAGACTAAATCACTGTGAATCACAACTTAACTCCTAAATAATGACTTCCAATGCTATAAACACATATTAAACGTAAATCACAGAAAGCAATGAACATTTCCGAATTGTGAATTGTGAATACACATGGCAATGACATTTGACATAAACGAGAATCAAGGATTTTTTTTTATTTTTTTTTTTTATTTTGCAAATGGCACCGTACGTGAGTACATTGCCAACGTCAAGTAAAGCGTGAAAACAATTCAGTAGATGATTAGCGCATTTGCCAATGTCACGCATTAACACAAACTAGTATACAGAATCCATGTAGAATCACAAGTAAATTAGTTCTTTCTTGTAAAACTCCTACAGTAAAGTGATAGTAGGCTTTAATGAAGTTATAAAGGACTTCTTGGAAGAGCGCGAAAACTTCAGCTACACATGTTTATTTAGATCTCTTCCATTCTTGTCACTTACACAGAACTTTAAAACACAATATACTATCACTGTTGTACTTTAAAACTCCTAAAAATGTAAAAAATATAAAATCTAAATAAAATGACAACCTCACTTCTCCCGTTCCCGCCAAAAAGTCCAATCACAGACTTTACGAGAATAATATAATTTTTATTTTATTTATATTTCTTAAGGCATTGGTAACAAGACCATCAGGCTAATGACGAAACTTCTGAAGAAACATTAACTGTCCCTAACACTCCTCCAGTAAAATGATAGTAGGCTTTACTGTAGTTAAAAGAGGACTTCTTGGAAGAGCGCGAAAACTTCAGCTACACATGTTTATTTAGATCTCCATTCTTTTCACTACACAGAACTTTAAAACACAATATACTATCACTGTTGTACTTTAAAACTCCTAAAAATGTAAAAAATAGAAAATCTAAATAAAATGACAACCTCACTTCTCCCCTTCCCGCAAAAAGTTTTGAGAATAATATAATCACCACAGATACTCACTACTCTTTGGACGGCACTGAGAATAACAATTTCTGCTAGTTACGTTAGGCCGCAAATTAACACCACAACGGAAAAACAACAATTACGTAAACCAACCTACCGGCATAAAAATAGTGATGTCCATCTCATTATCAATAGCAGTGCTGCGCGATTAGACATCGTTATCGATATTTGGTATGTACCCACCTCTCAATGAATTTTAGATTATTATTAAAAATAAATGAAAAACTATCAATGTATTTTTAACCATTTAATACTAATAGACAAGCAGAAAGCAAAACAATCAATGAAAAAGTAAAAAAAGTAATTTAAAAGTTAGTATTTAAAGTATAACAAAAACTTTAGATACAGTACATTAAAATTAACGTTACAGTAAAAACTGTATTTATGCACACATAACGAACGTAACGATATACTACGTCAATATGCACTATATAGATTATTTAAACAAACTGTAACAAATCACTCATAATAAACACCAAAATAAAATAAAAAATTAAACCGCCTTCAAAAAAAAACACTGAAAAGTACAAAATAACCATCCTTTACTAATCAGTACTCAAGTGCAATTAAAATAACTTTATAAATACGATACACATACCTATATAATTAAATTTTACAGTTGCTGAAGTCGGTGCCAAGCCTCCCAAACTAATAGACTTTATATTGTTGCACATTGATTTGGCACCGACTTCAATAACTGTCAAATTTAATTATATAGGTATGTGTATCGTATTTATAAAGTCATTTTAATTGTACTTGAGTTTTGATTAGTAAAGGACAGTTATTTTATACTTTTCAGTGTTTTTTTGAAGGCGGTTTAATTTTTTTAATAAAAATTTTTTATTTCTCCCTTTTGAGTGGTCTTGACCTAAATAAATATCTAGGGCAGGTCTGCAATTAACTTCATTCTAATTCCGGAGGCAACGATAGACAAGAGAATCGTCAATATAAATAAAGGTTTTAACCAGGTCTGTTATCTAGTGTATCTTCGAAGTCCAAGCTCCAATATCGGTGAAAAGTTAAATGGGACCACCTCTAAAATATTACCTATCAAATAAAAAAATAACTTTCAAATTCGGTTCATAAATGACGGAGTTATGAGGTAACAAACACAAAAAAAAAAACAACGCAGTCGAATTGAGAACCTCCTCCTTTTTTTGAAGTCAGTTAAAAAGTTCCAAATGCGTAAGACTGAGAGCGTTCCGAAACACGACCAAAGTCAAAGTCAAATCAATTTATTCAAGTAAACCCAATTGCAAGGTGTTTTTGAACGTCAAATTACTTTAGTTCAGTTCGAAAAGAAAATCTGAACATTGAGAAGAACCGACAAGAAACTCAGTCAGATATCATTTTTTCAGCATCATTCTACAATAGTTATTTTAAATACAATATTCATAAAGCCAGTAAATGCTTGTGCAGAGAGGATTATTCTAGACTTGTTTTTTCATCAATGAAATCGCTTGTAGTATGCTTTTCCAAACAGTGTGCGTTTAATAACAAGTTTAAACTGTTTTTCCGTTATTTGAGTAATTTATTGAGGAATTTTATTACCCAGCTACTCAAAAATGAAACACTTTACTTTTATTACATTACATTATTTATTACATTACATTACATTTTAATACAGTATAAATTTATATAAGGGTGCCTTAACTGTATTAAATCGAACCGTCTCGGTTGTGAAATAACAGACAGGTTTGATAGTCCCTTCACCAATTTATTTATAATAATAATAACATGTTAATAACTATTATTGTCCCTATGAGTTTTACATATGTAAATTATATATTGATATATTCACTCGTTAATTTCTAAAAGAAGTTAATGAATACTTTGAAAATATACCTCGAGGTTTATAGCGTATGTTGTACATAACTATTTTTTATTACATTTTAAATGATTATATTTTATTTTATAGTTAATAATAGTTTAAAATTTATTCTGTTAAAGAAATTAAGAAATAAAATCAACAATAAAATTGTTTCTTAAAATAATATAAGAAAACACTTGAATGATGTTAGTAAATTGATATATTTTTTTTTTTTTTTTCATTTAACTAATTAGTAACAAAAGATTACTCAGGATTGTACGTTACCACCTTAGAAGTCTAGATGTTAGCATATAGCCAGCCGAGAAATAACTCATTATTTTTTAGTAATATGTAAAAGATAAAAATGGTTACTGTGAGTTATCCTTAAGAGATAGACATGTACCATCGCGGACTTTTCAGTAGACCTTTTTAAGATATTATACAATTCCGTAGTACATTATTTTGATCTACCTCGTAAGGTTTAGCCAGCATTAGCAATGTAAGCCCCCTAAAGTATGTTTTTTACGACATCATTACAAATCATTGAAATTTTCCACTTTTCTCTACTATATTATGCATGTATTATACCTTTCGGAAAAAAATATCTAAATGATAGTGAAAACCGTATCAAAATCCGTTGCGTGGTTTAGAAGAAGTTAGCAGAGAAACAGACAGACGAAAACAGCGACTGCGAACTTTTGCAAGCGAAGAAAAGAGACTAGAGAAGAGATTAGAGAAGATAGAGATAGAAAAGAAAAGAGATAGAGAAGATAGAGAAGGTAGAGATGCCGTGAAATCTCGATTTCTTTCTGTTTGAAGAATTCCTATAGCTTTCTGTATTTCTTCAGCTGTCAAATGACGTCATTACATGATGTAAACTATTAATACTTCAGAAGCTGAAAATCTGGAAAATTGTATTTAATTTGCCGTTGAAAGCACAACATTTTGTAAAAACCGAGATTTTTGTGAGTAAAGGCAATTCCACTTTAAATTTAAACAAAAGAATTTGCTTTTAATTTAAGAAAAAAAAACGATTGTAGCATTTTGTTTTTTAATACAGCCAGTATGTTTTTTGGAGCAATACGGTTATTTTAAGAGAGAAAAATATAATTTAATTTATTATTGCAATACTTTTCTTTGTATATTATGTATGTGTATACCTACGTCTCTACTTCTGTACATAATGTAGTTGAGTATTTCTCAAAATAAATGTACATAACTAAAAAGTTGTAGCGAAATATTATAACGAAATAGTTGACATTGTAACGAAATAGTAAATAATAAGGTGAGTGCGCACTGAGTGCTTTATTATAGGAGCAAAGGAACTAGTCATTATAAAAATACATGATTCATCATACATTTATTACTCGAAAAGTCCGAAAAACTTCGTCCGCTTCACTCATCAGAGAGTAGTAAATAAAATTATCAGGTTTTTGGAACAATCTGATTTTTTTTACTATGTTCACCTCAGGAACACAATCTAGATCTTCAATTTTAGGGATAAAAATTTTTACACTATTTTTCTTGCCTTTACCTTTGTAATATGAAATTGAGTACTTCTTTTCACCATAATGAATTTTAGTAATTATTCCAACATAATACTTCCACGTCTTTTTGTAGTAGCGTGCTAAAATCGTGTCTCCAAGCTTGAAAACCTCAATCTCCTGATCAACTTTAGTCTTACTGTAAACGTCGTTCTTAATAATCTCTTCATTCAATAAAGTTTCCAGGTATGTATCTTCATTTTTCTTTAGCTTTTCAATCTGTCCGTCTGTGTTATTTTCATCTTTCATCGCTGTTTCCAGGTAATTCCTTTCATTGCCTTTAAAGTTTACAGTCTGTCCGTCATTTTCATTTACAATATTTTCTTCCTTCATTGCTGTTTCCAAACACATGTCTACATTGTCTCTAATGTCTTCGGTCTTCCTCTCATATTTGTTTCTAATATTATTTTTGTTCATTGCTATTTCCATGTAAATGCCTTCGTACTCCTGAACGCCAACTTCATTATCATTCTCGGCTACGATAAAAGATTTCGTTTTCAACGAATCACTTTTTTTCCTAGTTTCTGAGCCCGATATAATGTTTATTCTCCGTTTTAAGCCTTTCTCGCGTTCAGGTAATATTTCTTTATCATAAGTTTGTAAATTCTTAATTTTATTCTGTTCAATAGTTTCATCATCAAGATTTTTTAATAAACATAGCCTTTGGTCAATCAAATCAGAATTATTGCAAATAGTAACATCATCACAACTCTTAATTTTCATCTCTTTAGTTAGTGTTTTCTTTTACCACATTTACCTTGTATTTGCTATTATGTGTTACAGACAGGTCAAAATTTTTATCAATTTGATGAAGCTCTAACAGCTTGTTAAATGTTTGCAAATTAATGAAAGGACGGTTTTCAGGTGCGAGCCAGATTGACGATAATACAGTAACTTTTCCCATTTGATTTTCCTTCTTTGTTTTTTCATGTTCATTATTATCAGTATTTACTTCTTCATCATTTTACGTATTCCATATGTCCGAATCTAAACAATCATATTCACTGTAAATACTCATTGCATCATCGCTTATTGAAGTAGATGCTGTAGTCGAACTGTATGACCTTTTATGTTTCTTCGCTGGCACTTCTGTTGTTTTCATACTATTCCGCTTTTTAGATAATATAAGTACTTCTTTATTTTTGTTTGTGTTGCTGTCTTTTTGATTTGACGATTTTGTGAATTTTAGTGTAGTTGTAAGTTTCGTTTTAATTAACTGATTTTCTTTTGTGTAATAACAGTCACAAGATACGTTCTTCCCGCAATCAAAGCAACTTAGCCATTTATATTTAATTGTTCTATCTCCGTTTGTAGTTATTTGGTGTACTTTCATGGTACCTTTTATGGGCACAACATTATCTGGAATCATTTTTGTCATTTCTTGGACTTTTTCTTTGGTGATATAAAAGATTTTAGCCTTGGTGTTTATTTTCAAAAACTCATACGCTTCTTCTGCATTTGTGATATCATGACCGTGTGCTATTTGATTATCTAACTGTCTCTTAACAGACTCGCCGACGCCATCTGCTGGTCCCTTGCCATGAGAGGCTTTGAAAAAATTCCATGTCGCTTTAAAGCCATAGTCAGAACATCTTTTCTGGAACATATAAAAATTGTTCTTTTGTCTGTATTGTAAGGCGGGACTGTCTGAAAAAACATGTATTTTCTTCACTTTCAGCTCTTCGGTACAATACTCCAGAATGGGGTCCAAATGGGCCCAAACAGCACCGGGACCATGTTCATTTATTGATGAAATTGAGCACATTGATAAAGGTTTCTCATTTTTTTTGTAGAGGACACTTGTGTGAAGTGTAATTTGATTCCTGCTGGCGCCGAAGTGTACCTGCATTTCCTCGGCTTGCTTGCAACTAAAATTCTCGGAGAAATCACAAATGAGAACAATTTCGTCATCTTCTAGATTCTCTATGCATTGTTTCCACGTACGATATTGGTGTATGACACTATAGTGATGCTTTTTGAATTTTTTTAGATTTTCCAGGAATTCTTTGATTAAGGTTGTTACTGTCCCATCAACGGTTTCTTTGGAATATTTTTTTGTCTGCTTTTCTTCGTATTTTTCTTTGATGACTTTAGTATACGTATAAGTTTTCATTTTCCATTGTAGCCAGTGTACGGGGAGGTTTATATCTATGGTTGAGTTAAGGTTCGGTGTTTTATCTCAGCAAAACGTGCACTCCGAATAAAAACATTTAAAAGATGTGGAGCAAGTAACTCCTTTTAAAATGTCGCCTAAATCCGATGATTGAATCACACCTAATCTTTTTAATGCCGTAGTTTTGAATAACATGTTACTATGATTTACACAAGCACAAGTGTTTCGGTCTTGGATTTTTGGTTTAACAACATAAAATGGTCGGAAACGACAAAAGGTTTGTAAAGATGCTCTCCCAACTTCGGCTTGATATTTTTTGTGAAGCTTGTATAATGGATCAGTTAAATATGTTTTTTGCATCTTGCTTTTATTTTTCGTTTTGCATCCGGCATATCTTCCCTTTGGAAAAATGCATCGACTTCATGTTTGTATTTTTGTCCGAAAGTTTTCTTCATTTGATAGATCTAATTCTTCCTTTAACTCCAAGAATATATTAGTGATATTTGATTTCTGTTTGTATTTATTGACCATCTCATGCCTAGCTAGATTTTTCAAAACTTCCTTCTTTTCCTTGGTATCTGCTTTCTCATAGTGTATCTTTATTGAATCTGTTAAAATATTCAGCAAAAGTAATTTTCTTTTAACTTTCTCTTTTTCTTCAGTAGAGGCAGTTGGTAATGTAGCTTCCAAGAAATTGTTGGTTTTCGTGACCGGGCTCACATTACCAATTTCAGTGACAATAGCAGACTCGCTACTGCTGCTCTCGGCTATTCTCTGTTTAAGGTTAATTATGTCACGTTTGTATCGATAATTTTGCAGTCTGAGATTTGTATTTTTTCTTTTTAATTCCATATGTTCTTCAACCAACACTTGTAATCTGGTTTTCATGTCAATATTTTTTTCAGTATTTTTACTAGTATCAATACTATTATAATACTATACTAGTGTCAATGCCAATGTATTATCAGTTTTCAATGATTCTTTAGCTTTTTTCTTTTTTCAGCTCGAGCAGCATTTTGCTTCCTCCATTTTTCAAGCTGTTCTTGTTGTTCTGTTACAGTTAAGGACGTTTTTTTCTTTCTGATATTTTCTTTTACTTTTTCTAAATGTTTCAAGCGTTTTTCTTCATATTTCTGTGGATTCTCTTTCTTTAACTTACCGCGATACTTTTTCTGCCTCTCGGCAGATGTCTTTGGAGGCATTTCTGAAAATTAAAAAATAACCGATCTTGAATCATTGATAAATGTATGATTCATCTTCCCCTGCCCTTGTTCTTAGTGATTCGCAACCAGTATCGTCATTTTTAATCAGTACTTTTTGCCATTTTTAATCAGTACTTTTTTAAAGTAGTCGTATTGATTGTGAATCACATTGAGACAAAGTAGTTTCCCACGATAATAGGTTATGAAATTGCTGATTTTCTTATTCAAAATTTCTGTTT
The DNA here is from genome assembly GCA_907165235.1 of Zeuzera pyrina. NCBI lineage: Eukaryota > Metazoa > Arthropoda > Insecta > Lepidoptera > Cossidae > Zeuzera > Zeuzera pyrina. The sequence goes on from OU015639.1 coordinate 6,269,600, forward strand.
AATAGATGTTTTAAATAATATATTTCTTCAGGGTCCCCAGAACGATTGACTTCCCGTACAAACACATTTTGGTTTTCATTTTAAACTTAACACTTAATCTACGTTTATATCGTAGTGCATTACTCCATAGCGTTAAGTATTGTGATTCCAAGATTTGTATAAAGAAAATTTAACACAGACATTCCCTGTATGGGAATTGACCAAGTAAAATTATGGGATTTTTTGTTAGAGTAGCAAAGATGTAATATCTAATTATGTGTCCAAGTTGATTCTATGTATGTCCATGAGTAACAGTATTCGAAGTATTCAAGTACTCGAGTAACAGTATTCGATTAAGATAATCGAAACCAAATATTTGCCAACATCCGACATACCAATAGAAATGTAGAAATGTAAAATCGTTTATTTTTTATTTTTAGGGGTGTTATGAAACGCAGGTAGGTATGTATCTACCTAGATTCTTTTGATGTCAAAAGGATTGTTTAATGACACATGCCATAATCTTTATAAGACTATAGTTTGATTTCTAACCGTTGTGCATTTTAATTTTCTGAAACTGTTTTAATCCAATAATTATATTAACTAATTCTGGTTTTTTTTACATTTTTACTCAAATTTCATGCATCACATTTATTTATTATTCCTGTTACGAATCGGCAATTTCATAGTCAAACACCAATTATAATTAATTTGCTATGTGTACCCAGCTTTATACATTACTATTTCGATACGTGACGAAACTCAACGAAACAGTAAAAGAAATATAACCTAGAAAGAGTTAAAAATAGATTTTTTTGTTTAAAACGAATTTATACTCTAACAGTTACTTAATTATACCCTTTTGGTAAATTGATAAACATATCAGAAATACTTACTCAGAAAAAAAAAAAAATTCTTTTTGTATAGAAATCGTAAGACCGTCGACGCACATGTAGAATCCAGTTTTTCATATAAAAAAATATGGCGTTGACGTTTTATCATTATTTATTTATATTTCTTAAGGCATTGGTTACAAGACCATCAGCCTAATGACGTAACTTCTAGAAACTTTAACTGTCCCTAACACTTCTCCAGTAAAGTGATAGTAGGCTTTACTGAAGTTAAAACGGACTTCTTGGAAGAGCGCGATAACTTCAGCTACACATGTTTATTTAGATCACTTCCATTCTTTTCACTTACACAGAACTTTAAAACACAATATACTATCACTGTTGTAGTTTAAAACTCTAAAAAATGTAAAAAACAGAAAATCTAAATAAAATGACAACCTCACTTCTCCCGTTTCTGCCAAAAAGTCTGACGTTTTATCATCAGCCAATAAGAACGATGTTTGTGTTACAAATACAAAATGCTACGGATGCGTTCAGAAAATAGAACAATTATTTAAAAATGGTGTAACTAAAAAGTATGTGAGTAAAAAGTAAAAAAAGTGAGACATTTTGTTTTTTGCGCGAAACTAGATATTTTATTTAGAAACCAGTATTCCGCAATTTTATACCTTAATCTACATTATATTAAGATGCTAAATATGGAGACATAAAAGGATAGACATACGTTATATACTGTTTTAGTAAGCGGCAAAGACGTTGATACGTATAGTGACAAAAAAATTTTAGAGGGAAGAGTGAATGATGGTAGTTACAAACAGATACGTTACGCAATGACAACAAGTATTTACAATCTTTGATATATAGCAGCCATTCCCAAAGTGGGCGATAACGCCCCCTTGTGGTCGCTGCAGGCCTAAAGGGGGGCGGTAAGAGACCCAGAAAAAAAATGGGGGCGTTGTGTAGAGGCCTGGGGGGTGATTTGTAATTTCATTTAGCTAGGAGGCATCTTAGACAACGACTGCATGAGCTCTCGACTCAGTAGACAAAATAAGTTTGGGAACCAGTGATATATAGAAACCTAATTGAAACATATTTATTTTCATTCTTGCACAATTTTCGTGCAAAGAAATAAACTATATTTTTTATATTTTGTTTGAAACTTTTGCGACAAGTTTTTTTTCGCGTATGTACATTAATTTTGAGAAATACTCAGTTATTGTTTATTACTCAAGTGAAATTATCAAACGTCTCACGGACAACTATGAACACACAAACAATATTCGAAAAAGTCGTAAAACCTACGTAAAAATAAAATATCAAATATTTTTCAGATAAGATTTTAAAACCGTATATTACAAAAACGTTTTTTAAAAACAAGATTTGACTCCGAGCTTTTACTAGATTGTATGCGACCCAAGAACAAGACTACCTACCTGTTTTTGTTTGTTACTCAATCTATTTTTTATCGATTTATTTCTTCGCCTTTTGGGGGTGAGGTGGGTTATTCGGGGTTTTATCTACTAAAATTCCTGCGCTGGTCGGGCCCGATGCGTCGTGGGTATTCATGAAGATGTCTTCCTATCTTCTTCTAGAATCTTCTACTGACAAAGTCTGTCACACAGCACCCACGCTACGATAACGTTCTTGTTCACAGCACTCGCTGTCATCATCCTCGGGGTCGCACGGGTGGACGACCGGTGGGGTTATCACGTAAAGAACGACAATTGTTTTAAATTGATAATTATGGTGCCATGCGGTAATATTACATTTTGCAGCATAGATAGGGTGCTAGTAGTAGTTGAGGCGGACCAATACCGATTCGCGACATTTTATATCGTACTTACTCGATTTAATAACATATCGCGATCGATCGCGTAAGATTCGGTTATCGCGAACTGGCTGCAGTTACGTAATAAAGTAGCAGAGCTCGCACTCCTATCAGCGGCGATCCCGAAGGGTGCTTTGAGTCATCTCGTATGATAGATGTGATAGCATGCTTATATTCTGACCCGGACTACAAGGCTGAAATATTTGATATTTAGGGCAACAGATGGCAGCGGATTTTACAAGTGCCAAAGCGGAATCATATTTATAATGACAGTTTATTTTTGTTAGCCTATCGCCTATATACATACAAGTGCTTTTTATTATAGCCCAATTATAGCCCTATCCCTTGGCAGACTTTTACGACTTGCGCGGAAAGTTAAGCAGCTGACATATTATATCAACTACTGCTTATTTTGGGGGAATATTATTCTCTCTCAGAACAACACTAAATTTGAAGATTTTAAATAATTCAAGAATGAATAATATCCACATAATCGTAAGTATACCTACTAATTGAAAAGCAGCCATAAAATCATATTCTATTAACTTGTATTTTTTTATGACAAAAGCACTAACAAGTCGGCTTAGTGGGTTATTACATTAGATACTATGAAATCGATTTCCCGTAATCTTAGTAATCAATATCCACTTGAAAGTTATCTGCGATTCATTTCATACGTTATACGTAGGTAGGAACCCATTTAGAAAAATCTTACAACACCTGCACGCTTTTACTGTAGTTTAAAAACTTTTTACATACATATCTTCACGCTACAACCCTAACAGAGCAGTCAGAGAGGACGGAGCGCCAAGCTATGTATCTGCTTCTTTCGTCTCCTCAAATCTCATCATTCTCCTCACGCCTTTTTCGCCTAGGTATAATATGCGGGTGCTTTTAACATATCCGTCAGCTAACACTCTAGCTACTTGATGTTCATAAGTCAGCCTTGGTCTTCTTTGACTTCTGCTACCATTCACTTTCGTTCTGTAGATTTTAATCTGAAGTCTTTCATCACCCATTCTTTCTATGTTACAACGCTTAACAAAATTAACCAAGAAGCTCATACACCTCGACAATAGTATATTTAATCAATTTTTATAAGTATTTATTGAATTAATAATATCTAGGTAATTTTAGTAAATTCAGTATTCCTGCAATATATTATTTGTCTTGTCGAGACGATGGTTCATGGTTTCAAGCAAGTTAGCTAGAACTTTCACTTTTCTCTGCAGATTTTCTTTGTCAGTCTTTCATCACTCAGTTGTTTCCATGTACCTGAAACATCTAAGCATCCCTTTCTTCATTTTCACATAAACACTGTCATGCAATCTTGTCACACTGTGTATCTCTTCATTGCTTATTTTGTCCACTAGGTGACACCGCACATGTTTCTAAGAGATCGCATTTCTACTTTTTTCGCTTCCTCACATCTCATCATTTTCCTCATACATTTTCGCCTAGGTATGCGAGTGTTTTTGACATATCCGTTAGCTAACACTATGGCTATGATCTTCGTAATAACCATACGCGTAACCACATTAACTATATACTTTTTTCTTGACAACTTGACTACTGCATCACCTACCGCGTCCTAGCATTTTTGTTTTGTCGGGACTAAATTTAGTTTTAATGAAATAATAACATAATAGAAATAAGACGCAAATAATATAATTTCAATTGGTCAAGTCGTTTAGAAGTTATGCGATAACTAACAACAGCACCAACGACGATATGTATGTAAGTACAACATACGACGATAAAGACTAAAGATAATATAAATACTCATACTAACTTATTACTGGAAGATTAAATTTCCATTACTTTTGGTCCATTAACTACAATATTTCTTATACGTATTTTCTTCACATACAAAGTCAATATGAAACTATTGTGTCGATTCTGTAATTGAAAGACAATAAAAAGTAAACACGTTACACACGACGTAGGTAATTTTAAAATCATTTGGCCAGTGCACTGAAAACCAGTGTGGACGACGCGCGCTTTTCTGTAATATTTATTGTCCAGAGCACGCGCCTATACTAGAAACGTTACATAATAAAAGAAACATTAATTTTTCATTATTATTTAAAATAAAATTTATGTCGTGTGTGGACCAGTGCGTTAAATAGTTAACTTTTATGATTTACTATTTGAATATTTGGTAAGTTAACATTTCTATTTATCCAACATGAAAAATATCGTTAATATATTTATCAATACTTATTTACTTATGTTTATAAATTATAATTTAAATTATGTGTAACATGTAGTCTGGAAACAGTAGATATCGGTATAGTTAAAAGATCTGTAGTAGTAGCTCAATGTACTCAACCTTCAAGAGAAATTAGAAGTTCATTCGTTTTTGATAATATAAAAATTCAAAATTCACATGAAAGAAAATCATGAAAGATAAATAAGCTAGTAAAAACTATCGATGCCTGCTATTGAATTTATTTGTTTTTATAATATGAAAAGACGAAATGTAACACGATCTCGACTAATATTTCTTTTGTTGGCCAAATATAAAAATTTATTTTAAATTTTATTTTTAACAATGTATAAAAAAAATTTTGTTTTTGGTACCTTTAAACGAAATTAACAGTCGAGGGGATATAATTTATCAGTAAGTTAATTTTTTTAAAAGGTACCATCGCTTTATTTTTATTGGCAATAATTCTTCATATATACATACATTTATATCTTCACGCTGTAATACTAATACAATTAAAATAATATCTATTAAAAAAAATTTGGTCTGGCCCTGTTTCTTGGATATGAAAACATTCATTGCAACGTGACCTATGATGTAGTTCGGAAATAAGTAATAAAAGTTTGCGAGTCAATTCTAAAATTATTTTTAATGTCGTTTTACGCTAACGCATGTTGAGATTGTAATATTATGTCTGAATTGAACGTTATATGAAACACTACAGAGTATCTTATTCTATTACTTATTCTATGACAACTTAACCTTACTTGAAGAACAATAGAACTTAGCCCGCGTAATATTTTTTTGATATGCTCTAAACTTTTAAACCACGACAGATTTAAACGGTATTTAGTGCCCGGTGGTGAAATGGGGTTTCGTAGGGCCTTTATCCACTACACAGACAGTGGGCGTATTTTCCTGTGACCCACTGTTTCTGCGGTGAAGTGGTCATTCGGGCGCATTGTTGAGGAGATACAATTATATGGGATTTTCTACGAGACGGACCGGAGGACCGGAGCACTTTTCGAGAAGCAAAGACTTCCCTCCGAATATCCGTGCACAACTTGGTTGTGACAGCGTGGGCTACATGAGCTGTCGTCCTCCTCTGTGTCGCATTGAATAATGAAATGTTTATTTATATATTATTCTTAAATAACAAAATACACATGTGTATACTAATGATCTCGTATGTGCTTACTTACCTCGGCCCTGTACATATATTTTTACTATTTACATGACTTTACGATTAGCCAGCAACTAGAAATTAATCTACTAATTTTAACATCTCTTTTTATTTCCTAAGAAATTGTTTTATAAAACAGGGATACAAACAATGTTCGATCTTCATGTATACCTACCTACATAAGTAAATATTCAGCTAAGTATGTTACAATATGTGTAATCTATTCATATTTATTCGCTAACAACGCAAGTACATGTCATATTTACTATTAAACAATAACTTAAACGATAGGGTATTGCAACATTTATTTTATTTTAAGGACGACCATAATCATTTGGAATTACGGGAAGACTCGTAAAACTTGTAATTTATACTAATCATGAATATATATGTTAATTTGCTTGTTACATTGAAAAGTATAGTATGAGTGGTGTAATATGTGATGATACAGTTGCAAACTGCCTTTTGTACGCTGACGATGCTGCGCTTATAGCACCATCAGAAGCGGAGCTGCAGACACTAGTAACATGCATGGTGGAAGACTTTGAAGTGAAAGAATTGAATATGAACGTGAACTAAACTAAAGTTCTGGTGTTTCAAAGGGAAGATGTACAGACAAAGTGTGATATATGGGTAAATGGTAAATGTCTAGAATAAGTGAACGAAATTGTATATCTGGCGAGTGCGTTTCCGAGGAATGGAAGATGTGAGTTGGATGCAGAGAGACGGGTAGCTGCAGGCAATAAAGTGAACGGTGCTCTGTCCGCAATAGTAGGCAGTGTGAATATTGTCTAACTCAGCCAAAATGGCCATGCACAATGCGGTGTTGGTTCCAATTTTACTGTACGGTAGTGAGGTCTGGATATGCCCGAAATCGAGTGAAAGTAAGATAAATGCAGTAGAAATGCGATCTCTTAGTGTAGGAGTGACACGCCTTCGGACAAAATAAGCGCTGAAGAGATACGCAATATAACAAGGTTGGACAGTGTTATTGTAAAAATGAAGAAAAAAATGCGTAGATGGTTCGGGCAGATAGAAAGAATGAGTGAGAAAGACTGACGAATAAAATCTACAGAGCGAAAGTGAGTGGTAAAAGAAGCCAGGGAAGACCAAGGTTGATTTATGAAGATCTAATAGCAGATGTAAATGTCAAAAGCACTCGTATACCTAGACAAAAATGTGTGAGGAGAATGATGAGATTAAAGGAAGCGAAAGAAGTCTACATACATACTTCTTTAGTTTACATACTTCTGTCGGTTCCTCAAATCTCAAAGCGTCGCGGTCCATGCGGACCGCGACACTTGGCGCCCCATCCTCTGTAATTCTAATCTAATTCTGTGTAAACCGAAATAAACGACTGTATATGTAATGTACTGAAGAATGGAACAAAACGACTGATATTAATCTAATTCGGAAGTTCCACTTTATGTTCTGTTATAAATTTGTCGCATTTCATTGGATAATACACCTTGGAGAGTAATGACCTCATTCATTAATTATAATTGAATCAACTGTCCAATATAGATACCTAGTTGTTACAATATTCGATTGACATGTTCTGGGTATGGGATGATGTGTACGTCTGCGTTACACACCTTCGGATGATTGGCCAGGATGACCGTTAACGTTCTGATTTCAAATAAAGAAAGCTTCTAAAGTACATATGTATATTTAAGATTTATTTTATTGATGAAAAATCTATCCTTAAAACGAAATGGTCACAATGTAGTATCTCTTTATTGTTAGACAGGAACTTCTTGCAATTCTTGCCACTATAGCCGGTGTTCAATTATTCTCATTGAGCCACTGTCGACAATTTTGAGGTCATTAGTCCGTCCGATTGAAAAACTCCCCACATACTATCATCCTATATCTACGTGGCCTCCACTTCAAGACACTTTTAACCTAACGGTAATCGGCCTAGCGATGGCTGATCTATATACGACGGTTCCACTTCAAGAGTCAAGACAGTATTACTCTAACAGTAATTAGCCTTGCGATGGCTGATCTGTGTACGATGGCTATTATGGCCTGCACATTGAGGCTTCGACTTGCTCTGCGAATTATAGGTTCAGCATCAAATTTCGTTTGTTCGAATTCTATTTTCCTAAAGAAACCCTGAAATGTTCATAGGTTGTTTAGCAATATATTTCCAAAATTAACCTAATGATAAATGAATTATGTGTATTAGAATTGTGCGTATTTAAATAAACTTCTCATCAAAAAAAATCGAAACACTACTGCAAGTGCTATTCAGGCGGCATTTGAATAAAAGAGGTATGATATCATTAAAAAAATAATCCAATAAACAGCTGGCAGTTTAGTCTACACAATGGTGTACCACAATTCCTAATTCGAATTTAAATTTTCGAATTTTCGTCGAATTAATGAATGTGGAGCTCAATATAGAGATTGTTTTCAATGTGTATTCCATCGGAATTTCTGCATTGAATCAAATTTTTTTTTGCCAAAAATATCGTTTTTCAATAGCGATTGTCAACAAAGCTTTGTAACATCCTACCAAGGAGATTATTTTCCTAACAAATATGAATATCTCGCCCACGGAAGCCGCTCATGTCGTGGCGTTGCTGAATTCAGGGCTTAGTCAACGTGTTGTGGCTGCACAATTGCATCTTAACTTCTCTGCTGTCAATAGAGTGTATCAGCGTTATCAGAAGACTGGCATGCTTACACGCCGTCCAAGATCTGGTAGACATTGAGTCACGTCTGAACGAGATGACCGAAATATTGTGTCAGTTTCTGTAAGAAATCGTCGATTTAACTCTATTCAACTGCAGCAGCGGCTCTGTGAGATTCGAGGATTGACTGTGAGCGATTCTATCATTAGAAAAAGACTGGCGGAGCGTTGCCTGAAATCTCATAAACCAGCTAATGGCCCAAAATTGACGGTAGACCACCGAAGAGCGCGCCTTAACTTTGCACGTGAGCACTTAAATTAGTCACACCTTCAATGGAGCAAAGTTCTCTTTTCCGATGAATGTAATGTAATCATGCTGTATGGTAACGACGGAAGAAAGAAGGTGTATCGAAGAGAGGGAGAGCATTTTGCACAGTGCTGCATTGAAGAAAGAGTCAGTTACGGTGGCGGTTCATGGACGGTTTGGGGAGACATAAGCGCCGATGGAAAAACCGAACTTGCTTTTGTATCTGGACCTCGCTTACCATCATTAAATGGGTCACATTACATCGAAGAGTGTCTCGAGCCTCATGTGGTACCTTACGCACATTTTATTGGTGAAGAGTTCATGTTTATGCAGGACAATGCCAGAGCTCATACCACAGGCATTGTAATTGAATACCTGAACGAAGTTGGTATTACGGTTATGGACTGGCCAGCAAAAAGCCTGGATATGAATCCCATAGAACACCTATGGGATGAGTTGAAGAGACGAGTAAGAGAAGAGATTCTGCTCCGGAGACGCTTGGCCAGTATAAAACAGCTATACGAGAAGAATGGGATAACATCCCACAACACAAGATTGTGACTCTCATCCGTACCATGAGGAACCGCATGGAAGCAGTCATTAAATCCCGGGGAGGAAATACTTGATATTGAATAAACTTTTTTTAAACATTTTTTTGTCTTACGTCTTTTTTTCTAACATTTTACAAATTCTTCTCAAAGAGTAAAACCATACCTGTTGAACAAAACACGCTAGGTAAAGAAATTCAATTTTAATTTGAAACATCAATGTTTATTAAACGATACCTTATAATATCCGCAATTAACTGGCACTATTTCTTTTTTTTGTTTTAGCGTAAAAAATAAAAGTAGGTATATTATGAAAAGAAAATTAACTGAAAAACCCAGTGTTTCATTTTTCTCTTTCAGTCATCGTCGACAACTTTGAAGTCACTGATTTAATATCATTAACATTAACGATTTTCGAAATACACTGAAAGAAATTTATAGCTATCTGACTAGGAATTTTACAAATCTTGCAAAACAGTAATTTCTGAATTCATGAATGAAGTAGAGGTAGAATGGGCCTTCTTACCCATTCTACCCTAGTATTATATTATTCCACTTCGTCCCAACTACTAGAGTTTAAAATTTAAAAGATTCTCGTGTATTTCTGAAATATTTTCAATTATTTCTTCACGTTTGCGATCATGTTTTTCTTAAATATTTTAATTTAGGATATAAAATATACGCTAGTTTCAAGAACAGTCAACGTAATTTCCAACCAACTAATCTATTGTACAAAAATAATAATTACTCGTATTACTATTTAATAACCTGTCACTATTGGTATAATCTATATCTATACTAATATTATAAAGAGGTACAGTAAGACACAAATGATATGGCGCGTTGTTAATCTTCGTTCGCGCAGACATGAAAAGACGATCGAAGAAAATACCCGAAACGATAAATCCATTTTATAATGAATCTTATGCAACGATCGTAAGGTGGAAAAATTATTGCAGTGCATTCACTTTCTATTTCGCTCACGCGATATTGTACACTACGTTCCATTGAAATTTTTATTTAAGTTTACCTTATTAATAAAAAATTTGAATTGATAATTTTCATTCCAAAAGACAACTACATTTTTGATTCAAAATAATGACCTGAAGTTATAGTCAGTAATGGAATGTAAAAGCTTATACGACGTTTATTTAAAGGCAAAAACAAGAAATTATTTAAATGCAAATCATTCAACTTCCCTCGATTGTCTTTTTAAAGGACACCATCTTTTTAATAAGGACATAATTATTTTTATGAAATAGTACGCTTAATTTGCAACTAAGACTAACTTCAAAAAAACCACGTGCAGTCTCAAAAACGTCTAAGGCACCAAATCAATCAACCAATGACTGCATAGATTTTAACGCCCATTGATATCGCCTTAGGATGTAGCTAACTGATTAGTCCATCTCCGCACCATTAAAATTATGTCTACTGCGCAGGTATATCGGTAAGCCATTAATGGATAAACTCAACAACTACTAAACCGATTTCAAAAATTCTTTCACCTTTAAAAAGCTACATTATCAGCGAGTAACATGGGCTATATATATATTTTTTTAATTACTACCCGTGCAAAGCCGGGGCGGGTCGCTAATAAATAATCAATTGTACAGACTCAAGTGTTACTTTACGGCACTCCGTCCCAGCCTTATATAATTTATAGATATTTTTAGTTATTTTCCACCCAAAGCTTCTTTGATGATCGACACGTGTTCCGTTTCTCAACAAAGTGTTCAGATATTACATTCGTTCAACTGCCCACCTGTGAGTGAGTTATTTGATCAGTATAAAACTAAGAAAGTAGTCAGAAGCAGGGGCAGAAATGCACCTTTGCTCAGGATTCGTTCATTTATGCCAGTTACTGTAGTTAGTATTATCACTTTAGTTATTTGTACTCAATAGTACACTATACATAGGTACGAGCAACGAATATAGTACACAAGTTCGTATGGAATTAATTCATGACAGAAGTCTTTAAGAAAGAGTTGAAGGAGAGAAGTTTTTATGAAAGTCGGTTCGAAGACAGTTCAAGTCAATTAAATTTTTTCTGTAAAAGTTTTTTATTTCTAGGGTAGGTGTGCAACCAATTTGTTATCTAATTCTGGAAAGGAATGAATCAAAAGAATCATCTATATAAATGAAGTATTCAAGTAGTTAACATTATTTGGTGTATCTTCGAAATTTAAATGGGACCATCTTAGAGCTATACTGAACTCAACGGAAAAAGAATAATTGAAAATCATAAACAAAGAAGGCGAAAAAGTTATGCCCGAACATACAAAAAAAACGAAAAAATACTACAAAAATAATACAAAGACGAATTGAGAATATCCTACTTTTTGATGTCGGTTAATAAAAACTTCATCTTTTTAGAATCCTTCAAGTATGTTTTTGATTTATGTCGGTGTAATTCAATTAGGTACTTTTTAGCTAGGGAGCTTGTGGCAAGAATTTTATTTAGTTATTTATTTGATACAATAAATAACTATAATTCTCTGAAATCATTGCCGGAATTGGAAGCCATGAGCAAGGAAAAAATGGGTAAATATAAATGTTGTGGAACCTTTTATTATTATAATTTATTATAAATCAGCTTTTTTGTCAAATATTGACAGGAAAAAGAACAAAACGTTTTGACACATTTTTGTTAGAAATAAAAATTAAAGATTGTTAATAATAGCGATTATAATTTAAAGGCTTATAATTTTATTAAATATTTATCGAGTTCGTGATAAATTGGCAACCACGTCAGGATTAAGTATTGAAAAGTCTATAACTCAGTCAATGAATTCAAGGAATTACTGTTATTTCTTCGTGTTTGCAATTATTTGTGATATCCGTAGTTGAATTTTTATTGTTGGATATTGGAGGTTGGAGGATGTTATATGAAAGATAGGTCTTAATTTATACTAAAATATACTAAGGAAGACCGAAAAAAACACTTAACTTGTCAACTCATAGTATTCGCCATATTAGATTCATTGCAATAATTCACCACTTACATTACCTACAGATTTTGTAACCACGGTTATAATAACGTTTACTATACTCAAATAGGTTAAAGCATTTATCCTAACAGGTGGTAATATAAAAAGCCATATTTATATACACATATGCTAGTGACATACATTATCCTTCTCCTTTTAGCTAGGATGTAATCGAGCAACTATTTAAACAAATCAACGTAACGAATATTTGCATTCGTATCCGCCAATATCTGCAAATTTTCAAACATTTTCATTATTCGCAATGTTCAAATATACGTATAAATAATTGTTCAAATGTTATTCATTAAATCGGTATGACAGTATTGCCTCCAGCTCCCTAGCCAATTCTTCGTCGGTGCAATCTAGACATGTGACCTAAAGTAAACCAATTACTGGCGCTTAGTACTCTTATTACCATTGTACTTACAGTAGTACTTACATGTTAAAAAAAATTAAGTACTGTATTAAATAAGACGTGACCTAATGTGGGTAACGCAGAAACGCTACAAACTACGTAAGCATCCAGTAATACCAAGACTCCGTGACCATTTTGTAAAGAATTTTTCTAAATTAACCTGTTGAAATTGGAACCCACTAACCATCCAAAACGTTATTTTATTTCCTTCGCTTACCTCGTCATTCTTTCCACTAGGCAATACTGGAACCAAACATACATCTGCCATTTCAGTGAACAGAAAATGTACTACAAACTGGTAATTAAAACTGTGTACATATAAAAAAAGTATATATTATGAATAATATATAAATATAGACTACGCAAAAAAAAAATCTATCAATAACAGAGTAGAAAATTTCTCGCGCTAAAATCTTGCGGTATTATTTATTGGTTGATCAATTTCGCGAGAACATAGCGGCGGCCCGCGCCCGTGCGGCGCGGCGCGTGTATCATCTTGTTCAATAAGAGTTATAAATACGTGGCAAGCAATACTCTGCTAATTACTTTAGCAAATAAAGTTCAATATAAATTGTTACGCGAACGGGAAGTTCGGTAAGTCAGAAAGCGTTTACACTGTTTTTGTCCAAACGAACCCTGGACCTGTCGAAAGGAATTTATTTTGGTTGAAATTCTGACTGTATTATTATATATTATTATATATATATTTATATATATATATATATTTTCATATTTTTACATCTCAAGTAATTGGGCGAACGAATTCAGCTCGGCAGCTTTCGAGTATTTATCAAGGGATGACACCTATGTAAATATATCTACCGGAAAGGAAAACATAATCTAAATACAAAATTTCAGCGAAATCGTTAGTTGTTTAAAAGAAACCAATAATAAATATATGCACATATACTATACAAAAAGCAGCCCTGACTCTGAACCTTGCAGACAGCCCTAGTACAGACACAGACCAACCACTCGAATACGCGAAATACGTACATTCGGCACGGAAAATAACGCTAAGAAATCATGACTCGCGTTCGTCGTGGTTAATTATGAATTTGAGGCACACGTACAGTAAAGGATCAGGTTATTACGTATTACGTAATTTTGTAAACTATTGAAAAGATGGCTTTCCTTCCAGTTGAAAAGAGATCAACAATAGCCTCAGTACATATGTAATACCACATTACCATTACTTATTCTGTGCTTATGCAATCTATATACTCAGCGCAATATCACACAGAAAAAATGGAAACATTAGAATAACGTAATTATCATAATACACTTACTTAATATCATTTCCCTTGAAAGAATATATAATTTTAATCACTCGCAATGTTATCGTGGCGTATTACATCGAGGTCTAATGTCAGTGAGTTGGGTTCATTCTCGAATAACCTTTATTAAAAACATTCATTATATTTATATAATAGTTAAACGGCCTAAGGTATCCTTCTATTATTAACTAATTTTTTCCTGCAGATTCGATCACATTAGTGGTTCAGATTTATTGTTGTTTTCGAAGCACTGTAAACTGGCGGTAATACGACAAACGTTTTGCAAGGCGGTGTCGGATTAACGAACGGACTACCCCTTGTAGTCTTAACTTTTTTGAAAAGGAGTACCTTGTAATCCGACAAATTACATACATACATATAAAAAAATAATAAGATCGAACATATCGATCGATCCATCGAACTTAGTGAATTAAACAACACAATAGATAGCAAAGCGTTTATTATAAAATTAACGTCATTAACGCTATAGCAAATATGATTTTTTGATATCTGATGAAAAATTCAAAAGCCTCTAAATTAAGCTTTAAAAATCTCATTAATAAAAATCTGTTCAAATGAATCTGAGGTAGTTATTGTCTAAAAAGTATAAGGAAAACGCACTTATTTTCGGCGGTTCCGAAAGTTGAAGGTAATTCTGAGGAATTCACAAAAGCAGGTATATCTATTAAATAGTAACGTTGCTGTGTTGAAAAATGGTTTAGATGAAAGATAAATTATTTTAGTTTAAATAAATAAAGTACATAACTAAGTGTGTTACCGTTAAAAGTATCGAAATATTGACAATAGTATCCCCACCGCGACCGACAAATCCGCGACAGACATTTTTAATGTCGTACATGTAATTTATGTGGTTTTTTAAATAAGGTTTTCTCTGTCCTTTTACTTTAATACGTACTAGAGGACCCGTGCTGCTCTCCAGTATTGTGTTGATAATAATATGATTCAAAAATAACGCTCTTATATGATGAGTAATTGTAACCTAACCTGTTGAATACAAACATTGAAACTCAAGTTGAATGTTCACACCTTCCTTCCAACTCAACCAATTTAATGGGCAAAAGTTCAAATGAAAGAACTTGTTCCAGCGAGTGTTCTTAGACCAAAACGAACCGCGTTGAGGTACGCGGTACGTTTTGGTCCGAAGAACCGGAGATATAAAGTAAAAAAGCTATGAAAATATAAGAAATGTACAGGAGGAAACCGCGTTTGAGTATAACTTGAGAAGGGTGAAAGTTAGGTGATTTCCAATGCTTGATGACAAATCTGTGCATCTATACCTTTCGTTTCGATAGAGCGGCCAGACGGACTCGTAATAGATTTCATAATTTTTTTTATTGTACCTTTAGATTTATTTGTGTTTGTGTTATAGAGGGATATATTTGCCTATTGATATAGCTATTATTTTACTAGATTTTCCAGTAAAATTAGGTGAAAATTGATATTTAAAGTACCGTGGCAATCGGTAGTAATTATTTTAGCTTGTTTTAGTTTCCGATGCATACTACGCAAATACTATTTAGAATTGGAATCACATACTTAAAGACATACTCTTCATTAAAATTTATTTCCATGGTAATGTTCTGCTTCTGTCTAGGGTTCATTCATTACAGCACATTAAAATGACCTAGTCAATGCAAATTAGTCGTTTACATTAAAGGAAAATTTACAGCAATAATTTAAGACTATTGACGTTTTATTACTTTCCTTAATTAATGAAATATGTTATTACACAAATTTTATAGTTCCAATATTTTAATTTTTTTATACTCGTTAATAGAAACATGGTTTTTCTAACATAAAAAAAAGTGTGCTCGTGGTATATGGGCTCGGTAATCAGTTGTATGAGTACCTACCTATTCGCGTTAAAATTCTAAATGATATACAGTGTTCACAATTTTATGCATGCATTGACAAATCAATGTTAAAAGGTCACAGCACCGAGCACACAATACATACGTTAGCAACTGATAATATATATAACTATTACAGATTACTACTTGTTTATTATATTATGACAATACTGCATGTTTAATGTCGTTATAAATTAACTGTAAAGTTTTTTTTTAATGTTATAATAGCGAATATATGTATAAATAATATATGTTGTATACATTGGTATATGTATACACATATTGTAAACGTTTTTATTGGTACAATATGTATTATTTTTGTATAAGTCATTTGTTTTATTTTGTTATAATTATTTTAGGATAATGAAGCCTAAGTAGCCATACCTACAGAGAATGACGTCAAAAGTTCAAGGTGTCACATCAAAGGTGATTAATTAAAAAAGACAAACAACTGAAAAGTTACTTCTGCATTATATTTTTTTATTCCAATAAGACATCAAATTCATTGAACATAATTTTGATTTAATTTACATTTTTGCTACCTGTTTGTTATAAATTACGCATTTACCTAATGGTTACGTTCGTGCTTGGTTATTTTAGAACACATTTCTTTATGTCTATTACCCTCGTAAACAGGAACGAAATAATTCAGAATTAGAAACTACCACGGAAATAGGGGTTTTCGAGTTCGATCATATTTTATTTTATTTTTAACCGACTTCAAAAAAAGGAGGAGGTTCCCAATTCATCTGCATATTGTTTTTTTTTGTGTTTGTTACCTCATAACTCCGTCATTTATGAACCGATTTCGAAAATTCTTTTCATTTGGTAGGTAATACTTCAGAAGTGGTCCCATTTAAATTTCACGGATATTGGAGCTTGGACTTCGAGGATACACTAGATCTGGTTATAGCCTTTATTTATGTTGATGATTCTCTTGTATATCGTTGCGCTCTAGAATTAGAATGAAGTTAATTGCAGACCTGCCCTAGATATTTATTTAGGTCAAGGTCACTCAAAAAGGAGAAATAAAAAAAAATTATTGTAAAAAATTAAACCGCCTTCAAAAAAAACACTGAAAAGTATGAAATAACTATCCTTTACTAATCAAAACTCAAGTACAATTAAAATAACTTTATAAATACGATTGCAGTTATAGAAGTCGGTGCCAAATCAATGTGCAACAACAGAAAGTCTATTAGTTTGGTGGGCTTGGCACCGACTTCAGTAACTGTAAAATTTAATTATATAGGTATGTGTATCGTATTTATAAAGTTATTTTAATTGTACTTGAGTTTTAATTAGTAAAGAATAGTTATTTTATACTTTTCAGTGTTTTTTTTTGAAGGCGGTTTAATTTTTTTAATAAAAATTTTTTTCATACAAGTTTAAATAAATTTGTTTAACCGTGAGTATATCTTTAAAGTAATTAAAACCAACCTTGAAGCAAAATAATTTCAAGCTTTAGGCAGGTACGATAATATTTGACATTCATTCGAGTTTTTGTGAAAATACCACGAAAATAGGTGTATTTGGTTAACTGAGAGAGAAAGTTCAAAATGATTCTACTGTTAGTATTTTATTTTACTAATTTTAGGTAGGAATTTTAAATAAATAACTATGATAAAGAAGTAAGATTTTATATTACCGACATACATTTAGTTGATACTTTAAATTATTATTCTATAAACTTTCGTATAAATATGTGAACTTTAAACGAATTGATAATAATTTATTTCGTCAACATAACGATAATGCGAATATACTACTTACTACATTATGTACCGTATCATATTGTAGGTATGGTTAATGGTTATACTTATTATTAACCACCTTTACTCTTCCTATGTGTAGGAACCTATGTTACCGTGAAAAGCTTAGACACAGACTTATGCGAGAATAGTAGGTTATTTTGTGTTTAGATAGATATGTGCTTATCGACTAGAATATGAAGTGATCTGTAAATTACAAAATCATAAGTTTGTAAAATTAATTCCTAGACATCTATAAGATTATCGTTATTATATTTCCTAAAATTGTTAAAACTCGGTGAACAGAGTGGCTAGACAAGTGACAAATGTTTTGTAAAATCGAAGCGCTTCCTGGCGTTATTGGTCGCCAAAAGTGCTATTTGGCTACATTTTATACAGCGGTTTCCACGCGACTTTACGTTTCGCTTATTTAATAGATAGTGAATAACGTTTGACTACTTGTCATTCTATTCTACTGGTTGAGCCATTTGATTGACAGATTCAGTGAGAGAGGATGTTCAAATCGAATATGATTTTCTATTTGCCTCCTTTTCAATTAACTTATTTCTTTATTTATGTAAGTGGCTATGCAGGCTATAACAGCCCTGCGTCACTGCACACTTGCACAGTATATACATAACATGTCTTCATAGAAAGCCAGCGTATGCGGTTTGTATGTGTGCGCGCTAATACGCACGCGCCGTGGCACGCATACAGTGGCAATATTTTGGGTAAATACGGCTAATTATTGTAACGCCAGTCAGGGTCGCACGCGACGCAACCGCACCACCTGAAACCAATTTCAATTTATTTAGATCAACATCATATTTTAAGGCACTAACACATTACAGTCCCCCTATTGCTGAATCTTCTACGGGCACAGGAAATATTGGCCGGAACAAATTGGACCAATGTGTATAACTAGTTCTCAGTTACACAATGCAAGTGCGTTGAATTTTTGCACTCCTTGGTTAACTTTATTCCCCCCTCGACAGTACAAGTGCATTCTAGTATCGGAAAGGAAACCTAGTTAGTAATACGACCTAACCTTTTGAAACATATCCAATGGCGCCGAAGTTTTTCGCTTTTGAAGCATTCGTATCATTCGAAGCCCAAGTGAGACAATGTCAAATTCTAGAAGTTGGTGTAAAAGATCAAAGAATTGGAAAAAATCCTTTCGAAACGTGTACAAAGTTCAGCATACACCGCTTTTGGCACGAGATGCATTGCAGTGTTATGAGGAAAAAGGTACCTAAGTACATTAGAGAAACATGTTTCACTCGCGTGCTCCACCTTCAAATAGGGGAAATCATGTACACAAATAATAATTAAAACTCTGACCGTATTAATTATCAATTTACGCAAAAGTATCAATCCAGTTGGGTTAGATTACTGAACAAAACTAAAATAATAATAATAACTAATAACAGAAATATAAATAATAACAGATAAAAATACAGATAGAATACAGAATAAAAATAATAACAGAAATAACGTAAATCTTCGGAATTTGGCTCTTTATTTTGCAAAACAATAATACAGAAACCTAATCATATGAGAAATAATACCTTATGCCTGTTTTGTCGTCATAAGTTGGTAAGTAGTGAGCATATAGGGAATCAACTAAATTTCCACGCTTTTCAGGTATAAAACGGGTTGAGAGGTCGCAAATTGCCGTTTACATCTTTACCGTTTGCCGTTAGTCTCTTCACTTATTACTACCGAACTGTTTACACACGCGAAATTACCAGGCATTAGGCTAGGTTATAATTATATGTAAGTTATAAGTTGGTAACTAAAGATCTATAGCGGTAACTTAAGACTTGCTACTCACCGACTCGTGTTACCGACTTACCAACTGTTGGCAACACCGACGAATAAATAAAGGGGAACACTAGCGCCCTCTAGCAGAACGCGACAGTATTCGTGACGTCATAGAAAAGAACGACTGACGGCTTGTTCCCCACTACCGCTCTAGATTTTATAAGTCAAAACTCGAGCGCTCTACGTCTCTCTATTGCTTTTTACCTTCACAACTGCAGCACGAAGTGTTCGAATACGAATTAATTAATTATTAACTGATATTAAATATTAAGATTAATAGATAATTTAAGTAAAGTTTGGGATATTCCATTGCTATAAGCATCTAACTTACTATTTAATTTTATCGTAGCTAACACAACTTATATGAACTGAAAAAATACTTCAGTCTTCTGATGGGACACGACATCCATGAGTACCTATTAAAAAATAATAAAATCATGTTTTTTTATTATGGGCAATAATTATCAGTGACTAAATATTATAGTCGTCAAAATAAGCAGTAGGTATTTAAATTGACAACATAATCCATATCGTAAAAGAAGTATAGAGTCATTATCGTATTATAAAATGCATAAAGAGGTTCGTAATATTTCCGTGAGATAAAGACGATTTACAACTTTTTTACAACGATATATTTTATTAGGTAAGCTTCTGCTAACATTTAGTTAGTGAACGCGACGTAATCAGCTGCCAGCTTGACATCGAACAATAACGTTGTAAAAACGATAACAATCCAATCACATGAGTGTACTTAGAGAGGGGCAAAGAGTAAGCCCCCCAGAAAAGATAATTAATTCTATTTGTCGTTGTCGTAGTTCTCTACACCATAAAATAGGTATCTTTAGTATTAGTAAGAAATACTAAAAAAAATAGTTATTTCATTGTTATTTTATAAAAAGTTGATAATAACTGAAAGTAAAAAAAGTTTGACATGCTAATGGTGTAATGGTTATCTAAGTTCTAAGATAACATTTTTTTTCTAAATTGGCTTAGAGTTTGGGTACTACTGGGAAATGGAAACTTTCCTAATTCGTTTTATGACTTACAAAGTACGAATTCGGGTTAGATAGGACAAAACATTTTTTGTTAAATTACGTCTGGTGATTTTATATTGTACCTATAATAGGTACCTAAGTATTTTTTTAGTGTTGCCAAGATTTATAAAATGGAGGACCGTGATATGACTTCGGTACTTGTCTATTCGTTTATTATTACAAACATTTTTGAGACAACTAATAGAAAACCTAAAGTTAAAAATAAAGTACTAGCATTGGTATAGAAAATAAATTAATACTTAATCCAAACAAAAGACAAAAAGAAATTATTCAGTATTTGAGATACCAAATATTTATAAGAAACACGTTAACCTGTTCGCAATTCACTCTACCGTTGTTTATATTGGTATTAACATTAACGTGTATAAATCTTACTTGATTAGGCAATGCCAACCGAACTTTCGATTCCAAGTTTTTACATCAAAATTACATTTTTCGTAAGTTATGCCGTTGATTTTAGTGACGATTGGTAGAATTGGAAGTAAATTATTAATTTATCAAATAACTGCTTATATGAACGCAAACAAATTTGATTTATTAAAATGAACAGTAAGTATAGTAGAGTAGCATGTACAAAAATTAAACTTCTTCCAAATAAAAACACTGAAAATTACAAAATAACTATCCTTTACTAATCAAAACTCAAGTACAAAAACAATTTCATAAATACGATACAAATACCTGTACAATTAAATTACACAGTTACTGAAGTCAGTGCCAAGTCTGTTTATTGTTTATTTAAAGTTGTAGTGTTTATTTAAAGTTGTTTATTGGCTTGGCACCGACTTCAATAACTATCAAATTTTGATTGTTAGTAAAGGATAATTTTGTACTTTTTAGCACTTCCATTTTAGTTAGTTTAATTTTTTCAATTAATAATATATATTTTTCTCTATTGAGTGACCTTGGTCTAAATAAATTTCTAAGGTAGGTTTGCAACTATTTTTTTCCAGTTCGGAAAAGAATATAAAAAAATCATGTATATAAACCGCTGAAGAATTATATGCCAATATCAATGAAATAGAAATGGGACTACGTTAGAGATATACTGAACTCAACACAAAAATAATCATTGAAATCGGTTCATAACCAAGAAGTTATGAATACATAAAAAAAATGTACATGAAATAATTGAGAATATCTTCCTTTTTGAAGTCGGTTAAAAGGAATTACCTTGAAAGGAAATTTCGGTTTTGACCGAAAACTGAGACAAAGAGCAAAATTAGGTTTCAATTATAAAAACTGGTTTCGGTCGTACACTCAGAATAAAAGTATTAATCAAAACAACGACAACTCGCTGTTCAGTAGATTTAGTTGTTTATGGTAGGTTAAGACGAGATTACTTCGGCTTATCTACGCAGTTTTAACAAATACAGTAGCCAGCTTGTTACATTTATCTAAATCCAGATGATAACACTATTTGTTAAGTTTTCTAGTATACATATAGTATCTGTAGGTTTTCATTGAACAGATAGCGCGTGACGCAACGCGTATGGTACCTACTGCTTATCGATGACTTAAGAGTAGAATATCTCTGTTTATAACAGTGGAAAATAGTTTTGTTTACATCGCTTCCCTTTTGACTTTAAAATGCAAGTTATTGAGTGTGTAGTTAGACATGGGTGGACTCTGAGGGGCAATTGCCCTCTCCTGCCCTTCCTCGAAAATGCCTATAAAAGAAACGAAACAACAAACAACTGTGTGGTAGAGCCATGCTGCATTGCAGCACAAATTGAGTCGGCTCGCCCGGTGAAATACCACCCTCTTACAGAATATCGGCATGAAATAACAGTATCTATTGCTGTTGTATTTCATTCTGTGAGTGAGAGTGCCGGTGACCCATCTCTCCTCTTCCCCTCATTACTTTAAAGGCTGGCAACGCACCCGTGATTCCCCGAGCGTTGCGGGTGTCCATGGGCAGCAGTGATCACTTTCCAGCAGGTGACTCACTTGCTCGTTCGGCCCCTCCATTTATAAAAAAAAAATAAGAACTACAAAATTCCGATCTGTTTCTAAATTAACAAAATATAAATCATATATGTACTTATTATCTATTTACAACATTACAATGTTTGTTTGTTTGTGCGTATTTTATGGGTTGCCATAGTGTTCATCCGATTGCGATGAAATTTGGTATGAAGATAGATTAAGCCGCGGGGAAGGACATAGGCTATTTTAAAAATAAAAAACGCGGACGAAGTCACGGGAATCACCTAGTTTGTGATAAATTTATATATTCTTAGTTGTATTTTTGTTAACATTTTTTTTTTAAACTTTCGAATTTATTAATTAACTCGTGTTTGACGCCTCACCAAAACAACTTCAAGAAAATTCGTACATTTCTACTCAGCACTTTTCTTTAGAATTTGCATTAATTATTTTCTTTCTTCGTTCATCATTTTATTCCTAATTCAGTACTATTAGTTAGCTGACCAAATCCGATCTCTGGAATTCGTGGATGCTTCGTTGAGAGGCGAATCACGTGTCGATTATTATTAACAACATTGAGATTTTTGCGGAAGATAGCTAAAAACTATGAGATGAACACCTGAGTGGGTCTATACAATAAATTAATTACTTTTTGTATCTCGTTGCATTAATTTAGAATAGATAAGAATAAATATATTATGAAAATTATAAAAATTACTGCGGTATTATCTCATTATACATAAGCATAAGTAAATTACACGTAATATACAAAAATATAAGTATATATACGTATTTAATTATATAAAATAATGAAACAAATATAATACTGTATATTCGTAGCCGCATTCAAGGGCCTCAATCAGTATCAATACATATATTCGATAATAATAGTACCTACTGATGGCACTTGAAACGATATCTGTATCAGATTGCGACGACAGCCCACTTAAGAGATTTCCAGTTAGAGATATGTATACATGTATGTTATGTGTATGCATGTAAATGTACGTTATGTGTGTACACACATTTACGGTAATATCGTAAAATCACATATTGAAACGAAGTTAGTAGAAAACACGTTATCCTATTTTTGCTTGATTTTTACAGTCTTGTCAAAATTCGCGATCACTTGATAAATCTAAGAATTGATGTATGAAAAGCTGTAATTGATCTCTGGTCCGCTTTTTGTTGGTAGATACCTACTACAACTATATCCAATTTTGGGCGATAAATAGGATTTTCTTCTTTAGTATCGTCCTATCCTATCCTATCGTCATATCGTCAATGTGTTAGAAATTAATCGGATTATTTTAGGTCTCGGCGTGTGTTAGTGTATAACAGTGTCAATATGGCCTCGTGGATCTGTGACACAGATTAATTCACTTTTTTTTAATTAATTAACTTTTTTCGGTGCCCCTGATCCCTTAGTAGATAAATAATTTGCCTTACTATAGTCGAATCTGCATTTGACTTCACTAGAAAATACAAGGCGGATCGTTTGCTCATCGCTTTTCTTGGCAACCTGCAGTGGCGTACACAGGGTTTTTCAACAGGGTAGGCAGTCAAAATAACTAATAAATAAAAAAAAAAATAACAATTTTAATACATAATTATAATTACTATGTTACAGCAATACTGACGAGCGAGAACAGTACCATTACTTTAATTTTTCGTAGTGGCTGTTATTTTGTTATATGAAGTTAATACAAGGAAAACAAAATAAACTATTAGTATGTGCACAACCCGTCAGCCAGTTAAATGTTTAATAATATTTAGAATTGAAATTTCGAGTCACATTACCTGACCTTTGGTATACATAAATGTAACTCTGGAACACACCTGCCTTTAGCTATAGTTTATAATTTTTCACTACATGAAAATTTTTAAAACGCGGCTTGTTTTACTTTTTGTAAATACAACTTAATTATCACAGCTAAAACATTCCATTCTTTAAAATACAGCTGAAATTATCTATTATAAACCGATACTTTACTTCAAATACGAAATGTAAGAAGAATACAATTTTTTTAACTAATTCAGAACAACAAATCACTTGCACAAAGAAAACAAATATGGAGTTCTATTTTAAGTATAAATCAACCATGAACAAAGCAAAAACGAGTAATTTTAATTTATCAAATGCATTTAACTCTATAATGTCGTTAATGTAGTCAATGTCTCCAAAACACGCACACAAACTTAGTTTTCATTTATAAAATAGCACACATTTGAAAGATTGTTTCGTGTACTTACAGGTGAAAAGTAAACATGTGTTCGAATTGTAGGCACTGGACCGACGTGCCTCCACGGAAGTTTTATATAGCGGGTTTTTTATATCGATAGATGGCATGATTGTTAAAAATAAAATACAGCAATGAAAAAATACGAAATAAGTACGATTACGAACAGATGAAATACAGAAGAATGGGATGTTAGATGACAATTTAATTTAATTTTAAATTGTCTATAAAACATAAATGGTAGATATCGAAATAACTTTCATTTAAATTGTCAAGGTAGACAGTGTCTCTGTGTCTATATGGAATGCACACCACTGGCAACCTGTGTACTCTGCCAGTAACGTATTCAGTCTGTTACACACAATTTTCTCAAGATCATTTGATGTAAAATTCAAACAGGTTTTGTAATAAATCTAGATAACTGATTGCGAGTCTAAGCTTTCTAGAAGATACTTCTTTGAGAGCGAAACATGTCCGTTAATAAGTTTGAATTTTTACGTATAGAACTAAAACATAAACATATTATACATAAACATGTGTATTACATCCAATAATAATAAATAATAATACATAAATAATGATTGGATTCGTCATGATCCATGTAATTAATTTTACTAAACGATAATTTTATTACCTTTATAATTTAGCAGGGGACTATTATACACCATCGTTTCAATATTTTATTCGTGGAAAATTTTTCCGTGGCTTTCCCGGGCTAGAGACAGTTTTTCGAAAAAAAGTAAGCTGTGTCTGTCTCTGGGCGCATACTTTCTCAACTCCAAATGTCAGCGGTTAAACGGTTTAGCATTCCCCAATCACCATACAACGTTCATTTCCCTTTTCATCTCCTTAGGGGTAGATTTTTGATAAGAAAAGTAGCCTCTGTCTTTTTGCTAAAAAAGTCTATCTCTGTACCAAATTTCGTCATATTAGGTTCAACGATTGAGCATGTAGATTTTTGATAAAAAAAGTAGGTTATGCTCGTGCCCTGGCATATATCAAACTATTTCCGTGCCAAATTTAATCAAAATCGGTACTGTGCGCGGTGGTTTAGCTGCGAAAACCGAACAGACAGAGAAACAGTATTTCGCATTTATAATATTTTGTATAGATGAACTAATTGAGAATGAAAACTACATCAGAGGTGTCAAAGCTCCAGTTTATGAATGATGGCTCAGCAAGAACAGATTGATAGACAGATGGGCATGACGAAATACCAATAATAAGTTAATTGTTTATTAAACGACATTTTCATATGTCAAATCCGTTCGTTAGCATAATTCCATCATAATTCATAGTTACACTACATGACAGTTAAGTAATAATAAGTACAGTTTAACGTTACATTAGCATGATAATGCTAATTGAGTCAAGGTTTCAGAATGAGTAGTCTTTTGTAGAGTTCTTATATACCTACATATTTACATATGTATGTATGCATAACGAGCAATTTAGTAACAAATACAATAAAATCATTCGTAACGACATAAAAATTTTAGTTTCGAATTTGGAGTTTGAAATTCGTCACTCTATTTTAGTGATGTGCCGATTCGATTATTTTACAAATCGATTAAATTGATCGATTAAGGTCGATTATGATTTATGAAGGTAGTTCTTTCTCATTTTTGTGGAAAAAGGCAAGATATTTTTAAGAAACTACCTAAAACGATCTTCGTAAATTGTAATTCTCACTAAATAAAGGTATTGACGTTTTAGACAGTTCTTTAAAAAAATAAGTCATAAATCTTAAGATTTATTTATTCCACAAATGTACCAATATATTTTTGGTTCAGTCATTTTAAATACAATCTAATTTAATTAGTAGATACAATACACTGCACTGACGTCTCGTTGTAATCTGAACATAAAATGGCAGGTGACAACAACTCTCCCTTGAAACATGAAATTCTTTAACGAACTGTTTTCATTTATTTACTTGTATATGACGGGAACGAATAAAAATTCGTGGGTTAGTAATAAAGTGAAGGGGTTCATAGATAATAACAAGGGAATCCCCTTTTTGCAATGACAGGGTTGCCTTACTAAATCACGACAATCAACAAAAGTTCTACTTTTGTTGATTGGTATTGATAGTGTGGTAGAATTTTTTCATAATCGATCGTTATAAATTATTCAAATTATAATCGATTGCAGTTGATTATTTTAATAATCGATTAATCGATTATTGATAATCGATTTCGCACATCGTTACTCTATTTATAGGAGTTTATACTTTCAAAAATTATGATATAAAAATGATAGAATTATTTATGTCAGATCCCTGATCTACAATTACGAAATTTCGTAATTGTAGTAGAAATAGTGGTGATTTATTATAGGTATTGAATTACAAGACTATGATCAAAATTCGTTCAGTAAAAAAACTCAATCGTCATACAAAGTTCATTTAAAAAGGAAAAAAATCTTTATTTTTTTAAACCGACGCTACCATTACGTTTTAATTGTTTATTGTTATGTAAATATAGCAATGTAGGTAATGTAAATATAGGTAATAAATATGACATATAATGTAATAAATAACATGTAAGTAATCTAATAATAACTCATTTGAAACAACATTGTCTAATCATCGGTAAAAGGAAAATTGTTAATGTATTTGAATTTACTCATATTAAGTGTACAATTTACCTAGTTATATTATATACTAGATGTACCCGCAACTTCGTCTGTGCGGAAAATTTTTTCGTGGGTTTCCCGGATTAGATTACATATATAAATACTGTTTTAAAAAAAAGCCTACGTCTAGCTTACGTCTGCCTCCGGGCACACACATACTATCTCTGTACCGAATTTCATCACATATCATATATCATCATACTTTAGTGGTTTAGCATTTCCCACAAAGTTTCATCCCCCTTTTCACCCCCTTCAGGATAGGTTTTTGATGAAAAAGTAGCCTATGTTGCTTCCCAGATGTCAAACTTTTTCAGCGGTTTAGCATTTTCCATTCAAAGTTTCATCTCCCTTTTCATCCCCTTAAAAGTAGGTTTTTGATGAAAAAGTAGCCTATGCCCTTTCCCAGGTGTCAAACTTTTTTTTTATGAAAAAGGGATAAACGAACAAGCGAGTCACCTGATGGAAAATGATCACCGCCGCCCATGGACACCCGCAACGCCCGAGGAATCACGAGTGCGTTGACGGCCTTTAAGGAAAGGATGAGGGAGGGAAGAGGGAGGCGGAAAATGGGCCACCTGCACTCTTATTCACCGAACGAAAATCAACAGCAATAGAGGCTGTTATTTTACGCTGATATTCTGTGAGAGGGTGGTGTTTCACCGGGCGAGCCGGCCCAATTCGTGCTGCAATGCAGCATTTCCCATACAAAGTTTCATCCCTCTTCACCCCGTTTAGGGATAGATATTCTAAAAAATAAGTTGTATATCATATCAATGTTGTAAGTTGCGTATCATGTACGTAATCACATGCTCCAACTACATACTAATTTTCATTAAGATTGGTCAAGTTGTTTTTTAGTTATAAAAGGACATGCAGACAGACAGACAAAAATTTTAAAAATGATAGAATCGAAGTCAACAGTGGTAAAATGATTATCTATCACAAAATTTGACAGTAAAATTGTAATTACAGACAGAAGCTACAGATTTATGTAGTAGTTAAGATTATTACTATCCGTTGCTTAAAAAAAAATACTATGGAATAGAATCGGCATTCTAAATTTATTATTATTATTATTATTTTTCAACTAATTTTCGACTATAACAAAATATGTATTTATTTGAAGTTAGCTATATAATTTAAAAAATATCTAACATATATTTTCATGAATTGAAAAATTATACAGTAAAGAATATGAGACCTTATAAATATATTTCAATTTTTTTAAATTTTTCTTATGTTTTGTTTTATTAAATTTGTCTCTATTTGTTACAGAATGTAACCATCCAGTGATCACAAGTGAATTAATATGGAGAAGCCTACGATGCACATGCTCTCCGTCCAGGAGAAAGGTGGAAGAACTAAAAGGACGAACCAATACATAGCGGCAGTAGCAGGTATGTACATATTCAACTATTATTACAGAGCAAACAAAAAAGACGTCATACTGCGTTGGAGAGAACATTATGGAGAACTGTATGAGAGTGGCGACTCTGTCTCTGATACTGAGAAATATCTCACAAATGCCACACTCTGGTTAGGGAGTGAAGACAGTCATTAGTATGAAAGAGATTAAGAAAGCCATAAGAAGTCTGAAATGTGGAAAGGCTGCAGATGCGATGAAGTGACTGCTGAGATGATCAAGTATTGTGGTTTTGGAGTCTGGAATACCTTTTGTAAACTGTGCCATCTTCGCTGGCAGAAGGGAGAGGTACCGCAGTCATACTACCACTCTAAAGAGAATAGTACTCATACGGACTGATCTATGTGTCCTATAGAGCCATCAGCTTGGTCAGTTTAGAATGTAAAATCTATACCATGGTATTGGCGAACGCATGAAAGGCATTTGTGGAACGCACGAGGTGGTTTTAGGAACGTCGGGGGTTGTATGGAAATGTCAACTGAATGCGGAGAGATGGGTAGCAGTTGGCAATAAAATGAATGGTGCTCTGGCCACATTAGTAAGCAGTGTGAATATAATTAAACCCGCACAAAAAATAACCATAATGCGGTGTTGGTGCCGACTTTTTTGTAGGGTACTGATGCCTATTTAAGGTAGATGCAATAGAAATGTGATCTCTTAGAAATATGTGCGGTGTTACTCTCACGGACTAGATAAGTAGTAAAGAGATACGCAGTATGACAAAATTGGAAGAAAGGAATGCTTAGATGTTTCGGGCATATATACCTATAGAGTTAGTGATGAAAGATTGTCGAAGAAAATCTACAGAGCGGAAGTCAGTGGTAGCAGAAGCCAAAGATGACCAAGGCTGACTTATGAAGATCAAATAACCAGATTGTTAGCTGACAAAAATATTAAAGCACTCGTATACTTAATCGAAAACGTGTGAGGCGAATAATGAGATTTGAACGAACGGAGCATGCAAGGGCCGCGATGTTAAGCGCGATGTTCAATCTTTGTGATTACTCCGAGGGATACAGTCTGAGGATATGTATGTACAAATATATGTTAAGACAGAAGGTATAAAATAATTGTAACTTAATTAATTTACATATTTTCAGCTATATACCGTTAAAATTTCAATGTATTAACAGGTATTTCGTTATTCGAGGTAACCGATTTAAACATTCGTAAAGTTGTTTTGTTGAGACGTAAATCTCTTGTTGATTTTGAGTTTAGAATTTTTACGAAATGTAGCTGAAAGATATAAATTAATTTATAAACAATATAATATGAAATAGATTATCACAATATAATACGTCACAAAAAGGACCGTAAGAAAATTTTGCGTAATTATTGTTTTTTTCTATTTAGAAATTACATTTAAAATGAAAAATCATTGAATTGTACAGGAATAAATTATATTAAAAAAAATTAGGTGTAAATGTCAGGATTCTTTGCATTAAAGACTAGTATAAGCTAAACCTCAAGTTTGGTAGAGCTCATGTAGAGCTTTAATTAAATCTATACAATTAGCGATTGCTACCTATCCTTCTATGTACTGCACAGGTCTTTTTTTTTTTCTGTGACCTTCAGATTGAGGGAATGCTATTGGAATACATTCCCTCTCTCCGGGTAGCTTGTATTGGTGTGTTTACCAGACTAATTAATTATATTATAAAATTGTATTTTACTTTTGCTTCTCATTGTAAAATCATATATTGCTAGACGCTTTTAAATTATATAAATAGAGAAATGTTTTGTAAAGTTGTATATAATGCAAAGTATATCTTAAGTATATACTAGTGTAAAGGTGTAAATGTGATAAAGTTCACCCTGAACTAATGGGGTGTCAAGTCATGTCCATTAAATATATGTGGTCATATTCAATTTAGTAAAATATAAATTATGAAATGTGAAACGATTTTACAAAATTGTTATGCGTATGTGTTATTTATTAAACGACTTAAGATTATTTATCACATAAATTGTGTGTGATTGAAAGGTATGCACAGGTCTCTTCTTATTTATTTATAACTACGTTTGTCTGTTTCCATATCGTCCTAGACGTATCTTTAAAATGTATGTACATACACAGAACAAAAATAATGTTGATGTTATTAACCCTTTTACTTTACGGTAGTAAACTAATTAATCTGTGCTTTTACTATAACAACGATCTTGGCAACGTACATCAGTTCCTTCTAAAAATAACTTCACTTTCCGTATCACACGATACGATAAATCCAGTAGATCAAGAGGCATTATTAATTACGTAATCAATTCATAAGTAGGAATTTCTGACGTGCTTGCAATTTTTTGTAAATAGGTGTCACCCCACAGTTTCATCTGCATGAAATTAAAAAAAATTTCAAGATAACAAGGAGCCTAGAATTACTCCGAAAAATCCTCTACTAGTTAATGAAAGTCCCGCTAAAATCGATTTGGCCGTTTTGGAGATTAAACCGGACAAACACGCAGATAGATAAAAAATAAAAAAACGCGTGTTTGGTTTTGATAACATACAATTACCCAACTATATGAGCATTAAATTAAAAGGGTATGCGAATAGAGTCATAGACTTCTGTATAAACTGAGGTAGACGCGTTCAACGCACCAAATTCTGTACCGCTAATTAGGAGTTAATTAACACCAATTCGTGCGAAATATACGTCACACGATCTTACAAAGTGTTTGTTTAAAATTAGAATAGCTTAAATTACTGTCTCTTTTACTCATGTTGTCTTCATATATATTATTTTTAGTTACTCTTACGTAAATATTGTTAGTGTGTATGTGTGTGTGTGTGTGCAATATTGTCAATATTTTAATTCGAGGAGCGAGAAAAAATTTCGTTGATAAAGTGTAGACGTGTAGAGCATCTCTACCTTAGTTCACATACACGTCTTTGAATAGAATAGGATAATGTTATATGCCATTGCAAATATTTTACGCAAAATTAAAAATGTTTTCAAATTTGTTTCTAGCGGCAATCGGCGCGGTTATAGCGGGTACAATTCTGGCATGGACATCGCCAGCGATGCCGCAACTGGTCCCGCCCAAGTCCAACGACACCGCGACGAATGCAACCGTAATTGGGCGTGCCAACGCTACAGTGGTTCACCGTGTCTACAATACAACTATTATTGTTGTGAATGGGACAACCCTAATCAATTCGTTGGGGCATCCAGCTGATTTCTTGTTGGACGCGAAAGAAAGTGAGTACCTATCCTGTAAACGATTTTTTAAATTATTCGTTTTTAAAGTTTACTCAATTACGGCCAGAAAACAAATTAAAGTATCAAGCAATTACGACTAACACGATTATGAGTGATGCCGAAACATAAAAAATTATTAAATAAAACTTGTACCTATAGAATAAGGGCGCGTTTATTCGTCAAGAATTTCTTCGCGCCGACACAACGCGGTCGCTAAGCGGACGCCGCAAAATAGAGCAAAATATACTCTATATAATATTTACATATCTAAGCTCATGTTTTGTGCAAGTAACTTCACTCTGTCTGAAGTGGCCAGAGAGTAAAGGAATGCGAGGGAGGGTTATAGTGTTAAAGCGCGCGGCGGCCGCGCGTGCGAAATTCGAACGCGCGGCCGTTCGATTAGGAAATTCCCAGAAATTTGAATGTTGTTGCCAAGAGAATAGAGTTTACATTAGCCATACATGAGAACGGCAACCCCGCGACTACCACACGGCGGCCGCAAGAAAATTTTAATAATATTAATATATCGGAGGAAATAATAAAAGGCACTCATTTGACTATACTATGGGAAAAACGCGACTTCCTACCTACATACCTACGTAATAATTGTTAAACAGAGTTTTCTATCGTTTGCACATTATCTTTGTCTTAACGTGGTATTTAATGGAGTAGTTCGCCTCTTGTCAGATTAGATACCTTTTTCTCATAGCTGAGGCGCAAGACCACAAATTGCCCCGTGTCTTTTTTCCGACAAATATAATATTATAGAGCAGGTTGTAATCACAGTGACAAAAATGTAAAAAAAAATATTATAGAACTTAGGGGCCTAGGATATGTGCACACCACGACTTTTTCACGCACTGATCACTCGCGTTAAACGTAACAAAGCCTAGCTGTATCCGAAAGCACTTCGCAACGCAACAGACTTATTTATATTTGTAGGTGCGTAGTCAGTGGTAAAAATAGATTGTAGTTGGTTCATTGCTGTCTATCTATCTGCGTGCCTGCCTGTCTGTCTGTCTGCCTGCCTGTTTGTTTGTACTGTGTGTATGCCATAAGTATTTTATAGCCACTTTATGGCGATTTTCCGAAACAAAAACATAAGAAATTATCGTAATGTAATTGAGTAACCGGATATTTTTAAAAATACTCAAGTAAACTTCTATTAAGTTTAAATTTGTTAGGAAACCCTAAATTGACTCATATCCGACATGCTCTGCTTTTACATAAATTATTAAGACTTTTATTATTAAATAAATTAAACTCGTAGTTTTGTTACCCGCTTGGTATTTCAATCTATTTTGTATTTGTAGTCAATTTTAGTTATTGGATTTAACATTTCAATCTGATATTACTGTTTATAAAATTATTTATTAGCGTTTAATTATTATGACATGCTAGCTGATACCCGCTACTTCCGCGTTTTTTATTTTTAAAATAGCTTCATCACAATCGGATGAGCGGTGTGGCAGCCCATAAAATACGAACAAACATTTTTTTTTTTATATTATGTATTAGATTACTAGCGACTCGCCCTGGCTTCGCACGGGCGCAATGTACTAATGTGACGTCATTAGTGTTTCAATGATTTAGGCACATATACTATCCGACTCATTTATTACGTCCATGTTTTATGAGGCGTTTTGACATTGACAATTCGTCATAAAATGTTTTGTTTTTTAGTTTATTGATACGGAATGAGGTAGGTCTTTAAACTTCGAAAACCAAATAAGTAATATATTTTCAAATTCATAAACATACGACATTATTCTCAAAGTAAATGTGGTAAGATAATCAAAATATTTACATTTAGTAAAATTTAAAACGAAATACGAAATAGAGTACACCAGGGTGTGTTAAAAGCACCTAAATAAACTCTACCTAATTATTTATGTAATTTACGAATAATATTAGATACGTCTCTCATTACCCCGTTAGGGATACAACGTGAGAATATGTACGTATGTTTTTACTCTTCATTGCGTCTAGTAACAATGATTTGACCTTCGTGTGAGACCAAAATAGATCTTTTCGCTTAGACTTTCGTAGAGGGCAGAAATGAATTTGAATAAGCAACACGAATATTATTCCTTACTGCTTTCGCGATCGAAGAGGTCAAACGTAATTACTGTATGAAAGTGTTATGGTTGGTTACCTGGGCCAGAGAATATGTAGAAAAAAAAACCGACTCCCGCTCCAGGCGTACCGGAATTGCCTAGTCTCGGCCGGTTACGCAGGGTTGTTGCGTTGGGTCATATGCGGCCTAAAACGGTACGAAAGTTGTAGAGCTCATTTTGAAAAAATTATGACCCTTATTGTATATATACGAAATAGATATATTTATTAGGAAAAACAAAGACTTATTTCCTGAAATAAAAGTGCTCGTCGCTGCGATCAAATCATAACAAAATCTTAAAAACGACACTATGTAGGAAAAGTGTAATGATCATGGCTCCAAACATTTACAACAAACTGCCTAAACATATACTTACCTCTCAAGATCTTAAGGAGTTCAAGCGAACTATTTTCGACTACCTAATACAGAATACTTTTTACACAATAGACGAATTTTTTAACAAATAATGTGTTTAAGTTAAGTACATAACATTATATATGCAATATACACTAGAATGATATAACTAAAACAGCACTGTATTTAATCTAAGTAACAGATGAAACTCAAACTCCGCGCCAAAATAGAAAACAGTTGTGCCAATCTAACAACAACAAAAAAAAAAAAAACAAAAAATTGAATTTGGAACCATAAACAAATCATCCGTTCCCGATACTTTCTTGACTGAATGTACACTCGGGACTCCAGAATCCATATCCATCCATCGACTTTTCTTTACTTTTTATAAATGAAATATGCATGTTTTATATAAACCTTTCAGAAAAAAATTTCTGAATAATAGTGAAAACCTTATCAAAATCAGTCGCGTGGTTTAAGAGAGATGTAGAACTTAATGTATACACATACGAATTCTGTTTTACGCACCGACACGCGCGTTCCCAACAAAGCCTAATAGCCCAGTTGGCAGGGAAAATAGAGTGGACTAATGGCCTCCATCAAATTTTTTGACGAAAATCGCTTTGTTTTGGTGTCAACTATATGTAAAAAGTTTGCGTCAAAGAAAGACCCTGTGCGTTTTTTTTTATTCAACAGTTAAGACAAAATTTTGTGTTTTTTTTTGTTTTGGCTCTATATCTCCGTTGGAGTGCACTTTTCGAATATAATAGCCTATATAAATTTTGTAGAGGATTTAATTATCTACAAAATAAGTCCAATTGCACATCGCTAAGTGCTATTGTTAACTTGCAAATGACATTGAAAGTTAAAAAAGTGCTTTTTTTTCAACGTATAATAACAAAAAAAAAATTAGCTAGAAAAGCAACAATCTTGGAAAATGTTACCATTACCAACTTAAGTAAGTATACAAAATTTCAGCCCGGTCGGTTTATAACTTTTTGAGTTATTAGCGGTGAAAATTTTTTTTAGCCTTAGTTGCATAATGCGCCATTTCTTTTGTAATCGGCCGATTTTGACAAAATATGGCCAGAAAATTCAGAAAATCCTTCTAGTTTAATATCCCGCTGAGCTAGATCAAAAATTTTCTTTTTTAGCGATGTTATAGCGTTTTCTTCACGACCACCATTGTTTACGTGACGTATAAAATCAATTATTATACACTTTTTTTACTTTGCGGTAATTATCCATAAGATAGTCACAATGTATTCATCGAAACAAAGAATTTAAAAAAAAAGCTTCCTACGACCCATAGAAGCCGAGATAATTTTTTTTTTAAATCACTAACGCCTTAGTTTTCTTCGTGGAGTGTTAAAATTTACAGAAATTACAATTAAACAGTTGTACTTTTAATGAGTCCATATGGGAGCTCGATCAGACATTTTTTACTAAGTTATAATTAACTTTAAAGTGCGGCAAGCGTGCACAACGCAAGCTTGCTTGAATAAATATAATGATTTTACAATCCAATTTGTATTGGATATTTAAACTACCATAAAACTTTACGCATGCGGAAAAGTGTGAAAAGTGAAATCAGTTTATTCAAAGAAGCTATTGAAAGATGTACAAAGTCTCTTCTTAGTCCCTAGTTCCTTCCTTCCTTAGTTCCTTAATTATGAACGAAAAATTTTATTTTATTGTCTTACCTTTAGTCATCACCCAAATTATTAAAGGAAATACTAGTATAAATAGAAATATAGATAAACAAAACAATTAACGCCAGCAAAAAAAAAATGTGACAAAACAAACAAAAAACTGTGACAGACATTATGAAAATATACATATATTTTTTTTATTTTCAATAGTCAATGCCGGGGAAATAGATGGCTTTCAGCTTGGCACGACGTCTGTGAATATTTCGGTAACGAAAACATTGCTAGTATCGTCAGAGCACACACCCCTGGCTGAGCTAGCATTACATGCGACTTTCAGATGACTTATACATTCATTACATTGAATAGAATCAAAAGCGAAACGTGCTCATATTATTAATCATCATAGGAAGCGTAGTAAGGAATAGAAGAGAAGAATTTTTGTTTTGGATGGAGCATGTGGTTCCATTAACAACAGAATCCTTCTGATCTACAGTTAAAGTGAATCACATTGAAAAATTTGCTTTTTGGATGCATATTTCATAAAATAAACAGAGAATTGCCAAGCTAATCTTTTCGCACAGTTGGTGTAAGTTAACTCGTTTTTACTTCGTGAAGTTAACCAACGCGGATTTATGAAGAGGAACTTTTAAGGACTAGCTGCAGATTAATTAGTTACCAGCGTAAACTAGCTGTATGGGTCACAGTGATCTGCCCACCTCGATTGGAAAACGGCGTCAAGTTATTATGTAACTTTTGACAGGCCTGTTGTTTATTGGTAAGGTACCTTCCGAGCAGGGACTAAATAACATTCTATGGGTGTCACTAAGAGCTCTCTTAGTTCATTGTATGGTAACTATAGTAAGCTTAATGTGTAGTTTAGCATCACAAAGAGAGTCGTACTCTAGTGGTATTTATTTTATTAAAAAAGGAATTTACGAAGTTATTTAAGTTATAAAAGTGATGGCGTCAACGAAAACTGGTGTTAAACTGGTTTAACGGGTTAGATGTAGTAATGTCGACGCATAACATAATAATTCCGCTAATAAATGTGCTAATATATCTACATAACAATTTTCTTTAAAGTTTACGAACTGAATTTATTACATGATATCCACTTTTCTCCGCCTAAGTACTTTTATTTGGCGCCGCCAAAAAATTAACGTGACAGTAATTTTAAAAATACTGATAATTCCAATGTTTATTATTGTCTAAAACAGTTGTGACCGGCACGGCACACCCACATCTAAAATAACGATGTGCGAAATCGATTATCAATAATCTATTAATCGATTATGAAAATAATCGACTGCAATCGATTATAATTTGAATAATCTATAATGATCGATTATGAAAAAATTCTACCACACTACCAATACCAATCAACAAAAGTAGAACTTTTGTTGATTGTCGTGGTTTAGTATGGCAACCCTGTCATTGCAAAAAGGGGATTCCCTTGTTATTATCTATGAACCTCTTCACTTTATTACTAACCCACGACTTTTTATTCGTCCCCGGTAATTTAAAAGTAAATAAATGAAGACAGTTCATTAAAGAATTTCATGTTTTAAGGGAGAGTTGTTGTCACTTGCCATTTTATGTTCAGATTACAACGAGACGGTAGTGCAGTGTATTGTACCTACTAATTAAATTAGATTATATTTAAAATGACTGAACCAATAACATATTGGTACATTTGTGGAATAAATAAATCTTAAGATTTATGACTTATTTTTTTAAAGAACTGTCTAAACGTCAACACCTTTATTTAGTGAGAATTACGATTTACGAAGATCGTTTTAGGTAGTTTCTTAAAAATATCTTGCCTTTTTCTACAAAAATGAGAAAGAACTACCTTCATAAATCATAATCGACTTTAATCGATCAATAATCGATTACAGATCGATTATTGTTATAAGTATAATCGATTAATCGATTTGTAAAATAATCGGATCGGCACATCACTAATCTAAAGTATTACGTGGATGCGTTTGGAGACTAGCCAGTTCTGATCACGTCAGTGTTACAGACGATATTATCGCATTGAGTAGATAATAATATGCAATGCGTAAAATATAGGCAGTGAATAATTTATTACAAAAATGAAGAGACCGTTTTAAACCTTTTAGAAATGATGTGTTTTACTTTTATAAATATTAAACAACCTCCAATAAAAAAAATAATCTGGATCAATTTGCATGAATCATAGTCAAGAACATATTCAAAAAGTGCAAGATGGTGTATTTGTTATTTTTCTCTGTTTTAAAAAGTTTACATTAGAAAGTAAAATAATTACTTACTTTATCTTTCTTACATTATTATTAAGAAATAATAATGCAAGAAAGATTATTCCTGGTTATAACTATAACTATATATAGTTTTGCAATTTTAACTGTGTAATAAATGCTAATATTAGGTATAATACGAATAGGTACGGCTTCTTGCAGTTAAGCATATTTTCTCATGAATATTAAGCAAACTTATGACACAAAATCGGACTGAATTATAAATGCGCTAACTACTAAAATGTCAAAATATGTACACGAACTTAACATGTTTTTTTTTATACGAGTTGAAATATCAATAAAATTCTAACCGACATTTCCCTTCGTACGAAACTAAACAAATCGCATGGTTTCATATTTTTCTTAACATTTAGTAAAACATCCAGCGGTACTGTGGCATTAAGTGTGGAGCAACTAACTATTTTGAACAGCTGTGAATACTACAGACTTCCAGACACGTAGTCTGATTTATTTATAGCTTTAGTAGAATTGTGAAATTCGTGACGGAGTCACAAATATCGCTGAAATCCTTGGAATAAGACTAAAGCTGCAAAGATTGCGGCCGATCGAAAAAAAATACAAAATTATTATGGTCGTGATTACTCTAATACATACAAATAATGTACGAATTTTATACTTACTATATGCTTACTATACAGATAATTATTATTGTGCTCCATTGCTGGGAAAGAAAGAAAAATATAGAATGTCGCTATACTAATTTTCCGACGGTCAGGGGACGGTATTATTTACTGGTATAGGCTAGGGTTCCCAACCCCAAATTTAAAAAACTAGGATTTGAAGTCGGAAAACCAGGACAATTCAGTTTAAAAACAGGACGCAGTAATAGAGTAGCAATAGCTAAATTAATATGTAGTGAAAATAGGTTCAATGAAATTTATAGTACATATACACAAAATTATAAAAAATACATTACATTTTAGTTATTCTAGTATACCTATGCACCAATAGTAATAGTAATCGCACCAAGTTGAAAAAGAGCTATTAAAATATAAAACAAACGCTTTGTGTAGCCTGTTCACTTACGAGTTGATAACTAAATACTTGTAGTAAGTTGGACGTTGCGTCTTTATTTTGAAACAACACGGGTACGGGCCCGGGCAGAGCGACCACTCGCGAGTCGTGAGGCCGCCCATAATGTAAGGATTGCAAAAGTGGCGCGCGAATTTTAAAATACACAACCTTATCAGGGCGCTTTAAAAACCCAGAACGCTGCTTAAAAACTATCCAAGACATCCCAGGATACTACAAAAACCAGGACATGTTCTGGGAAAACAGGCCGGTTGGCAACCCTAGTATAGGCGAAGACCTAACAGCCTATCACCAATTTATCGTTGTAGCAAATAAAATAATTTAATTAATTTTATTTAACTATGTTTTTAAATTAGTTATTAAATGATTTAGATATATACGTTAATATTTACAAACTTAAAGCTATACATTATCTTAAATAATAGACTTCCTCAAAGTTGCCGCTTAGAAAGCTGTCATTGCTTAAGGTACCTAGCAGACTGGCAGCATTGCCTCTTTGAATAGCTAAACTGATTCGTTGACGGAAGAAGCTGCCAGCCCGGCGGTCTCCCGAAGCCTCCACCAGTCTCTTACAAATATCAGAAACCAGTCGATGGGCTTCAGGGCCCCAGGGACCCAAAGTTTCGACTGCAAAGGGCGTAAATATAAAACTCTCAGAGAGAGTTGCATACTTACGCCGCTTCAAGTTCTCGGCAGTGCTAGCCGCGGCACCTGCTAACTTGGAAGTCGCCAGCACATGGGAAACAGCAAGTGTATCGACACAAGTGGCATCCCACATCAGCGATCTTCCAAGTTTCCAAGGAATGAGCGTCAAGCCATCCGGTCTCCTGCCGTCGCTGCGTGCAATACCTACAGGCTCTAAGACTGCAGGAACGCCAGCGGCGACAAGAGCCCACCGAATGACGTCATTCAAGGCAGCATGTCGTGACATGCGGCCCACACTACGTAAACAGGATAAACCGTGGTGACCTAGTACATCGACGAGATCACCACAGCGGCAACGGTGAGGAAGGTTAGTCCTGGCCCCCAGACGAAGGGATACTATGAGAGAAAGTGTGGTATTGTCAATCAAGGTTCCTAAGTTTTTTGAAGGTATTTTCTTCAACCAGTGTCCTGACTCCTTCTCAGAAACAGCCAGGAGGCGAGACCGATCTTTTTCAGTACTACAAGAATTTAAAAGTTGTAAATGAACATTTTTGCATAGAGGCTCATCCCAGTGTTTCTGAGAAAAGGTCGAGATAGGCAGGTTAGTACTCGGACAAACACTTAACCAAGCATTTCGAGCATCCGTCAAGTACAGCACCTCAACCGATCCTAAGGAAGGGCGAATTACACCCCACTTTATGGAGTAATCGCGACTCGTAATATTGTTGCTACAGCTATACTAATTGTACGGCAATAAAAATTGTTGTACCAAATGTCGCATCGTATACTAAACAACAGATTAATGTTTAAACAACAAAGAAAATATATTTAATGTCCGTACTAACACTTTTCGAACTTTAGGTTCTTTAACTCCGCTATTGTATTCCCTTATCCCCTGTATGGTTGCGCTTTGCGATCTGTGAGCTCGAATACTCGCTTCCAAATATCAAGGTATAATTTTGTTGTATTTTGATGTTGTCCAGTATTCTGAACTTGAATTAGCAATAGAGTGATATGAGGTGGAAACTACGACTAAATTTTAATTTATGCGATTGTGATTCATAGACTTTGCCTCTGTTTGCCAAAAGACAAGTTTATCATTTTTTTTTCTTTTCCAGGTTTTCTTGTGCCATCAATTCTTGCCGTTGGAGCTGCAATAAGTGCGCTCCCTGTGGGAGTTTTAGTTCAGAAAGTGGGTAGAAGACCCACGATACTGATATTGGCAATACCCTTCATGCTAAATTGGTTGCTAACAGTCTTTGCTAATGGTGCCGGCATGTTAATCGCAGCTAGGTTCTTTGCTGGACTGGGGACAGGTAAAGTACATATTCAAATATTTCATTTTACCAAGTAGAATACAACCGCAACGTGGTAAAGCTTTCATTCATCAAGCTTTTTGGACATTATATCTGTAACTGGATCATTTTTTGTGCAACCGTACACAAAGTTTCCAAGAAAAATGTCTGTGCAACAAAAAGAAGGCAAACACAAAATTATCACTTTATTATTTCTAGAGATGTAAATGATAGAATATATCTAAAACGGGAAATTTAACAGGATTTCCTTTTTACTCTGGCTTGACGTTTCGACCGAGTTGCATCGGCCGTGGTCTCAAGCAAACTGTCGCAGCAAGTTTCACTCCGTGTCTGAGGTAGATGTTTTATCATCTACCCCCGATATTTGTAAATAGTTTTCGGGATACCTACACACAACACTCACAGTGTCCATGCGTTTGTAAACGATAGTCACGCAATATAATGAACAGAACTCAATATAATGTTTGTAACGTCTCATTGTCTCCGTTTAGAGACCTTCAATTATGGGATATTTGTTATACAGAACAAAACGGATAGAAAGCAAAAAAATGACAAATTTGTTCACATTTCAGGGGGTATTTGTGTGGCAGCTCCCATGTACATCGGCGAAATAGCAGAAACATCAATTCGAGGATCGCTAGGTGCTTTCTTTCAACTCTTCCTCACCATAGGTATTCTATTCACGTACGTCGTTGGAGGATGGACTCATTGGAAGACGTTGTCTATCGTTTGTGCTGTGCTCCCGCCTTTGCTTGTTGCTGTATTCTGGTAAGTCAGTGAATACCAGTTTCATTACTAAAATACATTTGCATAAGTTAAAAGAGACCTATTGAACTACTTGTAGTGTACAGGTGCGAAAGGGAAAGAAGTACTCTGTGCTCCCCCACGCACGAATGACAGCGCCACAACGGCGGCTGTCTAGATAAGGGAAATGATTACCTACAAGCGGTCTCCCCCGGCCCTCACCCAAATAGGAAGCCCGTTAAGATGCACGCAGGTGCGGAAAGCTCCCCTGGCGACGCCTTGAGCCCGAGGTCCGCCCTCCATACGAGGCATCCCTCGGCTGGAGGAACCCTCAGGCGGTCGACCATCTGGCAGGGCGTCTTCAGCGCTCGCCCCAACGCGACCTGTGACGCTGTAAAAGCCACTAGGGCTAACAGCAAAGAGGGGTTTTGTTTAGTCGGTTCGAGTCCGACACTCCCCAGTCGGCGTAGAGTCCGGCTGGGTAGCCCGCGGGGTTTAATTTCGCCTCTCAGAAACCAAAAAAAAAAAAAAAGCGGTCTCTTTGATTGCGGACCACCGCAGGGAACGGACGTGTAGTAGAGAGCAGAGTGTACGGGTGCTTACAGACTGTACTATACAGCACACTACTTATTGTGTTAACTGCGGACCACAGTTGAAATAATAACAGTTAGTTGTTACTGTTATCCCCTTTCTTGTTAATTTGACGAAATTGATTATTAATATACGACGAAATATTAACTGCATCGGAAGTTTTTCATTTGTATTATATTTTTGTATTATTTGATACATTGACCACTTGTGTATATCCTTATCAGACCGAACTCGTGTTATCCTCGTCCTTTTGGTTCTCATTAGAGAGGACGAGAACGCTTGTGTTCACAGTGGGAAGTTAATTAACAGATTGTTAATTAGTCAAATAATCAAAAATTTAAATTTGATAAAAATTTGACAGTTACTGAAGTCGGTGCCAAGCCTACTAAACCAATAGATTTTCTGTTGTTGCACATTAATTTGGCACCGATTTCAATAACTATCAAATTTGTATCGTATTTATAGTTATTTTTGTACTTAAGTTTCGATTAGTAAAGAATAGTAATTTCGTACTTTTCACTGTTTTTTTTTGAAGTCTGTTTAATCTTTTTATTACATTTTATTTATTTCTCCCTTTTGAGCGATCTTGGCCTAAATAAATACCTAAAGCAGCTTTACAATTAATTTATTTTGTAATTCTGGAGCGCAATGTGTTAACTTCCATTCTATCGAAGAGCACGAACCCTGGGGTCTCACAATAAAAGATGACAACAGTTCGAACAGGGTATATTATTATCCATTATCAATATCATCAATATCATATCAATATCAATCAGTTATAAAAGAACAGTGAAAAGGTTACATCATAATTACTAAACTCAAATTTATTACATCACAGGTAATTTATACCTTCTCCATACTACC
Source organism: Zeuzera pyrina (assembly GCA_907165235.1). Classification (NCBI taxonomy): domain Eukaryota; kingdom Metazoa; phylum Arthropoda; class Insecta; order Lepidoptera; family Cossidae; genus Zeuzera; species Zeuzera pyrina. The sequence continues at coordinate 6,313,369 of OU015639.1, forward strand.
ATTATACTATGTTGTGGATAACGATAGTTAACAGATGACATACAAGATGTATCATCAATATAAACAAATAAAGATTATAACCAGTTCGCGTTATTAGATGTTATTTGGTGTATCTTCGAAACTCAATCTCCAATATCAGTAAAAATTAAATGATACTAAACTGAAAGTGTATCTTTTCAAATAAAAAAAAAATTTTCCAAATCGGTTCATAAATGACGGAGTTATGAGATAACAAACATAAAAAAAAACGAAAGAATACGCAAACGAATTGAGAACTACCTCTTTTTTTTAAAGTCGGTTAAAAATGTACATTTCTATTTCAGGTGGATGCCGGAAACACCACAATATTTATTAGGAAAGAATCGTCGTCGAGATGCTGAAAAATCCTTGCGGTGGCTGCGAGGACCGGATGCTGACCTCACTTCTGAATTAGAAGATATGCAAAAAGAGGTATTTTTTTTTAATGATACTCAATTACTTAAAATTTATTACTGCAAGATATGTTTGCGTTTCTAGAAGTACTGGTTTCAAAATAACCTTTCGTGCTTCGGCTTGTAGTCGGGAATTACTGATTTTAGTTAGTTGTGGGAGAATAAGTTTTTGGGCCTACATAAAGAAATTGATACGATTAACTGAAGATTAAGTATTATTATAAAAAAAGAAGCGAATAGGTCATACTCAACACAGGATTATGAAACAAATAACAAACATTTTCATATTGAACTAACTGATGCCTGCGACTTCGGATGCGTTTTTTATTTTTAAAATTGCCTAAGTCCTTCCTCAGGTATGAAGTTATCTCCATACCGAATGTCATCGCAATCGGATGACGGTATGGCAGCCGGTAAAATACGAACAAACAAACATTGATTTTTATGGTATATTAGATTAAAACCATACCATTACCATATAAGATATTGTATTATATTGTAAGATGGTGTCGAAAAAATTATACTTGAAAGTTTCTTATTGGTTACTTTCAGTACAGATTGCCAAAAAAAGGCTTACTTCAATTAAATACTTTACTAGCAAACCCGGCCCGTTTCACTGGGCGTTAGTTAAATTTAAAATAAATTAAAGAGTTTTTATAACTATTTTGATACTGCGAAAAAAAAAAACAAAAAAGATTCTACTGATCCAATCGCTACCAAACTTTACAAGAACACCCGCTAGGCCAATCTGAAGATTCCCTGAAAATTTCATCGAAATTGGTCCAGCCGTTTCGGAGTCCATAAGGAACATACATACATACATACATACATCGCCTTTTATATATATAGATTTGTCTTGTTACAGATAGACGATGCGAGTCGGCGCCGTGCGGGTATGCTCAGTATGGTAACCAACAGAGCTCCGCTCATGGCCCTCATCTGTTCCCTCGGCCTCATGTTCTTCCAGCAGTTCAGCGGCATTAACGCGGTCATATTCTACACCAACGATATCTTCCTCTCTGCCGGCTCTAACATTCCACCTGCAATTGCAACCATCATAGTCGGAGTGGTTCAGACCATCGTGACTTACATATCCTCTGTGTTGGTCGAGCGTGCTGGAAGAAGACTTTTGCTTATCCAAAGTGGTACCATCATGGGTATTTGCCTAATAATATTAGGAGTGTATTTTAAGCTGCAGCATGATAAAGTAGATGTTTCGGCGGTTGGTTGGCTGCCTTTAGTGTGCTTAGTACTGTTTATCGTTTCTTTCTCATTAGGTTTCGGACCAATACCTTGGATGATGATGGCGGAACTATTCGCTGTTGAATTCAGAGGCACGGCATCTGGTATAGCTGTCATATTCAATTGGTGCCTCGTTTTTATCGTTACCCTCTTGTTCCCCATCTTGCACGTCGCCATCGGTATTCACAGTTGCTTCTGGATATTTGCCGGATTCATGGTTATTTGCGTGTTTTTTGTATTCTTTTTGATACCGGAAACTAAAGGAAAAACTGTGAATCAAATTCAAGCTATACTTGGGGGTAAACGGTCATAAAATTTACTAAATATGAGTACATAATTCGTTAATTCTATAACCACTCTATTCTGTTAAAATACTCTTTTGTATGTGATAAGACTGTGAAATTTTATCACGTGAGTCATGCTTTTAAAGAGATGTATATATATTTATTTATCGATACGTTAAACGGTGCAATTAATATTTAAATGTTTTAGTTTAGTACTTAAGTTCAATAAGTGAAAGTGCCAAATGTAATAATAGGATAATTATGGTTGTTTTATATGGTAATTTTGGTTATATTTTTTACTGTAATGTAATACCGCTGTTAAAATTAATGACTTGTTGTTAAGTTATTTTTTAAATAATAAAGTAGCAATAAATTATGATTTTACACATCGTAAGCGATTTTTACGTCTTTTCTTAGGTTTCTGTGTTTCTGTGTTCAGATTTTTATAACAAATTATGAGTTAAATGTTATATGCTGCAAGTTGGGAGAGAGAAAAATATAAAAATATAAGCTAAGAAATTAATAAGTAACTGGAATAGTCGAGGGCCGATAGTCGATAAAAATTTGGCGTAATCCACGTAGTGTCGAATTAATTGAATCGACTCTCTGATTCTGGAGTTACCCATGCCTATTCTATTGAATCTTCTATAGAAAATAAATTACTAAAACGATTAAAGCGACAAAAAAATCACTGTTAAGTACTTTTCAGTGATTTTCTTCAAAATTTTTTTATAGGGGATATATAGAGGTTTAATGGAGCTATAAGAATTAGTAATTTTATCTATAAATCTCAATATTTAAAATTGACGGTTTTCTCTATAAATTTGCTACTTTTGATACAAATCATATCTTCTTTAAAATTGCTCTTTGCTATAAAAAAATGGTAAATATCAAAATTAACAGTTTTTACATTAAAACTTTGGTTACAACTTCAATCACTGAAACTTGTAATGTGGTGTAATGGTGATAATAAATGCTTGGGAGGAAATCGCGAGAACAAATGCAGGCTAAGATTTAGATTGTTTCAGATTGGGTCAAATTTTGCAAATATTTTTTGTAACTTTTTTGTAAAAAAAAGTGTTATAAAATAAATAGTCGTGTTTGTATAAAACACGACGACATATTTATAACACTTTTTTTGGTTAGATTAGGTTAGGCCTTTTTACCACAACGAGCGAACCGAGCGAGCAGAGCGAGCGTGCCGCGGCAGCGGCCGGCGAAGCGCCAGTTCAGATTCCACTTTATACATGAAGCAGTATTGAAACAAGAATCCGCACTCTATAGAGATCGTTGAAGTCGAGAAATTTAATTTCGAAACATCTCAATAATCCTCTTTTCATCTTTTGCTGTTGGTTTATCTATATATGGCAATGTTATATATACCAGTAGGTGTATTTCTGAGTTATTTCCAAGAACAATATTGAAACAGGAGTCTGCACTCTAAACAGATAGTTGAAGTCGAGAAATTTAACCTCGTAATATCTCTATAATCCTCCATTTCTTTTCATATTTTGCTGTTGCTATATCCATATATAGCAATCTTATATAAACTAGTAGGTGTATTTCCGAATTATTTCCAGGAGCAGTATTGAAATAGGAGTCCGCAGTCTAAGGAGATAGCTGAAGTCGAAAAATTTAATCTTGAAACATCTATCTCTTTTCTATTCTATACTCTCTCTTTTCATCTTTTGCTGTTGGTATACGTATATATAGCAATCTTATAAATACTACTACTGCTAGGTAGGTGTATTTCCGAGTTATTTCCAGGAGTAAGGAAGAGACGTCGGCAATTGCACCAACTCTATTCACTGTGCCGGATGTGTCAGCATTGTTAGGATGGCAGCTTGACAAGTTTATTTATTTAATTTATAAAAAATGTTATTTTTCATAGCACAATCTATTATTTTAAATGATTGCTTATTTTTTTTAATTGGCAATAATTATTTTACAGTGTCTTAAATTTTTTTAAAGCTAATAATGCTAATAAGCTAATAATCTTTTTAAAGACAGAGTAACATTTTATTGTATAATATTATATTTTTTAATAGCAATTCATAGCAATTTTGTCTATATTTTCACCAATTTTGAAGTGTCATTAAATGCATCCCTGTTTGAAGTCAGTTTAATTTTTTTAATATTTTTTTTTATTTCTCTTTTTTGAGTGACCATGGCCTAAATAAATATCTAGGAAGGTCTACAAAACTTTTTTCTGATTCTGAAGCACAAACACATACAAAAGAATTATCAATTTAAATAAATAAAGCTTATAAGCAGTTTGCGTTATTTAGTGTTATTTGGTGTATCTTCGAAGTCCAAGTAAAATTTAAATGGGACTAATCTGGAAGTATATAGTTAATCTCGAAAGCTGTGCCCGTGCTTTCCATGGGTCATTTTATAAACTTCTTAATTCAAATCCTTTACTTATCTCTTTTCAATTTGGTGACTGCTCTTATAACATTTACAGTTTACACCGAATATACTACTACGATATCGTCACAATTCATTAAATCCACTATTATATTAAAAGATGTGCGGTGTTACCCTTGCGGACAGGATAAGCAATGAAGAGATAGGTACTTAGTATGACAAGGTTGCGCGACAGTGTTATTGTAAAAATGAAGAAAGGAATGCTTAGATGGTTCGGGCACTTAGAAAGAATGAGTGATGAAAGACTGACGAAGAAAATATACAGAGCGAAAGTGAGTGGTAAAAGAAGCCAAGGAAGACCAAGGCTGACTTATGAAAATCAAATAGCCAGTGTTAGCAAATGGAAATTCAGAAGCTCTCGCATACCTAGGCGAAAATGTGTGAGGAGAATGATGAGATTTGAGGAAACGAAAGAAGTATGTAAGAACCGCGACGCTTGGCGCTCCGTTCTCTCTGACTACCCCATTAGGGATACAGTGTGAAGATATGTAAAATTCATAAAAAATAAAAAAGCATTTCATGAAGGGAATTCGGATATTTGTATTCATGTACTACACGTTTTTTTATAACAGTGAGGTATCTTACAATTAACTAATTAGTCTTAAAATAATCCTTAATTGAGGTTTTATTTTTTTGCAACTTGTAGTCCTTGTTCAACAGCATTTTATCGCTAAGAGTGTAGCGCGGGCGGAGGGTGCCGGACTATTGAAGTGCCAGATTAGTGAGACTACTGTATGTATATATATTTGATATCGCTTTCTCGAAAACGGCTCTAGCGATTTCGATGTAATTTACAATATAGGGGTTGAGGGGGCGAGAAATCGATCAAGCTAGGTCTCAGTTCTGGGAAAAATCGTTTTCTCCGTCTTTCACACTTAAAACTTTCACTTAAAACTTCTAAAACTTTTTTAATTTTGCAGCAGAGTTTACCTTATTAATAACACAATGAGCGTAGGTCTACTACGCCGAAGTGCGCGGGTTCGAATCCTGCAATGTGTCAGACCTTTTTTGTCTTTTTTTTAATAAGTTGAAATAATATGTAGAAGTTCATTTTGTAACAAGTACCTATTAAAAACACATATCACTTTGATAATGTATTTATAATAAGGAAATAAAAATGAAAAATAATGATAAAAGCATAGACTTCATAACTTCAGACAGCCTGTCCTGTACCACGAAGTGAGGCAAATAGCATCAGACAAAATATAGATGTGTGGGTTCTGTTTTTTAACGAAATGGCGACCGATCAGCTTATTTGATAATAAATTTGTGTCGTATGACAGGTGAGTCAGGTTATCTGATTTAGCTTAACGTTACTACTTGGACACGGCGTCTGGCTTTGAAGTTATTTATAAAGTCTATGGCCAAAGGTCATGGAGAAAAATCTATTATTTATTTACCTAAACAATGAATTTAATCTTAAATTTCGTGGATTTCCTTTATTTTAAGATACTAAGTTATTTAAAAGAGTAGTATTATACAAGCAATATTTGTATAGTTATAACCGCGTTCTCGAAAACGGCTCTAACAATTTCGATGAAATTTACAATTCTATATTGTAGAGCTTTCCGGTGGTCAAAAATCGATCTAGCTAGGGTCCAATTCTGAGAAAATTCATTTTCTTTATGTTTTCACACACTAAAACTTCTAAACTGTAAACTTTTCTGATTTCACAACAAAGTTTACTTTCTTAGTAGTACAGTGGCTAGAGCATAGATCTATCTAGCTGAAATACGTGGGTTTGAATTCTGCCATGTGGTCTATGTGGTGTGGTTTTGTTATCTTTTTTTGTAAGACAGAGTAAAGCTCGGTCGCCCAGGTAATTGATTGTTTATACAAGTTAAAATCTGTTATTTCTACATATTATTCACATTTCTTCCAATATTTAATAATAAATAGATTTCGAAAAAAAAAATCTAAAGAACTAGATAATAAGATAGTGCAATAAATGCAAGATACCCCACATTCTCCTAAACTTGCTCTCCTACAGTTTGCAGATAGATAATAAGAAAACAAATAAATGGTCCATTCACAATTATTTTATTCACGAAAACTAAAACATTGAAGACGTCAACGAGGGACATTCTTTACATATCGTCCTTTTCTCAATATCATCGACTCTTAAAGACAATTCTGCTATTTGCTTCTCGATAGCTTTGACATCACTACGAAAGCTAGTCACTGTAGAGTCCAGTTCTGACAAATATTGTATCTTATTACAAAGCTCATCGTATTTCTGCGATATGAAGTCTCTAGCATTTTGTGAATCTACTAGTTCTTTGTCTATTTTGTTAACTATTTCATACTTTAACTCGTCGAATTTTGATTCCAGACTTGGGCCTAATAAATGCGCTCCCTTTATAGCCATCTCCTCGTCGGGTGTTAGTTGTTTCGGCACGCATTTCGTATGGCAAGACATTTTTTATTTCGGAATACGTACACGAAATAAATTTAGTTTGTCGTAGCAGACACGCATTGTCCAAAAATTCTGTTATCACCTAACTAGAAAATAAAACGATTTTGAAAAGTACAAATTTATTTTTTTAGTGATTTGAAAAATGACATTCAGTGGCCAGTACATTTTACTACAAATGTTTTTTTTAATATATTCCATAAGAGAGTTTGTATGTCAATGAATATGTAATTCATTTTATTTAATTTGTAGTATGTACATTTTAACAATCCCTTTTCCTTTTTTTTATAATACTGGGAAGACACGAGCAAACAGTGTACCTCGGTAAGTGAACCGAGTAGTCATGGACATTTTTGCTACTCAGAAGACATAAAATTTAACACCTACGTAGGTAGGTGTAAATGTAAAATGTAAAAGTATAAAGAGTTGTCATAGCTGTAAATTTAGTTTGAAAACAGCCGCGGTCTGATTTTTCCCCAAAATCTATAAGCATATTGTTAAGCTAATAAAATGTTGGTCACAGAATAACCTATAAATACATAGTAATGTCGTTATTCTTTTGAGCTGTTTTTGCTATAGTAAAACACAAAACACGTGGTTAGTAGGCCACGTGTTTTGTTTTATTGCTTAAGCTTAAAACTGGTAACGACATTTGATTCACTTCACATTTAACTAATCAAATATTAGACCTTGAATGATTAAAGTCACTGATAACACATTTGCAAAAAAAAAAACAAAAATGTAAGAAGCCTAGTTCACATACCTATTCTCAATGAAACCACAAAACATTTCGTTGTGAGTAGATATCTTTCTAATAATACTCACACGAGTTGGCTTCGAACATTGTTTATTTTCGGTCATGTGCGCCGAAAGTCGCGCGGTGTTGCAGGCAGTTTATAAATTGTCCAGTACAAGAACTGTCTAACAATATGTTCGATTTGAACTTCCACGATTATTTTTTTACATTAAAAAACTACTTTGATAACTGAGTGTAGAAATTATCAAATAGGTATATAGAATCAATGTTTATTTGTTCGTATTTAATGGGCTGCTAATACCGTTCATCTGTATGCGATGCAGTTTCGTGTGGGGATAGATTAAACCCCGGAGAAGGACATAGGCTATTTATAAAAAACGCGGTCTGTCCCCGCTGGTGTGTGCAGAGTGCAGTTCGGCGTTGGGGACCGCCACCCAACACGCTGTGCACCTAGCGGCGGGAAGTGGAGGGAGGAGTGCAGAGTAGCTGCGTGGAATGTGAGAGGTGGGATTGAGGAGAAGATGAATGAAGTGATTGATATTATGGAAGAGAAAAGATTGGATGTGCTATGTTTGAGTGAAACCAAGCGAGGAGGCAGTGAACTTGCCGACTTGCCCGGAGGAGGCATCGCTTTGTGGTCAGGGGTACCACAAGGAGATAGGGGATGCCAAGGGGTAGGCGTTTTACTGTCCTCTCGTATGGTTAATTGTATGACTGAGTATGAATGTATAAATCCCAGACTGCTCTGGGTACGCCTCAAGATGGGGTTGACAAGAATTTTTGTTTTGGCAGTATATGCCCCAGTGTCCTCTGTCGGTTTGGCTGAACTAGAGCAGTTCTGGGAAAATGTTAGAGAAGTTCTAGCGACGGTTGAAGAGAACGAAAGAATTGTTGTGTGTGGAGATATGAATGGATGGGTCGGGACAGCTCGAACAGGATTTGAGTCTGTCCTAGGCAAATATGGAGATAAGAGAGTAAATGATGCTGGTAAGATTGTGCTAGGACTGTGTATGGAAAAGGATCTTTTTGTGGCTAATACCATGTTTGGGCACAAAAGGATCCATCAGTACACGTGGGAAAGAAAGGGTGCGAGAAGTATGATTGATTTATTCCTGGTGGATAGCAGACTTAAAAAGCAGGTAATGGACACAAGAGCGTATAGAGGAGCCGATCTCGGGACGGACCACTTTCTGGTGATAACCAGAATAAGGGGTCTGTTCGCGGCATGGCGACATCGCGTAGTGTCCAAACCTGCAGCGGTTAGCCGCATTAAAAGCTGGAAACTGCAGGATGCGACCACCAGGAATGAATATGAAAGGGTATTATCCAGTAAGCTTGATGATAGATTGAAAGTGTTGAGCGAGGATGTTGAAGAATGCTGGCAGAACCTTAGAGATAGTATGGTTGAGGCTGCGAAAGAAGTGTGTGGAATGAATAAGATTGGGAACGGCAAAAAGCGTGATGTGTGGTGGGATGATGAGGTGAAAGTGGCTGTGTATAAGAAAAAGAAAGCATGGCGAGACTACCTTGCTACTAATGACTGTGGTATGAAAAATTTGATGAAAGACAGGTATAAGCTGCAGAAAGCAGAAACGAAGGCACTAGTGAAAGAGAAGCGTGAAAGGTGTAGGGTGTTAGATGAAAACAAGATGTCGGACAACTTCGAGGAAAATTCCAAATTATTTTGGAAAGAAGTACGTAAGATCCGAAGTGGTCCGGCACCTTGCAGAATGAATAAAGTGCGTTCGAAAGAAAACAACCTGCTTACAAATAAAAAGGATGTTCTGCAGCGATGGAGTGAATACTATGGAGAACTGTATGAGAGTGGCGACTCCGTCTCTGATACTGAGAGCGATTCTAATGAATTGCCACACTCGGGCCAGGGACTGGAGGATGCCATTAGTATGAAAGAGATTGAGAAAGTGATAAGAAGTTTGAAATGTGGAAAGGCTGCGGGAATTGATGAGGTGACTGCTGAGATGATCAAGTATGGTGGTCCTAGGGTCTGGGATGCCTTCTGTGCACTCTGCAACCTTTGTTGGCAGAAGGGGGAGGTTCCAGAGGACTGGCGCACGGCAGTCATAGTACCTCTATATAAAGGGAAAGGTTCCTACCTAGACTGTGCGTGCTATAGGGCCATCAGCTTGGTCAGCTTAGCGAGTAAAGTCTATACTAAAGTATTGACTGAACGTATGAAAGGTGTTTCAGAAAGATATTTGTGGGAGGCGCAAGGTGGATTCAGGAACGGTAGGGGTTGTATGGATCAGATTTTCTCGCTTCGCGTTATCGTGGGAAGGTTTCTGGCTTTAGGTCAGAAAGTTTTCTGCGCTTTCGTGGATCTAGAGAAAGCATTCGATAGAGTAGTGCGGAAGAAATTGTGGAGTCTTCTGCCTGAATATGGCGTGGAGGGCTCCTTACTGCAGGCTGTGAGGTCATTATATCGAGACCACAGAGCCTGTGTAAGGATAGACGGTGACATGTCGCCCTGGTTTGAAGTCTGTTCTGGTGTCAGACAGGGCTGCGTGATGTCTGCCTGGCTATTCGTGCTGTATTTGGACAGTTGCCTCCAGAGATTGAAAGGTAATATGAGTGGTATGGGATGTGGTGACACAGTGGTAAACTGCCTATTGTACGCTGACGATGCTGTGCTAATAGCACCATCAGAAGCAGAGTTGCAGACACTAGTCACGTGCATGAAAGAAGATTGTGAAGTAAAAGGATTGAAAATGAATGTGAACAAAACTAAGGTTCTGGTGTTTGAAAGAGAAGCGGAACAAACGAAATGTGTGATTAGTGTAAATGGAAAATGTCTAGAACAGGTGAATGAAATTGTGTACCTGGGGAGTGCGTTTTCGAGGGATGGAAGATGTGAGTTGGATGTGGAGAGACGGGTAGCAGCTGGCAATAAAGTGAACGGTGCTCTGTCCGCATTAGTGGGTAGTGAGAATATATCTAACACTTCTAAAATGGCCATCCACAATGCGGTGTTGGTGCCAACTTTGTTGTACGGCAGTGAGGCCTGGATATGCCCGAAATCGAGTGAAAGTATGATAAATGCTGTGGAGATGCGATCTCTCAGAAATATGTGCGGTGTCACGCTTGCGGACAGGATAAGCAATGATGAGATACGCAGTATGACAGGGTTGCACAACAGTGTTATTGTAAAAATGAAGAAAGGAATGCTTAGATGGTTCGGGCACATGGAAAGAATGAGTGATGAAAGACTGACGAAGAAAATATACAGAGCGAAAGTGAGTGGTAAAAGAAGCCAAGGAAGACCAAGGCTGACTTATGAAGATCAAATAGCCAGAGTGTTAGCAGACGGAAATGTCAAAAGCACTCGCATACCTAGGCGAAAATGTGTGAGGAGAATGATGAGATTTGAGGAAGCGAAAGAGGTGTGTAAGGACCGCGACTCCTGGCGCTCCGTCCTCTCTGACTACCCCGTTGGGGATACAGCGTGAAGTTATGTTATGTTATGTTATGTTATAAAAAACGCGGATGAAGTCGCGGGCATCAGCTAGTACTAAATAAAAACTATCATAGATTCATTGGTCATACTTTTTGAGCACTCTGTTTTCGAGATCATAAAAAAAGAACAACTTCCGAAGCTTATTTCTTAACTCGATTGTCTTATAAGCTGTAATTTAATAATTCAGTTCTGCTTTGATGTTCTCTGCACCCTATCAGAAATGATAAGAAGTTGTGTGTATATTATAATCATTGAATTTATCTATTCATTCTACAATTTCCATAGCACAATGTACAATTTTGTAACAAAACAAATGACAGGACAACAATTAAAACTTTTTGTTATGAGAAATTAACACAGAATATGTAGATTCGTTTTATGTAGGTTCGTTTTTCGACAATATCCTGAAATTAACGCATCTGAACAAAGGGTGTCAGGTCAAAGGCGAGTCATAATTAGGAATAAAATGATACCTGAAAAAGTTCTTAATGAGCTCAAGGAGGAGGTTAGGAAAGAGTTAGAACAAGAAGAGATTCCGTCAACATCACGAACAAGACCGTCTCAACATTTGGACAGCAGAAATGGAATAGACATAATAACCCAGTCAGACGTAAACATACAAGCCGAACTAGCATAAAGACACCAATCACACAAGACATACACCTTATATATTATATGGCCAACTTGCATGAATCTACACAGTCAGCTGCTATTGTTCTGATATTATTCCTCTTTTGAATTACATATGTAACAGGAAAATTGTCTAATTTTCGACTTTTACCCTCAGGCAAAGGTTCTTCCCTAATCATTCATATCTATCTAAATAGATAGAGGCGTGCCATTTGGGTTCATCGACTGCCTGGTACTTACTGCGACTAATCCTTAGTAATTACTATGGATTTAGTAGAGTTTAGTAGTAGAGATTTAGTAGATTAGTTTAGAGTGGTAGCGCCATTGCTGTATTGCAGCACGAGTTGCGCCCGGTGAAATACCACCCTCTCACAGAATATCGGCGCGAAATAGCAGCATCTATTGCCGTTGTGTTTCGTACGGTGAGTGAGAGTACCGGTGGCCCATCACCCCCTCCCCCTCCTTTCCCTCCTTTTCCTATTTCCCTCTAGACCGGCGACGCACCCGTGATTCTCCGGATGTTGCGAGTGTCCATGGGCGACGGCTGGTCATTCTCCATCAGGTGACCCGCTTACTCATTTGTCCCCTCTTCTATAAAACAAAAAAAGTAAAAGTATTTTTATATAGTAATTACTACTATTATCTAAATTAGCAAAATAGCTGGAGCATGAAATATACGTTGACAATCAGTTGGAATATGGGAGCGATACGAACTATTTATAAAATTTCGATCACATGTTGATGTTCTTTTAATATTCAGAGTCGTTTTATAGTTAACTTCAAGTAACAAATGGACCATTTACAAGCGTACGTAATAATGCTGAATTTGAGAAACAGTAAGTAGTTTTTGTGTTAGAATGAAACTGTTACTTTTATTTGCTTTCATGCTGGACTGGGGGAGAAAGAGAAGTATAAAGTGTCAACTGCTTCTGTTGCTACGCAGGTTATAAAGGTGTACTTGGACTTTGCTAAGGCACAGGGCCAAAACAGGGACGAATACAAGCAATGGATACCGGTGTTAGACTAGCAATCTGATATTGTCTAGTTATAAGTTTTACTATTTGTAAGTCCAAATCTCAGATTGTCTGAGGTTCAAATACTTTTTTCCAAAAATGACATCAGTAAGCTAAGATTTTGTTTGTGTCTAACTGTTGTAAAAAATACCGAGGCGTTACATGATAATAATAACAAAAATCTACCTAACAAGTAACAATATTATCTTGTTCCAGAAAAAGAAAGCTTTCGAACACATAGTTATACAAATTAGCAATGCTGAACTGAGAAATTGCTTTGCGGCCAATTGGCTACAGCTCATTTAACGTCGCCCGGTACGTAAAGTAAGCGCTGCGGTTGGTAAAAAAAAGAAATGTTTTATTCAATCTTCAAATTAGATGTGTTTATTATTTAACATGTTATTAAAGTTATATTGTGCAGTGCTTACGTATAGTCAATGTTATATTACGTGCAGTGCTTATAATTTTTACGACAAAATAGTATCTATGTCAATACTAATTAATATTATAAAGAGAGAGGGGATTTTGTGAGTTCGTTTGTATGTGGAGAGTAATCTCCGGAACCACTGCACTTATTTGAAACATTCTTTCACCATTTGAAAGGTACCTACATAATTCGAGATGGACATAATATACACACATCAAAAAGTCTAAGCAACATGTACGAATTTGAACTTTTGAACGATTTTTACTATTGTAATATATTTATATTTCTTTTATAAATAATAACTAAGCATTTTTGACGCATTACTGACTAAAGCAACAAAATCCTTCATTCAATTGTTCATTTAATCACAGTAAGTAATTAACAATATGTGTACCGTAACATACGTAGTATAAAATAATGTTAAAACGAAATTAAACTTTTCATGTTTTACAAAATTAAATAACGAATTTTTTTTTATTATTTGGTAATTCAATACAAAGTGTCACTGCCTCTGTTGTTTAAAACTTGTCGGCAGCGATTTTTCATTGAATTTATAAGATTGTTTATCTGATCCTACTGCAATCGGTCCCAATGGAATTTTAACAAGTCTTTCAGCTGTTGGGTTGTCGACACTCCGTCCAGGCTCTCTAGAACACGTCTCTGGAGCATGTCCCACGCGTGCTCGCTGGGATTGAAGTCACGGCCACGGCCACGGCAATACCCGGATGTTTTCCATTGCCAAGTACTCTCTGGTCCACCGAGCTGTGTGCGAACGCGCATTGTAATACATCAGCGTGAAATCTGAGCCAAGACTTTGTGCAAATGGGTGAACATGAGGCCCAAGGGCATCTTCAACGTAACTTTCAGCGTTCAGTTCAGCGTCTGTTCTTCATAATACCCGCCCATACCATCACTGCGGAGTCACTGTAAGGGTGCACTTCCTGGACGAATCTCAGCCGTTCAGCATTTCCGGGACGACGATACACTCTTATGCTTCTCGTATTAGGCCTAAATCCAAACCGGGACTCATCACAAAATAAAATTTTATCCCATTGCTCCTGGGCCCATGTCAAGTGTTCCCTACACCATTCGTTTCGACGGGCGCGATTCCCATGGCGTATAGATGGGCACCTAATTGGGCGTCGTGCTCGTAGGCCGTATTCATGCAGCCTATTTCTCACCGTTTAGTGGCTAACAACAACACGGTTAGCATCGGCTGACGTCTTGCAGTCAGTTGTATGTATCGGTCCTGTCGAGCAGTTGTACTCCTTCCACGTCCTGGGTGCTGCTCAGTAGGATCCCCTGTATATTAACGTAACGCTGCCGAAGACGACAAATCACGCTCCTATTGACACACCAAAACGCCGAGACACCTGGGACTGATTTCTTCCCGCTTGTAGCATTCCTACAGCTCTCTGCATTTCATCCGCAGTCAAATGGCGTCGCTCCATAACATAAAAAATGACTCACCGCTCAATTTTTTCAAAAACTGTAGAAAAAAATAAAGTATCAATTAACAAAACATGCAGTTTCTGTAAATGATGCGTGTTGCTTAGACTTTTTTGATGTATAAAATTGTATATATTATGTATTCAACCCGGGCGAAGTCGGGACGAGCCGTTAGTTTATAATGAAATAAATATAGGCGCAACCATCTTGTAGAATATCCTCGTCACTTACACCGTATAGGCAATTTCTTCTTCCCGCTTCCCGCACTTTTCCTGTGACTCTGCGGTCTTGCACAGTGTCACAGTTTTTATTAACAATTACGAGTCTACTATATATGTATACATACCTACGTCTCTGCTAATCATGGAGATATTACGATAAAGTCCGATAGAGTATAGGGGAGTCACCCAAAAATCATTTATTCTGGACAAAGATGGATAATTTTTGTACAACGCTTGATCAGACAAGGAAAACATAAACTATTTGTTTATTTTCTCAATTTAAAAAAAAATACACTGTCGTCTACGGTTGCGCTTGTCTGTTGTTTGTGACTCTCCATTCTCCCACTCTATCGTAATACTATCTATCGTATATCTGTATGTTATTACATCGTACCATTGTTGGCAAATGACGCAATGTAATAACGTCATGCCTACGTGATAACTTGTAAAAGCAATTCCTACACTTCCCTACTAATTATGAATAATTTGAATTTGATGGTAAAAAAGTCAACAATATACTTTCGGGTAGGGTGGGATCTTTAATTAGAGAAATATGGGTAGGATACTGCTCATTTCATTGAACTGACTATACGTACGTAGGTAAATTATTTTTCATTTTTTTGTTAAATTACCCGGCTTCGCATGAGTAGAAATTGTTGGTAAATAAAAAACAACCCATGTTAGTTATTCCATATTAGAAGCCTAGTTAGTAGTAGCCCATATTAGTATAGATAGTATGGTAACAGTTTGTTATACTGTATGAGCTTGACTCGCGAAAAAAGGGTTCCGTACATTAGGATTTATAAGCTTCGTTGTATTTTTCCAGTAAACTTTGGATAAGGCTTTACACATAGACTTTATAACTCCAGACAAACTGTCCCTTACTACAAAGTGCGGCAAATAAAATCAAATCAAAATAAAATGTAGATGTATGGGTGCTGTTTTCGAAAGAAATGGCGGCCGATCAGCTGTCTCGTATGTACAGGTAAATCGGCTTATTCGATTTATTTCATCGTTGCTGAACGACATCTGGAGTTATTTATAAAGTATAAGGTATTATGTTCCCTGAAATTGTCAAAAAACAAAATCCAATAGATAATCGTTTGGGATGTAAGGGAAAAATAGTGGAGTTCGAGTGGGTACCCAATTTGCCTGTTCCTAATTAACTCATGAATATTTTAAAATGTCCACTAGTGCGACATAGTTTATCACATAGATTCTGAAAAACCCACTGTTACATAGTCCATTGAAATGTTACATTATTTTGGACTTGGCGTGCAAAAGTCAGAGCACGCAATTTTATTTTTTGAATCGCAAGAGGGTGTTAGTGTAAAGTTAAATCCATATTCATCCAAAGAGTTTTAACATGGATTTAACTTAACACTAATCCCCTCTTGACATCCAAAAAATAAAATTGCGCGCTCTGACTTTTGCTTCCCCAAATGTAACTTTTCAATAGACTAACACAGATCCAGTGACTGCACATCGGACAGATGGACGGATGCATTATTACTCTTACAAGGGTTCTATTTTTATCCCTAAAAATAAAATCCCGATAAAACAAACTATTTTTCATGACATTTCCACGTTAGTCATTAGTACTATTACAGATAATTTAATAACTGACTTAAAGTAATACTTATTAATTATTACATAATCAGTTCTTTACCTTTATCGCTGAACGCTAAAATCAAGATAAATTAATTTATCAATGCGACGTGGTCATTTTAATAATAATAATAATATAGGTACTAATATACTCAGACATTTCACATAGCGCCATCTAGTCCCAAAGTAAGCAGCACAGCGCTTGTGTTATGGGTACTAGACAACTGATATACTACTTATATACTTTTATTTTGTAAATAAATACATATTATACATAAACACCCAGACTGGGCGGGAATGGAACCCGCAACCCCCGTTGCTTTCCGACGCGCTTAGCCGTTGCGCCACGGACAGTGCCGGATTAACCACGTAGCAAGAGTAGCAATTGCTACGGGCCCCGCGCAAAAGGGGGCCCCGCTGATCCAAACCAGCCAATCTCCGCCTGAGCGTAATTTTTTAAGTGAAACTTATTAAGACGTGGTATATTTAATTTACTTGATGGAACAAAAACGTGAACCGTAACACCTATTCCGATGAAGACAATCCCAGTCAGACAATCGGTAACCGATTGTTTCGTTGGCCAAAATAAAACACACAGAATTTCATACTGTAAACCCACAAGTTCTATAAAAAGTCACACGTATAATGATAATACTTAATCGGCTCTACAAAAAGTCTGACGTGTGCGAGCACCATTCATAAAATATAACAGCTATTCCTAAAAATATTTACGTATAAATATTTTTATAAATATTTATAAATATATTTATATTTAAAATACTTTGTAATAAATATAGACTTTGAAATATGTACTAAGAAAGATTTATAATTAATTTTGTGTATTATCGTCAGTTTAAAATTATTAGTTTCTTATCAAAATTATTCAAAATTGCCAGGACAATCTCATCTCTGGCTTTTTGTACTTGTCAGCGCCCAACAGGGCCTATAGTGATCTACTGTATTATTAAACACCAACAAAATTGTAATCTATAGAGGGCAAATAAACGTATTGAATATTGAATTTTTTTACCACTTTATATTTAGAACCCGTAGCAGATCACAGGTCCCTCGATAGAATTTGCTACGGGCCCCGCGCTTGCTTAATCCGACACTGGCCACGGAGGTCGTCATTTCCACGTCTCAAGCATTTTGCAAACAAAGAGATTGCAAATAATATCTATGCTTTGGTTTATGCATGTTCAGGAAGGTTTAGGACATAGAGAAATATATTATACGTTCAGAATTATTACTGAATAAGTGATTCTACGTGTTCAGAATTAAATCAAAATTTTTGTATTAAAGTCAGTATCACTGAGTAAGTAATCACTACGTGTCAGTATTTATGTCAACATCAGAATTAAATGTTACAAACTGTTGCAAATTATGCACGTAAATACCTAGATACTTATATAATTTCTATCAAACGCGTAATTCTGATGCAACATGGAATTTGTGTGAACCTGTATTATTTTATCGGCTTTCATGCGGCTCAGTCTTTTGAATTAGTTGTCCCAATCGATAATGGTAAGTCTATGTTTAGTCTTATTGTATCCGTATGTTCTTTCTGTGTTACGGTTACAGGTATAGCCTAACATAAACCTAGTGATTATATTATTGTATCAAATTATCATACAACATGCACCCATATCTTACCATATACACAACATATTAAGAGTACATCCATGAAGACGTGCTGGTCTTAGAGTGAAAACTATACAATAAAATGTGCTAGTTACGTGCTTATACATGCACTTCACGCTGTATCCTTAGGGAAACAAATGATGAGATTTGAGGAGACAAAAAAGTACGTGAGAACCGCGTTGCTTGTTTTTCCGGAGTCAGAGCAAATGGAATTACGAGCAACACGTTTCTCGCATACTTCTTCCGCGTCCTCAAATATCATCATTCTCCTTACGCGCACACATACTTTCACATAGGTATGCACGATACTTTTGACGTTTTTGTCAGGTAAGTCTCTGTCTATTAGATCTTTGTAACTCAGTGTTGGTCTTCCTTAGCTTCCGCTACCACTCACTTTCTCCTTGTAGATTTTCTTTGTCAATCGTTCAACAGACATCGCTCATTCTTTCTATTTGTCCAAATTATCTAAAAATTCTTTTCTTCATTTTTACAATGACACTGTTAGCCAACCTTGTCATACTGCGTATCTCTTCATTGTTTATTTTGTCCGTGAGGGCGACTAGTTCTCAAGTGCTCACTACCTTACAATAAAATTTGCACAACACCGTTTTGTGTATGGCCATCTTAATACATTTAGATACCATCTTCTAATAATCTTCTAATTCTAATAATAAATAATCTAATACGGATAGAGCACTTACATATGTACTTATTAAAGACAGTACTGGTATCTATTAGTATTCTGGCGCAAACAAATTCTATTTTATTAATTATTCTGGTCAACTTGCTGGTGCCGGGGGTTCTGTAACTGCTCCCCTCGAAGTACTTCAGCACAGCGTGAGTAGGACTCAGATGCGTTCCAGATCAGATCTCGAAGCTCCTCGACAATGCGCCGAGATCGACCGCCACAGGAGTTTCGATGGTAAAAGTCCCATCCCAGATAGCATGTATATTATATATATATATATATATTATTAACATGTATTGCAAATTATCAAGTCAAGTATAACAAGACAAATTGACATTTAATCATTAAAATCTACTATATCAAATATGATAACAAAGTTTCTGACAATGTTGATTCAATCTTATTATTTCTAGTAGGTCTAGCCTTAAATATTTACTAAATAATCAAAAATATCAAGTTTGTGTTCATATTTTGATGAAAATGGTATGGTCCGTTGGTGAGCGATAAGGCACCTTTTTTTTATGAAAAGAGAAGGCAAATGAGCTAACGAATCACCTGATGGAAAGTGATCAGCGCCGCCCTTAGACACCCGCAAAGTCCAGGAAATCACTGGCGTGTTGCCGACCTCTAAGACAAGAAGTGGGAGAAGGCAAATGGGCCACAGGCATTCTCACTCACCGAACGAAACACAACAGCAATAGATGATATTATTTCACGCCGATATTCTGTGAGATGGTGGTATTTCACCGGGCTAGCCGGCCCAATTCGTGCTGCAATATAGCATGGCTCTGCAACACCTAAACGCATCTACATTCCAAGCTCCCTCCCCGGAACCTCAGGTTTAATTCTCGGTTAAGTCAATTTATGAAACGAACACTAATTTTACTTGGAGCATGGTTGTTGCTGAGAGTGCCTTGGTGTCTTGATCACACAATTAGCATACCTATTTGTTCGGAGTATTTATTTATTTATTTTAGCGTATTACTTACACCTACTTAATAAATTTAATATCGACGCCAACATTTATCGATTGTCATCTCACCTGACATTATTTACCTGATGATAATGATTTTTTCATTGTAGATTAGGCGGAAATTAATCGGTATATTATATTATAACATAACATAACATACCTTCACGCTTTATCCCCAACGAGGTAGTCAGAGATTTATATTATGTTATTTATAAATAGCTTCCTTTTTGAAGTAGACGTTTTTCAGTTATGGTACTGTGCATTTGTTAAAAGTATTGATAAGTATTTGATTATTTTATAATTTGAAAAGTTATTTAAAAAAAATAGATAGAAAAAATATAAAAAAAATAATTAACTCGTTACTTAAAACTGTTTTTAAATATTAATGACAATTTAGTTATTTGTCTTACCGTTGAGCTATTGAGTATCTATAGCTCGGACCAAAAATCTTAATGGACGGAGCCATAATGAGTTGCTCTGTCATCGTGCGTCAAACGAACCGTCGTCTCTCTCTATCTTATTGTGCGTAACCACGAGCAAACGGTTAGCTGTGGTAACTATGGCAATATCGCACTGTCGGGGTAATTAACGTCAGCTCACGACCGAGTTGACATGCAAAACTGAAATAATTATTTGCAAAATACTAATAGATCTTAAATATTTTGGCTACTAGTATTCACAAAAATTAAAATATGTCATGTTGAGCTGTGTATCGTTATACTGTGACCCTTCCCTAGTCACGGACATTAGTAAAAGTCTAGAAACGTCAACAAAAAACGGACACGCTCTTAGAGCAAAAGCTCCATCCATTTTGATTCTAGCTCCGAGGTTTACGGGTTACTGAAACGGTATTTTTATGGTATATAGGCTCCGCAATGGAATTACGAAATAGTAGAAAACCCGATAAATCCGCCTACTAATTTTTATGTCATACATATTACCATAGATTAATTAGTGGTATTACATACGGCGGAACAAAAAAAATAAATTACGTAAATGACTTATATTGTGATGAAAAACGTTTGAGTTATATTTTTATTACGATATATACTTAGATCTAACCAAGACCGTAAAGTTTTCAAAATGACGTCACAGTTTAGTAATATTTTACGAATGTCTGATTAAGTTTGAACATTTTGCAAATAAACAATATTTTAATATATTTTATATTTTTTTATTATTAGATAGGTACCTATATTTATTGTGTAATAATTACGAGTGTTAACGATGGTTTTAATCGCTGACAGAAGAGGAGCGTTCTAAGTTTAACACCCTGCTGTCTTCATATGTATGTGTATCTACATACGAGTAACTAACAATTCCCAAAAGCTGCAGCATTTCAAAATATTCTTGGCTATATTTAATGGATTGTACAGATTATTTTTTTGATGATATATATACATACATATCTTCACGCTGTATCCCCAAACGGGGTAGTCAGAGTGGACGGAGCGCCAAACTTTGCGGTCCTTACACACACCTCTTTCGCTTCCTCAAATCTCATCATTCTCCTCACACATTTTCACCTAGGTATGCGAGTGCTTTTGACATTTTCGTCTGCTAACACTCTGTGACTATTTGGCTTTTTTTACTTCTCACTTTCGCTGTGTAGATTTTCTTCGATTTTTTGATGATAGTTTTAGAATTATAATTATCTTCAAATCTACGTATAAAATGCACATACATATCATATATTACTAATGCAATGCATCAAATGAATCAAATGGTATTGATTCAATTTCGTCACTCGCACCAAATAATGAATATGTACGTTAGTACGTTATCAGGATCTCTACCTAATGAGTAATTTTATACATAATAATATATTGTATCGATGTTATACATATATTTTAGTCATCAATCGGTATTCATATGAGTTGGACGAATCTATCTTAAAAATGTAAGTTTATTTTTTATTTTCTGTGTACTCATGGGTATATTTAGGGAAGGAGAGGCTTTTGATAGTCTTTAGAGTAGATGAAAACTTAAATCATTTTTGTAGAGGATTATTTAGAATTAATAGATGTCCCCAAGAACCAAAAAAATTATTATTTGCATATAATAAACTAAAACATGTGTTAAATACTAGCTGTATTCACCAACTTCGTACGCACAGGCCATTCGAATATGTAATGGCGCTGTCTTGTACTATTAGGTACTTATTTTTTGATGCTATATTTTAACGAATCAGTCAAACATCAATTCACTCTCGGGATGGTGATTTAAGAAACTTAAAAGATTCTTCCGTGTGAGTAATCCCTTTGAATTGAATTAGAAGCTAAATATGAAACCATTGCAAGCTCTACATTTTTCTGAACACTCCATCCAAATCAGATTAGTAGTTTTTGCATGATGACTTCACAGACAAATAATTTCTACAGTTTAGTTTTTTTTCATGTTCATCATGTTTTGCTATATAAATCGATACTGTTAGTAATTAGTATCTATATAGTTCCATTTACGTTACATGTTTCTCTTACGGCGCATTTAAGCGACGCGAAAATTTACTTGCGGCTGCCGCGCGGTCTCCGCGCAATCGATTGTGCGGCGGCCGCGCGATAGTTCGCGATCGCCGCGCGTTCTAAAACAAGCCCACCCTCGCATTCCATTTCTCTCTGGCCACTCCAGAAAGAGTGTAGTTATTTGCACATGACATGAGCTTAGATATGTAAATATATAGTGTATTTTGCTCTATTTTGCGGGGTCCGCTTAGCGACCGCGCCGCGCGTCGCGTCGCGGCGGCCGGTCGGCGATCGCGTTGTGTCGGCGCGAAAAAATTCTTATCGATTAAACGCGCCCTTATTGGCAAATTCTGTTCCCCACCACAGACCGCAACCTCTAATGAAAGTTTCTGAAACGCTGAATACGCCAATGTATATTTATCATACTGATTATGTCAAAACATAATCAGTTAGATAATCATCGTAATGATTATGCTTTGACTTTACTTTCTTTCATAGAATAATTTCGATTTGGCCACAGGTATAATTTTGCACTCACCATCATCATTCGATAAGGGTTTCATTACATTTGCGATTTGCTAGCGTGTTTCTACGAGACGATTCGTGAACGGCTTATAGCGAGTTCGTCGCGTGTAGGCGATGAGCGCGTAGGCTTGTTGCTTACACAGTTACTTAGCACGCGGGTGTACGATTGCCTGAATAGCACATTCTTTGATAATACACACCGTCCGCATTGTGTTATCGCGACGAGTTCGTACTTCGTACATATGCCACATGCACCTTCATTCAAGAGTTACATCGTTAGAAACAGCTCGCTAGAAACTTTCAGCTGTCGTAAAAAATTCACAACACGCAAAAAATATATGTATTTTATATTACTTAGAAATGATCTGTTACCGACAGGCTTATTTATTCGCTCTTATCGTTCAAATCTGCTACGCCTCCATGTCTCATAATAGTTCAAGAATAATGTCATGACACCTTGTGATATTTCGAATCAGACTAACGAAGACTAATAATGTTGACTGGTAGAGTACCTATGGCAGACTGACAGAGAATACCATTTGGCTTTAAACTTGCCATGTGTGGGCTGCGGGTAGTTAGATTTTGTTTAGTGCAGTAGAAATAAATAAATAAATAAATGTTAGTAGGTACATAAGTCGAATAACACTATCATTTTCTTAAAATTTATAAGTTTACGGTTACGATTTTTGAAAGTTTTGATACAGTACTTATATTACAGAAGATAACATCGCGTCCTCTCACTAATCTGCTGTACTTTAGAAAATTTAAAACAAAATTTAAACATATATAATAAACAAATAAAATAATAAAGCGACAAGCAATTACACATATTTTAGATACTACTCATTATCTACCCTCTGAAAGATTCATTCTTTAAGCGTGGAGTTAGCAAGATATTTTATGCGTGTAACCTCGACGCATTCAAATTACGTTAATTGATATACACATTACATTTTTATTTGTGACTTCTAAACAATGACAGACTTTGTCGTTAGAAGGGTTAGAAGATGAATTTCCTCGCTACGTGTTGTAGAATTCTTTGGATATTGTCAAACTTGGTATGAATAAATTTAATCACTGTTATGAATACCTTGAGCTGACAGTTAATATAATGGTTATAGTTATATTTTACATGTTACTATCATTTCTAGCATTTTAAGTAAATATTTGTCTTTTTCGGATTAAATATCGATCGCAGCCTTCACAAATAAGTAACTGCCAAGGCTATTTCATTAATCTGATATATGAATTCCTCATCAATTTTCCTATCAACAACGAGCGGGCGTAGATTTATAATATACACCTATTAAGTGTAGGTACTCTATATGCTTTTATCGAACATTATCTAACTCTTCATATTACTGGTTTATCTTCGAAATTCAAAATCTGATAATAAAATCTGATAATATCATAATGTGGATACTTTGGTTTATTACACGCATTTGATACCTCTCCTAAAAAATAGAGCAAAATATTGCAAATGACAACAAACTGGATATCGTTAATGAATGCTACGTTTTTGTCAAATTCGTCGTTAATGCGATTCAAAAGCGAGTTCAAAAATAGATTCTTTAATTACAATTGTACATCGTTGTACCAATTTTAATTTTTTTTTAACAATATTTCTACTCCTGGAACTAATTTTTTCACTATATATAGAAAACTACCAAAATAATCTGTACAATGAAGAATATCTTATATATTTGGGATTACAAATGGCTTAGCGGAACCAAAGAAAGACAAATTGCTACTTGCTACCCTTTTAGGCATGGCCTATAGGTACCTACCTACCAGTTCTTTATAATAAACCCTAAACCCTATCCCTGCAGAGAAAAGTAAAGAGTTGACAAATTCTATAATTTTTACCAGGTTTTAACTTGTTAGTATATGGAGGTCAAGTTTCGCAACTGAATTTGTAACCAGTTTCACTGAACACATAGAGTCGAAACATTGCACACTTGGGGTTTGTGTCAATACATAAAATAATCAAACTACTAAAAGCTTTCCAAAAAACTTTTATTTAAACTTATTTTTTCTCTACCGGACCAAAACGGAAACTTGTATTTTAGTAGTTGTTAATATAATATAATTACGCAATCAAAATAGAGAAACACCAGATTGCCTACATATGTGATACACTTATCTATAAAATTCGTGTAACTATTTGCACTAATTACAAATATATAATCTAACGTATGTAGATACAATCGTTGGAAATTTTTTATGTGGACACTGTTTATGGAAAGTATTACTCTATAATTTGTTTAAAGAAGTTTACTAATTATCAGTCGTATATGTACCTAATTAGTTATTATATGTACTTACAAACATAAGAATATTTGTTTAATTTAAAAATAAGTTTTAGAGTCAACAGACCAAATAAATAAAACGACAACGCTGCCGCAAACAACGTAGTGAGGTCGGCAAAACTACGCCTCGCTAGTTATGCATGTCACTTTAAGATTGTGAACACCGTTAGTTTATAATTTATCTCGAAAGATTGTAAACTGTCGATAAATTGTGAACTTACTTACTACTTACATATTTATTTTCGATAATTTATAATCTTATATATGTCAAACCGTCAAATTGTGAACGAACCTGCACTTACCGACGGGATTCACAATCTGTCTGATTTTATCACCCGTATAACTGTGAACCCTGATTGGTCCTTGATTGGTCGCTCTTGGCGGTAGCTCGATATAACTTAGGTTATGTTCGGCGGCTAACAGTTATTTATCAACGAAACTTCACTTGTTTGATCAATCTTAGGTTTAATTTTACTATTAAATGTAAGGGTGAATTGCACTAACTATTTAAACTCGATTTAAAGATTTGGCATCTGGCTTGCAACAACGATTTAATAATTGGTGCAAGCTAGATGTCAAACCTTTAAATCGAGTTTAAATAGTTGGTGCAAACCACTGTAACTCTGTTATAATTATTAGCTATTTTTAACATGAAGACTATTATAAACCACAATAACATCTGTTTGTCTGTTCTTTTGTCAACGAATGACAGCTAATAATAGCGACGCGGGGAACACGACGTTCAACCAATCAGTGCACAAGGTGCGTTCCGTCGCATGCTAGTATGATGCTAGTTTACAACTTGACGATTTGACATGGATAGATTATAAACTATAGAAAATTAATACGTTATATTGTTAGCAGTATGATACAGTCGTAGAGGAGGAACGGGTACAGTTCTCAATTTACCGACAGTTTACAATCTCGCGAGACAGATTATAAACTAACGGTGTTCATAATCTTACGATGACAAATACATACATACTTCACACGCACACACAAGTTACTTAAGTAAGGTTGCATTCAAGGTAACGTTACTTGTTTCCTTAGTTGTTTTAAAGGATGATGGGCAAATGGTTCCAAGGCAACTGCAACTGTGTACGTAAGTCACAAGCAAATTTTAATACTATTACAAAAATGTACGGAGACGTATCTGTACAATATACAATATGCAACTTCCGTATTGTAAAAATACATTACCAATAAAGCAATGTTATTGGTAGAACGACGTTAAATCAATGATAACTTTGTTGTTTGCAAATCTATCCGGCCTCACTGTTGTTTTCAGCGTTACGTCTTTCTTTTTTATTTGGTCTGAGAATTTAGGCAAACGTTTCAAGCATACTTTCAGTAGATACTCGTCCAATTCATTCAAAAGCACCTTTGATATGCAATTAGCGCGAGTACCTATTACTTAGTAATAATTATTACCTTTCGTATTCTATAGTAGACACATATTTAGTTCGGAGACTTTATTAGCTATTAACACAGTTTTTTTGCTATCGGTGTGATTGTTTAGAAATAGACTTGTTTATAATTACTATTTATTAATAAACATAATGTTTGAAAATATATAAATATTTTTACGTATTAATTATTCCATTTAATATTTACAAAACTGTACATATCTTAACGTTAATATAATTACAAAATAAACTGAGTACCTAGACTTCCTCAAAGTCGCCGATTAAAAAGTACCATTGCTTAGCTTACCCAGCAATTTGGCATAATAAAAATTGTTTAAACATCTTCATTAAACATCTTCATTAAACATCATCATTAAAAAATACAATAAAAGTAATCACTTTTATTGTATTTTTAAGGACACTTTTATGAAGATGTTCTCATTTACTTGATACTTCAAGACGGGCTCGCTTCCGCAACTCGACGTCACAGACTACCTCTCGACGTCTATTGCGCCTATTTTGCGTGATGTTCTTATTTATTATAAAGTGATGTACTCAAATTCAAACCGGCCTCGCAGTCTTAGTGTTGTACAAAATACTAACGACTGATTCCGGAGAACACTAGTAGTGGTATTGTGATTTGTGATGTATTTTAGTTAATATGATTCACTAGTCACTACACCGAATATATTAAGTAGCTCAGTTATTGAGGTACTTAGCTTCTTAAAAATAAAATGCGAATGTTATGAGAGAGTGCCTATAGTGCCCTAGCGTAGAGAGAACTTTAAGAAGTCTAATTAGATTTTAAATCGTTCTACTTACTTGCTTTTTCATTAAAATTACCTAAGTACATACATATTACACACATGAAGTTCAATTTCACATGTTACTAAACGCAAACATGGAACACGTCCCTATTAACTAATGTCGTTTGTGTCATAACAAGACAAATAATCTCTAAAAACAATGTTAATTACTGTTTCGTGATTATAGCGGTTTGAAACAAGAAAGAGGGAGATCATTTAAATAAATTGTTTCAAATGAACTAGAGAAAGCTAAATAAATACTTTGAGCTAATTCGTTTATAAATATCTCTAACTCGCGATTTACTCATGTCTGTTATTATGAGGAAAGACACAGAGAAAGAGGGAAGTTTGTATGTAACGACCGTAATGCTGGGCGCTCCGTACTCTCTGACGTCTGACTACTCCGTTAGGGATACAACATGAAGATGTGTGTTTGTGCGTGTCATTATAACCACGAATTTGTTGCATGGTTTATCATGATTAACAAAGTATTAAAATATTATGTATAATTATCATGTTTAGTGTGACATTGATAACATAGCATACAATATCAAGGATTTATACAGCTAACCGTTTATCTTAGTAATTGCCACTCAATCGAACCTACAATCTTAAAATTTTATCAACGCGGTGATGCGACAGTTACTCAATTTACCGTTGGAATATTTTCTATTGACGTTAATGCTCCTCGTATTATTAACCCAATTGTTTAATATCACTGATGCCAATGACATCAATACGATAAAAAACCGGCCAAGCAGGTCGGACTATGCGCAGAGAAGGGTTCCGTATTCAACGTGTAGGTTCACGGTTAAAATAGAAGTACTTTTTTTGGTGATAAAACTAGGAACCATAGCCTCTCTCATATTGTGCCGAAGTACTTTTGGAGGGGAGGAGTTACGGAGTCCCCCCTGCGCTCTTGTGGTGCTACGAGTATTACATCGCGGACCGTGTGCCCGTGTGGGCAGTCGGCCTCCTCGGTGTCGCATGGATGAATGACCGGAGCCCACTCCAATTGGCCGCGATCCCGTTACTATAAGTTGGGAACACCGTAGCCTTATTTTCTGACCTGGGTTATAGGGCCGATGGTCCGGGGCATATGTTACCATCGTCCCTTCGTCGTTACCCCGGGCAGGATCGACTCACTCGCGCTCCGTCTCGGCGCTCTCCCTCTGCACCATTACGGCCTCGCAGATGTTGCCTTCCACGACTCTTAATTTGCCAGCATAGCCAATACTACTGCTGACGGTGACAGATCTTTCCTCGAGCTGGCGGACCAGTACTTTGCGCTCAGAGGCCCACGTAGTGCTTTGTTACAGCGTGTGCTGGGCATTGTTCTGGTTGCCAGGCCGTCTCTCCGCAACCCATTCAAAGGAGATACTGACCGAGGTAGCCATGTCCGGTCAATTCCTGCGACTTTAAAAGCATAACGAAGAATCTCACCAACTGTTAACGTAATTAAAAAAGCCACTTTGAAACCACGACTTATTTTTCAAACTCTTTTTTAAGATACCACACACGATTATGTGCACCGGAATTTTTTTGTCATCCCTCTATTAAGTGTATGGAGTGCCATCCATAATGTATTTTATTCGTAAACTCACTACATTATTGTACAAGTGGTTCGTACAATACACCTACCCTCTTATGCTGGTTTAAGAGGGTAGGTGTATTGTACGAACCACCAGCTCAAAATAAAATGGCTGTGACATACGAACAAATAGATGGATCTCTTCTAAAAAAGCAATATTACAAAATTGGAAACCCAACGGAAATTCAAACGTTTAAATTATTTTGTGTCGTTTATGATAACACCAGTTATAAATTATATATGAAAGAAAAAGAACTATCTATGTGTAGATTGTATTGTGACATACATTCCGATTCATAAGACTGAAGAATACATTGTAACAAAAATGTCCGATATAATAGGCTGTAAGTAAGATACGGATAGGATATGACAAGAGTCAAGTCAAGAGCACAGAAGTAATCATAATTTGAATAAAAATGTATGTCTGAATATCCTCATCAAGACATTCTGCCTGTGACAAGTTTGGAAATAGAGAATTCGCGCCGACT
This sequence comes from Zeuzera pyrina, assembly GCA_907165235.1. Taxonomy (NCBI): domain Eukaryota; kingdom Metazoa; phylum Arthropoda; class Insecta; order Lepidoptera; family Cossidae; genus Zeuzera; species Zeuzera pyrina. The sequence continues at coordinate 6,342,632 of OU015639.1, forward strand.
AATATTTTGCTTCATAAATTTCAATTTTCCAAGAAAAGTCGAAATTACACCCTTTTTTTATTAAATTTAGGCTGCCCCCTTGTAACTGCAAGTTAATGTCATTAAATTTTTTGAAGAAATCTGTCAAATACGCGATGTCTGCTTTTAATTTGATCAGGTTTTCTATTAAATTTGGATCTTTACTTTCCAGAAACTAAAACTGATTCAAAAAGTGAGTAAAATCTTGTTAAACATGCACCTTTCGACAACCAGCGTACTTGAGTATGTAAGAGCAATCGTTGGAAGTCTTCAACATTTTCGTCGCACAATTGTGCAAATAAACGGGTATTCAACGCATTGCTTGTCATTTTGTTAACTACTTTAATCACAAATTGAAGCGATTGGTGCAATCTATCACTCAAATTTTTCGCTACCAGGTGTTGTGGGTGATGGACACAGTGAATTGCAGTTACTCCTGGTATAATTCTTTTAAGATGGCATATAAACCCACGATATCGCCCTAACATGGGAGGAGCTCCATCTGCTGCCACTGAAATAATGTTTGTAAATGGAATCGATTCCTTAAAAAAATCACTCAGGACATTAAATATTGATTCGCCTTTAGTGTCCGTCTCCAAAGTTTTCACGAACAGCTCTTCATGGATTTCTTCGTCCATAACAAATCGAACATATGCCAAAAATAATGCTTCATTGCCAGGTAAAGTTGACTCGACCAGTTCAATAGAAAAATGAGTTGTTTGCAGATTACGCAACAAGCTTTCAATATCAGAGCTCATTTTATCAATACGTCTTTGTACAGTGTTGTTACTCAAAGAAATTTTTTTGAGTACGTCAAATGGGGGTTTGTGCAGAACAGTTTTTAAAATCTCTTTCACAGCGGGTAAAATTAACTGTTCTCCGATGGTGTGCAGTTTACCAGATTTCGCTATAAGTAATGAGATATTGTAAGATGCCTGCAAGCCATCATCGTTACTTTGGGACGTTGAAGCGGACATACTGTGCACGATAGATCTCTTTCATATTTTTCCTTCAATGTTTGAAAATATTTAAAATTTTGACCTATTTTATCAGAATGACACCTTCTTAGATGATATTCGAGCTTCGATGGTTTCATAGAGTCATTGCTCAAAACTTTGTTGCATAAAAGGCACATGGGCAATCGTTTGATTGCCTTAGATTAGATGGAAGAAAACCAAATTTCAAATAATCGACACTGTACTGTCGACATGTCTTCTTAGAATCAGCCATGTTTGGTATCAGTTACCTACCTGTAAAGAAAAAAATGTTTGTTTTAGTAATAATCATAAAGCGATTTTAACAGGATACGACTATTTTAACAGAATAGAATAGGATTAATTAATTATTGCAATGAAAAAACCAAAATGCCGGCGGCAAAACTGATTTTAATTATTAAAACAATAAACTATTCTCTCCATTCTATACCCATATAGAGGTTTTCACAAAACGACTGATCCTATTTTAATGTATTATAAAACATTTTTTGGTTTATTGTATTTTGATACATTTCTGTAAATTCGAGAGAAAATATTTTTAAAGAATATTTTGACATCAAAACTCCGCGACTTTAATGATTTATTTATTACTTTGATATACGTTACAAGTGGTACATAAAGACACGTACAATTTATGAAAATATTTTTATCATTTAGCATTAGCAACTACAAGGGCACTGAAATATGTACTAACATGCAGGTCAATCATATATCTCTCCTTTGGTGAATCACCACAGTCTGGAAACAAAATAATTTTATAATAAAAAGTACTAAAAGTTCATTCTTTCTCGGCTTTCTGTTCTTTTATAGAACTATCGAATAATGGCCCTGTTCAGTATTTAATTTTTATTACGTACCTTCTACACGCATATATAACAAATATTATATTATTACAATATAAAATAAAGTATGTGTAACAAATAGGCAGGTACTTTTTCCGATACTGGCAAACACTAATATCGATTGACTCACACTTTTCTTTTCAAAATTGTGGAAACAAATGAGTAACGATTGTCCTTGGCATTCATATTCATATTGGTGAAGAATCAAACAAGTTCATGCAAAATTGCAAGCACAGCGCAAGTCGTATTTCGTCCCCTTTGCACGTCTGAAAAAGCGTTCCGGGCGGGCGGCGCTTTACAAGTCTCGACACGCGTTGTACTGAATATCGAATATGCAAGTTTTTACAAGTAACAGTCGCTGACCTGACATTGATAGGTAAAGCCAAGCCAACATTTTTGTTCTTTACTATCGAAACCAGATAAATTTTCGTGGACCCCCACTTATATGCCAACTTAACGCCAACGTAGACCCCCGTCGAGTCTCCCGTGGACCCTTGGGGTCCACCTGGACCACTTTGGGAATCACCGTCCTAGAGGAAAGGTCGGTTGGATGATAGCATTTGAACATAATAATAACAGTTTGAAAATAAATCATCAGCCTCTGTCCTCGTAGGTAATACAAACAGCATCAAATGTTGATCAAATAAATTTCCATTATTATGGAACATGAAAAACAGTTTTACCACTTGAAGTTAGATAACGGATCACTCGCCGATGAATACATTCTAATTTACATTGAACAGCATTATAATACTCATAATGGTAGATAATAATATTGCATATTGCAGTAAAGTTATATTCGGTTAAGTGCACTGAAGTAATTATTTGTTATTTCTATAGTCAAAAGGCGAAATGAATTATAATATTGTAAAGTATTAATCACCGCAAAATGTATGACGGGCAAATGAACGAATGCGTAGGTAAATGATCTTATAAGGGTTCTTTTTTTCTTTTGAGATACGGAAATAAGATTAAATTAAGCTGTCTAAATTTAACTCAATTTACATTCCTGTTACCACAAATGTCTATAAGATTTATAATTTACAGAGGCAATACTGCAACAATTATTTCAACTCCTACTAACATCATAAAGCAACTGTTAATATCAAATAATTTATTGCTATGTTAAATTAGCAGGCGCAAAAATGCGACAAGAATGTAATATTTAAATAATTAGATAACTTTATAAAACTTCTTGGAGAAAGACAATACAACTTTCACCTAGATATTAATCTTTATCACGAAGGTCGTACCTAGACGTGCTTAGGCACAGCGCGAGAGGGGCTCCAATATGTTCCATGTAGAAAAACCCAGAGCTCTTCGCTGCACCGAAGACAACCACTAGTTTGTGTCTATTCTCACACAACTCTATTCTCTGCTGGAGGGCTGAATAGCTTTACAAGGTTTCTTCCGCGTTTCTAAAAAACGAGACAACACATTGAATTTACTGCGTGTCTACATTACACGTATCGACAAAAAGCTTTGCCGGCTTCTTTAAGCCCGGCCCAAATAGAAAGCCCCTAATATTTCCCTAGCGACGCCCTGAACCGAAATCCATCTCCCACACAAAGTAATCCTCGGCTATAAAAACCCTCAGGCTGTCGACCATCTGGCTCGATATCCTCAGAGTTCACCCCAACACGACCGGTGACTCTGTGAAAACATCTAGGGCTAACAGCAAAAAGAAGGTAGAGTCAGCGTAGAGTCGTACTGAGTGTCCGTGGGGATCTCTTCCCTTCTCGAAAACAAATAGAAATTAACAAAGGAGGGTAGAAGCATAAATAATATTAGTCATTTTATAATAGCAGCGCCATCTTGCTTTAAGGCTGTTTGAGGATCACATTTGTATAAATACATTTATATGTATAGTCCTCTTTATATCTACCCTTCCTGTAGCAGGTAAATTACATGATCAGTCATCAACCTGTTTCAAACTATGACGTAGGACTTATCTTTGTAATTTTATTAGGATGTATCCATCTTTCCTCGAAAAATTTTCCTCGCCGGAAGACTGACATCAAGCCAATGCCAAGGCAAAGCCAGCTGGTAACTTTTTAAAGCCGTAATGTATAAGACGATAACTGAATTTTGGAATTGAAAAGGGGTTCTATGTTTCTCTTATTATTATATAGAGATTACATATATTTTCAATATATAGATATTATATAATTAGTAGAAATTATGTATTTTTTGTGATATTCCTAAAAATTAAAAACAATATATTGTTCGGATTCGACATCGTTATTTGGACATACATAATATTACTACAGCAACTACAGATTGATGTCTTTTTTTGCTAGTAGTATTCATATAAAATAGGAATAATTTAATTAATTTTATTTTCACTTTTTTACAATTACGTAAAATTTTTTGTATTCGCAGCAAAAGTAATTGTCAATTTCAGTCTTTACGAAACAGTTTTATAATTTTTTTGTTCGAAGCTACAGATCACAAATAGAATTTTCAATGGCATGAATAATTTGTAGATACTAACTTAAAAAGCTGCTTTAAATCGAGAATCTTCAAAATCTGCTCATTTGTAAAATGTACACAGAGGAAGTTGCGTGTGCACGCGTGCGCGCGTGATTATTGGTTTTTAATACTTAGAAACAGCGTGAAGATAATAGGTATGTATGTAATATTTAGGTGGAGCATTCAAAAACAACAACATATTTCATTATCCTCTTTTGTTATTTTTTAAGTTACATTCTTCTTCTTTAAGATGATAAAATACAGAGATAGGAACTAAAATCCGGAAAACTAAATAAACGTTTATGATGTTAGTCACATGAAACATTCGATATGCGTGTCCACGTCCACATAATGGCCGGTAAACGAAGCGCGCGCGTCCTTAATAATGATGAATATCTAGAATATTATGCTAAGCGAATATATAATGGAAAATTTTAGGTTGATTAAATGCTCACTTTTATATATACGATTATGATCAATAATTATCTACTTAATAAAAATATAACACTGACTGATAGACAACGCACAGCCTAAACCGGTATAACCAATCTAGGTCGATATGTTTAGAAGCGTGTTTTGCACAGGAACATATATATATATATATATGTTCCTGTGCAATATATATAATGAAAGTTTTTTTTTCTTTGACCGCGATAAACTTGAAAACTACTGGACCGATCGGTATGGAATTAGTTGTCGATGGTAATAGGCTACTTATTTTTTGAACTCCATAGACCCTCCACCATTTTTAAAACAAAAGTGTACTATTACGTACATAATTTTCACTTACGCCCAGCGAAGCGGGCGGGAAACGGCTTGTTTCTTATATAATCTAGTTGAGCTCTAACAAAAGATTTTTGAAAATTCTTCCCCTAAATAGAAGATGAAAGTTTATATGACAATTTTTGAAGTTAGAATATAGATATTTGTGTTTAGGCCTGTTGTTATGTTTCTCGCCTGAAATCAAAAGGTTAAAAAAGGCATGGGCAGTGCAAGTTACTCAAAAAATTTCACCTTTAACATTTGAAAAAAGTCGAATGGTTCCAGAGATGTTGCTGATGGAAATCCCATCGATCACACGGCTAGTATTATAGACTTTATAGGTTGATTGCATGCTTTACCCTTAATATGTAGGTATATAGGTATTTCAAATAATAAAATACGTAAAAATACATTAGACTTTTGGTACGAACGTTAGAGTAATACATCCATGGTACGAACCAAGCGATGACCACAAATTTAAATAAAGTTCACAATAAGTTCATTTCATATAGTAAAAATAATGAAGAAATAATGCATATCTTGTTCAAGGTATAGAGTACTGCAATACCTAATCGCCTTAATCTATAATATTTAACAAAAACTAAGTAATTTTTTTCTTCAAATTAAAATACCGAATGTTAGGGCAAAGGGACTAGTCTCCCTTAAGCGATTGTGGGCAGTTTGCAGGAATAATTCGTTTATCTAAGTACTCGACCAAAGGGCTCGACAGAATGCTGCTGTCAAGATGAAAAAATATTTTTTTTTTGCTTAGAACGTTGAAGTTATACAAATAGTATAGCCGTTTTACAAAGAAATGTTCAGTTGTTACTTTATTAGTGAATATAAAAAAATCCTATACCGACTAATAAACCAATAATTAAATTTTAACTGTTATTTCAATGCATCAACGTTATTTACTGCCTTTCGGAATAAATTATTGGCTTTTTGAAAAACTTACACAACATATTGTAAAATGATATTGAAAAAGTAATACCCGACTTTTAATTTCTAGTTTGGTTCTTCTCAGTAAAGGTTTTTTCTGACTTGATAGTGGTAAATTAAATAGATTTGACCTTCTAAATTGCCTTGTAGCTGACTTTACTTGAATAAATTGATTTCACTTCGAATATCAACGAGTCAAATGTTGACGAATGAAACGATCAGCGATGGTTACGTTTCGCTAACTCTTCGTCTCGTTACAGAAATCTAGTTGAATCCGTCGTCAAAGCTGTGACATACCAATAATAATTATACATAATTATATGTACATTCAGTCAAGAAAGTATCGGGAATGGATTATTTGTTTATGGTTCCAAATTTAATTTTTTGTTTTTTTTTGTTGTTGTTAGATTGGCACAACTGTTTTCCATTTTGGCGCGGAGTTTGAGTTGCATCTGTTATTTAGATTAAATACAGTGCTGTTTTAGTTATATCATTCTAGTGTATATTTCGAATTTCATAATGGACAAAAACATCGAACAAAGAGTTTGTCTTAAATTTTGCATCACCTATGGAATTTCGTGTTCGGAGTCACTGAAAATGTTACAGAAGGCTTACGTTTATCAAAAACACGTGCTTATAAGTGGTACAAAGCGTTAAAAAGCGGTCGAGATGTGATGGAAGATTGCCTCGCTCTGGTAGGCCATCAACGTCTACAACTGAAGTTAACATCGCAAAAGTGAAAGAAATAGTGACTGAAAATCTTCATTCAAGTTTGAGAGAGATAGCCGCCGAACTTTCTGTGTCTCACGAGTCGATCCGTACCAGTTGAAATGATCACTTGGGTATGAAACATGTTGCCGCTCGGCTAGTCCCAAAAGACCTGAATTTTCTTCAAAAACACAATCGCATAAGAGTCGCTGAAGACATGCTAGAAGGAGTCAATTTCGACCCAACATTCATGAAACGCATTGTTACTGGTGACGAGACGTGGGTTTACGAGTTTGGCATGCAAACTAGTCAACAAGCTTCGGAGTGGCGCCTTCCAACTGAACCGAAACCGAAAAAACCACGCCAAAGTCGATCAAAAGTCAAAGTCGTGTTGACTGTTTTCTTTAACTATCGCGGTGTTGTGCACTTGGAATTCTTGCCGGAAGCTCAAACGATAAATAAAGAATATTATTTGGGCATTATGCGGCGTTTAAGAGAGCAAATTCGACGAAAAAGGCCAGATTTGTGGAAAGAAAATTCTTGGATTTTGCACCACGATAATGCGCCTTCGCACAAGGCCATCATTGTGAACGAATTTTTGACCAAAAACTCAACAAATACCATCGAGCAACCACCTTATTCACCAGATATGGCTCCAGCCGACTTCTTTCTTTTTTCTAAACTCAAATTACCACTTCATGGCACCTGTTTTCATTCGGTAGAAGACATAATGGAGAATTCGCGGCGAGCACTGAGCTCAATTCCGTAAAAAGCGTTTAAAAAATGTTTTGATGATTGGATTATTCGTTGGCGTAAGTGTATCGTTTCTGAAGGAGCATACTTTGAAGGTGATAAAATAAATTTGGACGAATAACTAACATTTCGTGTATTATTGATCTTTTTCCGGTACTTTCTTGACAGAGTAGTATTATGGTTTGTTGAATCGATGCTCTCCTGTAACGGAACAGCGAAGGTAGAGCTACATTTCCATTTATTAAGGGAAAGTTTATAGTGTTATGTATGTACGTAGATATGTTACAGGAAAATGTAGGTAGGTTACTTAAGTATGAGGATAATCTTTTAACTGCTTACTTATTTTGTCTGAGATTTAGTTAATTATTACATTTGTATGCAGAATGTATCCTTACAGTGTTTTAAGGATATTTGAATATAATATAAACGTTTGGAACGCGAAGTTTACTTAATTATCGTAAATCACTTGTACTAGAGTATAACTACGTCAGGAGGATATTTTTAACCTTCACTTTTAAGTGAGTAGAATATTTTAATACTCTTTTATTTACAATAGAATAGAAATAGTAGATTTAAAAATTGTTTCGAAAAGTTTAAGTTGATTACAATTTTTCAAAATTTTATTAAATTAATTATTACAAATTTAAATAACAATAGCTTTTAGAATAAGTAGGTACTTAATCGAAATCAACTACTTACGTTAAAGCATTACTTACTTCAGCGTCGTTGAAATCAGGTATCAATAACTAATTTATATAAGTAAATTCATAATATAGTGCCTTATTTTAGCGCTTTCCATACTTTTAGCAGAATATATTGATTTGAGTTTAATAACGCATCCGTTTCTTTGTACACATACATACCTTCTTTGTGCCTTGTTAAAATTATTGCAAAATATCTAGTATCATATTTTACCTAACTTTGATCACCAATTTCTAGATACTATTTAGGAAAATTGATGATTATTTCTTAACGTAAATAAATTACAAAATTTCGAACTAAAAAAATATTTTTACATTCGAGTTAAAAGAATATTTTTGGGTTATTTGCATTAGTATAAAAAGAAATTATATGCGCTATTAACATTAATATAAAAAGGAATAATAAATCTGTCGATATATACAGGGTTAATTGAAAAGTACTCATAACTTCTTAGTGCAAAATTCTTGTCATCATACTTAACAACTTTTGTTCTACGATTTTTTTCAAAACTTAATACGTTCGTCAAAAAATATTTATTAAGTTTTGTTGTATTGTCTGAAACGTAATTACTCTGTGTACGTATTCCAATGGTACAGTGCAAGCGCACCGGGCCTCAGCGCCGCACAGTCCCCCCGCGCCGTGGTCCTTCTTTAGCGACTGGGTAGAGTAGGTGCCATTCTCAGAAACATTTAATGTCTTTTTATTTTTGTATGAAAGGAAAAACCTATGAACGTTTTTAAAAGTGGTAGAACAAAAGTTATTGGGGATAATGTTAAGTACAAAATACTAAGAGGTCATTAGTATTTTTAAATTAATCCTGTATACATATAGAATACATTTCATAGAACTCATTATATAGAACAATTTCATTATATATAACACGAATACAGAGTATCAAAGCAATATATAAGTATGCAAAATGTACGCCAATATCTTCAACCTTTGATTGTTAATCTACAACATTATTCCATGTCTACAACAATGTACAATAACTTAACATATTTGCTTAACTTATGTATTGACAAATGTAGTATAATGTAACTTAATTTTAATCGTTTTTAAATTCTGTTAGATATTAGGTTATTATTACTTCTTCATTTTTTACAATCTTATCATTACAAAATTTAGTAACTGATTGCAATCTCAAAAATAATATAGAATTAGTGACCGATGACGCCAAATCATATATGTATATTTCATTCATTGTCAACAAATTTTAAATACTCTTAAACATTTCGATTAATTTGTTACATAATACATCACAGTATATGGTACTTGCAACGGTCGTGAATTTTTCAATAGCCCGCACAGGCCGCGGCTTTGGGCGACAAATTTCATTGGGCGGCCGGATTTAGAGAGAGCTGAATAAAATGAAATACGAATATGCCCTACATTTACTATTCTTATATAAAATCTCTTGTATTTGTCTAAATATTAGTAACTGATGTATATAAATAAGTAAGTTACTTATTTATATACATCAGTTACTAATATTTAGACAAATACAAGAGATTTATATAAGAATAGTAAAAAAAGCAGCCAGTAGCCTATATACCAGGGGTTCCCAAACTTATTTTGTCTACTGCCCACTTTGAGTCATTCAGTCGTTGTCTAAGATGCCTCCTAGCTAAATGAAATTACAAATCACACCTCAGGCCTCTACACAACGCCCCCATTTTTTTTCTGAGTCTCTTACCGCCCCCATTTAGGCCTGCAGCGCCCACAAGGAGGCGTTATCGCCCACTTTGGGAAAGGCTGCCATATACTAAAGAAAAGTATAAATCCGGCACTGACTTGTATTTATTATGGAAATTTAGAATTTGATATTTTGGTATTTCAATAACATTTATGTAGTTAAGTAGACTTAGTATTACATTTACATCACTCGTTCTTATTTAATGTCACGTTAATAGTATACAAGCAATTTCTGTAGGCGGAGCCGAGAATTGCGCTTATGTGATACATTCAATTTACTAACTACAGTTCACAAGCTTACAAGTTTATCGGCTTCAAAACGACACACTCATACTGTATTGTTTAGTTGATTCCATCTTTTATTATAGTTTCTCCGACCATAAAATAATATTTATTAATATTGTTTAATTATTGTAGTTATAAAAGTTCTAGTTACAAAAATAACACCCCAAAAATCATGCTGTAATAGAAATCTTGTAAATTATAAACACTGAATTTTGGAATTAAAGAAGCTAATGTCGACATAATCATTCTCTTTTCCACAACCGCTTTAGTGTATTAATTCCTAATAAGTAATGTTAATCCTTATTTTCATCAATCATTTTTCGTAAAATTCATTCCAATCGGTCGTCAGTTGCGACCATCTCGTAGACGCAAATTACACAAAAAAACTATTATAGATTACGTAGTTGCAATCACTTCCGACGTGAAAACACTACTTGTCGACTTGAAATTTAAGTTATTTACCGATTTACCAATGAAGTTAACATGTAAACTGTGTAAGGCTTACGTTGAAGCAAAAGGAGAGCTATGATTTTGTGGTGTGTATGTTGGTGTGTGTGTAATAACTAATAAGGCATCTAAAATTAAGAAAAAAATATTAAAAAAATATCATAATGTACGTATGTATTTACATACATACATACATATCTTCATGCTGTATCCCAACGGGGTAGACAGAGAGGACGGAGCGCCAAACGTCACGGTCCTTACATATCTCTTTCGCTTCCTCAGACCTCTTCATTCTCTTCATACATTTTCGCCTAGGTATGCGAGTGCTTTAGCCATTTCCGTCTGCTAACACTCTGGCTATTTGATCTTTATAAGTCAGCCTTGGTGTTCCTTGGCTTCTTTTACCTCTCACTTTCGCTCTGTAGATTTTCTTCGTCAGTATTTCATCACTCATTCTCTCTAAGTGCCCGAACCATCTAAGCATTCCTTTCTTCATTTTTACAATAACACTGTCGTGCAATCCTGTCATACTGCGTATTTCATCATTGTTTATCCTGTCCGCAAGATTGACATATAATGTATGTATATATGGTAAATATAACAATAATTATTGGTATGAATCTAACTTAAGCATTTTGTTTCGCCGTGGTAGGGCAAAAATGTTGTATTAAAGGATAATTATGCTTATTCCTTGGAAACTTGGAGGATCGCTGGTGTGGGACGCCACTTGTGTCGATACATTTGCTGTTTCCCATGTATCGGAGACTTCCGCCAGCAGGTGCCGCGGCCAGCGCTGCCGAGAACTTGAAGCGGCGTAAGTATGCAACTCTCTCTGAGAGTTTCATATTTATGCCCTTTGCAGTCGAAACTTTGGGACCCTGGGGCCCTGAAGCCGATCGACCGGTTTCTGATATTTTTAAGAGACTGGTCGAGGCTTCAGGAGACCGTCGATCTGGCAGCTTCTACCGCCAACGAATCAGTTTGGCTATTCAAAGAGGTAATGCTGTCAGTCTGCTCGGCACCCTAAGCAATCTGTCAACTTTCAGAAAGTCTTTTAAGTTTTAGAAACTTTTAAGTTTTAAATATTAACGTAAAAATATATACTTAGTTTGGTTTTGAATGAATGTTATGAATTTTTTACGCTAAAACAAAAAAAGAAATAGTGCCAGTTTTATAAGCAGATTGCAGATATTATAAGGTAACGTTTAACATTGTTTCAAATTAAAATTAAATTTCATTAGCTAGCGTGTTTTGTTCAACAGGTTCAAAAATTTGTAAAATGTAAGAAACAAAGACGTAAGACAAAAAAATGTTAAAAAAAGTTTATTCAGTATCTCGTACTTCCTCCCCGGGCTCTAATGACTGCTTCCATGCGATTCCTCATGGAACGGATGAGAGTCACAGTCTTGTGTTGTGGGATATTATCCCATTCTTCTCCTATAGCTGTTGTAAGCTGGCCAAGTGTCTCCGGAACAGGATCTCTCGCTCTTACTCGTCTCTTCAACTCATCCCATAGGTGTTTTATGGGATTCATATCCGGGCTTTTTGCTGGCCAGCCCATAACCGTAATACCGACTTCGTTGAAGTATTCATTTACAATACCTCCGGTATGAGCCCTGGCATTGTCCTGCATAAAAATGAACTCTTCGCCAATAAAATGTGCGTAAGGTACCACATGAGGCTCCAGACACTCTTCGATGTAACGTGACCTATTTAATGATGGTAAGCGAGGTCCAGATACAAAAGCAAGTTTGGTTTTTCCATCGGCGCTTATGCCTCCCCAAACCGTCCATGAACCATCACCGTAACCGACTCATTCTTCAATGCAGCACTGTGCAAAACGCTCTCCCTCTCTTCGATACACCTCTCTTCCGTCGTTACCATACAGCATGATCTTACATTCGTCGGAAAAGAGAACTTTACTTCATTGAAGGTACGACCAATTTAAGTGCTCACGTGCAAAGTTAAGGCGCGCTCTTCGGTGGTCTACCGTCAATTTTGGGTCATTAGCTGGTTTATGAGGTTTCAGGCCACGCTCCGCCAATCTTCTTCTAATGGTAGAATCGCTCACAGTCAATCCTCGAATCTCACGGAGCCGCTGCTGCACTTAAATAGAGTTAAATCGACGATTTCTTAGAGAAACTGGTACAATATACCGGTCATCTCGTTCAGACGTGACTCGATGTCTACCAGATCCTGGACGGCGAGTAAATATACCAGTCTCCCGATAACGCTGATACACTCTATTGACAGCAGAGAGGCTAAGATGCAACTGTGCAGCCACAACACGTTGACTAAGCCCTGAATTCAGCAACGCCACGACATGAGCGGCTTCCGTGGGCGAGATATTCATATTTGTTAGGAAAATAATCTCCTTGGTAGGATGTTACAAAGCTTTGTTAACGATCTCTATTAAAAAAACGATATTTTTGGCAAAAAAAATGTGAATAAATGCAGAAATTCCAACGGAATACACATTGAAAACAATCTCCACATTGAGCTCCACATTCATTTATTCGATGAAAATTCGAAAATTTAAATTGAAATTGGGAATTGTGGTACACCATTGTGTTGATTAAACTGCCAGCTATTTATTGGAGTATTTTTTTTAATGATATCAAACCTCTTTTTTATTTAAATGCCGCCTGAATAGCACTTGCAGTAGTGTTTCGATTTTTTTGATGAGAAGTGTATATGTGCTGATTTATGTTGTCTGTAATAAAATAAAAAAAAGGATAATTATCTATCTAATTAAAAAGAATTATGCTTTTATGTTTATATTTTATGGGCTGCCATACTGTTCATTAGTATTATTATATAATTATTCTTCTTCATAAAAATTACGAAAAAAAAAAACTATTTCGTGGTTTGTAACAAGTGACAGTTGTACCAAGTTTCTCTATGGCACCCACGGCACAAATTCCGCAAGACATTACATAATATGACTTGCGCTTGGAAATTTTTCTTTCAGCACCACAGTATTAAATTTACTTTAAGCAATTAACACAGATTAGTCGGCCTAAAACACCAGACAGTTAACAAATATTATGAAAATATATTGTAATGAAAAACACATATGGAGATTTCTATTCAAACAATATGTTTAATTTCTGAATCTGCGTATTTGCATTTAAAATTGCGATGTATGGTTATCGATTAATAGCCTTATTATATTACAAGTTATCTTTCAGTAGTATCACGTTTTTATTTACACATTATTTATAAGGAATACTTTAAACGTTAGTGACAATCAGCCGAGGCGTATATGGCGACTTGGGCCGTAAAATACAGTGCAGTGTAGATACAGTTAGGGTTGCCAACATTTTTCGGACGATTATAATATTTCTCACAATAAGCTATAAAAAATATAGTACACTTCAAAATAATATAGTATTTTATGGAAAGAATAAACAATAGATAAAGGTATAATTGTTACTAATTTATTTTTATGAAAATTATATTTTTTGTACATGCATCACGCGAAACACGAAAGGTAATCTTAAAGCGCGTTCATAAATCTTAAAAAGTGAGGAATTTGTTTGTCTAATTTTCGTTCTTGCAAAAAAAAGATTGATTGATTGAACTGAAATATAGTATTTTTGGATAGTATACATTTCTTCAACAGTATAGTACGCAGACTCGAAATACAGTACAATACTTATATATTATAGTACGGCTGGTAACCCTAGTCCCCACGCAGTATGGTCCCCTGTACAGGTGCACTACTTATGCCTATATAGCTGTATAGTGTTTACACTCATATGATAGTAACGCATTGTGTACAAAAACCTGCGCCGTGTTCGTGCTGAACTTTGTACCCTGTGCATCCTGTATCCGTCGTTGTATATATGCCTAAGTTTACTTCATACCTCATTTTTTCTGTTCATTCCTAACAGTCAAAAATAAGTTTCCTAACGAGGTAGTCAGAGGACGGACTGTCAAGCCTCGTGGTCCTTATATACTTCTTTCGCCTCGTCGTATCTCATCATTCGTCTCACACAATTTCGTCTAGCTATGCGAGTGCTTTTGAAATATGTGTCTGCTAACACTCTGGCCAATTGATTTTTATAAGTCAGCCTTGGTCTTCCTTGGCGTCTACTTTCGCTTTGTAGATTTTCTTCGTCAATCATTCATCACTTATTCTTTCCATGTTACCGAAACATCTAAGGATTCCTTTCTTCATTTTTAACCATTTAAAAAAAAGGAGGTACTATTTGTCTGCACGTTTTTTTTATGTATGTTCACCGATAACTTCTTCGATTGTAGACCGATTTGAAAGATTCTTTTTTTTTGAAAGGGTATACTTTCTGAGCTGGTCTCCTTATAAATTTCATTGGTATTGGAGCTTATAAACTTCGAAGATGACTTCGAAGATACAACAAATGACACTAACTGTATTGATGATTTTCTTGTATATCATTGTGCTCCAGAATTAGAAAAAAAGTTAATTGTAGACCTGCCCAAGATATTTATTAAGGCCAAGGTCACTCGAAAGGAAAAAATTTAAAAAAATTAAGAAAAAAATTAACTGACTTCAAAAAAAAATAATTAAAAAGTACAAAATAGTTATCCTTTATACTAATCGAAACTTCAGAACAAAAATAACTTTAGACACACTTATATACGAAGTGCAGTAAGTTGTAGATTGCCTACTCGAACGAAATTGAGGACACAAGCAAAGCGAGTGCGCCCATTCGCTCGAGTGGGCAATCGACAACACCGCAAGAGTTGCGGATACTATTTTTTATTAATAATGCGGAGATAATTTTGGTACAATGAAAAATAATAGAAAGTAATAACTTTGTTATTGTTTATTATTATATTAATCTAAAACTTCGAAATCAAGATTTTCTTTATCTTTCACACTGATGTCAATGGGTACTAAAATCGATTGTTTTTTTAGATACATATTTATTTTACATTATTTTTTTAAATCGTGATTCTGCGTATGCCAAGCAAAATTTGCGTACGACAAGTAAACTTGGCGCACTCAAATTGTGAAATGTGAAAATAGCTAGTTATCAACCGCAAAAATGTGCGTTTAGATACTGTTTATTCCGCATGAGTAAAAAAATTAATTAAATTTGACATTTATCGAATTATATTTTATTTTTTTGGTAATCTAAATTTAAAATAGAAAATATAATAAAGTAAATTTTAGTAAAAAACCAAGTATCAGTGTCTACTAATGATCTAATCTGCACAAAGTCATTAAGTTTATATGCCTTTTTTGCCCAATTTATAATTTATAATGTTAGTAAGTAGGGTTCATTAGAACAAGAATATTCTTAACGAATACGATTTTTACAGAAATAAAGTCTCGGCATCAGCTAGTATTGCAATTAAGTTTATGAATAATAATACATAATTTAAACGAAAGTTATAAACACTCACAAGTGGGCTCCGTTGCGGGAACAACTATGTATACCTAGTTATACATTTATTTTATGTTAAAACACAAAATAAACTACAATGCACATATAAGTTGCTACTACCAGTTCTAAACAAGTAGATTTGATGTCGTGATGTTTTTTATTAAAACCCAAGTTAAAATTGTTCCAGAAGATCGGTTTGTTGCTTACTCCTAAATGCTTACTACTAAATATAAAAAAAAAAATGTCTCCGTACATCTCCGTTACCAAGTTTATAGTCTTCACGCATTTTTTTTTTCAATTTTTATGACAAATCATACAAAATCATTCTCTCGATAACGTACAAGACATGAATCATACAAAATCATTCTCTCGATAACATACAAGACATGATGAAGATGGTTAAATGGCTTATTTTGTAACGCTATTGTGTACGCATTAGGATCCCATGACGACCTCCGTGGCGCAACGGCTAAGTGCGTCGGAAAGTAAACGGGGGTTGCGGGTTCGATTCCCGTCCCGAGTCTGGGTATTTATGTATAATATGCATATATTTACAAAAAAGAAAAGCATATACGTAGTATATCAGTTGTCTAGTACCCATAACACAAGCGCTGTATTACTAGATGGCGCTGTGTGAAATGTCTGAGTATATTATTATTATTCTATAACCATGAGAATATTTATTATTCAGTTCTATTTTTTACACATTCTGATAACCCTTGATGTCGACAACATAAGAATTACACAGGTCAAATGTCAATAAATTAATTTTCCAATTTAAAACAGTGGATTTCTTTATATTTTTATCATATGTTTAATCTTGAATATAATATAGCCATTAATAAAAGCATTTTTATTGTGTTTATCTTTGCAATTATTTTATAAATATGACTACAATATATTGTAAATTAAGTATACCAAGCAAGTCGTACGTAAGAGACGTCAAGAATGTAAGTGCTTTTTTACACTCTATTAGTAACTTAATATTATATTCTAGACCTAGCTGCGGTGTAACTTTCAGCGTAAAGGATTTCTGAATATAAACTATTTACAATATCTATACTGTAATGGATAAACTCAAAACTACTCAACCGTTTTCAAAAACTCTTTCACCTGTAAAAAGCTACATTATCAGCGAGTAACATGGGCTGTAATTTATTTTCAATAAATTTCTACCCGTGTGAAGCCGGGGCGGATCGCTATTACATAATAAGCTACTTTCTTTAAAGTGTATGTCAAAAACTTAATGCGTAATTAATTTGTTATCTCTTTAACTTCATTATTAGGGTAGTTCTCACAAAATGTCGAAATTCTTCCTCCTTTTAGCTTTAACGAAAATTTAGCAAATTTCTATCGGTAACTATTATTTCCTCGTAAGCTCCATTATTGTGGCTACTACTATCAGTTATAACTTCCGAACCATATGTGTAAATAAAAAAAATACTAATGTGTCGAAAATCATTCCCTCACTATGTCCGAAGCTCTAGGACAAAGATTTTCGGATTTTTAACTCGACAATTCCTTAATAAAGCGAAATTTATAAATCGATGAAAAATGCAATGTCTTTTCGAGCGTATTATTACTTTAAAACAAAAAATAGAGAAAAATTCTATAAACTATTTTTTATGTGTCCCAAGAAAAGAAATCATTTCCTCACATCGTCTCTGACAGCCTATTTATGGATGCATCTTTAATCATTCGTTAACGCTCCTATTGATTTTTGATACTTAGTACTAGATTCATCTTAAGCGTGTTAGTGATTCTTCTACCAAAAGACTTAATTAATATTCTTCAAAAGTTACACTTTTCATAGTCATTCCCTCATCTCGGAGAACAAAAAGGTAATTACGAATAACTGAATATTCAGTGAAATTATTCAGTGGAATGGATTTTTGGATGTATTAGTTTCACAAGAAAATTCAATACTAATAATAATATAAGGTTTTGTTGCACGTTTCTGTTGATTATTTATCGTTTTGTCATTCCCTTATCCGTCATTCCCTCATTTAAATTCCTTATTTTAAGATACATTAAGCCCTATGTAAATATGAAACACATTTGTACTTGGGACCATTATTTTATTAAATAAGTACTAGTAACATAGGTACAATCCAATTCACCAAAAATAATTATAAATTCAATTCAATCTTTTTTATTAAATTCTTAATATGAATATTCTAGATTTCATGAGAACTGCCCTTTTATGTATTTAGAATTAACATTTCAAAATGTTTTTTGAGAAAAATTAGTAATTAAATAAAACTTAGTATCTAGTTCGGTTCGAATTCCTTAAAATTGTGTTCTAATTTTGAATTTATGATTAAATTTATTTTACTCATTTCAATTTTCTCAAATATGGAACAGCCCTTAAATCTTATTTACATTCTATTTTTTCATTAGTACACAAACCGTTGTTTATTAAATGATAAACTAACTCTGTTTAATGCAATATTTAACTTATTTTAAAACGTGTAAATAGCAGATAAAAATGTCTTCAACGACTTCCAATGTCAATATGAACGTAATGACTTCATTTTTGCCACAGTTTAGAGAACAAAAATGTCTGTATTGTTCGAAGTAATCCCAGAAGGTGTATGACCGATTTCGATGAAATAACTAATTCTTTAAATAATGCTTTTTTTATACATATACATAGGTTTTACGTTAGTAAGTAATTAATCTGTGCTAAGGTAGCTGTATAAATAATCCATGACTTCATTAAAAATATATTCTTCATATACTAAAAAAAAGAACTTAAAGAAAGATCTCAAGATTTATTTTGTTTTTTTATTTGTTGTTTATCATAAAAATTGGTTAAATATTTTTTGCCCGCCCACGAAACAGTAGAGTACGAAACGGTAGCGATGTTTTTCTGAAACACAAATTATTTAAAAATTTAGATTGACCTAACTATATTATTCTCTATATATTTAAATCAATAATACAACAATTCGATACGTATATAATATTTAATTTACAATTAGTGGCTACATCTATTATACATAATTTAATTTATTTGTTTTATCTATAATTTTGTTTTATCTATAAATATATCAAGTCATGACGTCGGTGCCACGGTCTGCTTCACCTCGTCATTTTCGTCCAACTTCTGAACAAGGAAAATTTCACAGAAACAAACTAAACATTATTCAAGACACATTTCTAATTATTGTATTTCCTTACATGCAGTGGATACGCAAATACATATAATAAGTACATTACATGTACATTATTTAAAATAAAGTAGTGTAGATGCTGAAATGTTCAATTTAATTCGTAAGGTAATTTTAGGAATCACAGTTATCACCGGTTCGAAAAGAACTTGCCCTGAGAAGAACCGACAAAGAATTCCCAAATATTTTACATTCAAAATCGTTTTTAGTGATATCAGAATCCGACAAACAAAAATTACCAAAAATATTTTCTGTGAGCACATGGATATTTATTCTATGCGTTGGGTTCAGAGAATACCAAAAAATTATCGCAACTGAGATCACTTCGGTAACTATCTGTTTGTCCAACAGATCGTGTGATTGTCTAACTAAATGTCTATCTGTTTAACTAAATATCTATCTGTCTAACTGAATGTCTTTTTGTCTGTCTACTTACCTGATTCTCTTCCTGACCGCCTGTCACAAACGTTTTTCTTATATAGAGGCCGTTTGTCGTAAAGTAAAACTTGGAACAATGAATTGCAATGAGTAGTGGCCCAAATACAGTTGAGAACCTTAAAAGTCGAATTTTGACTTGAGGAATTAATTTTGAAGTCATCGTGATTTCTAAAATATCGATGGATTCTATATACAAGGGCCATAAAGACAATTTGATTATTTTGACTTTTTTGTTTTCACATACTTCTTTTGATGTGTATGTATGCTTCTTTTCAGTACAATTTTCAGTAAAAATGTATCGTAGCATAAACAATGGATGTGTGTATTTATCACAGTAAATATGCAAAATTTAATATATATTGGCTTCAACTGAGTCTCTCCTGTAAGGTTATAATTTTGCATTTTAGCCCTTACACATAAGGCCCAGGTCATCGATATATGGCTAAAGCGTTACTACGTATTACTTTTTTAAAGACTCAAAAAACACTTAATATTCGTTGTCCTTCTATCTATGAAATAATCGCTCAGAAAAATCTGAAAATTTCACGAATATTGATGGCATATTATATGATAGTTTTATTCTTTGATTGTATAAAAGAAGATTAGACATCAAACCTTTGCTGTTGGCATTCACTGATTGTTTGGAAATGGTGTGGCATACTAATCACGTAATTACGATTTGCGATTGTCCGGTTTTTATCTCTATATTGTAGCCAGTATGGAAGTTTTGTCATTTAATAATTTAACAACTGGTGTTATAGTACCTATTAGCAATTATTTTCAATTGTATTTAAATTTTAATAACTACTGAGTGAAGTGCCTACATAGCGCGGCGCAAGCGAATTCGTTCTTCCACTCGCCCCCTGGTAACGGTCATAAGGTTGATTTTTGCAATTGCGGTTTGATTACGTTTTAGTATCAATTGCAATAGAAATCATTTTGAAATTCTGTAGAACAGAGACCCGAACGAATTTTTTGCAAAACAGATTTTTCCGAAATCTCCTTTTGCTGATTTTTTTTTAAGATATTAAGAGAAAGAGTTGAAATCGTATAAGAAGTATATCCAAATATCTAAACACTAGTACATACATACATATCCTCACGCTGTATCCCTAACGACGTATTCAGAGAGGACGGAAACACTAAACACTAATCTGCATATGAAAGTCTGTTTTAAATGAAGGTGTCGTTTTGTGACTATAATTTTGGTTCTCAATACATTCATTAATTACGACTACGTTTCTCTATATATCACCACAATATCTGCCCGAGATCTTAAAAGTGCTTCGACTTGTACTTGTAGACGCTTGTAAGGTAGAGATGTTCCGGTGTTTGATACGAACTCAGGTCTGCGAAAGAACGAGAAACATAAAATACGACATTCATTAGTTCTTGCGCCCGAAATTTAAATCGAAATTTGTTTTTTTTTTCACTTTCGAACAAACTTAAACCAAAAAATTCTTCTAACGTAATCCTCATGTATATTTTTCATTATAATACACTACTACGCTACTTATTTGATAAATCGATAGCTTTTTTGTTCGAAAAAAATACTTTCTACATAGTATGCAAGGGTGAGATGAGTTGTCAATTGTTACTACGTCGACCACCATCAAAAGCAGTGCAAAATCTCGCCCACGTAGATACGATTTCATTCATAATTTTGACAGATATGTTGCCGTAACCGTAAGTAAGTCAGAAGGGTCCAGTAATGAGGTAAAGAGTTAAGACTAGATTCGGAATTTAGAATAGTCAATTGATAATAAGGATTAAAAAATATTCAAAAAGTGCCATATATTTTTTTATCAGATATTTAAAGTTGAAACTCTGAAAAAGCTTGTTTTGAGAAAAAGCATTTTTAAAGTTTGATTGAAAAAATACACTTCTACTTTTTTGTTTCTACTTAGAAACATCATATAAAGTCATTTACTATATGAACTTGTAGATAATTGAGCATTAACTAATAATCAATTAGCGATATGCTATTTTTCCGTTCTTAAAAAATACGTTAGTAAATAAAAAATACTGTTTAAATAATTTACCAAAAAAAATGTAAAATTTGTTGTAAAAAATATCGACACCGATATTCACTGCCTATTACGGTTTCAAAAAATAACATTTTAATGTCGATATTTCTGAAAAATAATATAGATATTGTATCAACAATCTAAGCAAGGATTTAGGGAAAATATCTTCATACCCTTGTACAAGTTTAGTGGTTACAATCTGGAACCTGAAGAATATGAAAATTAAACAGCTCAAGTGTTAGCTGATGGAAATGTAAAAAACATTCGTATACCTCAGCGAAAGTACATCAATCTAAAGATAGCGATAAGGTATTTTGTTAAGTAAGTTGTTGTTGTAAGTAAGGTATACTGCGATGTTAAACTCTCTGCTTCGTAGAGGATACAGTATGAACCTCGTAAAGGTGATACTGTTGTTAGTATATGTTCATGAATCGAGTAACTGATCGAGCTGTTGCCGCTGGTTTTTAAAATTATACGTGTTAACTATTGTCAATATTCGTAATTAACTGTTATAATCTTAATCAATAATAGATGCATTTCATTAATGATTATAGTTATAAACTTAATTACGAATATTATCTTTGAAGACTAAGAAAAGTATAAAAGCGCATTTACACCTTCCAACTTGTTGGAACAACTTTCCTAGGGTTGGCGATCTGAGATCGATTAACGTAAGAATCGATCATTCGATCTCGAGCAGTGAATCGACCCAGGGAATCGACGACAGACACTCAAAAATCGTTCTACGTGTTTTTTAAATTTAGCATGGGATAGATAAAAGTCAGACGACTCAAAAAAGCGTTAAATCTGGCTCCGAGAGCGCTAAGGTGACGGCAGTTTCGATATATGTACGTATAATTTATTAGCATACATACCGCAACGTTTGGCACTCCATCCTCTCTGACTACCCCGTTAGGGATACGGTGTGAAGATATGTATGTATGTATGTATAATTTATTAAAAAACCTAACCCCTAGCTCATTATTTTATAATTGCATTCTTACCAATACAAACATAATGGAAACTCCATTTTTGGATGTCCGCCATCAATTCACTAAATAGATTCTCTATTCGAGATCGATCGATCAATTTTTCCATAAATCGATCTCAGATCGCCATCCCTAAGAAAGTTGTTCCAACAAACTGGAAGATGTAATAAGAGCTTACGTTTTAGTATTGATCGTATTTGAAGGTGTTGCTGCCTAATAATAATATTATGGTATTTTTGAATGTCAAAAAATAATTCAGTGGAGAAATACACAAGCTAGCGAAAGCACGTCTTTTAATTATATCTCAATATATATCCCACGTTTCCTTCCATGTTGACATCCTAGAAGAACGACAAGCTTTCATACGGTTTAAGATACTTCCTGTCCAGTCACTGTTACCACATATTATTTACTCACGTAAGATGTTTTTAGGATTTTGCGCTTTAAAACGAGAGAACGGAACCCTTAATTATACTCGTACACATATGATATGTATTGTATTTACACATAATCACAACATGTTTACTAGTTAATACGCAATTTATACGGATATATACATTTATGTGCGGATATATACACCTTTATCAATCTGTACACTTTTACATATTTACATTACTATAAATATTATATACTTATAACCCTTAGCGACTTCGAGAATAAAATATAGCGCAACGACGTTTAATGTCAAGAGTTGAGAGTTGCTCGTATCTAATAGCGGGCTCCTCGAAATATGCGAGCCACAAAACAGGAAAAAAATATCGTACACGTAGGATCCTGAAGAAAATAAAAATTTATATTTCTACGCAATAAAATATCTTCAAAGCATACGTTTGTACTGTTGGATGTACTTCCAGATTATCTAATCCTGTAGGTATTTATCGTTGATCTAGAATTTTGTTTCGTGCGAAACTAAGTTCTCATGAAACGTAAATTTCTTTTCATGTACCTATATCTTAAACGTCTGTGCGTATTTGCGTTAAGTGCAATTATTATATAAATAAATGAATTTGTAATTCTATGTCAGAACAAAATCTACACAGAAATAACGTGATTCAGAGAAAAAGAAAGAATCCCGACAATCATACCTATTGGTTATACAGTTTACAGTCTGCTCAATTCTTATCCGTAATGCGAAACTCGTATTACGCGAGTCAGTGTCGCTCTTGGCCGGTTTTTATTTATCTGTTATACATGTTATCTACACTAGGAACATAAAAAATACTAGACAAATTGTATTATACAGATTACGATATTTTTCGAAAAATTTTTAATCCTGATAACATTTAAGCGGTGTAAATAGACTGATAAGTAATTCATATCGAGCCTCTTGCTTAGTGGGGGGGATTAGAGTCAAAATAATAACAATAAACTCCGGAGAAACATACCAATCATGTGACCCCAAACCACAGACCACTTAGCCTAGATGAAGTCTGAAGCCTAATCACAGTCTACGCAGACGTAGCTTCGTAGACGCATATTTGTCACTATACGCTTGGTGTAGGCCTGGTTGCTCTTTAATACAAAACTACGAAACTCTGTCGATGGAGCAGCAACGTCGCACTTGCGTCGCTGCATGCACGCTTAACGAAGCTTGCGCTCCTGCGTGTAGTAAGCGGGGCTACATATTATATAAGTAGTAAGCAGGCGTACACCAAGCGTATAATGACGAATACGCGTCTACAAAGTTACGCCAACGTGAACAGCAGGCCTAAGAAAAAATGTGTGCTTGCTATACGTTTCGTGAACAAAGTTTAGTTTAGTACGCCACGCTGCGCAATCAACACGGAGTATTTGGAAGTGTCTCCGAAGCTACACCTCCGCGAACAATACGCCTAAAGAAGAAGCTTCAAGATGGGCGAGTGCGGTGACACTAAAATACGCCGTAGCGATCAGGGTTCACGGCGCACCATCCAGTGCCCCCCTAAATTATGACGCGTTGTCTATGGGTCTACTGGTCTGTGCCCGAAACTAATCCCAATTAGTCTATTACAAAGTATATTATACTTATATAGACTTATACATATGGAACCATACAACGAACTAGAGAAACGCCCATTAATACCAACCAAGATTAGAATCAACTTTATTATCCTATCAGATATACATACTTACGATTAGGGTACACCACTAGAGCTGCGGCCCCTCCGGGTTTGGCTCGGAGTCTACGGGTTTGAATAGTGCATATCCGGGCTACGGGTTTTACATCGATATGTCCGGGCGGCGAGCGAAAGCCAACCGTACATTAAACTACCGTGCGGGATGCCTCACAGACTAAGGAGAAGAGGGACGACTGTAGGCGCTCGACTGAGCGAGGAGCGGGCCACCATGGAAGCGTAGCGCTCCAATCGACATGGTAAAGTCAGAGTTAATTCTAAAGATTAATTATAATATGAGTTGCCTAGAATTTTTAAACTTTTTGAAAAAATCTGAGCAAGCAAAGATGATACAACAAACTCTTACCAATAAAAAATATGATTTTAAAAATCAAGGTGCGGCCCTAGCAATAGCAGAGTGAGTTGATTTATTTGATGTAATACGCCTAATTATTTAATTTCAATAAATTATACCTACCTAAAAATATGATTTATTTTATTATTAAAAAAAAAATAGCGATGTTTCGAAAATCTCCGGGTCTGCTCTTTTTGAGAGGTGGCAGCTCTATACACTGCTAATCAGTCACTAAAAAAATTATTACTGTTCTGAAACCTGTACAACGTGTAACAGAATTAACCAGAAAACTCCATACTCCTTGACTAAGTCATTATAAAATCAGTTAATTATAAATCCCGTTTACATATGACTTTCATGGTCATTCAGCATAGCGCGCTAAAACGATACGACCGGCTGTGTTATCACGTTAAGAACGGATAGCAGCGCTATAATCGCGATTGTATGAAATTAGTAATTGCGGTGCCATACAATAAAATATGTTTGCAGCATAATTAGGGTCGCTAACAGTAGTTTTTAATTCACTGATTAATCAACAGAGGCAGCAGTAGTAGATTTGCAACATTATATCGTGCTTAATGTAACAACGCGATCAATCGCGTTATTATGGGATTGGGCTATCGCTTACTGGCTATAATTACGTAATAAGGTAGCCGTACTGTACTGCTTCACGCTGCACTCTCGGAGGGTCAAAAATAGCCCTTCAACACCCTCACAGTTATATGACAGCGCGAACCACACGCGCCCCGGCACTGTCGTCATCTATCTTGTCTTGTCGTCTTCGTCGCGATATCTGCTGTCAAAACGAGAATTCGAATAATGCAATTTGTACAGTGGCGGTATATCTACCGCGAAAAATGCATTTTACAGTTATGGTGCAATAAACACACAATCGTCATACGTGATACCAATTTTTATTACAATTACCTACTTACCCGTCGCGATGATCGCGTGGCTGTCGCTGTCTGCAAATTTTTAGGTAATAATACCGCGGAGCCCCCATTCAAATCAGCTGTGATCCCGAAGGCTCCCGGCGGAAGCGGGGGCGGACCTTATTTTCTACCTAGGACTACAGGATTGGGAAATACTAAACCTACCCAACTTTACATATATATACTTATAAGTAGATATAGTTTTCATATAGGTAATAGGTATATGCATGTGTTCAATAGTTTACAAAATATATAAATATCAACTCTTAAACCGTGCATAAGTTTTAAGGCGATTATTGAAATATTTGTAGAAAATTATTTATAGATTGAAGTGCACTCGATACCGCTACTGAATATTAGAGTAACAACGATATAAGTACCTACTAGTGTAAATAATAAATAAGACTGGTTTAGTTAAATGTATTTTTACAGTATATATATATGTACATCTATTAATCTTTGACTAATTGGTCATAGAACGAAAATGAAAATAAATAATAATACAATGTGGTTTTTATGATAGAACCTATTCTATTTATTAAGACAATACTAAAATTGAACGGGTGTGGGTTTTATATTTACAATGCAAGCCGATAATAGTAAAAATGTCAGCTTATAAATACTACTTTATTCGCAGCATGCAGCACAGATATTTTATTTTTTCTTTATAATTCAGAAAATAATGTTGCTTTTATTTTCTCAAATGTGAAAAAATTTCTTGTTACAGAATTGGAATACAGAACCCAGGCGCTTGCCAAATATCACTCCGAGTACCCTATTAGCAACGTAAACACAACGTAACGTAAGTGACGTCACGTGACGTATGGACGATAGAACTTACGCTTACGACCCGGTGGGGACCGGCGCGCCAGTCAACCAGCAAGCATACAGAATGGAGGCAGGACAGCTGTGGCGGCAATATATCATCGCCGGTGTCGGTATGTCTAAACAATTTAAAAAACAAAGTTATAATATAAAGAATTAAGAAATAAAATGTCGAAAATAAATACGAACTGGCTGATGACTGCGCACTCGCATAGCGCATCGTCATGTTCCGAGATTTAAAAAAATTAAACGCGCGCGCTGATATAAACATTGCTAAATTGTGTTTGTAACAGTGTTATTTTCCCGGCTTACAATGGAATTACACCGTGATTTTGCCGGTTATTACCGAATAGTCATGATTATTTGAAAAGTTTAAATTGAAAATGTTTTCAGTCGAGACTTGAATACAGTGGCAAATCAACAAATGTTACAAAATTACTTAAATTACGTTAAGTTATATGTGTAGATTTGGAAGGGTCACTGATTACAAAATGTGTCAAGTGAATTTAATTAGGATTCAGTGCATAGAATAATTAATTCATTGTTTCCAACTCAAGTCATATCAAATAACGTAGTTCTGTATTATTGTTATCAAGCATTCGAATATGTCGTAAATTCAGAATCGTATACTTTTATAGTGACAAAAAAAACAATAATTATCAAGACAAAAACTGTTGGTGTGTATAAATATGCTGTTTAAAAATCGGTAAACTTATAACTCAGTTGTGATATTTTTATTTCTTTCACCATTATTCGATTTCATTTTCAGAATAATTGGAACTAGCATATTTTTATTACAATGCTGTTTCTTGTTTCGTTTCCTGTAGTTTTGTTGGACTTTTCCTTATTTTTATTAAAATAAATGGGACATTATGTAATTTCTATAGCGACATAGGTAGGTGTGTGCATCACTTTACGGCATTTCCCATTTGAGGTGAACAGAAAATCGAGGTGCAACAAAATCACACCTTGACACCTCTTCTGCCAATGGTATTAGGGGAATCACACAGTGATTTTAAATAATTTTGATAATAATAATTTTTGTGTTTATATTTTACGTACGTGTCCCTATACCTATGTATTTGCAAGCTATGAAACCCAGCACAATCGTTTTTAAAAATGTCTTCAGACTTATTCCGCAGTAATCTTAGTAAAAAATTAATCGATTTTGATAGAATTTTCAAATGCAAGATATTTACAGGGAGTAGGTAACTTAGTCTACT
This sequence comes from Zeuzera pyrina, assembly GCA_907165235.1. Lineage (NCBI taxonomy): Eukaryota > Metazoa > Arthropoda > Insecta > Lepidoptera > Cossidae > Zeuzera > Zeuzera pyrina. Next base: position 6,370,683 of record OU015639.1, read on the forward strand.
TTTATAATTTCACCAAAAAAAATTATGAAATTGAAAATAGAACAAAAACTTAATTCTATACAGATTAAGATTCCGGAGATCGCTAGTCTAAATAAAATCATTATGAAGTTTTTCTAGAACTAATAATTAATAATTTAAGTAGGACTTTTCCTCACCTTTCCAACACCTTTAACAAAATCTTTTATCGTACACCTTAATTATAAATTATTATTAGAAAAGAAGTTCAACGAAAAATCTGTACATTAAACAGCAACATATATTTGTCATGGAACAGATTATTTTGTTACACGAAAGTTATTAATACATTTTAATATGTTGTAATTGTTATTATACTTCTTAATAACGTTTTCGTATGAATTTTCATTTATTAAAATTGATGCAAAAATCACACAGCGAATAATTTCACATTCCATTAATTTTTTTTTTTAGTTTAAGAACATCTGTGCTTACACAATAGGTATGTATTACGTAAATACAACTGGGCGAAACATATCAGTGCATAGTTTCTACATAAAGTCAGCCAAGATATAGTTAAAAATATTTTAAATATTTTTGCATAAAAAATCAATAATAATGTGTTCACGCTATCGTATTTATATCATTTATACGCAGTTTAAAAACATTCTAAGTACCCAAAACAATATTTTCAAGTAAACCCAGTTTTAATTTTGAAGTAACACGTTTTTATTACCAGTTTTGTAGACATCCGCACAGGGAGCAACTAACAAGAAATTGAGTCACTTTCTCAATGTCTAATGTGTAATAAATAAAATAATATGTCACTTTCTTAATGTCACTGAAACACAGTGTTGCTCATACTTAGTAGGTACCCTTTTGCCTTTTGTTTTGCTAACAAGTCTATTATACACGAATGTTAATGTAATAATGCATTATCTAACAAGCGATATATCGAAAGATTAAATTCATTGAACCCGACAATTGTCCCATTAATAACGTGAAATTTGACACCATTGATACCTATGTCAAAATTTTATTTATCGCCCAACGTAATTTTCAACTTCCAATAAAATATTTATCGAAGTGATAACCCTGTTGTCAAAGATTATCGATAATTACGTATGTTTTATTAAAATCTTTCGTTGCCTATAATTGTGTTTGTCGTTGAAGGACACGACATTATCATCTTTTCTAAAACTGAACTTGCATATTTTTTGTTTCGGAAATTAGATCACACAAATTTTCTTCAATTGTTACAAGTATAGTCTTTGAATAGTGGATTACTTGACTTTAGTGACTTTTGAATATTAAAAAAGAAAATTCGCATTGTTATCGAAAACAAATAAAATCGCTTCAATGATATCCTAACATATTTGAATCTAATCTAAAGAAATAGTTATAGTTCTTGCGAAATAAAAGAACCATTATTTTGTTTTGCATACTTACATGTATACTATGTTTTACCTTCGCCTTTACATACATATAGGTACATAATGTATACATACATATTACATTATGTAATTTATATCTTCTACTTAAATATACGTATACTCGTAGTAAAGGTATGTCATTTGTTCTGGAAAAAATATTTTTGACCATGTATAAGACAAAACATGAAACAGATGGCTGTCTATGCCTTCTCAGAAAGCAAAAGACTCCAATAACATGTATAAAATGAAAAATGTATAATGTAATATCTATTATGTAATAATGCGAGCATACGAGCTATAAGGTGAAAAACACTACCCATGAACGATTATGTAATTTTTATTATGTTCGATTTTATTATTGATAACCCTCTATCAATATTTTTATAGTGCTATTTCCGTGCTCAAGAGAATAACATTCGAAAACCATGACGATTTTATTAAAACATGAGATTACGAATGTCGTGAACTATGGACAATAAATTTCTACTGGAATATTATAAAACATAGAAACAGAGTAGAGGCTACTCTCTACATTGAACTATGAACATATATTATATAAAAATTATTGGAATAGGCACTCTCATACCTGAAATAGCTAAAAAAATTATGAATATAAAGTTCAACGCAAATTACAATGTTCGAAAATGTTTATTTAGTAAATAAATAAGGTTTTGATATTTTTCTATGAAATGTATATATATTATAAATAAATAAATTCCCACTTATACATATTAAGCATAAAGATATTTATAATTTCTTCGTTTTTCTAATACTTTAACGCATAGAGGACAAAATACATGTTTGTCCTCTATGCGTTCTTAAACTGTTCATCCGATTGTGATGGAACTTTTGTGAGTTAGTTGTTCTGCGTATACACGCGAAGGTTTCTGAATAATTTATTTAGTTAAATAAACGCGAACAAATTCACGGGCAACAGGTAATATGTATATAAAAGCGAAATACCATTCACTCACTGATTCACTGACTGATTAAATCTCGAAAAATTCTAAAGCTAGGATGGCGAAATTTAGGCTGATAATAGTTTGTGTAATGTAGGGGTCCGCTAAGAAAGGATTTATGGGGCGGTAAAGGGGGTGTTGCACTTTGTATAAAACATTTATAAGGAACGGAGCAGCCATGAAATTGAGAATGAATAATATATCTCATTACAAGTTGACTGGCCCGTTGGCGCAGTGGCATATGCATCTGCTTTCCAAGCTGGGGTCCCGGGTTCGATCCCCGGTCAGGTCAATTTAGGAAACGAACTTTTCTAAATTGGCTTGGAGTCTGAGTTTTACTGGGAACTCCCCAGGAGTTCGTTGTGTGGTACCCATAGTACAAGCTTACTGCTTAGTTTGGGGTCACACAATCTGTGTAATTGTCTTGAAAAAAAAAGTAACGAGACACGTAGTCGATTTTATCAACGCTATCTATGTTTTCACATAACTATGTACCCCCTAGATTAAAAGGACCCCTAAACCGGTTCTTAGATAATATTCATTTTCACCAATCTAACGGTTCCCTAGTACTGTCAGACATAGTTATGTGACATTTTATAGTTTTCATAGTGACTATTAGTTTCCGAAAGTTTATTTATAAAACAGATTTAATTGTGTTACTTCTCAGTTTCTATATAATATTAAACTATTCTTCATATTGTCAAAAACTAACACATAAATCTGTCGTATAGTGTTATGGGTTCGAAAATCGATTTTGTAAATTTTAGGGATCTTTTCCTAGGGGCTCCTAGCGCGAAACGCAAAATCATCGATAGCGGGCCCCTATCCTTGTTTAGGGACTCGCTAAGTATTAGGGGATTTTAGTGAAGTCGGATAACTTTTCGTAAAATTCCACTCGCGAAATGGGGTTCAACTTTGTACACGGCAAAACCGACGAACCGTTTTAGAATGGAGATAGAACCGTGAGGATATAGGCTATTTTTTTTAATTCCACGTAGATGAAGTCGCGGGCAACAACTAGTATACATATGTAACGGAGTACTACTATTTAGAGAAAGTCACTACTCTACTATTGCTTTCGTTAGCACCGAGTATATATAATGCAAGATTATAGGCATTCGGCGATATCTGTAAGGAAATTGACATGTGAAATATCTATGAATTACAGCGTTTCCTCGTATTGCCATGTATTTTAAACAATTTTAAGTACAGTGTTAAAGACGATGTATAGGTACTTAGTAAAATTCTCTAATTGAAATTCAAATTCAAATTATTTATTTGTCTGTGATTAATTGATTAATGTGATTAATTAGTTCTCTGCAATCCGCCATTAGTGTACAGACAGTCTAATGTTAATTTTTTCTGTAATGTCTATAGAACAAAATATTTAGAACGCTAGAAATTATGAATTACCACCTCAATGTCATAACAGGCTAGATGACTACTCTTAAAATTTGTATATTTAATACATTGCATTTAAATAATTAAAAATCTTAAATACAATTAGGAAAAAGCTGATTAATATTAATTCAAAGAAACTGCAGTGTTACTAGCTTTGAAACTTCAGGATAAACTAGAGGAAGGTAGTGTCACATAACTGTGACGTCACAAAATCTCGTTACCCAGCGCTATGAGTGATAGAGAGAGTGATAGATCTTTTCATAGTTTCATTCATCTAGTCTATTAATCATAACTATTTCCCACACGATACAGGCTTAGCCTAGTGTGGGGGTCACTGATACTTCACAGATAATGTGAGTACATGAAAAATATTTATATAACGTTGTAAGGTATTGTATTTGTTTATGTTATTGCTAAATAAGATAAATAAAATAAAAAAGAAATGCTGCTACATGCTATTCAATATTGTAAAGTTGCAAAATAAACCTATTAACATAACTATTAACGATATATAATTTTTTTATTAATTTTGATTAAGTTAAAATCTTTAAAATATGGAGTGCAAATGTGTAGAATTAATGTTTAATTATAAACATTCATTTCATTGCATTACATCGTTAATATAAGTATTTCATAGAAATATATGTATACATCGAGTGAAATAAACGTTGCGTTTTAAGTAATAATAGGTAATAATTGCGTAGTGTCAAAAGCACCCACATACCTAGGCGAAAATGTGTGAGGAGAATGATGAGATTCGAGGAAGCGAAAGAAGTAAGTAAGAACCGCGACGTTTGGCGCTCCGTCCTCTCTGACTACCCCGTTAGGGATACAGCGTGAGGTATGTATGTATGTAATTGCGTTTTAAGTAGTAATTATAAATACGGAACACTATCCGGTATCAGTCACTTCCATAACGCATACGCATTTTATAAAGCTGCCACGTGTAGTATAAACAGACACGAAGTAATTATTTATCTACGTCTTATTTAAACTAAAGTACATTTTTAGTTTATCTTATTTAATAAAGATTTTTCGCGCTTCTTATCTAATCATTTTATCGTAAACGACTTACTGATGTCAATTTTGTACACAACAGTTAATCGGTTTTTGATACTATCGCGAGTACATTCACTGACAAAACTTAATTTAATCTTAAAAAATAAAAACTGCATTTCTATAAATGCTATAGATATAATATTGCATGATCTTATCATGTGAAATGCGTCATTCAATTTTTTACGATTAATTAGCGTGTTAAAATTTATACCAATTTTAAATAGATACCTACATACATACATATCTTCACGCTGTATCCCCAACGGGGTAGTCAGAGAGGACGGAGCGCGAAGCGTCGCGATCCTTACATACTTATTTCGCTTCCTCAAATCTCATCATTCTACTCACACATTTCCGTCGGCTAACACTCTAGCTATTTGATCTTCATAAGTTAGCCTTGGTCTGCCTTGGCTTCTTTTATTTACCACTCACTTTAGCTCTATAGATTTTCTTCGTCAGTCTTTCATCACTCATTTTTTCCATGTGGCCGAACCATCTTAGCATTCCTTTCTTCATTTTTTCAATAACACTGTCGTGCAACCCTGACATACTGCGTATAGATACCTACTTTAAAAGTGGTAGAGCCATGCTGCATTGCAGCTCGAATAGGGCCGACTCGCCCGGTCAAATACCACCCTCTCACAGAATATCGGAGTGAAATAACAGTATCTATTGCTGTTGTGTTTCGTTCGGTGAGTGAGAGTGCCGAAGGCCTATCACCCCCTCCTCCTTTTATTCCTTTTCCTATTTCCCTAAACGTTGGCAACGTGCCCGTGATTCTCCGGATGTTGCGGGTGTCCATGGGCGGCGGTTGGTTACTCTCCATCAGGTGACCGCTTGCTCGTTTGCCCCCTCTTTCATAAAAAAAAAACATTAATAAATGTTATAGTAAATACAATTTTATATAATTCCATATAATTTCTCTGTCATCTAATATAAAATAAGTCACTCAATTATAAAAAATGTACGTGCAATATTTTTAATTAAAACCAATTATCTATATAAATAAAAACGAGATACTGTCCGTTGCTAAGGGCAAAACTTGATAACACCTGAACCGACATGGCAAAAAATGTTTTAAATGTTCGTAATAGTCCGAGTAAGGTTTTTATAGAAAGAAAAATTGGAAAACTTGCCCGGGATATTAAAAAATTCGGAAAGAACTGTATGGAATTTTTGTATGAACTCAAGATCGAATGACTCGCGAATAATAAAATATCTACTGAACCACAGCAAAACGTGGCCGGACACAGCTATACTAGTTTCAAATAAATCAGACTAAACCAATTTGTCTTTGGTTTAGTCTGATTGCTTTATTGTCGTATGATTATTTTTAGCATCGAAGACTAATTAAATAATATTTTTTCTTCTTGTGTGCATCGAAAGAACCAAATATCGCGTAAAATGATCTGTCGACTCAGTAATCTCGGATAACGTATTTAACCGATTTTTAATGCATTTTCGTTAACACTAAAATCAAAGTGTATATAATGCCTTTGTCGTAAACGATTTCAAAAACAACAATAATGTTAAAAATAGCATTTTAAAATCCGGAATAAGATGTTTGACATAAATATAAATTATCACTTATTTCAAACTCATATAAACGTGAGACTATTTTTTGTGTCATGAAAGTTATAAATCGTATGCGATATTTACTTTAGCTTTACATGTAATTACCCTAGTTTTAATTGTAAATTTTAGGTACAGATTTTCACACCACTGCCTATGGATTAATTCGAAAATGTGTGTTTTTTAAATGACCCAGTAGTTACAATATGAATAACATTTAACGATTTGATTCTATTGTAATATAATTTTGGGTAGATGGTCTACGGAAAGCGTATAGTCCAATTTGGTTGATTCACTCATTTTTAGATAAACGGTTGAATTTATCATAGTTGTATTAGATTTTCGACTTCAATAAAATTTATCGTCAATAAGGCAATAATTGACATAATACTTCGTTATATGATTACCTATAAAATTACGACATTCCTGGCGCTATTTATCTAATCGTAAATACACACGTGGGCTGATTAACTATTTCGTCCTATTCGGTTAGTTTCGTAAAATATTTCTTTCGATCTATCTACACACATAGTAGGTACATACATATCTTCACGCTATCTTCCTAACGGGGTAACGTGGTAGTCGGAGAGGACAGAGCGCCGAGCTTCACGGTCCTTACATATTTCTTTCACCTCCTCAAATCTCATCATTCTCCTCACAATGTCGCCTAGGTATGCGAGTGCTTTTGACATTTCCGTAATTATTCTATCATTTTGATCTATATATTATAACTGAAACTTAAAAGAACAGATTATATATTCTTACTTTTATGAGCTAGAATTATTATAAAATCGAAAAGATCTGGAAGAATAGTTTTATTCCCTTGGACAACTGAAAGTGCTTTGTTTTTGGACAACTACAAAAGTAGGGAAAAATATCGAAATATTGTTAAGAGTTAATTTAAATAATTTGATGGAATTGGTAATGATTGTTGGTGGGATAGATATTAGCTGTATGATAAATATAATATTAGTGCATGAAATATATACGCAACTATCTTTTCCGAATAATTTTTCGGTAATTCGGGCAACGGTGAGACAGAAAATATTTAATAGACCCACATTACGATTAGTATCTGGCCGACAAAGTATTGCTTGTTGATTGTATATCAAAAAAAGAACCAAAAAAAAAAGGCTAATTACGTTGTAGGTTTATATGCAATATGTACACAACTGTGCTTTTCGAGTAATTTTTCGGTAATTCAGGCGCAACAGTGAGACAGAAAATATTTGATATATCGACATTACAATATTAGTACCTGGGCGACAGAGTTTTACTCGTTAATTGTATGATACATCAAAAAAAAAACAAAAAAGGCTATCCACATTCAGGTTTCAAAACCGCACACATCGGCGTGGTAGACCTACGCTCTAGCCATTCTACTATTGAGAAGGTAAACTTTGTTGCGAAATTTCCAATAATATTTTGCTTACCAATCGTATTTCACAGGCATGTTTTAATGTATGAAAACAAGGAGAAAATAAATTATCTCAGAATCGCAACCTAGCTAGATCGATTTCCCCCGTAAACCCCTATATTGTAAATCTCATGGAAATAAAGCCGTTTTCGAGACCGCGATTGCAAACATACAAATATTGCTCGTATCGTAGGATTGTCTTCCTTATCAACCTGTCATTATGTATGGTAGTTCTGCTTCAATGTGTAATTTTGTTGCACTTTCGTGCTTTGTCCATCTCAAATGGGAAATGGCGTGAATCTACGTATGTACCTATGTACTGTGTAGATGGAGAAGAATTATGTGCGTTTGTTTCAAAGGCAAAATATTTTATTCGATTACATATCGTGGTCCTCATAGACAACGTGGGAAATTTACGCGTTGACTTTGAAGTTTTTTATAATCACCACGTGGCCGTCGGACAAGTTCAATGTTACACCTACTAAGTAAAATATGGAAATAAGCACTTATTTTCACATTTGCCACGTTTATATACTTATTTTTTGATACCGGGGATTACCATAAATAATCTATTAGACACATAGCATACCTGTGTTTATAGTTTACACTTTTTTACCGCATAAGTACTTTTTGAGGTATAAAATGACCAAGTCCAACCCCACAACAATTGTTCTAGAAAATAAATAACAAATTTAAAAGTAAAATTTATAACGGAATATAAATCTATTTTTAGAACAAGGAACAAATATAGAATTTAAATCTCTAAAATGTTGCTACAAAAAATTATAAGCAATTCGTTTCAACCGAAAGACGGTACAAAAGTTCTTTCATGTAGAACATTTGAATTCAGAATATTTTTTCATACTTATAACATCATTAAATGAGCATTTTAAATGAGTGAGAAAATAGACTTATGTCAAAAATAATTAAACATTTTATTTATGTTTTTAAGCTGCTATGTGCCACGAAAGACACATGTATAATGGTACGCGATAGTCTATAAACTAGGCCAGAGGCCTTATCAACCATGTAGCACAGGCTACAAAATAGGCAACGGTTCTTATCCCTATTTATCACCTAAAGCACGGTACAAAGCCACTAAAGGAGGGCCTGCGGTATTGCAGCTGATCAGAGCAGGGCTCCGGTCATCCTTCAATAATTTTTTTTTACAAATTACATAACAATTTTTATTTACATTAACAAAAAGTACATACATACGTTAATATTTACAAACTTAAAACTACACATTTTCTTAAATAATAGACTTCCTCAAAGTTGCAGTCGAGAAAGCTGCCATTGCTTAAGGTACCCAGCAGACTGGCAGCATTGCCTCTTTGAATATCCAAACTGATTCGTTGGCGGAAGAAGCTGCCAGCCCGTCCAAATTACATATTTTGATTTATACAAAATTAAAAAGAAGTTATAGAATAGCATTTTAGAGTAACAGACAGGATGCAACCATTACAACATGATTATCTCTTTATCATGGCCAGTAATAGGAACGATCGTATATACTTGTACAATATCATCATCAGCACGGATGTCGCAAATTTACAGCTGAGTTCATTCGTAGGTTATATTAAGGCAAATAATAACTATTTGGGTCAAGATATTCTACATGGATTCGTTACAAAATATACAACAATCCGTATTACTTAAGTGTACTTAAACACAGCAAAAATTGACACGAATAATCTACATACAGGAAAGCTTACTTTTTCCTCGAGTTATGGTTTTTTTTTCTGCATACATATTTCATGGCTTTCTGAATGTTATGATTTAAAATATTGTGAAAAATAATTCGTATTATTTAAGCGTTACCATGAACACAGCAAAAGTTATCACGAATAATCTACATGCAGGAGAGTACTTTTTTCCTCGAGTTATGGGTTTTTCTCTGCATACATATTTAATGGGTTTCTGAATGTTATAATTTAAAATATTGTGAAATGATGATGAAAACATATCTGAGTTTTTTGTCGGTTCTTCTCAGTGCAGATTTTGTTTTCATATTTGATGATAGATTAACTTATGAACTTCCTCATTAACTTAAACTGTAATTATAGAATAAATATTGATATTCCTATTAACTTTATTCCCCATAGATAATTTCCAAAGGTGTTATGTAATGGGGACAAAACAAATTCGCTTCAAACATGCTTCTTCGCCTATTTGGCAATGCGGAACCATGTATTGGTATTTTATGTTATTCGAAGATGCAATTCATGATGTAGAATTGTCTGTCGGTGAGGTTTTGAAGTAAGTACTTTTAACACTGGCCTTTTTTTTAATTTTTTCCTTACCTACTTTCGCAATTTTTTCTTCTTCTCCGTCTATCGACGTTAATTCACATGATATGTCCAGCCCATCTCATTATAATATAATATAATATAATAATTCATTTATTTGACTGCCCAGAAAGAGGTATTGTATTTCGTGTGTACGTGTATATACGTATGTATTTATATCGTTTGGCGCATCCTATAAGGCTTGATGGATTTTTGAACGATTAATCGTGAGAATGCAATAGGATTTATAATTTTTACCCAACTGTTCCAGAAAGCCAAAATAAGGGTAATGTTTACGAACAGAAATTAAAGTTATTCTAATTTTATTGCGCGGAATTTTGTCCAGGAGATTTATATTTAATACACTTCTTTCTATTAAGCTCTGCTACACAACATAATATTAATACGGTTTAATATTGGGTCCTTACATATGAAATTGGCGTTTTGTACGGGAGAAATGCAGTCAATTTTTTTTATTGTAAAATATATTTAATTAATCAAAGTATGCACCGTTGTTATCTATGCACTTTTGCCATCTCATAGGTAGTTTATTGATCCCTTTACTAAAAAAACCATGGGAGCGAGAATCAATAAACTCTTTGAAGGCGGTTTGGACTGCCGCATCGGAGTTGAATTTTTGTCCTTGTAAGAAGTTGTCCAAATTCCGGAAAAAATGGTAACCTGTTGGAGCAAGGTCCGGGGAGTACGGTGGATGTCGCAGACATTCCAATTGTAGCTCATCTAACTTAGTGGTTGTTTGTTGTGCAGTGTGTGGTCTTGCGTTGTCGTGAAGTAGCAGTAGCCTAGAGCAATTGACCAATCTCGGTTGTTTAGCAGCTAGTTCTTCCTTCATGGTTTGCAGTTGCTGACAATAGATATCTGCCGTAATCGTTTGGCCAGATTTTAGAAAGCTGTAGTAGCCGACACCGGCGCTAGTCCACCAAACACTGACAAGTAACTTTTTCTGAGTCAATTTTCATTTAGGGCAGGATTTGGCTGGGTCTCCAGGGTTCAGCCATTGCGACGAGCGCTTCCGATTATAGTATAGTATCCGCTTTTCATCACAAGTAATGATTCAATTTAAAATTTCTTCATTATTGTGTCGGTTGAGCAAAGTAACACAGCAGTCGACGCGTGTTTGAGAGTTCGATTCACTCAATTCATGAGGTACCCTTCGTTCAAGTTTTTTTACTTTCTCGATTTACTTCAAGTGGATTAATACAGTTTTGTCACTTACCCCGAAGCCTGCAGCTATCTCTGAAGTGCTTTGTGATGGATCCGCTTCCACAACAGCCTTTACTTGTTCATTTTCCACTTTGGTCTCCGGCCGTCCACGGGGTTGGTTCTGAAGGTCGAAATTTCCAGAACGAAAACGTTGAAACCAAAAACGTACCGTGCTTTCTTTTGCGACACCAGCGCCGTACACATCATTAATCCTTCGAGCTGTTTCTGCAGCACTGGTGCCACGGTAGAACTCGTACACGTAAATATATCGATTATCGCATCTATGCGAGTCGAACTAGTAATTTAATCATATTTTATTTTGACGAATTGGTTTATATTGTTTTATTTTGATGTTTTACAAATATTCAGTCAAGTGATAGAGAGAGGACAATAATGTTGACATTTTATCAGTGAGTAGATATTATTATTCACATCATATCCGACAATGAATGAAGGCGGAAACAGATTTAACTACGTAATAATAACGAACGCTACAAATACAGTGACATCGTGCATTATTATTGATATTGTCGAATGCTATGGTCCCGTAATCCATATTATTTTGTGAATTCGCAAGGGCTCTCGTGAAAACTCGGAATGAGATACTCATTTCACGGCCTTACTATGTAATCGAAGAATCGAGTAATTGAAGTTCAACCTTTATTGAACGATTCCGTGTGTGGAAGACACTTGTCCCAGCTGTCGCATAAGGCGGTATGCACTCGTTAATTCAAATTAGGCTTTCAACTTACGCCTCGGACCGATTATAGAGAATTTATGCCCCTAGTCTCTCTGCATTATACCCGCACTGAACCCACGTAGTGGTGTACGTCGTGTCTTTCTGAACCCAACCCCCTGAGGGTAAGACTAGGTTACGCGAGACTTGTATCCACTAAAACTGTGGTGATCATTCTCAACTCGTTGTCGGAATTTCCTACAGACTCTACTCTACTCTCGCATTGTGCTGATGCATTTTACGAGGGAACAAAGACATCATTATGTAAGAAAATCACATCATGTAAACCCCAGCATTCTCGTAGCAGTGCGACGTCAGCGCAGGCCACACCTGCATCGTCTTCTTCGAAGTCGTATGGACAGACGACCGAAGCTCATAATCGGATCAGCCGCGACCACGAACTTCGACCTCTTTAGATTCCTTTAAAGATATATTACGACACGCGGGATACTCTCTGGACTGGGCCACAAAGTACTTAGCCATCGAACCGGCATCCTCGTAATCTTTGAATGGGCACTTGCCCTCTTCTGCTCCCGCTTGACGTCTTCCGTCTAGGCCATTACGCCCTCACAGAAGAAGGACATGGTCTTCTAATCTCTTCATCTGTCAGTTTAGCCGCTACTACTTCTGGCAGTAACAAATTTTGCTCGATCAGGTGAACTACGACTTGGTGCGCGGCAGTCCACACGGGGACACACCTACAGCGTGTACTGGGCTCCGTCCTGATTTCTAATGAGAAAAGGCCTGAGCCAGTACTGCGACGTATTGAGACTATTATGATGGTAGTTACCGACCTACTTTATTAGACTATGGTTCTTTGTGCTCCGTTTTATCAGTAGAATCGGACCTCGTCAGTGGTTTAAGGAAAACATTACGTATAATATTCGAAATACTCGTATCAAAGCTCACAACAGAGCTCGTTTTATATGTCCAATAGAAACAAGAAATCCATTCATTGGAAATAACTCGTGTAACAGATAAACTGATAGAGTATGTAAACAATGAAATATTACTATTGAATTAAAATAGGTACCTACATGCATTGAAAACGTACCAATATCATTATGTAATTCAATTAGCAACTTTCTTTTTTAAAAACCGTAAACAGTGATTGAAACTTAATTTTAATTATATTAAAAATGATATATAATTGTATTTGTTTTTATAATTATATTTGTATAACAATAATTATATTTGTACTACCTCCGTGGCGCAACGGCTTAGCGCGTAGGAAAGAAGCGCGGGGGTTGCGGGTTCGATTCCAGCCCCGAGTCTGGGTGTTTATGTATAATATGTATTTATTTACAAAACAAAAGTATATAAGTAGTATATCAGTTGTCTTGGTACCCATAACACGAGCGCTGTGCTGCTTAATTTGGGACTAGATGGCGCTGTGTGAAATGTCTGAGTTTATTATTATTATTATTTGTTTACTTATTTTATTATTGTTGTATTAGTTTTCGATGTCATATACATAACATCTTTACATGATATGTATCAAGAAGTATGAATATTACTTATTAATATATGTATTTCTATATACACCCATGTACTATAGGTGTATAAAAATACATGTATTAATAAATAATAATAATAGCACAAGTAAACAAATAAATAAAAAGACAGATACAATGTCTTTTTTCTGTCGATCAAAAATAATACCTACTTAAAATGTTTAAAAAAATCTAGATAAAAGTATTACAATTTCATACCATGCATAAGTTTTTAATTTCATTTGACTTATAATAATTGCAAATAACATTTCTGTTTTAGCTATAAATATAAATTAACTAATTTTTTTTAAGTATGATCTTATTTTTTATACATACTTTTTATAAGCTAATCCCCAACGGTATAAAGAAGAGGACGTAGCGTCAAGCACTCTGCTGGCACTTGCATACCTCGATTTATGGCAGGCAGTGACATAAAATATATCGTACGTGTACTTGACTCATAAATAGCAATGGAGTTTACTCAGCCCTACCCAAAGTATGAACAACCGTTATGAGACACACCGCACTTATACCAGTAAATCGCATACACAATCAAAAAAGCAATGTTTACTATCAGAGTCTGGACTTACAATAACCATGAAAGTTAAGTGCTAGCTTTTGCTTGTAACTTTGTTTACTTACTTCAATTGCGTAAGTAATAATACTCTGATAAAATCAATCTTACACTTCATACATTAGGGCTCTTACCCCCTTAAATTACAGATTGCGTAATTATGTATTCCTGTACCATATTACGAGAAATATGTGTATGGGTAACGACGCCTATAACGATTTCGATAACATTTACGATGCATGGGTATAAGGGGGCGGAAAATCGATCTAGCCAGGTCTCGATTCTGGGAAAATTCGTTTTCTCCGTGTTTTCACACACTTACAAATTTTCCGCGAAATATTCGCAACAGAGTTTACTTTCTCAATACATCAATGTGGTCAAACCTTTTTTTGTTTTTATAATATCTTCAAGGTATAGATATCACTCTGTTACAGTAACGTAAGAGTATCTGTGTAGATAGATAGATATAGATTGTAAGCTATTGTCCATATTCGTGATTAAATATTTTGTCATAATTGTCGATGGATGGCAACACTGTAGTTTTGAAAGGGTCTCTTAGTGTTACTTAATAATAAATTGTGATTTAGTCCGTGGGTATTTTTGAATGTTGAAAAAGATGAGTCGGTCGAGAATTACACGAGCTAGCAAAAGCATGTCTTTTCAAAATATCCCTAGATACCCCACGTTCCACCCACGTCGATATTCTAGAAGTACGAAAATAATAATATCTGGAATCTGAGAACTTTAGAAGATACATGTACAATGTACATACTTATTAGAGGTAGACATACTACTTCTACAACGAGTAAAATCGGACCAGAAATGCAAAGTGCCTTAACATTTTAATATTTTATAGGCTCGTTGGTGTTCTTCTGCTTCTGAGTTATGAATCCCAAATTCGATTCCCGCTCACGTGCATTCAAGGAACAAACTTTTCTTAGTGTACGAGTACTAACAACGGTTTTAGGCCGCTCTTTCAGTTCATTATGTGGCTACAAAATAAACATCGTGGTATGCATTTTCTTAAAATTATTAGGTTTTTAGAGTATTTACAAATGACAATTGCTACACATCTTGAAGTTTATTTGAAAAATAGCTGTACCTCGCGTTTTTACCACGCTAAATTGGGTATTTTTCCAGTATAAAAAATCCTTAAATTATTCACAGAAAAGTACTCTACCTACCAATGACAGTTTCGTCAGAATCGGCTGAGCCGTTTAGAAGATTAGCCCGAACAAACACAGATAACCAGACAAAAACTTCAATTTTATTTATATGCATAGATGTCTAGGTGGTTAGTAAGGCACCTAATAACATGTTTCCGCCGACATTTATAAGAAATGTTATGTATTGTTTTTTTTATACCACAAGAGTAGCATACAAGCATTATGTTTGCAATTAATTTAGGCAAGTAAACAGTTACTTGGTTTCTACATTAATGCTGAATTCCAAAAAGTGCTATGTGACAAACAAACCGACATTGAGGTACATAATGTACTTAATTTCATAAATGTTACGTCTTATCAAGCACAGGAACACTTTCATGTGTCGCACACATCAGAGTCGACTCTACAATAATATGACCAACGACGGATCCGCTCCAGATTTAGTGTGAATGGATGCATCAAGACTATAAGTTCTTAAAACGTTTCGTAATTAATCATTAAAGATATGAATAAAGAACACCGGCTTTAAATCTAGTTCTATCCTGAAAACAGGCTTGGGAGTCAGTCCGGCCCTGGTTGTCAAGTTCATAACAGATGTTTACACACCTGTCACTTTGTAAATATAACATCATTACCTGCCACGTATAGTGTAAACAGACAACGTAAAATTAAATAACTATAAGTATTTAAATAAAATTATATAATTTTATTTATTTTATTTAATACATATTTATTCGCGCTTTTTATCTAATCTCTATCATGTTCCATGAGTGTGATGTCAATTTTGTATACAAAATTTAATTTTTGATACCCTTGCGAATACATTAATTAAATAATAATTGAAGCATCTTAAAAAATAACGGAACTGCTAAACATTATATATAATCTCTATTATTGGTTTCTTTCCGTTACAGGGACAAATTTTAAAAATCTATAAAATCTGAAACATATATTTTGAGTCTTATGAAAATGAAGTTTTGTTAGTTTTGTTTTCGTCTCGAAATTATTTAACCGATTTTAAATTTCCACAGAATAATTATTCTTCAATCTATAATGCAGTTTAATAACTGCATTTAACAAATCGTTAATTTGCCATTTGCCCTATGAGACCAAAACCGGGAATAAAATCTTATTTCAAAAAACACGCGGTACCTACTATACATACCTATCCATTTTTCTTATTTGTTTAACCATATCACTAATTTATTTAGTTTCCTGCAAACTAAGGATTGCAGACAATAGATACTTTCATAGTTTTTAGGAAAAAAGTTGTAGTTCTATATTACTGTAAAGCTCCCCAAAGACGTTGTCTTGTCCAAATTTCCTAAAAAAAAATCCCATAGATAAAAGAAATCTCAATCATTTCCGAGTTTTCCAATTTTCCCGACAACTTTTCCAACTTTTCTTTCCCTAAAAACTTTATTCGGACTATCTAGAACTTTAAAAAAAAAATGCCAAATTGATCCAGACGTTCTCAAGTGACGCGCTTACCAGCGAACAGCATTTAGTTTTTATTTATGTAGTTAAGTAACTGAGCCGTGTCCGTACATAAAAGATACGAGAATAATGTTTATACACAGAAGGTTCTATATGATATTTACAAAATGGTAAATTTATCTAACGTAATATCTGAGGATCTGTAAAACCTAAGATTCTTGTTATATTTTTCCTATAAACTTTACGTAGTGCTCTAAATTCCTTAGACTTTGTAAAATTCTAGGACCAATAGTTTTGGAGACAAAGCCCCCCCTTCAATTCTGCTGTAAATGTTTTAATATCAAAAATTGTATATACTTAGTTTCAGTTTCTGATATAGTCGTCATATAGTTTCTGAGAAAATCGACTGTGATAGACAGACAGCCAGGCGCATGACTGTTCTTATAACGTTTCCGTTATTCCTTTGAAGATATAATTTATATCATTGCGCTATATATCATTATATGCGCTATATATCATTGCGCTATCTTTACGTTAAGGGTGTATAGTGCCATTGGATTCTAAAAGTAATAACTTACTAACGGCCACTCCCAATTTTGCCCGGTACGAATACATACATACATACATATCTTCACGCTGTATCCTTAAAGGGGTAGTCAGAAAGGACGGAGCGCCAAGCGTCGCGGTCCTTACATAACCTCTTTCGCTTCCACACACACATTTTTGCCTAGGTGTGCGAGTGCTGTTGACATTTCCGTCTACTAACACTCTTGCTATTTGATCTTCATAAGTCAGCCTTGGTCTTCCTTGCCTTCTTTTACCACTCACTTTCGCTCTGTAGATTTTTTTCGTCAGTCTTTCATCACTCATTCTTTATATTCGAAATATTCGCAATTGACGCAGATGAAGTAGCGGGCTTCTGCTATCGCGTTTCCATGAATGCGACTCGCAAATGTGCACGTAACGTACTCGACGCGCGTACGCAACGACTCATCGCGATGACGTCATAAGTTCATAATGACAATACGACGCTATTAGACAACAAAATATCTTCGTCGACGTACATTTTATTACTAATTATCTGAAGATGCAATTGCATACCACATGTAGTCAAGGAGATTGCACACACGTTGCGTAAACGCGGCGAGATCGTTGCGTTCACGCGGCTAACTCACTGTGAGCACGTTCACGAATCGCGTCGCTAGAAACACGCTCGCGAATCGCCATTATGGTAATGCTCTTAATAATGTCGTGGAAATTTCAGCCGAGTTGAGGATATTTTACTTATAAATATGTATTTAACAACGTTCACGCGAATGCCGTCTATTTGATTGGTCACGACATCCAACATGTAAGACTGCGGGTTATCCGCCCCTAAAGTAGGGCTTAATACGGAATATTGTAACGTAGTTTAAATTTTTACAGAGCTGCTACCTGCCACGTGGTATACAAATAAACCACGTGTAATGTAAATAAACGAAGAGTACATAATTCAAATAAAATTATGTAGCTTAATTTATTGTTGTTTAATAAACATTATTCACGCTTTATATCTAATCTTTCATATCATAATGTTGTATACATATTACTAATGTCAATTTTGCAAATGAGATTTAATTGGATTTTGATACCCTCGTGAGTCATAGACAATAGATTTGTCATTTAAATTAAAACAAAAACCGGCCAAGTGCGTTTCGTAGGTAGGGATGCACAATATTTATTAAATCAGCAGCAAAAATTAGTTTGCATTTCATAATGTTTATTAAATTTTGAACTAGTTTAGCTGCTAACCTGTGCTGCTAACTCTTGTCCTGAGAGTACCTACGTGTAAATAAATGCATAATGTTTTCTTTTTCTTTTTTAGCGAACATCGCGATCGCTTCGACGGGTTACTCCATGGGATGGACTTCCCCAGTAAACGTCAAACTGAACTCAACTTCGGAGTCGCCACTTCCTGACCGTATAACGACAGACCAAGAGTCATGGGTTGGCTCCTTACTTACACTTGGAGCGATATTTGGTATGTTTCGTTCATTAGAATGATAAGAATATTTCTTTTTACAAAAATGCAATCTGGGAACAATCCTCTCTGTACATGCATTAACTGTTTTTTCCAATATTGCAAAAATAGGTTGAAAATCAAGTTAATCATTGTTTTCATCAAGTATATCATGTCAAACATACAAAACGCACTTACAAATATACATGAATACACACAGAGACGAATACATGTATTCTATATGCTTATTGTAATACGTATAGAGGTATCTTCTTTGTTTTTCCTTGTGCTGCGTGGATAAGAAAACATAGATTTCTGAATTGTATTTGTCTCGGTGTAATTAAGTGTTTCTATATTGTAGATTCACGTGTGCTTTGTGTGGGGTCACACAAAGAATACAATTGCTTGGAGGTTATTAAAGTAATAATACATGGTAATAGTAATAATTAAAGCGGTGGGTAGACGCTGGCTAGACTGGTCGTCGAGCAAGGCTGCTTAAAAGCTCTAATTTGATAATGCAAGACACGTTCTTCGCTTCTTCACTTTCAACCGCTGTTATGATTGCGTCTGAGGGAACTCCTGTATTTCTCTTTCCTAGAGGAAGGAGTCGGTTAGGTGGTGACATTTGATTATAAATAATAAACCACCACAGGGCCATTCATCGGAGGTTTTGTGGCGCCGAGAATCGGTCGCAAATGGGGTCTACTCTCCTCGTCGGTGCCTCTCTTCATTGGCTGGATTCTCATAGCAGCCGCTACCAACGTCGGCTTGATTTACGCCGGCAGAATATTCTGGGGTATAGCAGTGGGAATGCTGTTCACGATATCGCCAATGTACTGCGCTGAAATTGCTACGGTGAGATATTGATCACCACATTATGAAATATTGTATTAAAACTCCTCATGACGCTTATTCAATTTCTTCAATATATTCACTGATAAATATAATAAATATAACTCATATCATATAACCTATATGCATGCTTTACCTTGTAAAGTATGTAATTCTACAATTAACCAGTTCATGATCATGGTGTTGCAGGATGATGTTCGAGGCGCCCTCGGTTCGTTCCTGCAAGTATTCATCACAATTGGTTTCCTCCTTGTGTACGGAATTGGGCCATTCGTCTCCTACTCTGTAATAGCCTATGTGGGCGTAGCGTTCGTAGCTGTGTTCGTTGTGGCATTCTTCTTTATGCCAGAATCACCAATTTATTACTTAAGTAAAAGTGAGTAATTTAATATTGTTGATAATTTTTGTATATAAATCTTCTAATTCTAATTCAGAGCCTATGTTATGAATCAATTTTGTATTGCAAATTAATCGCTGCGATGTGGAAACACAACGTCAATAAAATTTTCTTGCCAGCTTCTTCAAGTCTGTTTTTACAGGAAATCAAACCAAAGAGGATACTTTACAAATAGATAATTAACGTAATATCTATATATTTCAGACGACAGAGAGTCAGCCGCTCAATGCCTGATGATAATTCGCGGTCGGTCCCGAGCTGGCGTAGAGGCTGAATTAGACAAAATGGCAGCCGATGTATCTGCCTCCATGGAAAAGACTGCAAGGGTGAGTGACATTTAGACACAGATACAATATCTCTACATCCACAAAAATTGTCAATTCGTTTTATTTGTACAGTATAAATATACGACAAGTAGCAGCATGCGATCGTAAAATTGGACAGAGTTGTACCTGGGCATTTTGTGAAACGAAATAATTATTTCATGAAATAACCTATTGTGTCGGTAGTTGCTAATTATTATTGTGTCCAATGAAAAGTTGGGTGATTCGACGTGAGCGACACGTTTGTCAATATTCCAAATTATTGCTTGGCCACTTAATGACCTAGCTGGATTTCATGTTGGTAGCGGCGTTATTTCCACGCTCTGAATGATTTACGAGCATAAAAAAGATCTGCGTCCACAAAAATAGTAGTGACAAAGTAATTAGATGAGAAAATAGTCAAAAGAATGATTGTTTCACGAATATAGACTTCTCAGTTTATGTAGATGTTTTTGTTCACGAAATGCTCACGCGCATACATACGTAAATAATACTTATCTCACCAAGAATTCTGTTGAAAAGACCAAGTTCGTAAGTAAGAGTAATATAAAATAAATTCGATCTTACGTTTATTTAGCAAATTATATCTCCACCCAAAACATACATTTGATGATTTGGGTTTTGGTTGGTCTAGTAAAGAAAAAAAAATATAAAAGCCAGCTACTTACGATCTTCCCGCACGGATCGTAAAATTTGGCCAAGGGCGTATTACAAGGAACTGGAATAGGAGACGGACTGACAAGCAAGCTTTTCGTTATCTAGTTCAGTTTTTTCATCTATAACAGAGCCCATGACTAGAAGTAGTATCAAGATTGCGTATATGTATGTAGAAATTATGACAAAGATCTTTCTTTGTTTTTGACCTCGAGAAAATCCTCGAGAATAATGTGTGAATATCAAGTAATTTGTTTCCAGTTCGTGGACATATTCAAAGGTGGCAACTTCAAGGCGTTCTACATCTCGTGCGCGCTGGTGTTCTTCCAACAATTCAGTGGCATCAATGCCGTGCTCTTCTACATGACCAATATATTCGAAGCAGCCAACACTAACCTAGACTCGGCCATTGCGACCATCATTATAGGAACCGTACAGGTAACGTTATTTACACCTGTTTGTCCTTACAAAGGGCATTAAATCTTGAAATTTATTCCTAAATTCATCCTAAAACATCGTTGGGGGACCATTGATTTCGATGGATTTAATCACTAATACAGCTCTCTAAAACTTTTTATGAACGATGTTCTAGCATCTGACACATAATATGGTTTCACTCTACTATATACAATCTCAAATACTTACTGCCAAAAGTGGTATCAAAGCCTGATTCTGTTGTATTTTTATACTCTGCCCAACTACTACCACTACTACTACTCTCTACCGAATCGTTAAGATGTGGTCATCTACTGGATAC
This sequence comes from Zeuzera pyrina, assembly GCA_907165235.1. NCBI lineage: Eukaryota > Metazoa > Arthropoda > Insecta > Lepidoptera > Cossidae > Zeuzera > Zeuzera pyrina. The sequence continues at coordinate 6,392,379 of OU015639.1, forward strand.
AGTTCATATCCAGTGTTGTCGTTTGTCCCATCGAGTCTCGACTATTGCTATATTGCATATTTTGTAGTCAATAAACCAGGTTGTAACTCAGCCACATGCCTATTCTTACCATCAATAGTGATAGAAAGATCCAATATTTTGCAAGAGTTGAGTCCGGATCTACACATATATCCAGCTCCGTGAACCGACATACATGTCCTATCTATACTCCATACATGTCCGCGGACCTATATGGGATCGACCACGGAGGTACGGAGTACATCGTAATGGTCATAAAAGTAATATTTATTATTAATTCAGTAGCTATAGTATTTATTCACACGCATTCCATTCCACGCCGGACACATGTCCGATTTATATTTAGATGTGCATTTATTAGCACCGCAACGGATACGGTCTTTGGACATGTATCTATGAATACTTACTTAGACTTATAATACTACGCATCTCTACCACCTAGTATGTTGTGATCTGTCTTCTTTTCACTCCATTTGTGAGAAGCCTGTGGAAGTGAGACGTATGCTTATAGTAGGTATTTATGTTAAATTTGATATTTTTTCGGTAGATGGGCGCCTCTTTCGTCACCCCGTTCGTTGTAGACCGGCTCGGGAGGCGAATGTTGCTGTTGATCTCATCTTGTGGAACAGCTATTGGACTGGTAAGTATCATTTCGTTTTCGAGAGTACCTATTCAAAAAAATATCTTTATTTAAATTACTAGCTGTTGTTCGCAATTTCGTTCGCGTAGTCTATTATTTACTAAATTAATTAATTAGAAAATCTTCGCGGGCGTACGCAGAGCAACTCACCAAAGTATCAACATCATACAAAGAGACATTGATTTTTATTTATATAGATTATTCGATCGCATTGTGATCGAAATATAGATTAGACGAGGACGATGACTTGAGTATCGCATTTAAAAAGCTTAAATTCACAGGCGACGTGTTCTTCTTCCGTGAGATGCCGTTAGAACGTTAGACGAGGGGATAAATGCACAAACTAGTGAGTGCGAAAGTGAATACTGCTGTTTTCTAAATCGAGTCGACTGATTAGTAGACAATTATTTTTTCCATATAAGATTAATTAATTGTGCGACTGAATGCTCTGAGAACTCTCAAGTTCAATGTGGGCCATATGTATTGCAAATTAATTCCCAAGGACGGTCGCCACAGTGCAAGCACAGGCTGCACTGTGGCGGTTCTGAACGGGCTCTCAGCCTAAGCATACGACTGGTCACTAACTTAATGTAATTAATCATTAGTACCTTTTATTTACTAAATTATTAGGTAGTTCAATAAACTATAATAGCAACATATTCATTTTAAGCATTGGTTACTAAGCCTGAGTTGTTATTTAAATGAATACAGATAGTCATAATACCTATGTATTATAGTAGCACAGATTAATTAGTTACTACCGTATAGTAGTGTATAATTTCCAATTTTTCGAAGATATTTTTATGCAATATTATTCTCGGTTAAAGTGACTGATTTTCAGACCAAATCAAACGTATGTCCATCATGAACAAACTTCAGTTAGGTCCGTCGAAATGACTTTACTACATTGACATTAATATATTGCAGTATTTATAACGATGTGAAGACGAATTAAAGACAGACGGAAGCGGTCGCATGTTTGCATCGCATGCGACGCCGATTGGCGCTACATGAATTACCCATATTCACCCAAAATATCGCCGTTGTATGAGTGTCACGACGCGTGCATATTAGCGCGCACACATACAAACCCCGCGGTAGCTTTCTATGAAGACATCCTACTGTTATGAAATTCTAAGTAGAAGCATCCCTGACTGTGACACAGGTCAGGGATGCTTCTACTTAGAATTTCATTTGGGGTCAAACAAAAAACAAATGATGACAAAAAAATTATTTTTCGGTGTTGTATAGCTCTATAGTTGTATAGATCTAGTTTGATCTCTGGAATTTCTCGGGGATGCTTCGTTAAGAAACGAAAAACGTGTCGGCCAACAAGTATGAAACTATGAGCAGAAAAGATGGTTAAAAAATAATACGAATTCACCGTTTAGGAATTATTGTGTTATTCTTTCCTATAATATAGTTTTCTACTAGTACAGGAAACAGTGATACGATCACAATAGGCTATTTGATTGTTCTTTAAACTATAATCTCAAATTAATTGATAGATACAGGAAGGTTTAATGATTAAAAGCACAACTGTTAGGAAACATTTGAAATTCATTGAACATATAGTAATTAGGAATTTATTAGCTTTGACACTCCATTAGTGGAGACAAAAAGTGGATAAGGTATTTTTATCACTCTGAGAATAACTATAGCGATACTGGAATTTCAAAGCAATTTTTTTAACCGCTACATTCACGTTTTCACATTTAATTTTACAATTAATTGAATCAAAATAATGATTTCAAGAACAGGAGCCTATTGCGAATATAACTTTAATTTTTATTTAATTAAGAGTCCGTTTATAAAGACTTTGGTGTGTTTTGTGACCTGGATCTTTGTGAAGACTGAGAGTTAGATATTTGGATACATACAATTTAAACTCATTATTTTAAATCCTTAAACGTGGAAACATAATGGGAGAAAAAAATCTCGATAAAAAAAATCCAGAAAAAGCCGTTTTGCAGAAAGATTCAGTTGCGTCTCCCAGTTCTACAGAATTTTAAAATGATTTTGACTAAAATGGATGGATAATTATAATATGTCAAATCTCTAAAAGCAGTTTTTAAATTGATAATGTACTTCTCTTTTACTTCTAATTGATAATGTACTTTTCTTGCAAATTGCAATATGTGCAAAATCGAGTGTTGAGATTTCTCCGCACTAAAATGTGATCAAACCGCAACTGCAAAAATCAACTTTATTGTTATGACCATAGGGCGCGGGGGTAATGAACGAATTCGGTTGCACTGGGCTGCACAGGCGGACTCTTAATAGAGGGTTGGTATTTGAGAGTATATCTACAAATGTTTGACCACAGGGGCTCCTGGGCATGTACTTCCTACTAGACGACCAGGATAGCCCGGTGGCCGAGACCATCAGTTTCGTCCCGATTCTGTCGCTGGTGCTGTTCATCGTGACGTACTGTGTGGGCCTGGGCCCGCTGCCCTGGGCCGTCATGAGCGAGCTGTTCCCCATAGAGGTCAAGGCCGTCGCCTCGCCCATCGCCACCGCATTCTGCTGGATGCTATCCTTCTTTATTACCAGGTCGGTCACAGAATATGTAAGAATGTTCATACCTCTTATAATATTGTAAGGACGATGTTGGATCACGTTCAACCACTGCTAAGTGGAAGTTTAAAGCTGATAAATAACTAGCTGAGAGAAATGTCAAAATCAAGTGATGCTGTTTCTGGTAGCAAGAGAAATACTTAGATATTGGTAGTACCGGTAACACTTGAAACTACGTGAAAAAATATTTAAGAAGTATACTAAGTCCGAATATCGTACATCCTAGACATTTTTGAATTTCATAATTTCATTGGAGTACGTATAGGTAACAAACACACATACGATAAAAGTTTTTTTTTAAATAACTAATGATTTTGCTCACTGCTTCTCTAGCTATGAAGTACTTAATGCTAATACGGTATAAGTGAGGTAACAGTTCAATTCTCCAGAAAAACCTTCCCATTCTTCGCTAGCAATATGCAGAGTATTACTCCACAATTTATGTAATAATATCTATCCACAGGTTCTTCGGACCGATCGCAGAACAAGTGGGCATGTACGTGGCTTTCTGGATCTTCGGCGTATGTTGTGTGATATCGTTCTTCTTTACGCTGTTCCTCGTTCCTGAGACCAAAGGCAAGAGCTTCCAGGAGATCCAGGAGATGCTGGCTGGCAAGTGAGTGGCTTATTAGAATTTAATACGCAGTCATTTAACATCGACAAGACCAAGCTCTGAACTAATACGTAATATGCACCTATCTATGTATTAGAGATGGTTACGTCTGGTTAGAGACGTATATGCGGACCCATATCGCTTGCGCTACTGATGGATCCCAGTGCAAATTGGACACGTAATCTTTGGTACGAGTTATTGGCCGGCGAAGTGGAATAGTACGAGTGTGAATGAAAACGTGACACAAATGTACTCTGTGATGATACGGATTGCACGCATGGTGTCTGGTGAGTCAATACTCTATGGTCGAATCATGGATCCCTATGGGTCCGCGAACATGGAACCTGAATGTAAATCCTCAGAACTGGATGTAGATTTGAACCCGCTTCACTACTATGTATATCTAATTTTAACCAATATTCTACCTATATAAGTTTAGCTCATCTATAAAACTAAGTACGAAAACACTTTATTATTATTGATTATTTGAAGTTGTAAAAATCGATCAGAAGGAGAATCAGGGAACTCCACAACCGTCCATTAGAAAAAACAGCAGAATGGTATACACTGTAACGATTTGTAAATTATTCATACATAAAGACCAGAAAAATAAAATTCGAATCTGTTTTAAAATCTTTACATATTCTTTAAGATATTAATTATTTTTGTTTCAGAACCAAAAAATCGGAGAAGGCTTGAAAACTTGAAACTACACGTCTCAGTCACAATACACCGAATTTATACACTTAGACAAGTTTTTACTACATTTATACGATGTTGCTAGGGTTGTTGTTAGTTTATTTTTACATTATGTAAAGCTAATTTTAGATTCATTTACTGTCTTGTCTACCTACAGAAGTACAAACTAGACGACGCTAGGTGCCGATGCTGTGCTACATTGTGATATACATAGGTAGTTAAGATTTGATACTTGTTACAAATTGTAAATATTAGGTAATTGTAATATAAAAATATTGTTTATAAAATACACTTACCTACTGTTAATATCTTGTGGTTTACTTATTTAGTGACGATACCTAATTTTTCTGATAGTGAATTTACATCCGGCTAAAAGAGCTGTACCCAGAGCCGTAAACAAATTAAAAAAAAAAATTATGCTATGTGAATTCAATTCTAGGATCTATCTTCGGAATTTTGCAGTAAGTTTTTCTTTGGATTTAGTATTCCCGTCATTACAATCTCACGAAAATAAATCCTAAAGATATAAAGAAATAAGTAGTGCAATGAGACGGTGATGACCAGTGATGAGGCAACCTGCCGGGAACATTTCACCAGCAAAGCCATCACGATTGAAATCAATATTATAACAGAGTATTTTTTTTCGTTTTGAATTCAAACGAGCGTAACAACCCTACGCAGAACTTTCAATCTTTTATTTTTAATATTTCTCATGTACAGACAGCTGTTACTAAGTATGCTGATAAATATTGTTACGAACTGTGGGTAATAAGATGCCGATTAAGGATGCAAAGAGTTTATTTCCGTTCGTAGAAACAGATGTCAAGAACACACGAATTTATTTACGGCGGTTCCTATTCCTCGTAGTCATCGCTCGAAGTAGGTACTCGCGTAGTAGTCACCGTACACGCTTCACTCACAATCAACGTTCCCAATGGCAGAAGTCTTGTATCCAAAGTCGTCGCAGTAGTTTTCGTAATTCGCCTCGATATCGTCTTCATATATCGCTTCGATCGGAACTTGAAAAACTGACCGATTTATAGTCCGATAAAATGAGCGTGGAAACTGCTAGGGCAAACCCGAATGCTAGTAATAATAACGCATAGAAATAAAGAACCTTCTAGTTAATTACGCTCGCTAACAATAATTCTACATTGTTCTCGACTGTGCCGCCTGAGCAGCAATAGGCATATCACAGGTCATCGCTCCGTATTTGTCGAAGTATAACTTTGTTCTTGCTTCTTCATTTTGCTTATAGCATTCGATAATAGACCTTAAACCTAGCAAAGCGTTTTTAGGTCTTAGCTCTGCAAAGCCTAGCTATAGAGATATAAGCACTAAATGTTTCGTCTCGTGCCATTTAAAAATCGACCTTATATCTTGGACACAAGGTCCAACCGTAACAATATGAAGGAAATTGGCACCAAATTTTTTAAATTTGATGTTTCTGAATCTTAGACTGAATAACAAAATAAACAAAATCCATACTATTTTAATGATTTATTTCATTAATTACCAGTCTTTTTAGAAAAAATATAAATAGTTGGTACGTTCTATATCACATCAGTCTTGTCATTCAAACTCCAGTCATACTCAACTTTTTTCTTAACATTTTTATAACAATCAATGAATAAGAAAATCTTAACAGAGTACTATGGCATGTCAGTCTTAATTAACTATACTAGGCCTTTCATAAAATTTCAGCTGGCCACGTTGAGTATGACTGTTTTAGCTACTATTATTAAAATTATATAAAAGTAGTTCAAATAATAAGCGTAAATATTCTATTAATATTAAATGTAACAACAACTGAGAAAAATCTTAAGTAATTTTTACGATGGAGGTTTCAAAGAAACAGATAAAAAGACTACATGATCTATGGACACTTACGCTTTAAGATAAGAAAAACAATACCAACACAATGGATACAAATAATTCATAATTATACGAGGTAAAACCGACAATAACATAAGCTATAAATTGAGATACATTACCTGACAAGTCAATGCAGGTAACGCATTTATAAAGCACTATATTACAATAATAGTATATTATGAAATTAAAATCAAACCAAAATAGTAGTAGTGTCAAAATAAGTCTAATTTGTATGTCTTCAATTACTTAAAGACTTCGATCACAAATAAAAAACTAGATACACAATCAATGCTCCAAAAATGTCCGAACCAAATGTGCATTCAAATAAGTATTTGAGTGCACATTGAGTCAGTCACAGATTATGCAAATTATACTTTACGCACGAGACGTAAGATTGCATTTTAAATATATTTTTAACAAACATCGTTTGAATGTCCTTGCAAGAATCGTTTACGAGCTTTTATAACCTTATGGTTTGGCAGTAAGGTCTACTTTAGATTAACACAATGTTACCGATAATACTATACGGTATTAAAAAGATATACGTCAATTCGGACAATAATTTGTTTAGATTTTACAGGAGATTATGAATCTAGTTCTTAATTTGTGATTGAAGCTAAAAGACAAAAAAATAATATTCATATACCACTGTGAAGTTTTTGCCAGATCACAACTGGTACAATTGTCGCTCGTTAGTCCAACCATATATCATTATCACATTTTAATTTTAGATATTAATGAAAAAAATTAAGTAGTAGTAACTAGAACTCCAAAATTATAAAATTTAAAGGAAACAAAATGCTATAATATTTTGTGTCAGGTCATGGCTACGTTCTTGTAGGATGTGTTATCGTCAAACATTATAATATTCTAAAATAATTATTATTTTTATGACAAGAAAAAGAAGCCTTACTGCTTTCTTTCAACAATTTTAATTTGAAGAAATGGTAAGACAAAATGCTTACAATAAGGCCTTTTTTTACTGGTTACATCACATTTAAACTTATATAAAGCAATAATTATAATATCACGATTTACTTACGTACTTAATACAGTACGCAAGAAGATTACTTATAAAAATACCGTCATTCCAAAAAAAGTAGATTATATTACCTACGAATCCATACTTATGGAGCTCATCGCTTGCAAAACATTGTATATGCTCTCCGCGTATTTTCTCACGTCATCGTTTTGTTTTATAGTCAAACTGATTCTGTAAAGATCCTTATATGTCGCAGTTAATTTATCGTAGTCCTTATTTGACTTGGATGCGCAGTACCTAATTATATTTTGTAATATAAGATGGAGTCGATTTCGGAATTCTTCCAATAGGAGGTAATCTCGTCGGGGGCCGTCATCTTGGCGTTCCTCTAATTTCGCCGGCTGCTCTTCAGGTTCTCGGTCCTTGATAAGCTTTATTACTGATTGACACTGGCTGAGCACTTGGATGGCATCTTGTAAAGACTTCAGTATCAGGTTCGGTGATACTGTAATATCATTTTTAATTTTATTTTAAGATAAAATGTTGTTACATTGGTTAATAGTTGCAATGTGTGTGACAGTGGCATGTAATATGTGATATGTAAAAATATAGTAATGTGTGACAGGACCACGGCATAAAAAAAAAATTATACTGTAGGCGAACGCCTTCGATTTTGTTTAAAAGCCTGCATGGAATGTTTAAATTTCCTATAGATTTCCTAGTGATCCATTTCGCTGTGCAAAATAGGTATCTGTTGTAAGAATTCAACAATGTGCCACAAAATTTACTTTATTAAGTCAATTATAGAAAAATTCGCTGATGTTAGGATTACATTAAATTTGTAAAAAGAAACCGTTCAAATAAAAATGGATTCTAAAAGGCAACTTTATAATATTTTAATCTGTTAAGGCTCTTTGGACCGCTAAAGTACGAGGATATGGGATTTTGCTGAGTTTTGGGTAGAGTTTTTGGGTTAACTAAGTAAATTCTACAAAAACTGCAAGTTGAAATAAGTAGGCCATTCTTTCATCTATAATCGTATGGATTTAAATTTTTAAAATTCATAGTAGAACATACTGAATTTTTTTTTTTCTCAAAGAAGATTTTTCGCATTTACGCAGTACGCGAATTTATTGATTTTCAAGGAGTCCGCAAGGGCTTTTTAATCAAATTACACACAAAATTTAAGTTGAAATATATAGTTCGTTCTTTCGACTACAATCTGATAAGAAAAATTTTTTAAAATTAATAGAAAAACATAGTGAAATAAATTTTTTTCTCTGAGATGAAACACCAAAGAACAAGAAATTACTAACTTTTGAGTGTTATGTTCGGGCTTAATAAGCAAAGTATACACAAACTAAAAATAACAGTAAATAGATCATTCTTTCGTCTATAGCCAGATATGTAGGAAGTTTTAAAATTCATAGCAGAACATAATGAAATTATTTTTTTTTTCTGACAAGAATCGCTACAGTACGATAATTTGCTGATTTTTGGGTACTACTTACGGGCTAACTAAGCAAATTGCACCCAATCTGTAAGTCAAAATAAATTGTTCAGTCTTTTGTCTACAATCGTATGGATTTCAAATATTGAATATCATAGCGGAACATACGAATTTATTTTTTTTCTGAGAAGTATCGCCCGGTCATGGTAATTTTACTCGTAACTTTGGAGGACAAGCCAGTTATAATGAAAGAACAGAAAAGTTTTCTATTATTACTAATAATAAGTTTATTGTTATAACAACCGTAAAAAAAATATATATTTTTCACATTCAATAAGAAAAGTAAAAAAAACAGGATTCATTGACTCGAATACTTTATGTAAAAGTTGATGTCACCGATGCGGCGCTTCAGTCGGGCTACGAGCCCTGTAGGGATTGGACGTATACACCAATTTTATTCATAAAAAGTGTTGCCAGTGAAAAAAATAAATGTAATATCGATATATTACTTCATGTGTCCAAAATTTTAATAATTGGTTAGTATTCAATTTAAGTATGACATAATGTAACTCATTTACTGTAATATAACGTAAATTGTCATAATTATGTCATTTAGAAAGAAAACGAATGCCTAAAAGTATATTAAAGTTAATGTAATGGCAATATGCCAATTTTATGTCAGTAAGTAAGTGTCAGTAAGTACCTAGTTATAATTATATCTATAATTTATATTTTTACCAAATTTTTGGCGGGATTTTATGGGAGCGGTTGGGCGTTTATTTTAATTATTTGCAAATTGTTTACTAGTAAATATCGTGATGTAAAATTGATATAGTTTTGAGTCCCAAGTATCTACGCTGTTATGCATTATGCGAAATTGTTGAAATAAGTGCTTATTCTGTAGTGTGATGTTGGGATTTTTTTAGTGGTTTAGTCGGCTAAAGTCGATCCTACTATAAAGACTGCTTCGATATATTTGTCGCCAGAGAATGTAATGAACATTAAAATGTATTATGTCGACATTTGATATTTTAAGAAGAATATTTCATTTCATACTAAAGACGTCGGCTGTTATATGCATAGATTCCTTTGCCTTCCCTCTCAAGGCATAATTGTACAAAAAATATTTATATTTTTACCGTGCTTTCAAAATTTTTCTATCAATTTTGCAATTTTCTCAACTGCAAATATATAGTTATCATAATTTTTTCATAATTATACACATAAAAAATCTCTCTTTATTTATGTTCAATTATTCTTCTGTAAAGATATGTATTCGTAAAAGTGATTGTTTAAAAACAATAACTTTGTATATTTCAGATGGGGAAAGTAAGGCAATTTAACAAAATTACCAAAAAGAGGCGTTTGCATTTACAAATCTGTATAGAAAATACACTCAATACAACACGAAAACACCATTCAGAAAGGTAGGTAATTATTATGTTACAGAAAAAAAAGTATGCTAGTTACTAGTTAGGTATGAAACTGTTATAGTAAGTTTGAACCCATTGAACGTTTATAATTTATACTTGCCTATTTGAACTAACGAGAGCATCGATTATAACTTGTATAACATAGTGATATTTAATTAATATTCATTTCAGACATTTCTCATAAGTCACAATTTAAACTTTAATTAATAGTTCCTAATGCATTAATGGTATTTTAGTGATTTAGTAAATGTCTCAGATCACCACTTATGTTAGCACTGATTTATACTTATACCATTTGTGTGACCCCAAAATAAGCATACTTCATACTATGATAATGCACTCAGGCTACAAACTGGTAACAGGTAGTCTGGATGTTACTAGATACTCTTCCAGTAAGTAGACTCACAGTTTAACTCGTTTCATGAACAGAATTAACCTGAGGAGGACATTGAAAGAACATATTAAGTGATCGGACTGGGAATCAAATAACTCGGATCCTAGGACCTCGGAATGAACACAGCTTTATATTCATGTATATGTATATTACATTAAGAACCATAAAAAATGCATAAGGCCTATTTATAGAAAAACTAATACATCCGAGAATCTGGTAGTAAACTAGTATCAGTAACAAATAATTATAACGTAAAGCTGTAGTTCTATGAAATTTCTATGTAGGTACTTCATTAAAAATCACATTTATGACTTCATAAGTAAAGTTAACTATCCCTAATTTGTAATATGTAAACTAGGTACCTAAATGAAAATTTATCAGAAATTGTATGCGAAGAGGACATAAAGTATAGCTTTAAATTTAAAAAATAGTAATCAAATCAATTCAATTTTTAAAAAATTGACAAATTTATATTATGGAAGTGAAAATTGTAATAAATATATTAATTTTATGTTACAATAACAAATAATTATAATGAAAAACTTGTTCCATGAGATATTTCTATGGAGGTATTTAATTAACAAATCATATTTGTTATAGATGAAATTAACTATTCCTAATTTATAATTTGTAAAGTACTTAAGTGAGAATTTATAAGATATTGTATGCGGAGAGGATATAAAGTATAAAGTTTTAAATTATAAAAATAGTTAATTATTATTAATGATTCAATTTTTAATAAATTGTTAAATTTATGTTATGTAAGTGAAAATTGTAATAAAGCCCACATATTAATTTTTTGTATTGCAGTTCTATCAACCAGCATCTAACAAGTGGAATTGATAATTTCGAGTGCAACAGATTGAGACTGTATCTACAGTAAGTACTTACTACTTTATGTAACGTGTAGGGTTTTGAAAATTTATTACCTATGCCTACCCTAATATGATAGTTACCTATATGACAGTATTTGCCTAATACTTACCTAATATTTTTAATATTACAATAATGGGTTTTTTTAACAAAAATATTACAATTAATTTGCAATGTAAAGAAATGTAGTCTATTCGAGGACGATGTAACCCAGTCTATTACATGAGTAATGGTAACCATTGTCCACTGTTACTATTACTACATGATATGTGAAAGAAGAAATAAAAAATAATTATGTTTACATAGACATGTTATCTGTAGTAAATACAATTAATATGAATAAATATATTATATAGTAGGTATGTATAAAAGAGCAATAAATAATGAGAAATTGCTTGCTTGTTTGAAGCCAATTGGCAGCAACTCATTTAGTCAATCATCAGCAAATGACATAACACGTCTGATTCGTAAAGTAAACATTTCAAAATCTCATGAAATTTTAAATAAAACATATTTATAATTTAATTGCTTATTTTAGTTATGATGTGCAGTGTTTGTCGCCCAGTAATTAGGTAATAATTAGGTAGTAATTAGGACATTACTATTATTTATGTAATAGTAATGTCCTAATTACTGGGCTGGATGATACTAGATAATTAATAGTTTTTCTGGCCAGTATTTAGGATTAAACACTTTTAGTAGCTAGTGCCCGTGGAAAAAACTGGACATGAATAGTGGTATGTTACATTCACAAATGAATTGATCTCGGATTTTATTTACTTCAATGATGATATTCACTGCTAGTTGGCAACATTTGCATTGCAATTTCGATATGCGATTATAGATACGTTCCGTAAAAAATTTCATATTTATTTCTTCCAATTGGAAAAAAACATATAACGTTTGATTTTAAATGACGGTCACAAAGTCACACTTGACTAAAAAGTAACAATTTAACTATGAAGTCTTATTCTTGTGTACAAAAAAGTTATGATTGAAACTCATTTGAACTAGATTTATCTATACCATTCCAATGTTCCAAATAAAATTACCATATTTAGTAAGTGATGTAGGGTGACCAACGTACAATGATGAATAATGGAAACTTTCTCTAATGTTATTACTGAAAGCAATCAATACTAATTTGTGTCGTTTTCCATATGGTAGTTACGGGAAAAATTTCTAAGCTTGTTTCTTATTGTTACAACTAATGTAAATTCTTTCTTAATGATCCGTTTCGAATCCATAACTTATTCAGAAATATATTTTATAGTAATAACAAATAGAATTGGTATTTCATTACATTAATCCGTCTATTAATGAAATAACGTGAGCGCATCTTTCATAAGTATTTAACTGTTAGTATCCATAACAGAACTTTTATCTTGAAAATACTGAATATTGCATCAATTTGTCTCACAGTTATTTCGAATAGTCAGATATATTTGTTTTTTAATTTCAGAGTTTGCCAGTAAGCAAAAACAAATGCTTGTTAAAAAGCAAAAAGAATTGTAGACATAGATTATTTTTTTCAACAAATTCAGGAAATTGCAGATCATGAATCTCTTCATGACTGTAAGTTTTCTTATTTAAATATTAATAGAGAAGTTAAATTTGGTCTTTACTCAAAATTTTATGTTAATTGTAAATTGTGCAACAAGGAGTTTAATTTGGAGACGTCTCGTAATTTAAAAGAAAAAGCGACTATTAACCATGAAGCAGTAGCTGGAATAATTTCTATTGGATATGGTTTCTCTCATTTAAGATATTTTCTGGCAACCTTGGACATTCCATTTTTCACTGTGAAATTATATCGTTCTCACCATGACACCATGATCACCTGGTGGGAACAGACAGCTGCACACAGCATGGCTCAAGCTGCTCGTGAGGAAGCTGAGTACGAGCACCGAAGTTAATTGGCAATGTCAATGAAAAGGGAATTAGACAAATAGAAGACAGCGTAAATTCAGGCCGGAGGAATGGGATCTGCGTGTCATGAAGCGTTACTATCAATAACGCTGTACTGTGTTATTAAAAAGGTATTCGTAATTTATAATGCGTTAACTTTTATCATTTATTTTTGCTTTTATCTTCCATAAAATTTTTACAATGTTCATTTCGTTAAATGATTATAATGTTCATTAGTATTGGTTTTTATTTTTAATAAACTTTTATGATTTTCTGATTTTCCTTTATACCATGTATTTCCAGCATATAGCAGACACCAGACTCCCCCGATGACAATTTGGTGGTGGTTTGAATGATATGTACATTGTATTAATAGAGAGTAAATGTTATAAATAAATGAATATTATCTCTTCATACTATGTTTTATCTCATAGTAATATGTAGTATAGAACAAGTAAAGAGACAAATGGAAGGAGGAGTACCTTCATGCCAGGGTATTATAATGTTCGTTATTACATCTTTTTATTTTATATTATATTAACTTTTATCTTTTATAATTTTTGATCTTCCTTTATTTTTTCCAGTATGTTGTGTCCCTTCAAACTATGTTTCATCTTCTACTAGCATGTAGTATGGAACTAGCGAAGAGAAGAAGAGGGAAGAAAGAAGAGGGAGTACATTAAAGTCAGAGGAGAGGAAGAGGATGTGAGGGTCATGAAGCATTATCATCAATAACGCTTGTTATTATATATATCATCAATACTTATGAATAATGGCAAACGGTATTATTATTATATAATGTATTAACTTTTATCTTTAATGATTTTTAAATCTTTCTTTACATTTTTCCACCATATTATGTCCCTTCACTCTGTTTTTATCTTCTTAATACACAGTTTTGGAGAAGAAGTGATGTATTTAGTCTCTTCAGAAGAGAGAAAGAAAATCGGTGGGTCATGAAATCTTGGTAATGAACGGGTCCTTAGCAAGACTAATAACGTTAAACTGTGTAAATACTTGTATAATAAGATGCTAATTGATGTTAGTATTATATATCAACTTCATCTCTTATTGTTTCCTATATTTTTAATCCCAACCCAAAAAGAGGGGTGTTATAAGTTTGAAGTGTGTCTGTTTGTGGCATCGTAGGGCCTAAACGGATGAACCGATTTTGATTTAATTTTTTTTTTTTTGTTTGAAAGGTGACGTGATCAAGTGTCCTTGGCTATGATTTAAGAAAATCTGTTCAGCCGTTTGAAGAATATTAGTTCTTTTTTAGTTTTTGAAGGGACGCGAGCATCTTCTACTAGTCTGTTCGATACGAAATTTAGTATCTTATGACTTCAATAATTTCACAATGACATGGTAAACTTGACCTGATGCTGCAGCATCGTCTGAAGTCAGCAGGATACCCAACTCCTCGCCACTTATAGTAGAGATATCATGTTTAGGCTCATTGAAATGGTCTCTATGAATAGGGTATAGATAGATAGATGGTGATCAGGGTCTGATGATAGATCACACAACTATTGTCAGAATATTCAGATTTTGGCGAGGCACGATCCCATGTCGCAATTTCGTGTATCGTCCCGGGAAGTATTTGCGTGAATGTAGATCGTAGTAATAGTGTAGATTGTAGTGTTTAAAAATCATGAAATAAAACAAATTTAAAATTTAAAAACCCCTGATTCAATAAAGAAACTCCAAAAAGTAAAATAATAATATGTACCTCATGGCCCGTATAATTTGTGATAAGTTTCGATATAAATAGTAGTAGTAATATATCCAAGCGTTGTCGCGTCGGGTAACCACTAAATAAATAAAGTAAAAACAATACAGCTAAAAACGATAAAACTAGGTATAAAATTTAAATACAAGTAAACTTAGCAGTCCTCAGACGTGAAGACGCTTGGATATATTACTACTTCTATTTATATCGAAACTTATCATAAACTTAAAGGGCATTGAGGTACATATTATTTTCTTACTTTTTAAAGGTTTATTTTTGTCGGGAGTTTTTTATGTTTTTGATTTTCGTGTCCTTCATACAGTATAATGAGTTGTAAAGGACAGATACATTATAGACTAAATAGGAGTGGAAATAACTTGTAATTCTTCGATATTATCAATACTTTATTTTGTTTTGTTAAGTTTATTGTTTTTTATATAGACAGAGTGAAGAGACGAAAAATGTAAGCAGAATTATCTTCGATTACAGTGAAGAGGTCCTGCAAGATGCGAAACGCCACTAACAGTAGAAACTTGGAATAAAATACAGAAGAATCCGTAATGAGTAAAATAATAATGGACACCCTACTATTGTTAATGTATAGTTTAGTCAAAAGTGTACTAAGTTTTAACAAAATATTTTAAATAAAAACTAAGTTATAAACCTTATATCCAAAGAACTTGTCGAAGTCAGTAGAATGAGTTGCATTTCAATGGGTTTATTATGAGTCGTCTGACTAGGAGTACTTGGGTTTCGTTATCTACTGCATCACACTCAGATCTCTGAATCACATCATCAAGTACAGTACAGTACATAGAATATAATATAAGTATATCCTTGCGCATCATCTGATCCTGGACCTAGTCTCGTGACAGCAAACAGGTCAAAAAATCTTTACGATATAAGTAGGTATAACGCATTATTTTTTATTTTATTATATACAAATGAACACCTAATATAATATATGAGAATATGTGTAATATTTTTCAAACTACGTTTAATATGTTTATTTCTAAACTAAATACGATTTCATCTCATAAATATTTCTGAACGTAATGCTTACGAAACATTCAATAGTATTATAACTTTATTTGCATGTGTGGCCTACGGGAATGGCGCGTGTGTGAGTGTGGGAGAAATCTGTGAAATTAGGTACTATGAACACGTTCGATAAGCAAACGCCATCTAGCGTACGAATGTTTCCCCTAAAAGGAGAGCCACAAGGCCTTAAAAGGTAATTAAACATGCATTACATGTAAACAGACAGATTAAATTATTCACGCAAATGGTTTAAAAATATTACCACGATCTGGTAGAGAGTGAATTTACTGCATAAAATAACAGTAATCAGATACAAAAATTTTCAATCGAGATTGATTTACTGTGGCGTCTTTTACATTTTATCATACACATTTTATTATCAGAAGTGTTTTTCACTATTTTTTGCTACTACTGTTATACATGTCTGCTACATATTAGTTTATGTTGCTGTGTTAAATAAATCTGTTAATACACGTCGGATACGACACGAAACACATATGTACTAGTGGTGGCCTAGTGGTCGAAATTCGACTGTAAATATAGAATAAATGCTTTGTTCCTTTGACATACACTACACAGACACAAATCACTCAAAATTCCCAACTTGAAACTCAATCAGTTAATCTGTAAGTAATTATTTATTGTTAACATTTTAAAATTCACTAGCGACAATCTCTACTCTGTGCGACTGTTCAACCACAAACTATATGTGTTCGACATTGGCAGTATGAACGTAAACAAGGATAGTTTTATTTAATGTACCTATTTATAACGCATTTCATACATAAATTTCAGTTTTCTGCACTCCTTCTCAAGATAAATTTCATTATGCCAAATCCCACATTCTTCCGTATACGCAATATACTTAAAAGGGGTACAAAGTTTTCTCTTCACGTATTAAAATATGAATATATATGTTTAAATGTGTAAAATGGTGTATATAACATACAAAAATCAAATACCTGTTTCTCAGTCTGTTGAAAATTATTTTCTATGGATTTGGTCTTTTATGAATGTCTTAAATTAATTATCACATAAAGAATATACACTGATTAAGAGTTTAAATTTTATTAATATTAGCGTTATAATATACCTACTATTTTAAAGCTACTACTTTTGCTTTTTTACTTCCACTTTAAAACTCGGAAAAAAAATGTATGACATAGTTTTACGACTTACCAAATATAACCACAGAAAGGTCTTTTTAAAAGCAATATAATATAAGCTACTCTTATACTTCTGTTCTTGACCCTTGAAAATTACTAGTACTGTCTAGTTTTAAAATAGTGCAAGCACGAAATTCCAACATATTGTTTTCAATCTTATTGCATAAATGTTGTGGTTTATTTTACAATAAACATATTTGTACTTTCTTAAAAAAAATTTTTTAATAATGAAGACATTTTAAATTTATTGCTTTTACCTTTTTTCCGATGACACAAGGTCTTAAAAATAAATATGTTGCAAACGGTATTAAAGTTTATATTGAAGGGACAAAGTTTATAATCAATTGAGACAGTTAAAACATTGAAAGTTTTATCTAAATTTCTAGTAAGAAACATAAATGTATAAGTATATGTAAGTGTGGGAAACTTGAGCGATGTGTTTATATTCCTGATCCTTAATCTAGTACAATTGATCGAAGCCTATAACATACAATGTGTCGAACGGCGTGGTGTGTGCAGTGTGTAGTAGGGATGTAAAAAAATCTCGATGTATCGATATATCGATATTATCAGACGATATATTGTTATTCGATATATCGATGTAAAATATCAAGTATCGAGAACGTATTAAATATTATATTTAAATCTATGAGTAGGACTTTAATTACTAAATACGATCAAAATACGAAATAAATTAAATATGAACATAATGAAATACTACTCGTACAGCATGTAAACACTGCACTTATTAAATATGCAATTGATACTAAATATGTTTTATTTCAACATTTAATGAAACGTTAAAATGGTTATAAAATCTCACCGATATATCGATATTATTTTTTCAATATATCAATATCGATATTTAAAAAAAATATCGATACGATATGTATCGATACTTTTCGGCGCTTCCGACATCCCTAGTGTGTAAGTGTGTAGTGTGTAGGGCGGGTGTACTCACGGCGCGCCTGTGCCTCGAGCAGGTCCGCGTGCTCGAGGCGCACGGTGAGGTGCATGGCGCAGTCCTCGAGCGCGGCGAACGCATGCGCCGCCTGCTCGTACTGCTCGCACGCCGCGACGCACGTCGCGCGCCTTCGCCCGCCCTCGTCCTTGCCCATTCTGCCGCACCGCACAACGATCAATTTCACTTTCTATTATACTAATCTTTAACTGTAACTTCGCGTGATTAAAAAAATTCCAATACTCTATTACATACTATTATTAGACTTACTAAGCTCAATAGCTTTATATTATGGTCCATTTTATCGCATCGATAGTAAAAATGAAATTTACCCCATTAGGTAAAGACTCAAACAGCACAGCCTACAGCAACCAACACATTTACAATCTAAAGTCTTTTTCAGCCTTGAATGGGGCTGTTTATTCATTTGGCTTTTCCGTGGTATAAAAAAAGCAAAACTAAAAATTTTCAAAAATCCCATGCCGGATGTTAAAACGTAATCGAAAAAGCATTAAATAACTTTATTTAAAGTCCCCTGACTAGTGGCTTGACGCTTTACAGTAACGCTCGTGCAGAGAAAAATTCCAAACAAATTTGTTACAGTTGTTAGCCTCATCTGTTTATTTGAAATATAATAAATCTATAGAAATAGTTATTAACACGAATTGGTTTGTCCGTTCAATCGATCTGTTCAATTGAGATATGGTAGAATTATAGAAAGTATTAACACGAATTGATCTGTACTACCTAATAACTTATTAATCTGTGGTAGTACATACACAAACAATGAAAATGTAACGAGTGAAAATAAGCAGTAAGAAATGGTGAGCGAGGAAGAAATAGAGCGAAGGGATGAAACAGACATGAGCGAGAGAGTACACGTGAAGGAAAGAGACGGAGATAGAGCGCGATGCCCACTTCATATAGAAATAATTGGCTTCAAAAATAACAAATTATTATAGAAGTTTAGTTCACGCTATTTAAGATGGGTTTGTTATTAAAACAGATATAAAAAAAATTGAAATATACTAAACATACTAAACAATAGTTCATAATAAAATTTTTGTTATGTAGATGGTACGACAGATAGTAAAATTTCTGTTCTGGCGAAAGTAGCACAGCATTCATTCGAGGTTGCCAACACATTTACAATCTAAAGTCTTTTCCAGCCTTGAATGGGGCTGTTTATTCATTTGGCTTTTCCGTGGTATAAAAAAAGCAAAACTAAAAATTTTCAAAAATCCCATGCCGGATGTTAAAACGTAATCGAAAAAGCATTAAATAACTTTATTTAAAGTCCCCTGACTAGTGGCTTGACGTTTCGGCCGTGGTCTCAAGCAAATGATTTACTTACTGTAGTTTACTTGAGACGTCAAGCATCTTAAAGGCGGGAACTTTAAAAAAAATTATTTAATCTTTTTTCCATTACGTTTTAACATCCGGCGTCGGATTCTTCAAAATTTTTAATTTTGCTCTTTTTTTATTTTAATCTTTTTAGAGAGGACGTTAAGTAGGTACGTTACAATCTACATCCCACTGATATTGACAAAACATGTTTAAGAACCTCCTCTAAAATGATATCTTCTAAATGTAAAAAACCGCATCGAAATTGATCCAGTAGTTTTCGAAGACACTGGTAACAGACATACATGCATGCATGACACACACGCACGCACGCACGCACACACACACACACGACACACAGACGACATTTTATAAAAATATAGCTTAAATTTACTGACCTGTACTGTGTTTTGTAAAGGGATCCCAATTTGTAATGTATCATGGCAGCCCTAAATTGATACAAATACTGTTTCGGTCCGGGACTCAGTAGGCAATTCTTGAGGGCGTGCTTGAATGCTGTAGATATATCGTGCACCTGACAATATAAATAAGCAAAATGTACTCCTTTTCATAGTATATGGATTCATATCAAGCTAAAAAGCATTGACATTTTTATGAGGACTCAGGTGTTACTATACGGAAATGCAGTAATTAGATTATGCATTTTTTGGCTACCAACCACTCAAAGTATGCCATTATTAAATAGTATTGACCATATTATCTTGCACTGACATTAAGATATAGACATTAACCTGTTTTAATCGATATTAATTTGTATTAACCGGTTTTTAAACGGTATTAACTTGTATTAACATTGCTATTAATTAAAAGCTTTGTTAGCCCATAGTTTTCATACCAGTTTCGGTTCTTGTTAACTTTTAAAGAATGTGGATATTTTAAATCTATAAGAAAGAAACAAGAAGTGATCACGCAGTTTTTAAGAAAACCGTTTACATACCTACATTATTCGAACAATTAATTTTAATTTCGATGCTGTTTGTATCCAAAATTGTGACAGAACTTACTCGGTAAATATTTCATAAATATTGTATTTATCATAAAAGCTAATATCTATCCCGTCGATATATTAACTTTTAACAATATTTTGATATTTTTCTCTACTTTAATGTAAAATGTTCATAATGTACGTAGCAGATAAAACTTGTTTTGTTACTCACCGTTACCCCCTCGGGATAATCATACATGTATACGGCGCGATTATAAAGATGCGAAGACAATTCCCAGTTCACGAGGTCCCATATAGTGGCTGCGCCACACGAGTCACGAGGCCCTAAGTACTTCAACGCACGCTGGTACAAACGTTCTGCTTCTGTGTACAATCCCCTCATTCCCGCGGCAGACAGCGTCTCTAAGCAATGCGCTTTAAAACGCAGATAACGTGCTTTATTGCAACACAATAATGCGAGATTAGGCATGTCTTTTTCTTCTTCGAAAATTTCGAATGCCTCTTGTAAACATTCTTCACACTTTCGGCTGGAATTCTCAACTTGTCGCCATAGCAGTTTTGCTTCGGTGGTTTCCTTGTCACGCAACACCGCGTATTGTAATGTGTAGGTATCTGAAGATAACAAGTCATGAAATTAATTAATTTTGTTAACTTTTATCATTTATGCATAAATAATGAGTGAGAAAAGTATCTGAAGATAACAAGTCAAGAAATTAATTAATTTTGTTAACTTTTATCATTTATGCAGAAATAATGAGTGAAAAGAGACTAATGAAGAGAATTTATAGGTCGGATTATAGAAGTGTTAGGATTACAAAGGAATTTGTAATACACACTGGTATTACAAAGGCGATAAATATATTGAGGCAGTCTTTCTAGTAAAATCCGCTGAGGCAGACTAAGCTCCTAAAAGTCTCAACATCTCTCTACTCTAAATATGCACTTATTTTAACAATTACACATATTGCACAATATTGTACACTATACAAGTAGTTAAACGGCAACCACGCCCACTCATTGAGTGCACACGTTCGGCCGCACACATCCGTGCCCGTCGTGCATGTGCCGCACGCCCAGCTCGTTGAGCGCGCAGGCGAGCGGCGGTGCCCCCTAGCCCCTAGCCCCGGCCGCACGCACCGTGCCCGTCGTGCATGTGCCGCACGCCCAGCTCGTTGAGCGCGCAGGCGAGCGGCGGTGCCCCCTAGCCCCTAGCCCCTAGCCCCGGCCGCACGCACCGTGCCCGTCGTGCATGTGCCGCACGCCCAGCTCGTTGAGCGCGCAGGCGAGCGGCGGTGCCCCCTAGCCCCTAGCCCCTAGCCCCGGCCGCACGCACCGTGCCCGTCGTGCATGTGCCGCACGCCCAGCTCGTTGAGCGCGCAGGCGAGCGGCGGTGCCCCCTAGCCCCTAGCCCCTAGCCCCGGCCGCACGCACCGTGCCCGTCGTGCATGTGCCGCACGCCCAGCTCGTTGAGCGCGCAGGCGAGCGGCGGTGCCCCCTAGCCCCTAGCCCCTAGCCCCGGCCGCACGCACCGTGCCCGTCGTGCATGTGCCGCACGCCCAGCTCGTTGAGCGCGCAGGCGAGCGGCGGTGCCCCCTAGCCCCTAGCCCCTAGCCCCGGCCGCACGCACCGTGCCCGTCGTGCATGTGCCGCACGCCCAGCTCGTTGAGCGCGCAGGCGAGCGGCGGTGCCCCCTAGCCCCTAGCCCCTAGCCCCGGCCGCACGCACCGTGCCCGTCGTGCATGTGCCGCACGCCCAGCTCGTTGAGCGCGCAGGCGAGGCGCCGCCGCAGCTCGGCCGCGCGCTGCTCCCGCCCGCCGGCGCGCCGGTACTCGCGCACGGCGCGCGCCAGCGTCTCTGTCTCGGACTCGTACAGGTCCACATCTGTCAACACAACACACTACACGTTACACGCTACAGCGTTTAGCGTACGTTTTTGAGTTTAAATAAAAGGTAAAAATTTACACTAACATTAAGCGCTTAGTAAAATTATAAACTAATAGAGAGCCGTAACTTCGTCGGCGTATGTCCTAAGCCAATTAATAGTCATTTAATGGTAAGTAATCAATAAAGCTTGGCGCTCCGTCCTCTCTGACTACACCGTTAGGGATACAGTGTGAAGATATTATGTATGTACGTAGATATATACATACAAACGAACACATACATATATACACATACATGTATGTAATAAATAATTAACTTCTATTACTTACTAATTTCGAATTCGTCAACTATATCCACACCTTCACATTCTTCTACAAGATCGATTTCTATCTCTAACTTTATTTTTTTATCTATTTCCAGATCTGTCTCCAACTGTGCCTTGAATTTTTCCAATCGATCCAAATTCTTACTTAACTGAAAATACATATTATATTATTAACCTTTTAAATTATTATTTATTATTAACCTTAATAAAATAGAAACTACAAAAGAAATGTTCGATATAGAAGAAGTGAATAGGTCGGTTTTGCCGATAAAAGGTTTATGACATCTGGATGAAAATTTTTACAAAAATAACTCCTATTGAAAAAAAAATTGTATTTAAAAACGTCAAAAGATTTAGAAATTTTCTTTGTGATACTGGAGGAACTACAGTAGAACTTGGCACCTGCTCAAACCTCAACTCTTATCGGCGAAGTCGACAAAACTCACTTGTTCTTTGTGCCCAGCTTGGTCCTTGTTTACTCAATTATGTTTTTGGTAAGATATCATTACTTTTTATAAAATAACTATAAGTACTTTATTAATAACTTTATACCAATACAATATCAATGATTTCAACTTTACTAATTTATTTCCTTAAATAGCGCCTAATTTAAACAGTACAATTACGAAAGTAGGTAAAGTTGGCGAATGATACAACATGAGTAGTAAGTAAAGTACATGAGTCGGAGAATTTGGTCTATTGAAAAAAAACTCACTTGTAAATAATTATCTCCAACACGTCCGATCAAACAACTCACATCCACCACTTTACTTTTTATTATCATGTTACTAAGCAAAGTCTGACACCTGCTCGCCATATCTATATATTTGAGCGAATACCCATATTTCCCTTGCGTGTAACTGTATTCAGCCAAGGTCGCATAAGCCAGACATATTTTCTCATATAATAATGTCTTTAAATGCAATTTCCAAGCGAAACTGTCGTCCCTATTGGGTTCTTGTAGAGATGGAATTACATTCTCATCCTTTAATACTAATATAGCATTCAAATCTTTAGCTGCCTTGGATTCCAATAGAAAATTCTCAGAGCGCTCCTCAGTCTCCTGACTTTTCTTGTTCCTCCTCTTTTTATTTTTTGATTTATTTTCTTTTCCTTTTGCTTTCTGTTTGTTTAAGGGTTGATAGTCCATTTTAATTGGTTCGAAAGGATTTGCCATTTTAGGATGTTGTTCCTCATTAATAATTTGTTGTTTAAGACGCTCACGTTCCTCTTCCTGATATAAAATATATTAGTAAACACATATTTCATTAAATGAACGATTTTAAAAAATTCGAATATTTATAAGTTACAACCATAAATCTCTATTTTTTTTATTAATGTCACACTGCCCTTACCATAGATTTACTTAGAGTGACGTTATGCAACACCTTTAACCCTTCTAAAGCATAGGAGAGTGCTTTAGTGCAGCGGTCGGGTAGATCAAGGGTCAAACCCTTGCCAGATTTCGTTTTTGGTTTTTGACCCTGAAATATCAATAATTTTATAAATTTGGCTTAACGTAAATTGTAGTTCATAAAAAGTTATAAACGAACAATCAAAAAATAATGACATATGATTACAAATTGATTCATTAAAATACGAAAATAATCAATTATTTAATTTTTGATTTTTCGTTTCAGACTAGGTTACTAATTTACTTCCCTACACTAGTGAGAAATATTAACGTTACTTAGTTTTTGCGAAAATTGACATGTCAGTCGGATTAGATATGCGTAACACTGCGCTACGGCGGCAATTGCGTCAACTCGATTCATTGTGCAGGATGGGTCGACTCACTCATTCTAAATATATTGGCGCATAACACACTTCACGCTTGCTTCGCTAGCTAGGTGGCGCGCGCTTTGCTACTTACTCGGCGCGTAACAATTTTCAGCGCCATGATTCAATATTCAGTTGACTCAAAACGTCTGTGTTGTGAGATGCGTCTGAATTACTGAGTTGAAACAAGGAATTTTGCTGAGTAATCCATGCCTATGTCAGATAGACAAACAGACGCATGTATGGACAAATTTACGGATGGATGGACAATTGTCCGTATGGATGGACAAAAAGAGCATGAGAATGAGTGGTTTTATAAGGGTTCCATTTCTCTGTTCAAAGTGTAAACCCTAAACATGTGCTAATATTTTGTGCATTGCACTCTTTCATCAGAAAATGACGGTGGGTACTTACAAATTAATACAAATCTTGGTCTACGCGAATAACCGTATTTAAATGAAGCTTACCGTTCTCGTATCCTGTATACGATCACCAATGTCGTGTAGCGCAAGACCGCGTACTTGAAGAGCGAGCACATCTTCTTTGCTCATGTTCTCGCTTATGTCCTGCTCACTCACATTTTGTGCTCTATCTGCGTTCTGCTCACTCGTATTCTCATTTAAGCTTTCTTTCCCGACTGTACCCTTACTAGTACTCGGTACGGTATTATCTTCACTTCTTTCTCTTGGAATAGAATCTTCTTTCTCTTTTTCTGTACTTTTTCCCTTTAGGTAATCCTTGTTATCCTCGTTTTGGCCAACGATATCGTCACTTCCACTTGCGCCGCATTCTGTTCCGTTGTCTTCAGCAACATGTTCTTTACATCCTTCATTTTCATCTTCGCAATCATCTGTCAAATATGCAAATAATATTTTAAATTAAACTATTATTATTTTTCTTTTTTAGTATTATTGGCTTCTCAAGTATACGAATTCTGCCAGTGTCCCCAGTAGCAATCACAGAATTTTAAAGGCACGTAAAATAGATGGACCAATCAGCTACATCCTGAGGTGACATCAATGAGCATTAAAATCTGTCGCCATTGGTTGATTGATTTGGCGCCTTGTGCGTTAATGACGCGTCTTTCAGTCAGTCGGCCGTCAGACGTCACTGTGACTGCACTTGGTTTTTTTTGAGGTTACACTTCTTGCAAATTAAGCATACTATTTCATAACAATAATTATGTTCTCATTAAAAAGAGGACGTCTTTTAAAAAGACAATCGAGGGAAATTGATTGAATTACATTCAAATTTCTTGTTTTTGTCTTCACATAAACGTCGTATATTTCAAAACTTTAAATTAAACATTTGTTTGTTTAAACTTTATTTTAATATTTGTTTAATTTAAAGTTATGATTTTATAAGCTTTTACAGTCCGTTACTGACAAAAACGTAGAATTGTCTTTTGCGATAAAAATTATCGATTTAAATTTATTAATAAAGTAAAATTTAATAAAAGTGACCTATTTCAATGGCACGTAGTGTTTAATATCGCGTGAACGAAATAGGTGAATACTGCAATAATTTTTCCACCTTATAACGTGATGAGATTTATTATAAAATGAATTTAGCATTTCGGGTATTTTCATGTTTGCGCAAATGAAGATTAATGACGCGCCATATCTTTTGTGTCTTATTGTATGTTGCATTTACTACTATATATGCACAACTAGCTGACCCGGCAGACGTTGTTCTGCCCGAACGTTAGCTTGCTTGCTATTAGTGGGTTGAAATAAAAATATCTAGAACCCGACTGCAGCACTACCGCACCGGATTCAATGAATCTAAACCAACCAGGAGTCCACTCAAACACACAAAAAATTATCAAAATCGGTCCAGCCGTTAAAGAGTTCAGTGACACACGCACATATAGAAGAATTATATATTATAAAATATTATAAAGAATATATAACACTAACCATACAATTAAATAGGAGTGCATTTGAGTGTTTTAAGTGAGTGAGTGAGTGCGTGCGTGTTTATGTATAATATTATGTATATATATACGTTGCACGTAAAAGTGTGTGTGCATCAAAGATGTGTTAGTAATGCAAAATCTAGTGTTATTCTAAGATTGTGCACAACAAACATATTATGGTCGTGCGAGGTGGATCATGTGGTTATCCAAAGTGCATGCGTGCGAGTGCGTGTGCGAGTGTGAGTGCGTGTGTGAGTGCGTGTGCGAGTGCGTGTGCGAGTGCGTGTGCGAGTGCGTGTGCGAGTGCGAGTGCGTGTGCGAGTGCGAGTGTGAGTGCGTGTGCGAGTGCGTGTGCGTGCGCGACCCACCGTGGAAGACGGGGCGCGCGGGGTCAGTGGCGGCGGGCAGGTACCCGTCGGCCAGCATGTAGCGCGCGGAGGCCACGATGTGCGGGTGGCGGTCGGCCGGCAGCAGCGCCACGGCGTGCTCCAGCAGGCGCCGCACGAGCCGCGACCGAGCGCCCGCGTCCTCCGCGTCCGCCGCGCCGCCCGCGCCGCCCGCGCCCGCGGCCCCGTCGCGCGACATCAGACGTATGTTCCTACCGACATTTTGATGTGAAACATCCATTGCGGCGGACTTTTTGGCGGGAACGGGAGAAGTGAGGTTGTCATTTTATTTAGATTTTCTATTTTTTACATTTTTGGAAGTTTTAAAGTACAAAAGTGATAGTATATTGTGTTTTAAAGTTCTGTGTAAGTGAAAAGAATGGAGTAGGTCTAAATAAACATGTGTAGCTGGAATTCTCGCACTCTTCCAAGAAGTCCTTTACAACTTCAGTAAAGCCTACTATCACTTTACGGAAGTAGTTTTACGTTATAAAAAAACTAATAATTTACTTACGATTCTACTTATAAATACGTGACATTGGCAAATGCGCTAAACTGTGCGGCCATACCATAAAGAAAGAAAAAAAAAGTATAGCGGCGAGTCAGACTGGCTATTAGCGTAACGCTTGTACTAAGCTCGGATACCTAATAGCGTATGCAGTATTATGGGACATGTTGCCTGTATTTTTAAATAAATAATATTTTGGAACGAAGTTCTTTGACGCGGCTTGCGAGAGGTTTGAGTTGGTAGAAAGCTTACTGCTTAGTTTGGGGTCATACAATCTGTATAATTGTCTGAAGTTTTGACTTTGAGGATTGGTTTTGGAGGCTTAAGACCAGATATTGTAGGAATTGTAAGGTAGATGGGAAGCAACAGGGTAGCGATTTGT
The DNA here is from genome assembly GCA_907165235.1 of Zeuzera pyrina. Classification (NCBI taxonomy): domain Eukaryota; kingdom Metazoa; phylum Arthropoda; class Insecta; order Lepidoptera; family Cossidae; genus Zeuzera; species Zeuzera pyrina. Next base: position 6,420,231 of record OU015639.1, read on the forward strand.
AAAGCAAAATGTGAATTTTAAATATTTAGACTACAAATAAGTTGTTTTATCAAAATGGTTTGCTCGATTTAGATACATATCTTCACGCTGTATCCCTAACGGGATAGTTAGAGGACGGAGCGCCAGCGTCGCAGACCTTACATACTTCTTCCGCTTCCTCGATTTAGATATAGCTCTTATTTTAGGAAACTAGTTCTCTGAAGGCGAACTACCTCATATTGCGACTAAATAAAGTTCATTTAACTGCTAAGAGACCCTGTATGTGAGCGCTCTTAATTACACTATGGCCAATTTTTTTACATACAACTTCATATCACATTTGCAGAAATTCCAAATTCACTTTTTTTAAATTTAAATAATTATATACACATAACATAATAGATATTTGAAATTAATTGCAAAAACTCATTAGGTATTTTCAAATACAGATATATTTTATACATACCTGTTGATAACCTTGTATTAAAATAAATAAATGATAGAACATTTTTTATTTGATTAAAATCTGTGATCACTACCTGGCAACACGATATAACAGCATCGCAACAGGAGTAGTGAACGGGTTATCGACACTGTCTGGGCACAACGATGTCAGATCGTATAACTTCACGACATCATCGTGAGGACCCTTGAACAACCAGTATGTGTGGCCAGCCTTCGTCACATTTGACTTGAGGAACGACAGTATGTTCTGAGCGACATTTCTTATGATCTTGGGCGAAAACTTCGAGTTCTCCATGTTTGGGAGATCTTCGGTTTTCATAGGTTCATATTTCTGGAAGTACATAACTGTATTCAAAATGTTTCTGTTCCGATTTCAACTGAATAACTATTAAATTTCAGCTTAAATTAATAAGTTCTTTAATATATTAATTTGTGCCGTAATAAGATATTTTTCATTGCCATTTAGGCATATAACACAAATAATAATAGTAATGTATTAATTTGCCTTCAAAATGAATATCATGTAAAATGATCAATAGACAATAATGAATAGAGAAAATATGAAGACAAAAAGGTCTATGACTCGGTAGTTTTTAAGCATGCTACCATGGTAACAACTACCTATAGACTGGCTGGTCATAGGCCCATATGTATAAAAAAACACATCATTCCACTGTTTTCTATAAAGAATTCGAATTTTTTTTATTTTAAATTCGGTACTTTGATGTCGTAATTTTAAGGCATCGTTTCAAGAACCCCATGAACTAACCTCTATAATACGAATATGCTAGGCAGGCTTTAAACTACGTCGAAAAGAGGCAACTTAATTCTCTACATTTAGGCACTAATAGTAGATAGATGTGAAAATCTACAGAACCAAAGTAAAGATGGTACAGCGTCAATAAAAGCTTCGATAGAATGTCAAAATTTTATTTTCAGTATTTTCACAGTGCTTCAAATCAGCACAAAAGATAGGTGTCATTTTATTTGAAGACAGCATATCCAATTACTATAGAGATCAGTGGCCCTATATCAACAAATCGATTGCGGCTCATTTTGATTATCGTGTAAAACATTACAGATAATCGAAATAGCCAAGGAAGCTTCATGGCGAAAGGCTTGAATCCTATTATATTATATTGAAGATTCTGTAATAAAACAACATGTTACCTGAACAATTCCATCCAAATGATAGCACATTAACACTTCCGGTACGTTACACATTAAATTATCTAGCCAATAGTCGATCCCAGTAAGAACATTGATAGGCTCTCTAGCATCCCTTAACCGCAGACTGACACAAGGTCGGTCCTTGTCTCCGAATATGGGCAAATCACTTCCGATGAGCATATGGATGTCTTCGAAAGTCCACAGCACATTACGATTATAAAAGTGCTCATTTGGAGATTGTTCTGCTCTTGGCTCTGGTTCTGGTAAGTATGGACCTAAAAATATAAAAGTATGACAGAAAAAACTATTTAAATTTTCTAACAAAACAATAATGTGTTAATGTGTTGTTCTATTTACAGGGACGAATAAAAACACTAAATAGATTAATTAGTTACTAGCGTTAATAGACTTCTTATGTCAAAGTAGCTGTGCCTCACGGTTTCACACGGGTTAATTTTAGTATTTTTCCGATATAAAACATAGCATAGATCAGTCTATGAAAAGTCCTCCAACTCCTAATGAGTCCCTCAAAATCGGTTCAGCCGTTTCAGATCTTTGACAAAATTTGGTTATGTGGAAAGACCCATATAAGCTTTAGAAAAATCCTTTATTTCGAAATCACAACTCGAAAGTATTTAGAAATTTCTCAGAGCAATAATGCAATATTAAAATATATAAATAATATATTTTTCTTTCGTATAATTACCACTTATACAAACAGGTGTTGAAGAAGGCACTTCTAGTATGTTTTTCAACTCAGCCGGCTCAGCGACACTGTGTGACAGGAACTTGTGCGTGAGCTGTACTGCAGTGCTGGGCGATGGAGGCGGCAGCATTAAAGCCATGCGCTCCTACCATTTATTTAATGTTAAAATTTTTCACTCACGATATAATTAAGGCACAAGTCATAGCCCACATCTTTGTGTGCATAGAAATTACATAGGTTTAGACTTCCCACAACAAAAGTTAGATAACTAAAAGAAAAAATTAAACTGACTTCAAAAACAAGGAAAATTACAAAATAATTACAGTACATTTATATCATATTTAATTTTATGAATTTATTATTGTAATTGAGTTTTGATTATAAAGGACAATTATTCTATACCTTTCAATGTTTTTATTCTGAAGTCGGTTTAATTTTTTTTTAATATTATCCTTTAGAACTAACTATAAGAGAAAACAGCAAAAAAGCGAAGGTTAAGACGACCATGGGACTCTAGTAGATATCCAACTGACAGATCGATGGGCTAAAAGTACTCTAAATTCTAAACATTTATTATAAAAAATCACAATAAAACGAAGAAAAAATGATAAAACGATAATGATTAATGACTGATGTTTAAAAACAAACGTTCCTGTGGAAAATAACAAAATGCTTCAAACATCCGCAGCAACATTTATCACCATTGAAACGCCAAAATAGTACTTGGGCTAGGAGTGATAAAAAAAAGGCTAAAACGTTTTCAGAATTTTTGAAAAATGTGTATATACCCAATGACCCCCATTACGTAGATAATGAATAAATAATAGATGAATTTTTACAATGCGATCATGACAAGTGGCATATCTCACTGACAAAACTCCTGCCTGAACTTTTACCTGTTATAACTAACAAGTTTAATCATTCTTTACTCTCTCACACTTTCTACCTCTCTATAAAATTGCCCACGTTCTACCTCTTCCCAATATTTCGAATCCTACGTCCGCATCACAGTTCCGTCAGGTTTTTATCTTACCTTTTCTATCTAAAATTTTGGATCGCATTGTTCATCAACAATTCGCGTCTAAAACCGATTTTCTCAGAACTATGTGTCATATTTTGAAATAGCTAAAATATATCTTGTTAAAACCTTCGATCACATATAACTAGATACACAATCAACGCTCCAAAAATGTCCGAACCAAATGTACGCTAAATGAGTATTTAAGCGCACTTCTGTTTTAGTGGTATTCGAAAACGATAACAGCGAACATGTCAAAGTGCTCCTTCTAAAATTGCAAAAATAACACATCTAGAACGCTAAAAAAAGACGCGAGTTCTTATTTTCGGTTAATAAATAAATAATATTATTTACGTGTTCATTATTTCATTATAGTAATAACATTACATAGCTCTTTTTTATTAAATTCGTAATCATATTTTGAAATATTGCCTGACAATATTTGTCTTATCCTTGTCACTTTCACATAACAAATCAACGTAGCAACATAGCAACGCAAATAGATTATTTGAATTATATTTTATGCACGAGACGTAAGATTGCATTTTAAATATTTTATTTGACAAACTTCGTTTCAATGTAATGCAAGAATCGTTTACGAGCGTTTATAACCTTATGGTTTGACAGTAAGGTCTACTTTAGATTAACATAATATTGCCGATATTACTTTACGATATTAAAAATATACGTCAATTCGGATAATAATTTGTTTAAATTTTATAGGAGATTGTGAATTTTGTTATATGTGATCGAAGGTTAAAACACATATTTCACACTAATTAACATTTAAAAAATTATTACAAGAATTGAAAAGCGTGGAAGTTGGGTACTTTTACTTGACAATTCCCTTTCAATTCTAAAATAATACCAAATATTACCATCTCGTTCATAGTTTTCGCCACTTGTTCGTAGAAGAACTCATTGAACCAAGCCCATTTTGTCTTCAGTAGGGAGTCATGTATATTGAACTCGTCTAGCAATAATGTGTTCTCCACACGATGCACCATCATACTAATCTGAAAAATTAATAACAATCTAATAAAAAAACAAACATAATTAAAATAATAAAACTAAAGTTAATATATTGTACAAGGTTTTAAAATTTCTTATTTTATTTTTAAATTAGCTGTTGCCCGCGACTTCGCCCGCGTGGAATTTAAAAAAGTAGCCTGTGTCCTTTCCCAGGGTTTAATCTATATTTTCACACCAACATCAAACTCTCAGTTATGTCTTAATTACATGAAACGAGACCAAGTCAGTCAATCAGTCAGTCAAGAACTAGATTTGCTAAGGGTCTTTGCGTGAGTGAGTTAAGTGAGTCTTTGCAATATTTAGTTTGAAAATAAGGTTGTCATCCTCGAGTGGCGCTATTTAAAAAAAATGTATTTGCTATGGAACGACCCACTCGTTAATATGAGATTTAAATGTTAAGATTTTTTTTTGAGTCAATCAAATATTATTCGGATTAGTATTAAATAGGTTTGTGTCATATCTAACAACTTAAAAAACATAAAAAAAGTTTAGTTGACTTTGTTTTTATATAAACTAGCTAAGAGATTGAAATTAATGTATCACTTACGAAGATCAAATAGCCAGAGTGTTAGCAGATGGAAATGTCAAAAGCTCTCGCATACCTAGGCGAAAATGTGTGAGGAGAATGATGAGATTTGAGGAAGCGAAAGAAGTATGTAAGAACAGCAACGCTTGGCGCTCTGTCCTCTCTGACTACTCCGTTAGGGATACAGCGTGAGGATATATATGTATGTATGTATGTATATATTTTAAATTGATTCCTTTTGACTAACTAGCTAGCACTTTAATAATAAATAAACAAGGAAGCTAGTTTGACATTATTTGAACAATGACTAGAGAAGTTACATTTATTTTAATTTCACTTACAGTCCCATGGGGCTGATACGGTAGTTTGAGTAGTTTCTTTATACATTCGCCACCAGATATGACATCCACATCGCCCACGCAATCAGGGAACATGTTTGCCATCTGGAAACTAAAAAATAAATGATTTTTTTCTTTCAACATTAAAAACGTATCTCCAGTCTCATACAATATGAGATGTGCGGCGTGCTGAAGGTGTTGCTGGAAAATGTTATCATTCAGCCATATGATGTAATTGATAACATCAAATTGAAAATAAAATAATAGGGCTTACTTCTTCTTGTTCTTTTTTTTTATAAACTGGCAACTGAAATATTTCTGCCATTCTCATGTAATAAAGTAGTGTATCTCTTATGCAAAATATATGTCTTCTTATTACTAAGTCCCTAACATTCCCCAGTAAAGTGATAGTAGATTTTACTAGAGATAAATAGGACTTCTTGGGAAAACGTGAAATTTTCAGTTCCACGTATTTATTCAAACTTTCCATTTCTCAGCACTTACACAGGACTTTAACGCACAATATACTATCACTTTTGTATCTAAAGGCTATTTGTACCGCTAAAGTACGAGGATATGGGATTTTGCTGAGTTTTGAGTATAATTTTCGGATTAATGAAGTAAATTATACGAAAGCTGTAAATTGAAATAAGTAGGTCATTTTTTCATCTACAATTTCATGGAATGAAACTTAAAATTCATAATAGAACTTACTGAAATAAATTTTTTTCTCAAAGAAGATTTTTCGTATTTATTAATTTTTGAGGAGTCCGCAAGAGCTATTTAAACAAATTACACACAAATTTTAAGTTAAAATATATAGTTCGTTCTTTCGATTACAATCCGATGAATAAAATTATTTCACTGTTTTTCTATGAATTTTAAAAGTTTCTGCGTAACTTTTAAAATTCATAGAAAAACAGTGAAATAAATTTTTTTCTCTGAGATGAATCACCAAAGAACTAGAAATTGCTAACTTTTGAGTGTCATGTTCGGGCTAACTAAGCAAATTATACACGAACTAAAAATTACAGTAAATAGATCATTCTATTATCTATAGTCTGTGATACGCACGAAGTTTTGAAATTCATAGCAGAACATAATGAATTTTTTTTCCGCACAAGAATCGCTACAGTACGATAATTTGCTAATTTTTGGGTATAACTTTCAGGCTAAAGCAAATGGCACCCAATCCATAAGTCAAAATAAATTACTCAGTCTTTTGTCTACAATTTCATGGATAGGACTATTGAATATCATAGCGGAACATACGATTTTTTTTCTGAGACGTATCGCCAGGTCATGGTGAATTTACTCGTAACATTGGAGGACAAGCCAGCTATAACGAGAGAACAGTAAAGTTTTGTATTACCACTAATAATAAGTGTACTGAATAGTAAACTTATTATTATATTTGTTATAATTAACAAACACTTCTATGTTTAACAAACAGTATTTTTATGTTTGTTATAATTAACAAACATAAAAAATAAATATGTTTTTCACATTCAATAAGGAAAGTAAAAAAAAGGATTCATTTACTCGAATACACTATATAAAAGTAGACGTCACCGACGTGGCGCTTCAGTCAGGTTACGAGCCCTCTAGAGAGTAGACACTTACACCAATTTTATTCATAAAATATAATACCAGTGAAAAAAATAAATGTAATATAGATTTATTACTTCATGTATTCAACATTTTAATTATCGGTTATTATTTAATTTAAGTATGACATATTATAACTCGTTTACTGTAATATAACATAAATTGTCATAATATATTTTAAATCCCAACCCAAAAAGAGGGGCGTTAAGTTTGCCGTGTGTCTGTCTGTGGCATCAACCTCAAACTATCAACCTCAAAGTACTGAATTGTATACCCTGGGTTGAATACTTATTATACTTAATTGTTCTTCTTAATTCTTAATAAATTTTTTATCCTTGACTTTTGTTAAGGTTCCTCATACATTGAAGTCTGTTAAGTGGTTTCAGGGGTGCGAACGATGATCTACCTCCACGTGTGCGATGGGGATTTTCAGTCCAATACGGTACGCCTTGTTGGAACGTAAATCCTCTAGCCGGTGCACCATGGGCCACTACTAGTAACTTTTTGGTAAATACTGAACTCTTGCTAGTAGTGGGCGAAAAGATTGTCCCCAATCCAAGGTGTTAAGCGTACCGTGCCGATGGATGCGTGGCTGAGGGGGAGCTCAGTCGTGAACGGTGTCTCTCCGATACCAGGGCGCCTCGGAGAGTATTTTTGCCCTTCACCCGGCATGCGGGGCTCTGCCGGTTGTGACCTTTATTTCCCTAGCTACTCGTGGGACTTATATGGATATTGTAAACCAGATAAACTCATTACTCCTTTCTTCTCCTTCAGAGAAATCTAAAGAAGAAAAACTGCAAGTTGCTGGGTCGGAGGGCGAGCCTATGGCTACCCAAACGCCCAGTACTAGTTCGTCTAGCGCTGAGACGAGCCAAATTGTAGCCGGTGACTCCGGCTCACAAATGGTGACGAACTAAAGCAGGGACGCCCACACTGATGACGTACCTCGAAAGAGGAAGTTATCGGGAGCCGCGCGGAAACGGTTTAGGAGGCTACGGGCTGCAAATGAAGGTGCCGAAGAGGCCCTAACATTGTGCCGTCAGCCTGTGGCCAATCTGCCGCAGCTCAAAACTCCTCCATCGAAGGCGGTCAAGCGAATTCGATCGGAGGAGGAATCCCCTCAGGAGAGTGTTACCAAGGCTCCAAAGATGGACCAATGTGGCAAGGCTCCGAAGGTGGACAACACTAACAAGGGCCCGAAAGTGGAACTTGCTAATAAAGCTAAACCAAGCTTTAAAGAGATCGCTGGGTCCTCGCGAGTGGGAGTTCGTAACACGACTTCCATGAACGAGGACCAAATGAAGCAGGTTCGTAGCACACTGATCCAAGAGATCGCAAAGATTTCGGACAGTAGAGCGGGACTCAAATTTGTGGGCTTCATGCACAGGCCAGGCTGGATATTGATTACCTGCGAGAATCAATCCAGCCAAGAATGGCTGGTGAATTAAATACCAAAATAAAACCGTGGCCTGAGGCGGAACTTTCTGTGATATCGGAAAGCGAACTGCCTAAGCCTGTTGTTGCCTTGACTTTTGTACCGAGCGGTGACGTGCAGTCTGTAAATGACGCCCTCAATCTGCTTCGGATACAGAATGAGGGGCTGAATACCCGGCTTTGGAAGACATTGACAGTTAGGGGCGAGGAGAGTGGGTTCTTTGCGACCTTCTCTATTGACGACCCTTCTGCTGAAGCTCTCAAAGCCATGGAATACAGGGTCAGCCTTGGCTTTAGAAAAATTGTTTTTAAGGCCAGGGGTGGCCACGGTACTAATGAGTCAACGGCTAACACACCAGAGAACCCACAACCCTCCACCTCTAGTGACTCCACGCAGCCGATAAGGAAAGCGCCTAAACCCCAGGTCAAACTGGGTAAAAGGCCTTCTGGACCGGCAGCAAGGGGCGGGGGTGCAAATAGAGGCTCTGGTGCAAGTACTAGAGGCGCCGCAGTGACCGGGCTGCCTCCTTCTTCTCGTGGACGACCACGTCCGCAGAAAGGGGGAGCAAACCCTACAATCCCAAAGGCCTCTGCAGGTTTATGAAATACCGCCCAAGGAGAATCGGTGAGGATACTCCAAGCTAACCTCCACCATGCTGTCGCTGCATCAGCAGTGGTGGAGTGCTGTCTTGTTGAGAATAAAGCAAGCCTCGCCTTGATTCAAGAACCATGGGTGGTAAACTCAAAAATCCTAGGTCTAAACGCTGCCGGTAATATTCTGTATAATATCGGTGGCAAAAAGCCTAGAGCTTGTATCGTTTTCAATAAGAAAATTGACTTTTTACCTGTTCCAAGCTGTGTTCTGACGACCTGGTTGCAGCGTTTGTAAATCTCCAAGGGTGGCATGGGGCTAGAGTAATCTTGTGCTCGGCTTATCTACCTGGAGATAAAGAAGATCCTACCGAAGACCTTCAGCGTGTAGCGGCCTACGCTCAGAAGCACAACGCTGAGCTTCTGGTGGGCTGTGATGCCAATGCTCACCACACCACCTGGGGGAGCTCGAACATCAATGCCAGAGGTGAGTTATTTTACCAATTTCTTACTATTAATCATTTTTACACATTGAACCAAGGCTGTGAACCGACCTTCGTTACGAGTGTCAGACAAGAGGTGCTAGACATTTCTTTTTCCACAGTCAACTTAGCCAGACACATAGTCGGATGGCGGGTGAGTGACGAGAATTCTATGTCTGATCATAGACATATTCGTTTTGACATTAGAGCTTATTTAGCCGATCAAATTATTACATATAGGGACTCTCGGAGGGCGATCTGGGACTTGTATAAAGAGGGACTAGGTGCTAACCTAGAGACAATCCCTAAACATTTCAAAACGTGTGAGAGTCTAGACTTAGCAGTGCGCATGATTACGGAAGTCATCAAAAATGCCTTTGAAGACTGCTGCCCGCTGAAGACAAAGACCTCAAAAAGAAAAGTATCGTGGTGGAACTCTAGGCTTGGGAAGCTTAGAGCAAAAACATGTAAATTATTCAATAAGGCCAAAAGGACTCGCGAATGGGAGGACTATAGCAAAGCCTTAACTGAATATAATATGGAGATGAGGAAGGCAAAGAGAGCTTCATGGAGGAGACTGTGAGGAAATTAATAATATGCCTCAAGGAGCGAGACTTCATAGAGTGCTCTCTAAAATCAAACCTAATCAAATCGGGCTGCTTAAAAAGCCAGACGGTTCATTCACAACTTGTGAAAGAGAAACGTTAGAGTTGTTAGCAACGACCCACTTTCCTGGGGCAATCTGTAAAGGATCGGATACTGCACCACAGCGCGCTCTGCATAGGCCTCAGAAGGAGGATTGGCAAAGGGCGCTCAAACTAATAACATCCAACAAAATAAGGTGGGCGATCAACTCTTTCAAACCACAAAAAAGTTGCGGGGAGGATGGTGTACGTCCCATACACTTACAAAAAGGGATTGATATCCTCCTACCGCACCTTATTAATATCTTCAGAGCTAGTTATGTCTGGGGATACATACCTGATTCATGGTCTACAATAAAGGTAATATTTATACCTAAAGCAGGGAATAGGGACCATGGGCTACCAAAGTCATTTAGGCCCATTAGCCTCAGTTCATTCCTGTTAAAGACCATGGAAAAAGTTATAGATAGATTTATTAGGAATGGGCCATTGGCTACAATACCTATTCATCACACTCAACACGCCTATAGTAGAGGTAAATCTACAGCTACCGCTCTGCTCAGTCTTCTTGACAGAGTAGAAAAGGCAGTTGAAGACAAAGAAGTAGCACTTTATGCCTTCTTAGACATAGAGGGCCTCGAAACCAAGATGGTTGACCCTACGACCACTAGGTGGGTGTGTTCGATGCTCTCTAACAGAGGAGCCAAATTAGCCCTCTGTCACACAACAGCAACTTATTCCACAGTAAGAGGATGTCCGCAAGGAGGCGCTTTATCACCACTTTTATGGACCCTCGCAGTGGATCAGCTTTTGCATAAAATGGCTGACCTAAGGATTGACACACAGGGATATGCAGATGACCTGGTAGTCATAGTCCGAGGTTTTAGCCTGAACACCATTTCGTGTGTTATGCAAAGAGGCCTCGACACTGTCAGTGAATGGTGTCGAGAGAATGAGTTATCGATAAACGCTGATAAAACAGTAATTGTGCCGTTTACCAGGGAAGCGAGGCCTCGATAGGTTGGTAGCTCCACAACTAAACGGTAAATCGATACCTTTTTCCACTGAAGTGAAGTATTTGGGTGTCATAATCGACCAAAAACTGACGTGGAACAGGCACCTTACCAGTACTCTGCAAAAGGCAAAAATTGCCTTAGGTACTTGCAGTCGGATGGCAGGGAGCAACTGGGGTCTGAACTCAAAAGTTGTTCTGTGGCTGTATACGGCCATTGTGAGGCCAATAATTAGTTATGCCTCTGTGGTCTGGTACGAGAAAGCCCACCAGAAGACTGTAATAGACAGGCCTGCAAAGAACCGCCTGTTTATTAGCAACCGGAGCCATGTCGACTTCACCGGGTGCGGCGTTAAATGCTTTACTGAATCTACCGCCCCTTCATTTGCGTGTGTTAAAGGAGGCGAAGAGCAGTATGCAGAAAATATCCGCCCAGGATGGAACGAAATGGTTATCGAAGAAACTGAGATCTTTTCAAGACTCAGTAACGAATATTCCGATTTGGAGTATGCCAAGTGATGTCACCTTTGAAAAACAGTTTATAGTGGAAATGCCTTCCAAGGATGACTGGCTTCAAGGAAGAATATCCTGGAAGCCCGGCAGTCTACTCTGGTACACCGATGGCTCAATATCGGACAACGACGTAGGATGTGGAATTTATGGAGAGCGCCCAAATTTCAAGAGGAGCCTGAATCTGGGGAGGTACGCCTCCATATTCCGAGCTGAAATGTTCGCCATTATTGTATGTGCGGACATTAACGTTAAAAAGCACTACGTAAACCAAACTATATACATACACTCTGATAGTCAGGCAGCTCTTTTGGCATTGGCCTCGAGTGTAATTATATCTAGGCTAGTTAATAACTGCGTGACTATCTCTTAAACACTCTGGGAAACAAAAACAGAGTGATTCTAAGATGGGTTCCTGGCCATGCGGGCATCGTAGGCAATGAAGATGCCGACGAACTCGCAAGGGCCGGGACCAAAATCACATTTATTGGTCCAGAACCTTTCTGTGGTATTCCCAAAAGCCAGGTTCAACTGATTTTGTGGAGATCTTGTTTCAAAGCTTCTTGCGAGTATTGGGAGAATATTCTAGGTCAGGAGCATTCCAAAGCCCTAATAAAGCCATATAATCGCAAAGTGGCTTCTAGTGTCACGGCAATGAGCCGGAGCAACTTGCGTATCTTGGTTAGAGCACTCACTGGGCATTGTTGCTTGAACAAGCACATGTTTAACATGGGGCTCTCCGACACAAAAACGTGCCGGTACTGCCAAGAGGCGGATGAAACGCCTATGCACATTTTGTGTGACTGCGGACCACTGATCAGTACTGATCAGACTCGTCGATCCTGTCTCGGCCAGTATCTTCTCAGTCCGAGAGAGGTTCAGCACATCACTCCAAGGAATACCCTGCGGTTTTTGACTGCAGTGGGACTTGGTGGTATTTTGTAACATAGTGGCGATCACAATAGATCAATATGGTCGAAGTGATACAGGTCTGATGAGACCTGCACAGCCACATACACGAAAAAAAAAAATAAGTGGTTTCAGCTCTATCCATTTAACAGTAGATAGATATGTATGTAAATACTCGTACATACACTGAAATAATTACAAGTAATCCCCTTTTGCTTGCATGATCGGGTAAAGAGTTTATTACTTTGTAAATGTTTACATGTAATGTATATTCCATTTGGTGTGTCCAACAAACTATTGAATATTCTTAACTTCGTTGACACTTGTAATAAAATACATATAAATAAGTATAGAAATAGACATTAGTAGCACATATTAGTAAATGACGTAAACTAAGCCTGAATCAGAAAATGTAATAAAAATATTTCCTTTTACTATTTATTACATAGGACAGTGTTATTGTAAAAATGAAGAAAGAATGCTTAGATGGTACAGGCACACAGAAAAAGTGAGTGATGAAACACTGAAGATGAAAATCTACAGAGGGAAAGTGAGAGGTAGCAAAAGACAAGGAAGACCAAGACTGACTTACGAAGATCAAATTGTTGTTGAGTTTCTTGTCAGTTCCTCTCAATGTACAGGTTTTATTTTCGAACCGAACTAAAGCGAATTTGACATGGAAAAATAAATACCTTGCAATTGGGTTTACTTCAATAAATTGATTTGACTGACATGGAAATAGCCAGTGTTAACTGACGAAAATGTCAAAAGCACTCACATACCTAGGCAAAAATGTGTGAGAAGAATGATGAAATTTGAGGAGGCTAAGAAAGTATATAAGGGCTGTGAACCTACCACGTTAGGGATACAGTTGGTGGATATGTATGTATGTAATTACTTATTATGCTCACTAGAATATAAAATAATGGAAATTAGACCTATGTCGTTCCTGATTGATTATATTATTTTAGTTCACAGTATTGTTGATTACAATTTTACAAACACATATCAACAAATGTTCATTGATTTAATCATTTGACAGATTCAATCTAGGTACTAGTAAATATTGTATTGATTGTGTAATGTGTATGCCATGTAATGTGACGTGATAAAAGGTTATACAAGATAAACTCACAAATACACATTATCTTTCAAAACAATCAATAGAGCGAAAGTGAATGGTAAAAGAAACCAAGGAAGACCAAGGATGACTTATGAAGATCAAATAGCTAGTGTTAGCCGACGGAAATGTCAAAAGCACTCGCATACCTAGGCAAAAATGTGTGAGGAGAATGATGAGATTTGAGGAAGCTAAAGAAGTATGTAAGATCCGTGACGCTTGGTGCTCTGTCCTCTCTGACTACCCTGTTAGGAATACGGCGTGAAGGTATGTATGTCTGTTTGTATAAACAATCAATTAATTGATCAGAATTATAATAATAATAATGTACTCAGACATTTCACATAACGCCATCTAAGCCCATACTAAGCAGCACAGCGCTTGTGTTATGGGTACTAGACAACTGATATACTACTTATATACTTTTTCTTTTGTAAATACATACATATTATACATAAACACCCAGACTAGGGACGGGAATCGACCCGCAACCCCTGTTTAGTTTCCGACGTTGTATTATAGTAAAAACTTTAAACAATATCAAATCACTCATAATGATTCCTTTACATTCTCATCAACTCTTAAGGAGTTATTCTCTCCAAATATTTGTGAAAGTCTTACAGGATTCGAATTGTGTTCAGAGTAAGCATCCACTGTATGAAACCAAAGGTTTTATATTGGAAAAACTGATTGGGAGTTTCCATGCCAGAACAGAATGTAAATAAAGAGAAAGAGAATACTGATATCTTCTTTCAGTATGGTACTAATGCCTAAACAAGATACAACGCAAATTTTTAAATAATTTTATAAAACAAAAGCATACAACATTAGACTGCCAATCTGAGGTCTATTTTGTACTAAAAGAATTAATCCTGCACACCCTGTACTATACTAATTGCAAGAAAATACAAATCTACCTACAACTATAACATACTATTAATAAATATGATGAAAGTATATTATGAATGAACAAACTATATATAGAGTTACTGAAACACTTGTACTTTGTAATAATAATCATTTATTTATTTGTGAAAATGTGAGTATAATTAGATGTACATGAAGTATAGATTACACAACCTTTTAGCACTCTGCTTATTAAAAGCATGCAAATGTTCAATTTGTCTTTTACAGATTTCACAACAACATCATCCATCAATACAGAAAAATAAACATAAATACCCAACTCAATGTCAATGATATTGAATGTCATAACAGATTCAAATAATCACATGTACCTTGTCAAACTTACAATTAAAAAAAAGCAAAAAAATGAAAAGAATAAACAAAAAAAAAACATCAATATAGAAAATAAATGATTTAAACTAAGTAATTCAAATCACTCCCCAGAATCTACTACAGACTACTTGTTACTAAATTCTCTCTTTCTCCACCCCATTAACAATGTGACGTAAAAATATGTATGTACTCTATCTTACCTAGAAAACCCACTCCCTTTGGTCAATATCTGCTTTAATCCATATGAATCAATGGCAGCCCAGTTAGTAGGTGGCATGTTTAAATCCGTATTACACTGCAATCTGGCATAGCTTACAGGGCTCCCAAAGGCTGTATATTTAACAACGGCTGTAGATTTAACATCTGGAGATAGACTACGATCCTGTAAATAAGTAATCGTCTGTATTTATTCAATTTTCAAATAAAAAAGGCTGTATGCAACCCCAGAAACACAAAATAAGCATATTAGTTTCATATTTCAAAATAGACATAAGTAATTTTGACGAAAATTCTAAAGAAACTATTAGGTGTAGTGAAAAGGATCCAATCCACAACACGATCAAAAAATATTTAAGTACACCAAACAGATGCTAAATACCGATATTACCAACCAGTAAAAGAAAATTGAAGCAAAAAACAAAACTATTACTTTTTAACACTCTTAGAACCAACCCACATATATGGCAGATTATTTTTCTATCATCATAACACAACTAAGTAAAAACATATCAAGCAGTCTGAATTGTTTTTGGGTAATTAGAATTTGTTCAACATTTACCCTGATAAAAACACAAAACCGATCCACTATTTTCGGAACTTTATGGTGACTACACTTACATTTAAATAATGCAAATAAAACAATCTATAATGCTGGGTCCTTTTAGATAAATTTATTATCATATAATATTTCTATAAATCTGTCGTCCAGAGGGATTAGTATCTTTTTGTTGGTTATACAAATTCAAAATACGACAAAGTATACTGCTATCAATGAAAAAGTATAAACACTACACACAATATAAATGTCTCAAAAGTGACTTTGTGTGGATTGGGTCCTATTCGTGTAACTACGTGACTAAATCCAATTCATACATAAACTAATAGAATGGGATATGTAACCTATAAGTACACACCTTATTTCGTTTTCGTTCTTTTTTATTCTCTTCTTCCATTTCGTTTATAATGTTTTTAGGTATAGTAGGAGATCAATTTCAAGTTTTCTTATATAGACAGACGACCAGTGAGTAAATATATTCCTTGCAGAGGACAGACTAAACAGTACATGAAGTACAAATACAGATTTTTCATTTTTTTTTCATTCTTTATGGCATGGTACACAGATAAGCGCATTTGCCAATGTCACGTATTGTATTTATTAATCGCTAATAATCGTTTCGTAAAACTCCTTCCGTATAGTGATAGTAGACTTTACTTAAGTTTTATAGAACTTCTTGGAAAAGCACGAGAAGTTAAGCTACACACGTTTATTTAGACTTTCTAAATACTACTCATTTCCGACTGTCGAATTCCAACCCTATACTATCGTTGTATCGAGTCGACTACATTTGTTTGTCTGCTGTCATTCTGGTCATTTTTTTTTTTTTTTTTGGTTTCTGAGAGGCGAAATGAAACCCCCGCGGGCTACCCAGCCGGACTCTACGCCGACTGGGGAGTGTCGGACTCGAACCGACTAAACAAAACCCCTCTTTGCTGTTAGCCCTAGTGGCTTTTACAGCGTCACAGGTCGCGTTGGGGCGAGCGCTGAAGGCGCCCTGCCAGATGGTCGACCGCCTGAGGGTTCCTCCAGCCGAGGGATGCCTCGTATGGAGGGCGGACCTCGGGCTCAAGGCGTCGCCAGGGGAGCTTTCCGCACCTGCGTGCATCTTAACGGGCTTCCTATTCGGGTGAGGGCCGGGCCTCTAGCGGACCCGGCCGGCGAGACGGCTGAGTGCCGGTTAGTGTGCCTAGTGTTCCGCGTGGCAGTTTACAATGTGGCTTAAGGCCCGCGTGTGTGCGTGTAGAGCTAAGTGATCGAGCTTCTAAACGTGAGACCCTACGGGTGTCGCGGGGGTCGTCCTCGCCTCCGCCGGTGGGGGCGG
The DNA here is from genome assembly GCA_907165235.1 of Zeuzera pyrina. Taxonomy (NCBI): domain Eukaryota; kingdom Metazoa; phylum Arthropoda; class Insecta; order Lepidoptera; family Cossidae; genus Zeuzera; species Zeuzera pyrina. The sequence continues at coordinate 6,437,113 of OU015639.1, forward strand.
TGCGGTCGTAGTGTGTAGGTTGGCATGTTCGAGTTCGAACGTGTAATGTCGTCGTCGCTGTCGCCTAACACATGTCTAGGTCTACGATAGCGTTTGCGGACGCGGCGTTCGGGGGTGTACGATGACGCCCTGACCACTAAGGGATTCGGGTGTAAGGAGGAACGGTGAAAGACGCGTTGGGACGCCTCTTTTAGATATTGAGTTATAGAGGGTAATTCTAGGTCGTAGTGCAGATCTACGTTGCGCACGTAAGGAGGGGCACCGGTAGCCCTGCGCATGAACCTATTCTGAATAACTTGGAGGGAGTTGATGTGAGAGCGCGCAGCGTGAGCGAATGCTACACTGGCGTACGTCATGATAGGCCTGACGCACGTCTTATATAAGGTAACTTTATGTCTGAGGGACATTTTGCTTTTAGCGCAAATGAGCATGTTGAGACGACCGAGGACGAACGCGGCGCGGTCGCGGACCGTTTTGATGTGTTGGCCGAAGGTCATGGCACTGTCAAGGGTGACTCCTAAGTATTTGACTTTCCTAGTCCAAGGGATATCCTGGCCGAAAAGTGTGATTGTTCTGAGAGTGTTAGCGCGGCGGGCGCGGCTGGTCGTCGTTCCCCTCGAGAAATACACGGCGGCGCTTTTCTCGGGGTTGACTTCGATTCTCCAAAGACGGAACCACTCGCCTAGGCTCGTGACCGCGACTTGGAGGAGTTGGGAGACTCTGAGGCGACTCCGGTCTGATGTGAACAGAGCGGTATCGTCCGCGAATAGGGCGAGCTCTACACCGGGGGTTTTGGGGACGTCGTTCGTGTAGAGCGAGTAGAGCGTGGGCGATAAAACGGAGCCCTGTGGGACGCCTGCCCTGATGGGGCGGGGAGAGGAGAGCACCCCTTCGACTCTATAGCGGAAGGAGCGGTCTGACAAAAAGTCCCGTACTATGCGTACGAGATCGTCGGGCACGCCGAGCCGGCGCTGCTTGTACACCAGCCCGGCGTGCCAGACTTTGTCGAACGCCTTCGCTACATCGAAGAAGAGGGCCCCCGTGCCTATAGTGCGACTCGGGCGGTTAAGGCCCTCCAGGATGTGTTCCGTGAGGCGGTGCACTTGTTGTATGCACGAGTGTTTGGCTCGAAAGCCAAATTGCTCGTCTATGAGGAGACCGGAGGTGTCTAAGTGGGCTTTGAGACGAGCCAGAAGGACCCGTTCGTAAATTTTCCCTAGCACGCTAAGGAGACTGATTGGGCGATAGCTATTGGGGCTACTGCGGGGTTTACCCGGTTTCGGGATTCCGATGACGATCGCTTCCTTCCAGGCGGCTGGAAAGCCGCGGTTCGCCATGGCGGCATTGATAATGGCTGCTAAGAGCGCGAGAAGGCGCATCGAGAAAATTTTTACTACTCGGTTGGAGATGCCGTCTCTACCGGGGGCTTTTCTAGGTTTGAGAGCCTTGACAATGTCCTGAACTTCGTCAACCGTCGCGGGTCTGAGTTGGCAGGGGGCGGTCGCGGGCGGTAGGGAGCCTACTTCGCGATTGACCATGTCTAAATGATTCTGATCTACAGGTTGAGAGCTAGGTGAGCATTGGGCCTCCAGAGTGTCGGCCAAGAGTTCGGCTTTATCTACATCGTCGAAAGCTGTCTGTCCGTTCGGTTTCGTCAGGGGCGGCATTGTTTGGAACGTGTCCGATTTGAGAGATCGGACCAACTTCCAGTAAGCCTGGTGCGTCGGCTCGATCTCTCGCATGAGATCGCTCCACCTGTTATCCCTAAGTTCGGAAATTCGGTATTTGACTTCGCGTTGGAGGGCGCGTAAGTTGCGTTTATTCGTTTCTGAGGGAAACGAGTCGTAAGCGCGGGTCGCGGCGTTCTTGGCTCTGATCAGCCGACGGATGTCTCCAGGGAGCTCCCAACGGCGGTCGTTCGCCGCCGGGACCTCACGGGAGCACGAGGAGACCGATTCGCGGATGTGGGCGGTGAGCGCGTCTATCGCCGCGGTCGCGTCCTCGGCGGAACGGATAACGTCCGGTATCGCGTTAAGCCGCGGCGAATTCTCAGAGTTTAGCGTTTCGTCTAAACTCTGCCAATCCGTCACGGTTTTTGTGAGCGTCCTAGTGTCTATCATAGGTCCTAGTTTTAGTAATACCGGCCTATGGTCAGAGTCTAACTCGTGTAACGCCTCTATTGAGTGCAGCGTTAGAGCTACGTTCTTTAGAAGCGCTATGTCGAGTACGTCCGGTCTGTGTGTTGTAACTCTGGGATAGTGGGTGGGCGTCATGGGGGCGATAACGTCAAAGTTAAGGACATCGGTTAGTTCGTCTAAAGCTCTGCCATTTCGCGAGGTGGTGTGCGAATTCCAGCGACGATGTTTAGCGTTGAGGTCGCCGGCGAGTATGACAGAGTCGTCTAAATTTAGGAGGGCCTCTAGATCGCTTCTAATTAGCGCTTTACCGGGAGGGAGATAAACTGACGCGAGTGTGACAGGCGCGTGCCCCGTGAGGGCCACCCGGCACACCGACGCCTCTATGTTGGTGAGGGCGGGCGTATCGATCGGAATGCAGTGCAGGGACCTTCTGTAGTAGATAACAGTGCCGCCTTTGGGGGCGGGCACCCTATCGTTTCGCACGATGTTAAGCCCGCAGAGGCCGGGGTCGCGATTTCTAGGTTTCAAAAAGGTTTCCTGCACTAGCATTATATCTATTTGGTGGTCTCGCGTAAACTCGTGAAGAAGATCGCGTTGCCTGCGGAGTCCGTCCGCGTTAAAAAATGAGATTGAGAGCCCGCGCGGTTTGATGCGCGCGGAGGGAGTTGTCTCGTGGGTGCCCGGTTTTATAACCTACGAGGGGGCGCCGTGAAGCGGCTTAGGCTGTCCAGAAGGGACGCGTGTTCGGCAAGTATGATGAGCCGTCCCATCCCGTCGCTACAGTCGCGGATTTTACGCGCGACTAATTTAATTTCGTTAAGGTTGACTTCCTTAACGAGGTCGGCGAGCATTCGGATGTCGCCGAGGAGATCGGACGCCGGCGCTGAAGGAGCCGGCGCCGCTGGACGCGTTTGAGGCGCGGGCCCCTTACGCCGCGGTTGTTGTGCTGGCGTCGGCGCTATGGTCTCTCGGGCCGGTAGAGCGCGCGCGGGCGCGGATTTGGTCGACGCTGAGGGCGCGGGTTTGTTCGGCGCTGAGGGCGCAGGTTGAGTTGGCGCGGAGGGCGCGGGTTGTGGCGGCGCAGAGGGCGCCAGTTGTGACGGCGCTGAGGGCGCGGGTTTGGCTGGCGCAGAGGGCGCGGGCCGTGTGGGTGCGGAGGTCGCGGTAGGGGCGGCCTTAGGTTGGGCTGGGTGCGCAGGGGGGGCCGCGGCGTTGGCCCTGATGTGCTCCGCCGGCTCGGCGCGACTTACCCCCGCGGCGGCGACGGCGCGGAGCTCTCGGGCATCCGCGATAGTTCGCGGGATGTCCGAGCTCTCCGCACAGTACGCAACCGGGAGGGTCAGACGTCTCCGGCGTGCGGGAGCACTCGGGGGTGCCGTGGTCTCCGTGGCACTTGACGCACCTAGGCCGTGCGAAGCAGTTGCGGGCCGAGTGCCCGTACAATTGGCAGCGGTGGCATTGACCCACCGTGCCGCGCTTGTGCGGGGCCTCTACGGAGAGGCCGGAAATCCTACACACGGATTTTATGTGGAAAACGGCCTTTCCCTCGGGGGAGAGGTCGAGTACGACCAACACGAGGTCGAAGGCCTCCTTCGAGCGAGGCTTGTAAAGGCGGTGGACTTCACGCGCCGGGAGGTTTTGCGACTTAAGGTCGCCGAGGATGAGCTCTTCCGGGAGCTCCTTGGGGAGGCCGCGGATGACCACGCGAAGCTGGCGCTCCTCCGGGAGCGCATAAGTGTGGAAATCTATGCGCTCCGAGCGTAGGAGCGCTGTGAGCTCTCGATGGTCAGCCGGGGTGGGGACCTGCACCTTAATGCCCTGTGCAGTGTTGCGGGCGGAAACAAATTTAATGCGGCGCGCGTCTAAGGCCCGAGAGACCCTATCCCACGACGCTTTTTCTTGAATAAACACCGGCGGCGGTGTTTTGATTTTGTCGGCCTGAGGGGCCTGCATGGCCTGTGAGGCAGGCGCTTTTTGTTCGGCCAGAGGGGCCGCGGGAGCTCCGGAGGCCTGAGGGGCCGCCTTCGTCGTTTTGGGGGGCGGGCTAGGCGTGTCGCCTTCCCTCGGGGAATTCGCCCGCTTCCTCTTGACCACTAAGCGCCAATCGGCGCTTTTAGTGGCCTCGTCCTCCGAAGAGGAGGGAAGCGCTATGTCCATTTCCTCTTCGGAGTCCGAAGCCTCCGTCGGGTCAGGGGAAGCGGGCGAATCGCTAACGGGGGCCGGCTTGGTTGGTTCGCGCGGCGGGGGCTTCGCGACTGTAGCGGCGGCGGAAACAACGGCCGAGTAAGACGCGGGGGTGGGGGCGCGGGGCGCGGGTGAGACCCGGTGGTCCCACAGGTCGCGAATATGGGAGTGTGATGTCTCGAGTTGAGCCATCACGAACGCGCGGAATTGGGTGTCCGTCAGCGTGTCCATGGCGCTGGTAGAGCCGCCAAGTTGTAAGAGAGGACCTCTCTACCGGGGATAGGCAGGGAGGAGAGTGCCTACTTTGTAGCCCTGGTCGTACTGTGCCTGTCTTATTGTGCACAGATGTGTACCTAACACCTAGGTCTTATATAAACTTCACTAACTTAACACTAACACTTAGCGATACGAGCGCGGCCGCGACGCGACGCGGTAGGCCGGTCGGCGCTGCAGGGAGCGCGGGCGCGACGCGACGCGAGCACACTATTAGTCACTACGCACGATGCGCAGTGAGTACAGCGATGGCAGCGCACGCGGGCGCGCGGAGAAATCGCAACGATTCGAGTTGGCGCGGCCGCGACGCGATAACCCGGTCAGCGCTACGAGGAGCGCAGGCGCGACGCGATAAACCGGTCGGCGCTACGGGGAGCGCAGGCGCGACGCGACACGAACACACTAATTCGCTACGCACGATGCGCAGCGAGTAGAGCGATGGCAGCGCAACGCGGGCGCGCGGAAACGGCACTGAGCACTGAGAGGCGAAGCGAGCGAGCGAGCGACGCGTGCGTCTCGTACGGCGGCCGAGAGCAGACTGTTTTGTGAGTGTGTGGTCATCATTTGGTACAGTTACAGTTTATATGGAGAAGGACAGGACAAAACTAAAATTTTATATTTAAATCCATCATTGTTTATGTTCATGCTGCCAATGTCAAAAAGACTCAGTTGGTTTCAAACTCATATTAGTTTATTTTTCTTTATTTATAGCATAGTGCATTTGCTAAGGACACGTATTATTAAGTAGAATCACAGGTAAACTAGTTTTTTTATATCGTAAAACTCCTCCAGTAAAGTGATAGTGAGCTTTATTGAAGTTATAAAGGACGTCTTGGAAGAGCGCGAGAACTTCAGTTACATATGTTTATTTAGATCTACTCTATTCTTTTCACTTGCACAGAACTTAAAAACACAATATACTATCACTTTTGTACTTTAAAACTCCCAAAAATGTAAATAATAATAAATCTAAATAAAATCACAACCTCACCTCCCGTTCCCGCCTGTTGTGGACATTAAATGATGTGTAGTCAGTGATTAGCGCTTAAGTAGAATAAGTACATAGGATTAAGTCGCTACTTGTAAACATATGGACTCTGCACGGTATTGCCGCTTGTAGGGGCCTAGGTATGGACTCTGCACGGTATTGCCGCTTGTAGGGGCCTAGGTATGGTCTCTGCACGGTATTGCCGCCTGCAGGGGCCTAGGTAAGGCGCACTAGCGCCGAATGAGTCCACAGTCTGCTCTCGGCCGCCGTACGAGACGCACGCGTCGCTCGCTCGCTCGCCTCGCCTCTCAGTGCTCAGTGCCGTTTCCGCGCGCCCGCGTTGCGCTGCCATCGCTCTACTCGCTGCGCATCGTGCGTAGCGAATTAGTGCGTTCGTGTCGTGTCGTGTCGCGTTGCGCCTGCGCTCCGCGTAGCGCCGACCGGTTATCGCGTCGCGCCTGCGCTCCCCGTAGCGCTGACCGGGTTATCGCGTCGCGGCCGCGCCAACTCGAATCGTTACGATTTCTCCGAGCGCCCGCGTGCGCTGCCACCGCTATACTCACTGCGCATCGTGCGTAGTGATTAATAGTGTGTTCGCGTCGCGTCGCGGCCGCGCCAACTCGTATCGCTAAGTGTTAGTGTTAAGTTAGTGAAGTTTATATAAGACCTAGGTGTTAGGTACACATCTGTGCACAATAAGACAGGCACAGTACGACCAGGGCTACAAAGTAGGCACTCTCCTCCCTGCCTATCCCCGGTAGGGAGGTCCTCTCTTACAACTTGGCGGCTCTACCAGCGCCATGGACACGCTGACGGACACCCAATTCCGCGCGTTCGTGATGGCTCAACTCGAGTCATCACACTCCCATATTCGCGACCTGTGGGACCACCGGGTCTCACCCGCGCCCCGCGCCCCCACCCCCGCGTCTTACTCGGCCGTTGTTTCCGCCGCCGCTACAGTCGCGAAGCCCCCGCCGCGCGAACCAACCAAGCCGGCCCCCGTTAGCGATTCGCCCGCTTCCCCTGACCCGACGGAGGCTTCGGACTCCGAAGAGGAAATGGACATAGCGCTTCCCTCCTCTTCGGAGGACGAGGCCACTAAGAGCGCCGATTGGCGCTTAGTGGTCAAGAGGAAGCGGGCGAATTCCCCGAGGGAAGGCGACACGCCCAGCCCGCCCCCCAAAACGACGAAGGCGGCCCCTCAGGCCTCCGGAGCTCCCGCGGCCCCTCTGGCCGAACAAAAAGCGCCTGCCTCACAGGCCATCCAGGCCCCTCAGGCCGACAAAATCAAAACACCGCCGCCGGTGTTCATACAAGAAAAAGCGTCGTGGGATAGGGTCTCTCGGGCCTTAGACGCGCGCCGCATAAAATTTGTTTCCGCCCGCAACACTGCACAGGGCATTAAGGTGCAGGTCCCCACCCCGGCTGACCATCGAGAGCTCACAGCGCTCCTACGCTCGGAGCGCATAGGTTTCCACACTTATGCGCTCCCGGAGGAGCGCCAGCTTCGCGTGGTCATCCGCGGCCTCCCCAAGGAGCTCCCGGAAGAGCTCATCCTCGGCGACCTTAAGTCGCAAAACCTCCCGGCGCGTGAAGTCCACCGCCTTTACAAGCCTCGCTCGAAGGAGGCCTTCGACCTCGTGTTGGTCGTACTCGACCTCTCCCCCGAGGGAAAGGCCGTTTTCCACATAAAATCCGTATGTAGGATTTCCGGCCTCTCCGTAGAGGCCCCGCACAAGCGCGGCACGGTGGGTCAATGCCACCGCTGCCAATTGTACGGGCACTCGGCCCGCAACTGCTTCGCACGGCCTAGGTGCGTCAAGTGCCACGGAGACCACGGCACCCCCGAGTGCTCCCGCACGCCGGAGACGTCTGACCCTCCCGGTTGCGTACTGTGCGGAGAGCTCGGACATCCCGCGAACTATCGCGGTTGCCCGAGAGCTCCGCGCCGTCGCCGCCGTGGGGGTAAGTCGCGCCGAGCCGGCGGAGCACATCAGGGCCAACGCCGCGGCCCCCCTGCGCACCCAGCCCAACCTAAGGCCGCCCCTACCGCGACCTCCGCACCCACACGGCCCGCGCCCTCTGCGCCAGCCAAACCCGCGCCCTCCGCGCCGTCACAACTCGCGCCTTCTGCGCCGCCACAACCCGCGCCCTCCGCGTCAACTCAACCTGCGCCCTCAGCGCCGAACAAACCCGCGCCCTCAGCGTCGACTAAATCCGCGCCCGCGCGCGCTCTACCGGCCCGAGAGACCATAGCGCCGACGCCAGCACAACAACCGCGGCGTAAGGGGCCCGCGCCTCAAACGCGTCCAGCGGCGCCGGCTCCTTCAGCGCCGGCGTCCGATCTCCTCGGCGACATCCGAATGCTCGCCGACCTCGTTAAGGAAGTCAACCTTAACGAAATTAAATTAGTCGCGCGTAAAATCCGCGACTGTAGCGACGGGATGGGACGGCTGATCATACTTGCCGAACACGCGTCCCTTCTGGACAGCCTAAGCCGCTTCACGGCGCCCCCTCGTAGGTTATAAAACCGGGCACCCACGAGACAACTCCCTCCGCGCGCATCAAACCGCGCGGGCTCTCAATCTCATTTTTTAACGCGGACGGACTCCGCAGGCAACGCGATCTTCTTCACGAGTTTACGCGAGACCACCAAATAGATATAATGCTAGTGCAGGAAACCTTTTTGAAACCTAGAAATCGCGACCCCGGCCTCTGCGGGCTTAACATCGTGCGAAACGATAGGGTGCCCGCCCCCAAAGGCGGCACTGTTATCTACTACAGAAGGTCCCTGCACTGCATTCCGATCGATACGCCCGCCCTCACCAACATAGAGGCGTCGGTGTGCCGGGTGGCCCTCACGGGGCACGCGCCTGTCACACTCGCGTCAGTTTATCTCCCTCCCGGTAAAGCGCTAATTAGAAGCGATCTAGAGGCCCTCCTAAATTTAGACGACTCTGTCATACTCGCCGGCGACCTCAACGCTAAACATCGTCGCTGGAATTCGCACACCACCTCGCGAAATGGCAGAGCTTTAGACGAACTAACCGATGTCCTTAACTTTGACGTTATCGCCCCCATGACGCCCACCCACTATCCCAGAGTTACAACACACAGACCGGACGTACTCGACATAGCGCTTCTAAAGAACGTAGCTCTAACGCTGCACTCAATAGAGGCGTTACACGAGTTAGACTCTGACCATAGGCCGGTATTACTAAAACTAGGACCTATGATAGACACTAGGACGCTCACAAAAACCGTGACGGATTGGCAGAGTTTAGACGAAACGCTAAACTCTGAGAATTCGCCGCGGCTTAACGCGATACCGGACGTTATCCGTTCCGCCGAGGACGCGACCGCGGCGATAGACGCGCTCACCGCCCACATCCGCGAATCGGTCTCCTCGTGCTCCCGTGAGGTCCCGGCGGCGAACGACCGCCGTTGGGAGCTCCCTGGAGACATCCGTCGGCTGATCAGAGCCAAGAACGCCGCGACCCGCGCTTACGACTCGTTTCCCTCAGAAACGAATAAACGCAACTTACGCGCCCTCCAACGCGAAGTCAAATACCGAATTTCCGAACTTAGGGATAACAGGTGGAGCGATCTCATGCGTGAGATCGAGCCGACGCACCAGGCTTACTGGAAGTTGGCCCGATCTCTCAAATCGGACACGTTCCAAACAATGCCGCCCCTGACGAAACCGAACGGACAGACAGCTTTCGACGATGTAGATAAAGCCGAACTCTTGGCCGACACTCTGGAGGCCCAATGCTCACCTAGCTCTCAGCCTGTAGATCAGAATCATTTAGACATGGTCAATCGCGAAGTAGGCTCCCTACCGCCCGCGACCGCCCCCTGCCAACTCAGACCCGCGACGGTTGACGAAGTTCAGGACATTGTCAAGGCTCTCAAACCTAGAAAAGCCCCCGGTAGAGACGGCATCTCCAACCGAGTAGTCAAAATTTTCTCTATGCGCCTTCTCGCGCTCTTAGCAGCCATTATCAATGCCGCCATGGCGAACCGCGTCTTTCCAGCCGCCTGGAAGGAAGCGATCGTCATCGGAATCCCGAAACCGGGTAAACCCCGCAGTAGCCCCAATAGCTATCGCCCAATCAGTCTCCTTAGCGTGCTAGGGAAAATTTACGAACGGGTCCTTCTGGCTCGTCTCAAAGCCCACTTAGACACCTCCGGTCTCCTCATAGACGAGCAATTTGGTTTTCGAGCCAAACACTCGTGCATACAACAAGTGCACCGCCTCACGGAACACATCCTGGAGGGCCTTAACCGCCCGAGTCGCACTATAGGCACGGGGGCCCTCTTCTTCGATGTAGCGAAGGCGTTCGACAAAGTCTGGCACGCCGGGCTGGTGTACAAGCTGCGCCGGCTCGGCGTGCCTGACGATCTCGTACGCATAGTACGGGACTTTTTGTCAAACCGCTCCTTCCGCTATAGAGTCGAAGGGGTGCTCTCCTCTCCCCGCCCCATCAGGGCAGGCGTCCCACAGGGCTCCGTTTTATCGCCCACGCTCTACTCGCTCTACACGAACGACGTCCCCAAAACCCCCGGTGTAGAGCTCGCCCTATTCGCGGACGATACCGCTCTGTTCACATCAGACCGGAGTCGCCTCAGAGTCTCCCAACTCCTCCAAGTCGCGGTCACGAGCCTAGGCGAGTGGTTCCGTCTTTGGAGAATCGAAGTCAACCCCGAGAAAAGCGCCGCCGTGTATTTCTCGAGGGGAACGACCACCAGCCGCGCCCGCCGCGCTAACACTCTCAGAACGATCACACTTTTCGGCCAGGATATCCCTTGGACTAGGAAAGTCAAATACTTAGGAGTCACCCTTGACAGTGCCATGACCTTCGGCCAACACATCAAAACGGTCCGCGACCGCGCCGCGTTCGTCCTCGGTCGTCTCAACATGCTCATTTGCGCTAAAAGCAAAATGTCCCTCAGACATAAAGTTACCTTATATAAGACGTGCGTCAGGCCTATCATGACGTACGCCAGTGTAGCATTCGCTCACGCTGCGCGCTCTCACATCAACTCCCTCCAAGTTATTCAGAATAGGTTCATGCGCAGGGCTACCGGTGCCCCTCCTTACGTGCGCAACGTAGATCTGCACTACGACCTAGAATTACCCTCTATAACTCAACATCTAAAAGAGGCGTCCCAACGCTTCTTTCACCGTTCCTCCTTACACCCGAATCCCTTAGTGGTCAGGGCGTCATCGTACACCCCCGAACGCCGCGTCCGCAAACGCTATCGTAGACCTAGACATGTGTTAGGCGACAGCGACGACGACATTACACGTTCGAACTCGAACATGCCAACCTACACACTTCGACCGCACCGCCCCCACCGGCGGAGGCGAGGACGACCCCCGCGACACCCGTAGGGTCTCACGTTTAGAAGCTCGATCACTTAGCTCTACACGCACACACGCGGGCCTTAAGCCACATTGTAAACTGCCACGCGGAACACTAGGCACACTAACCGGCCCTCAGCCGTCTCGCCGGCCGGGTCCGCTAGAGGCCCGGCCCTCACCCGAATAGGAAGCCCGTTAAGATGCACGCAGGTGCGGAAAGCTCCCCTGGCGACGCCTTGAGCCCGAGGTCCGCCCTCCATACGAGGCATCCCTCGGCTGGAGGAACCCTCAGGCGGTCGACCATCTGGCAGGGCGCCTTCAGCGCTCGCCCCAACGCGACCTGTGACGCTGTAAAAGCCACTAGGGCTAACAGCAAAGAGGGGTTTTGTTTAGTCGGTTCGAGTCCGACACTCCCCAGTCGGCGTAGAGTCCGGCTGGGTAGCCCGCGGGGGTTTCATTTCGCCTCTCAGAAACCAAAAAAAAAAAAAAAAAAAAAATAGCGCCGAATACCCCGGCCTCTCCGGGCTAAACATCGTGCGAAACGATAGGGTGCCCGCCCCCAAAGGCGGCACTATTATCTACTACAGAAGGTCCCTGCACTGCATTCCGATCGATACGCCCGCCCTCACCAACATAGAGGCGTCGGTGTGCCGGGTGGCCCTCACGGGGCACGCGCCTGTCACACTCGCGTCTGTTTATCTCCCTCCCGGTAAAGCGCTAATTAGAAGCGATCTAGAGGCCCTCCTAAACTTAGACGACTCTGTCATACTCGCCGGCGAACTCAACGCTAAACATCGTCGCTGGAATTCGCACACCACCTCGCGAAATGGCAGAGCTTTAGATAACTAACCGATGTCCTTAACTTTGACGTTATCGCCCCCATGACGCCCACCCACTATCCCAGAGTTACAACACACAGACCGGATGTACTCGACATAGCGCTTCTAAAGAACGTAGCTCTAACGCTACACTCAATAGAGGCGTTACACGAGTTAGACTCTGACCATAGGCCGGTATTACTCAAACTAGGACCTATGATAAACACTAGGACGCTCACAAAAACCGTGACGGATTGGCAGAGTTTAGACGAAACGCTAAACTCTGAGAATTTGCCGCGGCTTAACACGATACCGGACGTTATCCGTTCCGCCGTGGACGCGACCGCGGCGATAGACGCGCTCACCGCCCACATCCGCGAATCGGTCTCCTCGTGCTCCTGTGAGGTCCCGGCGGCGAACGTCCGCCGTTGGGAGCTTCCTGGAGACATCCGTCGGCTGATCAGAGCCAAGAACGCCGCGACCCGCGCTTACGACTCGTTTCCCTCAGAAACGAATAAACGCAACTTACGCGCCCTCCAACGCGAAGTCAAATACCGAATTTCCGAACTTAGGGATAACAGGTGGAGCGATCTCATGCGAGAGATCGAGCGACGCACCAGGCTTACTGGAAGTTGGCCCGATCTCTCAAATCGGACACGTTCCAAACAATGCCGCCTCTGACGAAACCGAACGGACAGACAGCTTTCGACGATGTAGATAAAGCCGAACTCTTGGCCGACACTCTGGAGGCCCAATGCTCCCCTAGCTCTCAGTCTGTAGATCAGAACCATTTAGACATGGTCGATCGCGAAGTAGGCTCCCTACCGCCCGCGACCGCCCCCTGCCAACTCAGACCCGCGACGGTTGACGAAGTTCAGGACATTGTCAAGGCTCTCAAACCTAGAAAAGCCCCCGATAGAGACGGCATCTCCAACCGAGTAGTCAAACTTTGAAGTTTTAGCAGTTCCCTAAGACAGAATAGATACATAACACATACATACAAACACACAACACATACATACAAACACACAACACACAAATACATATGTACATATATAACCACGCATAAAACTCTTGCTTACCCTCGCGCATGCAAATTACCTACATATACTGATTCTCACCTTATTTGTAAACCAACCCTCCAAGTGTTGATAGTGAATACAATAATATAGTTCTGATGATAGTGTTAATGTGTTGATTCTGCTAAATATAAGTTCAATCGGTTGAGTCGAATTGTTATTGTTATTATTGTTTACATGATTTGGTCTGTTAATTATTATTTTTTTTGTTATTTTAATTTATTATTTCAATTTGCTGAATTGTATTTCATGGATTTATAAAATCTTGATTAATGTGTAATATGAGTGCTTGAATATTATATTTCCCGCATAATTTAAGTTAAACGTATATTTGGGTCCCCATAGGACAGGCTTTGACTAGTTTGGGGACCATAGTGCAACCTAATGTAAAACTGTGAAAGTAAATAAATTGAATTGAATTGAATTGATTTATTTGGACCGCTACCCACCTCAGGCACAGGCAAGAATAGGATTCTAATAGTAGAAGATCTTGCTAGCGGATGGATAGAACTTTTCGCGATGGAGAACGCGAATGCTGAAAACTGCGCGACTACTTTAATAAATGAAGTTTTCCTTCGATACGGCATGCCCAGACGCATACATAGCGATAATGGTCCGCAATTTATTAGCGCGGTAATGCAGCAAGTGGTTTACTGTTTAGGAATAAAGCACACTTTTACACCAGTTTATCATCCGGCAGCTAACCCTGTAGAACGTAAGAACAGAGATTTAAAAACACAGCTAGCCATACTCGTACACGATGACCATCGCCAGTGGTCCGAGAAATTACCTTGTGTGCGATTCGCCATGAACACAGTAAAAGGCCTCACGACAGGCCACACTCCGGCCTATTTGACTTTCGGTCGAGAGCTCAGAACACCAGATGACACTCAGAATGATTTAAGAAAGTTTGGTGTGTTAATGGGGTTTTGTCTGTGTGTTAATGGGGTTTTGTCTGTGGGTTCAAAGTTAAAAATGGGAGTTCCCCAAGGATCAATTTTGGGACCTTTCTTGTTTTTGGTATATATTAACGATTTCCCATTTATGCTCAGGGACTTATGCGAAACAGTATTGTTTGCTGATGATACCTCATTGTTATTTAAACTAGACAGAAAAAATCTAGATATTACTTGGGTAAACAGGATCCTAACAGATGTCTCGAAATGGTTCGCTGCCAATAATTTACTACTGAATGCACAAAAAACTAAATGTATTAAATTTTCCCTTTCTAATGTACCCAGAATCGATGATAAAATAGAACTGGGTGGGAAACAATTAGAATTCGTTAAGTCAGCCAGTTTTCTGGGTTTAACAGTAGATAACAAGTTACAGTGGGCGGACCATATCGGGGCATTGGCTAGTAAGCTCGGTTCTGCGGTATATGCAATTAGATGCATTAGGCAAATGACAGATGTGGATACGGCAAGGTTGGTGTACTTTGCATATTTTCACAGTTTAATGTCCTACAGCCTTCTGCTGTGGGGATCAGCGGCGCATATTAACTCCATTTTCATTTTACAAAAAAGAGCAATACGTGCCATCTACAGGATGAATGCACGAGAATCGCTTAAAGATCGTTTTAAAGACATTAATGTCCTTACCTTGCCCTCCTTATACATCTTTGAAATTATTATGTATACGAGAAAAAATATAGATCAGTTTAAAAAGAATGGCGATATGAATGGTATGGAAACCCGAGGTCGTGATAAATTGGTTATTCCAAAATTTAAATTACATAAGTCAAATGTTTCATTTTTAGGTAACTGCATTCGTTTTTATAATAAAATTCCTCAAGAAATTACTCAATTAACAGAGAATAAATTTAGATTGGTTATAAAACGTACATTGACTAGACAATCATACTATAAAATAAACAATTTCATTGAAGATAAAACAATAGTCTAGAAATGATGTTCTCTGCACATGCGTTTACTGGCTTAATGAAAATATTGTATTTTAATAAACCTTTTGTAAAATGAAGATGAAAAAATGATACCTGACTGAGTTTCTTGTCGGTTCTTCTCAGTGACCAGGTTTTCTATTCGAACCTAACTAAAGTAGATTTGACGTTTAAAAATACCATGTAATTGGGTTTACTTGAATAAATTGATTTGATTTGATTGAAGACAAATAGTGTCATCCGAAAACTTCATTGCCGAAATAACGCCTAAACTCCTAGTTTTGGCTGACACCTTAAAGAGAGTTAAGGAAGTCAGACAGAACAAGGAGGAAATGCGAAAAGAGCGAGTTGACACGACACGACGACCCGATCCCGGCTACGAACCTGGTGATTTGGTCCTCGCTACAGTACATGCAGTAAGAGTCAGCAGGGCACGAGTACCAAGTTTGCTCCGCGACGCGATGGGCTTTACATAATCAAATCACGATTGGGAGCTGCAACTTACAGCCTGGCTAAACCGGAGGATCCAGAAGAGTCAATTGGTACCTACCACACGTCAGCTTTGACTCCATTCAGTGGCGACTTGAGCTGTTTACCTACGCCACTACAGCCAATAAGAAAACGTGGTAGACCAAGAAAGAGCCCTACAGTCGCAATCGTGAAAACTGCAGGACGAAGAGGCCGTCCGAGAACACGTAAATAATTCTTGCATTTCTGTCCTTCTCGTCGGGACACCTTCGAGGACAGAGGGGGAGAAAATGTAACACCACGCCTACAATTAGTACCGCAATGCGCCAAGAGATGGCGCCACTAGGATTCTGAATAGCGGTGTCATTCTGTATCAGTAACATTATAGGGAAGACTAACATTTTGGAATTGTATGTCGTGGGGGATATTAGAACAGTAGCGCGAGCACGAATCCTATCGACAAAGTATTCGTAGCGTAAGCAAATTGTATGACTTTTAGTGCAGCGCCCCTATAGGACGTAAAAAGAACTATTTCGTATCGCCTTCGTAACGTAAAGGTAACTTAAGCCATTTGTATTGAAATAGAGTAAAATCACGAGCACGAACCTTATTTTGACGTACGGTAACGTAAATCTCGATGACAGACGCACAAATACTTTTTCATAATGACAATGAAACGTGTGGGACTTTTTTCATTTTCATGTGATTAAATTAAAATGAAAACGTACACCAAAAACGCAATAAACTTTTCCGCAAGAATGTTTCAAGTCTCAATAGTCGAGAGGTTATTAAAACGACAAGCAAGTCAAAAAACCGTCAAATCTAAGCCGTTCGAAACTCAACTATAATATAACAACCTAATTTTATTTTGAAAAATAATGTACAATTATAAAACAATAATATATTGTTTTAGATATTTATAAGTTATAAAAATCTAATACAATATATTTTTTAAAGATTTACTCCTTTTTTAATAAATTTATTATAATAGTTTTAGATTTCAAATAAAAATCTATAACTTTCTCTGATTTCGTTTTAGGACGCACCCTTCATTTAATAAATTGTGTAGTTTACTCAAACTTGCCAGTGCCTAGTTACGTTAGGATGACGTCACCTTCGTAATCGTAGCGAGCTCTCGATAGTTGGTAAAATGCGCTTCGTGCTGCGACTCTCGTAATCGTATAGTAAACTCGATACGTTTACGTTACGAAACTGTCGAAAATTCGTGCTCGCCCTACAGATGGATACCCGGCTTCTATTATCTCAGTGGACTTTACTACTTGCGGAAAGCGAACGGATTCCCGGTCGTTCCGTGATAGTATCTAATTGTATCAGAACGTTATATCTGTTAAAATAAAGATATACGACGTTACAACAATAAATTAACTCTTTTTGATACTGAATTAACTTTATGAATAAAACAATTAATTATAATTATGCAGTTTAGGTTAAAATTATATAATATATAATTTTATAACAGATAAATAATATTTTTATTACTCATGAGGGATAAACAGCACCTAAACTTATATTTTTTCGGTTGATAAGTAGCTATTTTCTTATTTTACAATTTGAGCGCGACAAGTTTACTTTTAAACGGACGGAGGCGGTGATGCACCACTCCCTCCGCTATGCAGGGGAAAAAGGTGGCGCGTGGTGCCGCGTCGTGTTACAATAATAAATAATAGTTATTACTTTTTATAATTTTTCTTTGTACCGAAATTATACCCACATTAGTAATAAAAAATAGTATCTGCAACTCGTGCGGTGTTGTCGATTGCCCACTCGAGTTCGTTCGAGTTCGTGTCGATTGCCCGACAACTTACCGCAACTCGATTATTTGTTTCATGGAACATGACACAGAATAAAATAGTATAATTTTTTTCTCTATTGTCATATTCCATGAAACGATTTGAAAATCATCGAAATTATATTCTCTTTAAGCGAGCGCATGTTATGACGAGACAATATTGCCATATCATGCATTATTTTTTTATATATGCCACGCTACTACAAAATGGCCGCTTCTAGTGTATCGCGCTTCTATTTCCACCCCCTACCCCACTCTTAAGTAACCCTGTCGTAACGTTATGCTCCCGCCTGCAATTATGCCTGCCTGAATATTGTCTGTAGTTCTGTACGCTACATAGTAGTCTGTGGCTGTGGTTGACTAACTTGACTTGTAGACTTTTTGGCGGGAACGGGAGAAGTGAAGTTGTCATTTTTATTTAGATTTTCTATTTTTTACATTTTTAGGAATTTTAAAGTACAACAGTGATAGTGTATCGTGTTTTAAAGTTCTGTGTAAGTGAAAAGAATGGAGATCTAAATAAATATGTGTAGCTGAAGTTTTTGTGCTCTTCCAAGAAGTCCTTTTTAACTTCAGTAAAGCCTACTATCACTTTACTGGAAGAGTGTTAGGCACAGTTAAATGTTTCTCCAGAAGTTACGTCATTAGGCTGATGGTCTTGTTACCAATGCCTTAAGAAAAATAAATAAAATGCTAACTTGCTAATTTATTGGGATACTTTTTTCGGAATTTTATGTATTAATTGCAAAAAAAAAAATTCTGCCGCAATAAACATAAAAATAAAGAAAGACTAAGGCAGTAAAATAAAAGTAATATAACCCTTTCTGTCAATAATGGTAACTTCGTTCTATATAATGAAAATGTCAAAAAACAGAAGAAATATTGATATCGATGAATATTACAGCCAGTACAGTGATGTCAACAAGAGTGTTACAAAGAAAACAACACGTAGCAAATATAATAATACCAACAAGTGCCGAATTTGTTTGAACAAAGGTACTATCTCTATGTACGCAAGTGGTAGTTCAGATATTGTCGAAGCTTTACGTGTTTTTGGAGATATTCACGTTGTCGAGGATGATGAATATCCTAAATATTTGTGTTATATTTGCCATAAATTCATCAAAGGGGCTATTTTATTTAGGAAAATCGCTAAACACTCGGATGAGATGCTAAAACAGACATGGCAAGAGAATGAAGGTTCTGTCAAGTTTGATGCACCGGATTCACACAGTTTCAGTGATAATGACAGTAAAGACTGTATCAATGAAAGTAAAACTTCACAGAAGTGGTTGAACAGTGATCGTAAAAGTTTTAAAAAGATAAAAACAGAGAAGAAAGAGAAACTCAAATTAGCATCCAAAGTTACATGTCATGTGTGTAACAAAATAATAAATAGGTCTTATTACAAGGAACACATGACAATGCATGATCCTGACCACCACAAGTATGTATGTGATGTTTGTGGCAAGTCATTTCGATTAAGATGTGCATATCATAATCATAGTCTCCGACACAGAACTGATTTTCCATATAAATGCCAATTTTGTCCATACCGGGGCAGGTACTCAGAATTACTCAAGACTCATATGCGCACACATACTGGAGACTATAGATATATGTGTACAGAATGCCCAGCGAGATTCTTATTTAAAAGCAACTTAAATAGTCATATGTTGAAACATAAAGAGCCTCAATTTAAATGCGATTCGTGTAAAAGAGCTTTTCACACAAAACTTATGTTACAGAGACATTTTGAAGCTGATCATTTGGGTATTAAGAATCATGTGTGTAATTTATGCGGTAAAGCATTCGGCTATAGAAATGCTATGATGAAACATCAACGACATGTTCATAAACGAGAAAAACTGTTGTTTGGGCGCATGCCCTCATATTTACAAGCCGAAAATAGGGAAATAATAACTAATTAGTTCAATGCTCATATTTGAAAATAATTATTGTATGAAGTATATTAGCCATTTTGTAATTAAACATAATATTATGCTATTTATATGAATAGCTTAAATATTAAATAATATTAGGAAGAAAACTGCTACCTACCTGTTTTGCAATTTTAATATTATACCTTAGACATATGTTTATAATAATATTAATACATGAAGAAAATTGCGCATATGGAGGAGTGTGCAATTTGGTACAGTTACAGTTTATATGGAGAAGGACAGGACAAAACTAAAATTTTATATTTAAATCAATCATTGTTTACATTCATGCTACCAATGTCAAAAAGACTGTTTCAAACTCATATTAGTTTTTTTCTATGACTAAGGAAACTAAGTTTTTTTTTTCTTTATTTATGGCATAGCACATTTGCTAATGTCACGTATTATTAAGTAGAATCACAGGTAAATTAGTTTTTTCTTATCGTAAAAGTTCTCCAGTAAAGTGATAGTAAGCTTTACTGAAGTTATAAATGACTTCTTGGAAGAGCGCGAGAACTTCAGCTACACATGTTTATTTAGACCTACTACATTCTTTTCACATAAACAGAACTTTAAAACAATATACTATCACTGTTGTACTTAAAACTAAAAATTTAAAAAATAGAAAATCTAATTATAACGACAACTTCACTTCTCCCATTCCCGCTAAAAAGTCCTTTCTTTGTGGTATGGTGCACAGATCAGCGCAATTGCCAATGTCACGGATTATTATGTCGAATCACAAGTAAATTTGTTTTTTTTTATCGTAAAACTCCCGTAAAGTGATAGTAGGCTTTACTGAAGTTATAAAGCACTACTTCTTGGGAGAGCACGAGAACTTCAAATACACATGTTTATCTATATTTTCTGAATACTACTCTATTCCGAGTCGACAGTCGACTACACTTGTTCTATCTGCTGTCATTCTGTCGCGCCGAAAAAGTATCGATACATATCGCATCGATATTTTTTTAATACTGATATATAGAAAAATATATATATCGGTAAGATTTCATAATCATTTGAACGTTTCATTAAATGTTGAAATGAAACGTATATAATATCAATTGCATAATAAAATTATATTGTGCAGTTTACATGCTGTATTTCAAGATTTTCATATTCAATTTATTTCGTATTTTGGAATAAAAATTGTACTTTGTATTTAAAGTTCTAATCATAGATTAGAAAAATATCGTATGTGACACGCTTTCGACATTTGATATTTTATATCGATTTATCGAACTTCAATATATCGTTCAGTAATATCGATATACCAAAAATAAATATCGATATAGCGATTCATCGATATTTTTTCGCATCCCTAACCTGTCATACTATGCTTTTGTGGTGTTTTGTTCTTTCAGTGGTTTTCACAAAGTACCATAGAGAAAATTATATATACTGAGAATAATCAGTCTTTTTAAACGATGAGAGCCATCTATTATCAATTTGAATATCCTGTACAAACGTACTCATACCCTCGTATACTAACATTTTAAACTAAAAATAATCAAAGCTTTGTTCGTCTACAAAGCGCAATATTGCCTACACTTTGTAGATGAACAAAGCCTGTTAAAACAACAGGGAAGTAATAAATAAAACACTATCCAAGATATGTTTTTCGATATATTTTTCACATAGTTTTATGTTTGTACATATAATAATCATCTCTTTCTAAAGCACTTGTTAGCTTTGTTCTCTGTCTTATGTCTTTAAGTTCACTTCTTACTTTGTTTATTTTTCTTATTTTCAGTATGCTTCTTTCCATTGCTCTCTGGTATGTGACCAACTTGGATTTTGTCTTAATGCTAGACCTATGTTTGACATTCGTATGTAAGGGTTGGTAGAATACAGAAGGAGTCCACTACAATCTTTTTTTTAGGATCTCTTTTAGCTTAATTTTTTCCAGTTCAAGGATACGAGACATTGTACTTCCTCGCATTTTTGTCGTCTTATGATATTTCATTCTCAGCTAAATATACCTACTCACATAATATTCCAAAGGTCTTCCATTTAAGATGATAGTTTTTGTTTTAGTACAGGTCATTTATTTGGTTTTATTGTAATTCATTATAAGACCTACTTTTTCACTTTTTTCCCTTAGAATATCATTGCTTTTAGTTTTTTACTTGTCCAGCGAAAGGATAAATGTCGTCCGCAAATTTAAGATGGCGTCAAGAGACTAATTTCTTCCATCTGCCTATATATTATTCTCTCAGATATACTTTATAGCGCCGCTCCGTTGTAATTGCTGTAATAAAAAGAAAACGATAATAATAACTGCTTGACTCTGAATGCATGTTATGAAATTACAATGAACTCATTATCATAATATACACATCATCTGGTTCTCATAGCACAGTGAATACCCTAATTTGAGATCACAGATGATTGGTGTGTATCGTCTGGCGCATTATTATTATTACTTATTGTTTTCCATTCGTGTTCCATGAATACCAACCTATTGTACTGAAAACAGCCATAGAAACTACTAAGATGTCACGGATTTTTATTTTGTAAGAAGCACACTAAATTAGCAAGGCCGACATGATTTTTTTTCTAAAACATGAATTTAATTACACAGATACTTGTAAAACCATGGTAACAACACCTTTTAATCGGAGCACCTGATTTTTTTATCGTAACAGCTAGTTAACATAATGAGGGATTTTGGTACTGAAGATCTTTCAAGCGCAAATGTATTCTGAAACAGTTTATAAATTATTACGGATGTTCTTTCAAATCCAAAAAACATTGTATTCTGTGATGTAACAAAAATTATGGTCCTTACATGGTTTTCTTTGTACAGTAATGTAATTAGGTTTTCATATAATTTTTAATGTTGTGGGTATGACTTTTTTAATCAGTTTCTTAATCAGTTCCATTGGTTCTAGGAGGTACCTTGCTTGTATTTAGTGCCATATTCCATACAGACAGTAGGCCACACAGTAAGACAACTACAATTTTAAGAGCTTTATTTTGTCCAGGGCTTTTTTCCGATTTCGTATTCTGAATATGTTTGGTCATTTCTGTTTCATCTATTGGTGGCAGATCGTCCTTGTTACTCTGAACATTACGTGTTTATGTTTAAAATAATAATTGAGTACCATTTTCTTCACATCATCGTTTCCATTACAATGTGATCTAATTCTTTTTAATATTTTATTGATGTCATGGCAATTACATCAATAAATAAAAAATCTACAGATTTATTCTTAGTGGAAATCAATTAACTTATTCTGTGATCGTCACATTTTATAAACAAAAAGTCTTCATTTACATGTTTTCATATAATTTTTCATATAGTTTTATATAATTCTATGAAATTAATATCATATGATTTTTAGTGTTGTAGGTATGACTTTCTTAACCAGTAACTTGTCTATTACATCATGCATATGTGAAAATATTATGACTAATTTTTCTGAAGGGAAGGTAAGACAACCTTTACTTTTATACTGTCTCCGTTTTCTATACATATTCATCCCTCTTTTCATAATCATAGAGATTTGTTTTACAATTATTACGATTTTTTTAATCATTTTTCTTTGCATACCTTAACATGTAACCAGTTACGTACGTTATTAAAGCCATAATCCTAGGATCCCCTGTTTTATGGTCATTTTTATTATTGTCAATTTCAATATTGCAATTTTCGAAATCTATATCAGTATTATATTATATCGCCAACCTCAAAAAATAAAACGCGTTGTTTTCAATTACCGATTTTCACAGGTAGATTAACAATAATCTAGGCTTTATTTCATTGAATTCGGATGACACTGAAAAAAGTTATCGTTATTTAAAGATAATTTAGATGTAATAAATTAGTAAAAACCGTGTATGAACACGGTAATCTACGCTATCGTTTTGTGACTTTTGTACGAGAATAATATATGTGTACTAATTTGTATTGTAGTGTTATTTTAAGTTATTATTGTTCAGATACAATGTTTATTTTTAAGTTTAGATGTGGAAACATAGAAGTAGGTTATTTATGATATAGCCTATATAAATAAATGAACTCGCTGGTTTTGGTGATTGTAAAAGTAAGTGGCTGTTGTAAATTTTATTTTGAGAAATTAAAAATTAATGGATATGGATGTGTATTTTGTTTACAAATCATCAATAATTATCGTAAATACAAACGTTTTTACATGAAAACACGCATTTATAATTTACTTTCTCAAAAATATACCATAAATTAAAAAAAAGAAACATGACAACCTCACGATATGCCCCTGACGGGGTAGTCAATAATTCATAAAAGGAAAATAATGATTACTATTTCGAATATTACGATTCTTCACGCTATATCCCCGACAAGGCAGTCAGTGTTTATTTATTTTCACAAAAAGAAGGAAACAATTACAAAGTTGAAAAGTTACATAACTTCGCGGTATGGCCCCGATGGGGTAGTCAGTTATTATTTATTTTCGTAAAAAGAAGGTAACAATTACAAATCTTCACGCTATATCCCTGATGGGATAGTTAGTTATTATTTATTTTCGCAAAAAGAAGGTAACAATTACAAAGTTGAAAAGTTACATATATTCACGCTGTATCCCCGACGGGGTAGTCAGTTATTATTTATTTTAGTAAAAAGAAGGTAACAATTGCAAAATTGAAAAGTAACATATCTTCATGCTATGTCCCCGATGGGATAATCAGTTACTATTTATTTTAGTAAAGAGGGTAACAATTACAAATTTGAAAAGTTACATATCTTCACGCTATGTCCCCGACGGGGTAGTCAGTTATTATTTATTTTCTTAAGAGGAATGTAACAATTCAAATTACATATCTTCACACTATATCCCTGATGGGATAGCGAGTGATTATTTATTTTCACAAAAAGAAGATTCCAATTACAAATTACATATCTTCACGCTATATCCCCTACGGGGTAGTCAGTTATTATTTATTTTAGTAAAAAGAAGGTAACAATTGCAAATTTGAAAAGTAACATATCTTCACGTTATATCCCCGATGGGATAATCAGTTATTATTTATTTTAGTAAAAAGAGGGTAACAATTACAAATTTGATAAGTTACATATCTTCATGCTATGTCCCCGACGGGGTGGTCAGTTATTATTTATTTTCTTTAAAAGAATGTAATAATTCAAATTACATATCTTTACGCTATATCCCTTATGGCAGCATTTCCCAAAGTGGGCGATAACGCCCCCTTGTGGGCGCTGCAGGCCTAAAGGGTAAGAGACCCAAAAAAAAATGGGGGCGTTGTGTAGAGGCCTGGGGGGTGATTTGTAATTTCATTTAGCTAGGAGGCATCTTAGACAACGACTACATGAGCTCTCGACTCTCAACTACAACTTGTGAACATCTAATATTATTAATTAAAAGATTGCTCAAACTCGGTTCGATATTTCTCTCCGCGTAGTTCATATATCTATCCTGTTTTATTGAATATACAAAATAAAAATCATGTCAATAGGTCGTTCCGTTTCGAAATGAAAGTACACACAAACAAACAAATAAAAAGGCAACAGACACACTTTCGCATTTTAATAGTTATTAGTACTCCCAGATAGGTAATTTTCGTAGATAATAGACCGCGGGCAATCATGTTTTAACAAGTTTTTATTAAATAATCCGAATTGTGCATTCCTGTATCAATCGGCTGGTTCATAGAATACTTGTTCTGACTTGTTGAGTACGATTGAGCGTCGAATGAGATAAACGAGTTTATGCATGTTTGTTTTATTCCTGTCGGTGCGTGCTGCTTATGCAATCCTATATAAACAACGTAATATTTATTTTATTTTCATTTGCGGTTTCGCGCGCAATGGATGAGCAGTACCTAAGTTCAACACTTACTTACGTATTTCTCAAAACAAAACAATGTCGGACGTAAAAAAGAAGAGACGGCAATACTGTGCGGAATATATTAAATTCGGATTAATTGAAAATCTGACAAACCCATCGTCGCCTTTGTGTCTTCTATGTCTAAAAACATTTTCGAATGAAGCAATGAAGCCTTCAAGACTGCAAGATCATTTGAATAAAATGCATCCAGATAAGGAAGAGAAGAATGTAGCATATTTTCAAGATCTAGAGAAGAAGCATAATACTCAGCCAAGTGTAGCAAAACTATTTTCGGCGGCTGCTAAGCAAGATGACGACGGACTTCGAGCTTCGTACAATATCTCTTTGTTAATTGCTCAAAAAGGCAAACCACATAACATCGGAGAAGAGTTAATTTTGCCAGCAATAAGGGAAGTAATAACTACTGTGCTTCATAAATCAGCCGCAGATATTATCCGAAAAATTTCTTTGAGTAATAATTCTGTGCAAAGACGAATTGATGAAATGGCTGAAAACATTGAAGGATCATTGTGTGATCACCTGAGGACAAGTCAATTCTCAATTCAGCTAGATGAGTCCACTTTACCTACTAATGAAGCATTGTTGCTGTCTTACGTGAGGTTTATTAAAGATGAGAAAATATGTGAAGAACTATTCTTTGCTAGAAATTTAGAGACCGATACAAAAGGCGAAACCATATTCAATACATTGGAAAAGTTTTGTGATGAGAAAGAGATTCCCTTGAAAAATATTATATCAGTTGCTACGGATGGCGCTCCGGCTATGACAGGGTGCCATAAAGGCTTCATAGCGTACTTAAAAAATAAAGTTCCAGATGTCCTTGCTGTACATTGCGTCATTCATAGACAACATTTGGTTGCTAGAAACTTAAGTGAACGACTATTTCAATCACTGCAATATGTCATCAAAGCAGTCAATAAAATCCGCAACAGCTCTTTGAATGATAGATTATTTCATCAGCTTTGTGTTACTAATGACGAGGATTTCAACCGTTTGTTGTTTCATACCGAAGTTCGTTGGCTATCAAGAGGCAATTGTCTGACTCGATTTTACAACCTGTTTGACTCTGTTACAGAGTTCTTGGAAACTAAAGATACAGAATTGCACAACAAGCTCATTACATCAAAGAATGATATAGCTTACATGACAGAGCTGTATAAATTGTTCAACGACATGAATCTCCAACTGCAAGGCGATGAACTAAATTTAATTAAAACAAAAAACGTCGTTGCTGCTTTCGCAGCCAAACTGCTTCTACACAAAAAGAATATGGGCAGACGTGAGTTTCACAATTTTCCGAATTTATCAGTATCATGCAGTAACGACGAATTGTTTGCCTACTGCCAACATTTGGAAAACCTCCGCATTGACTTCACCGAACGATACCAGGACATTTTGAACTTGGAAATACCAGACTGGGTGTTGGATCCGTTTTCAAATGTCAGCACAGCAATGTCACTTCAGCTGGAAGAAGAACTTATAGAACTGACAACAAACGAGGAAATAAAAATCAAGTTCAAAAATGGTTGTACCCTGGATTGTGGTCAATCGTTCAGCGATTCTTGATAGCATTCCCATCGTCATATTTGTGTGAACGTGGATTTAGTGCTGTGGCAACACTGCTAACTAAAAAGAGAAATCGTTTGCATGTTACAAAACCTGGCGACTTGCGACTGTTCTTGAGTAAATTGGAACCTGATATCAACAAACTTATTAAACAGCATTAGATTCGTCCTTCACATTAATTTTTATATAAGGCTCGACTATATTTTTTGTTTTATTTTGAATAAAAGATACTCTGTTTGAATACTATAAAGTTGCGTTTCAATAATCATTCTCATTGACAGGTGTAGCCCGTAAGAGTTAACTTGAGACCTGAGCGCCGTTGTGTATTACCTACTGCGCTCAGGTTTCAAGTTAACTCTTGCGGGTTATAATAAAAGTCTCGTTTGGAATTAATGTTTAATCTCCGCTAATATAGCTCACAATAATTAATTAATTTAATTTGAAGTTATAGTGGTTTTTCAGTAGGCGAAAAAATGGGGGCGCTAAAAAATAATTTATTCTCAAAGTGGGCAGTAGACAAAATAAGTTTGGGTACCTCTGCCTTAAGGGATAGTGAGTTATTATTTATTTTCGCAAAAAGAAGGTAACAATTACAAATTTGAAAAGTTACATATCTTCACGCTATATCCCCGACGGGGTAGTCAGTTATTATTTATTTTCGTAAAAAAAAAGTTAATTACAAATTTGAAATGTTAACTATTTTTACGAATATGTCGCACAACAATGGACGTTAAAGGTTTTTACAGAGATTTTGATTTTTTACGATAGATGTCAGATAGAGTTTCAAATATGAAATTGAGTGTTTGTTAATCTTGAATTTCAAGGGTTTTAAGGGTTTGGGAGATGGTCTTACGTAGATTCTACATCTACATAAACCAACAAAAATATATTTTGATAAATATGTTCCTTATTATGTTTTCACAGATTGCCAATTAAGTTTTTTTTTTATTCTTTATTATTATAACAAAATTCAGACAAGAGCTAATAAATAATACATTGGTGTATATTGCAGATATAATTCCAGAAATCTTCAGGTTGTCTTTTTGTAAATACATTTTATGTATTTTATTACAATGGTTATTAAATAAGTAGCAAGTAAGTTACCTTATAAACTCAATAGGAACGGCATTAGCACAGCTTTTTGGCCTCAAGTCAAGTATATTTTATTTCGAAATAATTATAGCACACTTGTTGATATTTATATATATATATATATATATTGGTTGTCCGAAACTAATATACTGCCTCCAACAGCATAAATCAAGTCTTAAATATTTCTGCATCTTTGTCAGAATTAGGAAAAACGTGCGGTATATTACTGGCGTCACCTAAAATTTAAACATGAACTATTTATGTCAATGTAAATTTGTAACACAATAACACGATGGTACATAAAGAAACTAAATTGGTTGGCGATTTGAGTTTGTAACTTACTTTAAGAATGCCTATCAATTCTGTTGCAATTAGATACACAACACTTTCTATCACAAGGCATTTCAACAGCGTCCATATGCAAATCGACGAGAAAATCAAAGTCCAAATACGAGTGCAATAGTGCAATGGTTGATATGTAAGCGGCGTGATCCAATTCAAAAGTAGGTACAAACCAATATCAAATGTGGTAGCAGGAGTAATCGGAGTCCAGCTAGTACTTAACACAAGGGTCAATAAACGCAAATGAGCAGCAAAGACATATTCAATTTCAAAGCTCAGAGAAAAAAATCACTACTTGTTTCCGAAACAAAAAGTTTGCAGAATGCAATTTCTTGAATTTCCCCAAAGTGCTTTCTCTTTTGCATAAAATGTTTTAAACCTATAACTTTTCTTCAAGCAATTTTCAAAAAAAAATTCTGAATATTTTTGATTGTCAAACATAGCCGCCATTAGCCGCCATGGTTGCATGTCAAATGCGTTCCGTTCTAGGAAGCTTAAATGAAAATTAGAAATATGAAAATAATAAATAAATAACATTTAAATATGTATATATAATATAAAATATATAAGCAATAAATATGTATAATACGTAAAAATATTGACATAAATGTAATAACAATAAATAGAAAACGCTCTCTATTGGTCGCGACAAGTTAAAAAATTTAATATAAAAAAAAGTATGGAAGTGAATACACCGTGCAAAGTACTTTGTGGTAGGGAAGGCGATTCTCTCGAAAAAAGATCGATCTTCGAACCGAAGTATGAAAAATCGACTCATAGAAAAATCGAAGTCTATAAAATCGCTCTGGAAAATCGATTTTTTCTCGACTTACTACATAAGTTTGTATTTGTGGCATATATGAATGTAATTATAGAAAACTTGGAAGACGCTAAAATAATCAATCTAATCATTTTTAATGAATGAAACAATTACAACTGTATTTAAATGTTCCATGTATAAGAACCTCTACTTAAGATAATTTTTTTTTTATAATATTTAAGTTAAAAAATTCAAAGAGGCAATGCTGCCAGTCTGCTGGGTACCTTGAGCAATAACAGCTTTCTAAGCGGCAACTTTGAGGAAGTTTATTATCTAAGATAATGTGTAGTTTTAAGTTTGTAAATATTAACATATGTATGTACTTTTTGTTAATGTAAATAAATAAATAAATAAAAAAAAAGTTAAAAAATTATAAAATTCACAGTTCCCACATTCAACTCATTCTAAACAGTTTTATATTTCTTATCATAAAAAAAAAAAATTGAATCTAGATTTTCAATGGTAAAGTATCAATTCACGGAAAGGATTCACTACAAAATATCGATTAAAAATCGATTTATTATGTCGAAATAATGGATTCTTCGATTAATTGATATCAGATCGCCATCCCTACTTTGTGGTTTTCGAATAGGTACCTACATAGCAAAGACTAAGGTAAAAAGGAGACTTTTTGGCGGGAACGGGAGAAGTGAGGTTGTCATTTTATTTAGATTTTCTATTTTTTACATTTTTAGGAGTTTTAATGTACAACAGTGATAGTATATTGTGTTTTAAAGTTCTGTGTAAGTGACAAGAATGGAGATCTAAATAAACATGTGTAGCTGAAGTTTTCGCGCTCTTCCAAGAAGTCCTTTATAACTTCAGTAAAGCCTACTATCACTTTACAGGAGGAGTTTCACTATAAGAAAGAACTAATTTACTTGTGATTCTACATGGATTCCTTATTCTGTGACTGTATACTAGTTTGTGTTAATGCGTGACATTGGCAAACGCGCTAATCATCTACTGAATTGTTTTCTCGCTTTACTTGACGTTGGCAATGTACTCACGTACGGTGCCATTTAAAAAAAAATTAAAAAAAAGGTAAAAAGGACCCTATAGTCCGTGAGATTTATTAGGTCGGATTTGACATCTGTCACATGGCTGCGACTAGTTTTGGGACCAAACAAATATGTCTCGATTATTTTTCGATTCTAACGAAAATCGATATCATTGTTTGATGTTCATAATAACATCATAATATTTCATTTATGATTACTAGTTTGTTAACTACATAGTACGTTTGTTGAGATATGGTATTTGTTACAGTAAAACATATTTAAGTATATGAATAAACTTAATTCTATATATTTATTTTTTTGCACGAATGTACAAGAAACTTAATTATTTAAGACTATAATAAGCACACTACGTATTAGTAGTAAATAAAGGCAGACTGTAATAAAAGATATTGGTAAAAAATAAATATTTAATCATTTTTTGAGCTTGGATCCATGTCCGTAGAGCTATCTTCGTCGCCGACGCTCGACGAAAAAAGTAAAAGAATTAAACTTGAAAATCATTCAAGATTAATTCTGATATTATTATTGTGGTTTATTTTTAAACGAAAGATCAATAATCGATTTTACTTGGCTTCAAAAAAGTCTGTCCTTGAATTTTGTTATATACAATTTTACTAAAACACAAACACAAAAAAAGAATACAGAACTAAAATTATTTAAAAAATATAATGATATCTTAATTTTAAATTATTCGGATATTACGACATTTCAATCGATTATCGATTTCCTCTGGTAACGAAACGATTGCAAATGGTAGCAGTTACAGATGTGTCGTTAGGGCTATTTCAAATCACGTAACGATAACGTTATATGTTTTCAAATAACGTTATCAAAACTATCTATTTTTACAACTATCTATTTTCACAACGCTGGTACGTACGTTACGTGAAAAACTAGCTATGACTCGAAAACGTTCATATTTAAAACTTTACCGTGACTAAAGTTCAAAAGTTTAGAGCAAAAAAAAAATTTTTAAATATTGTTTATGATGAACTTTCCTTCGTACTTTATCAGGCTTAGGACTGGCTGTATATTCTAATCAATGTTTTTATTCTATTATTATTTATTATACATACAGGCGTAATTAAAAGTTCATTATATACACATTTTCGTATAGTATGTACAAAGCATGTTTAAAAAAATTTATTTACATAGGTTTATTCTTTAAGCTCAAAACGAACAAACTTTCACATTTCACAATTTGTGTTTCACTTTAATTTGAATTCTATTATCGATTTACGTACTTAGTAAAAACAACACACTTTTTATTATGTAATCTGCTAATGACGGATATATTTCACAGCTACTGTCTCACTCGCACTCGTGCAAACGCGCTATCTATCTTATTCGTTCTGTATCGTTGCGATACAGCTACGTGGTGATCTCTACTGAATTTTACATTGCGTGTTTTCTGAAATAACTATGTTTTCAATTTACTATAAAACGAGTAATAGTTGCGGAGTACGAAACGATTGACAGTAGAGCGTTATGTTATCGCTACTCCATAAACTGTCTGCCAACGTTAAGCGTTGTGAAAAATAGATAGTTTTGCTCGTCTTGATAACGAGTGATCGTTATGAAAGTCAATAGATAGTTGTATAACTATCTAAGTTAAATAACGCCCATAACTAGTAGCAGTACTAGAGCAATACGCCTACTGACATAACATTGTAACAACGTCCATTTAGAAAATTCTTTTGAAGATATATTAGAAAATATCTGTGTTTTTAACTAAAAGAAATCAAAGTTAGTAGGTTTGTGTAATGATCAGTCGTGGGCAAAATAAACAACGCTTTTTTATTCAGCATTTACTTAATTGAATTTGTATTAGGTATCAGAAACGTTGATACAAAGTTATAGCGGCATGTAAATTAAGAAACGTCAAATCCGACCTATTAGATCTCACGGACTATAGTAGTCTGTGAGATACACCAAAAATTGGAACTTATTATTATATTGAAGACACTTTTTCGTAAAAAAATTGTAATGGCTTCATCTTATTTCATGTTAAAAATACTGAGACGAAAACAAAATGCGCGTAGATTGATAGAAGCAGAAAGAGAAATGAAAGCAGGAAATATTAATAATAAATGTGAAGTCGATACTAAAAAATGTAGAATTTGTTTAAAATTGGGTGTAATACCAATATACGACAAACATTGTAACGATACCGCAGAAGCTGTTAAAATTTTCGGAGATATCAATATCAGTGAAGAAGATGAATATCCCAAACATTTGTGCGAAATATGTCATTCGCTTCTACAGGCTGCTATACTGTTTAGAAAGTTAGCCAAAGAAAGTGATAATACTCTCCATCTAAGACAGATAGAACAAAATAAAACGGATTTCATAATTAATGCTTATACTAATATTATTGATAATGAAAATGATGTTAATTCTGAAGATAATAATAGTGGTAGCATAGAACCACAAAAATTATATAACTGTAAACTGTGTAATTTAAATTTTTTTAAACCAGATGAATATATCAAACATAATAACTCAAAGCAGCATAAAAATATCCGTATCCAGTGTACGATATGTAAAAGGTTATTGACATTACAGTTATATAAAAGACATTTAGCTCGTCACCAATCTGCTACTCACCTCATTTGTGATGTCTGTGGAAAACTTTACCGAAAAGATAATTTAGTAAGACACCTTCAATTACACAGTTTTGATTTACCATTTCAATGTCAGTTATGCCCTTATCGTGGAAGATTTATGGAATCACTTAGAATACATATGCGTACCCATACAGGGGACAAACCATTTGCTTGTGACAAATGTCACTTGCGTTTTTTAACTCGAAGTAACCTCAGTAGGCATCTTTTGACACATAAAAAAGAGAGGCCATATAAATGTCTTGAGTGTGGAAGAGGTTTTTATACAAAGTGTGATCTTGATGTTCATTTTAAATCTGATCACGCTGGTATAAAGGATTATGTTTGTAGATTGTGTGGAAGCAAATATGGTACAAGGAAAGCTTTAATGCGCCATGAGTTGAGGGTACACAAAAGAAATAAGATGGCAAAAGGGCGTATGCCATTGTATATGCAAGCAGAATATCAAAAACAGTGACAATATTATATAAATTATTTACTACATGTTTAAAAACCTTAATAATGTTATTTTTATCTGTGAGGCTATTTGTAAAATGAATAAAGTCAAAATTATAGGTCCTAAATTCTAAAATAATGTGATAAATCTTGAAAGGATAGACTAGAGACAACAAAAAGTCTATTGATCCTGGTATACTTACGACTTCAATCTTCATTTTCCAAAATATACACATTAAAAAAAGTTTAATTTAGTTTATTAACTATTATTCAGATAATAGGATTCACTTTATAGACATGTTTAGTTTTAGGAGGAACACCATACATAAAAAGTAAATCAAAACAAATAGGGGGAGCATTTCTTACATAATATTACAATGTTTGGATATTGGATGACAAATTGATTCGTACTGTTAACATCAGACTTTATTTTATATGAGATGAAACTTCTTAAAAGGTCTTATTTAAAAGAGAATATTGAAGATTAATCAATTATCTTAGGTATTTCGTCCTACATGTACAAAGGCTTTTCTAGTCAAAACAAATTGCTTGCTTGTGATAATAATTTAATATAAATTTTTGAACAACTATATTTAACATTATGCATTACAAACAACACAAATTATAAATATCGATATACAGGAAATATTTAGTGTAATAATACTTGACTAGAACATTTTAACTTACTTATGACACAATAATATCTCAATTTGTAAAATTTGTATAATATTAAGGAACATTTAATAAATAAGCTATTATAATGTGAAGAATTTTTGTTATTGGTCAACTTCATTTAGAATATCTTTGTATATTTGTCAGTTAAAATTCTACTGAACAATTGGAAGATTATATTTGATAACAATTTCTTTTGTTATATCTCTATGAAGGCCACTTTATCACTTTTGTTACAATTTTATTGATTTACAATAAAATGGTGCAGTTTTCACTTACCATTATAATAAATTTTTAAT
The DNA here is from genome assembly GCA_907165235.1 of Zeuzera pyrina. Lineage (NCBI taxonomy): Eukaryota > Metazoa > Arthropoda > Insecta > Lepidoptera > Cossidae > Zeuzera > Zeuzera pyrina. The sequence continues at coordinate 6,470,806 of OU015639.1, forward strand.
AAAATTGTTCTACTTATATTTGTGTTAATATATTATTGTGTAAAAATTGCATCACAAGAAATAGTGCATTACTACACTTCCATTACTGGTTTTTATCATATAATTTTCATATAAGTAGTTTATAATACAAACGCAAAGATTATTATGAATGAAGATTGGACATCAAAATTTTAAAAAATTGCTGTTTACTCCATTAATCATATGATGGTCCTCTACACATAGTTACTATGAACATGGAGGCGAAAATAAACTCTAAAATTTGGAGCGTCAGCATAAGGGTACACCAAATGTATTCTATGCGAAGTACCACAACTTGCCATATCAGGAGATAAAGCACCCCTACTATTGAAGGAACCGTTAAAATCACCGAGAATATTACTGGTATATCTGTGAACAAACACATTTTTAATTAAATTAGTCTCATATCAGTCACACTGCAGGGTACAGGTTTATGCATAATAAGATGGGTATATTTCATTGTTTTTGTTTATTCAATAAAAATTGTTATGATGAAATGATTATTGCATAAAAACATTACTATTGCAAACATTTCCTTGTGATCTAAAAACAATGTGAATTTTCATTTTGGACTGTTCTTTCGTAAACATAGCACAAACTAAAAAAGTAAACCAAGAAAAATGTGTTTTCTTTAGCTGTTGGTAAATAAAAAGATTATAGTTTTTGGATGGAAAAGAACTTGTAGAACACGGTCAGAGTCACACGAGATCAATAGTTTAATTTATAACTATTATTATCGTAATAATAATTCTTAAGGTACCTTTTTCACTAAGACTGCCTTTACGACCTAATATTAGTCTTGCTGCTTCCAATACGAAAAGCCCAACCAACATACCATAATCTTGACCAAGTTTTGTCGGATCCCTTTCCACATCGTATTTTTCTATTATTAGTACTGATTTCAGAATCAAAGTGCCTAATTCACATGTTGCGAAGAGCCCGAAATAAAATGAATTTATATATAACAGGATTTCGTATGCTAAACTTGAGTTAACCATTTTAATCAATCAGATTTATTTTATTTATTATTTGAGACGATTCAATTATTTAAACAAAAGACATTAATCTCATACAAAAAAACCTTTTAAATACAATTAAAATTAAATTAAATTAAAAATAGAATTACATAGAAAATGATTTTTTTTTTATATTTACAATTTCATAAGGCATTGGTTTCAGTACATAAGTACTCTGTGCGCATTGGTAACAAAACCATCAGCCTAGTGACGCCTACTGTAGAAACTAAAAGATCCCTATCACTTCAAGTAAAGAGATAGTAGGCCTTACTGAAATTAGAAAGGACTTCTTTGAAAAGCGCATAAACTTCAGCTAGACATGTTTATTTAAATCTCCATTCTTTTTTAAAACTCCTACAAATGTAAAAAATAAAAAATCTAAATGAAATGACAACCTCACTTCTACCGTTCCCGCCAAAAAGTCAATAGAAAATGAAGATTATATCCACAGAACAAGTATTTGTAGCAAGCTACAGATACGACAGTCACTTTGCCGTTTTGGCGCTACTATCGCCTAGTTTTTTGACAACCGTACTATACGTAAGTATCGATACTTTGTATAATATATATTTATGTAGGTATATCGTAGTGATTCCGAAAAACCACCAACCAGCGGTTTATGGGATTATTTACAGAAAACAACAGAGGAGAATAGGCATTTCGAGATTCTCAACTCAAGCTTGAAATCGAAGAAAACACAAGGTAAACCTAAACTCAAATCGAAATAGAAAAGTAGCCAAAGTCCAACAGAATCTGAGTATGAGTCAGACTGACAGCACACTGACAAAGCAATTGACTTTTAAGGCGGATAGTCAAGCCGGCAGAAACGATTACAGCGCCAATGCAACTCGTTCTGAACTAAAACTGTCACAGGGCTGATTATGTCATAGATATAGTAAATCAAACAAATCAACAAATAATATACTCCAAGGAGTAGTTTAGAATATGAACCGAGGTCCAATCATTGCCATTCTTTATGTGCCTACACATTTAATTAGTTTTAACATTTATTAGTTTAATGATTAATTAATTAAGTAACAATTTCGTTTTTAATTATTTGTAACAATTTCAATCCTAAATTAGTTGTAACAACTTAATTTTTATTTTACTCTTGACCTTTCGTCTTCCTTTAAGGAACCTGTGTCGTGACTCCTGAAAGGAGCCAAAACGTCAGGAGTGAAATGAAAATAAAAGATGAATCTATAAGTTAATTATGGACACAATTGCTTCATCATCATCATATCAACCGAAAGACGTCCACAAAGGCCTCCCCCAAAGATTTCCACAAAGACCGATCCTGCGCTGCTAAAATTGCTTAACAAGTGTTAATTAATACGCGTTGTGAAATCCGTAAATAAATATTTCTAATCTCGCAGAAAACGTATATTTCGAATAGAAAGATGATAATTTTCAAAACTTTGCTATTTTTCTATGGTTATGAAAAAATTACGCATGTCATCTCTGACGCGTGACTGGAGTTTACTCCTTATGGACGATTGTTATAGTGTATAATAGAATAGAAAATATGTAAATGTATATATTCAATGAAATGTAGGTACACTAAATGAAAGACACAATTGTTTTTATGTACAATTTATAACGTTTGTAATATTATTCATGTCAAATTATTAAAAAAAATTATAACCGTCATCTTGGATTTGAAAATGAACGCCATTTTCATAATTAGCAGCCCGACAAATTTAGAATATGACACCCATGTCGATTCATCCAAAAAAGTAATATTCGCCATCTTGAATTTGATATCGACCGTCATTTTCCTAAACAGCACCCCTAGAAACCTAAAATACGACGCCGACATCGATTTGTCGATTTGAAAATGAGCATCATTTTTATAATTAGCACCCCAAAAAACCTAGCATTTAACACTTTAACAAATTATAGTCGCCATCTTGAATTTGAAAATGAACATCATTTTCGTTATCAGCACCCCGAGAAACCTAAAGTATGATAGCCATGTCGATTTACCCCGTTAGGAATACGGCGTGAAGATATGTGACGTCACGCCTTGCACTCCCGGCTTGCGGCCCATATTATACGACATACAAGCATACAACATAACGGGCTAGAGAGAAGACGCAGCGATACTTAGTAAGCATTGGTTCTAACGTGATCTAACCATACCTCAATTGGTCCAGAGATGTCCTTCCTACTGAGCTATCACGATTGCCAGGTTCTGCTTCGCACGTACTCTAACGCTGATCATCCATCAAGCCGTTCACCACCTGCTAACCTAATGAGCACTATGATTCCATCTGTATGGAGCCACTAGTCATACACACCACCTCCATTGGCATATTTACACTTCTTTGCGCTATTCATGCCTTATTGCCAAGGGCTTGCTAGTACTAGTCTCACACTCACCGCCATTCGTCAGTGTGATTACATTTCTTAGCACTGTGGGTTGACCACTTCCCACCTGGGTCATTCGCAACATAAGACACATTCTTTGGACAAGTCTGACATTATTTATTCATATATTTATATAGCCGGCTTTGACTAGTCAATTATCACAACGGGATGAGTCAGATCCCAACATAGCATTATTAGCTGTATAGCATAGGTACCATTCATTGATCGATCAGAGAATTCCTCTTATACTCCCCTCGACGTTGGTCAGACATCGATTTCATCATCATACGATTACTGCACTTATACACTAGGACGCTTAAACAAACACTTATACTAATTACATTATATTATACAATTATAGAAGTTAGGTCACTTTAGTGCTACAGACAAACTTAGGTAAATACTTAGCTCCGAAAAAGTATGATTTTAAGGTACTTAGATACTCAAGTACTTAGCTCTTGTTGATGTTAGCAGGTCAGACGCCGAAATATTTACATTTCGTGAGACGTCGCGACAATATGTATGTATGTATGTATGTCGATTTATCCAAAAAAACTAATATTCGCCATCTTGGATTTGAAAATGAGCGTCATTTTCATAATCAGCACCCCGAGGAACCTAGAATATGATAGAAAACGGAAGAAATGTTACACTTCACTTTTTTAGTTAACTTTTGATTTTACATTTCCGTGCCACGGCTATATACATATGCATAAAAATCGAGTCTTGAGGAGATAATTCCAAAATGCTTTTTAAATATTACGGAAACTTGTACTAAACATAAATAGTTATGTTACCATTATTTATAATTTTATGTATTAAAATGAGTTTTAATAGAATGTAATGTCTTTAAAAATAAATTAATTTATGGACTACGTTAGTAGATAATAGATATGGAACGGCTGCTGCAATATATATATATATATACCATATTGTCTACAACCATGTATACTGGACTTTTTGGTGGGAACGGGAGAAGTGAGGTTGTCATTTTATTTAGATTTTCTATTTTTTACAATTTCGGGAGTTTTAAAGTACAAAAGTGATAGTATATTGTGTTTCAAAGTTCTGTGTAAGTGAAAAGAAGAAGAAGTCCTTTATAACTTCAGTAAAGCCTACTATCACTTTACTGGAGGAGTTTTACGTTATGAAAAACTAATTTACCTGTGATTCTACTAATTAATACGTGACAGTGGCAAATGTGCTAAACTGTGCGCCATGCCATAAAGAATGAAAAAAAAAACTATGTATACTATATTGTCGGCTCAAGTTGGAAGGGTTTCCCGACCAGCCGAAAAATGAGAGACAAATACATTAGAATAATAATAATAAAGTTGGCGAACTGCGCTAGAGACATCACAATTTATCGGCGTCATTGGCTAGTTTAGGGGTGAGATTCATTCCAAAATAGATCGAATTCAAATCGATTTGAATCTCAGTCGATGGAATCAACTCATAGAAATCGTTGTCCAAATGATCAAATATTCAAAAATCGTTCAATGGTTTTTTTTAATTTTGCATGAGAAAAATAATAGCTAGACAACTCAAAAAAAGCGCTAAATTTAACTCCGAAAGTGCTAAGGTGACAGCAGTGTTCGATATAATACGGATGTATAATTGACTAAAAAAATTCCTCGCCAGCTTATTATTTTTTAGTTGCTTTCATACCAATAGAGAAACATAATGGAAATTTCATTTTTGAGTGTCCGCCATCAATTCACTAAATCGATTCACTACTCGAGATCGATTGATCAATCTTCCATTAAACAATCTCAAATCGTCATCCCTATGAAAGTTGTTCCAACAAATTGGAAGTTGTGTAGGACACACTGTACACTCCAGAAAGTACCAGGAATATAGTATACTAGCGTAATAACGAACAATGTGTGACAGCAAAACGGTACTTAGGCAAAAGCTACGTGCAATTTCTTGCATTTTGTTTCTAGCTCTTTCGAGCTAGAAACAAAATGATCATAGAACCAGTTTGAATCTGTTTTGTTTCTGTTAGTCTTCTGTCAAATTAGGTACAATTCATTTGTATTTTATGAATGTTTTCGCAATCGTCCTAAATTTGATTGAAAAAACAACAAAAATTTTATTATAATTTATTATTTTATTTTTCAATTAATTAAATATTTGTTAATAATTTTCAGGTTTCCTCTAAATGTAATTCTTCGGTAAAAATAAATACGAATGTTAAATCGAATAGTCTGGGAGCCTCACAAAAATTCATTGGTATGTGTACTTGGGACACAATATCCACTAGAAACAATTTGCGAAAAAGTAAAACCAACCCCGTAAAATCCCGCCAAAAATTCCGTAGCCAAAGTAGTACCCTATTTTACAAATTGTTATTTCATTTAATGTATGTGAAGTCGATCATGAGGTGACATGAATTACAATGACATAACTGACAGTGCGAGGTTGCCATATTTACTATAGGGATGTAACATTGAATGAAAAAAATTGATTACTTAAAAATCGATTGTTTTCTTATCAGTATTAATCGATTTTTTAGTATTAATTGAAAAAAAAGCAGCTTTTCTATATAAAAATAAAACTAAGAGATTAGTATAGGATTAGCAATTTATCAGAATAAAAATAATATAAAATGATAAGTACGAAAAATAACCAAAAGGACCTGGTTTCAAAACTAATCTTTCTGAAAACTTTGTAAGTTTCAACAATGAAAAATAATTATTTCCACATTAGGTTAGACTGTCCCGGCATATCATTTTTTGCTATTTTGAGTTATTTACATTAGCCGATATCCTGAATATCATCTTCACGGGAGTTCTACGGCAAAAAATCAATTAAAAGATATGACCCGTTAGTTTCAAAATAGTACAATACTTATCCCTAAAATCAAGCAAGGTTCAGGAAAAAAAATACTTTAGTTAATAAGTGTTTGAGCAGATGGTCTCGATACAACGCTTATTGAAAAAAAATAACTAAAAACTTCCTGTGCTTTTAATTTTAATGTTGACTTTTTGGCGGGAACGGGAGAAGTGAGGTCATCATTTTATTTAAACTTTCCATTTTTTACATTTGTCGGATTTATAAAGTACATAGGTGATAGTATATTGTGTTTTAAAGTTCTGTGTAAGCGAAAAAAATTGAATTGATCTAAATAAACATGTATAGCTGAAGTTCTCGCCCTCTTCCAAGAACTCCTATAAAACTTCAGTCAAGTCTACTATCAGTATCACTTTTCTGGAGGAGTTTTACGATAACGATCTAGATAACGATTCTTCTAGATTTAGAAAAAAAAACTAATGTTGAGATTATACAACGCTTGACTCGCTTGACAGATATTATTAGTCATAAGGACCATAGTTATAATAAAATATAATAATTTATGCTACCTGGTTAGCCTGTAGGACAGTGGGATATTTTCGCTCCATACATTGCTTTAAATTTGTAGTATTACTACATGTTTTTAATTCTTTCGGGCAATATTTGCATTGTGCTGTGGTATTATCCTTCTTCATGAAAAAATACTTCTGCCAGCCGCTTTTAGGTGTTTTACCGTTAGAAGACGTTTTTTTAAATTATTTACAGTCGAAAGAAAGGACTGTTGAACAAATACGAAACTGTTTTACGTACATGCATACAGATGGCGCCGTCTTTTGATCGACTTGTTCATGGTAGTGAACTTACTTCGCGTTTTTTCTTTCGTCGCAATTAAAATGTGTAATTTTGGCAGCATTGGATTTCTTTATTTTTCAATTCTTCATATTTTTAATAAAAACAAGTGTAATTTGCATTATCGATTTAAAAAAATCGATTACAAAGAAATAATAATCGATTAAAATGAAAATCGATGATTTTTTCACATCCCTAATTTACTATACTTATCTGTTTTACTCTGAAAGAAAGTTCGTTTGACACAGCACGGTGTTAAAAGCGGTAACTTGTTATTGCTCTGTCTCATAAAGTTAGTATACCTAGCTTTGCCTATGAGTAAGTGTTTTTAGAGGTGTCTTGGCACTACCGACATTATATCGATGGCTTGCAAACAATCACACTGAAAATTATGTAGCCGAACTGCCATAAACTTAATATACTAGGTACTAGCGTAATCAACTTAGTGTAGCGTATAATAGCACCACATGGCATTACTTTCTTTCTAGTGCGATTGCGTAAGGTAGCTTTTTTAAGTTGTTATGAAATTAGTGGAATTGAATTTATGATGAATTTTTGAATTTATTGAATTGATTAGCGGTACAAACGAGATGTGTGATTTGTGTAAATGGAAAATGTCTAGAACAGGTGAATGAAATTGTGTACCTGGGGAGTGCGTTTTCGAGGGATGGAAGATGTGAGTTGGATGTGGAGAGACGGGTAGCAGCTGGCAATAAAGTGAACGGTGCTCTGTCCGCATTAGTGGGTAGTGTGAATATATCTAACACTGCTAAAATGGCCATCCACAATGCGGTGTTAGTGCCAACTTTGTTATGTTATGTTATGAATTTATGATGTTGTTTACAAGTTTACACACAACACAGTTTTACGTTGCATACATACATACATACATATATTCACGCTGTATCCCCAATGGGGTAGTCAAAGAGGACGGAGCGCCAAGCGTCGCTGTCTTTACATATTTCTTTCGCTTCCTTAATTCTCATCATTCTCCTCACACATTTTCGCCTAGATATGCGAGTGCTTTTGACATTTCCGTCGGCTAACACTGGCTAATTGGTTAGTGAAATGTGTTTTACAAACAAAATAAATGCGTTCATTCAAGTGTTTTATGTACGTCGGGCGTACACTTACACATGCAATCCAAAGTTTTAATAAATGGAACAAGTTCTGCTTAAAATGGCTGCTTCACACCAATGAATTTTTTTTATCGAAGAACTGCATTTACAGGATACCTAGAAATTATTGACAAATGTTAAATTATTTTTTTGTATCTGTTTGACATAGTTATAAGGAAAAGCTTTATGTTTACACTGTCTATAGAATAAGATGCACAATGACCGTTTTGTATTTACAAAACATTAGAAAATGTTGTCTGGTTGATAAATTTTGTTCGATTTTTACGATGAACTTTTCAAATTCACGGATGTAGTATCTTTTTATTTTACATATTAATTCAGAAATAATAAAGATTTAAGAAAATAAATGATTTATTGATTATTATTGCAGTATAGTCAAGTAATTTTGACAATAAATACTATTAAAATAAGAGTAATGAAAATGGTACTGTGTATTTTGTATTTACATGTGAAACGTATCTTTGTTTAGGTATTTGTTGTATTACATCACAATTTAACACAAAACACGATACCGTTATTATTTTTGTTATATTTGCAATAAAATTTAGGACGATTGCGAAAAAACTCACAAAATATAAATGATTTATTTGACAGAAGACTAATAATAACTAAACTGATATCAAAGTAATTTAACGAACATTTTGTTTCTGACTCTTTCTTGCATGTAGCTTTTGCCATGAAGACCGATTAGCTGCCGCACACTTTGTTGGTCGGATTTCACGTCTCGCTTGTACTAATCCTTAAAATCATTCGCGCAAGCGAGATGTCAAATCCTTAAATCGAGTTTAAATTGTTGGCGCAGGCCACCATATGTTTATGCTTTGTTAATTATGTTTCTTGGTACGAGGAAAATACTGTAGCTTTGTCACTTTCTTCTATGTTGTATTTATTTCATTTTTGACTTGAATGTAAATAAAGAAGAAACCAATCAAAAGGAGATGTTAGATTTTGGTCTCGCGCTTTGTACGCTATTTAGAAAATCGAAGAAAAATCTAAAGATTGTTAGAAAAATAGTGAAATTGCAATTTTTATTATATATTTTTAGTACAAGAGCAATATTTTATTATTTAACAGGGCTAACCGTCAACAAATACGCCATAACGAGTTCTTTCCATAACTAAATGCGAAGTATTCAATTTACTATCAAACTCATGTGATATGTAGGTATATTATTAACAAAGGAATGATAAAAAATCCTCATCCATTAATTTATTCCTTACTAAACAAAAATACCTACTTACAAAGAGCTTTCAGCGCAACTATTTTCATTTTGTTGAAAACATGTGTAGTTGAAAATGTCTTCGAGTTGTGACTATGGAGCACAGATTAAGTATTTGTAGCAAGCTACAGATGCGACAGTCACTTTACCGTAATTGTTATGTATTTCGTTTTGGCGCTACTATCGCCTACTTAAATGTTCGTTATTTTTTGTCACTATTCATATTAACCAAGCTTGATAAAATACAACACCATCTTTGATGTGCTGACTAAAAATCTCTACAATTCACACTAGAACTGCATATATCAAAAAAGGCATGTTTTGCTTAATTTTGACCTGTTCTTCAAATGGGGTTATTTTTTTATTAAGTATTTATACCACTACCCATATTATTTACCAAGATTAATAAAATAGAACTTATTTAATCTGTTGACTTAACATTTGTTCTCGCTATATTACATTTCTTAAAAGAAAAGTTGATTTGGTTGATCTGTTTCCCGAGGCGTCAGAAATTTTATTTTCTGTTAATTTTTTTATACCCTGAACTGCAGTGTGGATATGTTCAAACTGTGAACAGGCCACTGCTTGAGATTTTTGAGGTTTGTTTGAGGTTTCAACAGTTAAGACCTGCAATTTGATTTGTTACAAAGAGTACTATTCATTAACTATTATCAGTGGAATACGTCGAATATGTCATTGACGCCATCTTGTTTAGGTAAGGTGTTGCCTATGATATGTGCATATAATTCTTTTGTACGAAGAACCAGGCTAATTATATATACCAAAACCATAATTAAAACACTTGTTTAATATTAAATTTTCTAAATTATAAGTTTACGAAGTTACGAATTTTCATCGTTCGCTAATCTAGCATATTTACACGTAACTCACTAATAACACTGCTTTTCTGTCATATGCATGAAACTATAAAATATGCATATAAAACACTAATATTATCCAATAAAATACAGCATTGAAATAAATATTGTTTGCTATGTGCAAACAATAATAACCTCCTATTCTTTTTTTAAATATTTTTTATTAATACAAATTTTTACACTTATCGCAACGTTTATTATTCTTTTAATTCCTTTTGGTTTTTATTGAAGCATAAATACACAAAAGGACAAAAATTCTAAACATGTTCGTTTTACTAATAACTAATAAGTATGACAAGTAAATCATTTGCGAACTGTCCCATCTCTAGTTATGTTGTAGTTGTCACATTTGTTTACATTGGAGACAAAAATGAAAAAAATAGGACATACGTTGCGTGCGCATAAGTTAAATAGCATTTACACTTTCCAATTAGTTGAATTAACTTCCCTAGAAATGGCAATCTGAGATCGACTAATGAAAGAATCGATCATTTCATCTCGAGTAGTGAATCGATACAATTAATAGATAACAGACACTCAAATCGTTTCGCGGGTTTTTTAAAATTTTGCATGGGATAGATAAAAGTTAGACGACTCAAAGAAGTGCTAAATCTGGTACCAGAGCGCTAAGATGACGGCTGTGTTAGATATATGTATGCATAATTTATTAAAAAATTCCACGCTAGTTCATTATTTTGTAGTTGCGTTCTTACCAATACAAATATAATGGAAACTTCATTTTTGGATGTCCGTAATCAATTCACTAAGTCGATTTTCTATTCGAGATCGATCGGTCTTTTTTCCATAAATCGATCTCAGATCGCCATCCTTAAGAAAGTTGTTCCAACAAATTGGAAGGTGTAAAAGTGCTTTACTCTTTCTTGTGAATAAGATGGAATAAATGGCGATGCTGTAGTCTATAGGTTTCTCTATCTACGTTGTAGTATTCCGTAGTTCCGTAGTAATATCTCTTGTCAGTTTATAGTATAGTCTGTGAGTAAAACTAAAGACGCCCTCCCTGGTAGTCGTTTTTTTTGCCACATGTTTTTTTATACACTAGAAATTATTTTGTAGTATGAATAAGATATATTGCTTTTTTGTTTTAAGTCTGCCATAAAATATTAAATGTTATATTGCAGTCCGTCATAAATGTGATTTGGTAAGTATTACTATATTATTATATTATTTGTTAAAATGTGACCATGCATTGACAGAACACGTTACTATGGTTTTTAGTTGCGATCTCAATTTCATTTTACACTACAACTTTACACTATCTATCATATAAATGTTAGAACGTAGATAGTGTTACATACCTTAGTGATTATGTTAAAAAATATTAAAAATATTAAATGTGATGTGTAAGTCAATATCTAATAAAATTGTAAGGTGATGAAAGATTGAAATTGATTTTATAAGTACTTTTTTTCTCCTATCATATCTATCACAACAATGCTACTAAGCCTACTAAGGGTCAGTGAACTTTTAGAAAATAAAAATGTTGCTTATCAACCCGTTTTCTTTTTGGTATGCTTTCTATAGATATCCAATACACTACATAAATGTTCTTGATGCAGTTTATCTGTAGGATGATGTTTTATAATTATATATTATACCTGATAGGCGATAACTAATAGTAATAATAAAGCCGCTTTTAAAGCCGCTCTAATTTCACATACTGTATAATATTTAAGATTGTCAAATTTGTAATAGCTCATTTTTTTAAAATAATAATGAATTAAGTTTTCTATTTTAGGTAATCTAAAATGCTTTTAATGCTTTTTAATATTTTATTGAGTATTTAAATAAATGCTGACATGTTTTGTTACTTCTAATTTGAATAGACTTTATGCCAAGTCAAACATTAGCACATCCTGGTTATTTTGTTTATTGACTCGTTTGTTATTTATATTCATATTCAACATAAAGAAAGCCTGTAACATCATATGAATGTTAAATAGGTATTATGCCATCCTAATATCATTTTTTACAGTGTATTTGAAATAAAATAAAAACCTACTTACCTTATTCATATTTAGGTACTTATTCTTTTTTACATTTAATAATAAGAATATTTTATTTAACAAAAAGTTACATGATTGAAAGAAGAACCAATAATAGTTATAATTTATAATATAACCAATGATGTTATATTTACAAAAGAGGTAGATGAGTTACTTACGCTTTTAAACCGGCACCCTAAAACTTTGCTGATTAGCCAACCCGGAGCTCATTTTTGCAAAAACTTCGTAAACTCCCTTGTGCGTTTCTAATATTATTATTAAAATGCTGTCCTGCATTATTAGATACTGTAGAAACTATACTAGGAAGACTTCCAAAGGTTCAGTAATCACATATGCATAAGTATACTTATTTAATTCATTTGTGACACCATTTTTTCCAGAAATAAATTATAAGATTCTTATCATTATTTATTATGGTAACTAGCTGTACCCGCGACTTCGTTTGTGTGGAATATTTTTTCGTGATTTTCCTGTGTTACTGAGGTTAACCGAGATACTCATATTGTCGGTGATGAACAAAAAGTTATTTCCTATTATGGAACATCTGCCATATTGGATTTATGATGATGCCACATATACAGAAACCTTCCCCTGCATATTCCATTTCAATTGATACCCATATTGTTGGTGTTGAATCAAAAAGTTATTTCCTATTATGCAACATCCGCCATATTGGATTTATGATGATGTCACATATACAGAAACCTTCCCCTGCGTATTCCATTTCAATTGATACCTATATTGTTGGTGTTGAATGAAAAAGTTATTTCCTATTATGGAATATCTGCCATATTGGATTTATGATGATGAACATATACAGAAACCTTTCCCTGCGTATTCCATTTCACTTGATACCCATATTGTTGGTATTGAAAGAAAAAGTTATTTCCTATTATGAAACATCCGCCATATTGGATTTATGATTATGCCACATACACAGAAACCTTCCCCTGTGTATTCCATTTCATTTGATACCCATATTATGGACACAGTGATGGACATTCTTAAGCAAGTTCAAGATGACCTTGTCGCTCAAAATCAAGAAATGAAGAACATGCAAGAAAACATCACCCAAACTATTAACTTTTTTTTTAGCCTTTCATTTCCGAAACTTGGGTGCAATGGTTGATTATGAAAATGTTTAGTAAAAATGTGTATAAGATGTCCCGCAGTTTGGTGTGCCTTTTGGCATAGGCCAAACTTTCCAACTTTCTCCACTGCACTCTGTTCCCTGCAACTCTAGGCCAGTGAGGCCCCAGGGTTTTGCGGATGTCGTCTACCCATCTTGTTTTTGGACGTCCTTGTTTTCTAGTTCCGTCTCTTGGACACCATAGGGTGACTTGTTTGCGTCATTTGTTTATTTTCTATCTAAGCATGTGTCCTACCCATCCCTATTTCAGATAGTCTATTTGCTTTAATATGTCCATAACCTTGGTTTTATAACAATAATATTAATGAAAAATTCACGATAATTGAAAATAGAATAAATAATTTTGAAATCAAATTAAATCAACAACAGAAAACGGATCATTTACAAAAAGTTATAAGAAGGAAAAAAATTTTGATTATTACAAACATTTAAATTAGAACATTAGCCAAATTGGTCCAGCTAGGTATTCCCAAGTGACGTGCTAACTAACCAACAACATTAATGATTACTTAAATGGTGTACAGCTCATAATCTTGCATTTCTACGTTAATTAAACTGTTGTTAAATTAGTCTAAAACATGTTAAAAAGTAAATGAACACATCAAAATGTGAGTTATCATATCACAGGTTATATGTGTTTGTGATTCATGAACACAATTTATCAACAGTTAGGTCACAATGCCAATTGAAGATAATTCAATCAAAACATTGCATTTGACTCTTATCAAAGTTTATTGTAGTTGTTACAAAATTCTTCGAATGTGTCATGCTCATGTCATTAATATTCAAGTTTAATGGAAAAATAATTGATTCCAGGGTTGCACAAGTTTAACGTAAATATATTGAAGTGGTTTGGGAGGAATCATTTGTTAAATTTAACATTTTTGTAGTTCCGTAACAAGTCAATATTTAAAGAAAGTAGTAATAGCTGTCAATTTCAAAAAAATACATGTGTAATATAGTTATCTATTCTACTCAGAGTTAACTGAACATTACTACACTATTATATTGTGCAGTAACGTTCAGATATGCACAATATAAAAATTATGTTAACTCCTGAACATTTTAGAGAAATCCTTGAATCATGTACTTAACATTTTTACTTGTATGAATACCTGTGTCTTTCATATATTTAAATATGTGTTGTTTATTTAGTCTACTATTAATTTAATTATGAAACGTTAATTGTGCATTTATGATAGTCCAAATCACATTTATTTTTTAAATCATTGTTTTGTAGTCTATAACAGCGTTGATTCAAATATTTGTCATTGTATCATTTAAGAGAATTAGGAGAAAACATTTAAGAGCATATTGGAACATGAGTATTTCATATTATGTAAGGAACGCTATATTACAAACAGTACATGACGACAATATTTTAGATAAGATTGTTTATAAGATATACTATCTGTAAAACAATATTTTAGATAAGATTGTTTTACAGATAGTTTAGTTAAGATGTTTTTAGTATGTCACCAATTTGGTCAACAATTTTCCCCTTGTATGTATACATTCAGATAACAGAATAATGATTAATGATAAACACTTTATATACATGTTAATATCAGTTTGATTTGCTGTAAGATTTTGCTCCTATTATTAATTTTATATTATTGCCTTTTCTGATGTATTTATTGAATTATTACATAATGCATGAGGTAATATTTTCACATAATCTTTATAAATGTTATTCAATAGTAGGCAGTGAGTTAAAGTAAGATAAACGAGGAGGACAAGAGATTTCTCTGCATTAATATGTGCAGTATCGTTGTCACGGACAAAATAAGTAATGAAAAAAGACGCAGTATGATGTATGACAAAGTTGGGTGACAGTGTTATCGCATAAATGAAAAAAGGAATGCTTATTGGTTCGGGCACATAGAAAGAATTAGTGATGAATGATCGCCGAAAAATCTACAAAGCAAAAGTGAGTGGTAGGGGTAACCAAGGAAGACCAAGGCTGACGTATGAATCTCAAATAGCCAGTGTGTTAGCTGAGGGAAATGACGAAAGCACTCGGTAGTGTGTGAGACGAATGACGAGATTCGAGGAGGCGGAAGAAGTATACTATAAGGATCGTGATACTTGGCACTACATCCTTTTTGACTACCCCCCTTAGGGATAGAGAGTAAAGATATGTACATGTATGTATTTGATATCCCACACAATGACCATAATATTTTTTTTTAAATTGAAGTCCGCATAACACCCAAAAGTGAAAACTTGACTTTTAAATTTCACATCTATTTTTGGGCCACTACTTATTATAATTGTGTTAAATTTCAGCAGCTTAAATAATCTTAGAGAAAAGCGTTCGTGACAAACAGACAGACATCCAAGCAATTTCATGTAATTTTTCAAATGTAACACTAAATATATAGACAGAATGCATACCATTTGTAATTTTTTTTATGAAACTTCTATGCTTGATGCCAGTGCAATAAATATATGTCGATATTATTTATTTACAGATCGGGAAACGATAACATTTTAGCACACAGATGCCTATATCGGGTTTATGATATTGGTGGTGTTGTGAGCTGCAATGGAGATGGCGCATCAAAGCGGGGCGGAAGCGGAGAGTCTTCTACGCCCCGATCAGAGGAACGCCATCGTTATGAATACGTCAGGGAATGTGGGTAAGTAATAACACAGCATTCATGTGATAGAAATATGTAGAACAAAAAGGGAAGCTTACAGATGAAAAGGCAGTGAGGGAAAGAGGTAAAATTGTTGCATAATATGTAGGAAATCTATTCTCATTTAGCATAAAAGTAGATCTTTGGCTGATAAAATTAAATAGGAATATCACGAAGAAGAGGCAGCTACCCTTTGTTTTTGGTGTTCTAAACTTTGATAATGGCAGAGGACCAATGATTCCATACCAAAATTGAGAAACAGAAATTCGTCTCGAGTGTTTATCTGAAACAGAGGTTATGTTATCAAGTAAAGTTAATGCTAAAAAAATTTAATCACGTTATGTTGGTACTTTTTGTACATAAAACACTACGACCAGTATTGTTTTGCAACTAGATACAGAACACTATTGCACAATGATGACTTTCGCTTGCTTGGTCTGTCTGTCTGTCCGTAGTCCGTATATTATCACCGCTGATTGATTCCTTTACCTTCGTGCCTACTGAAGACAACGTAACCAATAAAGCGACGTAAATTAGCAACCTAAACCCAGAAATAAAAACAAAAAATGTTTGACTTCATTTTTGTTCTCTTCTAGTCTGTGGCCGTTATTGATACACTTGATTGAAACATGTTCGACACGTTTTTTGCCTATCTTTTTTTTGACGTAAGTTAAATTATCTTAATATGATGTGAATTACGGCTGTCATGAATAAATACAATGAAGGTAATTATGAATTTTTAGTCAGTTCTTTCAGCAATAGACTATTGTTACATTATCTAAAACATTCTTGGAATAAAAGTAAGGGGCATTCTTTCTGATAAAAGGTTCGTGTATTCATTAACCCATAATGACTGTTGTGTGTTGCCGTTGTATATGTTCATAGTTTCATAATTTTGAATTTCGATCCATTTTATTACTGTGATTTAACACTTCAGAGATTCCAGACTAATACTAACAAGCTATTTGTCCTTGCTTGAAACTAGTATAATATGATACACACAATAAACACAACTGTAAAGAAATATTTTGATTTAATTCAGTATCATAGGATTTATTTTATAATCAGTTTAGTAACTACAAATTAGAGGGAGATGACATTCAGACTATGACGTCACAGACACATCGTTGTCCTCACTCAAATCTAGGAGTGACAGATTTTTCAAAGAAATACTGTTATTTTTACAGTTGTGGCCATCAGAACAACTTCATTAAAAGACGGGTGTAGTAATTAAAAACAAAACTGCGAAAAGTTTTTGAAACAATGAAAAATATAACTGTTAGCGGGAACGGAATAGTGATTCGGTCTCTGTCAATCTTATTTTTGGGCAATGACACTGCCCAAAAATAAGATTGACGTTGTGACGCCATAGTTCAGTAACGCTATCTCCCTCTAAAATATTTCCACTCTGTCACCACTATTGAAGTTTAAAAACACATTTTATTTCATTTTTGGCTCTTATACTTTATATTTGTAGGAACATATAATTGGCTTATACAATTACTTGTGGGTTTCTCCCAAAAATTTTATAAAATAAAATAAATACATAATTACCTGTGAGTTTCTCAATAAATAAAGTAGTTTTTATCACAATTGTATTCAAAATTTTTAATTATTTAAATACAATATATAAAATATACTAGTTTTAAGAGTAATCAACTAACCTATTATTTATTTGTCGAAGTGTTATATTTTTTAGCTATCTCCTGTCGAAAATTTTAAACTTGTTAATCGACACTATTTCGCTCCTCAACGAAGCATTCTCAGGAAATTCCAATGCGTAAAACCCTGTTAGTGGTTTTCGAAATTAGCGTCTGTCATGGACACAGAGCCTTTCTTTTGTACTATGGAGTGATCGTGATGATTTATGTCCGATGTTCCCTCGGTGTCATGCCATTTAATGATCTTTCTAAACCCAGAAACCCTAGAGATAATCTCTTTAAAATGTGCCTATAGAGTTGATGTAATTTGACAATAAGTCACATGAAACATTTTCAATAGCTGGCGTAAATCTCATAGTGACTCAATAGTACAGTTTCAGCCTACCCTTTCCAGTCTGATTTTTCTTAATTTTTTTTCTGTTTTATTAGTCTCCACAATGAGTCAACATTTTACTTGTAATTATTTCGTCTTATACAATTGTGAGAACGTAATAATATGAAAACAATAATGACGTAATAATGTATATGCGTTGGTATTATTTATGGATGATGGCAACCTTGTGTTTACTATATTCTGCAACAGCTTTAAACCCAAAAAACTTATTTTATTAGTTTTTTTTACACATGCTTAACGCATGAATATTCTTTGTGAATTACAGCCTGTATATTATAGGTCAGCAGTTCTTAAACTTTTCTCTCAATAAACTCAATAAATCAATTTTAATTTACGGAACAAAAGATATCTGCTGCAATTAAAAATAAGAGTAAAAATCCTTTACTGCAAATATTTGAATAAAGATTAATGCCATGAATGAAATTATTATTTCACTGCTTCTTATAAAAACTACTAATAGGTCTGAAATTGAGCATTTATATTGTGTAGGACCTACTATAGCAGCGGTTCTCAAACTTTTTTGGGAACGGAACCTTTTTAAAACACCTAAATATTTTATGGATCCGTAAAATAAAAAGTCATGGTTTTATGTTTATTCTAAATTAAATAAAAATCTTACAAAAATAGGTATTTGACACAGATTATAAAGTACTGTTTTGAAGCCATTGTAAATTAATAAAATTCCTTCCTTCTAATGGAAGGTTTGAAGTATAGTTTTTTATTTTTCACCTCATTTTTGTCTGTTAGGTGATTTAAAGAATATAAAACTGTATAGTTTAGGAGAAAAATGTAACGAAAAATGTCTTACTGATGTCGTGAAATTACGTTGAAAATCGACTTGACGTGATGTTCTTGTAATGATGTTAATGTTCGTTTGGTATTATTTTGATAATATTAGATAATTTTTTTTTATTTTGTGTGAAATTTTTTGGTGGAGCCCTTACGGAGCGCCGGGGCTCCGCGGAGCACACTTTGAGTATTTATACTATAGAATAAAATTCTTTCAGTTTTTATCAATATGTATGCTTAGACCAAGTTCAGCGCAAAAAATAATTGTGCCACAAATGATTGTAGCCAAAATATCATCAACGATTTAACGACCAAGTAAAACTCGTAGAACCCTAGTTCCTTTACACGGAACCCTAGCGTCCTTTACACGGAACCCACTTTAGGAATTGCTGGTATAAACAAAGCATCGTTATCCATAACATTTTATAAAATTGTTAATTAAATATTTGCATGCTAAGTTGTTGGCAGAATGTGAAGAGCTTTATATATATGCGTAAAATATCAACATCAATGTTATACTCATATTCACGCAAATAAATATTATTATTATTATTATCGATGCTGTATCGTATTTTGTCGACTTTGTCTTCAATCGCAGTACTTAATCGAGCGTTTGAGTAATTGCATTATACGGCAGTCGGTAGGAGTAAAGTGAGCTAATAATAATAATAATAATACTCCAGACAATTACACATATTGTGTGACCTCAATCTAAGCAGTAAGCTTGTACTATGGGTGCCACACAACAAACTCTGGGGGAGCTCCCAGTAACACCCAGACTCCAAGCCAGTTTAGAAAAGTTCGTTCCCTAAATTGACCTGGGCGGAGATAGAACCCGGGACCCTAGCTTGGAAAGCAGATGCATATGCCACTGCACCAACAGGCCAGTCAGCTAACGGGTAGGATGGTAGCATTTGAATGCCAGTCGCAGAAATTCTGGTGCCGACTACAAAGGTCCAAGAGCATTGTATTGATGCTGTATCCGTCGTGTTTTGTCGGCTCTTCGTTCGATCGCGGTATTTAATTCACGCGCACGCATTCCAATGCCAGAGCCCTACATTAACTCTGTGACTGACATTCGAATGTGGAACGAAGTGTTCAATATCCAACATTCGTAATTATATCATGCTAACGATCAATTTTATAGGGTTTAAAGTTCAATCGTTGCATCGAGTTTCCGTAAAGAGGTTACATCATCGATTGCCCATGATTTGTAATAAGTATACATAATATGTTGGAAACAGAAGGATTTAGATGTATGGTTCAAGGGTCGTTACTGGCTGCGACGTCTCTCATCCTTCTAATGAGGTATTTCATAATAATTGTATTAGCTACTAGATGTCGTCCTTCGTCCGTGTTTTTTATCTTTAAAATAGCTTATGTCCTTCCTCAGGATTCAAGCTATGTATCTCCATTCCAAATTTCATCGCAATCGGAGAAACGGTATGGCAACCTATAAAATACGAACAAACAAACAAACATTGATTTTTATTTAGACTAACGACCTGCCCCGGCTTCGCACGGGTAGCATATTATTATATATATTATATGCCTACATTTTTTTCTGTCCTAGTGTCGTATCTGCTTATTGTATCATGCGTGTCGAGTCGGTATGGGACCGCTTGAATTTATTTTGCCGCGCGATAGTTTTAATTTTACGATAACTCCTAAGATATTAATTTAAATTGTATGGTGTACAGTGCAATTATAATATTATGCATGAAATGCTTAAGGTCTCTAACGTATTTAATTTAATAAGGATTAATATCGTATCCGTCTAAATAGCTTCCAATCACCACTTTATGCGTGACCGTTTTTTTAAACATTAAAATAGTTATAGTAAGCTATCCTTAAAAGAGAAATATGCCATCCGGGACTTTTCTGTAGACCTATAAAAGAGGAACAATTCCACCGTACATTGTTTTGTTATATCTCAAAGGGATTAGGCAGCGTTTTCGATGAAAGCTCCTAGTCGGCTTGATTTTTACCGACTTCTTCAATAATCATCGTCATATTTAAACTAATTTACACATAACATTAATGAATTATACACATAAACCTTCCTCTTGAATCGGAGTGATTCAAGAGGAAGTCCATTGGTGAAAACCGCATGAAAATCCGTTAAGTAGTTTTTGAGATTATCGCGAATACACCAGACAGACGCAGCGGGGGACTTTGTTTTATATGTAGTGATGAGCACACACTGATTTAATTATTGCTCGCTACAATTATTCTTCTTAACACTATTACATAATAGTTAGTACATTTTTTAAGTCATGAACATTATCAAACATAGGACATAGGATTCCATAGGATTCCTCGATACATGTCTACCACGGACTCGCTCTCAATAGGAACTCATTGTTCCTCAATCCTCCCTTGCGTGGTCGCACCAAGAGTGTCAAAGCGGCATTTAGCAAGTATTACATGCGTTCTGAAGCACCCATAACCCATGCATCAGATTAGATTCTTCAGGATGCTTCAGAACGTAAGTAATGTTATGTGTCAGCTTAATTAGTTAACTTACTATACTTAGTTTCCGGTGCAAGGAATACCAGATTGCTGGCAGAATTCACTCTGAAGCATGCCGATAGAACTGCCAGAGACAGTCCTCACTAAGTCTAATTTTTTTTCCCACACAAACTGCTCCCTTTTTCGCGCTCTAAGGGGTTTCACACAATCCCTTCTTATTAAGTCTCTGCGTCATAAAAGGAAGTTACTGTCCCTTTGTGTTCCCAGCTACAGTAATCTCTGTTGGGCGATGGTGAATAAGTCAGTTCATTCCCTATTTTACACCTTTGGGGAATGATAAATCCTTAAATAGGTTTTTAATTGTGATTAGTTCATCCCCTATTTTATACCCTCAGGGTATGTGAAATCTGGTAAATGCCGAAATGGGTGATTAATTTATTGAAGAGTATTTGTGGTCAAGTCAATAGATATGAAAAATATTATTTATTCCTCATACAAAATGTTGTCAACCCATTTCACCCCCTTAGGTGTTGGTTTTCAGAAAATCCCTTCTTATTTGGACACTACATCAAAAAAGGAAGCTACTGTATAAATATCATATGTCTAGCTTTAGTTGTTTCTGTTGAGCGTCGATGAATCAGTCAGGATATCTTCCTTTATATGTAAAACTGAGCCATATTTTATAATAATGTAGAATGTAGATGACTGATTTACTTAGGTGCGTACTTCCTTTAAAACCGTGCTACTATTATACGAATAGAGTTTAGTATTTACTCATATACCATTTTTTGTACCTAGTATACGATAACTTTAAATTTACACTCTTAGTGTAATCCTCAGTGCTAAATGATAGCGTCATCGATTTTGTAACCGCAATATCTTACATCCGAGGATTTGCTTTTTGTGCTAATGAAATCATACTCGTATTCCACTTCCGCAAAGTTTGTATATAACGTTTAATGTACTTTAAATGTTCACATTGTTCTACGCCTTTCAAAAGACAATGTTATCCATAATATTGTATTTTAATGTGGATGGAGGTGGGATTGTGCACAGTATATAATATGATTACATTATTAATTTTAATAAAAAAGTAGATATGGCATGTCCGCAATTATAATGAGCATGGACCTTTTGAATTGAGGGGAAAGCTCTCAATTATTGCGTTTTTAATATTGGATGTACTTTAAATTCTGTGTACGTTTTTTGGTAACCCAGTAAAAATCTGAAAACAGATACCCAACTCCTTTAAGGGGAGTGACGGGTTATATGAGGCTCGTACCCACTAAAACCCCTGCGGTGGTCGTCCTCGGTGCGTTGTCGAGAAGTTCCGAGATTTGCGGAACGCATCGGAACCCTTCTCGTACTGTATAGTGACACTTTTGGGAAAGCAGTGCCAGAGCCTCCCCTGAACCATCGTAGTGCCACGACAGCGCGGACCACTCGGGCTGTTGTTCTCTTCGGGGTCGCATGTATAGACAACTAGAGCCCCCACTTCGATCAGCTGTGATCCCGAAGGCCGCTGCGGTCGCCTCATACTACAGGCGGCGTACATCGTAGCCTTATTTTCTGTCCCGGGCTACAAGGCTGACGGTCCGGGGCGTATGTTATCATCGTCCCAGCATCTTCGTCGAAATATATAGCCGTCCCCGTTCAATACGTCAATGCATAAATCGTAGTCGGTTGGTAACGTGTCATTGCCTCTAAAGCCCAGCTTCGAGGTTCGGCAGGATCGCGACAACGCGTTGGTGGGAGCTTCTCAGTTCTTCTCGCGCTCGCACCGTTTTACCACTGCGAGTTGGCGCTGCTGCCAACGGATTTCTTCAGCCATCGCGGGCATGATTTCTTCACACTCACTGCGGAGACAAATATGCATCCTCGTCTCTCTGTGTAAATACTTGGTCCATCTTTAACGTACACAATTCACTATCATGCCATATTTCTAGTCTTCTATGTAAGTAAATCACCATACACGTATTTTTGTATATACATATGGTATATACATATCTACAATATTATTAGCAATAGTAGAAGCAGTATGGCAAGGAATGCAAGAACTTAGTTGACAAAGATATTAGATTTTAACAATAGTGTTTTCGAATAGCGGTCATGATAATTATAATGTGACATGACGACATTTGACGAGCTCTTATTTCGATGACGTGTTTACAGTCTTACACTTACACAAACCTACACAGATGCAACAATAATATACTGCAATATAATGAAATTAACGGCCTGGTATATTTTAATTTCATTTCTAATATTTTACAATGTCTTTTCATTTATTTTGACCAAATATGTAGTTTTTGAGTTTTATCAAAAAAATTCACGAGCTCAAGCTACGAATTGTGTATATCCTTGAAATTTACTTTTAAATCGAAGAAGCTTTTTGTGTTTCTTCTAATATCCATAAGTGACCACTAAAATCGGAAGGTTTCTCAACATAATGTTTATAATTGGCCCGGACAGACAGTCGGTCAGTGTACTTATAATGAAAGGATAGCGGCGAGAGAGGGATCAGAGATTGAGACCGACTAAAACATAAGTTTTGAACATATTTATATAAATAAATGTTTTAAAAATTTTATGTATTGGTATAAGAGTAAGTATATAAAATTAAATATCGAGTATTTTAAATAATGATTGATCAAGTGCTCGCTGATGTCGGTACTACCATTATATACTATAGTAATAAATAATCAAGTTATGTTGACGACACACATTTTTATAAAAACCTAGATTATGCTTATTAACTATAATTTCTGCTGATTCCATTTCATGGAATTATGTAATTGTGCACTTTATTTTTCTGCGTGTAAAGAGTATAGTTGTTCAATAAACAGTTATTCGGCCGTTGTTATGTGACACTTTATAATTAACAAAATAGCCTTTTGTTGTTGTAAAAACATGCAAATGTGACTGAGTAAAATTGACATAATTCCAAAGAGTCTTAGAATGACTCGTTTCTTTCGGTTATTATTTTGTTAGATGCCAAAAAGTAGCCTATTTTTAGATATGAAGTACATGTACAATCTACATACTTCTCTCATTTCAATTTCTTTTTATGTGAGGTTATAAATGCCACAATAAAACCGTTTTACTTATTTTTATTGATATCGGATATTGTAGAGTATTTTAAGTATATTCCCAAGCAATTGTTTCTCAAAGCATTTCGCATTGTGATTTTTAATTTGCAAAACCTAAAGTTAACCCTATTAACATCAGATACATTTAATGTTTGGTTTACTTGTGTGTTATTTCCAATGTGTGTGTTAGTAGATACATCAAAAAGTCTATTACGAAAAATAATATTCTGTAACAACTAAATCGCTAGGAGTAAGTATTAGGTATAATATTACTGAATAATAAAAAGGCAAATGAAATAAAATACTATACATAAATGAAATAATATGCTACACTTTCATACATTGAAGGTCGTCGCTCCTTTACCAACCCGGCACCCGGCTCCCAGCACCCGTCCAGCACCGGGTATACAAGATTATTGTGTCACTGTTGAGTATTATATTGCACATGTAATAATTACGGGATACGTTTATTTTATATTTCATACATAAAAAAACATTCATTTAATAGGAAAAAAAATTTACATCCCTATCGATATGCCCTATATTTCAAAGGTTTGCTAACGACGTAAAAACGCTGATATTAGGGTTGTTTCAACTTTTTTTTTTAACTTTGAGGTATTGTAATAGAACTATTGACTTTTTCCGAAGTCGTAGAACGCAAGTTTTCCATTCTTCATGAGTACTTCAATACCCTTTTGTCTTTACCCGTCCTTTCGAAATAACCTTGTATATACAGAGTGGTTGGAGTTTGTTATTTTACGGGCATTTAACAAATCCGTATCATTACTGAAACGACCACGGAGCAGTATTTAAACCGGAGGCGACACTAAGGCAGTACTTGAAATCGAGAAATTTGACCTTGATACATCTCTATACCCCTTCATCTCTTTTTATGTTATGCTATTGGTATACTATAAATAGTAATTTTATGTATATTAATGCCTATTAATATACATAAGATGTATACACCTGTATTTCCAGGAGTTAGAAAGAGACAAAGGTAACGTTAGTGTCAAAGGTTATTCAAGGTCATATAATTTGTCTTCAACTATCTCTTCAGAATACAATATCTAGCTAAATTCAAAGATTCTTGGAGACGACTTGGTTCGAAAAGATTTCGTGAACTGGGGGCCTAGACAAGTGGCTTAATTGTCGTATACGTTAGTGGAATAGAATGACAAATATCACGTAATATAGCGTAACGAATTTTAAATTGGTAGTCAAAAGTTATTAACTTTCTATTAAATCAAATGTAAAGTAATGTCGTGTGAAAACTGCTGTATAAAACGTAGTTAAATGGCACTTTTGACGAGCAAATGACGTTAGGCAAGGCAATTAGATTTTATGAAACGTATGCCATTTGTCTAGCCGCTCTGTCCGTAAGCGAACAGCGAAGTGCACCACTCGATGATAACTCGCCGTGTCTACACATTCGAAACGTGCCTCCTCGTAGTCACCTCCGCGCTGTCTGCCAGTGGTTTGTGTGGTTTGATAACAAATTCTCGACAATTCATTGACGCATTGGCTGCATTTGTCCACTCATTGACTGCGAGGTGTGAATTCGCCGTCGCATCTCGTAGGCGAACAACCGCTAAAAACGAGTGATGCCGAGAGGCAAGGAAATGTTAGTTGGTTGCCGGGGTGATATGTAAATGAGCGTTGACCTTTATGTTCGATATAATAAGTGGACGACCTGTTTGACGTATCTATATGTTTTGAAAATCAAGATCGTTATGTTAAAACTTGTTTTTGAATTTCGTTTGGATAGTTTAAAATCCAGTCGCAAGAAACATCATTACAGTTGATGCCTCATTAAAGATCATGTTGTCACTTTTTTTTACAGATTATCGATAAAGTCAGCATGTTTTTTAATGGAGTATTTTTAAGAAGAACTTTTTTGCAACTGGGCGTTAAAAATGATTTAAGTTGACGTGAATCTGCTTACATTAATTACTGTTGGTATGATGGCATTGCCGGAATATTTTTTCTGTCCAGCCAGCAAACCCGACAAAAAAACATTTTTAGGATCTGTTTTTGCAAGGGCACCGGGCTTTCTACGTAGGAATATTTATTGATTGGTTGTAAATCATTTTGTGCGTTTAAGAGCATTTCAGAAAGTTTCACATAGAATAGCAATAATTAATTATTTTTAATAATAATAGATGTTTCTTTATGTCCGAGGTAATTTAAAGTTTTACGGTAATTTAAACTTCGCGTCAAAATCAAGTTTTTATTTATTAATCGATCAAAAACTTTGGTCTAATTCAAAACGCACCCAGTTACGTATCGTCACTCTTATCACTTTAACATTTGTGGCTTTAGTTCCTTAGATTCTTATTTATTAGTCTTCTATTACATGACTAAATACATACATATATTTAATTATCCATGTCCTATGCCTATCCATACATAGGTACATAATTACGTATACATACTTTATCTCCGTTATCTCGTATATTACGTACTATGTCTAGTGACGTCACTCACAGGACATAGGCATACCCAAAATTTTTTTTTCGGCGGTGGAGAGGTCTGGTCTAGAATGTTAAGAAAAAATCGATGGACAGAAAAAACTAAATAATATTAAATCGGTTTAGACAAGGATCTTCTATTTTTGTAAAAATCTTAATTACTACTTCTTCCAGGTCGATTGTAATTTTGTAGTGGACATTCATTAAACCCAATTCATTAACCAACCCGAATCAACCACTGTGATTCGATTTTTTTAAGCTTTAGTCGCTCATCAAAATTAGGCTGCTGCCTGGTGATGTTCGCTTGTTCTTTGCTCGGTGCGAAACTACTTACAACAATGATCTTTGACTGAAGAGCACACGATTCATCTTAATTGGGGAGTCGTCTTTTTCGAATTACGTTCAGAGCCTCCTCATTGCACCCTCGCAATGCTACGACAGCGCGGACGACAGGCGCTGTTGTCCTTGGGGTCACGTGATAGGATCATCGGAGCCCTCACGTCGATCGATCGCGATTACGAAGGTTCCTTTAGTCGCCTGTGACGATAGTTGGGTATCACCGCAGCCTTATTCTTGGGCCCGGGCTAAGAACCACTTTAAGCAAGTAATTCTTGTGTACATACCTGGGTATATGTATCTTTTTAATGTAGCGGTTTATCGGAAACGGCTCTATTTTAATGAGATTTTGTATTTTGATAATGTTTTATTTCCAAGTCTACCTAGAAGGGATGTTTATCCCTGATAAAACTTGTTTTCATGCAAAAAAAATTTGTCTCTAGAATATCGATTCTAACGTAATTTCGTCGAATTTTTGGGTACCAGCAGGCAGAAATATTCTTGTATCTTTATTATCTACTAACAACAAAGATGGCACTTGAAAATAGCTCGTAAGAATCTAAGCTAAGCTCGGTCACCCAGGCACTGAACATTCGACCACTCGTTTTTATAGGGTTTTTATAATGTTAGTGTAGGGTTATAGAAAACGTGTATAGATGTAGCAATATTTATAAATCGAGGGAAACTATTGGATAGTAGGTTCGACGTAACGTATATACCATAAAGTGTTTATAAATGTCATGCGTTAAACTCTATTATATTAATAGTAATTATTGCTTGAACAATTGTATAAATAATCGGTTTATTTGATCAAGCACTAATGTGTGTATATATTATGTAAGTACAGATAATATGTCCTTATTATATAGACCATAACTGGAACGGTCTTCGATAAAGAGGTCATTAGCATCAGCCTCACACTCGTTCTCCTTACCGGTTTTATTTTTTGTCTGTTTTTTTGTTTTTAAAATGGCGGTGGAATTAATAATACCTAAAACTGATTTTAAAAATCAATATCCTTCTTGCCAAGTTCGTTGTTTGTGTTAGTTACAAAGCGTATACATGTGGGGTAATACCTATCGAAGAGTGGAGCGTATAGAATCAAGTTGTAAATACGACTTGAGGAAGAGTCATCGTCGTTGCCATTTGAACTTCAGTGTTGTTATAGTGTTTATTTAATGAATGATGGTCAACTACGGTACTTTCAGAGATAAGAAAATGTGGAGTAAGTTTTTACTTTAGTATTTCATTATTTGTTGTAAAATTATTTGGGGTTTCATATTCAAAATGGAATCGTATTAAAAAGGAAAACTTTATAGTTTAGTCATTTCTGTCTGTTAGGTACCACTTATTTAGTCCGTAACCTTTACACCTACTGAGTTGACACAAAAACGTAAGCTGGTAACCCAAAAGTAGAAATGAAAAAAAAAAACAGATTTTTGAATTGTCTTTTTTTTTTAACTTAACATTTAATTGCTGCGGATGTTTGTAAGTTCGACACGCATTTTGTCGATTTTGTAACGATTCTTTTTGTTGTTTTGCAAGCGACAATACAGATTAGTGATGTCACAAATACTCACATTCGTAAAAATTATGTAAATAATTTAGCGAGTATACCTATTTTCTCATTGAAAAATTAAGTAAATATTTACGAAATGACAGTGAAATCACTAACATTTATAACGTTTGTTTATATTTGAATACAAAATTTTTAATAATAGAACTGTCCTGAATTTACTAACTTTCGGTGCCACATTAATAAAGCATTCGCAATGTGAGAAATCCAACATCAGTCACATCACTAATGCAGTATATAGACAGAGAATATGTAAAAAAAGGTTGACTCTCGCCTCATGCGTAATGGAATTGCCTCCTCTCGGCCGGATACGTAGGGTTGTTGTGTTGAGAGTGTGATGCAGAGAGCATCTCGTTTAGTTATACATTTAGTATATAATAATAAAAAAAATAAAAAACAATACACACGGATTATATTTGTTCAATTTCATTTCTTGTAGTTATGTTGAAGAATGATAACTCTGGATTCGAATAACTACAATTATTTAGGCATCTAAGGACATTATAATACGTTCGTTTATGTGATTTAGACATTTTCGTATTTGCAACGACGTGAAGAGCGAATTAAAGACAAATGATAGTGGTTGCATGTTCGCATGCATGTCCGCGTCGCGTGCGACCCCGCAATAATTGTCCATATTCACCCAGAATATTGCCGTTGTGTGCATGCCACAGCGCGTGCGTATTAGGCGCACCAGCACACATGCAAACCGCGTACGCAAATTTTTTATGAAGACGTCCTACTGTTATGTTTATACTGTGGTATAGACCTGTATCACTACGGTCAACGTTGATCATTATCTTACAATTATCATTTTATGTTAATTATATTTTAGAGCAGTACTTACGACACGATTTCTATTGAACTATGAATTCTCTTCATGAATGAAATTTATAAAAATTCTACCGAGATGGAAATAATTGTCTCATAAGTATTAACGTTATGAGCGGGAAAGTTGTGAATTAAATAATTATTATTGTATTTAATATGTATTATGTTAAGATTTATGAACAAAAAAGGTTGAATTATAAAAGTAGTATTAATTAATATTTGAAATAATAATATCATAATAAAATTCTTTATTGACTAATTACACAATATTAATGAATCCTCTAACTACTGACCTAGGCGTATGACCTGTATCTCAGTAGCTAGCTTCTTCTCCAAAGTTATTACAATATATCAATATTGTAATAACTCGAGTAGTAACATGCAGTAAAAAATATAAAATAAAATAAAACTTAAGTAAAAGGTGAAAAACAAAAAGAAACACGCGAGTGATTTTGTGTATATGTGGATGTATGTTAGTGTGTGTTGTGTATGTAAATTGTGAATGTGTGTAATGTATGGTGTACTTATAGATACTAGAATAATAGAACGATTGTTTTGATTTTCCGATTGCCATAAGATATAATTATAATATTGATGAGTATTACAGATATTTGTGATGGTTTCATTTTTACTTAAACTTTTTGTTATAAAAATTACAACAAAAAGTTGGTCATGAAAGTTTTGTGTGAGCTACAATTTTCGAAACCTTAAATTTTTTGAACAAACCGATTACACTTTTATTTTCAAGATGGCTGTTGAAAATAAAGGTGTAATCGGTTTTTTATGATAGTGGCGCCAAGTGGTACATCTAAGTATACAAAATATAGTTAATCTTAATCTCAACTACATACTTAACAATTATGAAATAAGATGAAGTACCTGTAATTCCTTGAAATTCATTACCCGAGTTACGTTACGTATGGGGTTTGATAATTTTGTATGAACGTAATATTTATAATTATATTCTTACGGAACCTACGTGCATGCACCAAATTCTCACCTGACTGATTTATTACTAGTAACAATTTGTTTATATAGGGCTTTTGTGTAGTTTCAATTCATTTCTGTGCTTAATAAAAGAGTATTATTTTGGTCGGAAAAATAAAATGGAAACACATTTTATACGATTTCTTTTATTGAGTCTTGTAGTGATTCAGTTCAATTACTCTGTTTAGTTTCCTTAATTGTTTGCTGAGGGATGAAGCTTGTTTTGCTCAAAGGAAAAAAAAATTAATGTTGGATTTTTATACACATTTAAAGCGATTGCTATTTCAAAGTCAAAGTCAAATAAATTTATTCAAGTAAAGCAAGTAAGGTATTTTCTAACGTCAAATCTATCCTCAGTCCAAAAGAAAACCTGCACATTGTGAGGAACCGACAATAAACTCTGTCAGGTATAATTTTTTCAACATACTTGTTACTAAACATAATAATTATTATCAGTTTTTTATTCCTTTATGAAAATCGCAATATTGTCCGCTAGCGGATGTCACTTTCTGTTGCCAAATAACTGATATATAGCTACCTACATTGAATTAAAAATGTAGTTTTACAAATTTTTTTCAGTTACATTTGGTGAATGTATTTAACTAAATTGTTTTTAATTATTCCTTAATTTTTGGAGAATAATGATGAGTAGGTAATTATCAAATATAAATAGCTAGGTACATTACAACAGTCATTTATTCTCTAAATAAACCTATTTTTACAACGCAAGATTATACCCAACGCAACGCAATATATTACGAAAGGTTTTAAAATTCTCTGTGGCTTTATTAAACACATATTGTACATAGTTCTGCCATAAATATTATTACACTGAAAACATGTTTTTTTTTAAATTATATAAAATGTTTATTATTGCATTGTGCGTTACTTTATACATTAATATAATATGTTTAAGAAACATAAAGCTTATTCAAAATGATCTCCATTGGCCTTAATACAATCTTTTAAACGTTGTGACCAGTTATCGATTGAAACAGGCACTTTCTCCATGGGAAATTCACCACTGCCAATCTTATGGAATGTTTTAGGGACTAAATTATCACGGCGTTTAGATATACTCTCTTAGACATACTCGCTAAAAGAGACCATAAATCATAATCAAGTGGATTAAGATCGGGAGGGGATGACGGCTCGTATTCAGCTCTGATGAAGTCAGAAACATTCCTTCCAGCCACATTAGTGTAGATCAAGCTTTATGACCCGGTGCTGAGTCCTCCTGAAAGGACCATTCTTGGTTACGGAACATGGTCTTGTTAAGAGGCCTTCTCAAGAATCGTATCTTGATACAGCTGGGGCAATATTTCGAAATTTTTTTCGCAAAAATATGGCTCAGTCACTCAGAAGCCGGATAATGCCCACGTTGTACCGTACTGACTAAATGCTTGCTTCTCTGAGCTTCCAGCATGAACTTGGGCATTCTACTTATTAAAGTAATGACCAGTGCGTAGTCTTGTAACCTACAAGTCCCAAGTCATCTTTTAAAATACTTGACATCACGGTTCTGGGTGCTATATTAATTTCTCTAGATAAAGTCTTTTGCTTTCAGACAGGATTTCTTCGGAATCTTTCCTTCACTGCTTTGATCGCCTTTTTAATACGAATACTGCGTGGACGGCCAGATCTTTTTCTGTCACAAACAGGGCGTTTCATTATACCTATCAATAGCCTGGTACACAAACTTTCGACTAATACCAAGCGGAAAGAGAGTTTCAAATATTGTGCATTTGGCTCCATAACTAGAACGCCTACTTTGTGTAATGCTATCACACTAATTCGATTCTCTTTATCACCCCACTCGATTTTAATATCACAAGTATATTTAATAAAGTTTGACGCGAAAATGAGAAAACTACGAATATTCATATGAGCATGACAGGTTGCAAATTCAAATGTAATGTTATTGTTTTTTTATTGTAACTATATTTATGGCCAGATGTGTATACATGGATAAATAATAATTGTTTGTGAAGGTTATAAAATCTCCATATATTTTTAGCGTCATAAAATTCCAATTGATTAGAATGCATCTCGGCCACATTCTAAGATTGCAAATCTCTTGGTTTTTTTAGTGTAACGCTCAAGTCAACATTAAATAGGGCTCTCAATTGTTGTCGTAATGTATTGCAATATTGGGTTTTTGCTTTCTAATGTATCTAAAGAGTATTGCACACAACAGTACCAATTTATGAGCAATGAAAATAAAAAAAAAAGTTTATTGCAAATGCAACTGGTGGTAATTTTGTGTGTCGAAAGTGCGTGGTGGAAAATATTGTGAAAGTAATGTTTTTCAATAACTACAAAGTACTGCCTTAGTATTTCTTCTTTAAAGAAATAAAAATATAATAAATACCTTTCCGCTACAAAAGAATTTTAACTGTGTTATTGGAATGCGTATCAAAATGTATGTAGTGGATACCGGCACCACAGATATATTAGTTACTTAAATAGCTGTTATATTTTGAGTGGTGAATAAAATTAAACTTCTTTCTGAATCGAATATATTTATAACATTTTCATCGGACAACAAAATTACACCTTGACACTAATTCTAGCTATAAGGCTTTACGGATGCTAAACTGTGGAATGGTTCCCTATAAATTCTATCCTTTGGCCGACTTTTTTTACAACCTGCCGTGCAATTCTGTAAAAACTCGAATCACCCAAAGCAAGACTCGCTCGACAATTCACCCCACTTCGCATTCGAACTCACTTGACCTTCAAATGGAATTCTCTAAACCAAACATTCTAGGAGCGAAGTGAAGTGATCTTAGATACGAGTTTGTCGGGGATTGCTTTAAGAGTAAACATCTCAGTTGATATTTCGTCTTAGAGTATTTTAACTTCTTCTGAGATGATTACGATAAATAAAACTCGTTTATTTAGATTGGATTGTTACATTTAGCGAGACTTCATAAAATTCATTTACGATGGTACAACTCGCCGCCGCCACTCATCGAGGCGGCGCTAGTATCTCTGTCGACTTTAGAGAATACCAAATCACAGTTGACAATCTCACCGCGGATTCAGAAGTGAATTTGACTAATTTGCGTTAGAGAATCGCACTACTGTGTTGAGTTGAGCGGGAAGATGAGCTATTTTTTTGAAAATATTCAATAACAAAATTATAAAACAAGCGACCCGCCCCGGCTTTGCACGTATATAAATTTTTTGAAAATAAAATACAGCCCATATTATTAGCTGATAATGTAGCTTTCTATAGGTGAAAGAATTTTTGAAATCGGTCGAGTGGTTTTCTTGTATTAACGTCATGACCTCTAACTCAAAAGAATTAATTCAATTCGATCCTGTCATTTATTCTAGCATGGAATTTAAAGACAGTTCCTCGTCAACGTTCATATTGTCGAAGGATTTGGACGTAGCGATTACTACACTATTCGGACGCATGTACATCGTCGTGGACACACTGCGATAGACTGTCGTTGAACCCGGCGCGTAATTGTGACGGAGCTAGATCCGACAATCCGACCAACGTAAGAATTATTATCTTACCTGTATTATACCTGGATTCGTCGTGTAGACAAAGGGATTTATATGGTAAACCAGCGCACCACCGTTGTTTTTCGTAGGCCCGGTGGTTTCACTGGATCTAAATACGTCACCGTGGACAACTAGACTGAATATGCAATTGCGAGTTGCACTTGGCAGATTTTTATGTCATAACAGCGACCCGCCCAGCTTTGCACGGGGACTTTATTTAAGAAACGTCAATATTTCTCTGCTTTTGTAAACCAAAATGTGAATGTGTTAACTATTATGCCTTCTTCGTTAAATGTTCTATTGGTGAAAACCGAATTGAAATGCCTTTAGAAGTTTATTAGAAGTTATAAACAAGTACACAAACAAACGCCCATTGTGACTTCGTTTTAAACTGTTTAGAGCAGGGTTTGCCAAACTTTTTGCGTCGATCCTCCCCAGATTATAAACAATGTTTTCGTTCCTCCTTTTTATTTTTTTTACTTAAAATTTAAATATTTGTATTTGTTTTTATTTTATAAGAAATAAAAGCGGATGCTTATCATTTGACGACATAATATGTTTTGTTGTTGTTATGTATTAATGTTAAAATAACGATCAAACAAGAGAATTAGTGATTTAATAATAATAAATAAATGAGTGATTGATCTAAATTTGTGAGTGGAATTTACGATTTGAAATGGATTTCCTTTTCGACCATGGTTACGTATTGGGCCCCCTATACTTACGTATTGGGCCCCCTATACGAAAGCTACGCCCCTCTAGTGAGGCGCGTTCCACTGGCTGGGAAGTCCTGGTTTAGAGACTTCAATGTAACTTTTCTGTCCGCAGGGTGGATGATAGACGGCGAGCCGGCCGAGAAGGCGCCGTTCCTACGCAATGAACCAGTGAAGCTGACGCCCGCGTGGGAGGGTACTAACCTGCCCAATGACACGCTCAACTTGAAGGGTAATCTGCCGTGACAGCTTGATAATTAGGACACCAATACGGGCACGTGTATTGCGCTTGACAGCATATTATTCTCCTGTTGAAAGCACATTTAAAAATAATACGATTCATTGAGCTCCGAGAAGGTTTCTTTGTAAATTCGTATAAGTACAATTAATGAGTTTTGTTGCTATTAATTTTTTAGTACCAAATAGGCAATTAAAAATTAAAATTGTATTTTGAAACGAGTTAATCTAGTTGTAATGTACAGTAAATTATACAGTATAAACAGGAATATACACGAAAAATTACCAATGAAAACAAAATTACAAACGATATGTTTGAGCACAATGTGATTTTATAAAAAAATAAGAAAGTAATTTATAGCTTTTGAACCGTTAAAGATAGAACCGGTATTTATAGGGTTAAAATAAATATTTGGAAATGACTTCCCCTATATCTCAGTTAGATTAGATCCTGCATACTATTGGGGACACATTGTACAGGTAGTAATAATATGTTCGAATGTAAACATAGGGTTGCTAACGTCAGCAAGAATTAAAAGTTATTTTTTTAGTAATAAACTTTTGATGTCCGTTGGAGTATGTGTCTGTCGGTATATTTCAGTTTTTATGACACTTACCCCGCTTTACAACGATATGACGTCCAGTGTCTGTTGTTACATTATTTATACAGTGGGTATAATAACGCTTTCTATAAAAACACTTCTATAAAAACTTTTACGCACTTCTTTTATTTAGGTATAATAATAACTGATTATTGTAATTAAAATATTTGAATATGTATGTTGATTATACTGTATGTGTAATTCTTTATATTTAGTGCCTTAAAATATTATTTATCTATATAATATATGAATACAACACTTAAACACGTTTGTTTGTAGATAATAGCCTGCAAATGTTATATTTTGTACACCATTATAAAGAGCAGATGTAACTAGTTGTCCTCAAAAAAGGACTATTATTTCAGACAGTGAATTAAAATTCGATTAAAATATTCTAATTTATATTATTGATAGACCTGTTTCTTTTGAGTAATATTATCATTAAACTATAGAAATATTACTGTTAATAAAAGAATGCAATTTTTTTATTAAAAATTTAACTATTAAGTTACATAATCATCGTGAACTAAAAAGACTAAGTGTACCTAATTATGGCTTCCCACTGTAAACACGTTTATATACGACCTATAATTTTGTGTGTAAATATTAATTCTTATCACCTTTTTATTTTATGGGTGTAAATTCATAGAAATTGTATAATTTTTTCAGGAATTGCTATGGATTTGGCCCCACCCAGGGACAAATGGAATCTGATATATATCACATTGGTGCTACACGGGCTAGGCACGTTGACGGCCTGGAACATGTTCATAACGGCAAAGGACTATTTCGTGGCGTACAAGCTAGCTGGCTCGCATGTGTATTCTGATAATTTCTTAGTATATGTCGGGTTTGCTAGTCAAATACCCAATTTGTTGTTCAGCTGGTTTAACGTTTTTGTTAGAATTGGGTGAGTGTATTTTTCACTGACTTCAAAGTTTTATGGATTAAGTATACCTATTGTATTTAGAAAACAAAACTGGAATTATACGAAAAACTTTATTTTTCAATATGGCTGTTCAAACTTAATTTCTATAAAACTTTCTATAAAAATTAATAATAATTGTGATATTAGCATAAAGTTAGTAACCGACTATATTTATGATTATTAGTTTCAAGTAAAAATTTGACTTTTCCATATTAATTACAAAAAGTACAACTTTACCTTTAAACTAATTATAATAATTAATTTCTAGTATTTTTTTAGATTTAGATATCGACTATAGGAATTACGTCATAAAGTTTGAGTGACCATATTGAAAAATTTAGTTTTTGTGTAATGCCAGTTTTGTTTTCAATGTGCGATATGTTGTTTAGTGACGATTAGTATTTAGCACGATTCACGTAGAAATATGGAATGACTTACATACTAGCGTTTGCCCGCGACTTCATCCGCGTGGTGGCGACATTCAACAAAGGGAATAGCCTAAAACCCTCTGAAAAAATACATATACTACATGCCAACTTTCATGGTGATTCGCTAAACGGTGTTGGAATAACTGTACAAAAAAATAAGTAATACCCTAATAAAGGTCCGTGTTATATGTTCCAAAGTTAATCCAATTCTGTTAAGTGGAACTTTAGACTTTGAAACAGTCCAATCTGCTTCCATTTAGTAGTTTTTCTGTAAAATCTTAACAGACAAACAAAAAACCTATTTATGTTAATTTTGTAATTATAGGTTCAAAAGTCTATTCCAATAATATTTTTTTCGATATATAAACGCTGTTCTTTTAGTGTTGTATTTATAATAATTAATAAAATATTGTATTATTCTATTCCCAGTGGTAATTTAACGACGCGTATCGTCTGGTCACTTAGTATTGAGGTGTTTATATTTGTCATCACCGTTATACTGGCCATGGTGGATAGTACTGGATGGCCTGGGGCCTTCTTCTGGATTACAATCATATCTGTATTTTTATTAAATGGTAAGTGCTTAATTGAGATTCATAAAGCAATCTCGTTTCGTATGGGTGTAATTGTATTAATTTGTGTGGGCGATGGGCTGTCATCGTTTCACTGGTGCTACTTTCTCAACTGTATTTCCAAATCTATTGTCTATACTAGCCATTATGTATTTCTTTTATACATATATATCGTCGTATCAGAAATGATATCCTCAATTCAATAATATCGATATTGGTATTGATGTCACTCCTAGTAAATATGGTTTTATTTTAAAAAAATCTCTCAAAT
Organism: Zeuzera pyrina; assembly: GCA_907165235.1. Taxonomy (NCBI): domain Eukaryota; kingdom Metazoa; phylum Arthropoda; class Insecta; order Lepidoptera; family Cossidae; genus Zeuzera; species Zeuzera pyrina. The sequence goes on from OU015639.1 coordinate 6,508,783, forward strand.
GCAAGTTGACTGGCGTACATAGGATTCCGACGATATCGATACATATAATGGTTTCTTAAACTGGATTTCTGAAATTTGCCAGACCTAGGACTTTAGATTATTCCTTTAAACTTTAGATTATATTTTTTTTTTAATTTAGGTCTGTTTTCTTTAATTTTTTCGTGTGATATTTTATTATCAATATTTTTAGGATATGATGTATGTATGTGTTATATTTTTTCAAGTGAATAATATGTATTAATAATATATAAACAAACATTATCTAAATACAAATTAATAATTTATATCTTTTAATTTTTGCGTTCCAACATAGTCAATAAATAAATTAAATACTAATTATATATTGTTCTATGAATATTTTAAATATTAAGTAACACAACATATTATGTAGGTCAATAACTGCCTGCACATAGTTTGTGTAGAAATCAATTGTGACGAAAGGACTGACAGACGGTCGTAGCGATTTCATAAGGCTGCTGTTTTTTCTATTATTGTACATTACCTCAACACTAATGTTTTATTTATCTCTTCCAGGTTTCAATGCCATCTTCCAGAACTCCGTGTATGGTGTTGCCGCTCGCTTGCCACCAAAGTACACTGGCGCCGTTGTGTTAGGGTCTAACGTTTGTGGTACGCTAGTAGTACTCCTGAACTGGGCTTCAAATACATTTGGAGGCAGCTACAGGACTTCTGCTATATATTATTTCATCGGAGGCATGTTTGTGCTACTCATCTGTTTTGATACCTACTTCGCTTTGCCATTAAATGTAAGTTTTAAGTGTTATTTTTATTTAAAAACTGTAGCTTACAAGGAAATATAAATAATACATGATTATATGCAATACATATAGTAATAATAATGTTTAGTACTCGAGTATAGTATGGTACAATCAACAAAGACGTTCTAAATCGACTCATTTAATATTTTCGTAACAATTTAATACCTCTCAAATCTCTAAAGTACCTTGAGGTTATTAATGACATATCAACATTTTAAGAAGCATACTGTATTGTTGTTATTGTGACCATAAGTTCAAAGCTTTGCAGACTTGAATTACTTTTTAAACAATTGAGATATATTTTGGATCCTTGTAGCTAATAACAGGCATACGTACTTATATTGCTCTTTGCCGATTTAGCCACCAAATCGGTGTTTTTAAGTTAGAAATGGCCCAAAGAGCAATTTTTTAAGTTTGTACTGTGAAAATACAGATAAAATACAGAGAAATTAATGTATTATATCCATTAGTTAAAACAGTCTGCAAAAAGAAAATATGCAAAAAGAAATGGATTTAAAAAATTTATTTATGGGGAAGCAGAGATTTTACTCCGTTTCAGAAAATAATGTATTTTATGGGTTACTTATTACTAACAGATTTCAGTATATTTCGATAATGGGGTGGGTAGGTAGTAGGTATCGTATTCCATTGATAGTGTAACGCCTATGTATCGAAATTAGAAACTATATAATTATTTTATATGGATGAAGTAGCAGGTCTGTCAGTATTAGTACCACTAACAGGCGTATGATAATCTTCATTCTTATAAATCAACAACTTCACACTAGATGGCGTTACAATAAAAGTATAAAGCAAGTTACCACTAATTTCGTTACTAATTTCTGTTGACGACGTGGTGTAGTAGTGTAATCACTTTCTCTACGTGCGATAGTCGTGGGATCAAATCCTACCTTTTCCCACTTTCCAACGCAGTGATACAGTTATTATTCATAACTGTAGTCATATTTATATTTCGTGGGTATATTAAAGCTGACATAAAACACATGCAAATTTTCTTCAATGAATTTGTGTGCACCTGAGTTTGCGACATTTTTAATTTATTCTAATTACTACGTCCAGCGCATGACAATATGGTCAATGGAAAAATATAAATTTTACAACTTACACATATCTATAATGCGTGGGCTTGTTATAACTCAATACATAACATAACATAACTTCACGCTGTATCCCCAACGGGGTAGTCAGAGAGGACGGAGCGCCAGGAGTCGCGGTCCTTACACACCTCTTTCGCTTCCTCAAATCTCATCATTCTCCTCACACATTTTCGCCTAGGTATGCGAGTGCTTTTGACATTTCCGTCTGCTAACACTCTGGCTATTTGATCTTCATAACTCAATACATACTTAGTTTTATTAAAAATTTGGAACTTCCGTGATCCTTTGGAGAAACGAAAATGATTTTTCAAATTTTGCTGTTGGTGCCGCCATCACAAAGAAAGTACAAATATATATTTAGCTAAATATTTTTAAAACATTTGAAATTGTTATATTGTTTTAGACCATGTGACCATGGAAATTAGTTGGGTCCCATTTGCAAAATTTTGAAGAATGATAATAATATCAATGTATAATAAACATGGTTTAAAGTGGGTTCTATCATTGAAGCAAAGTTAGAATGATTGTTAAAAATCCAACTGCATATATAGATAATAAATTGAATGTGTTTCACATTGTTTTCAGAGATTCTACCGTTACCACGATAATCTCCAACAACGTACATTACGAGTGAACCCAGCACTTGCCGCGACGAACCAGGAATCTAGTTCTGTGTCTAAGCGAATTCCATATGGGACTATATTAGGACAATGTTGGGTGCAACTCTATAATGTGTTCATCGTGTTCTTCGTTACGCTTGCTGTGTTCCCGTCAGCGCACTCTGGTGGGTATTACATTAAATAAAATAAATGTCTTGTGTATCAATTTTGGGAATTGATTACAATTGATAACATATGTCATTATTTTGCTTTTTACCATATTTTATATATTACACGATTTACGCTATTTCTCAGTCGATATTCTCACAGTTGAAAAGTTAGACGGAGGGTACGATAGGATTTTTACGTTTTTAAAAACACTTATCTTAGATAATAGCAATTATTAACTTAAATAAAAAAGTCACTTTGGAACCTATACTTATCTAAAGATATCCATGTGCATTGGATTTTTTTTCATGTATGGATACGTGTAACTATAACTGAGAAATAATGTGATATATCATATACAATTGTATTGTGGTTCATACCATCCAAATTTCATCTATTTATTGCCAAGAGTATCCATATAAAATGGCTGTGACATATGGATGGACAGGACGTAGTTATAAGGGTGCCATTTAAGATACGGAACCCTAAAAAATAAATTGTCATTTTTTTGCAAAGGATGTGTGAGCTATTAATATAAGTTGGTTATTAGAACCTAGTTTAAATTGGTAACTACAGTATACCATTTTATTTTTTGAAATAAATCATTTTATTTATTTACTGTAACAGAATATTGTTTTTTTTTTCAGATATAAAGCCTATGACACAAGGCTTCCTTGGTGATAATTTTGTAAGATTGACTTGTTTCTTGACCTTTAATTTGACCGCTATGATCGGAAACATTACTGCTAGTCTTTGGCAGTTTGTAAGTATCTGTTATTTTTTAAATAATTTATATATACACTTGTATGTAATTCTCTAACTGAAAAAAATATTTACAAAAGGGATACTCAAGTGTGAATCCCTGATTGTGAAGTTTGAAAGGGATGCCGGTATCGGCGTGTATGAACATGAACGCTATTGATCACATGTATATGTGATCAATAGCGGCATTTCTTTCTATTCTCAAGCAAAGATTCATACTTGAATATTGTTCTAGAACACTGGTTCCCAAACTTATTTTGTCTACTGAGTCGAGAGCTCATGCAGTCGTTGTCTAAGATGCCTCCTAGCTAAATAAAATTACAAATCACCCCCCAGGCCTCTACACAACGCCACCATTTTTTTTCTGGGTCTTTTACTGCCCCCCTTTAGGCCTGCAGCGTCCACAAGGGGGCGTTATCGCCCACTTTGGGAATGGCTGTTCTAGAACATGCGCCCAAGTTTGCATTGAAATGGGGGTATTTTAGTCATTTTTTGTGAGCTATTATTTAAAATGGTTAAAATAAGAAAAGTAATTTTGGAGATATAAATGTATAGTATAAACGTGTTTAATAGTACAATATTTAAATTTCTCGCAAATACTTAAAAGATTTCTAGTGTTGAATAACGTTTGTTGCTTCCTAAGTTACTTATGGCTATAAAATATGTATTTTTTCAGCCCAATCGGCAATGGCTGGCATTGTTTACGACGGTACGTCTCCTATTCATCCCTTTCTTCCTGTTCTGTAACTATCACCCGTTGAGTCTGACACGTACACTACCCGTGGTTATTACCAATGACTGGGTGTACTGGACCGGAGCAATTCTATTGGGTTGGAGCTCCGGACACGGTAGTTCACTAGGCATGATGTATGTCAGTGGGTAAGTGAACCACTCTTTTTGTTGTCCTAGTAGGATTGAATGAGAGAGTGGATAGAAATAAATGTTATTGGCATATCAAATTGCTATTGTCACAAATTGATTACTTACTAGCGTAAACCTTATCTTTGCGTTACCTTACTCAAATTATAATCGAAATGTAACCTAGTGATCCGCCATGGCTTCACACAGGTGCTTACATAAGTCCTAAAATCTTCGCAAAGAACCAAGTTATCTCTTAGTGAAAATTATATTTTAATCTTTAGTGGTTTACGGAAGAGCCTTTTTTTGTCTGTTGGAGAAAAACAATCTGATGACGTAGTGTGTCCTATGTTGCGATAATTAAGCTAACTTGATTTGAATTTTCTTTCTGTCGATGTCAATGACCCTGGATCTCATTGACTTTTACATATATAAGCAGCGTGTCAGCAAAAATCACTTCCATTGATAGAACTGTGATGATTTCTGGCTACTTACTTGCCAGTTTACCTATCATTAAATGATAATGTAACCTTAAACCTTCAGAATCTACACAGCACAACAGTTTACATAAATTGGGTACATTTTAGAGACCTTACTGCTGAAAACACTGTGGAATATTTTATTACTACTGTTCAAAGCGCTGCATTGAATTCTACTCCAAACAGACAGTGTAAACAAGTCCTTGCATTTTTCTTGTGAGTTTATTGACGTTATCGCAGAAAAAGTTAAATAAGAAGGCAGTGGCGTCTTTATAAAACTCCCCAATTAAAAAGAAAATTGAATTATACTGTTAAAAAATTAAAGAAACTTCCATTTGAAAAGAATATATACCTTCAAAACCACTTTCGAGAAGTAAATGCAACAGATGTAATTAATTAATCTCTGTGAAAGGCAATCGAGGACATGAATCAACTACAAAATACTTCACCTCTTAAGAATACCAGAAATAAACTGGGCACGTAGTGATGTCGATAAACTTTAAATGGCAAGCAAAAGTGTAATATTAAATGGCAAGCAAAAGTGTAACTAATACTGATATTTCTAATATTTTTGGTTAATTCTGTTATATGTTGTATAATAAACTAGCGAAGCCTACAGACATTATCATGCCTGAAATAAAAAGAAAGTCTAGAACTCGATTGCAGCGTTATCTACCGGTTCCAATTGTGAGTCTAAACCATTGAGGAACCCACTTAAATACACACAAAAAATTCCCGAATTCGGGAAGGGTTCCCGAAATAAATAAAAAATTGTCCTAGACCCCGATTGCAGAGCCACCTACTGGGTCCAATTGTGAATCTAAACCATTAATGGACCCATTCAAACACATAAAATTTCATCTACATCGGTCTACCCGTTTAGGAGAAGTGACAAAGCCTGAAATTTTTCCCAAATTGTTCTTGAAATTTTTCCATGTTTTGAAAAATTTCGGAAAATTATCCATCACCATTTACATGATGTAACAAAAATGTATAATAAAAAAAAATAGATGTCCAAATTATAAAAAATGTAAATAGATTTCATTTACGTACTTACAGCATAGTGATGTTATTTGTGTTTCCATAGTAAGGTGGCGCCGGAGCACGCGGCGACTGCGGGCATGATCGGCGGCGCCACGCTGGTGTCAGGCATCATGGCGGGCATCGCCTTCTCGCGTCTATGCCCCGTGCTCGTGACTATGGACGCGTGGCGACGCTTGTAGCGACTGGCCGCGCTCTGGGCCGCGCTCGCACGCGCCGCCTCACCCTCACCCTCGCCGTCATCGTCATCGTCTCCGTCACCGTGACCAGCCGTACGTTCTCCTTTATCTAATATAGTCTATATATCGTTTTAAAGTGCATCGCGACCTTTAACACATCGACGACGTACGGACAGTGGTTGTGATCGTGATCGTATATTTGACAAATATATAAACATTATTTTCAATTGTGTCGCCGTCACATTGACGACGCGCGGACCGTGTTTGTGACAGTGGCCGTATAGGGTATTTAATAAATAAAATCGTTCTAAATAGCATTGCTGCCTTTAATACATTGACTGTGGGCGGATCAGGGTTGTGACCATGACCGCTTAAGGTATTCGATAAATGTTAAAATTGTCTCACAATGCGTCGCAGCCTTCAGACGTGATTGTGCGTTACACACATTGACAACAAGCGTAATGTGTTTAATGCAATGAAGAAAACGGAGTCGAAGCGGAGTCTTAAGTTTTTGATTTTATGTTCCTTTATTTCTATGGAAAAAAAGCAGCTGTTACATGTTTTTTATCCATTGTTTGTTACCATCGATTACATTTTAATAATCGACTGTTTGTGTATCAATTCCAAATCATGCAGTCACTTTCCTGTAATTAATGATGGAATTAATTTAGAAAAATCCTAATAGAAAATCTCGCACAATTAGTGACTCAAAATAATTTGTTTATTATGCTGTTTTATAAAAATACTCAAAAGTACTCAAAAGTTTCTGTAAAAACAAGAGAATGTCATTTATTATACTGTTAATTACATAAATCTTACAGAGCATTTTAAGAGTTGAATAAAATTTTGATGATAAATTAAAAATTGTAGATAAGTCTGTAAATAGTTATGTTAATTTTATTATCATTAAATTAGGGTTATAAGTACAGCTGCTTTTTTATAATGGAAAGGGTTTGTATGAATGGCACTAAATGTGCGTAAAGCATTTTTATTTTGATCAATAATATGCATATGAAAGATAATCAATATTGTGGATAGTATTATCGTATGTATTCGTACAATGTAAACTGTTGTTATCGACAGTATTGATATTAACAATAGAAGCTATTGTTCGTTTAGTGTTTTAATTATATCACATTATTTCCCGAGTATCGAGCTATCAATAGTTAAGTTATGGATAGTTCACAACACTGACAAATTAGTGCCGAAATATTGCCACCAATAGTGACTCACGAGTCTAATCCTGATATCCGAGTCCTTTTACATCTTAGATTGACATTCAATTTTTGGTGGAAATTAATCGAATGACTCGAATCGAACTAGATAATTTTAATTAATGCTGACTTAACCAATTGGTTATTTTCTAAACTAGTTGTAAGTATATAGGTAAAAGACTATGCTGCACGTCTTTGTATTTTTAATAAGTTATTAAGTAATGAAAGTAATAAAATATTAACTAATGTTTGCTTATGCTTTTATTACATATAATTTATAAAGCAAGTGTAGTGGTATGGGTATCCAACACGGACATGGTTTATGTCTAGTTTACACTTAGCGAGTGCGTGATCGAGAGAAGCTACTCGGCCGAGCACGAATGTACATAGCTGGCATTCGACAGAGTTGCTTGACGAGTGATCAAACAAACAAATGCAGGTTTAATTTAAAATTGGCGTGCATCTTCACTTGGCCTGCAGCTGCTCGGCCAAGTACCTCTGTCGAGCACTCTGTAATTGTAAATAAGGCATTAGTGCAAACAAGTGATTGACATATAACATTTTGAATGAAGGTCAATAATTTTGTTAATGTAAAAATTATTATTTTTTATTTAAAATGTTTGTGTGTGTCTTTCTATAATTTTGAGCTAGATCTTGTGTATTGAACGGTATAAATACTAAATGTTAAAGTTTGTAAGGACTATATTTTGTAGTTAGTACAAAACCAGTTGACTTATTATGTAGAGCATTTGTTAATGTTTATTTTTATTGCGATAATCCTGTTTAAATTTATCCTGCAAAAAATATAGTGGTATACAGAGTAGAGACGACAATACGATAATGAACTTAGATCTGTCTCTTTTGCACATATAGTGGTAAGGTTTTTGAAGTGGCGAGTTGGAAACACGTTTTGTTTATACCTCAGAACAGTTCCGTTCTGAGGTTTATGCTGATGTGGAGGTCATTAACCTGTCGGTGATAGCCTTTAGCCTAGTAAAAATACAGGTGCAGAAAATATTAAAAATTAAAAATAATACACTGGCTAAACTATACGATATATTTAATTGAATTTTTGTACATAGATTGGGAAAATCAATAATATATGAAGTTTAATTAATGTCGTATTGTCGTCGCCACCTGTACACACCCAACATAAAGAGCCTCATGCCCGATTTCACCAACACTAATTAAAAGGACCCCTAAACCAGTTCGTAGATAATATACGTTTTCACCAATCTAACGGTTTCCTAGTAATGTCAGACATAGTTATGTGATGTTTTATTGTTTTCATAGTGAATATTCGTTTCCAAAAGTTTATCTATGAAACAGATATTATTGCTTTACTTCTAAGTTTTTATATAATATAATAAATTATTCTTCATATTGTGAAAACTAACACACAAAACTGTCACATAGTGTAGTGAGTTCGAAAATCGGGTTTCTAAGTTTAGGGGATGAAAAAGGTTAAAACTCGCTAACATTTCGTGAAAAGCAAAATCATCGTTAGCGGACCTCTGTCCATTTTTAGGAATTCGCTAAGTATTAGTGGACTTTGGTGAAATTGGGCATGAGACGACTTAATTTATGGGTAGTTTAATAGACCCATATAAGCTAAAAAATCATTAATCTAATGAGTGTAATAGATTTCAATTTATGAAGGAAAATTCAAGAATGTTATTCGCTTGATGTCTTTTATAAATTAGTTTTTAAAATTGATGTTGAGTTTTAAAATAGTTAAGTATGACTTTGATATTTAAAGGTTTTCAGTTAATGTGAGTATTATGATACTTAACATGTTTATCTAATGTATTCTATTCAGATATTGTAAATTGTACTATGTGATAATTTTGAAATATGCTGTTTTACAATAGCTTGAACATAAGTGAATACAGTTTAGAGCTAGGCGCACACTGCTGATATGAGGCACATTGGAATAGAAAATGTAGGTTTTCTTGAGTAGCAAATTGTCGTGGAACAAGACATCTATTTTTTATTTTCGACATTAATATTTATACTTATTAACTTCTCATTGTAATGTAAAAATTCAGTGGACGCCTAGTCTTATTAAAATGACTTAAAAGATTATTTCATTGAAACTTTTGTAAACAGTTGTAAATTAATATCAGACACCATCAATATGACACGACGATACCTAATACAAATGTTATTAAAAGCTCTAAATAAAATATATTATCATGTTATATGTTACTTACTGTGTACAGAAGTGATTTACGTTCAAAAAGTTTACGAAATAAGAACTGTTAACGAAAAGCGCAGAATAATTACATTTTCTAAATACGTAATTGGAAATACATATCTCTGTAATATAATATGTAAGTCATTGTTTAAAAAACTACCCTGAAATATATCAGAAGAGGTAACTACTGGTGAGAGCCTACCACAGGCGATTTACGAGCTTGTTTCTGGCGAGGCAATACGTGAACGTGTTCGCAGCGAGTTCGCTACGTTTATGCAAAGAGCACGCCACGCGTGTGTAAATAATTCCTCTGCACTAGGTGTGCGACCGCGTTTTTGGCAAATAGTAACAGAATGGATTCCCACGGAAGAATGCATTCCGAAACTGTTGTTGGCTGTATTACTTAGAAGATTTTTACGGAAACGCGTTTATCGCTACGAGCTCATTGCACACGTGCCGACTTGACGAGTCCCATTGCTGGGAAGTGGGCTCACGCTCGCAAATCACTAGTCAGAACAATGTGAAACTACCCTGAAATTCTAATTTTTGTACTTTAGATTTAGGTATATACATATATTGTAATTGGCTATATTTGTATTACTAATTCGTTTTTAAATGATTTTTCTAACAGGTGTCAGAATATTAATAATGAAAACTGTAAGAACAACCTATTTTATTAAAACTTTGTTATTATTAATGATATTTCGAAAATTTTTTGAACGGTTTTCAACGATAACGAGGTTTATGTCGTATGGTTCTATTGAAATAGATGTAGATAAATAATAATCACAGATTGGAAATTAGGGGGCATAAATACCTGAATGATATAAGTTGCTAAAACAGGTCCCTAAAACTAATTTACGAGGGCCCCAATTTAATTGGAGATAGAATATAGTGGAACAGAACATCATTTATTTAGAACATAGAACATTATTTATTAAGCGTCTCGTCGCCGCAACGCTTTTATGTGTGTGAGCTCTACTGGTTATTAAAGTTTTATTAATATCATTGTAAAAATGCATTAGTACATGAAATACTTATTTTTGTAGTCCTTATCCAAATTTAATACGTTTAGTTGTTTTTGATGCACTGCGAAACTTAAATTTAATCGAACTCTTGAACTCTTAACTGTTGAATAACTCCATCATTTAAGAGAACACATTACCTACTTTTATTTTCAAAGAAATATGAAATTTAAAACAAAAGGCCTTTGTCCTAAGTATTTTATGGATAACTGTTAAAAATACTTATAAAATAAAAGCTCGAAATATTTGATCAAATAATTTTTACCTTTTTGTTATCCATAAATTGAAATAGGTACATTTTTGATTTTTTTAAATATCTGCGAAAACAAAAATTCAATCGCATAAATTTAAAAGAATAATTTTAATGCGTTTAAAAACCGCTTCTACAACTTTTAAATATCAAAACTAAGAAATATAATATATTTAAATATAAGGGCCCCTTGAGCCCTGGCTACTTATTGTATGAAATGTTAAAAAATAACATAAAATCCTGATATGTACTTCTAGAGACCAAAATATTTGATAATTATTGCCAAAATATTTGTATGTTATAATTTTGTTCTTCATTCTAAACACTCGAAACGTTTTCCGTCAAATGTCATCGAAATCTCAAATTTAATCCCAAAATGTATAAAGACAGTTTCTATTTGTATATTTAAGAGAATTTATTGGCAACATCACATTTACAATATCTAGAAATTAAATTGGGGTTCCCGTAAATGATTCGGCAAATGAAGTTAAGGTATTTATGCTCCCTGATTTCCGAATAACACTTCTTGTATGTTTGACAGACTGAAACACTAACACAATTTAGTAATATTTTTGACGTATAATTATGAAAATATTGTAATTATTATTATTTACTTAATTTCACGGGTTAGTCTTCAATGTTCTTGATATTTTTTTTAATTTAATCACTGTGTTCAATTATTACGTTTTGATTTTTATACCAAAAATCAGATTTTACGAACAAAGTAATCAATGTTAGTTTTACTCCAAAGTTTGTAAGTTTTATTTATTTTGACAGTAAATGGGTTTTAGTTATTTTTTGTTTTTATTTTCATCTAAATCTAGGGATGAGCCTTTTATTAGAAAATGAATTGGGATATGCATTCTTGACATGCTCCCACATTCAATGACATGCGTAATTCACATAGGGAGAGGCTGCGGCTGGAAGTGAAGCGGCGACCAATTTTGTCAATGTCGGCGATGTCAATTGTGTCACTAATCTTCATTACTACCACTGATCTACGACTAATAGATATTGCTTTGATGTAGCCACTATAGTCTTTCTCGCTTTGACAACCTATGTTTGTCAAACTGGTCTTTGTATCCTAAAATAATGCATTCTACATCACGCCCAAAAGTCTCTATCTCACACATTATTAGAAACATTTTTGTATTAATCTTTCACTTATAAAGTTCAAAAATAATTAAAAAGCTCAAAAGTACCAACGAACAAAGATTTGTTTAGTTCTTATGTCTGTCAAATGCAACAGCTTAACAGTCTTAAAACATTGAGCATACCGATAGAGACGAAATATATGTATTCCCATCCCTTTCTATTTTAGTCTTATGCCATATATTCCATTCACTAATAATTTGTGACTTGTGAAAACGATATCTATTAATGGTAAATCAGTATTACAATACGTAGACTGGCTTGATCGAAATCGCGTGGTCGGAGACGTCCGTCTTGCTGCCCTGCCTCGTAGCCTGGCATCATGCATAGTTCGTTCTTGTAAAGATTTGTCATGCAAAATCCTGCATACAGACGAAAGTCTTATTTTTAGTGTCGTCGCACGTTTTCTAGGCGCTGCCGGCCGTTGACTCTCTCGGTGTGAATTAAGCGTAATACACCACAAATGCCAACGTCCACAGACCTCTATTATACAATATGAAGAGGTCTGTGCTGTCTGCTGTCATATCATAATATTATCTGTTTATTTTGAAGTTATAGACTATAAATAACTCTAGACACCGTGTTCCTACAGCTACGGTGAGGTAAATCAGATATACCGACTCACCTGTACATGTGACACACATTTATTATCAGATAAACTGATCGGCCGCCATTTTCTTTGGAAACGGTACCCACACATCTATATTTTATTCGATTTTATTTGCCTCACTTCGTAGTACGGCACAGGCTGTCTGAAGTTATAGTCTGATTGAAGTATCATAAAAATTATCTCATTTATAATCGGGAATTACTTACATTCCCGTTTTATATCGATTTTGATTTTTATTAGTTGATATGCTTCTAGTTTTCATTAACATTATATTTATGCGATTGATGTGTATGTAACGCTTGAATTTGGTGTTGTAAGTGCTATACCCTGGTGCCTTATCCATCTTCCACTGATTGATTTGTTGATCATCAATTAGAGACAAAAGGTGCAGTATCTCTAATGTATTAGCACATATTAATTAGTTACTAACGTAAAGTATTAGTATCATTATGTTTTCGTTTGCAAATCGGGACTGCAATAGTTAAAATTGGTTATAACTTATAAAAAATGTATAATTATGTATGAGTCCATACAATAATCCACGGATTGTAAATACGAATATGCCATAGAAAATAAATGTACATGAATATTTGACAATAAAGGGAGTTTTGGTATATGAGAGATTATATGTATATCTGGCATTGACATATTATATTAAAAAAATTTAGAGATTATTTAAAGGTAGGAGTATTAATGAGAGATTAAAATAGTACGTTTCCATTTAATATTTCAAGTATTCTAACAGCTTTGAAATACTATAAATGCCTATAAAATATACATTACAATGAATTTCGATTTACCTAGTATTTCACAATTTTGCGGATGGTCTCTCACTCATGTGACTACGTGAAAATATAAAAGTATTGAATAAAATACTATATAATATTACATAATATATATTTCACCCGATTTCACATAATATTTATATAATTATTTGGGATGGATTAAAAAATTAAAAAATGGCGGGACAAAGTGCAAAATTACAAAAAAGTACATTATTATTGAATAGTGCTCAATTGTTGACAATTAAATTCTTATCCTATTCTTATATTCGCACCTCGCTTATAATTAAAATATTTGCACCTCGCATTACAATTTTTTTTCTGCTTTCCATTCTCGTGTGAAACAAAAACATGCTTTAAGAAAATATAACAAAAATATTTTTAATTATCCACTTCGTTAGTCGATGGCTGTGAAATAGTAGCTTTACATAACCTTTCACTTCCTTTTAGTTTTACCACTTTTTCAACAGAGTTGAAATACAAAACACTGCGAAATGAAATTAAATGTAAAGAAATGGTTAGATAAGTGCTTCCTTGAGTTGCTGCATTGTATAAATATTGTTACGAGCTGAGGGTAATAAGATGCCGGTTAAGGGTGCAAAGAGTTTATTTTCCTTCGTACAAGCAGATGTCAAGAACGCGCGAACTTAATTACGGCGGTCCCTAGTCTTCGTAGTCGCCCTCGAAGTAGATACTCGCGTAGTAGTCACCGAAGGTACACGCTTCACTCAATAACAACGTTCCCGAATGACAGAGTTCTTCTATCCAAGGTCGTCGCAGTAGTCGTTGTAGTCGTCTTCGTAATTCGCCTCGATGTCGCCTCGAACAATAGTTGAGAAACACTGATTCGGCGGCGGACACGGAGCTCTATTTATAGTCAAATAAAACGAGGGTGGAACTTTCTAATTAATTACGCTCGCTAACAGTAATTCGACATTGTTCTCGACGCCGCCTGTTGCATGAGTCATAGGTACATAACACGTCATCGCTCGGGAATATTCGAGGTGCAACTTTGTTCTTCTTTCTTAATTTGACTTATACCATTCGATAGTGGACCTTAAATCTAGCAATGCGTTTTTAGGTCATAATTCTGCAAAGCCTAGGTCTCGAGATATAAGCACTAAAACTTATGTTTTTAGTTCCATTAAAAAATCGACCTTATTCCTAACGCATAAGGTCCAACCGTAACAATAGCAATACTAATGAGTGATTCTTTTGTCGTCTACTGTTATTATACCAAAGTAAATACATATATACGACCATTAATATCTATATGAGATGGTCATTGATTATTAGTAATATTATTTTTAATTTCTTTCACATTTAATTACGCTAATCGTCAAAGTTTTTACCGCTTACGTGTTTTTATCAGTTCATGCTGTTCAAGATTCGAGAGATTATGCAATGCATAAAATCTATCTTGATTGCGTGAAAATTTCGTATAGACACTTCATGTAAATTTTTTTCCTGTATTTTCCATTGATTTATACTTTACACTGTTACACTAGGAATAGCAAATCAAAACAATAATCGTGGCACTACGCGAGCGCGGCGCGGCCACTGTCGCTTCGTCGTAAGTAAGATCGAGACAGTGCTATTGTGTCGTCGCTCCGAAGGGGCAAGACCTGCTCACAAGGTTTTCATTTTATGTATAATAACTTTAATTAATTAAAAATTCATTTTAAATATATGTTTTACAGTCTAATTAAGCTGAGCTTCAATTTTCAATTACTTATAAAAGTATTACACAAGTGCTTTAATTATGAAATGAACTAAAATGCGCTACGTGTGGTTGGTCCCCGAGCCTCAGTCGAGTGGTACATAGCGATTATTTCGATTCGATTATTATATATTATATCACTCAATCTTGAACACATCGACCTGTAGAACACTAGGAGAAAAAGTGATCCTCAAAGTCAAAGTCAAATCAATTTATTCAAGTAAACTCAATTACAAGGTATTTTTGAACGTCAAATCTACTTTAGTTCCTAATGAAAAATTATAAATACTCTATTATTTGTACATTTTAATTATCATTTATCATCGTAATATCTAACTAATTAATCTGTGGTAGTATATACGAAGTGTTTTGTGTTTCAAATCATTTAAGCCATTTTATGATCACTGTTTACCTATTAGGTACTAAATCTTCTAAGTACAAAGACAATTTTATCCTTAATACTTTAGAGTATAGCGTGTACTTTTGTACTTTCCTAAGATTTGTATAGTATTATTTACATCTATTTTACCCGTTCCTATAATTAGAATGCCATGTACATATTATTTTAGGACGATATTGTAAATCATTGCACTCACATTGTATTCTAATTATACTTTTATAGTCTTAAAATGCTATTGGAAATTGTATTAACTTCAGACAAAAAAATTAATCACTGTAAAAGATACCATAATATCTAATGACTAAAGTACATATGGATGAATCATGTATTTTTATGACAATAATATATTATGTTATATTCACAGTACCGACGTAATTCGTCAATGATTTAAAATTCTTGTACTCGCGTAATTATGTACTGTATTTTAACATATTTTCACTTTTAAACTTAAATGATAACGAGTACCTACCTACTTGTACCTTTTCATAAAATTCGATTAATATCTATTCCTCAGTATCTACGAAATATATAACCGAATGAATGAAACAAAAGCAGTTTTATTTCATGCTTATTGGATGTTGTCGAATGTTAATGGAATGATATACGATAGCGGTAATTCAATATGTAGGTAGATACATATTTCTGAAAGTTTCGGTGCATAAATGGAGTTTCAGATTTCACAGCAAATCTACCAAATTCGCTTTGTGATCGAAGGTTTTCGCGTCGTCTTCATTAGTGATCACTATAGTGGGAAGTTACTTCGCCCTATTATAGTATGTTTATTTGTATAGTTCGAGCGTCTTGGTTTTCAACAGTTAAGCTACTTCCTTATTATTCTTTAACGTAATAACATTTTAAATCCTATCCAGTCTGGTTTTCGTCCCGGTCATAGTATGGCTTTACGTTAGTAACTAATTAATCAGTGGTACGGCTACTGCTCTCATCAAAATTACTGATGACATAAGATTGGCGATGGAAAGTAGACTACTCACAGTGTTAACATTGTTAGATTATAGTAATGCTTTTAATACTGTGGATTTTGACATTTTGCTAATTCTGCTTCGCTCTCTAAACATATCTCCAACGGCGACTGACTTGTTTCATAGTTACTTGTATAGACGACGCGATGGCAGCGTATTCCTCTAGATGCCTCATTTTCTTCTTGGAGTCATACGACTGTCGGCGTCTCACAAGGTGGTGTGTTGTCTCTTCTTCTGTTTGATATTTTCATCAACTCTGTTACTCTTCTTTATATCTTCTTCTCTGTATATCTTCTTCCTACCATCTTTATGCAGACGATCTTCACTTTACACACATGCCACATTAGAAAACCTTGACAATGCTGTAGCACTGTAGCTTCCACCAACGATGATTTAAATAAAATATCTCAGTGGAGTAAGTGTTACGGTTTAAAGGTAAATCCCTCTAAGACCCAGGTCATTATTATTGGCAGCACCAGTATGATTTCGAAGATAGACTGGAAATCGCTTCCTTTAGTTTTTTTTGATGGAAACCATATTACATATAGCGATCAGGTAAAAAATCTGGGCATTTAAATCATTCGCACTTTGTCCTGGTCAACACAGATCGCCGTGGTCAGCAGGAGACTGTTCACTGCTGTGGGATCGCTAAAGAGATTACATAACTTTCTGCCTCTTGCCACTAGAGTTACGTTTGCACAGTCACTATTATTACCTCTTCTCGACTATGCATACGTTAGCTATCTTGATCTCACCAAAGAGCAGTATAATAAACTTGAGCGACTTCAGAATTTCTGTATACGTTTCATTCCTGAATTTCGTGCACAACTCAAGTGGCTCCCTATTCGTATTTGCCGGAACACACATTCTTTCCCTCCTTTATTGTGTTATTTAAACTCACGACACCGACATATTTAAAAGATATTTTCAAGTTCCGCAGCGACGAAGAACATAGTTGTAGAAGTAGTGAAACTCTTCGTCTTGAAACTCATTTGCACACTTCCCAGTTCTTTTCTCGATCGTTCTCAGTACAGACTGTTCGATTATGGAACTCCCTACCCGTTACTGTAAGACGTGCCAACACTCTTTTCAGTTTTAAACGTCATCTTAAAATTTATAACCTTTCTTACTAGCTATTATTTTATTTATTTAATTTTTCATTTGTCCGTGTATGTGTAGTCCATATGTATATTATGTACATGTATAACATGTATTATGTAATATGTAGGTATGTAGAGAGTGAGTATTATATATTATTATGAATAGTTTGTGTATTTTTTTATTATTTATTTGTCTTTATAATTATTGTTATTTTTTAATGTACATATTCATGTCAATACCAATTTTGCACGGCCTACCGTAAATATACTCCGATGTCTAGCATTCCGTTACCCAAAGGTTTCCTGGAAGAGGTCGCTTTAGCGATAAGGTCGCCCAAAGTGTGTAACTCTAATTTTTTTATTCTTATATTTGTAATACACTTTTAATCGTGTAATAAAGACTATTATATTGTATGTACTTACCTACAGTCAAAAGGATTCTTTTACAGAAACATACATATATCTTCACGCTGCATCCCTAACGGGGTAGTCAGAGAGGACGGAACGCCAAGCTTCGCGGTCCTTACATCACCATAAAACCATAAAATCATATTTCTGCTTCCATGAACACAAACACAAAACATAAATTTGCCATTAGTTAAAGTGAAATATGTGCGAAAAAATCAGGAATTTCTGAAAGGAAATTTCAGTTCATTTAAAGACTTCCGTTGGACCACTTTTACTCTTTGGGTTGGACCTCATGGTCTGTTGTGTTCGGACCACTCTGGCTCTAAATATTATGAACTACTAGCTGACCTGGCGAACTTCGTGTCACCTCCGAATCAATAAAGTTGTGTTAACTTATCAGCTGAATTAAATTCAGTTTTTTATTAAGAATACACAAATTGTTGTTGTAAAGTTCAATAAAAGTACACAAAAACAAAATGAAATGTATTTTAATTACATTGAAATCACCTTGTCAAAGTTGAGACGAACAAAAAAAAATTCATCGAAATCAGTCAATCCGTTCTCGAGATATCATCAAAAAAGCCATTCCATACAAAATGTATAAGAAAATGAATTATCTTTATAATTTTTTTTTTCGTGAATTTTTCCGATGTTTTAATAGTTATTCTACTATTCGGGGTGGAGACAAAGCCGACAAATCAAAGATCATAAAAATTGGTCCAGCCGTTCTTGAGTTATTAATAAATGATGTAACTAACCCGACTTTGTTTTATATATACAGATGTATTTATATGATTACCCCGTTGGCCGTTGGGGATACAGCTTGAAGAAATGTATGAATGTATGTATTTATATGTTCTTTTTTAATTAGTGGAAAGAATGATACCAATAATACAATTATGGTCAATAAAATATATAAAACTAGTTGTGCCCTGCGGGTTCACTCGCGTTAAATATAGAAACCGTTAGTAACTTGATTACAATGCCACCTATCGGGTCCTAGCGTAGCTATGAATCATCGCCTCAACAAAAAAATATACTGTAATGCATATACGTAAAAGACGCGCAAATTGTAACGATTCTAATGTATAAAAAATAAAGATAATGATGTAATAATGATTTATGGTGGCCAAAAAGAGAAAAATATAGAAAGTAATGTACATAGACTTTATGTATAAATAATTCCAGTCGCCAAGTCCCCTACAGTAGCAACGGGGAGCCAAATCAGATGAGCTGACTGACTTACTTATGACTTACTTACTCTTTGCTCACCTGTACGTAGGGCACACATTATCAAATAAGCTGAGCGGTTAGACAAGTAGTAAGTAGTAAGTGGACTTGCTGGAGTTACTGATCGTCAAAAGTGCCACTTGCTACTATACGGCGGTTTTCACACGACTTTATTTTTCGTTTGATTTAATAGAAAGTCACGTTTGACTATCAAATTAAAACTCATTACGATAGGTCACGTGGTATTTGTCATTCTATTCTATTGGCATTTACGACAATTGCTCCATTTGTCTAGGCTGCCCCTGCAGTCTCGACATAGATAGCGATCGCTTTACGACCGATTTCGGTTGATAAGTCATAACGATTAGTTTTTAACGATTTTTGAAAGTTTCTACATTAAAACTATCGATTGTGATTGGAATCATATCGAATCTGTCAACTTTACGATTGCTGATAATGTTTTTACGATCAAATTTGACAGCTCGCAGTGTTCGTGCTTATCGTTATGGCAAGCGATTTATTTCGTTATTTTTATCGATCGGTAGTTTACGAAAATAATCGCTATGTCGGGGACTGCAGCCCAGTTATAAAGTCTATGATGATTTATGTATATTTTTAGCTGAGGCAGACTCATTAAGATCAAATAGCCAGAGTGTAAGTTGGCGGTAATGTCAAAAGCACTCGTATACCTAGGCGAAAGTATGTTTTTCAGCATCATAGATTACGTCGTTCTTATGAATAATGAATTGGCACGTAATAACACGTAATAATTTCCAAAATGACGTCTTTGTATAGGAAACTTTATATAGGTATATAGAAAACTCTATGAAAGCTGTATTTTTTTCACTAGATTTTTGACTTTTTATGACGACGCAGATACGTCAAAAAGGCAGTATTAATCATAGAGAAAATTATATATATGGTATTAATCAACTGATAGACACCTGATATGATAGGTCCATATTCTCTGGATAGATCATATTCTAAGAATGAAATAAGCCAAAAAGTAGTGTTCAGATTGAACTGCTGTTTTGCTTACTACTTATTTATACCCATCAATATAAGTAAATGGATACCGTATCGCCCGTGGATAAATGGAAATTAATGTATTTCACGTTAATACTCCACGGTCTGGGTGTGCTTATAGCTTGGAATATGTTCGTTATGGCCAAAGACTATTTCGTCCAGTTCAAGTTACTCAACGCGCGTGCTTACGCAGAGGACTTCCTAGTATACCTCGGGTTTGCGTGTCAAATACCAAATTTTGTGTTCAGTTGGGCCAACGTTTTTGTTAGGATTTCGTGAGTGAGGCAATTTTTATTTATATTTAACAAGCTGTTGCCTGCGATTTCGTCTGCGTGGAATTTAAAAAAGCAGCCTACGTTCTTCCCCAAGGCTTAATCTATTTCTATTCTAAATTTTATCAAGATTATGAGTACTTACTATTGAGAAAAATAAATACGTCAATTTTTCAGGTCAAATTTAAGGACTCGTATCGTTTTTGCGTTATGTATGGAAATGCTACTATTTGTCTTCACAATTATTTTAGCGATGGTCGACAGTTCCGGTTGGCCAGTGCTTTTTTTCTGGCTAACTCTCGTGTCAGTGTTCTTATTGAATGGTTAGTAATACACTATTACGTAGTAGAGTAGAGTCCGACTTGGGAGTGGTGCTTGACGCGGGGTTTTCTTTCCATGAGCACGTAAAATGTATTACGGAAACCAATTCCCATAGACTGGGTTCGTGTTGCGCAACGCCTCAACCTTTACACCTGCTGCAACGCGAGCTTTGTACGCAGCATTGGTGAGAAGTGTGTTGGAGACGAATGCAATGGTTTGGAATCCGCATGTAAATAAATATACCCTTATATTAGAAAAGGTACAAAAGAGATTTCTGAGATATTTAAGTATTCTTACAAGGACAACTGGAAATGATTCTTTGCAAATAAGAAGGGAATTGACATTAGTAAAATTCACACTGAAAATAATTAGAAATAAGCTAGTGTGAGCAGCTACTAAGCGCAGCGTTACGGTTGTTCGTACCTAATTCGTACACGGGGATGCGCGCATACCGGCTATTGGCCGTGCTGGTGGCGCGCTCGGTTGCGCGCCAACGCTCGCCCGTGCCGCGCGCACTAGTGTTGCTCAATTCTGTGCTCGCAAGAGCACCGCAATGTGATGTATTTGTGACAGGGATCGTTAGTTTGATTGACGCTGTAGAGTGACGGTGTCACTTTATAACATTATGGTGTAATAACTGTATCCCTAACGGGGTAGTCAGAGAGGACGGAGCGCCAAGCGTTGCGGTTCTTACATACTTCTTTCGCTTTCTCAAATCTCATCATTCTCCTCACACATTTTTGCCTAGGTATGCGAAAGCTTTTGACATTTCCATCTGCTAACATTCTGGCTATTTGATCTTCATAAGTCAGCCTTGGTCTTCCTTGGCTTCTTTTACCACTCACTTTCGCTCTGTATATTTTCTTCGTCAGTCTTTCATCAATCATTCTTTCTATGTGTCCGAACCATTAAGCATTCAATTCTTCATTTTTACAATAACATTGTCGCGCAACCCTGTCATACTGCGTATCTATTCATTGCTTATCCTGTCCGCAAGAGTAACATCGCACATCTTTCTAAGAGATCGCATTTCTACTGCATTTATCATACTTTCACTCGATTTTGGGCATATCCAGGCCTCACTACCGTACAATGAAGTTGGCACCTACACCGCATTGTGGATTGCCATTTTGACAGTGTTAGATATATTCACACTATCTACTAATGCGGACAGTGCACCGTTCACTTTATTGCCAGCTGCTACCCGTCTCTCCACATCCAACTCACATCTTCCATCCCTCGAAAACACACTCCCCAGATATACAATTTCATTCACTTGTTCTAGACATTTTACATTTACACAAATCTGACATTTCGTTTGTACCGCTTCCCTTTCAAACACCAGAACCTTAGTTTTGTTTACATTCATATTCAATCCTTACACTTCACATTCTTCTTTCATGCACGTGACTAGTGTCTGCAGCTCTGCTTCTGATGGTGATTATAATCACAGTATCGTCAGCGTACATAGTCAGTTTACGACTATGCCAACACATATCATACCATTCATATTACCTTTCAATGTCTGCAGGCAACTGTCGAAATACAGCACGAATAGCCAGGCAGACATCACACAGCCCTGTCTGACGCCTGAACAGGGCCGAAATGTCACCATCTATCCTTACACAGGCTCTGTGGCCTCGATATAATGATCTCACTGCCTGCAGTAAGGAGCCTTCCACGCTATATTCAGGCAGAAAACTCCACAGTTTCTTTCGCACTACTCTATCGAATGCTTTTTCTAGATCCACGAAAGCGCAGAAAACTTTCTGACCTATAGCCAGAAACTTCCCCACGATAACGCGAAGCGAGAAAATCTGTTCCATACAACCCCTACCGTTCCTAAAACCACCTTGCGCATCCCACAAATATCTTTCAGATATTTGTATATTGTATAGTATAAATAAAGACTTCTTTCTATAAATAAATACTATGAATGAGGCATGTGTAGATAATATAGTCACCTAATATATTGATTTGAGAAATTGTAACATAATGTTATTTCATATTTTAAAGAAAATCCAATCTAATCATGAAGACTTATAGTTCGGCCGCTGATAGAATGGGTTCCTAACGTCGATCATGACTAGTGATGGGCGAAAAGTAACATATATTATTTCTTCAACCGACCCAAGAAAAGAGTAACATAAGGTTCTATATTGTTTGTCAGGCTTCAAATTTCTGAATGTAACTAACGTAAAGAAAATCAAAATGCGAGAGTAATATTCAGAAATATTTAATGAAACAACAATAAACATATTTGCGATTGACGAACGACAAGTTTAATCAGATTCCGATTCGCTTGAGGAAGTACTGTCTTATCATCTTTTATTTTATTTTATATGATAGTATAACGACAAATAACGTTACAATTATCTGTTATTTCTGGCAGATTACAAAAATAAATAGTTCACATAACCTTGTAACAGCGCAGTATGGATTTAAAAAATATTGTTTTCTTATTTATTTAACATTAAATTTAGCGCAAAGTTAGAACGTTTATTGTCAGTTGACATAATAATATATGATAGTTTTTGATGATAATTATTCGTTAGTTGGGCAAATAATGAAAATATTTTCATCGTAAATTCAAAGCCATTTCAAAGTTACGTCGTTTATTAATTCGATCACGACCTGTCAATAACGCATTCTCTCAGCGGCCGGACTGTAATCCTTAAAAATTCCGTGTTTTCTTAAATAGTTTCTCAAAAATAATAAAATTGAGGAAACTAGTCTTTCATCATGTCTCAGTTAAAAATATAATTCATTAATTGGTGTTTGTTGTTATGAGTGAATAGTGATAAGGAAAACTTTTAAGTAAGACGAAGATCTGACCAACAGCAAGTAGTGATGAGCAAAAACAGTTTTGATTTTGCTTTTTTGCAATACTACCAACACTAAGTTGATCTTAGTCTTGCTTAAGTGAAATTAAGCTTAAATTTAAATATTAGATACCTACATGTGAGGAAATTCTTAACAAAATTTATTGAAAATGTGATATATGATAACATAATTGAATAGGGAATCATAATGTTACCAACTAACAAAAGCATTCGTTTACTGATTTTCTTTTTAACGTCGTCCAAAAATAAAGTTTAATATGGTATTAGAAAATTTAAAGAATATTAAGCCGTAGTAATATCAAGAGATATTGCTATGGCATAATAATTTGTATTGACAATATAATAATATTGTATGAATATACTCATAACATAACATAACATAACTTCACGCTGTATCCCCAACGGGGTAGTCAGAATATACTCATCATACAAATAAACCAATTTTTATTGCAGGCTTCAATCAAATCTTTCAGAACTCTGTATTTGGTATCGCTGCTAGATTACCGTCAAAGTATTCTGGCGCGTTTATCTTGGGGAACAATGTGTGCGGTACTTTAGTGGTATTTCTAAGTTGGATTACGGATACCATTGGAGGCAATCATAGGACATCAGCTATATATTTTTTTCTAGCCGGTTTTATTGTGCTTATGATATGTCTTGATACTTATTTGGCGTTACCAATTAACGTAAGCTTATTTCGTATTTTTTTTGTTCATAGAATTCTGTTGCTATACCTCAAAAGAAAAAAAACGGAACTCGTATAAAACTACTCATGTTTCCATTTCTCTGTCAGTCAAAGTCAATTTTTTCATAAATTGTGTGTGACGATTTATATTATTATTTATTTATTTATTTTTTATTTATTTATATTATTATTATGTTTTGCTATGACTCTTCCATACTGGTCTGGGGGAGGAACAAAATCATAAAATTACCCTGTGGTTTATCTTCCCGCGCAGGTCGTAAAAGTTGGCCAAGGCCTTATGAGGAGCTGTTATAAGTGGCAGGTTTGCAACCCAACGTAGTTTTGCTTCACAATTTGTAATCTCATTTATTTATAGTGGCGTCACTGTGTAATTTTGTTGCGCTTTGATGATTTATCTAAGTGCAACAAAGATTTATGCATGCGTATGTGTCTAAGCAGCACGGTAACCGAGGGAAATATTTTCAGAAATTCTATCGTTATTATGACAGCCAAGCGTCTAATCAAGAGGTAAAACCCGGAAGCAGTAGCATACCATACAAGATGATTGTAAAGCAAGCTTGGATCCAGCTCTATAACATATTTATGACCCTCTTTGTAACACTCTCAATTTTCCCTTCTATACACTCGGGTAAGTATCGTTTTTATTTTATTATTTATACTGAGTTTAGATACTTTTATTGAAAAATTAAAGAAATCGAAGTACATCAACAGTAACTTGGTAAACAGACGGTGGTCTTATTGATGTTCGTTAAAATTGTATTTGTGATAAAATTGCTAATGTATTTATTATTATATTTTGTACATGACTATTAAGTTACTGACAGTTTATAATGTAGATAATCTCGTATGATATCTAAGGTAACAAATAAGCACACGTAATTCGAAAGGAAATTGCTGTGAAAGTGAAAGCTTTCATTCAGGTAAAAATATGGCCATATAAAAAGACAACGTAAAATTATTAGGGTCTATGGTGGGACTGTGTAACGGGTAAATAATACTTCTGGTTTGCATGCGTCCATAAGCTAGGTTAGCCGCTTATAAAAAAATAAATTAGAATTGGGAATTGATAACGAGATACATATATAATTATTAAAAATCACAGGTTCGCATCAAATGTGTTGGTTTCAGATATTAGTGCTGTGTCTAAAGGGTTTCTCGGTGATAATTTTGTACGTATCACATGTTTTCTTACTTTCAATTTGGCCGCTATGTTTGGTAACATCACAGCAATTCTCTGGCAGTTTGTGAGTTGCGTTTTAATTATATACGAGTACATCAGTGTTTATTTACCAGTGTTTAGTTGCGACTGGTTTATTTGAATTTATTTTCAGTCCGAATTTCTTTCAGCCGAAACCCCGCTGGTTGGTGATATTCACGACTCTTCGGATATTATTTATTCCTTTTTATCTATTTTGCAACTACCACCCCCTTGACCGTCAGCGGAAATTGGCCGTTTTGGTTCAAAGTGATTGGTTGTACTGGTTGATGGCTGTGGTCTTTGCCTGGAGTTCTGGTCACGGCAGTTCATTAGGAATGATGTATGTCTGCGGGTGAGTGCTTTCTCTTCTGGATGCCCCCTAAATTTAATTTGAATTATTATAGTCATATTTTCTTTTCGATATACTTTGTAACTGAGAGTTCTTCAGTTTTTTTAAATGAAAAACTTCGGATCCAGAATTATAATGGAAGGAGCCATAATGAGCTGTCGCTGTTACCACAGTGCATCAAACGAATTTTTTTACGTCTCTCTATCTCATTGAGCGTGACCACGAGTAAGACAGTTACCTATAGTAAGTATAGCAACCTCGCACTGTCGCTGTAATTCGTGTCAGCTCATGACTGGCTTGACGTAGGTATACCTACATAACATTGCATCACTGTAATAATTATTTGCAAAATACTCGTAAATTTTAAGTGTTTTAACTACTTCTATTCACGAAAATAAAAATATGTCATTTTCAGCCGTGTATAGTTGTACTGTAACCCTTCCCTAGTCACGCACATTAGTACAAGTCTAGAACCTCGCACCAACAAAAAACGGACACGCTCTTAAAGCAAAACCTCTGTCCATTAGGATTCTTGGTCTGAGTTAAAAACATTGTAAGCATACTATATACTTAAATTGATTTATCATTAAAGTTGTCCCTTGCAAAATGTATTTGAATTAAAAGTAAAATGTTTTACATTTCATCAAAATCTTAGTCACTGATAGCATAGCGGAAGCAGTAGCGCCGTATATGACAGGTCGTTAGTTCTTCTCCTACACAGTTTTTCCTTTTTTAATATCATAATTTATATTAATAATGACAATGTTTAGGGTTGTTATATAATTTTGCACCGTTGCATTAGATACCTACTTACGCCGCTGCTAATAAATACTTTATATTCGCAGCACAGTGCCACCTGAATACACTGTCACTACAGGCATGATTGGAGGTGCCACATTCATGACAGGCATCGTCAGTGGTATACTGTTCTCCCGACTTGGACCTGTATTTGTTACATAGATATATAATATACTACTAAGGTTCCTAAGGATATACTATACGTAAGGGAGGATTTAAGAAATAGAATTCCTTCATCTATCCCATTAATGAAGCACTGAAAGTACGAGGGCTGCTATTTATGTATCCGGAATAACAAAGTGAAACAAACATATAGCATTTATTATAGTTTTATTGGTTTTCAAAATATTCACCATGATGATCGATGCACTTTTGCATGCGTTGGAACCAATTTTCGTAGCACTTTTTCCATTCGGATTGAGATATCTCCAAAACGTGCATTTTGAACGCATCAACAGCCTCTTCACGGCTCGAAAAACGTTGACCACGTAATTTATTCTTCACGGTTGGGAATAAATAGAAGTCGTTGGGGGCCAAGTCGGGGCTGTACGGCGGATGACCCGTTAATTCGATCTTTTGATCCTCCAAATACTTTCGTTGTTGAGTTGTTTCGGCCGATGTGTGCCAGCTAGCATTGTCATGATGAAGAAGGATTCTGCGTTGTCGGTTGTTCTTTCTTATTTCTTCAAAGACTTCTGGCAAACAAATGGTCGTGTACCATTCAGAATTAACCGTTTTGCGATCCTTTAGTGTCACTGTAGCTACATGTCCATTTATACCAAAACAACAAGCGACCATTTGCTTCAAAGTGCTTTTTGAACGAATGACTTTTGTTGGGTTCGGCTCATCTTGGAACACCCAAACCGTTGATTGTTGTTTAGTTTCAGGATCATACACATTATCTAAGATTCATCACCAGTGTAGATATTATAGACAGCTTTTGACGCACCCTGATTGTACTTTTGTAACATTTTTTCACACCAATCGATACGAGCCCGTTTTTGGTCAATTCTCAAGTTGTGCGGAATCCAACGTGAATTTTTTTTACAGCTAAATGTTCGTGTAATATTTTATATATACTCGTCATACTTATGCCCAGAGACGCCTCTATCTCGCGATATGCAACATGACGATCTTGCATTATTAGTTCCCGCACAGCAACAATATTTTGAGGTACAACAACCGATTTAGGGCGACCTTCTTAAACTTAGTCCGTGAGCGCAGACTGCCCACGATTAAACTCACTAAACCAGTGATACACAGTAGTTTTGGATGGTGCTTCGTCCCCAAAAGTCGAAGTGAGTTCATCGATGCACTGTTTTTGAGTTAGCCCTCGCCGAAAATCGTAATAAATCATAACACGAAAATTTTCACGACTTAAATCAAACAAAGGATAAACAAATGACAGCTACATGAAACAAATTGTATTCTTCAGCCAAAGAGTTCCATTTTTAAATGTTATAATTACTTTTTTAATATTATTCTGTAACTGGCCAGTTCCGGATACATAAATAGCAGCCCTCGTAACTATGTGTGCTGTAGAAAATTACGTAAGTGACTCGTTCTTGCAAAATGGCGGCTTATTGTGGTATGAATGTGAGTATAACTCTCTCAAATATTTACAAGCGGGACGGCTTACTTCTTTTTTATAAATTATGTGACACGGTCTCCTTTTTTTACGTTCATGCCTGTACGATATGTAAGAAACTAAAGTAATACTCTTGTAGAATATATAGTGTTAAGATTTTAAAGAATAACAAATTATGGCTAACGTTACAGTTTATCTATTGTTTTTAAATAAATAATCTTCTATATATTAATACGTGAAGCGAAAACTTTAGTTCCCTTTTTAAGAAAATTGCGCGGACGGAGGAGTGTGTAATTTGGTACACTTAATAAAGTTAATATGGAGAAGGACTAGAGAAAGCTAATTTTTATTGAATATACATTAGAAATACATTACACTGAGTAAGTAATCACTAATACATTACATTATATAAATCTCTCATTGTTTACTCTCATTGACACCCAGACAATATTATTAGTTCCTTTGACGAATTGATTTGACTAATACTCAAAGCTGGGACGTTCGATTGCATTCATGCTGCATAAGCCATACCAATACTGTACCTATGAGTCAGTTGTTTCTTGTATTGTTTAAATTATGAAATTGTTTAGTTGTTTTTTGTTATGTACAAGCATATTCTAGATACTTTTTGGTCTGTAAGTTATTCAAAAATAGTTTCATTATTAATTACGTATTGCGTAGCATTAAAATACATAAAATATGTACATAAATAGGTATACCTGTGTACAATGTATAGTATGTTTAATACATTTCATTATACGTAATACAGTTTTTTTATTGTGATTTTCTCCAAGATAATTTTATCTATACATTTATCAATCAATCGTAAGTAATGTTATTCAGAGTTTTTACCTACTGTTTTCTTACAAATAAGTGGGTAATCTTTGTAAAACAAATCTTTTATTTGTTTTTATTAAATGAAAAAACTTAATTCTCTATTTGCTTTCGTTTTAAATAAGAAGAGCTCGTAACTTTATTTATAGGAATAAGCGTAAGAGAAATTAACTGTCACGCATAAAACAACAATTAGTTTATTGCGTTCAATAAATAAAAAAATAAATATAATTAATAAATAACTAGTTCTATACTCTAGCCGATTCGTTCGTGCGTGCGGTCATTCTATTTACAAAGAAATCGCCATCAGTGCTTTCTAGTTATTTACACGTAGGTAATCAGGTATCGGTGGAATTAATAGGTGGGTGATGATGAAGATGATGACACTTGTGACGAGACTGACGCTACGCTGGAGTAGCTGGGGGACTGGCTTGACGCTGCGGATGAGGTAGAGTCACCAGGGTAGTATGAACTGTAAGCGAGTTGCGATGGGTCCCAAACTCTGGAGTACGGTCCGGAGCTGGCAGGCTCCCATTGCGGACCGTAAGAGTCAGAGGGCGCAGCGGGCGTGGAGACGGGAGTGCCGTACTGAGGGGAAGGTGGGCCGTACTGCGGTGCTGGAGGAGCTTCAGTCGGCGCCATCATCATTGGCATGCCTGTGATAATATAAATATTCATTTAATTTCATGTAAGAAGATTCAATATAATTTTTCCGTGTTATTGATTTTGACTAACCTTTTTTAAGTAGCAAGTTGTACACAAGGAATCCAACGACCAGCGTAATGGCCAACTTGCTTAGTATAAGAGCTTTTATAGCTTTGATGCCGACGATAGCGAGCAGAATTGGCATCAGAGCTTTCATTTTCAGTTTCAGGAGAAGAAGAACTGGCAGCAGAAGTTTCTTCTTTAAGATTCCACGAGCTGAAAATAAATATTACTCTAAAACATTGACCTTTGGGTTTTTAATTGTTTTAATGGGTGTTTAAGGAATACCTTCTCCATTTTCGGAATTCTCCGGGAATTCTACGTCGAAACCTCTGTCAGCCCTGTAAGACACCTCCGCTGACTGAAAGATGAACTCTGGAAGTTGGATCTTCAGTTCGTTTGCATTCAAGATCCTTCCGACGCGGTCGAAGATGACTTTGTCGACGTTTTTTTCTTCCAGAGCCCTTGAGGACTCTGACGTCACACCCAATTTCGTGTCTAGGAACGATAGGACTTTCACTTTGAGACACGACATTGGCGATTCAGCTTCGAAACAATCACTAACAACACTGTCTAATAACTCATCACTTGTACTTATGCGTGGCGTTTGAATTTCATTGTCCTGAATGGCGTAACCGTGCGCGAGGGCCGCACAGGCCAAAACTACGAGACACTTCATATTAGAAGATTCACTTTGTCATTAGAGTTGATTAATTAAACGTTCGGCCCGGCCGGTTAATGGTGCAACAATGATTTAATTTTTCAATGGGCTTGGTATTTATATGTGATCCTTTGGGTGGCAAGGCACGCGTTGCCGGCGCGTGCGCAGAATACCCAAACGCTTTCATACTTTGCTAACTATTTATTTTCGTTTAAGAAAGTCCTGGTGGTGAGAGTGAGTTTATTGCTATGAGATTAATATTATTTTATAGGACGTTACCGACGCACTCTTTCGCTAAGGATGTGTATGTCCATTGTTTTTTTTTTGAGGTTAAACAATATAAGTAATTCCGGAAGTACTTCAAACCATAAATAGAACAAACTGAACTTACATCCTAAAATGTCCGTTTAAGAATTCTTGCCAAAAATAATACAAAACGTTTTGACCATACATATCTTCACGCCGTATACCTAACGGGGTAGTTAGAGACTACGGAGCGCCAAGCGTCGCGGTCCTTACATACTTCTTTCGCTTCCTCAAATCTCTTCATTTTGACCATAATAAGTAATAATAATAATAATGTGTCAGAGTACACACCAATCATCTGATTGCAACATTCCCGTTGCTATGAGAAGCAGACGACTACTACTAAGGGGGGACGACTCCTACTACTATTTTCCAGTACACTCAGACCGGAGACAATCTAGAAAAGTACGTTTCCAAAATTGACCCGACCGGGATTCGAACCCCGAACTTTCCGCGCTTGGATGCAACGTTTAAACTACTGCGCCATCGATTTCGTCATAACAATTTAATGTTTCTTTTATTGCGAGATCCTTTTTATTTTTTTCTTTTGGTTTTTGAGAGGTGAAAATATCCCCACAGACAGTCGGACTCTACGCCGACTGAGTAGTGTCGGACTCGAACCGACTATTTTCTTAGTCGGTTCGAGTCTTTATTGTTAGCTTTAGTGGCTTTTACAGCGTCACCGATCGCGTTGGGGCGAGCGCTAAAGGCGCTCTGCCAGATGGTCAACTGCCTGAGGGTTCCTCCAGCCGAGGGATACCTCGTATGGAGGGCGAACCTCAGGCTCAAGGCGTTGCCAGGGGAGCTTTCCGCACCTTCGTGCACTTTAACGGGCTTCCTATTCGGGTGAGGGCCGGGCCTCTAGCGGACCCGGCCGACGAGACGGCTGAAGGCCGATTAGTGTGCCTTGTGGACCGCGTGGCAGTTTACAATGTGACTTAAGGCCCGAGTGTGTGCGTTTTTAGTTAGTTCGAGTCCGACACTACTCAGTCGGCGTAGAGTCCGGCTATGTGTCCGTGGGGATTTTTCCGCCTCTCAGAAACCAAAAAAAAAGAAAGGGGCAGAAATCTGCAACAATTCGTGATAGTCAATTTGTTTATATTTACTTCAATGGCAACACGAGAATCATTGATCTGTAATAAATAAATTGTTAAATGTTAATTAAAGTACTTTGCCTACTGTAAAATACTAAATTAAGTGTGCGTTTACGTTTAAAGTTATCGAGAGTACTTATGATTACACTTGTTTTATAGGGTGTTAATGTCACCTATGTTTGACGAATGATGTGTGCTCGTACTAAATAACTATTGCCATTATTCCGTAGCTCTTCAACATTTCTTACATGTTGTCTTATAATTAATTTATTTCCTTTTATCACAGCTTGAGGTCGGAAACTTATATTGTGTTTTATACTTTTAAAACCGGTTTTTATAATAATATCCATTTTTCTAAATACCGTTTTTAACTAATTCCTCTAGAAATACTATTTGTCGTCGTTCTATGTATCTTTTAATTACTTTATCTATTAGAAAACAATAAAACATTTGAATGTCATTATTTGACATAATCCCGCATACTTGCGCACGCAATCTGGCGCTACTGTCGTGCGCGTATAGAATTTGGAAGATCTCTATAGCACCTTAAGTCTATGTCTAATTTGTCGAATAAAAATAGCCGTGATCATTGAAACTACGCTCCTCACACCACAGTACCTCTATGAACCGTTGATGTAGAATGACTAAGAAAATATGTATTAGGAATAATTATTTTATCACAAAAATTATTTTTATAGAGAGATTGCATTTACCTACTTATATCATTTTACATACATACATATCTTCACGCCGTATTCCTAACGGGGTAGTCAGAGAGAACGGAGCGCCAAGCGTCGCGGTCCTTACACACTTCTTTCGCTTCCTCAAATCTCATCATTCTCCTCACATATTTTCGCCTAGGTATGCGAGTGCTTTTGACTTTCCCGTAGGCTAAAACTAGCTATTTGATCTTCATAAGTCAGCCTTGGTCTTCCTTGGCTTCTTTTACCACTCACTTTTGTTCTATAGATTTTCTTCGTCAGTCTTTCATCACTCATTCTTTCCATGTGCGCGAACCATCTTAGCATTCCTTTTTCATTTTTACAATAACACTGTCGTGCAACCCTGTCATACTGCGTATCTCTTCGTTGCTTATTTTGTCCGCAAGGGTTCTAAGAATATATGCATACAGGCTTAATTTAAAAATACTAATAACCTCTTAGTATTTTGTACTAAAAATTATCCCCAATAACTTTTGTTTTACGACTTTAAAAAATTCATAAGTTTTTTCTTTCATACAAAATAACAATACATTAAATGTTTCTGAAAATGGCATCTACTCTACCCAGTCGATAAAGCGGCACACGCACAGGGCGGTGCTGCGGCCCGGTGCGTTTGCATTGCACCATTGGAAATACGTACAGACTATACAACAAAACTTAACAACTATTTTTTGAGGAACGTATTGAGTTTTAAAAAAAGTCTTAAAACAAAAGTTGTTAGGTATGTTAACAGGAATTTTGCACTAAGAGGTTATTAGTATTTTTAAATTAATCCTGTATAATGGAGAAAAAATGATACAATAAATGTACAGTAGTAGATTTTAATTAAAAAAAAAAATATCGGTGGTTGAGTAGAGGAATTTAAGGTATACAATCTAATTTTGTAGAGAGTAAAGTAGAGTATTTATTTAAGGCACGTCCGTCATTCATTTTAGCTGCTTCAAGCATTTGCCTGACTTCCCCGCCCTAGATCAAGCTGTGTTTATTCCTATTCCTATTCCTTCATGCTTCTAACAGTGACGCCAAGGTATTGTTTTGTTGCGCTTTATATTCGTATGACTCATATTATAAAGAAGTAAACTATGTATGTAATGGATAAACTCATAAATTACTCAACCGATTTCAAAAATTCTTTCACCTATAGAAAGATACATTATTAGTGAGTAACATGGACTGTATTTTATTTTCAAAAAAAATATAAGGTATGGGTGGTGTATAGGGTTTCTTAAGGATTAAAGAGCTTATCACATAACTTCACACATTTGGTCATCATGAATATTTACTTAAACTGTCCTATACCTATACCAACAGCAATAAATAACGAATGTACATTGTGTATGCGAGTGCGTCTGCTCTCACCTGGCCGACTACACATACCAATCACATGCACGTCTTAAGTACTTTCGTAATTGAAGCTTACGTATTTTTTTACTATTTTGAATATTTCTTACTGTTACATAAAATTAGTACTTTTAGATATAGTAATTTATATAACAAAAAAAGAAAAAGAAAAATTAAAAAATATTAACAACCTCTTAGTGCAAAATTCCTGTCATCATACCTAACAACTTTTGTTCTACGACTTTTTTGAAAACTTAATACGTTCATCAAAAAATATTTGTTAAATTTTGTTGTACTGTCTGCGGTGTCTGAAACGTGATTACTCTGCAAGCGCACCAGGCCTCAGAGACAATTCATAAGTTTCTTTTTCCTTTTTCATAAGTCTAGTATAATAATCTCTTAGTATTATGTACTTAACATTGTCCCTAATAACTTTTGCTCTATGACTTTTAAAAATTCATAAGTTTTTTCTTTCATACAAAAATAAAAATACATTAAATGTTTCTGGAAATGGCACCTACTCTACCCGGTTGATAAAGTGGCACACGTGCACTTATGAGCAACTTTTATAGATGTTGAGCATATCTTGGAATATTGGGCATCATGACTGGCCTTCTAAGCCGGAGCCTCTAGCCCCAGTCAGGTCAATTTAGGAAATGAACTTTTCTGAATTGACTTGGAGCCTGAGTGTTACTGGGAGCTCCTGCAGCTCGTTGAGTGGTACTTACATAGCGCTTAGTTTGGGGTCACACAATTTGTGTACCTAATCGTCTGAAACCTTATTATTATTGTTATCTCTAATCGTATTGCTATTTGTTGTACATTGGAAGATGACGTGAAGTTACACATATAAATATTTCAATTACCACATTACGACTACATTTATATCGCCTATAATGTAGAGACGCTTTATCACTGAGTAAGTAATATTACACGCAGTCGTCTACTAGATGGTTGATATAGTGGTATTCGTATTTAACTTCCCAGCTATTTTCTAGAGGAGCAAACATTATTGCAATAGTTTAGAGGCTTTAAAGACGGCGATGCACTTGTTAGAAACTGCTCTGCGTTGTAATTGGCAAAGCTCACCTCTAGTAATATTTATTAAGAAATTGCTTCATTTTAGTAAAATGCACTTATTAGGAACACAGTAAGTGCGTTTTACAAAAAGAAAGCAATGTTTTTGACTTAAAAAAAAATAAACAAAAATGAATGGGAGTTGTTGCGTGAGTGTGCATGCTTGATGCGCACTTGCGTATGTGTACTCGCGCATGTTTATGTGTGTTTTTAATGTGTTTTTAAATATAATGTGATTGATCATTAAATCACTTTTAAACATTAAACTCTTAATAAATTAAAAACTTCGACCTGCTGTAATACTCGTACTCATGCGGCCTTGTGACCAGCAGTAGACCTTGATAATATAACGTTTAATAGTCTAAATAATTCTCCCATTTTAGGATTCTGTAGCCAAAATGACAAAAACGGAACGTACTCGTCATGTGTGCCTATTTGCCTGTTTATCACAGTTGAAATAGTCCATCATTTTTGCATTTGCACAGATTTAACTGGTAACTAAAACCAGAAATAAAAAAAAAATCGGACACATTTTTTATTTTAACTAACGTTAACAAACTATCCTCTCTGACTACCCCGTTAGGGATACAGCGTGAGGATATGTATGTACGTATTAACAAATTTATTAAATTAAACTTGTTTGTCCGAAATCGCTAAACAATCATTTGTTTTAAGTCAGGAAATGCTTTATGGATCCGGTCCCGCTCGGGGCATCGGGAGGGGTAGGTGGGATTCCACGCTTAAAATGCGGGTTACCCACCAAAACTTGACAGTGTTCTTCTGACACCTATTGCCGGGGCAATGGAGGCGCGTTAGCGTGTTAGCGTATATTCATCCGTAGCCCCGGCGGCGACGCCCAGTCAACGCCGAACTACACAATTACGGGCAAAACCCGTCCAACAACACAGGAGGCTCGCGGGATCGTGCGCGCGCCGTCCCAAGGCCGTGCAAGGAAGGGTGACACTACCTCGAGTGTCACCGTTCTTGGCCTTAAATTAATCTCTCTGCTGCACTACGTAGTGGGCAAGGTGAATTATTCGCCCAAGGCGATCTCTATATGGACCTTATGTTTTCCTAGTCATCTCACCCCTTTCGGCGGCAACCGCAACAGCAGAGGCAGCGGTGCCAGTTGTGGCTACCTTCTTGCCCCTCTTCTGCTTTGGTTCCTAACAAACCCCACTCCCTAACCGACGGTTCGCTGATTTACCAGCAGCTGCGCACAAAGAACAATGCGAGGCAGAACCGCACTGCGCTACTTGATGTCCAGTTACACCGCAGCGGTAGCATTCACCGCTGCAGTCCACTTCCGAGGTCGCAAGACAATGGCCAACACGCTCTTGGCTGTTTTTTTATTACTGCTTCCTCTGACGTATTGGTCACATTATTTTATCTTTTGTATTTCTTTTAATATTACAATCTTACTATGCATACAAGTTCTTATTTATCTTTACTGTCATTATTTCCTAATCACATCCCAAGTTACAATTATAGCTCTTAGCTGGTTTTCTTATTCAGTTCGCTGTTAATGTTCTGTACCAATAACGAAAAATCACCTCTTGTGTCTCTGCCAAACAGTTTGCTCATAGGCTATTTGAAATATACGCATATAGAGCAAATTATATGTAATAATGACTAAATTGGACTATATCTACCATAAGTAGTGCCTACTCCAAACGTGAACTTTAAAAGTTGACGAATCGTATAGACATTGCGAAGTGCAGGCCACAGAACACATATACTCCAAGGTGCAGGCTCACCAATTAATATTTAGCTGTGTTCTGACTGAATATATTAAATAAATGAATAAAATATCGAAAAGGTTTGAATTCGTTGATTGACTTCTGAATTTATTTGTATAGCTATAAAAGGTCAAACATGGTACTGAAATATTCGATTTATTCCCTACAAAATCCACCTTTGTTTACAAACAAAAACTATCATGACATAGTTTTGTAATGTACATTTACATACATTACGTAAACACATCAAAGCGCTGCGTCTAGAAAGTGAAAATGTCGTTATTTAGCAAAAAGCTCGCGTTTGTATCTACTTAAGTCTCCATTACGTAATAAGGGGTTGCCGATGCTTGTCATGCGACTCGAGTACGCGGCCATTGCATTTGCGTCTACCGCCATGTCCGGATTGTGAAATTGCTGTTTCACTTCCGTTAGACAACCTTTGTGTCGTACGATGTCACACTTTGACAATGCCATTCTTGACCTTTATTCTTATTGCTTTAAAGACGACTTTGCGGCAACACCGCAAATTTCTGAATGACATATTAGGTTCAATTAATATTGTATTATTGACCCTTATATTTGTGGCGATAGACCATTTTGCGGCAATATCGCGAATCTTCGAGTGATAAATTAGATTAGTGTCTCGTACATAAGTATAGTTCTTCATTGTCTTCATTTTGTATTATTTCAACTTATAACTTTTAATCACGTATCATGTTGTAGGACAAATTATATCTTTTGATGTTTCTAAAACAATCATTTTCCGTAATTGTTTTTCGTAATATATGTACAAATGAGAAATTACGTGGTATATTGTGTCACTATAAAATCTTCAATTTTTAATCTTTATGTAGGTAGGTATGTAATATAAAAATTAAAAATCAATATTAGTCTACATAGCTTATTGTGTGATACTAGAGTTGAATGTCGCTCAATCCATTGAGAACTAACCCTAAAACTATTGAGCAATTGTATGTAAGGTGTAATTTCGGAATGAATAGAACGTCAAAATCATGCATACTTTGATGCCACTGATACCAATAAGCTTTATTTAATTTAAGCTGATAGAAAAAGCGGAAATTGGCGCCAGGTTCCTAGCATTTCATCTATATCAATTTCATACAATAAACTTTATCTTTTGGCCGACTTGTGTAGGAAAATAAGCAGCAGGCATGCACAATCAATTTTTTTCTCCCTCAGACTAGGCTGGAAATAAACTTAGAATACATATTCTCTTCACGTAGTATTTTTATTGATACATACATTATACATACATGTAGTACATCACGCTGTATCCCTAACGGGGTAGTTAGAGAGGACGGAACGCCAAACACTGACATTCCTACTTCTTGCGCTTCCTTAAATCTCATCATTCTCTTTACAAATTCTAGTCTAGGTATGCGAGTGCTTTTGACATTTCCATCAAATAACACTGGCTATTTGATATTCATATGTCAGCCTTGGCCTTCCTTGGTTTCGGTTACCACTCACTTTCGCTCTGTAGATTTTTTCGTCAGTCTTTGATCAGTAAGTACACGAACCACTTAAGCATTCCTTTCTTCATTTTCAAAATAACACAATCTTTGTTGACAGTTTTTTTCTAATTTTTACCTATCCTCAAAGTAACCCCTATAACGCTAGTGATTATTAAACACCGAAGCACGATACCAGAACGATACGTTGCAGTCGACTACAATTCTACATATTCAACGGATACAGTTATTAATCTCTGCGATAGTTTTCAAGGTTTCATACTTTAAAAGCAGAAGCGGAGTTTATGTTATAATCATTAATCACTCACGCATTCATTAAGTTACAAATGACAATGTATTTGGTATAGTTTTGTAATAGTTTGGTTTGGTCTATTAACTTATAGTTTTTATACCGGAAAAACAAACTAGAAAACAGCCCAACTGAAAGAAAGGACTGAGTAGCGCATGGACATTATATTTTTAATATTTACATTTCAAGGCTAAGAAAGCAGTTCAGATTGTAAGGCAACCCTGAGCACTAAGATATTCTATCTCTCGTGCCATAAATTTCACCGGCTGTCTTACTTTCGACACCAGAAACCAACGGGGCAAACTTATTTCTGTGCAAGCACTGCTTTGCGATAACAGGATGAGCGAGTAAGATGGTGATAGCGGTCCAGACTCGGTTTTGGTCTATGGGTCCAGAGTCCAGACGTACCGCGCACAAGTCCTATCATTCGCAACAGGGTGCAAACTCTTTCTCTTTATCTATAAAGAGAAAAATAATAATATATCATAGTTCATAAGTATGCTCGTATCCAGTAGCCAGAATTCGCTATTATTAAATGAAACACAGAACACAGGAAATAAAAAGAAAAAAAATAGGGACAAATATAAAATATACTGTAACTAAGTGAAAGTAAAGTAGTCGTATATCATATATGTACTAAAGACATAGAGCACTCAACCTATAGAGACGAAATATCGGACCATCTTGTTCACCACTGCTCAGTTTATTTACACTAATAAATATTAACTGTCGCTTGCATTACCTACTGGACTGAAACCTAATCAATACTGGAGCAGTGTGTACATCTCTGTATATTCCGACAGACATTTAAATATTTATGTAATGACTTATTGTTCTTTTCGGTGGTGTGGCAAACAGCAAAAAATCAAACTATAAAAAACAGAACGCAGTAACCGCAACAGTGTTTAGACGTAAATTGTTTTCATACAAAATAAATGACATCGCCACTTTATAGGTTGAGTGCTCCATGACTTAGGATAATTAAAGAAGGGCCTTTAAACTCCATTTAACTGTTTAATTACCTCCGAGTACCGAGTTTGCTGCACCGAGTAAGTAATCACGTTTGCAGGAAAAATGTAACAAAAGGCCTTATAAACGTAAAGATAATTTAAAAAATTCATCACTTTACTGAGTTCAGTGAGTGAGTCATCATTTTACTGAGTTTCAGAAAGTTACGGGAGCGAGATCGCGGCCAAAAGTTATCAATTTAGCTAGTGCTCCAATCAATATTGTTTTGAATCTGTGTTAATGTGGTTATAGTAGGTCAGGAGGGTAAGAAAGGAATGCGAGGCAGCCGTCAGCTGTATCCTGCGTGTTGTCGATGAATTACAATGAAGTGTGCTTCAGGGCTCGTAGTCGGAGCCTCTATATGTTTTGGTTTACCATGTTAAGGGATACGTTATTTGGTATTTGACATACATATTTATTACTAGTAAGCTGTCTTACGTTCTTATATCTAAGATTAAAAACTCCTTTTTAAAACCTACAGTCATGCCATATTTTCTAATTAATCCGTGTACGAGTGTTGTAAATTGTACTAAAGTTTTGGTCGTACTGTTATCCAGCTCCAGCCTCGTTTCGTTTCGTTGTGTACACGAGACTACAAGCTCATTATTATAATTTTGTCTAAAGAATTTTGTTTCTTAAATCTACGAGTATTACATTATATTATTTACACAAATATATCCAGGTATGTAGTCTACATATTATAAAATTGTAGAAACAGTATGTCTGTACATTGAATATAAATAAATATTTATCGAAAACCGATAAGGGGCGATAAAGGAAGAGCATTATAGTATAAAAATACGATTATGAAAATTTTTGTCTATTTGTCTGTTCGAATATGTTAATCTCAAAGCTGCTCAATTAATTGTCATGGTTTCCATAGGTTAATTAAGTTTAGCTTAGAGCTTTGAATGAATAGTCTTATGTTTCATCAAAATTAACTGACGAGTAGAAATATATCCCGATTTAGCATTTGATGATTAAAAACTGTTGTTTCTCACATGGCCAGCTCTATGCATCTTTCTTCCACGTATGGGAACGCAAACAAGCTCTGTTCATGTCCACAATAATTCCACATCAAACGTTGTACATAAAAAAGGTTTTAAATCAAACTATAACTCCATGCGTACGAGTACGAATCGCGGATACAGCTAGCATGAATATTGATATCAGTGGTGTCGAGTACATGGATGCTCAGGTGCTCAAGCACCCATGAGAATCATTAGTGCTTGCGGAACACCCATGAGAATCATTAGTGCTTGCGGAACACCCATGTGAATCATTAGTGCTTGCAGAGCACCCACGACCTGAGGCAATCAAATATAATTAATCACTGATATAAATCCGAAAAGGAACAATGATGGTCAATAAGGCCTTGCAAATTTCAACAGTGGAAATCTTACAACTCATTTCTATAGAAAATATGCACTCGTAAGCTGTAAAAGAAAAGAACATATAGTGTTGACCATATTAAAAACATTGTGTTATTGGGATAGACGACTATTTTCAAAGTTTTGGATTGCAAAAATTGTTATTCAAACTATTGAAGTGGAACTTATTTAGGCACAGTAGCGCAAATTAGTCTGGATCAGACGAAAGGTGAAAAATTTCCTCTCCAACTTCAACAGGTGGTTGAAAGGAAAGAATGGGAACATAGTTTTTACTCTCTCTGTCAAATGCGTAATACACTATGTATTCTACATGCGTGCTTAAGAGGTAAAGAGAGAGAGAGAACTATCATAAACCCACTTTTTTAATATGAATTAAAGAAATAATGTTGAATTAAAGAAATCATACGTAGCCATTTCCTAATACTGGAATAATAAAATCGTCAACAGAGGTTAGAACCTAAAATTTTCATTTCTAACGCGCGAGAGTCTCACATTTTTTTTCGTGGGTGCTTATTACTCGCCTCCCATATATCACGCGAGGGTAATAAGCACCCACGAGTTTACTTAAAAGTCGGCGCCCCTGATTGATACCCTACTTATTTGTTTTAAACAGATACTATAACAAGTGTTGTATAGATTCAGGTGTTACTTTGCGAAAATAATTTCGAGCATATTTCGAGAGATATGTTTTCAAAATGAATAACGAAATATCTGCTAGAAATTGAAAAGATCATTCACTGATAGTTAGCTGATCTTCCAATTTCCTGAAGATGTTTTGTTGAGAAGCGAAACGCTTGAAACTTTAAGCCGAAGATAGCAAAAAATATACGAATTCAATACTTAATGATCGTTACATAAAAATTGAAATTAGATATCTGTTATTTTTCGTAATATTCGTACAAAAGTTTGTAGTGATATGTATCATATGTAATTTTAAAACAGGTTGTCAGCTGGATAATTAATGAATTCGAAATGGCACGGCCATACTGATGAATAGAATTTTCCAGGTTATGTACGTAGAATTTATAAATAATACCAGACGCCGTGTCCTCAACCGCAGCGGTGAGGCAAATCAGATAAGCTGACATGTATGTGCATACGACACACATTTATTATCGGATAAGCTGATCGGCCGCCATGTCGTTAGAACAGAGCACCTACACATTTACATTTCATTTGATTTTATTTGCCTCGCTTCGTAGTACGGGACAGGCTAGAGTTATAAAGTCTATGGTTATGTATTTGTTAATTTTTAGATTATCAACCGCACGGCTCGTAAAAGTTGGGTCGTAAAAGTTGGGCGAAAAAGAAATAGCCCAACATGAATAC
Source organism: Zeuzera pyrina (assembly GCA_907165235.1). Classification (NCBI taxonomy): domain Eukaryota; kingdom Metazoa; phylum Arthropoda; class Insecta; order Lepidoptera; family Cossidae; genus Zeuzera; species Zeuzera pyrina. The sequence continues at coordinate 6,550,924 of OU015639.1, forward strand.
AAATTTTTTATAGTAGCTAATACTATAAAAAAATTGTATAAATATTGGGCTAGAAATCTGTCAGTGTATGTTTCCGATTTATCATTTGGAAGCCCAAGTATCACATAATAAAAAAAGTTATATATATATATATTGAAACTCGACTACTGAGATAACTGAGACCAGATTTCATTGCCGGAGTCCTGAGGCCTTGATATTCTTTCCCGTGCTTATAGCCTCCGACCAGCGAGACAACTGAGATCCGATTTCATTGCCAGTGTTTGAGGTCTAGATACGAGTATAACTTTCCCGTGCATATAGCCTCCGACCACTGACAACTGAGACCCAATTTCATTCCCGGATCTGTGGCTTTGGTTGCCAACATTTCTTCAGCTGATTATAGTATTTTTCAGAATAAGCTATGAAAAAATATAGTATTTTATGGAAAGAATAGACAAAGAAAAAACATTTTTTTTTTGCACTTTAACAGTTTTTTGTGTACAATAATAGTGTCATATTATGCTTTATCGCAATCAATTTCTAACTTAATGTAGATCACAAGCTCATTTCAAGACAAAGGCGCGTTCGGTTACACTCACATTGCATCAGTCGAAAAGGTAATTATATAATATAAATATAAAAAAATTTAAGCGCGGTTCATACATTTTAAAAAGTGAGGAACTTGTTTATTCTTAGTTGCAAGTTGCAACTAGCAAATTAAAGATCGATCTTTATATCGGGGCCACAGAGCCTGTGTAAGGATAGATGGTGACTTGTCGCCCTGGTTCGAAGTCTATTTAGGCGTCAGATAGGGCTGCGTGATGTCTGCCTGGCTATTAGTGCTGTATTTCTTGGTCAGTTGCTTCCAGACATTGAAAGGTAGTATGAGTTTTTATTATATGTGATGATACAGGGGTAAACTGCCTTTTGTACGCTGACAATGCTGTGCTTATAGCACCATCAGAAGCGGAGTTGCAGACACTAGTTACGTGCATGAAAGAGGACTGTGGAGTTAAAGGAGGGAGAAAGAAAGATATTTGAAAGAAAGGACGTATAGACAAAGTGCGAAATATGGGTAAATGCAAAATGTCTAGAACAAGTAAACGAAATTGTATATCTGGGGAGTGCGTTTTCGAGGGACGGAAGATGTGAGTTAGATGTGTAGAGACGGGTAGCAGCTGGCAATAAAGTGAACGGTGCTTTGTCCGCATTAGTAGGCAGTGTGCATAAATCTAACTCAGCCAAAATGGCTATCCACAATGCAGTGTCGGTGCCAACTTTATTGTACGGTAGGGAGGCCTGAGTATGCCCAAAATCGAGTGAAAGTAAGTTAAATGCAGTAAAATGCAATCTCTTAGAAATATGTTCGGTGTCACCCTTGCAGACAAAATAATAAATGAAGAGATATGCAGTATGACAGGGTTGCGCGACAGTGTTATTGTAAAAATGAAGAAAGATATGCTTTGATGGTTCGGGCATATAGAAAGAATGAGTGATAAAAGACTGACGAAGAAAATCTACAGAGCGAAAGCAAGTGGTAAAAGAAGCCAAGGAATACCAAGGCTGACTATGAAGATTAAATAGTCAGTGTTGGGCGATGGAAACGTCAAAAGCACTCGCATACCTAGGCGAAAATGTGTGAGAAAAATGGTGAGATTTGAGGAAGAGAAAAAAGTACGTAAGCACCGCGACGCTTGGCACTCCGTCCTCTGACTACCCCGTTAGGGATACAGCGTGAAGATATGTATGTATAGTGCTATATAATATGTAGTATATATTATAGTAGGTACGGTTAGTAACCTTAACTGGGACCTAGATATACACTTTACCGTGCTTAGATATGGCCTCCGATTACAGCAATGAATAATTTTGAAATTATTGTATAGATTCAGGTGTTATTTTGCGGAAATCCACCTTATGTGATGATTACTTATAGTCTTTAGGTATATTATCCGACCAAAATCGCAAAATTATCAATCAACCGAATTCGGTGCTAGTTAGTTGACTGAGTTTGAACCCTGGAATATCCTGACGGTGCTTCGTTGAGCAGTAAAACACGTGTCGTTTGAAGAATTTTGTTATAAACAAGAAGTGAGATTTTAGTTTTTTAATATGAAAAGTATAGATAGCTCTACGTCAAGTTTTTGCTTTTTGCCCCATGTTATATTACATATGGTATTATTGAAATAGCCTTCTTAAGCTCTCGAATTTGAAAACCATCATGATGGGTCCCATACATTTTTTTAGTCCCTTTTACTCCTTGTTTTATATTGTAACTATGACACAATATTGAATTTTTCAAATCTAATCTAGCCTAGACCAAAGAAAAGAAGAAATGGCTATACCATGTGCATAACTGAGGCGAAGCTAATGATAACTCATACGTTTTTCTCTGTGAGGGAACAAATGAACATACGCATTACATAGGACACATGGAGACATAGGTTACATACACATACATGCGATATACATACATTCATACATATGTACATTGTACATGCATGCATATGTTGTTAAAATCATAACCCTCTTGCTTCGCCAATGTTCGTTCTGTCCACTTCAAACGAGAAATGGTGCAATCGTGCGACTTTACTCATGTTAATTAGTAATAGTAACATTATTCATCTTTCCTGATCAACTATAGTAATATGAAGTCGAATATTATATTTTACGTAAATAATACTCAGTTCGGTGTTTATTATAAATGGTAATTTAAACGTGACTGAATTACAATGTACTTGAGCATATTTTTTGTTAAATTTTTTGTTTGTCGTTCGTGTTTCAGAATAATAAATATTATAATTCAAGTCTGTAGGACGAGTGTATGTCAAAAATCAAAAAAATATAGTGATTTCATTTCAATCTTATTTCCATAGCATAGAATAAATTTTTCGAGATCCAGGTGTTAGATGTCTAGTTCATTTGTGTACTTCATTTTAGACATAAGCAATGTGATCTAGATCTCCCTACGTCTACACAATTAGTACGTATCTGTAGGTACCGATTATGTAGAAGATTTTACGACGGTAACATATATTGGTGAATTATTCGCAATATTAACTTTTGTTCTTAAAAGCGACAAGTAGCATTTTAACGTTATATATAAAAAATTCTAAAGTAATTTAAATTGCATGTTTTTTCTCTTCTTGAAACTTCAAAACCTCCTTAACTTTACCATAATAAATAACGATTTATTTTATTATAGCCTGTGATACGGGCTACTATTTTAAAGTGATGATATCGTTACATGTTGTGACTACTAATCGATCAGTAGCATAAATTCAGAGTTTCTCTTTGCTATAAAAGTACAACCATTACATATCTAAAGACTGCCTTTAATTGCAATTTTTTTATAAACATTGACTGAGCCATATTAGGTTCCGTATACCTAAATGTTCAATACACAAATATTTCTATGAAATACTTCGACCGCCCAGTTTTTCAAGAGTGTTGTCCTGTATTACTTGCCATATTATATTTTTGTAAAATAAATGGCAGATTTCACTAACGTATTCTAAGTCTTCACATGCCTAACTATGTAGCCCCTATATTAAAAAGACCCTTAAAACAGTTCTTAGATATTGTATAGACTCAGGTGTTACTTTGCGGAAATCCATTTCATGTGATCAATTTCTAAAATCTTTAGCTATTTTCCGCTCAAACTCCAAAAACCACCAATCGACACGTGTTTCGCTTCTCAACGAAGCATCCTCAGGATATACCAGAGATAGGATCCGGTCAGCTAACCAGCACCGAATCTTAATAGTTCTTAGATAAAATTCGTTTTCACCAATCTAACGGTTCCCTAGTAATGTCAGACATATGTGACCTTTTATTATTTCTATATTGACTATTAGTTTCCAAAAGTTTATCGATAGAACAGATATTATAATTTTACTTCTAAGTTTCTATGTAATGTAATAAATTCTTCTCCATATTGTCAAAAACTACACACAAAACTGTCACATAGTGTTATAGGTTCAAAAATCGAGTTTCCAAATTTGGATCTTGGGGATCTTTTAACTTAACATAGGAACATAGGAACTTTTAACATAGAAACTCTTAGCGTTTCTCGAAACGCAAAATCATCGTTAGGACCTCTATCCTTTTTTAGGGGTGTGCTAAGTATTAGGGAACTTTGGTGAAATCGGGCAAAAGACTCATAAAACAATGTTTAGGTACATTGGAGAGATGAGTGTGGACAATTTCATACTACATAATAATCATATTTGTAATTTTAATCAGCAGCACTTGGATTCTGAAGAAGTTAAATCTATGGTAATACAAGTGCATAAAAATAAAAGTTTGTTTGTTCGTATTTTATGGCCATACCATTCATCCGAGTGCGATAAAATTTGGTATGGAGATAGAATAAACCCCTGGGAAGGACATAGGCTATTTTAAAAAAGAATACGGACGAAGCCGCGGGCATCAACTGGTTTGAAATAATTTATACATACGGCAACTTCATGTCATTTCTTTTTCGGTGTAGACTGAACATCAAGGTGCTTTTGGCACAACAAAATTACGCTTTTACTTCTACACAGAGTCTATCAATAAAAGAATTTATACTTTTAAAATTGACTGAAAAGAGTTTTTTTACCAAATAAGTACGTGGTTGTACAGAGACGGTAGTATTTGAGCTCCTCAGTCCACTGTTATTTGTAGGTATAAAATAGATGAATAATAATAATTAGTAAATAAAAAATATATATATAAAAAAAATTCATAATAAAATATTTAAGTAATTACGATCATAATCGCAATGGTAATGTTTCATAATTAAGTATGAAAGGCGTGTGTACAAAAGAAAGTTTATTTATAAAGAAAACTGCATGTAAATATGTAGCTTATATAATATCTTTCATTCGAGGTAAGTAGGTAAATAAAAGAAATTATATTTTGTAGTCTACTTTTATTGTATTATGTAGAGCTGGTTATTTTAACTAATTAGAAATAAAATAATCACGATAACTTCAATGATTTATTAAAACGTATAAATAAATAACAGTCATACATCACAATCACACATTCGTTCGCGCATATTTTATTTTAAATAAATAAGTTTCACGTTACATAGTATTTACAAGTCAGTTTCTAAATGAAACCATTTTCTATTTGGTCTGTTTACGCCTTAGCTTCGTTCTAGATTCAAAATTCGAATTTGGAACGCGGCTTTGGTTTGCATTACTTTTTGTTTAAATACAAGGTCGTTTTCGTTCAATCCGGGTGCGTACGGGATAATAATTTAATGGTATGCATTGTACGCCATTTCTTGTGCGAATTCCTGAGGCTCAATTTCTCTCCTATGGCGGGTGGCGGCATAAGCAGCATCCCATGGACCATGAGCAGCGATCTGAGGGTGCGAGTTGTCCGCGGCGATCTGGGTAAACTACAATGTTAGGATCGAGGGTAATATAAAGTTGTGATTGGTTAGTTTTGTGCTAACTCCCATAAAATCTGTTGAGTTAATATTACACAGATTATCAAGAGAGTTAGCAAATAAAATTAATAAAGTTGTGCAGTAATCAAGTTGCTTATGTTCTTTGAGAGTGCCAGAAAAGTGCTTAAAAGTCAATTGTGCAATGGTGCTTAAGATTTCGAACAAGAATTTGTTTTTAGCTTTTTTATGTATTTAAAAATTCTTATCTTACCTTCTTGCAGAGCTGGAAGATGGCCAAAGCGACGGATACTACGAACGAGAAGAATGACAGCTGCAGAGCGTTCCAGGCCTTCAGACCCAGGACACCGATGGCCAGCGGGATAAGAGTCATGGCCTTGAGAAGTACAAACACCAGGATTGGGACGATAATTTTCTTAAGTTTAGCCTTGCGAGCCTCACCGACGGAGCGGGCACCATCCTTGTTGAATTTAATGTTCAAGCTCAGTTCATCGTTCTCCAGGTTCCTCGGGCTGACAGTCACTTTGGAGTCAACGAAGGGCATTTGGAAAGTGACGTCATGAGACTGGATGAAGTTTTCAATTGTATCGAAGAAGTCGCCAGTAGATCTACCAGTGACATCGTTACTGGCACCGTTTTTCGTTACTTCCACTGCTTCTGAGATCTAAATAAAAATAAAAAATTAATATTGGTCCATGGATAATTATTATTAAGTATATTTTCGAAACGCCGAATTTCATAATTAATTCAAATTTCAATTACCTGGAACGTGTCTTTTTTGAAAATAGTATCCAACAAGGACATGACCTTGTATTTGATGCATGCTGTCGGGTCAGAGCCTTCTGCGCAACCAGATCTCATTTCCTCCACCATTCCGTCCATCGGTGTGCCTTTCCAGAAGCCTTGTTTGACTGGGTTCGCCACCGCACTCCCGAACAAGGCCAGGGCGACCAAATACACCACTTTACTGGGCACCATTTTATTTTCTCCGTTCCTGGTGTTCACTGAACAATGGTTAGTGAGATTGTGATAGTTTCGACAAGGACCCAGCGGTTTTTATACAGCTATTTCAAATTCAGCACGTGGCCTGCAGTTCCGGTACACATTGTCTTTCATCGTACGAGCCTATAGTGTACTTGCGATCTTTTTGCATTGACAGGATTGAAGCGTAAGGGAAAGCTATTTGATGCGAATCCTCCTTCAGAATTCCAAATCGAAACGGCTTATGTTTTAACACTGATGCTCGCTTAGTAGCCGTTTTTGATTTGCATTGTAAGTTTGAAGCGCCTATTCTGTTGTTTGTGACACCGTACCCTGATTCTTCAGTTGTGATCCATTTGCTTTGTCTCTTTCTAGCACGTAGATCTTTGTTATTGTGCGAATGAAACGTTACGTGCGTGAAGCAGTGTAAGTGTTTGATATGGATGAGCAGGCACATCGCACACGTAGCTTGCATACGTAATCATCTCAATTGCTATCATTGAACTTGTCACTCTTTAGATAATATCACTGACAAATTGTCTTACTTGAATGGAATGTTTTAATGATGAATGTAACGAGTATTTCATGATTTTAGCGAGACTAAATTACTTCTGTGGAAAGATTCTAAGCATTGACCGAAATTTTGAAAAGCTTTCACTACAATTTCCCGCTACCACAGTTGCTCTAGCTCATTTACGTATTGATTATTGAATCTGCCTTCCAAGCTGATGCTGATACAATTTAAGATACGAATTTTTATAAATCGTCTTGAAGTTTGGTTGTTACCAAACAGGTGCAAGTTAATGCTTGATGTGGGGTGACACATCTGATATAATTGTTTGGAAATTATTTATTTATTTCCAGTTCTTGATCTTTGTTCTTGACCATTTTTTACCATTCTCCCATAGTACCATAATCTAACACATTTTGTACAGGAGTTCGGAGTGCCATATTTAGACACACCATAGTATAACATTTGTATAACATGGCACACACACTTATCTCATCTGAATTCTCAGTTTAATTATGGTGATCATTTTCTCATTGTAAATTGTGTACAATAATTTATTTGTTTACATGAAAAAACTCTTCACGCCACAAATGTATACAGTTGTTTATTTATGTAATACTAGTTGTTCCCTGCGACTTTGACCACGTGGAATTAAAGAAAAAGTAGTCTATTACGAGCCCGGTGCTTAATCTATCTCCATTCCAAATTTAATTAGAATCGGTCAAGCCGTTTAGGTGGAGAAGAATAGAACACGCGCACACCGGAATTTGACATATAAGATAATAATTGAGAAGGCTATATTGTACATTTGCACACGTTTTTCTATTGTTTTCACAGAGATAATGGTAGTACATAACTTTGTCCTTTCCCATCCGGGGTGAACATATCATCACGGCATAACAATATGACATCTTGGTGCCACTTCTTTTAATAAATTTGTGGTGCTTACAGAGCGAAACCACAATATTTTTCTAAATTGTTCTGACCAGAGTCGTACTTAGTCTTTTGTTTGGCGCTTTGGTTTCTTAACTTAATTTGTAATAATGCACTTAATAGATAAATTAATCTTATTATGTGACACAAATCCAACATTTAGGTGACAGTTAACGGAACATAACTATTATAGTTACTACTGAGATGGTCACTGAATACAAATATACACCAATACCATTTCTGTGCGAACAGTTCCGCCATCGGTGAAAGTGATGACGGACACATCGTTAATTATTTATATATTAATGAGAGTTTTGTAAGGATATGTGAGGATTGAATTCGTTTTCAACGTCTTCGTTTTACCTGACCACGGCGAAGTCAAAAAGAGGAGAGCAATATATTTAACTGGTATATGCGCATGCATGCCGCTCATTAGACTAAATACTTCAACCAATTGAAGTAACAGATTAGAATTTTTTTTTTTTTGGGATGATAATATTTCTCCTCAGAGATGTGATTCGGTAGCGCGAAGTATTTTATTGGGTAGAAGGTAGAAGCAATAGAAGTTCTATTATAACATAGTCTCACCTTTAGGAGGTCAGGTTTCTCCTGTTTTACTAAAACAATCATTAGAACCTATGTTATTGCTAAATTTACTATGGCAGATACTCCATGACGACATTACGGGAAGATGACGTTAATGTTTCATTGGGACTCGAATGAACGGGATTAATGAATAAAAAGATATAAAAAAAGATGAAAATGAAAAATATAAGTTTATATTAGTCCTTATGACTTATGTAGTCTGTAATCGAACTGTATCACTGCGACCATTTCATCTGCACTTATAGGTATGTTACTGCTTACCTAGTCGCATTGCAACTCTGAAAACGTAGGGTATTCTTTGGAATGACTTGTTGAACCTCCTCCGGCATGTGTGTACTACTATTATGCACATTTAATGACTTATGCGTACTATGTATATTATGTACTTATGTATAGAATAGAAAAATAAAACTGTAGGCCGAAATAAGATCAACGAGTTTGCGTCAGTGGATATCAACCACACATAAGTGCAAAGGTTTATTCCGCGCTTGACAGTACTTCCGACAAGATAATGTGTCATAAAGCTTTAAAATTGAAATGTATTAACCAGGCTACGCCAAATCTCTTTGAATATGTTACAGTTATAACCCGTTTTTAGTTAAAACGTGTTTTCTCTAGTTAAAACTAGATTTTGCTAAATGCCTTTGTTACAACTGGAATTTACTGCTACTCAGAAATGAACATCAGTTAAAACTAGTTCCAAAAGAGAATTCTTGCGATTGACTAGTCAAATACAATGAGCTGATTCTGTTCTGGAGCTTCGCCGGCCGCTGCCGCGGCACGCTCGTTTCGCTCTCTCGGTTCGCACGTTTTGGTCAACATACTAACCTAACCTACCCAAAAAGAGTGTTCTTATAGAGCCGATTCTATTTTGGTGCTTCACTCTCAACTTGCAAAAAGTGTCTTTGAGGTTATTTTACGTAGTTCATCTAAATCTAAAGCTTAGCCCTAGTTTTAACTAAGGTTCAAAGTTTTATCTAAAATTCAAATAAATGTAGCAGTAAATTTCAATTTTAACTAAGAAATTCTAGTTATAACAAAGTAATTTAGTAAAAACTAGTTTTAACTAGAGAAAACGCGTTTTAACTAAAAACGGGTTTTAACGGTGACAGATATAATAAACAAAAATAGACAATAATACCGAAAGGTATAAATTTTTGAGTACACTTTTATATCAGGGTTTCAAATAGTATGTGCAATTTCTCAAAAACTGGCCACCGCGGGGTCAGTTACGCTGGGGAAACGTAGCGAAAACAGTATTTTGTAAATATCTTGAAAAAATGTATTCATCTTTTGTAAAACATACCGTATCTCACTAATTTGATGCTGAGATTTACTATGTACAAAGAATTCAACATTTAATGTTGTTGAACTTGTGTTATATTTTTAAGTTTTATTTACTTTATTCAGGTAATCAACGGTCAGTCAGTATAAATAAAAATTTGAATGAGAAGGCCAATAACGACTGACTTAATTTTTTATTTCACATAAAAAATAAATGGAAGAATATGGTTGTACCCACAACAGAAGCAGACAAGGAAATGAGAGTACGCAGTTGTACCGTCACTCGCCCATCAATACTGTCTACTATTATTTATTTAATATCGCCTGCTAGGGTTCTGTATCTCATAGTAAAAAGGAAGTCCTTACATGATCACTCATGCCCTTATGCATGCGTCTTTTCTGCTTGCCGATTGCAGTCGATTTTCTCAAGAGATCGTGACGCAATACCTACCTTGAAATTTGCAATAATGGTACGTCTAGTTAACCCACACATATTGCACTAGACGACATTTTAAAATATTCAAGTTAAAAAGTTAAAACTTATAATCTCCGGACATTAGGTTTAGAAATTTATCTTTTTGTAAATATCGTACGGAACCCTTTGTGCACAATTCGAACTCTTACTTGGTCTATTTCTTATTCATTATTTTCTACACAATTAAGGATTATTTCTTATTTTTTCCAATAACAATTCCATTTCACATCTCTAAGAGATTCATGCAGTAGCGTCATTATAAATATGCTTAAATAAATAATGACGTTGATACTAAGGTATTTCTATGTTTACTGTGTCAATAAAGATTAGATCATTAAGCCATCAACGTCATCACTCAACGCAAACTGCACTTAAACCCACGATCTAACCAATCAATGCTGCTACAACTTAATAATTAATTCATTACCACGCCTAGGAAGCGTTGACGGACCAAAACTAAGGAGCGAAACCCACACTTGGAATTCTGAGGTCACAGCCATTCAATATTTGATATTAGACGACGATTTAGTTCTCTCTTCGTCACCATGCAGAATGGACAGAGTTTTTAAGTGTTAGTGAAGAGAAACATTTACTTCAGTGGCCCGTTTTTCTTTTTCGAAACCGTTGTGACATCCTAAATTACAAGGAGCGGATATGTCTAAGATAACTGTCACCGATTTTACTAAGAGAACCGGTAGTCCCTTTCAAAAAGACAGAGAAAGTACTCCCGAAAGAAAAGTTGTTCACCAAGAAGTACTCCAGAAGACAAATTACGATAAACAAAAAGAGAAACAGAATGAATTATTGCAGAAAGTAAATAAGAAGGCGGCTGAATATCAAGCTAATAAACCGAGTTCAGGCGTATTCACTGAAGTCACAACACACGGTGCTTTCACTTCTAAAACAGTATCTAAAGAACTGTCAACAACTTCTAAAGTAGAAAATAGAGCGTTATCACCAAAATCTGGTAATGGATCAAATGGATCTAAGACTCTCCTCGGTTTTCCGTCGTCAGCAAATGATTTAGCTCTAGACGCTAAATCGGATCTTGAATCAGACAAAAATATATCGGAAGAAATTAAAGAAAAAGTTATTGAAAAACTATTCAAATTAGTTTCTATAGTTCAACATGTTTATGAGTCAAAAGTTAGAATTATGACAGAATTTGAAAAATTTAAAGATACACACATGAAAAATGAGCTCAGAAGAGAGAAAGAACATTCAGAGCAATTGTATAAGCTTAATATGAATTTTCAGAACGAAGTAGTACAGGCTATACAGAGATTAAAAAGCGAATTAGATATTACCACTAACATTAGTAAATCCCTAGAAGACAGTAATACCGAAAACGATTCAAGAAATAGTTCGGTTGATTTTAACGTTTTAGGACACACACAAAATTCTCATTCTGTGGAACACAACGACGATTACGTAGCAACTAAAAATAAAACTGAACAATCAGAAGAAGAAAACGCATATAAAGGTGACAAACAGGAATAAGTTATTAATAAGATTGGTCATCTGAATCCGAAATAGAATATTGTTATTTTGTTTGGTGTTTGATTTGAAGTCCGTATTCCATTTTACGCAATAGGCAATACGTACATATGTGAGTCGTACATTTGTAAAATTTTGTTGTTAAATAAAACGTTAAAAATAATGTAGCAGCAATGTAAGTCAGTCAATATTTCACCCAATTTATTAGTCAATGTTACTAATGGTTAACTAGTTTAGAATATATTAGGATAGGTGTTTGTAGGTGGATCATAGAGGTTAACAACAAAACGAAAGAGTAGCGATACCTATATTATTGTATTACCATATTCAATACGATTATATTTCTATTGTACCACTTGATTGCATTATGAAAAATGTCATTTCTATATTTAGATATTTATCACTTTGACACTTAATGTAACGATAAACTTTGTAGCAAAATATTCTTTAATATCCTTTGTGTGTATTTCATACCAGCAAATCACACTGTTTATACAAGTTTATTTTATAGACAGTAAATAATACTGGTGTTGAATATAATTTGAAAACTATTTTGAAGAAACAGATATGAACGGTTCTTGAACCGCTACGATTTATGAATGAACGTTTCGTTTTTATCGAAACAGCACTTTTTTAATATTATAGTAGGTACTAGGTATTAATATACATACATACATATCTTCACGCTGTATCCCCAACGGGGTAGTCAGAGAGGACGGAGCGCCAAGCGTCGCGCTCCTTACATACCTTTTTCGCTTCCTCAAATCTCATCATTCTCCACACACATTTTCGCTAGGTATTAATATAGTTTTATTTAAATCCATAATAAACAGGTAATGTAGAGAAAAGGTCACTTATGAAATTTTATACAAGGAAAATCACTTTGCGATATTTAACAGATAGGTAAATATCGCAGTGGCTTCGTAGTGGTGGTACACTTGTTCATATGTACATACACAGATACATCCATATAGTAACTGTCTACTCGTACCAGCGACTCAGATAATAAGTTACATTTGTCTTCTATCAATATTGTTAAGAAAACTGGTTATCATGCACGCTAGTGTATTGTATTGTGAAGAGTTTGAGCGCATTTTACTATAAATTTTGTGTAAAAAATATGGAAAATGTGTCGAATAAAACATAATAGAACAGTTCAAAGAGTTAAGTGACTAACAGTTGATGCAAGTCACAGGTTTCGAGTTGTGTGTCGGCGGTCATTGGCTCCTAAATCGATTTCATCGTGAATAATTCTTCCTATTGATACGGTAATGTAAACAATATTATTCGATAGGGTATTACATTGCATTAAGATATTATAGACGGACCTTGAAAATAAAATTTGCATCTACGTAATGTGGAATAATGTAGGTGCATACATAAACAAATGAAATTTGCTTGTTTTTCGAATGTTTTGAATGAAAAAAAGAAGATTTTATTGATTTTTACGTTTCAGGAATGGCTACATTCAAAGAATTCTGTTGTGTTATAGTACTGACAGTAATCACATATTTAATTGAAGCTAAACCAACGTGTCATTTGTATGATAATGGATCTCATAAAGATATGATATGTAGTCCCGGAGATGATGATTACGTGTTAAAAAGAGGTTTAGTATCAGATAATAATGCCACCACTAGAGTAACATTAAAAGCTTGTAAAATAACAGATATAGATCTTGAATCGTTTCATGGCTTACTTGCACTGAAACATTTGGATCTCTCATTGAACAAACTCGGAAGATTGCAATCGGGTGTGCTCGACGAAGTAAGACAAGTGACGTACTTAAATCTTTCGTATAATACGTTGACTGATTTTCCGTTGGGACTTTTCAATAAAAATCCTAATTTAGAAGTGCTTGACTTGAAAGGAAATACAATAAGTTCAGATGCACTTGGAGTGTTTGATCCATTGCAAAAATTAACACATTTGGATTTATCGAGTAACTCGATCTTAGGTACAAATCTAAATCCTTATATTTTTGATAAAATTCATCAGATAAAGTTTTTGGATTTCTCGAGGAATGATATGTCTGGAAGTCCGGTAAATTTGTTTCATGCTTTCCAATCATTAGAAATTTTAAATCTGGATAGATGTTTATTGAAAGATGTACCAAGTTTTCCATTGAAGCCCAACTTGAAAACTTTGAAACATCTCATATTATCGAATAATCAGATAATTAATATTAATAATGCTGCTACGTTTATAGAGTTGGATAATTTGGAAATACTTGATTTAACTGCAAATATAATAACAGATGTTAATGGAGAAGTTTTTAAACCTCTTAAAAAGTTGAAAAAGATCCTGTTGAGAAATAATAGACTGAAAAACATCCCTGATAATTTATTTCAAAATATGGTTTACTTGGGGAACATAGATATATCACACAACTTCATAGAATATGTACCTGTAAATGCCTTTAGGGGAACAGCATTGAAAAATTTAAACTTGGCCGTGAATAGATTTACTTATTTGCAAGATAATTTCTGTTTAGAGTTGAAGAACTCAGGAGCGAGATTAACAAAGTTTTATTTCAACCAGAACCCTTGGCAGTGCACATGTTTAAGAGAACTTCTGAACGAAGTGAAAATGTTTAATGTGGAATATAACAATGTAAAATATAAAGGAGAAGAGCCAGTTTGTGTAACTACAAATGACTTTTATTGTAAAAGACATAAAGAATTTAATGATTTCTATATGGAATTATATGATGAACTTGTGCATGGATAACAAAATAGGGATAATAATACAAGTGTTATTTTCATTATATTGAAAATATTTTTAACGCTAATGCCATCTATCTGTGGTTAATATTACTACTACCATAGTCCAATCAACTCAAGCTTTTGGAACATAGTATCGTTGTTATTACATAACTTTAGATCATTAGTGAACCGAATGTGTGAATTTAAGACAATATGTGGGCCCGTTAATATGTATTGATATAATATAATTAAGCGTTAAGTGTAAAATGTAGAATATAAATAAATAAACGATATCTGCTGTTAAGTCATTTGTGCATATTTATGCAAAGTACTTTATGTTATGGATCTATAGTTAATTACGTTTCAGAAAGATGGAGACACTCGCAATATCTAAAATTTCAAATAAAAACAAAAGAATTAAGTTACTGGGGTAAATTATATTATGCAAACTCAATTTTTTGTTAATTATGTCCGGTTTTGGTAACGACTTTTTTTACCCTCTTAGAAAGTTGAAAAAGATTCTGTTGAAAAATAATAGACTGAAAAACATTCCTAGTTTAGTTTAATTCCTATGATTCTGTTAACACATACACATTTACATCAATTTAGTATAAGTATTACTGAAAAATTTTTGTCAATTTAATAATTTTTAATAGATTTTAGTTTTTAATGGGTTTGAAACAACGTTAATGTCTACTCTGTGCGTTTTTTAGATAGATAGATAACGTATTATAAATATGTATTATGCAATGCAATTAATTAAAAAGGAATGCTTGAGATTATGAATTCAAGTAAAAAAATTGGTACTATTTTTCATTATTTTATATTTTTTGGATCTGTTGTATGTTATGAATGAGTTTACACAAATGCACATAGGCATGGGCGTGTCAACGCCATCTGTTGCTGATTAGTGTCACTAAGTTCATCGCTTATATGCAATGTTAATCAGGTATCGAACCATAGCGTTAGTAGCGCCTCCTAAGTAATAAATAGATCATTGCATACATTATTTCCAATTTGATATACATATAACCAGATGTCACTGATAAGATTTCAAAATGTTGCAAAAAGCACTAAAAATAGTTTATTTTGTATACATTGAGTCCCATTACATGTGCACTGAACGTGTTACGCTGTTACGATACATTTTACTGTAGAATATAATATTCCTTAAACATAAGGATACAACGTAATAAAAGAATATAATAAAACGTATATCCATTGCAGAAAGGTAAATCATAATTTCTGAATTTTATTACCAATAACTATTAGTTGCATATTTTTGACAATAGATTAGCCTAGACTAGGGTTGCCAACCCCGAATTTCAAAAAGTATATTCGAAATTGGAAAACCAGGACGATTCAGTTTAAAAACAGGATGCAGTAATAGAGTAGCAATAGTTAAATTAATATGTAGTGAAAATAGATTAAATGAAATTCAAGTAACAATAATAATCATATTTTTTAATAAAAGTATTCGAATAAAATTATATAAGTTGAAAGTTGTTTTTAAAATATAAAACAACACTTTGGGTACCCTGTTTACTTACAAGTTGATAACTAAATACTCGTAGTAAGTTGTATTTGTTTTGTACTGCAATAGTGGCTTACGAATTTTAAAATACCATGACCTTATCAGGGCGCAGGGCAAAAAAGCTAGGACGCTGCTTAAAAACTATGCAGGCACTTAAACATAAACATTCAAATATCGTATACGCATTTAATTTGCTTTCGTAACATTTTCCCTATCACAGGTCTGCAGGCAGACTATGAAATAAGTAGTTCTTTTGTTCGTAAACATTTCATTTATCACTTATATGCATGTATATATAAACATAAATAATTAAATAAAAATAAAGTATGTGATGAATTTACATAAATATATTTTATAACTACCTTCCGCCCAAAGCTTCAAGAGTGTTAACAGGAAATTCCGGAGAACAAATGCTTTGTTGAGAAGTGAAAGGTGTCGATCAACAAGTTTGAAACTGGGATATATGGCTATAGGATATATGGGTATATACAATATACGTATATTGTATAGACTCAGGTGTTACTTTGCGGAAATCCATTTCATGAGATAAATTCCTAAAATCTTTAACTATTTTCCTCTCAAACTCCAAAAACCACCAATCGACACGACACGTGAGCATCGAATCCAATTCTATTCGGTGCTGGTTAGCTGACCGAATCCTATCTCTGGTATATCCTGAGGATGCTTCGTTGAGAGGCGAAACACATGTCGATTGGTGGTTTTTGGAGTTTGAGCGGAAAATAGTTAAAGATTTTAGGACTTTATCACACAATATATGTATATTAAAAATAAAATATGTCATACATTAAAAAGTTCAAGTTTGCCAAATTTTACAAAACTAAAAACAACAGCAATGATACAGCATAATTTATAAAGATTATGAGTTTTATGTTTTTCATAAACATAAATATAATTAAAATATACTAAGTACACCAGTTTACACCAGTTACAATTTTAAATCACTTTTCATTGTAGTTTCTCTAACTAAGGCGAAACAAAAAAGAGCTATAATTTTGACAGTGTTACCATATGTGTGTGTGTTCACACACACACGCTGATAAAATCTTCTAATTCTTCACAGAGCTGAAACCACTTACACCAATTTCAACACATGGATTCGCCCCAATTACGTTATATCGTTTTTTAAAATAAACTTAAATAATATAATAAAATATCATCGGATCCCATAATGATGGGATATATTCACGAGCTTGTAAAGCCTATTCCAAAAAAGTTTATACAACACACATGACAAATAACAGGATATGAAATAGCCAAAGTTTTAGCTGACGTGAATGTCAAAAGCGCTCGTATACCCAGGTGAAAACGCGTGAGGAGAATGATGATTTTAAGCAGGCGATAGAGTAAGGACCATGATGCTTGGCGCTCCGCCCTTTCTGACAACCCCGTTATGGATACAGCGTGAAGATTTGTAAGTAAATATACAACAATTTTTTTCTTAATTAACCACTGAAGAAATGGAAATAAATAATAAACTTAAAAATTAAAATATACGATGCTTTTCGCTATATCTATTTGTAAACGAGTTTTAGTTTCAGGGAGGTATATTTTGCACGACATTAATTATATATGTATGATACCTACTAAATTCTGGAATATTTAACACGACAATTTTATTACTATTTTCTGATGCAAAAGGTGGACATTCGTTGGATATTAGCATAAGCTAATGGGGTGTCTGGACCCCCCGAACACCGCCTTATGTATACGCATGCGGTATAAGTGCGTTAGTGTTAGTTGATGCACTAAAAGGTTATGGTGCCAGATTTATGGGGGGCAAGCGAGAGGGCAAAAGTTAAGAGTGGTACTTTTTGGAAGCGGTGAAAAAATGTGTATCTTAAGACGTAAAAGTAACAAACACAAAACAAAAATTCGTAGATATCCTTCAAAAGTGTAATAACTGTCCCCAACAGCTGTTTACAGCAAATAGTCTCTGAGAAAAACGACAACAACAGGTATTTTACATGCTGTGTGGTGACAGACAGACTGATAGGTGAAGTTCGCATTCAATTTTTCCGATTTTACGGAACGGAAACGGAATGAAACGAAACTCTAAAAAAGCTGTTATGGTCCCCATTACTATATTTGTGATGAAACGATACGACTATTATGATTATGATAAATAACGAATACTTCGTAGTTTGCATTACATTACGAATACCTACCAAAATCTTTGCTTTTTGCTTTTAAAGGGACTATGGGCTTAACAGCAGTATACTAAATGTGTTTCACTAATTTATTTTTAATCAATTTAACATTCATAATAAGATGTTACATACATACATACATATCTTCACGCTGTATGGCGCGCCAAGCGTCGCGGTTCTTACATACTTCTTTCGCTTCTTTGACATTTCCATCTGCTAACACTCTGGCTATTTGATCTTCATAAGTCAGCCTTAGTCTTCCTTGGCTTCTTTTACCACTCACTTTTGCTCTGTATATTTTCTTCGTCAATCTTTCATCACTCATTCTTTCTATGTGCCCGAACCATCTAAGCATTCCTTTCTTCATTTTTATAATAACACTGTCGCGCAACCCTGTCATACTACGTATCTCTTCATTGCTTATCCTGTCCGTAAGGGTGACACCGCACATCTTTCTGTAATAATATGTTCTCATTCAAAAAGCATAACTATTTTAAGTTTTCATCTGTCAGTCTGTTTTTCTTATCACTGTGGATCGGTTCAGCTGTTGAGAACAATCTCTACAATAGAACAAAACAGGCTGTATCGACAAATATCTGTGTGCAATCTTCTTTAAGACTTAAACTTTTTTTTTTTTCATTTTAATCTTGTTTTAGCTGCACACCAAAATTTATTATAAAAATATGTATCGTAGTGAATCGTAATAAATACTACGATAAGGAATATCGCATTCATATTCGCTTAATTACAGCCTATCGTCTTGTTTCTATATACAAAATGATGAAATTTGGCACGTATGTATATAAGTATTTTTTCATGGAAAAGGTCTTTATGCTATCTCTTGTCGTAAGTTGCCACACGGACAAAGCCGCGGGTAAAAGCTAGTGTATACATAATAATTGATGTTCGTGTATATGTACTTGCTAAACCTAAACACCGTTTGACCGATCACTATGAAAAATGGCATGTATTATGTGTTTTTTCATGGAGTAGATTTGCTGTTCTCTGTCGTATGTCGCCACTGCGAGGACGAAGTTGCGGGCAAAAGCTAATATACATATATTTTTTCTTCGTAGCACACCTCATATCTGTGAATAAATGTTACACGTGGAAATGGCGAGTACGAATTCTTCGACATTGAGTTGTACAATTATTACGTTGAGGATCATAATTTAAACATTTTATTCGTTATTGTTCCACAAGTAGTTTACGTCATCTTCAGCTATATTCTGCTGAAGTACCTACTATGTGTTTATGATGACATAATATTTGTTACACACCAGAAAATAGTTGTCACTCTCACGTCTGTAATTGTTTTACTTATTTCTAAATTTTAAATACGTTTAGTGTTCTTCTTTGAATAATATAAAACATTTTAGTAAAGAAATTAAAAGCAAATTTTTAGCAGATGGAACCAAATGTTCTCATTTTTTCTCCGCAATTTATTTGTAATTAAGACCATTTTTAATATTTTCAGACAATTTTGTAACCAATAACGGACCGCACACACGAGCTTTCGGAAAAAAATGTAAAACACGTGCAAGAAATTTATAAAACCAACATCTGCGAAATCGAAGGTTTTTTTATGAGAATTTCTTTGGATAGGTGCGTGTAAAAAAGTTTTGGGTCCGACGTTTTTTAGAAATCATATAGGTATCAGATAGGTTCGGTGCACGTATGCGTATATACGATGCGCGGTTTCTACAGGGGCTTGTTTTTTTATTAAATTTTTCTAATAAATTGTACTAGAAATGACTAGTTCGTGACTTTTAATGCAGTGTCTTCAGACTTGCATTTAAACTATCGTTCGTTCCAACTTTCATCTAAACTATCATTTAAACTATAATCGTTGTCGATTATTTACTTACACGAGTAGGTATTATTGTATTAAATCGTAATTTAACAATGGAGTTATAGAAAAAACATCTGTGATACGATTATTTTTTTCTTTTTTATTCTATTTTAGTTTGGAGAGAAAGAAAATCAGTGAATGTGCTACTAATAAATTCAATCGAAGGTTTGTAATGTAACGGATAGATATAAGAAGATAGATAAGAAAGATGAAATGTAGTATAATAATAAATAACAAAGTTGTGGATAGTAAGAACAAGATAAATAAATAAATGGTAGTACTGGCCTTGACTTAAGTTAGGGGAACGAGATTAAATAAATTTAAAAAAAAAACTGAGGTGGGCGTCGCCAATTTCGACATAATTTACAGTTTTTAGCTACTGTAGTTCGCATTATTTCACATATTTTACATATATGTTTTTTGTACATATATGTTTTTTGTAATCGAATTCTAAGTGAAATAAATAAATAAAAGAAAATGTAGATAGCAACTTGTGATTATCAGGTTTCTTTCTGCCATCTACAAGACCAAATATCCTGCTACTGTTAGAAGTGTCAAACTGTAATTTTGTTGTCAAATCCTCATTTCACACAATAATGTCGAGTAAATAAAAAATGAATGAAGTAAATAACCTAAATTACTATTGTACAAAACAATTTGCTCTTGTATAAGTAGTAAAAAAGTACGAAATTGCCAATTGTTGTTATTTTAGGGAATTTTGGAAATATCCATAAGTTACATAATTAGTGAATATGGATTCACTAATTATGTAACTTATGGATAAGAGATTCGATCAGAACCACCTGTATATATACGAAATTTTGATATCGCAGGTAAGGCGAAACTTTTTATTATAAAATGATTCCTCAAAAGCCTTAATTATCTGGCACGAGATCGCACTGTTTTTTATTAATTCTGGTGCGGTTCGTTCCACGTCATTTGGCCGAAAAATCGCTTTATAAGGTATATTGTCTAAGAGAATGCCTAAATATATATAAATTTTTATATTACAAATGCATTAATTTCAATAATTTTATAGTTATGATTTATAAAATTGAAGAAACATGTTTCGTTAATTTTATATTTAATCATTTATTCTGCAGTTAATAAAATAGAACATTTTTACATCACTTCGCTGTCTTTTTTCGTACATTTGACGCAGAAAATTTTATGAATAGTTGTATAAAAAATACAGGTCAATGGACTTGAGGTTAAAAATAATGAATTTTCATTAAGGAGGTGATTACGTATGGTGTAAAACACAACAAACATGCGTTTTTTTAATTAAATGAATGATATCCATAATTAAACATTAATTATATTTTTATTTATTTTAATTACATTTACATTTAAATGAGTTACATTTTATAGGTGAAACAAAATGTTATTAGTCCTAGCCACGTGTTTTCTGACTAGGTATATGGTATCCCTTCGTCTAAGATATTTAATGTATCCAGATAAATACTGCAATAATAGAATCGGTATTATAATCTTAATATTTAACACAATCTGAATGATTAAATTGAAAAAGTAGTGTGTATATGTAAGGTGTTTCCAAGCTGATTTCGGAGAGAAAGATTATACCTACGATGTGTCAGCTCTCAGCTGCTAGTCTTGTACTCGTACGTGAGATCATAAAAGTTGGCCGAGAAAGAGCAATATGTAAACCGCTTGAGTGATAAAAAGTAATATTCAGTAATTTAATCATGTTTGACGTAAACCATAGTCCGATATCTTCTTCAATGTAAGAAACACTCGGCAGCAGCCTTCATCTTCATGAACCATTCGAGCATTAATTTGCGTATGAAGCTTGAGCATTCACTTAATAATAATAATTCTCCTGACAATTCCACTAATTCTGTGACCACAAATTAAGCAGTAAGTGTACTACGAGTACCAAACAACGAACTCTGAGGGAGGTCCCAGTAACATCCAGATTACAAGCCAATTTAGAATAGTTAGTTTCCTAAATTGACCTGACCGGGATCGAACCCGGGATCCTGACTTGGAACGCAGATGGTTTGCCACCGCGCCAACAGGCCAGTCAAATTTGAGTCCAAAGTTGTTCGCGATAGAAATAATTGTAGCTTATTCCTTAGTTTCGTAGCTCAGTATCGTAATCCGAGAATAAAGAATTGTCTGAATATGTAAAAAAAATTGACATTACTCTGGTAATCATACAAAATCATATGGAAATCATACGTACGTTATACGTTATGTCGCGAAATGCTTGTTCTATTCTACGATAATATTATTATAAAGAGGTAAACTTTGTTTGTTTGTATGTAATGGATAAACTCAAAAACTACCCAAACGATTTCAAAAATTCTTTCACCTATAGAAAGCTACATTATTAGCGAGTATGGGCTGTATTTGGTTTTCGATAAATTTCTATCAGTGCGAAGCCGGGGCGGGTCGCTATTTTATTATATTACGTCGTTACTAGCGATCTGATTTGATTAAGAAACATCTAAATTTCTGTACTTCTATAGATTAAATTTTATATACATTCGTGTAAACATCTCTCGTTAAATGTTTTAAATAATACTGAAACCGCATTGAAATCCACTAAAAGTTTAGAAGTTAAAAGCTAATAAACAGATTAACGGAGATTACGTCTTCGTTTTATACTAAGTATTTAGAGATACCGAGTAAATACGTATATGATATTATGTATATATGTAAATCCAAACTACTACTATGTGTATTGCGTCATTAGAAAATATAATAGAATTAAAGTATAATAGATTCGAAAAGTAAACAACTTTGACTCGCCTTAAGTACGGTCATGTACGATCCTACAATGAAACCTTTTAGGTAATGTAAAATGAAGTTGTCAAAACATCACATTGTTTTTATACGTACTAATAAAACCAAAATAGAACTATAAAAGTGGGTGCTTGACGTTTTTAGCATCTAAGACACGCAACCGCTTATTTTAAATTGTGAACTAGTTAATTAACAGATTTATTTTCAAGTTTCAAGGTATACTATCAAGTTAGTTCAACTAAAAAAAAAATTACAGGTGTTTTACGAAAGTGTGGTTGGCAGATTTGACGTTAAAAATAACTCGTAACTGGGTTTACTTGAAATTGCTTTGACTAATAATTGATTAAAAGGAAATATGGATTTATACCTAGGATTATATCTTATAAAGGCAAGTATTGGTATATCTGTTGATTTTTAATTCTATATAAACTTAAGACAATAATTTGATTGTATTATATGGTCCTCTGAACTAAGGACGAAAATCGTATCTGTACCTACTGGATGCTATTCAACAAATTATTGCATTTGAGATCTTCAAGATAATTTAATTTCTTTTCTACATAATTTTGGCCAGATATCAAACTCGAGGTTCTGTTTGGTAGACAGACATACCTCAAAACCAGTTAAGATCAGTTCGTGAACATTTATGAATATTCAACAAATTAAAAAAAAAGTTAAACTATTACACTGTAGTTTTTCACTAGTTAACAACCACGAAATTGTGAAGAAAGCAAAAGTTGTGCTGCAGGCCTGCAGCTGACTACGGCACGAGCCATACGTCGCATTCATCTTAATCGCTGCTGTGTTGAAAAAATAATAAAAAACATGCCTATATAAGTAAAAAAGTTCAATTTGGCAAGGAAGCAAAAAGACGGGAAGAGGCGGCATATTGCGGCTACTTCCGCGGTTTGTAATCGCCACTGATGATATTGTTGTGGATACGTACGTAACAATAAAAAATACCTGAATGTCTTCGTTTTAAATTTGGCCAGTTCGAATTTTCTAAATTGTTTCGAAGTCAGAGTTTTATTGGGAATTCCTCTAGCTACCAATGTGGTACAAGCCTAGCACAATTAACTACTCTCATTATCTGAAAATCGTTTTAATGTTTCTCTTTTCCTCTGAATTGAAATCTTCAGTTTGTTTTTGGTTCAGGTGTAAGTTATATGGTATATGACATACATATAGCATATACATTCTTTAATGCAGTTTGGTTTATATGAATGTCAAAATATCCAAAATATGAACCTTTCGTAAATGTAAGTGAGAGTGAGAACAAATATAAATAAATATAAAATAAAAATTATCATATACATACAAATACATAAATGAAACGATACAATCAATACAAAAATGATACATACAGCACATGCATTCTAATGCAGTTTGCTTTATATGAAATAATCGTCAAAATGTCCGAAATATGAACCTTTAGTAAATGTAGGTCACAGTGGAAACAAATTAAATACAAAAATGATCATGAGTATTCAAATTTTTTAAAAAAACCTGTATTTGTATATAAAGGTAACAGTTATTAGGATCTATTTGTAAAGTACTATTCGATATTATTTTTCGAAGTACTTTTCGTATTACGGAAACTACAAAAATACTTCAGGTTATCGTATAACTATTACGTATATCTCTTTATGCTCTATCCCTAACGAGGCAGTCCGAGAGGCCGGAGTGCTAAGCATTGCGGTTTTTACATACTTCTTTCGCCTCTTTAAATCTTATTATTCTCCTCGCAAAGTTTCGTATTCATATTCGAATGGTTTTGATATTTCCGTAAACTAGCAGCTAGCACTCTGGCTGACTGACCTTCATAAGTCAGCCTTGGTTTGTCTTGGCTTCTGCTATCACTCACTTTCATTCTGTAGATTTTCTTTGGTGATTTATATCACTAATTCTTTCTATGTGCCCGAACCATCTTAGCATTTCTTTCCTCATTTTACTATAAAACTGTATTCCAACCATATCATATTACCATATTACGTATTTTAGGTAAAGGTAGGTAGACTACAGTTTTACCTTATATTCCAGTGCTCCAACACAGAAGGTGAAGATGAGCAAATAAACAATCACAGATAGAATACAACACAACGAACATATATTTGTATAGAATTAGAGGTCGCCCTGTGGTCGAAATTCGACCGTAAATGTAAACTCTTAGGCAACAATCTCTACTCTGTGCGACTGTTTGAACCAAGGAGATTACGTATATGTGATTACAAACTATTATGAGTTTTTAATTGACAGTCTTTTTGACATTGGCAGTATTAACGTCAACAATGAGTGATTTATTCAATTTAAAGTATTTCTAATGCATATTAGGTATATAAAAATATTAGCTTTTTCCTGTTCTTCTCCACATATAATTTAAGTGTACCCAATTTCACAACGGTACAAAGTTTTCGCTTCACGTATTAATATATAGATACAATGCAGATACTTAAATAGGATATTAAAACATAAATAAGCTTGGTGAAAATATGTAGTGCAAACATTGACAGCTCTTCATTGACAACTCTTCATTGATTCTTTTGCCCTTGAGGGTTACACCATACATATTTCTAAGAATTCGCATTGCTACAGCATTTATCTTACTTTCGCTTGATTTCGAGCTTATCCGGGCCTCGCTACCGTACAATAAAGTCTGCATCAATACCGCATTGTAAATGGTCAGTTTAGCAGATTTAGATATAACTATATAATTTAGTTATTCATGACTATAACATTAGACATAACTGCTGGAATGACATATCCACATTATTCTAATGCCAATTCTAAAAGTTTTTTCTTAATTTGATCAATAATTGTTCACATTATAATAGGTACACTCTCACATTGGAGGCGGGATAGCAAAGGAAAATGTATAAAAACTTGGCTCGTGCGCCTACACTCTCGTTTTTTACGGAAACATCAGTGCTATTTGATATGTTTTTTTCTGTTCTTTTTAGAGAAATGTAGTGAAATTAATGCTCTATGGGCAGCATGTGGTTAATGACATGATGAATTGCGATGTCTAACGGACAGATGTAAGTGCGAACGATACAGGTTTCAGCTGTCGCATCCATGTTTTTGATGTTGATTGCTTTTATACTATTGATAAATACTGTACAAATATGTACTTCAAGTTGGAGTTATTTACGAGAAAAACTAAAAACATACGTGTAGAAGACATGAAATATAAATACGCAGTTTTCTAGTTATTTTATTGTCTTTTGTCGATCACATACAAAAAAATATTACAAAATACGTAGAATTTTATGTATCACATGTATCGGTACACAAATTAATAGTAATTAAGTTGTAGGTAATAAATAGCTTGACCTACATTGTAATTTGCTTCCGTTTTACGTATACAAATAACCAAATAATTGTATATTAATATTTCTTATAAGCAAATATGAATATACTCGTAGTAGATACATACGTATTTTTACTATTTGTATTCACTAAAGACGTCGAATTTTGTAGATAGACCTTACTTGGTAATTTACATAAGTAAAAATTGTGTTTAATAAAAAAGTCTGTTCAAATGAATATAAACACAATTAGGTTCAAAAGTTAAATGTGAATATCACATAGTTTTTTTACATCAAACAAGGCTGCATCTAACGGAAGTTCGGCACTGCCGCGATTAAACGACAGAACGAACGTTTTATTTAAACAGTTTTTTGCGAACTCAAAGTTTTTAGCTTGCCTTTTTGAAATTATCTGCATATACCATGTTTTTATTGTGGCCAGCTGTTGTATGCATATGACAATTTTTTGTTCAGTGCGATTTTTAGCGTTTTTATCTGTTGATTTGGGATTTGTTGGCAGATGTTTTGCATTTTTAATTTTTATTTGTCCCAATATTTAAGTAGCTTAGGGTATTAACAATTTATGGAAATCCACTCAATTACGTAGGTTGCTCAACAAGTATTCGAAAAGTTACATAAATTAGATTATTAGTGTTGTATATTTAAAGTGTAGAGAAAATAAAGAGATTAATTGAACACCACTTTTTATTTACGTATTTTATGTAAAAATGTTTAATTTATTTAATATATTAATTTTTAATTTTTTTTAAGACAAAATCTGATACATAAAATTAGTTCAAACATCAATAATAATAAAGCAATCTAAATTTAAGGAACTCACGTGGATCATCAAATATTAAAAAGTATTTGGCGGGATTTCATGGGGAGCGGTTGGACGTTTATTTTAATTATTCGCAAATTGTTTTTAGCGGATTTTGTGATGTAAAATTGGCGTAGTTTTCCGAAAAATTGATTTAAATATATTGATGAGATATTAGCTCAATGATTAAATATATTATTTATGTGCGAAATGATAACCCAACTATATTTTCCGAGTATTTTTTGTTAGGAGTTCAGGCCTGTCTCTGTAAGATAAAAAAATAATTGATTATTTTCAAGATATTTAACAAATGTTTTGTTTTCGAGATATTTGTTAAACTACAATGTCTCGTTTTCGAGATATTTAACAAATATCTCGAAAACGAGACATTCTAGTTTCCATCAGAAGCACTACGGAATTTGCACGCATCATATTTTAAATATACTAGTACATAGCATACATATTGTTTGTGTATATCTTATTTTGTCTATCTTTATCTTTGGGTATACCATTATGTAAATACATAAAATTGTTTGACAGTCTTTCCAAAATTTGGCTTTTTTTTGTTTAGGCAGATAACAATATTTAAATAAAATATTATGTTGCTGAAAATAAGTTAGCTTAGTTAAGTGCTAGGCAGATATTAACGGATTATTTCATCGGTATTTATCGGTCAGTATTTCGGTCAGGTGCTAGCCCACCTGTACACTGTAGTCGGGTTCTTGTTTTGACAGGTGGGAGGTGGCGTCTGTGGTGTTATTGTCAAGGAGGATTATCGTGGACGTGTGCACGCCGCAAATTATAACTCTTTGTTTTTGTATCGGCCTCCAGATCGGCCTACGAGGTACAGTCATCGACAAAATGTTTGCACTATTTTAATAGGTAGGCTTTTATGTGACTTCAAGATTTTTTGTGAGGACACAGTTAAAAGCACACAGTTTGAAATCGCTGAACCCAGAGAGGTAAAACTGCGAATACATTGTTTTTACAAAGGGAATACTCATTAAAAAAAATTAAAAAAAAATCCACGTAATTATGCATACGTCTTTATTGTACACACTACGCAGGTGTTACTACATGTTATAGTTAAAGAATGAAAAGAATGATCATTTCGCCTTATGATAATTATTTTTGTAAATGATATAACCTACTAAGCTAATCTTCCTGAAAAAGAACTGGCAAGAACTCAATCAGGTATTATTTCTTCAATATTACTTTATTTTACAATATCCATAATTCTATAAAACGTTATACCTATGTATACAATAATTTGAGAACACCTAACTAAGTCGTTGTTCGTTAATGTTCAAGTGAATATTTATCAAAGGAAATATTGGAATATGATTTAGCATAATTTAATTTAATAGGTATGGTAAACTTTCAACTTCTTTATGTAACTTTTGAACTGTACCTATCAGTCTTACAATAAAAAGGCTACTATGGTCGATTAAAATTGTACTGCCTTTCCTTAGCCCTAATTCAGCTTCATAGCTCGCAATAACTAATATGATAATGATAATAATTAATATCAATAATAATGAATATGATTGCTGTTATTTTTGCTTTTGTGGACAGGAATAAGAAAAGGTGCCTGCTGATTAGCTTCCTAAGTATATGGTAAAAGTGCGTCGACTCATTATTATTATTATTATTATTGTGCTTACACAATAATTATCTGTCCCTATGTGATTTAGTTTTTCAATCTATAAATCGATATACTTACCTACTAATAAAAGTCGAGATGATTGACCCGATTTCGTTGTAGTATGGTGCTCTGTCCACTCCGAAAGAGAAACGGCGTGGTGTTATGTATATGTAGAGTATGTACAATATGTTTGGGTACCTATACACATTAGACGAGACAAAATTCCCTGGTTCGTGGCTTAGTTCTGAATGGAATTCTTTCAAAATCTGCAAGCTCCTCATCAATATCCCAACAAAAAGTGGCACAAAAAGGGCACCTCCCGATTTTTATTTGATGGAATCTCGATGGTTAAGTATGAGAGGGAAGGCAGCATCGCGAGTTGCGTCAAACGGACCGCATCGGCAAAAATGTGCATAATTGGCGACGAACACATGAAAAAACCCTTCAAAAAGTCGACCTCTAGATGTTTCGAAAAAGTGCAAATATACGGTATGAATAAAATATTCCTGTGTTTTTTTATGAGCGTCTGCCTAATCTTTTTGCTTGGCTGGAACGTTGAAAATAATATAAAGGATTTAACAACGTTTTTTTAAGAACACTGAATTTTGCGTGTGGTTATTAAATAGTATAAAATATTTAAAGAATAATACATAATTTTTTTCGCACATATTGATTAATGTATGAAATATGACAAATTGTGTTTTCAAAAAACTCAGAAATGTTATATTTTACTGAGACAACAATATTTTGCTGTCTGCCTCTCCCGTTTTCAGCCATGCGACATGCTAAAATTGTTGCTGATTGTTTTTGCTTTTGCTGTTTCGTTGATAAATATGCATTGTAAGAAAGAAACATTGCATAGATTGGCGCAATAAACTGCATTAAAGCCGCTCCCAGAAATTTAAACCAATATGTACAAACGTTTCTTCAAATGTTTTTAGAAACATTTAACAACAAAATTCTCTGTAAAGAGCACGTTTCGCAAAAAATTTGGTTCAAATTTTGTACGAAATATTTGTGAAAGTATGAAATATTTGTACAAATATTTGCCAATGGCCTCCCACATATATTTTTGCACATCTTTGTAAAGACCTTTACATATGTCTGAGTCCGGCATAAGAACAAGACAACATTCATTGCGATTGACGAAGGACATAACATTTTTTCCCGACAATTATACAAACTATGTGACTCCAAACCAAGCACTAGGTTTGTGCTATAGTTACCACGAAACGATCTGAGTGGACCACTACCTCCCAGTCGCAAATATAAAAATGTCTAAATCGCGTAAAAGAACGTGTTATAACGTCTTTAGATACCCAAAACATTATAGTTATTCGAATCCAGAGTTATCATTCTTCAACATAACTACAAGAAATTAAAAACAAACATGAAAAACTTATCCGTTTGCATTGTTTTTTGTTATTATATACTGAATTTATAACTAGATAAAATGTTCTCCGCATCTCACGCTCGACGCATCAATCCTATGCGGCCGAGAGTAGGTAATCTGTTACACATGAGGCGGGATTCGGCCTTCTTTTCTACATATTCTCTGCCTCGGGGACAGGCTTCGAAAGCAGATGCTCTTGTTCCCCTTAAAGGGCCAGTCATATCGTGTCCTTGACTCCATCGTTTATGAGGTCCATTGGCGAAACGCTTTTATGTCATACCGTATACCCTCTTTTTATTTGTCAATGCGTACAGATTTAAATTACTTTAAATTTAAAAAACATTCACATCCTGTATCTAGATGCATTTCTATAGAGGATTGATTTATTCAAATCGAAAATCTTTTGATTGTGCCCTAAGCCGCAGGCCCAAGAATTATTTGTTTTTTAATAACAATTATATTTTATTTTATTAAACGTATCGCATGATTTTGTCTAAACAGCTAATATTTCCGCGAAATTCGTCTGATGATGCCAACTTGCTCTAAACGTCTGTGTTTTAAACTGAGATAGCTATTAAGGGCAGATAACAGTTTTAATCCGTTGCGATTTACGCGTATAACTTCGTGACGTCACGCGATACAAGTAAGAGTACAGTGGTTTCACGTTATTGTCCATTTGGGGTGAATACAGAAGAAATCGCACTGTGTCATTAATTTTATTAATAAGTATATGTTTATATAGAGCGATATAGAGCTCTTCTTATTAAGAGGTTCTGTATTTTTTTTAATTTCCATGTTGTGATAAACAATTGTTTTCCTTCTCTAAGTAACTACCTTGTTTTGTAACTAAATTCTTCAAAAAGGCACTCAGTTAATGGAAAAGAAATTTATTTTGTCGAAGATAGAAATATTGTCTAGGAGCGATCCTCCCTGTTTCTCTTTCAAATAATTCAAAACATTCTTTCAAAAATTATCTTTCAAATACCTAATTGTAAACGAAATCTATTGTAGGTAATACATATAATGTCGACATTGTACTTAATGGAGTTTGTTCTCTGTTCAGTGGATGTTCTTTTCGATGTTGTAGAAACATCAAACAACATTTGACTTTTAATTTGACTTTTAATTGATGGGCACATAGAAAGAATGAGTGATGAAATACTGATAAAGAAAATCTACAGAGCGAAAGTGAGCGGTAAAAGAAGCCAATGAAGACCAAGGCTAACTTGTGAATATCAAATAGCTAGAGTGTTAGTCGACGGAAATGTCAAAACCACTCGCATACCTAGACGAAAATGTGTGAGAAGAATGATGAGATTTTAAGAAGCGAAAGAAGTATGTAAGGACCGCGATGCTTGGCGCTCCATTCTCTCTGACTACCCCATTAGGGATACAGTGTGAAGAATACATATGTTTATGTATGTTTGTTAACTTTTAATGAAAATGTTTTGTATGAGAAATATAAAGATTAATAAATAATTTACCCTTGAAAAATATTTTTTATTTCAATTTTGTATGCAATGGTGTTGTCTGTTGCGTTTTTTCAATATGCCACATAATAGGTAAGTATAGTAAGGGTTAATCCCTTGCACCAACAGTTTTATTGACAGAACACCCAGAACACTGGCAAAATCGATTGTTTATCATCAAATAGACTAATGCAATATATAAGCAATATTTGCCAATAGGAAATGTGTATTGCAGCTTATTTTGTTTTACTTTAATTTACATTATGTATGAATGGTTGAATAGTGGGCTGAAATAATGGCAATGGGCAGGCTGATTAGCACGAATAACCGATAACCGTTGCGGTAATAAGGTGCTTTCGTGGCGACCGCGACCCGGAAGACGCAGTGTAGGACGGCCTCCTACAAGATGGACTGACGACCTTGTCAAAGTCGCAGGGAGTCGGTGGAACAAAACGGCACAGATCAGCGAGGCTTGGCGACGTATGAGGGAGGCCTATGTCCAGCAGTAAGACGTCTTCTGGCTGATAATGATGAATAATGTTGAAATGATTTGAATGCTTCCATACTTTAGGCGAGAAAGAGAAACATAGAATGCAATAGCTGTTTATCTTCCAACTCAGGTTTTAAAAATTGCCCAAGCGACAGGGATTAGGAACCATATTCTTCCGTTTTACCATCAGAAAGCCTAAATATTTATTGCAAAAAGCATGTCAGGCACGCTAGAGTTTAGAATACCGCAGTAATTTTGGACAAAGTGAAATTAAATTTAAAACTAATAAGATTGGTTTCGAAATATCGATTATTTAATTTTCCATTTCTGGTTTTGGCTTACTAATTCATTTTTGAACTGTACAAAACAGTTCAGTAGGTGTAAAGATAACGAAATGAAACAGCTGTATGCACAGACAAACGGTACAGGCAATGACAAAAAATATGAATCTCCATAAAATTTAAAAATTGTACCCTATAAACTTTTTCGGTAAACCGCGCAGACGAAATTGTGGGTAAGTTAGTTTAGTTAGAACTATAGACAGGGAATACTTGTACTTTATGCCAGTTTAGAGAAGATACCCGCCACATCTTGAGTTCCTACCTACCTATGGCACGAGTAGGTATATGAAGCGAATCGCGGAACATGCCCGCGATGAGTTCGGAGGCGGACTAGCAGTCTTGGCCGCCCTAGGCTGTGTAGTACCAGCCGCCACCTTCTCAGCTACATAATTTACTGAGACATATGATAAGAATTTTGAAATTTGAAAGCGCTTTTAACACACAATGTTTTATTTACTGTTGTTTCATGTTCTCATCAGTGTATTAGCCCCTAATATCTGGCCGTCTTAGGCCCGGACATAGTCGGCCTTATGGGAATTCCGCCTCTGGCTGGGTTATCAACTTATCACGTAAAAATTCGCAGATTAGCATAACTACGTCACAGTACACCCTCCACCCTATGACAGCAGCAATAAGGTTGATTATCGCAAGTGCTGCTTGATTAACTAAAATCGGTATCACGTAAGGCGATTACGCGACTATACGCTGCCACGACGGTAAAATAACCGTTGGTTGCAGAAGTGTTACGTAATTAGCAGTAAGTTTTTCACTGATTGCTCGACAGAGATAGCACTAGTGACTTGTGATTTTAGCTGCTTAAAAATGAACCTGGAGTCATAAATGGTTCCGTTTGCCAGGTAAGCACTTATCGAGAGCATCTCCCTCATAATGGGGTAAATGACGGTTTGTGCAGTGAAATGATATCACAATACATTAGAAAACCATAAAAATTTCTAAATTTATCATAATAAAGTAATCGGAGAAGTCGAAATTTCTAAAGGTAAGGATTACATTTTAATCGGTACACTGCTTACGCACACACGCATAACTATTTTGATTTCATTTGTTGCGTGTCGCCTACTACAGTAAACATTACCTTTCTAAGTGTTATTATGTTAGGTATATTTAAAGGCTGGCTTAGATCTTTTTCTTGCACATGTCTTCATACATACATACATATCCTCACGCTGTATCCCTAACGGGGTAGTCAGAGAGGCCGGAGCGCCAAGCTTCTTACATATTTCTTTCGCTTCCACAAATCTCATCATTCTCCTCACATATTTTCGCCTAGGTATGCGATGACATGTCTTCACTTCCTATAAATCCCTACAACTCTCCCTTGAAAACCTGCCTATGCACCGCAGTGCAAGCGAATTCGTTCTTTACTCCATGCTATGGCGGTAGCAATAAGGTTGATTATTACAGTTGCGGTTTGATCGTATTTTAGCGTGGAGAAGTCTCGAAATTTGTTTTTGTACATAATTGTAATTTGCAAGAAAACATATATAAGAAATGAAAAAACGGGTTTGAGAGATTCGGAATATTATAATTACCTATCTATTTTATTAAAAATGATTTTGCAGTTCTGTAGGATTTTGAAGATCAAACTGAATTTTTGTATTTTTCTGGGATTTTTTTATTTTTTTCTTTAACCGCCTTTTTACGTTTGAAGATTTTAAGAGTTGAACTTGTTTCAAATACCTTGCTCTGTCTTCTTAGGTATTGATATCCAGGTTATTATAAAACACACAAAAATCTGCATTTTATCACTATTGAAGTGTGAAAGAAAAGGGTTGTACCTCGCCAAGCAGGCCCCGTGCGAATTAGGTGAAGTAGGATAATAGGAGGTCAGTCTACTTAAGTTTTCAAGCCTTCTGTAACACCTATGATTTAGCCAAGATCACAGACGTGGATATAGATTTCGCATGGGGGTCCAACAATGCACAAAGGTTAATTAGTTTTGGGCCGTGCCTTTACATGTAAAAAGACCGGAAAATCAATTAATTGGAAATTAGGTACATGAACGTATCATCCCTGTCACACGCAATTAAATAAACCGTAATATGTATTGTAGGTACGTAAAGTATTTAAAATCTTTGGACGACATAACAAACGACTAACGGGGGACGGGCATTTCTTGGCATTTCTCACAACTATCGTTCGTCGCTGTATCCGCCAAAATAGCGCGTCCAATTACTATGTAGTGGCATTTGTGATATAAAAGATATTGTGATATAAAAATATTAGTTTAGGCTGATATACGTCCTGGGCGCGTCGAATTATGTTGTATGAGGCATGGAGATGTCCGATATATTATGGATATCATTAGGACACCCATATGGTAGGTACTAGGTAGGATCTATTGAATGCCGAAGCACTATTACATACGAGCTCTTCGCGTTTTAGAGAGTCAATGTGGTATCATAAGTTTAGTTGTACAATATTTTTATTTTTGCGCCATCGGCATCGGGTTAATATAACAATAAAAAAAGAAGTTCATGAAAGAATAAAAACAGTAGAAAAAATATAAAAGTTAAAACTCTGTAAGAAAAACGTGTGTGTGTTGAGCGATCATGAACTTTATCAGATGTGTCATACACCGGTGCAAGGGAATGTTGTAAGTGCTTTAACAAAAACGGACTCGTGCCGTTTTTTTAACACGGAAGACGACATAAATGAAAGCAAATATACATTTGTCAGCCACAAAAGACTGGCACACTCCGCACTCAAGAACTATCATGTTTCTTGAAAAAAAAAATACAAAAAAGATAGCACATGCCGAAATCTGATTACTTTCCGCCATATTTGATCAAAGGGTTGCCATTTATCAAACACTGCATTACAAAAACTCTCGGAACGTACCTTTTTGCACCCGCATTTTTTTGCCGGAAAAAATGCAAAAATCGATTACAGCAGATGTCCATAAATAAAAAGGGTTTGATAGGCTTTTTTAGATTAAAAAATAGCGGAGGCATTGGTAAACAAAGGAAGACCGTTATGGGCCCGTCAAAATTTATTTTAAGTTAAAGAGTTATTTTCGTAGATGATTAATTTGAACCGTTAAATAGATGTTTTTACTTCATATTTCACAACAGTAAACAGGAAATTAATGAGCTTGCTGAAATTATGTTTTTTAAATGAGACAGGATTTACGGGTTTATCAATTTTGCCAATAAACTCACACTACGGCATGTTACCTGTTTCTTTCAATTTTTAAATATTTCGTTGTTTTCTGTATGAACTACGTTTCTAATTTGGAAAATAATAGAAAACAGGGTAATGAGAAATGAAAAGGAATAATTGGTATTTAGCAAAAATAGAATTTTGCGTTAATTCATTAATAAAAATTGTTACAGCACAATTCTTAGCAGCACATTCTTAGAAATTATATCACATGAAAATACATGTAATTAATATTGCATGTATTTTCATATGCTTACTCAAATTAACTTCTATTTAAATAAATAAAATCGAAGAGCTCGTCTGTGATACCGAAATAAAGGCTTTTATTATTATATTATGGTTATTGCCAGGTTACTAAAATCTAAACACGCGTTTTCTAAATTTTTGTCTGTCCGTCTGTTTGAATGTCCGGCCTGCTCTCCGAGACGACTGAACCGTTGTGACGTAACATTTATAGGCGAGTAGAGGAATCTTAAAAGAGTATTTCTTAAAAGAGTTATTTTGTGCATTTCAAATAGGTCTTTGTGTACGTGTGTTACGAAATAAATAAATTTTATGTTTATTTTATTTAATCTAGGCTACTTTTTTCCCAGAAAAGAAACAAATTCAATGCATCTGAATCCGTGAAGCACAACTAGTTTCAAATAAGATAATTGCACAATCGCAACTTTCTGCTGACTGAAATAAATTGGTCAATCTTTTCCTGTTTTCTATGTTTTTAGTTTTGATGTAACTACTATTTATTGTAGTTAAATAAAAAGCATAGTAATATTATTTTAGCTAAATAAAGTGTAGAAGTAACAAGGTGCAGTAAAATAAAATATTGTAACTGAAAACCAAGTAGGTATATTAATCTTACACATTTAATGTCAGTTAAGATTGTATATTTGAAGTATTCTGGGATACTCCGTCCTCCCCAGAGTATGCAACTATTGGATATATCTGTTGAATATATTTGTATGATTACAAAGTGCAATGTTGCATTAAGAACTTACTATTAACTTTATGAATGTTCTTTGCCATTCATTGTTATTACCATAGTTATCCTTGACAAAGACTGTTTTGTACAGTATTTATTAAGTTAAGAATTTTGAACGAAGTATACACAATACCTACCAATATTAAATTCAAAAGAAATTTAGATTCTTTGTCTACGCCGTGTAATTAATTTGTTAAAACAAGACGAGTAGTTAATGTTAATGAATGTGTATTATCGCTAACTTCGTAAAGAAATGTCCTTCATTACAGAATAAGAACCAGAATGATTTTGACTTATTTGACCCGTTGTAAAAGAATTGTTACTAAACGACGTCGTTGACTTGATATTATTTTAAACTCTAAGACGTTGAAAGAAGGTAAAATTTAAAAAAGTTAAATGTTCCTAAGGTGTATAAAGCCTGGTTAATCTTTACTATGGTATGCGACGTAAATTCTATCATTGTCCTTAAAGGGCTAAGAAAGGGAAAGCCCGAGGATTTCGCGATAAGTGTTCGATACTTTGTAACAATAAATTAATTGTGGGTATTTTTTTGACAAAAAGATTCCAGAGTACAAATTTGATGTGCCGACAGAAGCTTATTCTTCTTAATGTTTTTATTTTTGGCACACGCTCGCTACAACCAACATCTTTATCTTTATTGCACAAATATTATGTTGCATAAATGATCAGAACATTTGTACAAAGGCCAGCTTATCTTGGCAAGATATATCTTCCAGTCAACCTCACAAAGCGTTAGAGGGTATTTTATGAGCTTATGAGGGTCAAAAATTGGTAAGAAATAATGGTACAGCATAAATTCATAGTTGTACTATATTCATATTAAATTATATAAATTATAAATAGCTTATTGCAATCTACGACAGAATTATGTGGTAAGTTAGATACCAATGGAATAACCTAATCTTAACTTCAATTATCAATCAATAATAATTAATTTGTATTCAAACACTTCGTGCTGCAGTCGTAAAGGTAAAAAGCAAAAGAGAGAGTGGAGGATGACGTCACGAACACCGTCGCGATCTGCTAGGGGGTGCCAGTGTTTTCTTTTTGTTTCATCGATGTTGTTAACATTATACATACATAATTTATAAATTATAAATACATAAGATGCATATCCTCACGTTGTATCCATAATGGGATATTCAAAGATATACATATATACTATATAAACGCTTAAATATAAAAACATATAGAAATATGCATATCTACATAGATATCAGACATGTATAGGTACAGACACACACTACGCTTTAGTATATACATACATCCATGAAGATAATAATCTATGGTATTGTTACATATACATAAATAACGTTCTTTTAGTCAATTTATTCCACTAGGATGACGCACCTAGCATAGTGAAGGAGTTATAGAAGAAGTTGGAGTTGAAAAGACAGAAGATATTGTAAAGTTTTTGTTATACAGGCTCGTTTAGTTGGAGAAGGAGAACGTAAGACGCGAAAGCGAGAAAGAGCAAAAGAATTGCTAAGAAAGTTATTGTAGAGCAAAGAAAGAATGTGATAATTTCGTTGAAAACAAATAGGCAGCCATTTCAATTGCGATTGAAACTGTGATACATCTTGATCATACTTGCGAAATC
This sequence comes from Zeuzera pyrina, assembly GCA_907165235.1. Classification (NCBI taxonomy): domain Eukaryota; kingdom Metazoa; phylum Arthropoda; class Insecta; order Lepidoptera; family Cossidae; genus Zeuzera; species Zeuzera pyrina. The sequence continues at coordinate 6,588,865 of OU015639.1, forward strand.
CAAAAATAAATCGAAAAGCTAAATATTCGTAAAGTTTTTAAATGTTGTTAATTATAACAACATTTAAAAATGTGCGCTTTCTAGGCTTGAGATTATGAAAAATACATTTTATAATTTAGGAAGGTTTTTTATTTCTTTCAATTTCCAAAAGTAATCTTGCTTTTAATATCGTGACTAAAATGGAGTTTTCTCATAATTCACGTTCATACAGTCCCGGACAATTCATAGTCAAATGTTTATTTATTTGTTGGAAGTAGATGACTTCCGAAATTTATAGAGAGATCTTTATTACAATGCTCAGTGAGAACTGATAAGTAATAACGACTGATATGGAATTATTTTGTAGAACGTAATTGTTGAATGAAACAGAATTTCGTGAAATCGTCAATTTTCGTAAAATTTCTACAGTTAATAGCCTTATTATTACCAAATACAAAATACGCATCAGTTAAAAAATTCGGTATGATTGCATTATTTATTAGTCATTAACACTTATTTTTCCATCAATAAAATATCTTCTTAGATTGCAAGACTCGAACTTCCATTCCACATAACGCAGTGACAGCGCTGTAAATAAACCTATTGTATTTTAAATGATTGCTGAGTGATCGCCGTCGTCGATCGCCGACAAAGATCCCAAAATGTTCAGAGAGGAATCTCCGCCATCGCCTTATATAGATTAGCTTAGAAAGGACAGGTCAAAAAGGACAATAGGTTAATGTCTTTACGGAATTTAGCGAACGAATCGAACGCGATTACACGTTAGATTTTCTATCTTTACACACCATAACTTTTAATTTTTTGCTCTGTGTGTGTGCGTAATCTATAAAATCCACTTTTAACTTTGCTAGTATTACCTAATTCATCTGTGGTCTTACTTACGTTCATGTTTTGAAATTATGTAGCATTTGCTGTAGTGGTTTCATTATACATAGGTAATAATGGCTTCATCAGACGGCGCGAAACATTTTTTGACATGTAACATTGACTTGTCGATTTTAAAACTGCGTTTCCTGGTACAGTCGTTAACAAATTCGTATATATGTATTTATTTGTTTATGTACGTAAATTATGTAATATTTTAATACTGAATTATACCAATCACATAAGTCGAAACTAAATTATATCAATCGAGATTTTTCACTAAAAACAGACTAGTAGAGCGGTCCAAACATGAATAAAATTATTATTGAAAGTTGTAATCGCTTAGCTAAGTTAGTTTAATAGCTGGAATAATAAAGTTAAACGAAATAGCGGAACCATTTTATTAAATGTGCATATTGTTTAAAAGATAATATTCATGATATTAACTTTTGGTTATAACAAAATTAAACGATAATAATTCTTTGTTATTTTAAAGTAATTGCTAACTTACATAAATTTCATTAAAATTAGTCTTTAAAATGCTTATTCAATTTCTTATTATTACGTTATGTATTAAATACATAGTAAATATAATTATTATAATATAGAAGTATCTCAATGTTCGTAATTTTAAATTCACCTACTTTCTTGCAATTTATTTGAATATTTTTTATTCTTGAAGGTACCTACCAATGTTATCGACATGATCTCGTTACGTATTGTCGTAAGTAGTTGTTATAACACATAAGTTGCATTGTAAATGTCATGGTCGATGTTTGGTGCATTACAGATTGATGCATTTCGCATCTGATTTTTGAAATATGTCTTTTGTCTTATTTTCTAGACTAATTTTAAGACTGTATTTTATTACGAGACAATTTAGTCTGAAAATCGTGTTTTATGTATTATTTACGTTGCATTTACTATTCATATGTTTATTTAGCATATTATGGCACTTGTTACTTAATTTTGATTAAGAGGACAACAATTTAATGTAGCGATAATGTGTTATCTATATATACATATATATATATAATGAAAGTTTTTTTTCTTTGACCGCGATAAACTTGAACCGATTGGCATGGGACCATGACTATTCGATTCAGAATCGTCTGTACATGGTTATAGGCTACTTATTTTTTGAACGTCATAGACCCTTCACCATTTTTCAAACAAAAATGTTCTATTACGTACAAAATTTTCACTTACGCCCAGCGAAGCGGGCGGAAAACAGCTTGCGAAGACATAAAAAGAAAAAGATGATAAACGAATGAATTCAATAGCTGTTAATATATCAAGAAACTAAGTATTTCTTAAACCTACGAAAAAAATATGTCTAAGGCGGCGTCCCATAATTGGTACAGGTGATAGATACAGTTTCGGTTTTATTTTTGCATTAATAGCTGACAAAGAAAATTGAATTTTATCTTTTTGAGATAAGAATGATTATAATGGTTATATTATTTAGTTGTGGACTTGTGGAACATGCTACACTAGCTCCTACAATTATCAATTTCGAAAAATATCGAAGAAAAAATGTTCTTGCCCGACAAGACACGTGCCATGTGTAAGACAGAAACTTAACGTATTCTTATTAAAAAAAAATTCATTATGTAGTAAATTATTGTTTATAAATTTTTATCATTCAAGAAAAACGAAACACCTGTTAGAATTCGAAGTTTAAAAGACATCGCCTGTAAGTTATTTTTTTATATAATGTAAAACAATGATATGTAAAACACTTATAAGCCTTATATATTATGTATAATGAATATGTATATGATTAACATTATATTGACTGCATCAGTTAAGAAATTAAGCAATCAGAGCAAAAAAAGAATTTCAATAGCAACACTGTGTTACTCATGTGTTGCTGTGTTAAGCATACACCATGCAGGTAATTCATTGTAGGTGCGATCAAATTACTTTCAAAATATATTATCAAAATCAAAATTGCATGATAACGAAAATGTGTGAGGAGAATGATAAGATTTGAGGAAGCGAAAGAAGTATGTAAGGATCGCGACGCTTGGCGCTCCGTCCTCTCTGACTATTCCGTTGGGGATAAAGCGTGAAGATATGTATGTATGTATGTATGTAAAATTGCATGATATTTTTTTGATTTCTTAAATCGTGGTACGTACAAAATTGTTATTAAATAATGAATAGCGTGTAAGTTTATAGGTATATACGTAATTGAGCTGATTGTATATCGCATAGACGGTATAAACAGTGAGACATTTTTCTTACCACGTTAATATGTTTTCCTGGTAGCTCGTGCCTTCAAATCGGTCTAACACCTGTTGCGCAACACACCTGTTTTCTAACTTTTTTAGATATTTCAAAGATTTCGCCTTCATGGGACATTTTGGTTTTTATCGGATAATTTTTAACGTTATTGAAATTTCAATTTAAAAACTAAAAAAAAAATTTTAGATATTTTCCTTTTTCTCCGGTCCTACCAGATGAATTTTAACTTGTTGGCCAGAATTCTAAATATTTATTGAAATTTGTAAAAATTGACGGTTGTAAAATTTATATTTAACGATTTTTAATATAATACATATAAAAACTTTTTATTTCCGCCTCCGTCTCGCATTGAACAAAAGGAACGTTTTTTGTTCCGAACTACTGGGCTCACATAAATGTATTGCAGTGATAGCACTTAACAAATTCATAACTTTCAACTTTATTTCGTGGCAAATAAGGTATACTTTCAAATATCAAGAAACTAAGTATTTCTTAAACCTAGCTTAGCGAAAACGTAAATAAAATTGATCTTTATGCTCATAAGGTATAAGAGTAATTACCGTATAATCAATTTTATAGTGACATTTAGTTAAGAAGTGTTTATAGTCTCGGATTAAAGCCAGACTTAACTTAAGTCGCCATTACCAGGACAGCATAACACGTATAGAGTTCTGTTACTTATTGTTGTATATCTCAAACGTTAGAGTTCAGTAAATTAAAGCACTGATTGATTGCACACAATTGTTTCGTAAATTTATCATAGCTTATATTTTTATTTGTGCCTACTTGATTTTCGAAAAATGTGCAATACGCGATATCCGTCCATTGCTTTTATGTACTGTAGAGTCATTCTATATTGCAGCACGAATTGCGCCGGCTCGTCAGGTGAAATACCACCCTCTCACAGAATATCACCGTGAAATAACAGCATCTATTGCTGTTGTCATTCGTTCGGTGAGGGAGAGTGCCGGTGGCTCATCTACCCCTCCCCCTCTTTTCTTTAAGACCAGCAACGCACCCGTGATTCCTCGGACGTTGTGGGTATCCAAGGGCGGCGGTGATAATTTTTCATCAGGTGACTCGCTTGCTAGTTTGCTCCTCATTTATAAAAAAAAAACATTGAATTTGTAAGAGTTAGGTTTTATCGGAATTCAACGAACAAAAACACATTATATCTTATAATGTGACATAAGGCTAGTTGAATTCAATAGTGACGCAAATATGAATTTGGACATTTTCAGACCATCATTACATTTTCAGACCATTGTATGGCACATCATCATTAGCACAAAAATAATCTCTACTGTTTGGATTTTGAACTTCTAAAACGGATTAAAGTCAAAGAGAAAAACTAGACATCAATATTACAGCTTAGCGTGGAATAAGTATGGACGAATATTACGGCACGTTTACCAAAATTTTGATGTTCATTATTTTGAATTTATTATATTTTTGGGTGTTCCTATGTATAGCAATATTCGAATAAAGAAATAGACAATCTTCAAGATTGTTTGCGTTTAGTTTAGGTCTAACAAGCCCTTTAGGCCTACTTTAATCATTTTTCAATAATTTTTTTTTAATTATTAGCAAATTTTTCTATTACCTAATCTTCATAAACATTCTTGGGTATGAACCCAATAACCCAGGAAGAAAGGTCAGAAGTTAGTACCTACCATTTTCGTTCTTTTTTGTTTTATTAATTTTCTTCGTCAGTCGTTTTTCACTTCTTCGCTCAATCATTCCACATACTCACTTGCTTCTATTGTGACTTTTACGGTACTAAAATAGAAAAACCTTTACGGCAAATTTAGGATTTATTTTAAAAAATTAAGGTACCCAATCCTCGCTATTATAAATACTGTGTGCCTGTGTGGATTTATGATCGTGAGCAGTTCCTATATTTTTTAGTGCATAATTTAACCAAAGAATGTATAAGAACAGTATTTCAAATAGTATATAATTGTCGATTAGCGTTTAAATCACAATATTTGTTTACCGCTACGGAACATTTCTTGGAATAGAACGTACATTATGTGAGTTCAATTAGTTTCCGCCTTTATTGTGTTACATAAATAGTTGAGGAACTCTATCAATGTTTGTTGGCATCAGATTTGTTTATAATAAGGCGTTTACAGTCACGTTCATTTGGAATAGCTATTTTTTAACGAAAAAATTATTTGATATCATCTGCCGAAGAGATGTCGTTAATCATTTTCATTTTTAAACACATCCTGTGGAGATAAACATCTTTTTATAGTTAACGCGAAAAATTAACAAAAAAAGTGCTATAACCGTTACTAATGATTTATGGTACAGATGCAACGTGCAAATTGAATAAGTGTGTCTTCATTTTTGTTGTTATTTGAAATATTAAATATAAGCTTGTTTTAAAATTAATATTATCCAGAAAATACTTTTGGCGTCAATTCATAGACTGGAACACATCTTGTGTATACCTACCTACCTGTTTATTTTTTTAAATAAATAATAAATTTAAAATAAAGTTCTGACTCCATTTACACTTTATTACAACAATTAACACTTTACTACAACATTAACAATTTATACTTAAATATTTACGTATATATGTAATTGTTCCTTTAAAATACGAATAACGGAACTTTTTTTATTAAAAAGAAATTTGTTTGCGAGTTACTTTTATTACACACTAGCGACCCGTCGCAGCTTCGCCCGGGTGGGATGTTAAATATCCGCAACGCACCCAATTTTTTTTATTGAGATTTTCATACAAAATGCCATCCACATTCCCGACTTTTTCCGTGAATTTTCCAAAAATGTTCGTTCACACAAACCTCGTCCTAGCAGTTACATATACAACAAAAAAGAAATCGGTCAAATCGGTCAAGCTATTGTCATACGATTACATGTGACAATTGATTTTTGTTTATATACAAGATTTAAATCGTATTATTTGATAATCATGCACAAATTCTGTATACCGTTGTTTGCACGTTTAACTTCAAAAGTTCGTATTATACAATAGCTAATAAAAAATCGTATTAGTAGTTACAAAATTTAGTACAAACTAGATATTCCCATGTTTTAATTAATCCTTATCTTAAAAATTAATAATGAAAAAGTAGTCGATCGTAAAAAGTGATTAGATTTGCGATTTATGATACTTATGCAATTAAATTACGTAATTCCGTTGTAATATACATATTTGCATAGTGAGAGGAAATGGAGAACCTTATTAGAATACAAAATGCAATTCCTATTCTCACGGGTTGCGGTAGACACACGTGATACGGGCTCGGTAAAAACAAAATATACCGCTACACATCAAGGAAGCAACATGATGTTATGAAACATTTTTTCTAAACCAAATGCGTTCGGAAACCAAATGGGCCAACCACATTTCACACCCGGAAACGCATCCAAACTTTTTGCAGCGAAACTCCGCAAGGTTGCTTCAGCTTTTTTTGTGAAATGTTTCTTTACGGCCAATGTTTTACGACATACAATACTGTGTTTACGTATTAACAATCTGCAGTTTGCGTTTCTCGTAGCGCAATATGTCGTGACAATAATTATTGAAAAAAATTGTTACGTGAAGATAACAGAGATATAACTGAACAACTACACATTTAAATATGAACGTGTAATACAAGTTCTTTGTGATTTTTTCTAGCGGTATTTAAAAACCGAAAACAAAAATTAATTAGAGCTAGTTTTAACTCAAATATATTACAATTCTTTAAAAAGATGTGTCATACCACCCTTGCCTTGGCTAATTAGTTGTGAGATTTATTGATAAGTAGAAGAAGAACACGTCATAAATAAAGTTCATTGCGATCTGTTAATCAGAAACTAAATATAACATTATTAGACGAGGGATAATAAATGTTGGTTTTAGAATAAATGACGAACGAAAAAATATCTAGCGATTAATTATATTTGAGTTGCCAGAAAATTCGTCCTTACTCGATGCTATCTCACGGGACGGTCACTTAATGCCCGAGGCGTGTAAGTACACGGTCCGAGTCAGTATCCTGTACAGAGAGTACATACGACTTGGGCAATTTAAACATGGAAGTACTTATGAACTGCCCTGACTACTCCTCAGGTTTAGGGGAGCAATGACCTATATCCTAGTGGGTTTCACACGCTGAATAACGATTTAAGTACACCTATATTAAAAAAACCATAATAAACTTTATTTTTTGTGTATTAGAATCCAGTTCTAATCATAGATTTCAGTTATATTTTCAGAACAAAAAAGTCTTACGTCAATTTTGGCGGCAAGTTCAATTTGATTCGTAACGAAATATGTTACGTTCCAAGTTTGAAATGTGCGCGCTTCTTTAAAAGTCATTTGGAATCTATACTTTCTGTGAAGTTTATGTTTTTTAAGAATTATACCCGGACGAGTGGTGGTGCGCTGCCTCAGATATTTTTAACCAATCCTAAAGTTTATTAGTTACTGTTACGCAATTAATACGAGTTTTTATTAGACCGGTAAAGGAGTTTTAAGCTTTTGACTGAGAGGAACACCTTCCCTTTAAGGTAGTACTTACATAACGCAAATGCTACGATACCTCTTCCTTAAATGATTGTTCAAACTGCAAATATGAATTATTATTACGACGACTTCTTACAATTAGCGAGATAAATATACATACAGCGTTCGAGGGAACATCATAAAGATACCAGGGGATGTTAAGTTAACCGAGATTTTAGATTTTTTTTTTAATACAGTCAACAATATTTATTTAAATATTTTCGATAAAGTTGAGATGTCCTACATTTTTATTCTAGTTTAAATATTTCAAGCTGTATCCACCTAATTGAAGACAGTTTATATTTCGTGTTCTTAATTTAAAAAAGCGGTCCTTTTATTTTTTTTAATTTTGCGGGGAATTATCAAAAAATGCGCTTAACACAAATACTAGCTTAAGGCGACGCAGTGATAAACAATAATTTAATCCAAAATAGACCTTCTGGTCCATGCAAAAATGCGCGCGCTAGCTTACAAAAATACGAAAAAGTAGTTATTTTCGTTTATTTTAAAAACTGTAATTAATTTTTAAAAATCTAACTGCTATTTTGAAGAATATGTTTAGGTTAAAACCATACAGAAAATTTAAAAACTTAAATCGGTCCCATTACTCCTAAAAATGTAAATCTTTATTTTAATAGAGGTTTCTTTGATATTTTTTTCGTGTTACAAAAGTTAAGCAATCGTGTATCGCAACTGGCAAAATAAAGTCAGTGAAATGAAAAATCAGGTTACCAAATATCATTTTCATACGTTTTCTAGTCACATAGAAAAATTGAAATCTTTGCCGTCAAAATTTCCAATGCGTCGCCTTAACCTTAATCCAAAATTATTATAATTTCTGTCATTTTCAACGAGCTACTACGGGAAAATACAAAAGTTGCAATTCCTCTACAAGGAATATCATTCTGAATTTTTATGACAAAGTTTGGTCACTCACAAAAATTGTGACTCACTTGCAATATTCTAAAGACATGGTATTGAATGATATTAAGGATTTCGAGAAGATTTTAATTTATTAAATTTATTTTAATTTATTTTGTGATTATCTGACTACTCCGTTGGGGATACAGCGTGAAGATATGTATGTATGTATGTATTTTGTGATTTGTTTAAAAAACGAATAAGGTTTCAACTATTGCTAAATACAAGTCTTTATTGTCTTTATTTTAATAATATGGTGTTAGTGTAATGATTAATAGCAATTAAAGTAGAAATTTGTCTTCACTATTGATAATACTATCAATAAAGTTATATGTAGTTAAATATTTATGTTGATGGATAAGCTGCGTTTGGGTCACGTTATCCACTGAAATAACACTGTGAATTTGTGACAACATATTTGTACTAGTATTAATACACATGCAGATATGTATGTAAAATGTTATTAATTCTACTTCCATTTAGAACAAAATTTAACGTTTAAACTTTTTGGGATATAATATTATCATTATCAGGTTTACAAAAAACGTTTGATGCCAAGGAAACTTTATATTTCCATATTCTACTTGTCTTCTCTGTTTACTATTTCTATCATGGAATTTGGGACCCCAAAGGCGATTCGGGTTTCTAGGTATCACGGTTTCTAAGAAAAATCGCTAAGACAGAAGGACAAACACAGGAGTGATCTCATTAAGTTTCTATTGTCCCTCTGAGGTGCGAAATCTTAACAAAATAAAAGAATAATTATGATAATGATTAAAAATAGTTTGTTTTTGTGTATAAAAGTAATAAAATAACAAGAAGCACCATTCACAAGAATAAATAAATATTTGTAGACTTTTACAAAAAAATATTTTCTAATATCGGGATTTGAAGTATAAATTCTATTATGCCGCTATTACTTCAAATGTTTATAACACTGTTACTAAAAAGCTAAAATAGGGAAATTATAAAGTTACCTGATATTCTATTCAAACAACAATTGTTTATTTGTTACTGTTTTACAGTATTACGTGGATAATAAGGTCGAGAAAAACACGATTCCATCGCGGCTCGCGAGCCACGTGCGGTGTATTATCTATGCGCTTGCGTTAAAGTCGATATAAATAAACCTGCGAAGTGTGATTAGGTCACACAATGACTGTTCCGCACCAAACAAAATTGAAAAATCTACGAAAGATGAGGTGCATATGCATTAATTACCATTACAAAATAATTACGAACAATGTGGATGTTAAATATAAAAAAATTGTGTAAATAACGTAAATTATTAAATTTTTGTTTCTCCGTTCTGGTAACGGGTTACGAATTTACGTGTTACGTCCCTGTGCCAAATTTCTCCTCAGGTGCGAAGATGTCGAAGATAAAGATGGACAGATATGTGAGACAAACTGTAACGATTGTGTTTCTGGATTTTTGGCTACGGAACTCTAAAATGATAATTACGTACTGAATCTTAACTGAGTGGTCGTCGAGAAACATTTTTTAACGACATTATTTTAATAATGTGTAAAAATTGAAGTACAACTGAAGTGTACTCGCAAGACAAATATCAGGCCCTCTTTGAGATCAGTCTTTTATATGGTATATGGTGTATAATTTACACGTACATAGAACACGTACGAGATGAGAATGAACAGTAAGATCAGTCTGTTTTGTATGACTCATTAGTGTATGCAAATAAGTAGTGTCCTCATTATGCATTAAATAATAATTTCATTTATTCTCGAATATTAATTTTCATGCTCTTTGATACTAACCACAATTACTTTGAACAAAAAAAACATTGTCGCTATCATTCGGTAAAATGTCTACATTACTTAAGTTAAATTGAATTAAGTTAAAAGATAAATTGGTCACAATTGGCTGATAGCTGTGTCTGAGCTCTGAAATTTCCTGAAAATACTGCGTTGAGAGGCGAAACACATGTCGACCAATAAGTTTTAAACTTTCAAGAGAGCTAAAAAAAAGTACAAATTATTTACCGAGACGGATTCCCGAAAAGTAGCACCCGAATCTATAGAATACTTAATTACACACCTGCATGTCTATTATATTCTGCTTTCTGCTTAGTAGAAATGGGGGATTCTTTTAAAAAAAAAGATTGATTTTCAGACCAATTTGGAACAAAGCCTCAAAAATCGATTCATAAAAAATCGATTCCTCAAAAATCTAACTTTTTTCGACTTTTTTGAGATTTTATATAAAAAACATGCAAACTTCAAAAACTCGATCTTTTATAGTTAACTATATTTAATTATAAAAATGTATAAACTTATCTATAGTTAATTCCATAAATGTGAGGAGTTACTTACGATCGTTTCTTAAATGGTCCTTTAAAATATACAGTAGCTACAAATATAGTATTAGCAAACTGTAAATTTTTAAAAATTCTTTATAAGTTTAAATTGGAATTTAAAAAATTAGTCAATCTAACATATAAAAAGATATGTTTGTTTGTTATTTTATGCGTTGCCGTACTGTTCATCCGATTGCGATGTTTAGTATGAAGATAGCTTGAAACCTGAAGAAGGACATAGGCTATTGTAAAAATAAAAACACAAACGAAGTCGCGGGCATCAGCTAGTAATTATAAAGAAATCACCAGACGGATCTTAGCAATGATAAAAAATAAATGAATAACAATAAAAATACGAACATTAAGCATAGTATACACAAAATTAATGCACTGTCGCAATGACAATGTATACACGTTCGGCTTTACCGGAACCCACAACAACTAATGACGTCATAGACTAGTAATGAACATGTCATATAATTTTTTTGTTTTACTTTAAAGGTATTATAATAATCACGTAACTAAATAATGAAATTCATAGAAAAAATTGGAAACAATTCTTTGATTTAAATTACATACTTCTGTATAAGTTAAATATTTTTGTTTTGTTAACAAATGAAGTTTTTAAAACAGAATATTTGAAAACATAATAATATAATAATCAATGAAGTAAGGCAATATTTTGACATGTACATAATTTAATAAAAAAAAAAAATTTACCGCGTCAACTTCTCTCCTTTATTTTACGGTTGCGTTCGTTCGATCCAGTTTTGGGTGTCCGATACTGCTCAACATTGAATACAAAACGAATTTTATGAGCTAAACATCGATTCTTCGATTAATCGATTGCAGATCGCAATAGTCACTGCATAGTCACCAATAAAAAAAGTTTGCAATTACCTGTTTCTTCTCTGTCTGAATTTTTTGTATCCAACATTCAACAAGAAGTGCTTGTGACAGTTACAGCTATGTAGATAATATAAATATAGGACGACGTCGTTTAAAAAGCGTTCCGTTTGGACAATTTTGATACGGGACACTAAAAAGTATTAAAATTCATAAAGCTGTGGCATTCATCACGCGGTAGAGTCAATGTATCAAAACATCTTCCAATGTTTTCAGTATCTTTGTACATAAGTATTGCAATTCTTTAAGTGTTATAGGAAATACATGGAGGTTTGTAGGTGTTACACACATGTACATGTTTCTTTATTAAAAAAATACTATTAATTTATAGGAACTATAACTTTTTTTTTAATTCTCAACTGTGAAAATAAAAAAGCATATGCAATATAAAATGTATCAGCTGCTTTGTAGCCCGTGCAAGTTATAAAGTCGGCCAAGGGATAGGACTTATAGTAAGAAACTTGTAGGCTAACAACCAGTCTTTACCCGGCTCGACATTGCTATATGTAAGCCCAAACACTTATCTTCTATTAGAAATGGTATCAAGACGTGATTTTGTTGTACTTCAAAATTCAACTCGAGGTGCATATATGTATGTGGTAGACAAAAATTTCTTATGTTAAAAATTTCAGGAATTGTTCGAGCCAGCTTGAAAACATTTTCGAAATACCCCACTTTGCTAAACATTTTTTTTGCTCAGATTTTTTAATAACTGTAACAAAAGTAATCATCTATGATATATTGTCCCAGTTTTACAGGGCCTTTGTAATACTGTGATATTAGTAAAGAGCTGCTAAATTGCATAGTATATTTTTATAAATTTCATTTAGATATTATCACATTTCATTCAAAATTTCGCATACTAGAGCATGTGGAAATCTTCTGAAAAGCGTTGTAGCCTTTAATCATTTTAACAGACTGAAGGCAGCGCTATTTTTAAAAGACTAATTTTTGAGCTTGCGTGTAGGTAAGTAAGTGCTCATAGTACATATATTATATTTAAAATTCAGTTTATTTTGAAAAGGTTAGCAGCCTTTAATAGAGCACGTGAAAATTCGAAAAAAATGGTGGCTAACAAATATCTACAGATGTTTGTTTGTCACCACTTTTTTTTGTTTGATTTCATTCCAATAATTTCAGTTCTGCATTTCCTATGAATATAGATAATTTTTTCAAATACAAGTAAAATTATTATTCGAAAGACCTTAATTTTGCTTTAACTCCCTCCAAAAATATAATAATTATTTTCATTCTTAAAAAATTAAAAAACTTTTCTTTTATGTTTTCAATACAACAGTTTAATTTACATTGCAATATGTATATTCTGTAATTATGAGTTTAATTACATCTATTTTCCAAGCCAAGCACAGGCAGAAGTTATTGCAGGTTATTTAATAAGTTTCTTTATAACTAGAAAAGTAATCAGTAATACAAAGTTCCAAACAAACTACTTGAAAAAAAAGCGACAGCAATAACAAGGTGCTCCTATAATGACCTCATTCAATCTAAATAGGTCATTCCACCCCGTATCTATCTCGGGGTCAGTACCCCATAGCTAACAGGACCAATGGTTTTTTGGGAGATTGTCGGTGGGGCCCCATTTTTCATCGACCATCCTAGCGCCTGATTTTAGTTAAATAGATACCGTTAAGTGCGGGATCATAAGACAATATTTAATTAGATGTATCTTAAGATATTTATGGGCATTGTTACTGACCGCTATCATGATGGAAGTACAATACATACATAACTATGCTTACAAGTATGTTAACGACCTTATATCATCCATTTATTACATATTTTTTTTAATGTATTTATTATGAAAATTTGTAGCAGTCTTACATTACTATGCCGAACTTTAACAAAATGTACATACATGATATTTCTTTAATCTCTTTAATTACTTACTGATCACATAATTCGGTTTTTAGTTAATAAGTAGTGCGATTCGCAATACTTCTTTTCTCGTGACTAAGATTATATTATCTTATATTTATTGTACTAAAACAAATTTTCAATAGAATATAGTAACAGTAAATTGCAATTTAAAATGCGAAGAATAAAGATAATAAATGAATTACGGTTTTTTTTTTAATTTTTCAATGTCATTTTGCTTAGGTACACGTGGATTAGTTGATAAAAATAGATTTGACATTTTTATTCAATACTATCTGACCCGACGGACGTTGCCCTTAAATAAATTTGTTTCTGAAAACGCTTTTAGTTTTTCTCAAATTTTTCGATTTTCTGGGCATTTTTCCGATTTTTCTTTCTTTCTCAGACTACTATGAACATTTAAAAAAAATTGGCCAGATCGTTCTCAAATTTAATTTTTATTTATGTGAGACAATCTTTATAGTTTATAATTTTTCTGTACGTGTGTATGTCGCTGAACTCCTCCTAAGCGGCTGGATCGATTTTAATGAAATATTGTGTGTGTATTTGAGTAAGTCCCTAGATGGTTTAAGTACACAATCGGTAGATGGCGCTGCAATCGAGTTCCACGATTTTTTTTATTTCGAGCAACACAACGTCTGTCGGGTCCGCTAGTTCATTATAAATCATTAATAACTTCAATAAGCTTCCATATTAGGGCTCGTTACGTCTATATTTATGAGAATAATATTTTATTAATCATAATATTTACGTGAGTAATTTACGTTAACCAAATAGCAAAGAGAACATAAAAAAATTATAGCTACAGTAATGAATACGTTATAAAAATTTACGACATTTGTTATATATTTTAATTACAATGCACAACAAATGTTAATTCGTGCACGTTAAAGGGTGCCGAATGATATTTTTTAATTTTTTTCTATTTAATGCTTGAATAAAACGTTTAGAATATTAAGTATTACTTAGTCTGATATTACATTTCTTAAAGTTTAAAATCATATAACATATCATATTAATTAATTTGTCATGTAAAACTATATATAACTAGAGATATCTTGTTATACACACTGAGGTACATTTTGTTTAGAAAAGTTATGCGCAAAAAAGCCTAATTATTGAGAGTACTTACAAGGTATGAGAAAAACCTCAAGATAAATTCAAACGGTATTGTGTGGTGTGCAGCAGTCGGGATGCGGGCCCTTCCGCATTCCAGCCGGCCGGCGACCCACTGCGCCACTGGCCGCGTATCCCTGATCCTGCTGAGGGATGCTGAGACAGATGCATCGATATCGATAAGGATGTTTATCTAAGAACTTTTTATTAAATTCGTATTTACTAAATAAATATACATAAATACTAAATAATAGTAAATATTTTCATTGTTTCCGTTCCAAAAGTGGACAAACGAGACATTATTAGAATTACCTCGATGTCTGCGTGTAACGAACGTCTTTCTCAGTGATTATTTTACGTAAACGGCCGTTTAGGACAATTTTAATATTTGTGATAAATTCCTAAAATCTTTAGCTATCTTCCGCTCAAACTCTAAAAATCACAAATCGACACGTGTTACGCCTCTCAACGAAGCACCTAACCAGCACCGAATCTGGAATTCGAATTATTCGGTGCTGGTTAGGTGGCCGAATTCTATTTCTGGTATATCCTGAGGATGCTTCGTTGAGAGGCGAAACACGTGTCGATTTGTGATTTTTAGAGTTTGAGCGGAAGATAGCTAAAGATTTTAGGAATTTATCACATGCGATGTATTTCCGCAAAGTAACACCTGAATCTATACAATTTTAATATTGTAAATAGTGGACTGAAGATAGGCGTATACTTCATAAGATAAATTTTGACTTTGAGGTTCATTTTGAGAACATGAATGGGATCTTAAAACACAAATGTTTTTGCTCTTCAAATTCTTTTGTCATGAATTCAAAAATTCAAGAAATAACACACTGTTTTGTTTTTTTTTAACAAGTGTTGTCTCCTAAAATCCAGAAATATCTTTAAAAGATGTCGAAAATATGATGAAATGGGGAATCATTAACATAACTTAATTCTGATAACTTTACTTTAATCTGCACTTCTATGTAGTAGAAAAGAAAAGGGAAAAAATTATCAGGCTTGGATTATGTAACCATTAATTACTAATCACTGTTAACATTAACTGTCCTCGTACGTCTTGTTTTTGACTGCCTTTTACTATTATTAGAATTTACTTAAAACGGCTTTTAAATATCATTGCAATATGTTTGTATATATATTATATATTTTAAAAAAGCTCCTAAGTACTTAAATTGTGAAATATATACATCAAGTATATTGATATGTTGTAATAATATTAAATAAAAGATCGTAGCGACTTTCAGTGCATGGTATGTTAATATAAATCCTTTGAAATATATAATAATATTTTTAAATAATGACTTTACCTGAGAATGAAAACGTGCTTCTGCCAGAAATTCAGTAACAACGATAACGTCTAAAATTATCAGGTAAGCAGTGTAAGCATCATGTTTATCGATATTATTTTCTTCTATCATTTGTTCAGCACTAGGTCTCTGTTTAACGGGCCCCCAGTCCTACATAGTTGGGTAGCTACATAGGTACCGCTAAACGATACATCACAGGTTAGTGCTTCGGTAATAGCTTATTAAAGCACACTTATTATCACTAAGTGGTCGCGATTATACGATGTCGGTGGGTGGAATTTAGGAGTAACGGTGAGGCCCTTAGTGTGGGCAGCTCCGTCATTCACTACGGTCCTGTTACTTCAAAATATAATTGTTTAAGATGCTTTTAAAAATTACATTCATTAAGGATTTATGTCAAAATTGATAGTTTGCTCCGATTATTTGAATTAATATTATTAATTCTTTTAATAAGAATAATTACCATCATCTGGGAAAACACTCAGTAACACCCAGATTCCTTAAGCGATACCTAATTAGCCGGAATTTTTGGCTTGAAAAGAAGAGGTAATTTCCAATCCCTAGGCTAACAACAAGAAAATTCAAAAAAGTCAGTTTATTTCAACCATATACATTAAATATACCTAATTCAAAATTCCTTTACATGATTTGGCTACAAAAAATATTTCAAATTATACCTCGCTTCAGTATCAGGATAAATGAACTAAACTCATGACTGAAGTAAATGTTTTTTCCGAAATATAAATGTTCAAGTATTTTTTTGTAAAAATGTTTTATTAAAAAGTATTAAAACCCAAACAATTATTTCTTGTCGACAATGAAATATTCTAGGTTATTATTTATTTATTGGATGGCGCAGGCTAATAAAATAAAAAAAAAAAACATTATATTTGAAAATAGTATATTAAACATATTTAATCTTAATGCCTATATAACCAGTAATTACAAAATCATAATTATAATAATAAACATTTTAAATATGCTAGGGTGGGATCCTTTCTGGGCTTTTAATATATAAAAGAAACTAAACGCATTGTGTTTAATGCAAATGAATCAGTCTTAATAGGCAACAACACAGAAAAATACGTAATAGAAATGTAATTACTTTGGTCCGGCCAGAAATATACATACATATAATATGTAAGAAAAGAAGGTCGAGGTGAAGTCACTATTCATTTATCATACTTAATATGAATATCTATGTATATTTTTGGGCCTAATACACATTTGAATGCAGTCTTTCTATAACATAATGTACAATTCAAATATGAAAAATAATTTTTGTCACAAAAACAATGAAATGAAATTTATAAATTAACGATGTTCAATGGATAGAAATTGGAAAAAGCGAGCACAAGGAAAGCATTGCAATTTTATTTACAATTCGTCAAAGCTGAAGTTCATAGCATGGTAACTCGAATTATGCGTGAAATCGTTATGTAGTACGTACATGTAAATGATAAATCGAAATCTCAAAAAACTTAGTGCTAAAAATAAAAGCTTCTGTACAGTCAACGGTAAATTTTTGAAGGTTTCTAAAAATGTACAATGATTATGAAGAAAACCATTCAAAAAATCCTTTTTGCCTCATTTTGCTTGTCATTTAATTTTTATCCTTAACCTAACTTTATTTATTATTAGGTACTTCACTGACCATTAAAATTCAATAACTATTCCATTCAAATTAATATTATTATTAATGAATGTCAGTGAAATACTGTCTTATTTTAAAACGTATGTACGTATACTTATATTATAAAAAATTCAAATGCATGAAAGATATGTGCAATTAGAAATTAATTATTATTAGAAAATAAATTCAGTCGTAGTTACATACTAAACTAATGAGTATTTAATCATACAATAAATGACATTTAGTATGGGGGTTGGTAGTCATGGTTGCTTATGCGGAAAAAAGTAGACGACGCGATATTTGAATGCGAAGCGAAGTTCTCGTGCAATCATCTGAAACAAAGAAACAAAACAATTAGTTCAACCGTTGACAATTACTAAAAAAATATTTATGATAATACTTTTGCTACCTTAAGGGGCAAATTACAATATATCATTGAGGCATTGACTTTTCTTGTTTAGTGAACACATTGCTTTAAATACTTAATACTCGATGTAAGATAATACACGGTCTAAACTTGACTGGTTTTTCAATGCCTTGTCTTTAGTGCAGATGCCGTCAGGTGGTTCCCTGCAGTTTGCATATTTCTTTTTATTTATACTGGCTTAGCATGCTCTAGTTATAACTAAAACAACTGTTGTGGCGAAAATTTTATAATGACCATAAAATTGCTTTGAACCGGCTCCTTTTCGTGTTCATATACCTACCCACATATAGTTTTTAAATAACTTCGTAGTTATATTGTAAATAATCTGTAATTATTGACTATTATTTTTACCATTATCTAAGTTACATTAAATGCAGTTCTTTCTTATAATAAATAAAAGCGTAGAATAATGTGACAATAGTCCCAAATGTACAACCTATTAATACGTTTCGGTTCTCTTCCGTGCAGAAACAATAATACAAAATATTGCGTAAAAAATTTGACCACCAAGATCACAAATTCAAAAGGAAATCCCGCACATTGTTTTATTAAGGGTACTTTGGAATTCGATTTTTTTAATCAGTATTTTGTAACTTGCAAAAAATGTTTGTTATAAGTATTTTTTTCACTTACGCGAGATGATTGTTATTGAGTTAGTGTATTGTAAATATGTTATTGTTGTTGTTTTTTAAGTTTTAGAATGATATTCTTTAAAGCGCCATATAAAAAATTCAAATACTTAGGACGACGTGTGGTCATTTAACATTTTAATAAAAGGCGGATTTTCGGTTTTACTTTAAAAGATAAGTTAATTTTACTGGCAGGCAAACCAAGAAATATTTTTTAACGTGAAACGTTTTTGCTCTTCGGAGGGAGAAAATGTTTGAACACCAGTTATATGAAAACGATATAGCTATTGTCTATTGCAAACAAAGCCTTTCTGATTATAGTCGCGTTGAGCTTTATTGTCTATAAATTGTTTTTTTTATTTTTCCGTGTAATATTAACATTACAATTACAATACTCTGATAAAGTGAACAATTAGATAATTTTAATAGAATTGAGTGCATTCATCTGGTGTAAAACTGAGTAATGTGTCGCTATTTTCCCTACTCTGCACGATTGCAACATGTGTAGGGTCATCCTTGGCTAGAACAGACACCAAACACCTGTCATTGTTCAATAAAACTGCGATGACGCGTGGCGACACATCCCTTTATTTATCAGAATTATATTAAACTGTGTTGCCCACAAATTATTTTATAGTTATATTTAAAGGAAATTTAATATTTATGGAGGAAGTTCTTGCCGATTAGCCTGTTTTGAATTTTGCTGCCAGTCAGCAATAGATGGCGCCGCGAATTTGATTTAATCTTTATGTTTTCATGTTAGCTACGTAGCTTTATTCGTTATGTATTTTATTGATTTTTTTATTACTTCATTAGTCGTTTATTTAACCTATCGAATAAACTCGAATAATTAGCGTCATCTCCTGCTCGCTCAGATCGTCAACTAGAACACTTTGTACTAGGAGAACAGAGACATTAGAGAGTTCACATTAAAAAGCTTTGCAGTAATTTTACATATATACTATAAAAAGAAGGAAAACATTTGGACAGTAAGATTAATTTTGCTAAAATATTCTCAAACATTCATGTTTTGAATACTTTTCGATATAATGGAGGTAAAATAAAATAAGCAACTTTTTGTTGTGAAATAAAATTTTAACAAAATCTTGCTTAAAAGTACCATATTCATTTTTAAATAAATAAATTACTTGTTTGCTGCATGTCTCCTATACTCTTTATAAAGAATATTCACGGAAGTATAAATAATGCCTTCCCTTGTGCAAAGATCAAGAAAAGCGAGTTATCTTCAGCTTATTACGGGGAGACGAGGTACTAGGCTTACAGAGAGTATGAGAAGGCAATGTATGACGTAGTTCCATGTTGTAAAATTTGTACAGAGAAGTGTTATACGTATGTGGGTCGCGTAGTCGGTGTGCGTGAACGAGTGTAGGCGCGTCACAATCACAGCTTTGTTGACGCGTCAGCTTGACGCAATTTTCCTTCGATTAGAAAGAAATTTAAAATCATGAGATTTTAATTTTAATACAAGACATCCCTAGTTCTGTAAATATTGCTTATAATAAATAATTATTATAATTGTCCTTTTTTAATTTTTCATATTAGATAATAAAAGTAAACATGTTTTTAAATAGTTAGTAATTGCGCATTAAGGCTACGTCAACGAAAATAATTACCTACTTGTCATATTTCGTAGGTTGACGCTCCCATGTTCGCACGGGTGCACACCGCACACGATTGTACTTTGTATTTACGTACATTGAACGAACCAATGTATGCGGAAACACTGCTTTGCTATTAACTCGCGTTCGCGTTTCTTTGCTCTGAGATACTGCCACTTAGTGTGTACGTACGTACGCGCGTAAGAGAAAACATACATTTTCTCTACACACTAGCGTCTTTCCTACCGAAACCGATATCTGTATCAAGTGCACGCACTGGTTTTGCGTTT
This sequence comes from Zeuzera pyrina, assembly GCA_907165235.1. Lineage (NCBI taxonomy): Eukaryota > Metazoa > Arthropoda > Insecta > Lepidoptera > Cossidae > Zeuzera > Zeuzera pyrina. Next base: position 6,609,577 of record OU015639.1, read on the forward strand.
GTATGGTTTTCCACACGTGAAAGCATTGCCAATGTGGTTTATTTTCAGCCTCATTCGTGAACTGTTACTATGTTTTCGGTACTAGTACAGCAGAAGTTCGAAGAGATGACTTGTAGCGCACGCTATTATGCTAGGTACGATTTATTAGTATGCGTAATTGTAATCTAAAATTATGTAGGCATTTCTAATTATTCGCTTATTATACGTTTGTGATAAAAAATAATGGTCCCAAATTTATAAATCTTTATTTCGAAATAAAAAAAACGTGAAATATATTCTCAGTGTACATCTACGTGTTATTTTTACGTCTAATTTTCGTCTAATTAGATGAATTTATTTGATAAAGTTGGATGCACTTATGAAGTTGACTGAACGCTAACCATTTCATCATCTCCTAGTAAATCAACGTTCAATGCAGCGATGTCAATGACTTACACTTCGCTATCGATATTTGCAATTTGTTCCTCTCAAAGCTTTCGGAACTTCACTTCTCGAACTCATTTTTCTCACACATTTTCGCCGTAGTACGCGAGTATTACTGATTCCTACTTTTTAACATAACTTTTAGCTTATTTCCCGAACTTCGCATAAAAATATATATTTACAGTTTGAATGCACATCTACCCTTGTAATTAAAATAGCGTAACGATAGTACATTTTAAACCCTATTAAGTAAGTAAGTGAGAAAATAAGTATTTCAATTTTTAAGTGATGTTTTAACAAACAGACAAATCATTAAACATGTAACGTTAGCGAATAAACAAAATTTAAAAAACGTTTGTCTACTTAGAGAAGTGTAAAAAAATAATCATTGTTTTTCACTATTATGTATCTTTGAGATGGGATGGATTGTAAAAAAATTTTTATGAAATTATGTTTTCTCTTACTTTAATTGTTTTGAAAATTAGATCTGCTTGGAGAAATATTATACATTTAATGAATTTATAAACTTAATAGGAGATTTGTCGCTAGTTGATATATGAAATACTGGCTGTTGTTTATTAAAACAGAGCTCAAGTCACACGATAGTTACAAAACTGTTACGCAAGTTCTGATGCAACGTGACAAGGAATTAGTAAAGACAAAGCTGCGTGTAAAATAACTCTTAGGTGTCTGGGGCATTCGTGTAACTAGGATTGTTTTCTAGGCGAGGTTAAGCCTGTTAGCGTGTGTATTACGTTCTGTTTGTATATATAATTCTTTGTATATTTAATGAGCAGAGCAACTGTCAAAATATTGATGAGATTAAAAACTTCCTGATACATTTTATTTTTTGTTGGTTTTTACATTTTTCTCATAATTAATTAGAAACTCCATTCACTTCACTTATTGGAACGAAGTTCTTTAACGCGGCTTGCGGGAAGTTTGAGTTGGTATAAATCGTCACGCAAGGAAAAAGCGTTACATGGGGCAGGAACGGGAAGATTTACAGTGATATTTCTGTGTCTCTCTATTATTTACTTCTGTTATATATATTATGTGTGCGTACCTCTGACTACCCCGTTAGGACCCAGTTAAAGATATAGTATATGTATGTGTGCGTACGAATATTGAAATTTTTATTTTTTGTTTTAAATTAGACGTGAGTTAATCTTATATTACAGTTATCAAAGTAAATCATAGGGCGTTGGAGACCGCCACCCAACACGCTGTGCACCTAGCGGCGGGAAGTGGAGGGAAGAGTGCAGAATAGCTGCGTGAAATGCGAGAGGTGGGATTGAAGAGAAGATGAATGAAGTGATTGATATTATGGAAGAATGAAGATTGGATGGGTTATGTTTGATAGAAACTAAGTGAAAGGGCAGTGAACTTGCCGACTTGCTTCGAGGGGGCATCGCTTTGTGGTCAGGGGTATCACAAGAAGAAAGGGGATGCCAAGGGGTAGGCATCTTACTGTCCTCTAGTTTTATTAATTTTGTAACTGAGTATAAGTGTGTAAGCCTGAGACTGCTCTGAATACGTCTCAAGACAGGGTTGACGAGAGCTTTTGTTTTGGTGGTGTATGCTTCAGTGTCCTCTGTCGGTTTGGACGAGCTAGAGCAGTTTTAGGAGAATGTTAGAGATGTTCTAGAGACGGTTGAAGAGAATGAGTGAATTCTGGTGTGTAGAGACATAAATGGATGGGTCGGGACGGCTCGAACAGGATATGAATCTGTCCTAGGCAAGCATGGAGATAAGAGAGTGAATAATGCTGGTAGGATTGTGTTAGATGTGTCTATGGAAAAGGATCTTTTTGTTATTAATACCTTATTTAAGCACAAAAGGATTCATCAGTACATGTGGGAAAGGAAGAATGAAAATAGTATGATTGATTTATTCCTGGTGGACAGCCGGCTCAAAAAGAAGGTTACGAACACCAGAATACAAAGAGGAGCCGATCTGGGAACGGACCACTTACTAGTAGTAATTAGAATAAGGGGTCTGTTTGCACCGTGGCGATGTCGCGTAGCGTCCAACCTGTAGCGCTCCGTCGCATCAAGAGATGGAAATTGCAAGATGCGACCACCAGAAATGAATATGAAAGAGTAGTATCCGCTAAGCTTGGCGATAGGTTGAAAGTGACAAGCGAGGATGTTGAAGAATGTTGGCAGAACCTTAAAGATAGTATGATCGAGGCTGCGAAAGAAGTATGTGGAACGAATATGTTTGGCAATAGTAAAAACCGTGATGTGTGGTAGAATGGTGAGGTGAAAGAGTCTGTGTACAGGAAGAACAAAGCATGGCAAGACTACCTCGCTGCCAAAAATAGCTGTAGTATGAAGGATTTGATAAAAGAGAGATATTAGCTGCAGAAAGCAGAAACGAAGGCACTTGTAAAAGAGAAGCGTGAAAGCTGTAGGGTGTTAGTCGAAAACAAGATGTCGGACAACTTCGAGGAAAATTCCAAATTATTTTTGAAAGAAATACGTAAGTACCGAAGTGGTGGAATAAAGTGCATTCGAAAGAACATCTGCTAACAGACAAAAAGATATTGTATGAGAGTGATGACGCTGTCTCTGACACAGAGCGATCTTAACGAATCGCCACACTCGGGTCAGGAACTAGTGGAAGTCATTAGTATGAAAGAGATCGAGAAAGTGATAAGAAGTCTGAAATGTGGAAAGGCTGCGGAAAATACTGAAGTTCCTGCTGAGCTGATTAAGTATGGTAGTCCTAGGATCCGGGATACGTTCTATAAACTGTGCAATATTTGTTGGCAGAGGTTCCGGAGGTGGAGGTGGTTCCGGAGGACCACACCACAGTCATAGTGCCTCTCTATAAATGGAAAGGATCCCATTTAGACTGGGTGTGCTATAGCGCCATCAACTTGGTCAGCTTAGCAAGTAAAGTCTATACCAAAGTATTGACTGAACGCATGAAAGGCATTTCTGAAAGATATTTGTGGGAGGTATAAGGTGGTTTTAGGAACAGTAGGGGTTGTATGGATCAGATTTTTCCCTCCGCGGTATCGTGGAAAAGTTTCTGGCCATAGGTTGGAAAATTTTCTGCGCTTTCATGGATTTTGAAGAAGCATTCGATAGAGTAGTGCGAAAGAAATTATGAGGTCTCCTGCCTGAATATGGCGTGGAGGGCCCCTTACTGCAGGCCTGATGTGAGGTCTTTATATCGGGGCCACAGAGCCTGTGTAAAGATAGATGGTGACTTGTCACCCTGGTTCGAAGTCTATTCAGGCGTCAGACAGGGCTGCATGATGTCTGCCTGGCTATTCGTGCTGTATTTGGACAGTTGCCTCCGGACATTGAAAGGAAGTATAAGTGGTATGATATATGACGGTACAGTAGTAAACTGCCTTTTGTACGCTGACGATGCTGTGTGAATAAAGTGAATGGTGCTCTGACCGCATTAGTTAGCAGTGTGAATATATCAAATTTAGTCAAAATATATACCATACACAATATGGTGTCGGTTCCAACTTTATGTAACGGTAATGAGGCCCGGATATGCCCGAAATCGAGTGAAAGTAAAATAAATGCAGTAGAATTGCAATCTCTTAGAGATATCTGCGGTGTCACTCTTGTGGACAAAATAAGCAATGATGAGATACGCAGTGTGGCAGGGTTGCACGACAGTGTTATTGTAAAAAAGAAGAAAGGAATGCTTAGATGGTACGGGCATATAGAAAAAATTTGTGATGAAAAACTGACGAAGAAAATCTACAGATCGAAAGTGAGTGGTAAAAGAAGCCAAGGAAGATCAAGGCTGAATTATGAAGATCAAATAGCCAGAGTGTTAGCCAACGGAAATGTAAAAAGCACTCACATATCTAGGCGAAAATGTGCGAGGAGAATGATGAGACTTAAGGAAGCAAAAAAAGTATGTAAGAATCACAACACTTGGCGGTCCGTCCTCTCTGACTACCCCGTTAGGGATACGGCGTGAGGATTTATATGTATGTATGCATACGTGAGTTTTATTGGTCTCATTATTGCGATTAAGTTTCGAGAACTGAAACTGCAGCTAAGGAACTTCGTTCCCGACGGGGGTTCCCCGACCGCACACGTTTTTTTATTCCTTAATTTCATGTGCCGGATGATCCCGAGCAGGTAGATAAAGTCAGCCAAGGGATGGAATGGGACTTACCATACATATAAAGAACTGGCATAAACAATGGATTAGCATCAACTGTTCTTACTGTCTAGTTCGGTTTTGCCATTTGAAATACTAAGTATATTTCGTTACTAGTGGCATCCATTTTGTGATTTTGTTTCACTTTGGTGCTTTGTTCATATCGAATGCGAAATAGCGGTAACTAATGTACTCGTATATAAGTAAGTATAGAGGTTCAATAATATTCTGTATATATACATATATAAACGAAGAAACTGACCGGCATTACGACGCACATCACTGGATTTAGAAACCTGAAATTTTGCACACGGATTCCTTATATAGAATATACACCCACTAATAAGGGATTTTTGGAAATTTACCCCTATGGGGTTAGAAACATGTGTTAATTTTGATAAAGAAAAATGTAATTGAAGAACCCGAAACTTTGTGTACCTACTGTATCCAATAATTACATAAATAGGTGTTTTACTGATTTTGAAAATCAATTTTTGTCGAAGATTAAAGTTGATATGAAGAAGGTGGTTAAAAAAAATTTAATTAGTTTATTGCGTACTCCAAATCTGAAAAAGTGTATAAATGAAAATAAACAAAAATAAAAATACATTTAATAATCCAACAGTTTTTTAATATGTAATGTTCAATAATTAAGGAAATATGCATTTTTTCAATTTTGAAAAAATATAACCAAAGGGGTAAAATTATTACTAAAATAAATACAGTAGCCACTCATCACATTTCATTACAGTTCCGAATTTGTCTAAATTGGGAACTGCTAAGAAATGTGATTCATCTACTCTGATTTTCTTGTTCCAAATAATTATTGCCAACATATCAAAATCTGTTTTCTTTTCTCCATTTCAGAAATAATTAAAACCTATATTAAACTGATGCCTAAAAAAGCGTGATTATCTTGACTCCTCTAGTTACGTCAACAGTCTGGGCCAATACTTGACCCACTGACTAGATTCAACTGCTTTATCGGTAAACGATATTGTAATTGTGAAATTGTTGAACATCCGTATTGCATTTAGCATTGGACGCGATTCGATATGGATGCAGTGAAGACGCGCCATGTCAAAAGGTTAAATTATGATTCAATTCTACAGTTGTCTTGCAAATTTGAATATAATGTAAGATCGAATTTTATTTTCAAGCACTGCTTTGACTTTATAAAGATCATTGTATTCCATAAAAAAGGTATCATCATAAGTTGTCCACTTGAAATAAAAAATTAAAATGAATCATAAAAAGTAGCTATTGTTCAATGCAGTTTTGTAGAAGTAATGTATACTGTCAAGCAAACCTGACAATTTGACTTATGTTAATTTGAAAAGTTGAAGTAACGTCGGTCTTTCATTAGAATTAAGTTAATGTAGTATGTCCACCTTTTGATTATAATAGGTACGAAAATTAATAATACTGGAGTTATTATTACAATGCTTATAAGCCACGTGAAGATGCAAGTATTTAATTTAAAAATAGCAGATGCTTTAATGATTCAAAAAAGCAAATGTGCAAATGATTTTACATAGCTTACTCAAACAGACCCTTTCATTAAAACCGAGGTCGATAACTCAATATATTTGTTACATAAACATTTAATATTAAGATAAGTTATTTTGTCATTGATACTCTTGTTATGTGTTTTGTGTATCTAGTGTTAGTCATATAAATATTTGTGTTCAAACAAAAAAATAACCTGTTCTGTAGACGAGGTTTATTGACTCCTTAAAATATTTCCATCAAAGGATTCTCTATACTTATCGAGATATATCCTCATACATATGTATAACGTAATTGGTATAAGTTTTGTGAATATTTCGTAGATTTATTTGTACTGACGTAACATATTGCTATTTCTCAAAAAAAAAAATCGTTTCTCGAGTTAGATCTATACAGAATTGAGAAAACTATTTTTTATTAGGTAAGTAATAGTGATACGTTTAAAATACAAAAGGGCTAATGTAAAAGTGTGCAATGTGTACAAGTGGATGAACATACTACTTATCGTGAGAAGCGACAATAATGCAATGAAGAGAATGGATTAATGTTCTTAATTTGGTACGTAAGTAAATAACGATTTTATTCTTGCATAAATAATAGGGCACCTGCTTGGACCGTCGCACTATGGTACAACAGTGCTGCGCACTTAATTATTTAAACATAAAAAAAACCTTTAATTAGACCCACCAGCTGTCTTTCGGCCTTGTACTGCACCTTTGTAATGCGACATGCTGTATTTTGCATCACAAAAAATGCACATTTTTAACCTGAATAGCGCTCGCTTTTTGCTTATTTACTCGTAAATGTTCGGCATATTGACATTTTAATATAATATTGCTAGCGCAACATAAAATGCTGAAAAGAACCTATTACGAACGCGAGTTTTATCACAATCAAATTACGCCACATTTAGTTACGACACGGCTCGTCTCGGCCATATTAAGTTACCAAAATAGCTGGTATGAGTTTAAATGGACAAACAAAGGAAGAAGGCAACGTGCAAAGCATAAGATTATGAGGGAAAAAAATGGCGGACTAGGGAGCTAGTGACCTATGATGACGCAATGCCAAAAACAGGCCACAGTGCAGCCGGGCATCGCTTTGTAGCGAGACGCAGGGTCAAGGAGGTTCATCGCGAAATATAATATTGCTCAATCTCGCATCCAACATGTGCGAAAAGAATATCATGTCCCCGTGATTCATTCTTCAATGACGATGTCAAGTTAAAAGGCCGGAAACAAAAACGAATAAACGCGGTTAAACGCTGGTTAAACACGAAGACGTCTTCGGTTGGTCCTAGATTCGAAAATTTCAAAACTACACGTCTTATATAAAGCGCTTCTTTTCCGTGTTGAAAGAAATCCGTCTGCAGAGTGCAGTGTTGCAAGTGAAAAATACAACGTGTTATGCAATTAAGTTCAGTACAATTTCCTTAAGAATGGAAAACATCGTGGCGTGTTTGGCGATGACAAACATTTTTGATGTGAATGTCGCCGATGTTCGTGCCGTGGAATCGTGTCCGCGTCTATTTTGAACTCCCGATCGGGCGTTCGCCCGGTTGTTGAACTGGAATAATTCGGCAAACACAGGCACATTACCGCGCCTGTTAATCTCGATAATATGATACGAGCCGGCCAGTCGCAGCGCTGATTTTTGTATAACTATGTTCTACCTATTAACAGGAGCAATGCTATGTGGACTTTTGGTCTTTCAGTGTTTTTTCTATAACCGACAACAATAGATTAGAATTCTACGAGACATCATTTTGTACATTATTTCCATTTCAAATTAGTTGAACAATTAAAACAAGTGCGTCAACAGTTCAGAAAAACAACATTTGTAAAAGTGTAAGTCATTGACATTATTGGTAATAAAAGAATGATAATCATATTAATTACGTACGAGATACGACAAAAGATTAAATCGAAATATACATATACATAAATAAGCAGTGTAATGTTTACGCGAAACTGGACGCAAACATGCGGAGATCTTTCATGATAGTGTGCGTGCTTTCATCTACGTGTATGTATGTGTGTACGGTATCTGTGTGTGTACGTGGAAGCGCGCGATGAAATAAAATATGTCCGGTCAACGAACTCGCGGTCGGTGCCATAAAAATTGCGATACTGGCCGAAATTTCGACAGAAAGCAAAATATTGCTGCCTTATCAAAACAAAAACTAAAATAACTTAATAGCCAATAATAACCCAGAAATAAATATTTTGGTAGATTTTAGAGTTTCTGATTATGGAAATTGTAGAAGATGGAGTACAACTGCGCAACTAACATTTAATGTGTACCGTGTAACTCTTGTGTCCGCCATGACGACAGCTGCCAATATCTCTTTGTTTCAGTAATCCGCTGATAAAAACTTAAACTAGATAATCATATTTAATAGCATAAAAAGTGGAAGACTGCCTTATAATAGACAGTACTACAAAAAGGAATAAATTAAGTATGGTTGCTTTTTCTTGTTGTTTGTTCGAAAACATAATTGAAAAATAAAGGCAATCATCCACAAGTATAATATGAACATTAATAAATACTTACACAATTTTAGTCAAGAATTTTCTGTACTCTCAAAACCAGCCAGAATTTTTCGTGGAATGGCCGCATTCTTCCGGTAGACGTACATTTCCGGATTGTGCGCGAGTCAGCTGACTTCCATCCAATGACCTTGTCGATACGTCCCTCTTCGTTTTGTTCATACTATTTACAAGTAGCCGAGCTGTCATTGTGCGGTCAGTTCGATTTGTTACGCTGAAACCTCCTTTTTCTACAAGAAGAAGTCTCTTCCGGGAGGGTCCCTGTTAAAATTCTTCGTCTCCCACAACACATCTTGTTTCATCAGCTGGTTTAGTATACTTCAGTGGGATCTAGTCCGACCATTTTGCTCGAGGGTAGATCAATATTGTCCAGTAGGATCGAGAACTTTTATCATTTTTAGTTTTTAGCTAAATTCTAATAAGATTTTTATTCAAATCGTACGATCCAAGTGCTTGTATAGTACATAAATCGCAGTTAGTATTGACCGGTGGGGTCTAATGTCAATACGTCCATCTTGGTGTTTTTTTGTTCTTTCTAATACAGTCCAGTAGGGTCCAAAGTTAAAACATCCATGTTGTTTTTGATAGCACAGTGTAACACAATAATTCGTAAGTACGTGCACCGAGTTACGGCAGGAATACAACACAGTGGTGCGAACACTACAACGCCGACTGGGGCAATGCGCGGTGCGCCACTGACAGGCGTTTATATGTTAGAAGCGATGTCTCCGGCTGCCATCTGGTGGTGAGAGGATGGAACTAGAATAAATTTTCCAATATTTAGTAGGTTATAGTAGCAGTTTAATAAAGATCCCTGTTTGTTTATTCAATAATGCTTTATTACAAATCACGAATAACGAACACGGATAAAAATAGGTAACATTGTATCACGAAATTTATATAATATATTAATCGAAATCAATTGATATGTCAATTGTATGGTGTTTTTGTTATTGTGTTTTAAATTCATTGTTATTTTTATTTAGTACAATAATATTGTAAATAGTAAAAATACTTCAATTCTGTAAATATTATATTACATTTCTACAACATTATTATGTGTCTTTTTTATATAAAATGTTCCTCTCGCGTTTCCGTTGGGAGAAATTTCTTATAGAAAAGCGGTACATTTTGCTCTTTTTTCTGTATGTGGGTATTTTATATCCATATTGTGTGTGCAATAAATTGTTAAAAAAAATAAAGTCTTAGGTATAGGTATATTTATTTCAACGATCATTAGTTACTTTAGACAATCAAAGTTAAATTAATTTAATTTCAGTGTTAAGTTCAATACATTGCAGATTCTTTGGTGACGTGTTGTAATATTGTGACTATACACAATTTTAATTAAACTTCTTATATGAATACGATTTTAAGAATATAATTTAATATTAATAAGAGTGATAAAATTCTCAGGACTGTTTTTGAAATGTAAAAAATTCCAATTCTTATAACTATTTTTAAAATAAACATACAAAAGCATAATTCTTAAACAAATGTCAACACAACGTTGCGAATACATTTTTATCTTTATTAATAAGTGATAGCTCATTGACGCTTAAATATAGTTAACATTAAGTACATCCAAAAATTAGGTTATGATAAATTCACTATAGGATTTCTATCGATATGTTTATTTTCTACAAAATTATTATGTGTACCTACTCCTACATACATATTATATTACGTACTTGCGTTTCCTTCGAATATGTTTCGATTTGAACTCTTAATGTATGGTATGTGTAAAAGAATTCAACGCGCGAACAGGACTTCCACAAATGTCTACTTTGTAACGAACCTCGTAATTACAGTATTATTATTAGTTTTATGTGTCTTAAAACTTTAAATGGTGCAAATATTCAGAGTTATAGTTTGATATTTATTTCCATACTGGTCTAGTAGAATAAGGAAACTAATGTACCAGCTGCTTTTATTCTCGTACAGGCCATAATAGTCGGCCAGGGGGCAGCACTTATTACAAGGGAATAGGTGAGGGGCTAGCGACCTATTACTATAACTTATGGCAAAAAGTGTCATCGAGATGTATTTTGTTGCGTCTTGATGCTCTGTCTACTCTAAATGGGAAATGACGTGACGTCATATACTTACATGTTGTCGTTCGCTTGTAGAATCGGACAGACCACAATGTGGCTGGTCAAATCATTAAACGTCGTAACGTTGAAAGGACTTAATATCTAACCTTATTGCCTCTTTTATTATGACGTATGTAGTGAAAAATCAAGAAAGTCGATGAAAGCAATGTATTGGATTTCTTAGCTGGAACGGGAGAGGTGAAATTGGCACTTTGTAGAGATTTTCTATTTTTTGCATTTTCCGGGGGATATTTTCGCACTCTTCTGAGAAGTCCTTTTTAATTTCAGTAAAGCCTATTATCGTTTTACTAGAGGAGTGTTACGGACTTAGTTATAAGAAGAAAGTACAAATCTTATTTAAGATATGTGCTTTATGTGTTCGACATTATTGGATTATAAGAATATAGTGATATGATTATAAAATTACAGTGTTTCCCAGTTACGTGATTAGTCCGATGGACTGATTGACAATTCCTTAAAAATTATGAAGAAAAAAGCGTGTCAGTATTCCAAGCCAAACACTTCCCCACATAATGATTTGACTGGGTATAACGTACAACACTTCCGTTTTCCACCGCTAGTAGGCACTATTTAGTGTTTAAATGTTTTCCGTTTTATGTGTGTGATGGCTACATTAAAACTATTGAATATTGTACTAAAAAATTGTAATAATAACATAATTGACGAGATAAGTGCATTTATAAAGTTATCAGCAGAAGTTACAAGTTTTATGCTAGTTACAAAAGTGCAGTTCATTTTTATTTTTATTTTCGTGGACACACCATAGCTGCTAAGGTGCTAACGATTAAAACTTTACAGCGTCCAAGTGTCCGACTACAGCTGGGCGAATCTTCGAATCATTTGCATTTCAAAGTCAAAGTCGAATCAATTTGTTCAAGTGAACCCAACTGCAGGGTGTTATTGAAATTTAAATCTTCGGTTCACAAAGACAAGAAACTCAGAAACGCATTAAAAGATATAGCGGATATTAGTTGGTCATTCGCCCAATCGTACAATCATATGACTACGTTTATTACATAATACGTTTACGTAAATACGTATACAAAAAATTTGATGAGATTTGAAGAAGCGAAAGAAGTATGTAAAGATCGCGACGCTTGGCGCTCCGTCCTCTCTGACTACCCCGTTAAGGATAAACCGTGAAGATATGTATGTATATACGTACACAGTACACAAATATACAAATAATGATATACAAATAATAGTACACAAATAATGATATCAATGAACTTGATGACTTAAATACTTATTACATACATATATACTATACATATCTGATACCAGGATATCAGGATACTTATTACAATTAGGTAAATAATACATGAAGACAATAAATAGTAACAGTAAGTAGCAGTGTGTGTTTAACATTTAATTTTATTTATTTTACTTTATATACAAAATAGAACTAACTCGATAAGATAATAAATACGTGCTTAAAATAATTCAAGAATCATCCACATTAAAATCTCACAACATTGTCGTCCTACGAGCCGGCAACTATCAGCCATGGCATTAGCTAGCATTTCCTTACCGTATCTAAGAGAAAACTGCTTTTCTATCCGACGATATTCAATACATAGTACGCTGCGCGAGTAAACTGTACAATCACGTTGAATCTTAACACCGCAACTTTGTTGCGAAAGTGGCAGAAATGAATGTAGAATTATGCGGTAGTAATAACTTCATAAATACGATACAAATACCTATATAATATACATCAATACATATATATGTATTATCTGAACGTTAATATTTACAAACTTAAACCATCACAATAGATCAAGTGATACAGGTCAGGCGTGACCGTAACGTTCAGGTTATTAATTTAAATAATAGACTTAGAAAGCTGTCATTGTTTAGGGTACCCAGCTAACTGGCAGCATTACCTCTTTGAATAGCCAAACTGATTCGTTGATGGAAGAAGACGGTCTCCTTCCTGAAGCCTCGGTTAGTCTCTTACAAATACCAGAAACCAGTCAATTGGCTTCCGGGCCCCACGGTCCCAAAATTTTAACTGCAAAGGGCGTAAATATGAAACCCTCAGATAAAGTCGCATACTTACACCATTTCAAGTTCTCGGTAGTGCTGGTCGCGGCGCCTGCTGATCTGGAAGTCGCTGGGACATGGGAAACAGCAAACATATCGACAGAAGTGGCGTCTCACACCAGCGATCTACCTAATTTCCAAGGAATGAGCGTCACACCGTCCAGTCTCTTGCTGTCCCTTCGCGCAATACCAATAGGCTCTGAGACTGCAGGAACGCCAACGCCGACAAGCGCCAGCCGAATGACATCATTCAAGGCAGCATGTCGTAACATGCGGCCCACACTATATAGGCAGGATAAACCGTGGTGACCTAGTACATCGATGAGATCACCGCAGCAGCAACGGTGAGGAAGGTTAGTCCTGGCCCCTAGACGAAGGAATACTACGGGGGAAAGTGAGGAATTCCCTACTGAGGTTCCCAAATTTTGTGAAGGCATTACCTGAGGCCGGTACCCTGACACCTGACTTTTTCTCAGAAATAGACAGCAGGCGAGAGCGATAGTTTTCGATACTACAAGGATCTGACAGTTTTTGCATAGGTAGGCAGGTTAGTAGACAAACACTTAACCAAGCATTTCGAGCATCGGTCAAGCATGGCACCTCAACCGATACTAAGGAAGGGCGAATAACAGATAGAAAAAGGTTTTCCGTGCTGTAGGCTGATGAAACAAAAGCAGACAGTAACACACTCGAGATTTAGCTTACCCTCCATAACGGATGGGAAGCGAGGCTTGATTCCGGACCCTGTCCTCAACAAAGGAGCAATTTCATATTTTAGATAATGTAATTTTGACTAATTGCCTACGGTATTAAAAGGGATTGAAATTTAAAAAGCTGAGAACAGCGAAGAGCGTATGTGAATTTTGGAACGACAAGTCAAAAGCGGACAGAAGAGCCATGTGAAAATTCATTTTGAAAAGGTTGTCTGAAGACTGGCTAAATTTTTGTATCTGATTATTGATAAAGCAGGGTATGGAGTATTATGAAGTCATCTGTAATAAAATGGGAGCACCTAGGAGGCACAACGATTTTTTTGACGAAATTTTAATATTTGGCGGCAGATTGTTAATTTTTTTTAAACGCGAACAGAATCGGATACAGGGAGTTGCATTTAGAAAGAAATAATTCTAAGCCCAATATCTTTAAACCTTTGAATGAGGGTTTCAAGGTCATCAACGGTAATTGCTTCACCTCCTATTATTCTGTCGTTAAGGTATCAAATAGCTAATATGGAATTAAGATTACAAATGGCGGGATAAAAAGCCGAACTGAAGAAAGGCGATCGAGGGGATCACCTTTTTGACAGCTAACTTCGAAATGTAATCTTCGATGATGATTGATAAAAATGATCTTCATATATTAATTTTGAAGGACTGCTGTAAAATTTCCAGAGGTAGGGATATATGTCCGAAACATGCTATGTTATTTGTGTCAACAAGGTGGATCATAGACAGAATTAAATGCATTTTTTATATCTATTTTAAAGAACACCTCATCTCCATCATGTATCAAGAAAACGTGCGCCACACGCACTACCCCTTCACATTCTCTCTTTGAGCCAAAACCTACTTGTGTGGGATAAAAATAATTTGAAACAGTAGATAGAATGTGACGGCAACAAATTTTGGAAGCAATGCGGCGTATAATTGCACCTACTGCAATTGACCTAACGCTACCGTCTTTTGTTTTGAGGGTATATAAACTAGCACTATACAGGATGTCTGTTATCTCCAGAGGCATTTTACCAGTCAGCATAATGTTTATATATGTTACACCACACACCCGCTATTAAAAGAATTTATGGAGTAAGCACATCGACTTCTGTAGTTCGAATCGTTACATCGTTTAGATGTGGGCGATCTGGCAGACAACAAGCCACAGAGGAAGAAGGATGCTTTGATCTCAGGGCGTAAAGAGTCTCGGGAGTATTCGGTGCCATAACATCGCTGGAAAATATTATGTGGGCAGCTCCTTTTAGATCGCCGTCATTAACATTGGATTATATTTTTGAGATATTGTCTGATTTCAAGGTTTCAGAAATGGGCCGAATTAGAATGCTCGGATCTGGAGGATTAAAGCAGTTATGTTCAATGTTTTGGATTAACTCATTGTCATTTTGTGCCAAACTTAAATTTCTATAGCAGAAAATGAGCTGTTCTTCCCAATCGAGTTTATAGTTTCGGTTTTGTGGCAACGCTGAAACGTGCACCACTTGGAATGCGCTTTATTAAGCATAAATTGTTTTTGAAAGGATCAATATATTGCTAAAAAGATGTGCGATAATGAATGGAATTTGAAAAATTTGTCTAATTGTTAGACTGATTGCTGTGGTGAATAAGAGGGGCCCAAAAGAATACCGTCAGTGTCGCACCGTTTGCGTACTCTGCCGACATGAATCTTCAAGGTCCTATTTCCACGAAAGAAACGGAATTAAGAACACTGCTCACATCTTATTAATTTTTCCAGCGATGTGTGATTATTTTTAAGTAAGCTAGAGGCAGATGTAAAAAATACAAAAAACCACAGCAGAAAATACATTAAAAAAGCTCTAAGCTATCATTCTTTTTGATGTTGCTATGGCAGAACTGTCAAACCCCGCTTAAAGCGACAAACAACCCAGCAGATGATGGACCGCCGCTGAATCATAATAATATGAATTTAGTTTGTGATATTTGTAAGAGACTGGTCGAGGCTTCGGGAGACCACCGGGCTGGCAGCTTCTTCCGCCAACGAATTAGTTTGGCTATTCAAAGAGTTAATGCTGCCAGTCTGTTTGGCACCCTTAGTAATGACAGCTTTCTAAGCGGCAACTTTGAGGAAGTCTATTTAAGATAATGTTTAGTTTTAAGTTTGTAAATATTAAAGTTACATGTTTGTACCGATTTATGTCAATAAACTTAAAAAGTACAACAATATGAATAATAATAATATGAATAAATTTATTTTTTAAAACGTCTGTCAATATAATTACTGAATTATTTATATATAATGGTACATTAAAAGTAAAAAATATAAAAGTTTATTTATGATATACCTCGATATACCATTGGCCCGCTCCGACTTCGCTCGGTATACATTAGTTGTAGCCTAAAATTCTGACGACAACCAAACTAGCTGTTATGGAAATCTCATTCGAGTTCATTCACAGAAGATAAGTATTATCGCAAAAAGCAGCTAATTTTATAAGAAATATTTTTTTGTATGAAACCGTCATTTACGACCATTTGACGATATTTACATCGTCAATGTAAAAATCTCTTCGGATTGTAACTGCGTTGACAACCCTGAGCACTAAAATATTGTGCCTCTTGTACCGAACTTTTTCCGGCATTCTTATACTCCACAGTGTTTCTTATACTCCTGCTGTGTTTCAGACAGCAGTACAAGTACTGCTGTTTTGCAGCAAGATTATCGGGTAAGATAATGGTAGCGATCTGGACGGATCCCACATAAGGTCCTACTACCCACAAATATCTGGCAATAAGGTAATGATTATCTTATTGTCACAACATAACTAACTTTTAATTATGACCATCAACACCATTGATCGTATTATGGAATGAAAATAAAATAAAGTAAAAATCGCAAAAACTTATTAAAATGTCAATTAAAGCATAAGGCATTTGTATCAGGTATATTGCTCATTTTCTAGAATTTTCGTTTAGTTTTGAAGCACAGCTATTAAAATGAAAATACAAATATATATATACATTATGTATAATCGTTACAGGATGAGTAACAAACGCACCGTTTGTTACTCATCCTGTAACTTTCGAATAACATCACCGATTGAGATTATATTCCCATAATATATTTTTCTTGTCGAGACGATGGTTCATGGCTATATTATGATACGATAGGTGGCTTTGTGGTAGACTATCGCGGGTAAAACCGCAAAACGTAGCAAATGTTTAATAAAGTACTTGTAAAAGGTAACTCAGTAATGAAAGTATCAATGTTTCAAATATTTTGCATGTCAGTCAGGAAGAGGAAAAAACGGAATGTGAAAGCCAACGAATATAAGCCAACTTTTGCTTCTCCTTTTCTTGCCTAAAAGAGAGATAGAGAAGAAAAATTCAGAATGTGCCATGTGCTAATCTTCCTGCGCAGAGTGTAAAAGTCGGTCAAAGGATGGCCTGTCAAAATCTCGTTCCATTTTCCCGTCTTTAGATATCTCATACGCTCTTTGAACATGTAAGAGCTAGGGGTATGGCTATTTTTGCCTGCTGAGAAAGAGACTGGATTATGTGGAACATTTACCCACTAAAACTTTATATTAGTGTATTTTATTATTATTATAGCAAGTACACACAGTGTCTATCTTTTCTATTTTAAATTTGTCACTCTCGCAGGTCTGCTGGAAGAAATTTCTTTTGAAATAAGCTGTACCTTTTGCTCATCCTTTCTGTGTGTATCTTTTTTGTAATGTTTGCGTGTGCAATAAATATAAATAAATAAATAAAACTCTATATACAAGTATATATGCTTAGCTACGGTTGACCAAAAACTAGAATTACTAATTAATGGGTTGCAAGATAAAACTGACAAAATCTGCTCCTCTCGCAGTCCCTCTCGCATTCCATAACGCAGAAAAGACTATAGACTCTCTTTTCAAAAAAACAGTTGATCTTTTTGAAACCATAACCAATAATTCTAAATCAGTTCTACCCGATTGAAATCATTTTAAACCTTTAATTTTAATCTTTAAGCCCGCGTGCTTATCAGTAGTATTAGTGCGACTTTGTATGGATTTTGTTGCGTCTAGATAGTCTATCGACCTCTGACAGGAAATGGCATAAAGTTGTGTAAATATTTGTAAATCGGACCATTCGATCGACCGTGACACCGAAGGTCCCTTTAGTCGCATGTTAGGAAGGCGGGGGACACCGTAGCCTTATTCTCTGCCCGGGCTACAGGGCTGTGGAAATCCAAAACAAGAAATTGAAAAAAAAACAGCTGACAGCCAGACAGATGAAAACCGAGGTGACCCGTAAGTGCTTTTTTCAATTTGAGAATGGAACACTAAAACCAAAGCATTAAATACTTTGCACTGGATTTTTTTTTATATTTCTATTAAATTCAACTTCTACTTTCTCGAAATTGCTACGTAACCCTAATTTAATACGTGTCGCACACGGTCGTAAATAGTTTTTAAACTAAAATGGAACACTTTCTGCATTTGTTATTTGACAGTTCACATAAAATCAAAATTTACTAAGAAGTACTAAGACGTTTATATTATAAATATAATCAGTCCTGGCTATTCAGATTCTTCATTCAGAATCTTATATTTTTCGTCGAATATTTATTTACTACGTGTACTTTATAACTTTATATTCATTATTAATTTAATTTACATAACCTTTTTGTTTGTAATTGTACTAAAGTTATTAATAGAAAACAAGTCGTCTAATATGCAGCTGATTTCTAGTTCCGCGATTTCTATTCTGTTATTGAACACTAGGATCTGTATCTTGATCATTAGACATATTATTAACATCTAAAGATAAGTTTAGTGGGTGATCTTTAACATTAACACATACGGCTTAATTTAATTGTAATTAATTTACATTGTTAATGTTATTAATTGATGGCGATATAATCTTCATATTTATTTTTGTGAAGAGAAATACTACGAAAGCATTTTTAATATGACCTCACGTATAATGTTTGATTTGGGTCAGGAATAAGAATTAAAGGGTTAGTATATTATGTAATTTCTATTGTGTATTTTTTTTTATGTAATTTTTACTTCACTTGAAACTCATTTCAATGTTGTTTCTTTTTATCTTATAATTTTAAAATACACTGTATTCTTATTGGTTGATTTAATTACTAATATTTTTGTTGACGTGGCGTGCTAGTAGGTGGACAATTATAAAGACTGTGGAATTCTTCGAGAGTTGACGGTAATTTTACACAGTGATAGAGAGTTGATAGTGAGTTCATGGTAACCATTTACCTTTAATTTTACCTAATTAAAATCAAAAATCAATCTGCGGAGATTATAGACTTGTGAAGATTATAATATTATTAAATTTTTATTTTATTTCAAATTGTAAATTATAAAACAAAATAAATTATGAACATTTTCTTTTACAGATTTTTTTGCCAATTATTCGTTACAGTGATACAGGTATGTTATAGTCTGCATATTGTAACGCCACAAATATATGAAAAAATACTATCTATCAAAGGATAATTAACTATCTGTAACTTCTAATGTTACTAATTCTTCGTAGTGAATTAATTGAGATGCGATTTTTGCCAACGTTTTATATGAACGACAATAAATAATTATTGAAATAACCATTTTACATGACCACACACAGCTCATAATTATACCTATCACAACGAACTTCAAATCCAATAACATCCAAACTTGCCAGACCGTTGCCTTTCGAAGAACATTTTGGCGGATATTGAACCCAGGGCTCTTGGCTTGGAAGGAAGACGAACTTACCATTTCGTCAATCAGCATGTCTAATTAAATTAAAAGGTAATTCTTAGCCATTTCAATTAAGTCACTTCATTAATCGTTTATTATCACAATATAAAATGATACAATAAACAAATACATACTTAGGTAAATATTAGCTTGTCTTAACTTAATAATTTCCCAAAGCAATTGAAACTAAGTTATCTCAAAACAAACACAATTCGTTCCCGGTAACATTTCACCGCAGGTCGCGACGGACGCGTGTTGTATATTAATAAAGGCGAGGAACCATTGCTATGCAATGCGCATAGTTGACACTTGCGCAATATTCTGATATCTCTCATTTACACTGGATTGAAGATACGCTGAGAGTTTTAGATTAGAATGGCGAATCTAATCAAAACAGATGCGAAACCGCGAAAACAAATGATGAACCTCAAGACGGTTGCAGATAATGGCTAGATGAGAACACTGGAAGAGCAAAGAAAAACAAAAGACAAAAAAAGAAAAGACTGGAAGACACTGTGAGTATATTTGAGACCACGTCCGATGCAACTCGGCCGAAACGTCAAGCCAAATAAAAGGTAATCATGTTAATTTCTCATGTTTTTAGATACTTTAAGAATGATGAGGTTTATCTCTGCGCTCTGCCTATCCTACTAAGGACATTGTATGAACTATGAAGATATATTTTACGTTTACGTAATTTCAGAAAGTAAGGATTATTTTTTATGCGAAATTATATGTTTGGTATATAACTTATCTATAAGTCATGATTTGTATTTTATGTTTCACTAACATCACTTTATAAGCTATAAACGTATTTATGTACAGGTCAAAGAAATAATAAGAAAATTATTCGATTACCGACATTGCTACTATTAATAAAAAACAAGTAAAAATAAAATAAATAATACAGCTTACAAATTCAATGCTGAATGTTAGGATCACGAACACAGACCAAATCTTACCGTATCCCTACCCTGTTCAGTGAGGTTCTGTTGATTTTAACTTTCAAGCCATTCAATTTATATCATAATTGCCTGAAAATTATAAAGTATAATAAACAAGTAAAATATATACTCTTACGATTTTACATGTTATATATGTGATAGTTTTCTAAAAAATATTTTCTAAAATATACATATTTTTTTTTATAAATATGAACGAATTTATGTTATCACCGTTACCAGTAGGTAAAGAGTTTCCTCTGCATATTATATTATATGTATATATACTCTTTGGCGACAATCTCTACTCTGTGTGACTGTTTGATCCGAGGAGGTTACATATACCTATATGTCATCATAAACAATTAGGTATGAGTTTGACATTGACAGTCTTTTTAACATTGGCAGTATGAACATAAAACTATGCCAAATCTCACAATCCTCTGTGCGTGCAATATTCTTAAAAAGGGATCCGAAGTTTTCGCTTCACGTATTAATATAATAATATCATATGAACTGGGTGAGCTACCAATAACACTAAGATTCCAAGCCAATTTAGATAAGCTCGTTTCCTAAATTGACTTGACCGGAGATCGAACGCGGAGCCACGACTTGGAAGGCGCTACAGAGCCAACGAGCCGGTCAAAGGTCTGTATACCATGGCCAGGCCATAGTGGTTTGATGGTTTGTATACCATGATTTTTTAATGTCCATACGATAAATACGTAATTATAAACTTGATAAAAAAAAAATGATTGTTTTGACTACTATAATCTTAAAACTTTAAGTTGTTTTTCCTTTTTACTTTTTGTAATTGTTAATTGCTTGCCTACCAAAATGAGAAAACAATTACATTTTACAATTACAATTTTTAATTGTTATTGTAATTGTAATTACAATTTTTAATTTTTTTGTATTAATTGTATTAATTAATTGTAATTGTAATTACAATTTTTAATTGTAATTGTAATTACAATTTTTAATTGTAATTGTAATTACAATTTTTAATTGTAATTGTTTTTACAACTACATTTTGTCCAACACTGGTTAGCAGTCGGAGAGAGTGCAACATTGTGATGCGGTACCTGACTTTATTTAGATGCCTTATTGCACAGAAACTTAATTGGAGACGTCTTTATTTATATAAAAAAATAGTATAATACAGAGCACAAGTAAGGGTTTTCCTGTAAATCTTAACTTGCACATAACACATAAAATATGCGTATTTAATTTATAATTACATAGAAAGCTTTGTAAACGACAGTACCCGACAATGGCAAAGCTGAAGAGGATAATACCTACTTTATTTTAAAAATAACGACACAGCATTTTTTGTATAATCCAAATGTTGTAAAGTAAAATAATTTGCTTTTTGTTCTTATTCGAAAATTGTACTTTGTTATAAATTAAAAATTATAATATATTGTTACCTCGAATGTTTTTTTAAAGCCACTTTATAATGCAATTACTACGTAAATTATTACAATATAGTTACTTACGAAAAACGTAGTTTTGCTATTTATGTATTAAGTAGTATTACAGATATAATATTGTCTGATTTATGACTTATTTGTTACAGTTGACTTGTTTTTATCATCAGATGTCTTTCGATACTTGGTATCGAAATTGGTACATAGACAATT
The DNA here is from genome assembly GCA_907165235.1 of Zeuzera pyrina. Lineage (NCBI taxonomy): Eukaryota > Metazoa > Arthropoda > Insecta > Lepidoptera > Cossidae > Zeuzera > Zeuzera pyrina. The sequence continues at coordinate 6,631,393 of OU015639.1, forward strand.
AATACTTTATGAAATGTTAGGTAGTTTGTAGCATAAAATGATCAAATATGTGGGATTATATGTTAATAAATTCTTATTCAATATCATAAATACCTACATAAGTTATGTAGAAGATACAACTCGACTGTTTGTACGCTCCTGGCGAATTGCAGTTGATTGTTTATGTTGTTTTTCATCTAGCTGTATGTACAACCTATAATCTCATTGGTATGAGCCTGTAATCACAGACGCATAAAGTTGCATTTAAACTTGAATGAATCTAGTTTAAAGAAGGTATGAAAAAAGAATATAATTTGGATATAATAAACTAAATGGTAGTCAAGTTTCCACGCTAATCTGATAAGTCATCAGAACTTAACATATCTACACTCTGTATCCGTTATGGGTAGTCAGTGAGGATAGAACACCAAGCATCGCGGTCCTTACATACTTCCTTCGCCTCTTTACACCTCGTCATTGTCCTCTCGCACTTCACCTAGGTATGCAAGTACTTTGGACTGCAACTCTGTATGTGGAAACGGTAAAGACATGGTTTTAAAGTGTAATAATATATCTATTCCATATATTCTGTGTCTTTCCAAGTAGGTTAGTGCAAGAAAGCGATGTCTGACATCGGCTGCTAGCGATCGCGGCCACCTGTGTCTGGTCAGAATGTCGCTCACAATTTTGATGTCACCACAGACATAATACTTTTACACTTATAAAAAGAAAATATCGACTACATACAAATAGTATTTAATGGAATGTTACAGCTGTTTTTATGTATAATACTGAATAATTTGCTAACTGACTCGTGCGTTCACGTGATAATAGAAGTTAGATGTCACCACAGTTGCAGACATTGTTTTTATATATAACCACATACTCTAGAAATCTTTCGTCAAAATGAATCCGATATTATCTCTGTTTATGCACTATTATGTATGGAAATATAACCTCATCTAAAAGATTTACGTTTTTATCTGCTTATATGTTTCTTAGCTCTGTATTTCACATCGATTTCGTTCGATCGAGGGTACAGCTATAGACTAAAGTTATAACTTCTTCAATAGTATCAGGTTCAATTTGGCGAAAGCTTTCTATTTCATCATGTATACAATGAACAAACAATCATAGTGCATTACGTGATATTCTACAGCTGTTTTGTAGTATTTTTACCGATTAATTTCCGTATTAATATTCGTCTGTTAACGTGTCAATTATGTGTATTATAATAAATTATAAAATGTAACATTTAATAAAATGAACATCTAAAAAAACATCATATTTCATATAAACATTTTCAACAAAAAAGAATACAGTTAAAAAAGGTAATTATATATATATATATGTTTTACTCCGTAATAGTATATGTTTTACTGCGACTTATTTAAACTTCAACGTTTTATTTTTTCTGTTTTGTAATAAAATTGGAATGTCTCCGAGTACTCGGTCTAATAGGCTCATTTTTAGTTCATTTTCGATGTTACGACAGATGCATATGTAAAATTATTAATAAGATAGAAAGAGAAACATAAAGTTATTTGCTAGTATATGTTCAAATAAATTTTTATTATTTTGCGACTGGTTTGTTTTCATTTAATTCTTACTGCATTTTTTCCTCTAGAAATACCTTAAACCTTTAGAATATTTCGAATAGAGACTGATTTATTATAAGAATTTGACCTATAATACTTAACTCTTGCTCTTCTTTCTATATATACATATCTACTTTTGTATATGTTGTTGTGTGCAACAGATTGTTAAGGAATAAATTAACGATATGTGTAAAACAGATAATTTAAAACACATAAAAATATTGGATAGACTCAGATGTTATTGTAATCGACACATGTTTCGCCTCTTAACGAAGCATCCTCAAGATATTCCAGAGATCAGTAATAATCGAATGTATGTTTTGACTATAAATGATAAAATAATTACCTAATGAATTATAGTTCCAAGTTGTGTATTTGCATGCTAATATTTATTGGCTGAATAGGCTGTCACTAACTTCTAATCCTAAATACCAATGTACCTACCCTATTCAAAAGCAAATAAATGATTTATTATTATTATTATTATTATTATCAGACACAGATAATATATTTCTTTAAATTGAACTACTCAATGTCAATGAATTGATGGAATTGAATTTATGTATTTATGTCTATATATAATTAGCACAACGTGTAACTCTGTCATTTAATGTATTTACTCGCATTCCAGCAAATAAAGTGTTATTATTGTAACTATGAATATGAAATTAAACATATCCAATCCGTCTAATTAACCTTGTATTTGGTTTAAATTTTTCATTGTTATAGTAATTATATTATAAACACCATTAAATGTTGTAGATAGATAAATATGTATGTATTTTGACATCTGTCTTTACTAATTTGGTATATGATTTCTGAAATTTGTAAGCGACTGGTCGGGGATTCGGATTCAGCTTGACAGCTTCTTGTGCCAGTGAATTAGGTTGGCTAAGTCTGTTAGGAACCCTAAGCAATGACAACTTTTCAAGCGGCGACTTTGAGGAAGTCTATTATTTATCTTTATATAATTTACTATTATATAAAGCTAAATAATACAATTTATTCTTCATAATACACACATAATATATTTTACTCTTCTCATGCTGGTCTGGTAGAGAAAGAAAAATATTATAGTAGGTATATGTCTTTTACTTATATCTCCGAGCAGATGTAAAATTCAGCTCTAAGATAGATCTTCAATTCAAGATTATGTATGTTCTTAGAGGCAGAATATAGTCAACAATTTAGCTTATGTAACATTTATACTTGTGTTCTACGAGTTAAATAAATGAAATAGTAACAAGAGACAAAGTTTTTTGAAAAGGAACTGTGATAGCGTTGTATTCCAATTTGCTATCTGTAGGTCTTATTACTAAAAATAGCGTTAAAGCGTAACTCTGTCGGAAGGAATTGAATATCTGTTCACTCTGATTAGGTAATGGTGTATAGTTTAAATTGCGAATAATTAAAATTTTTTTTTTTTGGCTAAAATTTTATTCATTGTATGGTGACCTTATACTGTACCAAATTAGATATAGATAGAACTGGCTATTTTGTCTGGTTTGTACCTAGACGTGGCGACAAATAAAGAAAATTTAAATATTTCTTTAACGTACAATTAGTTTCACTGAACAAGTTTGAATAAAAGAAAGTAGTTGTGAGTTGCGGGCTTCTTTCGCAGATAGCATCACCAAATTTAAGAGCACGATCCACCATTCTATAAAGTATTACACAGAGGTGACTATCGAAAACATCCGAGTTATATACAGCCTAAATTAGAAATGTCAAAGTCAATGAACTGCACAGGCGGGGTACTAGAGTTTTCGCGATCGCGAGTGAAAGGTACACGTGAAAAGTTGGTTTACGGAAGAAAATTCGAATGGCGTACGGTTTTACCATGCCACCGTAAATGTGGTGCAAATAAGCAAAGGTACAGTTGACTTAACTAACTGCACCTTTTTCGATTTCATTACATTTACAGACCAAACTGACAAAATTTGATATAAATGAAAAAACAGATGTCTGCAGTTCAAATAGAGTCAATTGAAAATTGTTATCTCATAACGTTGAATATTTCTGCTTAATAAGCATGTATACCTATGTCACAATTAAAAGAACTATGTAATAAAATAATATCTATTAAAAAAATATCTATTAATATATATATAAATATATATATATATATATATATATAACTTATAGCTTTCAACTTACGCTTTCATAATTCCTACCAATGCCAGTAAAACGCTTTACTAAAAAAATAATGTAATAAGTGTTAGCGACTTTACGTCAAACTTTTGGTGGGTCCATATTAGTAAGACAAAATAATGGGATTCCTACATACATACATATGTTCACGCTTTAACCCTAACGGGGTAGTCAGAGAGGCCGGAGCTCGAAGCTTTATGGTCCTTACATACTTCTTTCGCCTCTTCGAACCTCATCATACTGCTCACACATTCTCGGCCAGGTATCGAGTGCTTACCGGTTATAATTTATTAACATTTTAAGTTAAACCAAAATCACAAACTGACAAAATGAAAATAGTTTGAATCCTGGGGAAAGACATGGGCAACTTTTTAAAATTGCGCACAGAAGTCGCGGGCAACAACTAGCTAATAAGGAATAGATACGTTCAATCAGCTCTAACCGCTGAACCAACTTGGCTTTGACATCGATTCTGTTCAGCTAGAATTTTGTGTTTATATGTAACTTAAACGTATTAAATGAGCACTCGAAGGGCTGTCATACGTCAAATCCTTTTACTACTGAGTTCCGCCTTGTAATACCGGGTATGTTTAGGTCCCTCTCTACTTCTGCACAATTTCTGAGAAATAATGATGCATTCACTAAGTGGTCACCGCAACAATTAATAAACTAATTTAAGTGAGATTTTTTTAGCATCTAATGTTGGTGTCATATAAATATTGAAAGGGACTTCACATTATTGGTTTTGCTAAGAACTATTTCTATAAAAACCACTGTTCTCTTTTTTAAATTAAAAGTTAGTGTTCGGTTTTCCCTAAATTTAATGACGTATTATTTACGTGGGTAGATAATTATAATAGATATGTGATGTGTTTTTATTTCCCGTTCGAGGTGGACAGAGTTCCTGGGTGCAACAGAATCACATCCTATAAGTATTCAAGTTGAGAGATAGCAGTGAAATGAATTTCCTGCAATAAGCCTTATGTTCGATTGTAACGGTTTGCGCGGGAAAATAAGCATTCGGTATTACAGGTATATTTTTTACTGTATTCGAAACCAACAAGTAAAGACAAAAGGAGAAGTTAAACATTAACTAGATTTTACACAGAAGATTTGACGACGTCGTTAATTTTATTGTACTCGTTTTAGAAAAGGTGAAATTTTTGAAGAAACGACAATAAGTGTTAAATTTGAACTAGGGTCACATTTCTACGATTAGAAACCTAACAACGTTAATGTAATGTAATTATTTTTAGAAAAGTGTTCGTCGAAAAATAACCATAGAAATCATATTTTTTAAATATGTGTAAAACGATGGACCTTCTTTTTTGTTTAGGATTAGTTCATTATATACATTTTATAATAAATTAGGTTTAATTATTGTCTCCTGGGAATTTTGAAAATACGATTAAGATAAATCTGTCTTATCTTAAAAAAATCATCGTTAACATTAAAAAATTGCTAAGTTGATTGATATTATAATGTAACAGCTACATGTTACATGCTGTTTGGTGAGGTTGGTACGTACGTACCTTAGATGTTAACAAGGTTACAGAAGCCTTCGAGTCAGTTGCAATTGGCTGATGCAATGATTTACAAACAATTGTAATTCACCAAAAAATATTGAAGGAAATATTAGGAAAGGGTATAATATAAAATAACATAATACCATGATATTTTTTTAAGTATTTATTTAACAAGTGATCTATTTAGCAACATTTAGCTAGAGTATTGATCTAACAGTCTTATTATTTTACAAGAGTATAAAAAACACCGCCAAATATAAAAATGCACTTAGGTACTTAGAAATACAGACAAGAAATGAAATTGCTGAACAATCAAGAACAAAACATTGTCAACGTTCTTCAAAATGTAAGATTTACAGAATTCCATACAATCTAATGTTAGTTAAATAAATAATCACTAACTCTAAGGTAACTTGTATAAAATAAAATGATTCGTCCCTAGTCTTGTTTTATCAGACTTATAAAAAAAAATCATTGTTCAATGATCGGGCAGGCAGCAGCAGTCTTTGGTTCCCTATCTACATATATTACAAAAATAAAATTGCATTTTACATTAGGAATTTCCTCTTTTTTCTGTTGGCTGAAACTTCATGTCTGCTTATTGAAATTAGCTTATGTCTGACCGACGAACAATGACACGTTACTGTCATCGCAAAAAACAACTTAAAATTATTACAAAAAGAATTAATAATAAAAAGTAAATGCAAAGTTAATAGGTCCCAGTTGGATCCAAAGTAGGAGGCGACATTTTGTAACGATTATTCAAAATAAAATAAAACTAATAAATTTCAGTAGGATCTAGCTTGATAGCCATTATGAAAAATAACTACGAAACTTAACTAAAAAATATTAACCTAATAAACATTAGTAGGATCAAGGGACATCTTGAAAATTTAAATTATCACGAAATTATTTTATAGAAAGTCTTAATACACTCCCGTAGGATCAAGAACCAACATATTTGCACCGAGTTCTTACTCACAAAGTAATTTTTCCGAGTTCATTAGTACACACCAGTGGGGTCAAGGACGAACATTTTGGAGTACTTGAACTCTTTGAAGCAGAAATATTTTCAGTACACACCGGTAGGATCGAGAACAAACATTTCGGGGCACTTCACTTCTTCTCAGAGAAAAATCTTCAGTACACTCCCGTGGGGTCTAGTACGAACATTTTCGTAGTCTACAGAAACTCGAAACTGAAGATCTTGAGAACTAATTAATAGACACCGGTTGGATCCAAGCCGAACATTTTGAGCACTATTTATGATGTTTTCGACCTAAATTTTTCAGTAAACGCCGGTAGGATCCAATCCAAACATATTGCTTAATGTTGAAATTGTCTTTAGTAATCTTGATATAATCTTCTATTTTCGTATGACTTCTTTTCTTCAAGGTCAATAGATGCCTGTGGGATCCAACACTTTGACGTCCATTCTTAAAACTGCTATTGAAACTTAGCGATCGATCTTATTTACGATGAGCTAGCCCGCGTGAAGTGGTAGCAGTAGCGTGCGAACAGTTGAGATGTAGTCTCAGGACTGACGGCTGCGCGGACACGTGCCCGCCTTTTATACTACCTTTCGTGCACACTTGCGTATTTTTTTCGCGATTCGAATTTGGAAGCTTTCAGCCGTATGGGCGTCTGGTCTCGCGCCCCCGCCCTTGCTAGTTTTTTTCAAATTTACTTTTTTATCACTGGAAAAGCTGTTGCCAGTAACACATGCTACATGATTTACTTAAAAAAAATTAGATAGATACTTTTTGCTTATTTAATTTCAACCAATAACTCTTGTATGACTTAAGTCCGATATCCGGCAAGAGCGAATTATGTGACCTCAAACGAAACAAGAAGCTTGTATTGGAGATCATACAATAATCTGATAATTAAGTACTCTGTAATACCGAGACTCGCAAACCAATTTTAAAAGTTTGTTTCATTGAGCAGATGGGAATCCGTAATTTTCTAGTGGGCCAATCTTGTTTTTTTCTTTTTTCTTCATTGTAGACTTTACATGAGAAAAATGTTTAAAAACTTACTAATAGAATATGAAATTCCGTGCAAAATGAAAATATAAAAAAAATCAACCTGAGCAATAATAATGCTTTTTCATTTTAACAATAATTGACTGCATACAAACTAAAAAAATAACTAAAAGAGTTATCAATTAAAATTATAGCAATTTACCTTTATCTTTTAATATTTTATACATTATGTATATACTTCTTTTGGCATGTTTTTGATTTATTCACTTTTCTTTGTTTTTTGGGGTTTTTTTTGCACAAGTTTGACATAATATAACTATTTGAATTTATTATCACATTGAAAATTATTGACGATTATGTTATATATTTCTATGTTAATGGATGATATTATGATGAAATCAGTGAAAAGAAGAGTTGAATATTTGCATGCTTCTAGTGAGCATAGCGTATAAACGGATCTATATATTCTACTATCTATTGCTGATAATGTAGCCTCCGATAGGTGAAAGAATTTTTGAAATCGATTGAGTAGCTTTTAATTTTATCCATTATATGCAAACAAAGTTTACTTCTTTATAATATTAGTAGTATATATATATATATATATATATATAGTTATACTCGCATTCCTGCAAATTATTATATTAAATAAATGCCGAGAGATTGGATAAAACAGTTTTAGTTTCGGAATGTATGAAACCGTATTTACTCGCATGTTACTTTGCGGAAATGCATTATAGTACCGTGTGAGATTTTGTCTTGAAAATTTTTCCGCTTTTATGAGATTCAATGTCCCAAGATTTTATTTATATTTATTTTATTTTATACTTTTTTATAGGTAAATTGAGTTACACTTGAAATATGTTATCATAGAGAAATATAGTTAATATGTCATACACAGAGCTAATTTATATAAAACGAGTCATTTAAAATGTCATATATATAATGGCATTTATACAATTCAATTATTTGCTTATTATTATTAATTCAAATTATATTTATCGTGGATCAAACATAAAAAGACAAAAGCTAAGTCGTAGCTGAGCAGGTTTTAGTCATCTAGGTAGAGAAAATTCTCACCCAGTATATCGGTTACAATTAATTTGTATTTTCCGCTACATTAATCCAACATTTCGAAGTTTTTAATCGACACGTGTTGTGCTTCTCATCAAAGCATCTTCTGGAAAGTTAATGTTGGTCAGTCAATTCGTACAAAAGTTTAGAATAAGGTATTGAGTTCAAAATTCTAAGTTTGAATATAGCTGAAATATACATACATACATATCTTCACGCTGTTTCCCTAACGGGGTAGTCAGAGAGGACGGAGCGTCAATCGTCGTGGTCCTTACATATTTATTTGCGCTTCTTCAAATCTCATCATTCTCCTCACACATTTTCGCCTAGGTATGCGAGTGCTTTGACATTTCTGTTGGCTAACACTGGCTATTTGATCTTCATAAGTCAACCTTGGTCTTCTTTGGCTACTTTTACCACTCGCATTCGCTCTGTAGATTTTCTTCGTTAATCTTTCATCACTCTTTCTTGCTGTGCCCATTTCTTTCTTCGTTTTTATAATAACACTGTCGTGCAAACCTGTCATACTGCGTATAAAGCTAAAATATACTTATATAAATTAATTATAACCGATGTATTAAAAGCAACTCCAGACAGAATGCGTGTGTTTCATTTTATTTTTGTATTCAGCAAATCGATTGGGTTTAATACGTGCCTTAAAACGGATTATCGAAGATTAATATATCACGTACATTCCATTATCTTAATTTACGTCAATGGCCTTAAATTATGTGTTGAACCATTTAACCACAATCATGACACATATTTTGAGAATTTATTTTTTTATTGAATTTTGATTCTGGCTGTACAATACAGTCGCATCTCGCACCACTATGTGTAGGACCTAGGACCTACCACTTCTTTCATCTATCGCATATCAATTAGTTGTACGCTTTACCATTCTTTTAATTTGAATCTTTTGCATGTAATGAATTACCATTATTTAATTGATTTATTGCTTAAAAATTTAAATAAAACCAATAATTCATTACCTCTTCCAATGTAATAATGATTTTTTTTAAAAACATTCAGTACTATCGCTTGCTCATGCAATTTTAATAAAAAAATTTTTAACTTATTTTAGAAGATAATTTTACATCCCATTTTTTTATATTCGTAGGAATCTCTGAAATAGTTAATAATATCTCGTTAAAACCGCTTTAGTCGATCTTGGGATTGTAATATTGATAATGAATGAATATTATTTTAATTTACTTACTACAGACACATAAATTTCGTTAATATTCGTAATTTATTTTTAACTTCGCTTTGAGATTGCAATCTTCATATGTTTAACTGTAGAAGTGCAAGTGTCAAGAAAATTAATTTTCAGTGTGCTACACAAAAACTTTGTTTTTTCGTGAGATTGTCAATTGTTGTAGAACTCAGAACATTAAAAAAGCTATTTTGAAACAACATTAAGAAATTGAGATACATAAACTATTCTTAGTTTCTAATCTTATTTATGTATTTATTTATTTTATTTAACTATTATTTACACAAAATGCAAAAAAAGAAGAAAACAAGACAAGAAAATATTGTACAAAGGCACTGCTTATTTCATGATGAAATCTCTTTCAGCAGACCTGCAATGGGAGACATAATAGTTGAAAGCAAATTTAGTGTGTACAACTTATAATATTTATACTTACATATTTATAATATATATATACACACACACATACACATACATAATTATAAAGAAATTCTTATTATTATATGAAAAAATTTTAACATACAGAAACATAAAAAATCTTGTTTTTTGACGATTTATTAGCTAAAGGAGTTTACCTCAATGTGCTACAAAGTCAATTATTGGTGAATGACTAGCGGCAAATCTCAAAGCGACCGACTGTTATGACATCTGTAGAACATCCCATTACCTTATCTTAATCCTCCTGAAAAGTATTATAACAAAATCAAACAATGATTTAGACTTTCAACGAAAATAACAACCCTTGCCGAGAACATAGAATGCGTTCTTTATTTTTCGCAAAGTTTATGGCTTCTGGTTACAAGAAATTACGATTTGCAAAGAGCGATTGTTTAACATTTTTGGGCGGCAACCCTTTATGGTATTAAGACGGTACTTTTTTTATTTTCTAAACAGAGTAATATTCGGTTTTATTGCCTCTAATGTTGTAGTAAAGGGTAGGTCTGGATAGATACCGAGTCCCTGGACACGTTACGGCTTGCAGCACTGATTGATGTACCTGTGTTAAGTGTAAATCGGATACATATCATTTGGTACAAGAAGTGAGCCAATGGAGCATAATTGAACGCCTGTGAATGAAAGCATGAATGATACGGAGTCGGATGTAAATTAGGTACTTCATGATCGGACTCATACAGGTACGGACACGGAAACTGGGTGTAAGTAATTAACTTTGTTTACATTCGATCCGATTCGTTTAGATTCAGAGCCGACTTCTTTAAAATACCGGACGTACCCTTAGCTTTAAAGTTGTAAATCACAGGTATGTTGCCAAAATCCCTAGAGAGTTTACCGAAGCTAAAGTCAAGGCAAACTTCCAGAGACTTTGTCTACGATGTTTGTATTGTTAAAGTTTTATTTCTGGTCTGATTTAAATTAAAAAAAGTAAATCCGTTTGTAGTGAAGAGAGTATTTATTCACTTTTACGATCAATAATAATGTCCTTGATGCTCAAAGAATTTCGGTATTTACCTACTGCTTGTAGTTTACATTTTCAAAGAAAGCGAAATAACTGCTGCACCAGCTTATCTTTCCGCGCAATCAGTAAAAGTGCACTTAAATGTCCCAAAGCATGTCTTATTTATGATTATGAGTTATGAGCGATAGGTCAGCATGAAACATCTATACTACTGCATAAATCTGCAGCGTCTGTCTGTAAATACGATTTTTTTTGACAAATTCCGTGATAATATTCGCTTTATGACTTCCTAACTTCAATTCATCTAATTTTAAAATTTTTGTCTATCTGTTTGTAAGTACTTTTACGTATATAACTTAAGAATGGCTTGACCGAGACGAAAATTGACATATAGCAAGAACATCTGATTGCGCAAATGTAGCCTACATTTTTTTTATTGAAAATCTACCCGTAAAAAGGTGAAAAGGGAGATGAAATTTTGTGTGAGAAATGTTAAATCGCTAAACCGATTATGATGGGCATGGAGTAGCTTGACATCAGAGAAAGGACATAGGCTACTTTTACTATCAAAAATGTACCCCTACCCCTAATGAGAGGAAAAGGTAGATGAAACTTTGTATGGAAAATCCTAATCCTCAGTTATGATAAAATTTAATGTGATACATACTTATTTTAACACTGTATCCCCAATGGTGTAGTCAGAGAGGATGGAGCGAAAAGCGTTTTTTTTCATTTTTTTTTCCAATTTGTAATTTAATATGATGAGAGGCTTTTTTTTATCAAAAATATATAGGTTACTTTTTAATCATAAAGCTACCCATAAGGGTGCGAAAAGGGGGATGAAACAATAGTTTACATAGCGGGATCTCAATTATTCTAAGTAATTATAAAACGTATGAAAATTATGTTTGGTAAGCTGATTCTTCATTTCATTGACTTCATTTTGCCAATTGCGTTACAGGATTGGTTAACTTTTGTAACAGAAAAAATATATTAAACAAACCTCTTTTAAAATAAAGATTTACATTTTTCGGACTAACGGAACTGATTTATTTATGCATCTAAATTTACTGCGTAGATTAATCTAAACACACTCTTCAACAAGGCAGTTTTTGTTAATAAAAATAACTGATTTTTCGCATTATTTGTAAGCTAGCGCGCGCACATTTGTATAGTGCGGAAGGTTTATTTTGATATGAATGCTAATTAATCAAGCTCAACCCTTATTTTCATGATTTCTTTCATGCTTTCACGAAGCCCCTTATTACGTTGTTACGTGTTTGTTTTTCTAGACCGACTAAATACATACTATCTAATTATTTATTTAAGACATTTTTCAATTTTGATATTAAAAATATTTGAAATTACTCATTAAGCAAATAAATTTTTTTTTAATTTAATTTCAATAAATATCTTTCTATACTTGTGTGTGTTGTATGTACGGGTGAGTCAGTTTATCTGGTTAACTTAACCGTAATTGCTTGGAGGTGGCGTCTGGAGTTATATAAGTTTATGCCTTTAAATTTGTATTAAATTTTTTTTTTTTGTAAAAGTGGGGCAAACGTACATGCGGGTCGCCTGATGGAGAGTGGCCACCGCCGCCCATGGACACCCGTAACGTCCGGGGAGTCACGGGTGCGTTGCCGGCCTTTAGGGAAATAGAGAAAGGAGGGAAAAGAGGGGAGGGGGTGATGGGCCACTGGCACTCTCACTCACCGTCTGAAACACAACGCAATAGATGCTGTTATTTCACGCCGACATTCTGTGAGAGGGTGATGTTTCACCGGGCAAGCCGGCCTAGTTCGTGCTGCGATGCGGCATGGGTCTACCACTTTTATAGCGTTTACCATTTTCATTTTCAACCCTTATTTAGGTACTCCCAAGTGGAAACATATCATACAATTCGTACCTATTAATCAGTATTTTATAAATGTTTATAGGTTTGTGTGTGTTAATTCCCTTAAACAGACAACTAGATCATTGTCACCTTTAACGACTATTTCACTCTGTCTTATTTATATTATTATGATCATTTTGTGAGACAACACCTATTTTTTGTTCCTTGTTACGGTCGTTTTTAAAAAACGTTAGGTGTTTTTATTGTTATTGTTTTATTAACAGTTTTATAATGCTTATAGATGTGCAATTCGCAGTTTTGTTACTGTGCCTTTTCAAATTTCGTTTTTTAACGTTTTTATTACAGAACATCCCTTATTTGCCATTTTTTCATTACAAGACAAACGATGTTATTGTAGTTAATTCTGCGACAAAAATCGCAGCTTTATGTCGTTTTTATAGTTAGAAAGTTTGCAAGGGCTAACTTTCTACGTTTCCAAGAAACACATATATTTTCAATCTTTGCTTTTCGTCTATTGAAAGTATTTTGCTTTTAACATCATTCAAAAGTTATTGCGAAAATACGATCTTCATTATGTAGGTACTTTCTGGTACTTTCTAATTTATATATGTACCTATGTGCATATGAATATAATAACGTAAAGTAACAATTTTATTTGGAATGGAAGTTATTTTAGTTAGTGAAACTTTTCACTGGTAGTAGTGAAATCTTAATCATTGAATCCCATTTATATACCAGATATAAGAAAAAAATGATAAAACTTCATAAGTTATAATTTATACATTTTTCTCACTTTTTCTTTCAAATAAAAACCTATGCATTATATGGAACGTTATCAACTGTAAAAATGAAACGAACTGGAACATTACAATGTTCATTTTATTTCGATTTTTAAATTACAAAGGTATAATATTTTATTTTTTATATTCTTTAAAATGGACTGAAACACTACAACAGTAGCAGAAATTAAATAAAATACTTGAAAACAAAATGTTCAAGAACATTCGTAACATACGGTACGGTTCCGTTAATGTTTTATAATAATGAATAGGTTACAACGTATCTTGTATTAAAAACGTAAATAGCAAATTCTCTGTCAGGAACACAAAATATTGGCTAAGTGAAGTCACCTTCTACGCTAACGTAAGTGTATATTACACACAATTATTTCCCGTCACACGTAACACACACGTGTCGTGTTATGCTCATGAAAATTAATTGCGTGTTTACAACTTTTCCACCCGCAGTGAGTGTGTACGCGCCAAATATCATTCTCGCGCGGTAACCCTAACGGGGTAGACAGGGAGAACTGAGTGCCAAGCATCGCGGTTCATACCTACTTTTTTCGCCTATGCGTTAAAAATAATTTTCTCAATTTTTGTAGGAAATTTGAAATCAAAATTTTATTAAACTAAGGTGACCTCTTCGAGTATCCCGTACCTACATAAATAAATTCCGAGCATTGACAGATGTATATACATAATTATGATTAATATATATGAATACGTATTCATAAAAATAAAAGAATGCCTGTGTCACTCTTTTTAAATGATCTTATTGCTTTGCAATACTTCGGTCCATAGCACCCAAAAAATATCATTTTTTATCTCTTGGACAAAAATGCTGGAGGCACGAGCTTTTTTAATGTCTTTGTAGTTCCGCAAACACCTTTAATTACAATATGAATAAATATCTACAGTCCTAAAACTTTTTTAAAAAACAATTGGAAACCTTTGGCGGTTAATTTTTTTTAAATGTTTTACTAGGTCAGGCTTGCGCAAATATACTTTTAAGGTATATGAGAATATTTTATTTTGTATTTTAATGCGTTTGTCACTTTTTTAAGGTTATTAAATAATTGAAACCAATAACTGGACAAAAAGCTACGCTTCAAAGTTCCGTAGTCAAATTGATAAAAAGGGAACACTTACACTTTTGTCATGTCTATCTCTTCACCTGTGGATCTCGGTTGCTTTATATCAATACCACTTGAAGATTATTTTTTCAATATTTGTTTTTGCTTTACATAGCTAAACAATAAAAATGTTTGGAATTGTTTACACTACTATGTATTAATTGATTAGTGTTCTATCTAATAATATAAATTGTTTTACATTGTCCTCTCTGACTACCACGTTGCGTGAAGATATGTATGTATGTATTTTATATTGAAATTAGAACTTTACAAGAGCTGTGTGCATTTAGGTGTTTGCGCTTTCCAGTAAAATTTATTCTGCTTTGCAATGTTGTAATACCTATGGAGCAAGCGATCTGTCTGTCTCTACGTCACAGTAGATTTATTCCTTACTAGCATTTACCCGCGACTTCGTTCATGTGGATTGAAATAAAGAAGCTTATGTACTTACGCTGGGTTTAATCAATTTCCATCATAAATTTCATCACAATCACTCCTGCAGTTTAACCGCGAAAGTCGATCAAATCGACAAACAGACAGATATGATCGTATGGATAGTATGGATACCCACTGAGCTTTTTGGCTTAAAGACGTAAATTGCTATCTAGCCCAAAACCAAAAGATAAAATAAACAAAGAGAAATTAAACAGATATCAGACTTTGATAACATTATTTATTTTATTTTAATGTCTAAAAGCATTTATCGTGAGGAAAATAAAAGTATTCATTTTATAAATCAGTACGTACATATCCATACGTTAATATTCACAAACTTAAAACTGAACATTATCTTAAACAATGAGCTCCCTCAAAGTTGCCGCTTAGCAAGGTGTCATTGCTTAGGGTGCCCAGCAGACTGGCAGCATTAACTCTTTAATGTTATAATGTTAACTTAAAGAAATCAAATTTCTACTTTATCTGATATTGCTATGGAATTCTAAATTATTATGTATTCCACATGCTCTAAGAATTGAAATACAAAATAATGTACTCGCGCTACATTCTACATTAAATCTGTGGCATGTGGCCGGTTTTCTTTTACAATCTGAGATTAATAACTTTATTCTCATGATGAAATTGTTTATAAACGAGTAAATTATCTTGTCTATATTGTCTATATACATGTATATTATGCCTATTAGCTACTTGAATTTAATATACTATATTTCAGCTTAACTTTATTACGTTACTAGCGAATCTCCCCGGCTTTGCACGGGTGGAAATTATTTTGTAAATAAAGTACAGCTCATGTTACTCGCTGATAATGTAGCTTTCTATAGGTGAAAGAATTTTTGAAATCGGTTAAGTAGTTTTTGAGTTTATCGATTACATACAAACAAACTTTGCCTCTTTGTAATAATATTAGTATAGAATAACAGAGGACAAACTTATCTTCACTTGTTTTGCTTGCCTTCACTTTTCTGTGCTTCATTTCGCTTGTCCTCGTTGTTTTTTCACAAAAGAGTAACAGATACGTCAATGATTTTTTGTACATGCAAAAAATAATGCATAATGCAAATCAATGAAATGCATAATGCAAAAATTTAATTTTAGATATCATGGTAATTTAATGAGAACTCACATTCACTTTTGAATGATGGAGTAAAAACGACCTTAGCCTTACGTCACAAGCTGAATAATTAATTAGTAAACACACACGTGTGACTTTCGAACACTTTCATTTCAGACAGGTATATCTTAGTTGATACTGGCCAAATGTCGAAAAATTTTAGAAAATTCTATAGATTATTGTGTTTTTGCTGAGAATTTTATTTTTTATTGTTTTTATGTTTTAAGAGATTTTTTTTCGAAGCAGAAAAGGCAATGCATAGAATACATAACATATAGATCCCCTTAACCTGTGATTTTCAACGAAATCATTAGATTTATTTCAGAAAAAGGACACAGAAAACTATTGTACGTGTGTAATAGATCCTTGATTTTGTATAAACTTGCTGCCTTCGAAATTCCGATTCGATATTTTGAATCGGGATTTCAAAATGGAATTCCGACTGTATGTGGCAGCCCTAAAAATCTTATTATCAAAAGTGATGTAAAAGTTCGATTCTGTTGCATTCTTGTCTAATTGGGGTATAACGTCACAATGCACAGATTTGTACCTACTTAATGTGTATGTTTAATATATATGAATTTTGCATTTCATAGTTCCTCACATACAACTAAATAATTGAAGAAATGTTTTGATATTTTTGGGACGAATTAATCAGTTTCATACATTTCTGTCGCCACGTTTGTTCTGCGAACTCTGTACTCATGTCAGCGGTCAGTGATCTGTGATATATGTAAAATCTTTGCATTTTTTATCTTTAGACATTTTCAGCCGTAAACAAAATAATAATATCCGAGCATTATTTGATTTGTGTGTGTCATGCCTCAGGCCATGCACGAAGATGTTATTTATATCGATGTATGTTTATATTTATTATTAAACGACATTTTATGTAATCGATTATGGATTAAATTATTTTACTTATTTGTAAAATATTGTTATTATTAAAATTATGAATTTTCGAGCGTCCGTTTATTTATTTAAAAAACGAAGAGCGAAGCTTATAAAAAAATATATATCATAAGATATCATAATTTTTTCCGTCAGACATGGGGCACACACATTTGTAAAAGTACCTATATTATACAGATATTGCATACATATTAGTACGGTACTAATTTTGCTACCGTATATTATTTATATTTTTATTAAAAGCAAAATTTTGGATCTGTTCCCAAATGTTATACATATATATAACTTTAGACTACCATTAGTTAAACATGGATATAATAAAAAATGTTTACGTAATGTTATCGTCTAAAAAAATTATACTTTAAAATTTATTTTTGTCAACTTACGATACAAAAAGTCGCGTCAACTTTTCTTCTTGAATAGACTTCTCATGTACAACATACACAATAAATAAAATAAAGAATGATTTAAGTAAAATAATTTGGGTGATAGGTACAATAATAATAATTATAAAATAAGTGCACAGTGGTGTGAAGTAATATTTCACAAAAAAGCGTAAGTAAATGAATTATGGTTTATGAGTTTATTTTTACAATATAACTTTTACCGCTATCTGCAGCGTTAACGTTATGTATTATAAAAATACCGCTTCTTGTAAAATTTGGCCACTAAAGTTACAACCCTTCTATGATTTAGGGCACACTCAATTTTATTGCCGCTTTCTGGGTGCGTACCGTTACGTCCGTAGTGTCTAAATTACTTATGTATATTCATAGACTTGGTTTGTTCCGCTACTGAACAATATGGCTTCAATAGAGATGAAAGATCATTGTGATGTTCCTTTTCTAGATAAAAGTCCTTTTTGCTCCAATTGTTCGTCAGTAACTTTGGTCGCTACCAATCAATAAACTTTCTTTTTCTTCAGTATTGTTATGATTGCTGTATTGATTTTTGCAAGTGGCTTGTCGATTATTAGGCAAACATTGAACGTTTACTGTAAACAAATTGTATGAATGATGAATATTGGTTTAATTTATAAATAATATTACAATATTATTTAATAAAGCTTAAATAGGTGCAAATTTAAGAAACTTTTCAATGATAAAATTTAATTCAATTTATATAATTACTGTAATATAAATTTATTCGTTTTATTATATTATGTTTATATTATTTTTTTATTATTTTGCTTTCCATGACATGGCAAATAAGTAAGACATGATTCACAATACAAAGGGTAACAAAATATTGTCACACTAAGTGGCAACAAAAGATAACTCGTGTAAAAAGACGTGTTAAGACGCGGGAATGATAAATGTAACTTTTTTGTCCCAAACATTCCTATCGCTAATTTCGGAATATCCATTTCATCAAAAGAATAAAGTCGAGATTTGTATAAATAATGCTGTAAAATAAACAAACAAGAGTGGTAATGCTACGTTAGAAATGAAATAAAACTGTCTTTGAATGAGATATTACAAAAAAAAATCGCCCAAGTACAGTTTTACAAACGTTCCCGTTTATATATTTTTTTTGTCTAATTTATGACAGTCTTACGGACTCACTGTGCGAACGGTAAGGGACACCGCTATTCAACAGTGGGACCGTAAGGCACTCTTGTGGACGAATTCTTTTGTTAATTTTTTCGTAAAACAACAGTATTTGAAACTTTTATTGCGCATAGAAATGTCGGTGGTCATTTCTAAAAATTCTTCAAAATGTTTAAAATATTATTTATCCTTTATGTAAAGTAGCTGGGAATATAATATCATAACAATGCAACGGTCTTTGGAAGAGAAAAAGTGTACAGCGTCTTGTTCATACAAATGTTAATAGCGTAATTGGGTATATGTATGTATGTATGTATATTACTCATTTTGTTCAAATACCAATTATTTTTTGTTATCTTGATTGCTATTGATTAAAACTGAAATAACTTATTGCTTCCAAATGTTTTCTAATAATAAATATTACATACATATCTTCACGCTTTATTCCTAACGGGGCAGTCAGAGAGAGTTAGAGAGTGGTGCGCCAAGTTTCGCGGTCCTCACATATTTATTTCGCCTCCTCATCATTCTCCTCACACATTTTCGCCTAGGTATGCGGGTGCTTTTGAATTATAAGTAATAATAAATTTTAATTAAACAAAAATGCAATAAATAGGTAATATGTGGGCAATACAAAATATCTAGTCGCAATGCTATTTTGTCACAGGTCAAGCCTTTACTTTAAACATAACGAATTTGTATTGTTGCTGGATATTTTTAAGTGATCGATGATAGACTGAGTTTTGTCACGGTTCCTCTCATTATGTGATGTGCGTAATCATTAAACGACTAGTGATGCAACTAGAAAAAAATAATTGATCAGTGCACTTTTCGTTACATTTTTTCACATAAGTACAAGACAATAGTTATATCTACATAAGTTTTCGCTCTTGTTCCATGTATTTACAAATCACGACATGTCGGAATCAATTTAACCTGAATCAATTATTCAATATTGACATAGACTAACGTCACAGAAATCCCTCGAAAAAATGGCGAGTATGAATAGCCAAAATATCTTACACCAAAAAGTATTTATTTTGTAATTTAACGAGTACATTTCTATGGATGATTATTGATTAATCTGTTAGATAAGTTTTGAGACGAAAATAATTTATAAGATTTAATGTTCTCATTTTAAACAATCATGTATTTACCTCATAAACTCCGACAATGAATGTAACCTCTGAATTTCCCTTAGCTCTTTTTTATAAATAATTTTAGAAGCAACAGAAATCTCATAAATGATAATTATTTATTAACTTTTAACATATTTAAATTAAATCGTTTTTAAAAATGTATGAACAATCAAAAATCTTCTGTAATAAGAAACGTTATGCAATTACGCAAATCTAAATACTCAATTAGGTATTCATCTTAATACATTTATTCTGAAAAAGTTTTTTGACACCTAGTTTAACATACCTAGCCAAATTCTCTATCCCCGCGAATGTTGAAAATTCATTCAGAATGTAGATACGTCAAAGAATAGGGTTGGCAGTGTTTCCTACTCATTTTACTACTTGAACTTATATTATTTGATAAAATCTAATAAATATAATCTAATGGATAATCATATGTGATCAAACTGAACGTTGGAGTTTATATTATGTTCAACAAGTCAATGTATGGTATATATGTATGTATGTATGATATGATATTTCAGTGACTTACAAGACCTAATTTCGGTTTTAAAAGTGAGTTTTATATTTTTAAAGTATGAATAATAGTAATTTATTGTATGCATATTGAATCTCTTTCGAGCACTTAACTATAATCGCTACATTTAATTAATACCTACTCGAAAATTAGTAGATAATTATTTATGATCCCTAAAAATATGAAAAATAAATTTTCGTTAAGTAGAATATTTTATTCAATAAAATAAATATAGTAATTTCATTGAATTTTATTAAAACAATTTAGTCAGTTGTTTAATTTATAGAATTTTATGCTATTGTTGTCTTCATTGTTAAAAATACAAATAAAAACTGGTTACATCGGAAATCGTAGATAAAGATCTGTGATATGAAATATAAATAAATATATTCATTTTATACAACACTTACGTGTAACAGTTTTCACGTATCGATGGGTCCTATGTATAAATAGGAGGTGTCAAAGTGCAAATACTAAGTCTACAGGAGAGAGACTTCTGAAGTTTTTGCACCTATGTTTCTGCTATATCTAGTACATTTTTAGTGACGATTACACTGAAAAGAAGCATTTACGACAAAAAGTCAAAACGACCAAATTATCCCTCATAACTACATAAGATTCATCAATATACATATGTAATTATAAATACTAGGAATAACATCTAAGTCCTAAGTTTTTAGTAGATATCTCAAATACACAATGATTACGAAAAATCATTCGGCTTAATTTTAGTGACCTTTCTGTACTTGGACATCCTGAAAAGAAAAAAAAATTAATAAGTAATAATTGCCGTCTGATTAATTCGTTAGTAACAACAAGATCTAAAGTCAAATAGTTATCTATTACATAAATTTCAAATACAGTTGAACCATCAATGGAACTATTTAATCAGTAATAACCAAATCTAATCGAAGTATTTGCAGTTTTTATTAATAATTATTCCGATTCTCATACAATTACTAATCACAAGGACTTTGGCGAAATACCTACATCAAAATAATTAAAAACAATTAAAATAAAATAACAGGGTTTAGTTAATTTTTTCTACACTTATTAATCGTTGTGAATAAACCCTCGCTAGTTTACGTAATGGACTGAATATATGCGCGTTGGCGAGATATCTTAGCTCTGTTTGGTGTATTAACAATTCTAATAGATTGAATATGAACCAGGTTCAAGGAACGGTCAGTTAGGTTTAATAGAAGGAAATGCCGCGTCATTGACTAGGAAATTATTTGTTACGGACGCAATCGTCAGCAGAGTAGATTTACGTAGGGCATGTTATTGACTCGCCCTTTACCCAATCACGACTAAATAAAAAAAAAATTATATTTTTTTAACTTTATTAGGGTTCCTTGTATATCTTAAAAGGTAAAACAGAACCTTTATAAAATAACTCAGGCAACCGGCCACTCATCTCTCCGTCTATCACAAAATCACAAATTTCTCATTATCTATACAAATAAATAAATAAATAAATAATGCACTAGACAATACACAGCGATCATCTGATCTCAAACTAGGGTATTCCCTGTGCTATGAGAACCAGACGACGACTGCTGGTGGCGTCTCCTACTTCGTCCGAAATTGTTACGGAACCCTAACTTATTTTTAATTGTAATGGGCATACGTTTGACAGTCGTGCCTGAAAAGAAGCAATGGTGAGGTCCAAATATTAAACATGCTTACCCCGAGGTATAGTATTGCCTTGTACGAGTAAAAGCCCACGACTCAAGAAACACTAAAGTTAATGCCTGTCCAACATTTTCTGTTTTTTTTTCCTTACCCACTACCTTTTACTCCTTACGAGCCTATAAGTTCGGGTACATACAAATAATGACTGATGAAAAATTGACGGAGAAAATCTACAGAGCGAAAGTGATAGTAGGGAAGACCAAGGTTAACCTATGAAAATCGAATAGCCAGAATGTTAGTTGACGGAAATGTCAAAAGCAATCGAATACCTAGGCGAAAATGTGTAGAGAGAGTAATCAGATTTGACGAGGCGAAAGATGCATGTAAGGACCGCGAAGTTTAGCGCTCCGTCCTATCTTACTACCTGGTTAGGGATATAGCGTGAAGCTAATATGTATACATATTTTGTGCAGAATGTTGGGTCCCGTCGTTGCTTTTTATCAGACAAGACGAGGGTCATTTGTACGTCCATTTAAGTTTATAAAAATAGTGCAATTACTCCTCAGTTTAAAAAAGTTTGAGGACCATTGCTTCAGTAATTTGCTTCAGTAAAAATGAACACAGGGACTTTTTTTTCTCTAATCCGTATTAGTCGAGATTTATCTTGGATTTATGTTGTTATATTACTTACTACAGTATTTTTCAAAATAGTTTTAACTTATTGCTTACAATTTATTTGCTAATAAATTAAAAATTTAAACTATTAATATTTTTCTTGCAGTTCCTTTATTCATCTTCATTTCATACAAGAATTTTTTTTTAATCTTCATTTCGAGAGTAATTATAAGTTGCACATGGTTATTCGATATAAACAAAATTTCCCTAAACGCCTCAATATGGCGCTTATAACGCTTTTTATAGACGCCTTAAACACGGAATTAATTTAATATCGACGGCCATGGACACAAGATTTGTAGCTTGTATATAGATTTGTAGCTTGTATATAACTATATAATATATTGCGGTCTTTGACCCTGCGCGTCTGGAAATTGTGTCTATAATAAAACCTGTAAGCTAATCATTTCCCTACAGCTTCATCTGATTTTCAGTCATTTTTTTTACATTTCCGATGCTATTTAGTTTGTTAGTTTTTTATCTTATAAACGAGTGATATAATAATAATATAATTTATAATAATCGTTTTGATTTTGTTTTGATTGTATAAAATTATTTCGTTTTTCTAGTGGTTCTAGTGGTGGAAAATATTGAGGAGTTAAATGTTAAAATAAAAAATGTGTGTTCTATTATACATAAATATCTTCATGTCGTATTCCTTTTGGAGGCAGACAGAGTACGAAGACGAAACAAAAGTAAAATGAAATTATATAGCATTGGGTTGCTAGCTCATCACCTGTAGCAGTTTTCTTGATAAACTCTACTCCTTGGACGTTATTTACGGCCTGTGCAAAAACAGAAGTAGCCGGCACGTTCTATAGTTCTCTTTCTCTTCCAAATCAGCCTGAAAGTATATGTGAAACCGGTTGTGTCCTGCATATGATCCTTATATATCAGATCCTAACATAGCTATCGTACCATCGCCTCGAGAAAACAGATATTATTAGATAATGACGGCAATCGGTCAAGTCGTTTCGAAGTTACACGAGAACTAACAAATGCACCACCGAATTTATACAATATCTACAATCGTTATAGATTTAATAAAAAATGTAATATATTAAATGAAATAATAATAAGTAACTTTCATACATATACTTTAAATATTATATTCTTCAAAAATTTTTCAGCGAAACTTTGTCATGTAAACACTTATGTAACATGAAATATTAAATGTCACCTGACGCCTTGTATTGACCCCTCTGTATGTCTCGTTCACACATATACACATATTCTAATGTATGAGCAGGAGGCAATTAAAAAATTCCGTCACGTAAAGTGTGAGAGCTAGCCAAAACTCGATGGATGCGCTAGAAGGTCAGTGAACTAGAGTGCAAGTGGCGATTTTGAGCTAGCCTGAGAGCTAGCCAGATGGCGGGAACAAATTTTGAGGAAAAATAATTAAAAAATGATATTGTGCAGATCTGAATCAATTAGTGCAAGTTATCGGCAATTAAACGTTTAATCGTAACTGACAATTATTGATAAATACGAGTAGACACATTTACTATTTCTTACGTAAGAACTAAAACTGCAAAACTAATTTCATACTGTTAAATTTTCAGTTAAATTTTTGGTTAAAGATTTAGCCTGTAGTTAAACTTTTAACAATAAGACAATTGTTTCTTGTGGCTCTTAATTAGTATTATCATTAGTTATTATGTTGTTAATTATTATATATAGTATATAACATCAAAACATATTCTACAAAATTTCTCTAAGAGAAAATGACTTTTATTTTGTAAATTATCATGGAATTGTCAGTTTTTACAAAAATTAAATATAATAGTAACAAATAACACGAAGTAGATTCAGCTGCAAAAGAAACAATAAATTTTGTCAGGTGTGGGGTTCGAACCCACGCTCCCTCTCGGGAACCAGAGCTTAAATCTGGCGCCTTAGACCACTCGGCCAACCTGACATGTCAGTTGTAACTGAAATATAAGTATATACGGTGCTATACCTTTTTGTGACACGATAATGCTATCTGTTACATCTTACATTATGAATAATAAAATATAAACAGCGATTATTTATTTATTTAAATTATTTATTTACTTTTATGTACATTTTAAACACACAATATTTGTATGGAATCGTACCTAACGTAATTATAATATATAGAAATGCAAATCAAACCTGAGCTGAATTATATTACATACTAATATACTATACCCACAGAACATATTATGCTGATATATTATTTCTCAAAGGGAAGCAGTTATACTGTACAGTAACTTTTCATACACCTACCTACTAAGCGATCATCAGTATCAGGTATGTTGATATTCATTCAGGTATGTTATAATTATCCAATGCGTACTTTATTTCGTTTTTCTACTCTTTTCCCATTATTAGTAAGTATATTACTATTTTGCTATTTAATTATTTCTAAATTTATATGTGGTAATATAAAATCATGCCAAAAGGGCCATGATTTGATAAGCGGTGAGATTTATGATTGTAGAAGCAATATGTCCGATTTCATCAAACACCCCTAATACTTAGCGAACCCCTAAAACCGAAACTACTATGAAAATTTCAACGTCAGCGGACCCCTAACCAGTTTAGGGGTCTCGAATTACTCTTTCAAGAAACGATTGGCAGTATATAATATATTATATAAATATTTTAAAGTGTATATGATAGTAATAGATTTTTGCCACTTTGTGATTATATTCTATTAAATCTCAGAACTAAAAGAAAGATGTTATATATTTATTGAAACGAAAACTATCAAAATTTTTAATTAATACTGTCGTTTAATTTAACGTTTCACTAAATGACTGCTGCGATGCTAGATAATGTCGAGTTGAAACAAAGTGGAAAGGCAGCGTATATAATTTTATTATTATAGCAAACTACTGCTTACCAACGACTGAAATGTGAATGTCCTCAAGCGGGATAATAACTTTAATTTTACGACTTTTAAAATCCACAAAAACGAGTTTCGCTACACCCCGTACTTACATGTGATAATTGCAGTTTTCTAAATCTATAAATATAACAAAATCGTGAACTTATGTTTGTGAAACGAAATCTTGATTTAAATATTAAATTTCAATAAAATTATCCAAAGATTTAAACTGCAATTAAAGTCATTTTGATTGAGTTATAAATTTTTTTTTAAGTAAGTGCTGTTTTATTACTTTTTTTAATATTATTTTATACAAATATTTTGATGATTTAAGCCTTATGAGAATGTCTATCATAACTTGTTACTACAATAATTGAAAACCGTTAGCATTAGAAATAACTGCAATTGGACTCATTTTGATTGAGTTATAAAATTTTTTTTTTAAGTAAGTGCTGTTTTATTACTTTTTTTAATATTATTTTATACAAATATTTTGATGATTTAAGCCTTATGAGAATGTCTATCATAACTTGTTACTACAATAATTAAAAACCGTTAGCATTAGAAATAACGAATTAATTTCATATGTACTAAGTTTCATATAAACGAAATGGATGCTTTTTAAAACCCATGAGAGCAAATCCGTTGGCAAAAGTTAGTTATTTATAAATGTTAATAACATCCGAGCCGTGGGTACATTCGCACGATCTCTTCCGCCCAAATAGAAATGGGTGAAAGAGTAACGACCTCGCAGGTTATCAACTTTTGGCTAACACAAATATTGTAATCGTAATGTCATCAATATTTCATGGACTGAATTCAGTATATTTGTCTTACGCAAACAGTTTTTTCTGCAACATATTCTGTGATATTGAATGTATTCAAGGATAAACGTTAAATTGAGAGTTAGGAAGTCAAATGGAACATTGAAATTTTTTTTAATCAATTCGAAAAGAATGGTGAGAACCAATAAACTGTTGAATGTTAAATATATATAAAAAAATAGTTTTTAGAAAATTTATTTTTTGTTATTCAACTTCATCATGTTTCTGTTTCGTCGTATATCCACAGACATATTAAAAAATAAGTTGTGAGTGCTCTTAAGTTTTGTCTAAAATTTCAAATTGTAATTATATTTGGAATATTTACAAATTTCCAATACATAATGTTGACCGTACTTCAAATATTAACAATATTTCAATGTGTATAATTACTTTTTTAATTTTTTGGTGTCCAAAACAGTGACCGAATGTTTAGCACATCTGTAGTGATTTCCAATCGGATCATATGTCCAGGGGTCAATAACACTGGTGATTTCGTACCTCTGTCCACTTTCCGTCCGTCAACTTGAAAGCTACTCTACCTATCTATAAGTAAAATAATTGCAAATTTTGTGGCTTTCTTCCTCTTAAGATCTTGCCCCGAATGTAACTAATGCTTTTATTGTTCAAGTTGATTTTTAAAACAGCAATCTTAAAACTAAAATGATCAATTTATAAACTTGACTTAAATTTAACTGCGGGCATTTTCGGACATTGAACTTCATCCTACCAATTTAAAAAACCTGAAATATAATTTCTGATCTGAAAATTACGTCCAACGACAATTAGAACGTTATGAAAAGATTTATAATAAATCAATGATTTAACATAACGGTTATCTGTCTCTTGAATTCATGAAAATTGAAGCGTATGACCATCGTAGCACTGCGTAGCACAAATGAAGTGGAGACCATTACCATTATCTAACTATATTTTTAATGTCATATTTAGTAATGTACTTTTAGTTTGTTATTTATACATTATAAATTATGGTTTAAAATATTTACATCCATACATATACATGTAAATATTTTAAGCCATAATATGCATACATATACGCTATATCCTTAACGGAGTAGTCAGAGAGGACGGAGCGCCGCGCATTGGGGTCCTCACCTACATGTTTCTTTACCGTCCTCATATTTCCTCATTATCCTCACACATTTTCGCTTCATTTTCGTTAGCTAACACTGGCTGTTTGTTCTTCGTAAGTCAAAATAAGCGGTGTAAAGATACACAGTATGACAGGGATGTGCAACAGCGTTATTGTAAAAATGAAGAAAGGAATGTTCAGATGGTTCAGGCACATAGAAAAAATGAGTGATGATAGACTGACGAAGAAAATATACAGAGCGAAAATGAGTGGTAGCATATATTATACATATATGATACATTAGAAATTTCATGCGATTTCGTCATTTGATAACATTTAAAAACCCTAAAACTTATAATATTACATCATTGTAATTTTGTTACGTGTTCGTCCCGAATGGAATGGCGTCAATGTTTGTTTGTTTGTATTTTATGGGCTGTCATACCGTCCATCCGACTGCGATGAAATTTGGTATGGAAATAGCTTGAATCCTGAGAAAGGACACAGGCTATTTTAAAAATAAAAAACGCGGACAAAGTCGCGAAAATCGGCTAGTTAATTAAAAAATCAATCGAAGAACAAAAAATTTTTGATTTTAAGCTTCTGTTATACTATATCTTTATTTACATTAACAAATAAATGACAGATATCAATACCAAGCCACAGGTCCTTTGAACGTGAAACGGAAACTGTTATCTATATATATAAAAGGCGATGTATGTATGTATGTATGTTCCTTATGGACTCCGAAACAGCTTGACCGATTTCGATGGAATTTTCAGGGAACCTTCAGATTGGCCTAACGGGTGATCCTGTAAAGTTTGGTAGCGATCGGATCAGTAGAATTTTTTTTTTGTTTTTTTTTCTTGCAGTATCAAAATAGTTATAAAAACTATTTAATTTATTTTAACTTCAACTAACGATCAGTGAAACGGGCCGGGTTTGCTAGTAATATTATATAGAAGAGACCGGACTTGTAAGTTTATATGTGGGGAGTAATCTCCGGAACCACTGAATCTATTTCAAAATTTCTTTCTCCATTTGAAAGGTACATTATTCCAGATAGACATAAGTGATCTAAGGACGGGTGTTAGTACATTATGTTTGATTTTATGAGCCTCAAACTACGTGCTACCGATGTAAATTAATTTTGAAAATGAGTTTTTAATCAACAAGGGAAGTTTTTTTATATTACTGAGAGGACAAACGAGTAAATAGTCTACGTGATAATAAGAAGACTCAGGCCCGTGAATATTAACGAAATTAGATTATGCTTCTTGAACCAGTCACCGGCTGTCTTAACAGTGGAAGCATTGCTGTTTGGCAGAATGATTAGCGTCTAAGATGACGATGGATCCGTCCGTCCGTTTTTTCGTCCGTACCGATCCGTACAGACTTCGAACAAGGTTCTACCATCCGAAGTTACTCAGGATTTAAAAAAATATGGTAATTGTATTCATTTGAATATAGTTGAATTGCTAATTTTCAACCGACTTCAAAAAAAGGAGGAGATTCTGGGATTGTTACCGCCATCTACAAATTTGCATGTGAAGTAGGTGCAATCCATTTGTGGGGTAAGAAAATTCCTTACGTACCCCCATTTCCCTCTTCTCGTAACACGTCCACAACGAGAAAAAAAGTTCGAGTTGGACTGTTTGTTGGACTTTTTCATATATGTTCATCGATAACTTCTTCAATAGTAGATCGATTTCAATGATTTTTTTTGTTGGGTTCAGTATAGCTCCAAAGTGGTACCATTTTTTCACAGATATTGGAGCTTGGACTTCGAAAATACATCAAATAACGCTAACTTCTTATAAGGGACTTTTTAGCGTGTTTTAAAGTTCCGTGTAAGTGAAAAGAATGGAGTAGATCTAAATAAACATGTGTAGCTGAAGTTCTCGCGCTCTTCCAAGATGTCCTTCAAAACTTCAGTAAAGCCTAATATCACTTTACTGGAGGAGTTTTACGTTAAGAAACAACGAATTTACTTATGATTCTACTTATTAATACGTGACATTGGCAAATGCGCTAGTCTACGCGCCATGCCCTGAAGGAAGAAAGAAGAAGAACTGCTTATAAGCTTTATTCATATTGATGATTCTTTTGTATGCTCCAGAATTAGAAAAGAAGATAATTGTAGACCTACCTAGATATTTATTTAGGCCAAGGTCACTGAAAAGGGAGAAATAAAAGCTTTTTAAGAAAAAAATTAAACCTATTAAAAAAAGAAAATACGGAAAAGTACAAAGGATAGTAGCCTTTACTAATCACACCTCATATACAACAAATCTTTGTAAATACAATATAAATACCTACATAATTAAATTTGACAGTTATTGAAGTCGATGCCTATTCAATGTGCAACAAAAGAAAGTCTACTAGTTTGGTAGGCTTGGCACCGACTTCCATAACTGTCAAATTTAATTATATAGGTATTTGTATTGTATTTATAATTATTTTTTTTTGTATTTGAGTTTTGATTAGTAAAGTACACTTATTTTGTACTTTTCAGTATTTACACTACTTTACAGTATTCTTTTTAGCAGTTGCAGCTCAATTGTAACTCATGTTTTAGAAAGTTCTGGCTGTTTAATTCCCGAACATAACACCGTAGAAATGACGATGATGATTCTCCTCTATGAAGCACTCAACCTATAGAGACGAAATTTCGGACCATCTTATTCATTACTGCTCAGTTTAATTACACTAACATATATCAACTTTAGCTCGCATTAAGCAGTACATAACCAATACTGAACCTATGTGTACATCTCTGTATATTTCGAGAGATATTTAAATATTTATGTAATAGCTTATTGGTCTATTCGGTGATGTAGCGAAAACAGCAAAAAATCAAACTATAAAATAGAACGCAGTAACGGCAACAGTGTTTATACGTAAATTGTTTTTATACAAAATAAATGGACATTGCCACTCTGTAGGTTGAGTGCTCCGTGTTCTCCTCACCTCCAATATCGTACTTATAAGTATGTTCGATGGATTCAATATAGAAATTGTTTCATCCTTGTCTCAAAAGGGAAGAGAAAAATATTGAACCTTCCAATTGATACTCATTTTCTTATACGCGGGTCGTAAAAGTCAGCCAAGAAATAAAACTAAAGGTGTGTCATTTCATATATTGGAAAAATGAGGAAGTAAATTCTTTGTCGGTAAACCCAAATATACCAGGGATTTTCCCAAAAAAATTTGCCCCATTTATTACCATGAGTATTTTCCTAGTCACATTGAGTATTTTCCTAGTGTCATGGGAAATCTACTGATGTAAATGGGACAAATTGGAATGAAGTTATGCAGGCGAGGGGCTAATAGTCCGTCACTATTTGGTTTCGCTTTATTATCTATGAGCCAAAATATGTGACCCGTTGGACGGTGGCAAGGCTTTTCACGCCGGGGTCCCGGGTTCGATCCCAGATTAGGTCAATTTAGGAAACGATTGAACTAACTAACCAATGTTTACTAAATTGACTTGGTGTCTGTGTGTTCCTGGGAGGTTTCCAGTTCGTTGTATGGTACGCATAATACAAGCTCTAGTACTTAATTTGGAATACACCGTAGCATACTCATATGTGACAGGACAATTAAAATTTAAAATAAAAATGCTTGGCGCCAACATTTTTATAACATCATCAGAATTAGCTATAAACATTAAAGAAAACTGCAGCTTTCAAATAAAAATACTGCTGCGAAATCAACTCATTTTCAACTGCTACAATGCCACATATAAACATACAGAAAGACAGACAACAATGTCAAGCTAATAACACTGTCTGACATCAAACACATTTCTGTCGAGGGTTAATAATGGTCGCCTAAACAAAACGGATACAGAAAAAGAACGCCACTCATAGTATCAGTATGAATGAAATGACGAAAAAGTTCAAGGAAATGATCATTGAATGAATCACGACGTAGCGTTGCGCCAATATCACAAGTATAGTCATAATATTTCGTAACCACCTCGATGTAAACAAACTGAAATCATCTGACCGCTTTCGCAACGCATTGGTAGTAAACACGTTTCGAGGCTTTGCTAGAATACTCTTGTAGTGTCCTTGGACTAATTTTGAAACAGTGTCTCACATTATTATACGAAAATTCGGTGACATTATGTCACATGGATTTGTAAACAATATAAATGGGTGACTTTAATTATGTATGCTTCCTTTGATGTCGCTTTAAGGTGGTCTGAAGAATAGTAGGCAGAAAGTCGTAGGATATAGAAGACTGGCCGTGATTCTACCGCCACCAGTCTTCACTGGATCCGCGTGGTGCAGAAGGTACGGTTAAAATTCTCAAATTGGGAAAATTTATTTTTTTTATTAAAAGAAATTTACCAATAGAGTGGCCCCAAAACAAACACTAGGCTTGTAATATGAGTAGCACACAAAGAACTAGGATAACACTCAGACGCAAAGCCAATTTAAAAAGTTCCTTTTTAAATTGACTTGCAATACAAACGCCCTACCACCTCCGACAATATACCAATTGATTCCCAAAAGAATCCCTAAATTTGCTTTTTAATCCTGTTCAGTTTCCCCATCAGTACATCAAAAGGCATTGTCCATTTTCTTCTTGTTCCTATCACCTGTCTCCTCTCTCTTGTCACCTGTCACCTGTACGTGCTGTAAGATTGAAAACAAATTGTTCAGAAATGTGTCACTAATTATGAATTAATTTGCCGGTGACAGGATCATAAATGGGTTTGTCCGGATCACAGCCACCACCTTCCTCGTCTTCTTGCCATCAAACACCAGTGCTTGCACTGTTGTCTTCTGGTATGTAGGGTAAGAATGCTGGTAAAATTTCTGGCAAAAAGAGCAAAACATCTGAATCTTCAAAGTTACCCGTTTGCAATTTGAATTGCTTTTTACCTTTGAAATTTGAATGGCTATGGATCTCAATCTACTTATCATCAGCTAGACCTTTAGCACGTTTGTCTTCTGTACGGTATAAAAAAATTAAAGACACAAAAATTGTGTGGATAGAGATTTCTTGTACATTTTGATCATGTTCTATGGTATTATATTTTTTTATCTTATGTATTTTCGATTTATATTTTGTACCAAGATTCACTTATTAGTAACATAGATTTGAAACTTTCCGAGCCGAAGGTTCTCGGGTTGACTTTAGAAACAGAACTTTTGGTCTTTGTGGTCCGATGGTTATGGTCTTGTATCACTGGATCCTCCTCTTCTTACTCCGTACACCATAGTGTAGAGCTCCGATCTCGTAAGTATGCTTATTATTTAGTTTGGGGGTCACATAATTTTAGTGCAATTTTGTGGAGATTTATTTATTTTATACATACATCCTTAAACGTAAAAGCATGACAATCGGTCTGTTACGTTTTCACCACTAAGCCACTGAACCAATTTTAATGAAATTGGTGTGGAGATAGCTTGAAACTTGCGGAATGACATAGCCTAATTTTAAAAAATTTCATGCGGATGAAGTCGATAGCAACAACTAGTATCATATACGTAAAAAAACAGAAATCGGTAACAAGGTACAAGGTAAGAAACTGGTTTGGGTGATGATATGGCGACCTGTCACCGTCCGATTTCTCTTTGCCATCTGTGAGTCCAAATAATTATTGCTAAAAATGGCGTCAAGGTGAGATTTTAAAACGTCTTAGTGTCCTGTCCAGCCAGTTTAGAAAATGGCATGAAGTTGTGAATGTATATTACATACATATTTATAAATAGGCACGTTTGTTTAATGACTGCCGTGTCGGTGTAATGGAACACAAAGCGAATTTAAACTCATTCTCGACTAGTGTCCAACACCTACACTAAAGGTAAACTCGTGCGCTTTCGCCGTTTCACAAATAGTCAATTCCCTAACTTTCTACGGAGTTCCGAACTTCGGACGAAAGTAGTCGCACACTTGACGGACTTCGACCCGACTTGCGAACTGAGAAGTAAGTGTACACTGTGTACGATGCGGTTTTACAATTCAGATTAAAATTGTTAACGAGATAATGTGATTTTCTATGTGTATTAGTATTGATCAGATACTTCACAATACGGGTTGTCTTCTACTTATAAAAAATATTAATCCAAAAAATTATAACTTATTTGCTATTTTATATGAAGTTACAATGTAACGTTATTTATTTTGACTTAGAGACTTCTCGTGCGATTTTCATGAAGCAGGTTATAAAATATTCTTCGTATTTCTTAATAAAACAATATATACATACATACATACATATCTTCACGGTGTATCCTTAACGGGGTAATCAGAGAGGACGGAGCGCCAGGAGTCGCGGTCCTTACACATCTCTTTCGCTTCCTCAAATCTCATCATTCTCCTCACATATTTTCGCCTAGATATGTGAGTGCTTTTGACATTTCCATCTGCTAACACTAGCTATTTGATCTTCGTAAGTCAGCCTTGGTCTTCCTTGGCTTCATTTACCTCTCACTTTCGCTCTGTAGATTTTCTTCGTCAGTCTTTCATCACTCATTCTTACTAAGTGCCCGAACCATCTAAACATTCCTTTCTTCATTAAACAATGTATGACTTATATATCTATGATAGTCATCGTAAAGTTTATGTTATTGCTACACTTACATATTTGTGAATGGCGCACTCTGGCATCAGCGATGTATATTTAAAAATAGTAATGTCAAAATAACTTTGTGACTTCGATTTCAATCGGAAACACATCTCATCTAAAGCTACAATAAATTTCTTCAAAAGACTTAACTTACTACAAACTTTATTTTACATGGTTAGATCTAACTTTTAATAATAAGTACCTACTATTACCGTCTTATACTACTATTACAGATTTTATATAAAAAATTGTATTTAAAATATTATGTTTTTTTTTTGTTTTGCCGTTCTATTTATACAAATGTATATTTTATAATAATAGACTGGTAGAATACTAATTTAACCACAAACTTTGTCCAAATCACATGTTTATTTTTTGTAGAATATGATGGCAATCGTTCCACACGCAAGCATAAATTCCATTGTGTATGAGCGTTCCACTCATACACAGGCTGTATTCAGCCTTCAAAATTCGGTCAAAATAAGATAGCACTGTAATCTCACTATGAGTCAACGGCCGGCGAAATGACGGTGGTCATTCACCTTTCACCCAATTTGCCTAAAAACACTTCGACCGCGGACAGTTGTCGCCGCATTAAGAGCAATACAAATAAAACGAGCTGACAATTCAATTCTGTCATGTTGTAATCGATAGTATGAGATGTTCTTTGCATTCTGATTAGAAAGGCCGGTAAGTCTCTTAGATTTTTAAAGGGCTATACCGACCAAATTTTTGGAGTATGTTAAGGATATCATTTTCCACAAAAACTGAATTTATTTTTACATACATAAATATATTAAGTAATATTTACGTCAATTCCCATTCAAGGTGGACATACTATTAAGGTATATCAAAATATACGGTTTCACTTGCCATCAGCAAATACAAAGGTTTTGTATTTGCAGATGGCAAGTGAAATCGTAATATTATAGTAACAGATACGCACTATCACATTGCCTTTGAATTTCTTGTTTCTTGATTATGTTTTATCAGAAACAATCGAAAACATAAGCAGCTAGCACATTATATTATATTAATTTTCGTCTCTTATAATAAAAAATAAAACTGATTTAAAAAAAAAACACTGGATACAAAATAACTGTCCTATACTAAATAAAACCTATGCACAAAAATAACTTCTTTATAAATAACTTTATAATACCTACCTATATAATTAAATTCGACAGTTACTGAAGTCGCAGCCAATCCTACCAAACTAGTAGATTTTCTGTTTTTGCACATTGATTTGGCACCGATTTCAACTTTAATTATATAGATATTTTTATCATGTTTATAAAGTTATTTTTGTACTTGAGTTTTAATTAATAAAGGACATTTATTTAGTACTTGTGAGTTTTTTTTGAAGTCAGTTTAATTTTTTGTTTAAAAGGTAAT
The DNA here is from genome assembly GCA_907165235.1 of Zeuzera pyrina. Lineage (NCBI taxonomy): Eukaryota > Metazoa > Arthropoda > Insecta > Lepidoptera > Cossidae > Zeuzera > Zeuzera pyrina. The sequence continues at coordinate 6,666,865 of OU015639.1, forward strand.
TTTTTTGTCATTTGACTAACTTCTTTTCTAATTCTAGAACAGAATGATATACAAAATAATCACAAATATAAATAAACCCTTATAAGCCATTAGTATTATTTGGTGTACCTTTGAACTCCAACCTCCATTGTCAGTGAAATTTAAATGTGACCATCTTGAAACTATACTGAACCCCTCGGAAAAAAACGTTATAGAAATCTGTTCATAAACATAGAAATTATGCCCGAACATACAAAAAAAAATACATGTACAGACGAAGATAGAACCTTCTTAATTATCGTAGACGATACGTGTAACAAATACCTATATTTCTCCTCAAATAATACACGAGTAAATACAATAAGTACCTATTCATACAAGGTAGTGTTTATTTAAAGACATTATTGTGACAGACATTGTCTGACAGACATTTCTTTCAACACTAACATATAAAGTGTATAAAAGTAGTACAACCATAGTACAAAAGTTTTAGTTTACTGTTGAGTTTCCGACCGCACGTCAAGCGTCGTGATATGTGACTACGAATAATACCTACCTGTTAATCGATTTCCAAAAAAATACCGATAATATCAAGTGTGTCACATTGGGTCACGTCTTAGCGATATTACGACTCGTCGTAACGGCCATCATCTGGTAACGAATTTTAATGCCGTAAAACCTAACTGTCTGTCCGAAATGCCGGGCGAAATGTGAAGGTAGGTCGGCGAACGGTACAAATAATGAACATACCAAACTGGCACAACGACCGAAGAATTTGGCGTTTAGAAAAAAAAAAATTGCCATTCCAAGTACCAGGGGAGCATAAGTCAGAAAGGTAAAAGTTTGCGGTATTTAGGCTACGCAGTGGGGGCGTCGGTGAGAGGCGATTTCGGTGGTTTTTGACGCGAGCGTACCGGCCGGTGATAGTAGAAAGCAATACAAATAATTGTTTACAATACAAAAAAAATACCTTCTCACTGCCAGAGTACCTACTTAGAAATCTAAGTATTATTCGATTCTTTTATGCTTTTATTAAATGTAGGCCACGCAATACAAAGATCACCTATGACTCAAAGTAAATACTTTCAGGAACTTGAAAACTTAAATGAAAGGAGTCTTTTAGAATTGAACCACTTATTATTAACAATAGTCAAAACCAATACAAATATTTATTGAGTAAATGCAATTTAGAGATTTTTTTTTAACTTTCAATAATATGTAAGAGTATATCCGTCAACATAACCAACAAGAAGTTAAGTCAAGTAATCCATAAAGAAAACATGTATTAAATAAACCTGTCCCTGCTTAAAAATGAGGAGCCCTAGGTAGCTACAGGGCTAGGTAGCGCTAGCCCTGTAGTCCGGGCTATTATTGTGCTGTTACATCTTTCATTCGTTAGATTATTTAATACATATAACAGAAAAATTTGATTTTTGACATAAGCTATATATCACATAGCCTTGTAACTCGGGTGCGAGAATAAGCCTACCGTGTTACTTGACAATCGATAGAGGCGATTAAAGGGGTCTTCGGGGTGGCGGCCCATCGGAGTGGGCGCTCCGGTAGTCCGATAGAGAGACGACAGCGCGTGTGGTCCGTGGTGTCATGACACTGCGAGGGTACCGAGGGGCTCTGTAACTACCCTTCGAGAAGCGCTTCGGCACAGCGCGAGAGGGGCTCCGGTGCGTTTCGTAGAAGATCCCGGAGCCCCTGGACAACGCGCCGATGACGGTCGCAGGAGTTTTGGTGGGTAAAAGATCCACATAACTCAGTCTCTCTCCCAGAAAGCTGTGTGTCTGTGTCCAGATTTCTCCTGCGTAATCAAAAATAGAGGCCTCCCACTCTGGCAATGACTAAAGAGATTACAGTTATTTCTTCTCATTTGTAAGTTTTGGTTAAATACATAGTCATAATTCAGTTTTAAAACTCTTATTCGTATTTATTTGCACAATACTTGGCCCATTATCCCATTAGGGATAAACGTTAGAGGATTTGTATGTATGAATAGTGTTTAACTGGGACAGTATGGAAAAATCCGAATTCATAAGAGATACAGGACAACTCACGCTTGATTAAAAAAATTATTAGGCCAAAATTGTTTTCACAAAAAAAGACCGAATGGTTCCTCAAAGTCAAAGTCAAAAGTCAAATCAATTTATTCAAGTAAACCCAAACGCAAGGTATTTTTGAACGTCAAATCTACTTTAGTTCGGTTCGAAAAGAAAACCTGAATACTGAGAAGAACCGACAAGAAACTCAGTCAGGTATTATTTTTTCAACATCATTCTACAATAGTTATTTAAAAATACAATATCTATAAAGCCAGTAAATGCATACGCAGAGAGGATCATTTCCAGTCTATTGTTGTGTCTTCAATGAAATCGCTAATTTTGTAGTATGCTTTTCCAATCAGTGTGCGTTTAATGACAAGTTTAAATCTGTTTTCCGTTAATTGAGTAATTTCTTGAGAAATTTTATTATAAATCCTAAGACAATTCCTCTGTATATCCTATGGTACAGCTTTCTTCATAATTTCAGCTCTGCTAGGGAACAGACATAAATACATAAGCTGCTAAAACCATACCCCTTTTGCTTTACTCTAGCATTACTAGCAATATCCACAAACCAGTAAAGCGAAAAGGTTTTAGATTACGAAAAAAATAAAAGTAACATAATAAAACCAACGACAAAAAAGATGACCACATTTCTGCTCATGCGCATTGGACCCCTCGTGCATTTGGCACGCTGCGTTGTACTTCACACTGCATACTAACGAGTTATTTCTGTAGTACTTAATTGATATTTCAGCGTTGGCCTCATTAGAACACTATAATATCACAATGTAAGAAAAAAGTTAAACAAAATTCTTAAATTGTAGTAATACTTTAGGTTTTATTTCTTAACGGTGGAGAAATAATGTGACTTTAACTTTAACTCATACTGAATTTCATACTGTATATTGTTATCGATATTATTACTAGCTTCTATCCCACATATACAATTACAATTGCCGTAGCAATAAAGCGACCTAAATGCGACTATAACATGACAACTACGCGACTAAATATCTAACCACAACTGCTATACGACTAAAATGTTAAGAGGAAGTATATTATTTATATGACTGCTAGGTATACAACGACATTGGCACCGTAATCTCAACCATGATTTTACTAGTTGGGTAACTGCCCCGCCCAAGAAGCGCTTCGTCACAGCGTAATAGGTGTTCCGGCGCGTTCCATAAGAGATCCGCCACCGCAAGAGTTTTAACGAATAAATATTCCACATAATCCAATTTCACTCTCTGTGTATCTGTGTTCAGCATTTTTCTATGTTACCTAAAAACAAATGACTCTAGCCTACTGCTTGCCATAAAGTTATGGGAGAATTGAAGCCCATTCATTAATACGTCATGTAACAATAGCCGCTACCGAGCGACATAAATGTCAAATATCACTAGATCGCTCTTTAGTAAGTGACCGTTCGCAACGATACTTTAGCTAAGTGATTGAATGAATCACCGAATCACCATTGTGGTACGAGCCCTCTTTAATATCAAATAATATAATAATAATAAGATTTTTCATTAATTTTATGAATTATGTTTAAGAGAATGTAGACAAATAAGTACGTATTGCTTTGAAATATTATTGTATGTAATAAGTTTTCTTCATGTGTAACAAATCTACTTATATATTATGTCGCAGTCTGTTGAATGGACGAGTTGTAAATAACAAGAAAGTTCAATGTTACGTTGTGTTTGTAACGGTCGAGTTAGCCGACGTTTTCATATCTTTGTTCCACAGCAAAAAAATTCAAATATTCTGCTTTAGTGGATATTATATATTTATCATTCAGTACATTTCGAAAAATTATTCAGTTTGTGATAACGTCTGCTTCAAGGTTAAAGGGGAGTCGACATTAAATTGAATTTACACGCACTGTTATAACATCACAGACTTCCTATAAACTTGCAGACCAAACATCAATCACACCTACATGTGTAATAATAAACAACATAGCAGTGTCTCTTTCGCAAATGAAAAAGACAAAAATTCGTATAATACTTTCTCTTTCTCGCCAATGTTGGTATAACGTCATACATATCAACAAAACGCAACCATGGCAACCGTCATGACACAAAACGACTTTAAGTGACAAAATGGCGTTCTCCATCCGAGTTACGACGTGAGTTTTTTTTTTGAATATTTATTAATTTGCTGGTTTGACCTTTTCCATGAACAACTGTTAAATACGATAGTTAAATGCTGTGCCTTGATGTGTGATAGTGCCACATACAAAAATATACTAGGAATAACTCTATCAGTAAGTGAATTCCGTAATCTAGAATTCTTGCTATTCTTGTATTTGAATTCGTTTTCTTTTCAAATAGTACCTACATTGAAGTAATTTTACAAATTGTATACTTTGACTTTTAGTATTACAAATCATGTTTAATGTTTGGGGAGGATATTTTATAATTACGAGCTGACTATTTGTGATTACGAATATTGTTTGACATTTCTGGTACTAGACAAATTTACAGGGACTGAACTCAGGGTGATTTCCACAAGAATATTTTATCCTGTCCTGAAGTCCACAGCGAAGAGATAGTGTACAAAAACACACTTGATAACATATAAATGCTTGTATCTATATTTTTAAAATTTCCTCAAGACTCACAGGTTACAAATGCCTGGATTTAAAATCTTAATAGGCCCAATTGGCAGCCTAATGCATACAGCGTTTTATGATCAAAGCATTTTGAAATTAATTAACTGAACCGAAGTACTTTCCGCACAGCCTTGTGCAGGGCGGCCCTTCTAACTTTGTTTGAAGAATTCAGTATCATCAGATGCAGTGAGTATATCATATCGGAGAAAACGAATAATAGTTTTTTTGCAACGGATGTAACATGTAACAGGCCAGTCAGGATAATAAGAGTTAAATATGAATTTTTAATAACATGTAGTGGAACGACCAAACCAACATATTGTGCACTCCGGACGAGTGTTAATAAACTAAATTTGCTATACTTAATTACCATTAGATTATATACCTGCTTGGTATGGTTAATCTTTTAATTTTCTTTTCTTTAATCTTTTGTGTTAAAAGAAGACCTCTTACTTGGAAAAAACTAATTAAGTTCTTTACCCAGCACTATGATAGCTTAAGCTATTTAAGATAAGTCTACACACCTATCTCAGTATTGGGAATTACATTTAATCCTGTTAAAATAGAAGGGATCTACAACTTCTACTGTGATTAACCCAGATGATTGTTTATAGAATCGCACTACATTTGCCATTTACTGCTAAGTTCCATGTTCTCATCTCATACTTTACAGCACATGAAGTGTAACAACCTTGCACTATAATGTTATCAAAATTAGAACTTTATTTTAATAAAAACGCTATGATTGGTCTACTGTTGACTGTACATAATATGTCAATATTATAGTATTATGTGGGCTACTATCTCTAAGTATTTATATTTTTAATTTCTTTTCTTATTTTTCATTATAAACACAATACATTGTTAATTTTTTCAGCACCCCGAAGATGTTCCTGGGCCATCGAATAGAACTAATGTTCTTTCAAAAGTAAACGTTATTCTGTTAATTTTATAATATTAGTAAGATTAAAATCTACTAATATTATGAACGTGAAATGTTTGTGATTCAATCACACCCATGTCGCTGGACCAAATTTGGCCCTAAAATAGCTTAGAACTCAGGATAATAATTTGATTTAATTTTTTTTACTAGCAATCGGCTCCGGCTTTGCACGGGTAGATTTTTTTTTTTTTTTTTTTTAAAACAAAATACAGGACATGTTACTTGATGATAATGTAGCTTTTTATAGGTGAAAGAATTTTTGAAGTCGGTTGAGCAGTTTTTGAGTTTATGCTTATGCAAACAAAGCTTACCTCTTTATAATATTAGTATAGAAAAACAATAAAGAACATACACATTATATTATGTGCGGCTTGCCCTATCCTAGAGCCCTGAGCACGCCACTGCTAAATAAATAACTTGTAATAATTTGCAGTTGTTTTATTTTTTTCCACAAAGTACCCTAATACATCCCTGATAATGTATTGATTGAGTGCATGTGTGCAAAGTTGCCATGCGTTTTGAGCACCAATGTGCAGTCTGCTAGTTTATAGAAAGTCTGTGTATAACATCGATTTAAAAAAAGCGAGGTAATAATAAAATAACGCACTGTTATAACATTTCTTTAAAAAAAGTTCAATAATATAACAGTAATAATATAACAGTAGCCAGTACAGGGTGGCCTAAAATACATATTATGTACATTATACACAATTCTCTTTATGCCATGTTTTAAAGATGAACCCAGCATTCACCTGGTTCATCTTTAAAACCGGGTCTCGGCGTCAAGGGAAGCACCTTCGAAACTGAGGGATTCGACGAGGGGACGTTTTTTTGATTGAATTGGACTAAGTTTAATCAGCTCTAACCTGAGATATGACTTAATATGTTCTCAATATCAGTCATAAGTTTGTTCCGGTTTTAAAGTTTTCCAAAGAAATATTAGCATGTCCATAATAAGGTCATCTCCAGTACTATCATCCGCATAGCAATGAATACCGCTATTGTTATTCAGCATGTCATTGATATGCAGAAGAAAAATAGTAGAAGATAGCACACATCCCTGCGGGACACCAGCGTTCACGGGTTTCAAGTCAGAACATAAACCGCCTACTACGACTTTTATGGTATGCCCAGAGACGAAACTGGCAACCCATGTGCGTAACTTCTCGGGAAGTAGAGCCCCGTGCCACACCCTATCAAAGGCTTTCGCAATGTCCAAACTTACTGCCAGGACCTAATACCCCTTTACTCTTGACTGCCTTCGCCCAGCGATGCGTAAGGTAGACTAAAAAATCACCAGCTGAACAATGACGGCGGAAACCGTACTGGCGATCACTAATTAGCTGGTGCTTCTCTAGGTACCCGAGGAGCTGGCAATTTGTAATGGAAATCCATTACTTTGGACAGTAAAAAAGTAGTAGTAAAGAGGTAAGTAGGTGATTACGTGCAAAGTTGCTTAACCTCAATGATCGTATTATACATTGAAGCATGATTGAAGTCACTATGCTACAAGCGCTTCGAAGAATATTTACAATTAAAAAAAAGAACAAGATTTTTTTACGCTAATCTGGGAAAGAAAGAAAAACATAGGAAATTCTAGCATATCTATTATGTCCGGTCGCAGAAATGAGTTTACTCCCTATAAGCTTCAGAGTCTGCTTAAGTAGCGCAGTGCAAGCTAATTCGTTCTTCATTCCCGCGTCTCATGGTAGCAACAAGGTTGATTTTCACAGTAACGGTTTGATCACATTTTAGCACGGAGAAGTCTCAAAATTTATTTTTGTACTTTATTTTTGTAATTAAGAAACTGGGTAAAAAGATTGGGGATATTATAATCGCCTATCAATTGTAGTAAAAAAAGTAAAATTCATTTTAAAATTCTGTAGAATTTCGAATATCCAACAAATTTTTTGTCATAAACAAGGTTTCCTCTAAATTTCATTGTCGAGATTTTTATTTCCAATTTTGTTTTCTCGTTTGAGGAATTTGAAGCAAAAGAGTTGCATTTGTATATATCTAAATACACACACGAAAGTCCACGATAATCACTCTTTAGGTGACGACGTCTGAAGAGGCGATGTACTAACAACCTGTCAACTAATTGTACATTACCGTCTTTAACTTTACAAGATGTACAATTTATTGTGTCAGTTTTTTTCTTTTTTTATACTACTGGGAAGTCGAACGAACAATCTGTCCACCTGATGATAAATGGATTGAAGCCCATGATACAATATAAAGGCTGAGATAGCACTAGGTCTGAGGAATAAAATGTAGTGCCTCTTGTGCCAAAGTTGTCACTGCCTGCCTTACCATCCACACCGGAAGACAATAGCCAAGCGCTGCTGTTTGGTAGCGGTATTTTTTTTTAATTTATTTCATTCACAATTGACTCTTGACATGATAAGAGACCTTTTTTATTTCATTTTATCTTTTCCTCCTTAATAATATCTTTTATTATTTCTCTTATTTACATTAGGCTAACGTTACTCAATCTTTACAATGATCTCTTCCCTACGCTTGTTCTTGATATATTTAAACTTTATTTCTTTATTCACCCCAAACCCATTACACGTCTCCGTAACTATTTTTTATCTAAATTACTTAATTAATATTGTTACGGTTAGACCTTATGTCTAGGGAATAAGGTCGATTTTAAATGGAGCTACTTAAATTACACTTAAATTTTAGTGCTTATATCTTGAGACCTAGGCTTTGCAGAGTTATGACCTAAAACGTATTACTAGGTTTAAAGTCTACTATCGAATAGAATAAGTAAAATTAAGAAAGAAGAACAAAGTTGCATCTCGAAAATTCCGGAGCGATGACGTGTCATGTATGACTCATGCAAACAGGCAGCGTCGAATACAATGTCGAGTTTGCTCTAGATCTAGAAGTTTCCGCCCTCATTTTATCGGACTATAAATAGAGGTCCGTGTCCGCCGCTGAGTCAAGCGGAACACTAGGCACACTAACCGGCCCTCAGCCGTCTCGCCGGCCGGGTCCGCTAGAGGCCCGGCCCTCACCCGAATAGGAAGCCGGTTAAGATGCACGCAGGTGCGGAAAGCTCCCCTGGCGACGCCTTGAGCCCGAGGTCCGCCCTCCATACGAGGCATCCCTCGGCTGGAGGAACCCTCAGGCGGTCGACCATCTGGCAGGGCGCCTTCAGCGCTCGCCCCAACGCGACCTGTGACGCTGTAAAAGCCACTAGGGCTAACAGCAAAGAGGGGTTTTGTTTAGTCGGTTCGAGTCCGACACTCCCCAGTCGGCGTAGAGTCCGGCTGGGTAGCCCGCGGGGGTTTCATTTCGCCTCTCAGAAACCAAAAAAAAAAAAAAAAAAAAAAAGCTGAGTCAATTCCCGAGTATCCCGTTAAGACGCACGCAGGTGCGGAAAGCTCTCCTGGCGACGCCTTGAGCCCGAGGTCCGCCCTCCATACGAGGTACCCCTCGGCTGGAGGAACCCTCAGGCGATCGACCATCTGGCAGGGCGCCTTTAGCGCTCGCCCCAACGCGACCTGTGACGCTGTAAAAGCCATGCACTAGGGCTAACAGCTTAGAGGGGGTTTTGTTTAGTCGGTTCATGTCCGATACTACTCAGTCGGCGTATAGGCCGGCTGAGTATCCGTGGGGATTTCATTTTGCCTCTAACAAACCAAAAAGAAAAGCTGAGTCAATTTTTCGACTATCGATCGAAGCGATATATTGCGACGACATCAAGGCGAATTATGAAGGTGGTCTTCATAATTCGCCTACGATCGCCTAAGAAGCTTTTAAGTACGACGACTACTGCTACGACTTTTGAAAAAAGACTTCTGCGATTCCGGTCGTTGTTTGGATGTAAAGCATGTATACCTTCGGTGACTACTGCGCGAGTACCTGCTTCGAGGGACGACTACGAAGACTAGGAACCGTCGTAATTAAGTTCGCGTGTTCTTGTCGTCTGCTTGTACGAAGGAAAATAAACTCTTTGTACCCTTAATCGACATCTTATTACCCACAGCTCGTAATAATATTATATATTTAATACATTATCTAATTTAACTTATTTTTTTATCTACCTTATGGTTTATTTATACTGGCAGCAGGATTAGCGTGTAAGAGGGTTGTAGCGAACTGTAGCGAACCCGCGGGTTATTACCTGAAAAATTGCAGACAGCAACAGGCACGCGACCACTGCGCTACCGGTGACTAATTGTAATAAAAAATTAATATAATGTACTTCGATTGCATGTCTATTGCATCATGACAGTAAAATATATTTTAGTAGATTTAGTGCTAAATAAAAATTTTGTTATACAAATTCTCGGTTTGACAGAAGATATCGCGCGATATTTGGCTGTCGCAAGCTGACTACGCAATAAGCGTGCCGGTGAACCCGCCACTCGCACGCGCAGATATTGTATTCAATATGTTTATATACATATACAAGAAGATTTTGTTATAAATAACAGCGAATTTTGTTCATCAACGTATAGTCTACTCTTAACATTGTTATCGAGATTCATTGTTAATATTAATTGTAAAAGTGCAACATTGTCGTCACGTGCACGAGAGCCCATCAATATTTAAGGCAGGATGTGCAGGGTCAAGGTGAAGTGCGTCTTGAATGAATCTTTTAGGGTTTTTTAGTTAATAGCGAAAACGTAACCTTTAGACATAGTTTCGTCACGTCTGTCTGTCTGTCCACATGTCACAGCTAATTTATTCAATCATCTTTAAGCTGAAGTTTGGCATAAAGAAAAAAAAAATACCCAAAAACACAATCGAGAAACAAAAAATTAAGTAATAATTTGGTTTCATTTTATTATTTTGTTCCCTTTTTTATCACTAAGTAAAATATACTTTACTTTGCCAGAAAATTCGACAGATCTTCAAATAAAAGTGCGACCAATACGCTTTCGACAAGTTTTTTTAAGAGGTCATAGTCTATACTATTATTACATTAAAGATTACAATATGAAATAATATCTTTAATTTTACATACATATCCTCTATTATATTAAACGAGCAATATTTGTACGTGTGTATATATATACGAGGGCTGCTATTTATGTATCCGGAATAACAAAGTGAAACAAACATATAGCATTTATTATAGTTTTATTGCTTTTCAAAATATTCACCATGATGATTGATGCAGTTTTGCATGCGTTGGAACCAATTTTCGTAGCACTTTTTCCATTTAGATTGAGGTATCTCCAAAACGTGCATTTTGAACGCATCAACAGCCTCTTCACGACTCGAAAAACGTTGACCACGTAATTTATTCTTCACGATTGGGAATAAATAGAAGTCGTTGGGGGCCAAGTCGGGGGTGTACGGTGGATGACCCGTTAATTCGATCTTTTGATCTTCCAAATACCGAGTTGTTTCGGCCGATGTGTGGCAGCTAGCATTGTCATGATAAAGAAGGATTCTGCTTTGTCGGTTGTTCTTTCTTATTTCTTCAAAGACTTCTGGCAAACAAATGGTCGTGTACCATTCAGAATTAACCGTTTTACGATCCTCTAGTGTCACTGTAGCTACATGTCCATTTATATCAAAAAAACAAGCGACCATTTGCTTCAAAGTGCTTTTGGAACGAATGACTTTTGTTGGGATTGGCTCATCTTGGAACACCCAAACCGTTGATTGTTGTTTAGTTTCAGGATCATACGCTTAAATCCAAGATATATATATACTATATCATCTGTGTAGATATTATGGACAGCTTTACTTTTGTAACATTTTTTCACACCAATCGACACCCGTTTTGGTCAATTCTCAAGTTGTGCGGAATCCAACGTGAACAAATTTTTTTTACAGCTAAATGTTATATATACTCGTCAGACTTATGCCCAGAGACGCCTCTATCTCGCGATATGTAACATGACGATCTTGCATTATTAGTTCCCGCACAGCATCAATATGTTGAGGTATAACAACCGATTTAGGGCGACCTTCTTTAACTTCGTCCATGAGCACAGACCGCCCACGATTAAACTCACTAACCCAGTGATACACAGTAGTTTTCGTTGGTGCTTCGTCCCCAAAAGTCGAGTGAGTTGATCGATGCACTGTTTTTGAGTTAGTCCTCGCCGAAAACCGTAATAAATCATAGCACGAAAATTTTCACGACTTAAATCCATGGTCATAAAGACTCGCAATTTTCAAAATGACGCCACAAAGGATAAACAAATGACAGCTACATGAAACAAATTGTATTCTTCAGCCAAAGAGTTCCATTTTTAAATGTTATAATTACTTTTTTAATATTGTTCTGTAACTGGCCAGTTCCGGATACATAAATAGCAGCCCTCGTATACATATAAGTAAATATATATATTTGATATCGCTTTTTCGAAAGCGGCTCTAGCGATTTGGATGAAACTTACAACATAGGGGTTAAGGGGGCGAGAAATCGATCTAGCTATGTCTCAATTCTGGGAAAAATCGTTTTCTCCTCTTTCACACACTTAAAACTTCTAAACTCTAAATTTCTAAACTTTTTTAGTTGTGCAGCAGAGTTTACCTTCTTAATAGCACAATGGCTAGAGTGTAGATCTACCACGCCGAAGGGCGTGAGTTCGAATCCTGCAATATGGTCAGATCTTTTTTTTCGTTTTTTTTTAATAAGTCGAAATAATGTTTCTCAGTTCAGTTTGCAACAAGTAGGATTGAAAATACATCACTTTAACAACGTACTTATAATAAGAAAATAAAATGAAAAATATAATAATATGAAAGCACCTCATAGCTTCATAACCTCAGACAGCCTGTCATGTACTACGAAGTGAGGCAAATAAATTACATAAAATATAGATGTGTGGGTGCTATTTTCTAATGAAATGGCAACCGATCAGCTTATCTGATAATAAATGTGTGTCATATGTGCAGGTAAGTCAGGTTATCTGATTTAGCTCACCGTTACTGCGCGATCACGGCGTCTGGCTTTGGAGTTATTTATAAAGTCTAAGGTTAAAAGTCATGGAGAATAATCTCTTATTCATTTTCCTGAACAATGAATTTAATGTTAAATTTCATGGACTACTTTTATTTTAAGATACTATGTTATTTAAAAGAATAATATTATACAAGCAACATTTGTATATTTATAATCCGCGTTCTCGAAAACGGCTCTAACGATACCAAAAAAAACGATGCTATAGGTTTGACGCTGTTGTCTCTGTCATGTAAGTTATCGTGTGGCATTGTATCTGTTAAACTCATTTTTTTTTAAATACCTAAAATGAGAAATTAACGCGATTATCTTTTATTTTGTTTGCCTTGCCTAGAGTTGCATCGGCTGTGCAACTTGGTTGAAACGTCAACCCAAAGAAAAAGTAATCGCGTTAATTTCCCGTTTTAGATATTTTTATTTATTTATTTATTTTTCTTAAAACCTACAACTATCTTTACAGGTTAAAACCCAATACAATAGTGTAGCACATTATCTTGATTTTTACATATTTGTATAATTATTATAATCAATTTATTCTATTTTGTCTTATAACTAATAACATATAAAGAAACTTTCGTGAAGTCACTCAGAGCACACGAGAAAAGATCTAATTGCAATGATATATCATTAAGGGTACGGATCGCCCGAGATAGTGGAGCCTCTTTAAGTAAATTAGTGCGGGATTTAGGGACTGACAGCAGCTGTGGTTTGCTTCTCCTCCATACATACCGATCCGGTACATTAAAATTTACCATTTTTAATATTTCCGCGTTATTATATTCTATAATGCAACGCTAGAGTTTAAAAGTTTGTTTTTTTTCTTTCTGAAAATGTTCGTAACTGTTTGATGGAATTTGAAAATTATGGAATAAACGTACTATGATTTTTTGAACTCAAAACAAACCTTTTTAGAATTTGTATGTATGTATGTTCCTTATGGACTCCGAAACGGCTGGACCGATTTCGATGAAATTTTCAGAGAATCTTTAGATTAGCCTAGCGGGTGTTTCTGTAAAGTTTGGTAGCGATCGGATCAGTAGATTTTTTTTTGTTTTTTTTTTGCGGTATCAATATAATTATAAAAACTGTTTAATTTATTTTAACTTCAACTAACGCCCAGTGAAACGGGCCGGGTTTGCTAGTTCATTATAAAAAGGGTAAACTTTCTCTGTTATGTATACAGATATATTATTTACGAATAATAAGAAGCTTTTAAGTAGATAACTATAGAGGCGACATTATTTTATTTATTTGTATTTTGTAAAATTTATAAATGTTTTAGACTTTTTTCGCGACCCCTGCCAGCCCTTTTCAAGGCTGCTATTCTTCTCCTGTGCACACCATGCGGGACAGCGTAAATATGAATGCTAGGGCGTCCCCCGAAAGCGACATGCACCGGTTTGTCCCCGCTGGTGTGAGTAGAGCGCAGTTCGGCGTTGGGGACCGCCACCCAACACACTGTGCACCTAGCGGCGGGAAGTGGAGGGAGGAGTGCGAATAGCTGCGTGGAATGTGAGAGGTGGGATTGAAGAGAAGATGAATGAAGTGATTGATATTATGAAAGAAAGAAGATTGGATGTGTTATGTTTGAGTGAAACCAAGCGAAAGGGCAGTGAACTTGTCGACTTGCCTGGAGGGGGCATCGCTTTGTGGTCAGGAGTATCATAAGAAGAAAGGGGATGCCAGGGCGTAGGCGTCTTACTGTCCTCTCGTTTGGTTAACTGTGTAACTGAGTATAAGTGTGTAAACCCGAGACTGCTCTGGATGCGTCTCAAGACAGGGTTGACGAGGTTATTTGTTTTAGTGGTGTATGTCCCAGTGTCCTCTGTCGCCTTGAGCGAGCTAGAGCAGTTTTGGGAGAATGTTAGGGAAGTTCTAGCGACGGTTGAAGATAATGAGAGAATTATAGTGTGTGGAGACATGAATGGATGGGTTTGGACAGCTCGAACAGGATTTGAGTCTGTCCTAGGCAAGTATGGAGATAAGAGAGTGAATGATGCTGGTAGGATTGTGTTAGGACTGTGTATGGAAAAGGATCTTTTTGTTGCTAATACTTTATTTAAGCACAAAAGTATTCATCAGTACACGTGGGAAAGGAAGGATGAAAGAAGTATGATTGATGAAAAGCAGGTTATGGACACAAGAGCACACAGAGGAGCCGATCTGGGAACGGACCACTTTCTAGTGGAAACTAGAAAAAGGGGTCTGTTTGCGGCATGTAGACATCGCGTAGTGTCCAAGCCTGCAGCGGTTTGTCGCATTAAAAGCTGGAAACTCCAAGATGCGACCACCAGGAATGAATATAAAAGGGTTTTATCCGGTAAGCTTGATGATAGATTGAAAGTGATGACCGAGGATGTTGAAGAATGTTGGCAGAATCTTTGGGATAGCATGATCGAGGCTGCGAAAGAATTGTGTGGAATGAATAAGATTGGTAATGGTAGAAAGCGTGATGTGTGGTGGGATGATGAGATGAAAGTGTCTGTGTATAAGAAGAAGAAAGCATGGCGGGACTACCTTGCTACTAAAAATGACTGTGGTATGAAGAATTTGATGAAAGACAGATATAAGCTGCAGAAAGCAGAAACGAAGGCACTAGTGAAAGAGAAGAGCGAAAGATGTAGAGTGTTAGACGAACACAAGATGTCGGACAACTTCGAGGAAAATTCCAAATTATTTTGGAAAGAAGTACGTAAGTACCGAAGCGGTCCGGCACCTTGCAGAATGAATAAATTGCGTTCGAAAGAAAATAACCTGCTTACAAATAAAAAACATGTTCTGCAGCGATAGAGTGAATACTATGGAGAACTGTATGAGAGTGGCGACTCCGTCTATGATACTGAGAGCGATTCTAATGAATTGCCACACTCGGGCCAGGGACTGGAGGATGCCATTAGTATGAAAGAGATTGAGAAAGTGATAAGAAGTTTGAAATGTGGAAAGGCTGCGGGAATTGATGAGGTGACTGCTGAGATGATCAAGTATGGTGGTCCTCTATACAAAGGGAAAGGTTCTTGTCTAGACTGTGCGTGCTATAGGGCCATCAGCTTGGTCAGCTTAGCGAGTAACGTCTATACTAAGGTATTAACTGAACGTATGAAAGGCGTTTCAGAAAGATATTTGTGGGAGGCGCAAGGTGGTTTCAGGAACGGTAGGGGTTGTATGGATCAGATTTTGTCGCTTCATGTTATCGTGGGAAGGTTTCTGGCTATAGGCCGGAAAGTTTTCTGCGCTTTCGTGGATCTAAAAAAAGCATTCGATAGAGAAGCGCATAAGAAATTGTGGAGTCTTCTGCCTGAATATGGCGTGGAGGATTCCTTACTACGGGCTGTGAGGTCATTATATCGTGGCCACAGAGCCTGTGTAAGGATAGACGGTGACATGTCGCCCTGGTTTGAAGTCTGTTCTGGTGTCAGACAGGGCTGTGTGATGTCTGCCTGGCTGTACGTGCTGTATTTGGACAGTTGCCTCCAGAGATTGAAAAGTAATATGAGTGGTATGGGATGCGATGACACAGTGGTAAACTGCCTATTGTGCACTGACGATGCTGTGCTAATAGCACCATCAGAAGCGGAGTTGCAGACACTAGTCACGTGCATGAAAGAAGATTGTGAAGTAAAAGGATTGAAAATGAATGCGAACAAAACTAAGGTTCTGGTCTTTGAAAGAGAATGGAAAATGTTTAGAATTAGTGAATGAAATTGTGTATCTGGGGAGTGCGTTTTCGAGGGATGGAAGATGTGAGTTGGATGTGGAGAGACGGGTAGCAGCTTGCAATAAAGTGAACGGTGCTCTGTCCGCATTAGTAGGTAGTGTGAATATATCTAACACTGCTAAAATGGCCATCCACAATGCGGTGTTGGTGCCAACTTTGTTGTACGGTAGTGAGGCCTGGATATGCCCGAAATCGAGTGAAAGTATGATAAATGCTGTGGAGATGCGGTAACAATTGGTGTTCATTCAAACATTGAAAAATATTATATATTATAATTTGATGTGTACATATTTTGCAATGACACATCTCGGATCATTTTATGTACATCTTTGTTACTGATTTTGCTGTGATGGGTACATAGCAAACGTTTGCGTAGAACTTTATCACTTAATTTACAAATAAAATAATACATCTTGTATTCTTTTAACGTTTTAATATTTCTCAGACGTCTCAACGCAATCGCCCGTGATTTTGCTAACACTGTTAAAAGTTCCACTCTTTGCCTGGGAGTCGTAAAAATGTCTTCTATTTCGACATCATGTTTTTGCATCCTTTTCCTTGTCCTAGGGATAATTACTATGTTTTTTTTATCGTGCGCAGACGGTTTTCTTTTTTTCGCCGAAATAACAGACAAAAGTATTACATATCTACTACTTTTCCCCACGAATCTGCTGGCGCGGTAACGTCATCTTTTCTGGCTGTCAGCCAGCATTAGTTATCTGCTTTAGTTTTTTATTCAGAAAAGTTCTTTTCTTAAATTGACCCGACCAGGAATCGAACCCGGGACCACGGTTTGAAAAACATGCTCCCCCGCCGCACCGACGGGCCAATTACTGATATATGTATAACTGGTAATTGGGATTACGAGTATTGATTGATAGTATTTCAGTACCGCATCATTTTTTATTCGTCTTACTGATAGTCCAGTAACAAAACTGGATTTTTCAAAATATTAAGAGCAAAGCCTAGAATATTTTGTTGGTTACAAATTTTTCATCCTTACGGCTTTGATACATTGATTTCCAGTTTTAGGACATTTAGGAAATCCAAAAAGAAAATTCACGATTAAAAATCATGAATATCGATATAACAAATTTCGATACAGAGAAACGTCACTAGAAATTATGCCAAAATAATGAATTAAATAACATGAATTATTGCTTTAATACCATCAATTTTTTCTTATGATTTTTAATTCTATGACACATAATACAGTTATCTTCAAATATTAATCTCTTATCTTGTTACAAAATCGAGTATTTTTAGAGAAAATAACGACAATGACTTACGTATGAAATGATAATTCTGGCTTTTTCTCTCCTCTTATCGTTGTTCTCGATGAATAATACACAGCTGAATGTGACATGTTTTCATTTTTGTGAATATTAGTAGCCAAAACACAAGATTTTCGAGTATTTCCCAAATAATAATTATTTCAGCACTGCAATATTTTGACTGACCCGCCCGTCATGAGCTGACAGAAATTACTGCCACAAGTTAAAAGTTATAATAATATAGGTATATTGAAATAAGATTTATGAGTTCAATTTGGTAACTTTATAAACCTAATTTTAATGACTCCTAAAATCATCTCTGATTATATTAGATAAAACAAAGTTATTAAAATAAAATCGATTTAATCATTAGTCACTAAATTACAAGATGAATAATTTTATTATATTTTTATTGCATATGAATTATTGTTGATATATTATGTGCATGCATATCTGAAGTTTATTATGAGCACATAATAATTTTAGTTTGTTAATTAAAAATGCATTGTGTGCGTGAAATAAGTAAATAAAGAATATACGTGTTTGAGAGAAGGTAATACCTATTTTCGGATATGCACACGCATAATATACAAATAATAATTAATATGCAATAAAAATATATAAAATTGTTCATCTCATAATTTAGTAACTAATAGTAAATTTTATTTTGCACTAACTAATTGACATGTGTAAATAGGAACAAAATGCACAACATACGATTAAGTATCTATTGCTCCAGTCCCAACACTAGGATACCTTGTGTTGTGGGGTACATACAAACTCGTATCTGTAGGATATCGCGATTTAAATACAGTTCCATGGGCTAATTTTAAGCAGTAAGTCAAATTTAACATTAAATTTTTAATCAGCATGAATGAGAATTGGTCTTTAAATCATTTAAATGAACTAACGACCCGTCCCGGCTTCATATCAGGACTTGATTGCAAAACGTCAATATTTCCTACTCCTCTATAGAAATGTGAATATGTTATTTAATAAATAAGCCTTCCTCGTCGAATGATGACGAAAATCGCATTGAAATTTAATCAGAAACATAGATTTTTTTGAAATATATACACAAGGTGATCGTTGTTCAATGTGTTAGTACTTTTAGTCTATTTTAACATTTTATTTGCGATTAGGTCTATTTAAGGCTTTTACGCAGTTTTAGCTGATATTTCAGCTGAAACTGCGCAAAAGCAGTTTCAGCTGAAATATAATAATAATAATACTCCAGACAATTACACAGATTGTGTGACCGCAAACTAAGCAGTAAGCTTGTACCATGGATATCACACAACGAACTTTGGGGGAGTACCCAGTAACACCAAGTAACAGTAACAGAATATATAGTATAAACCTGAGTTTTATATTCAGGTTCAGTTCTATGCTAAAAATATATATATATATGCCCAAAGCATTCCGAGATTTAAACTTTTTTTGTCTATTCTGACTAATCTGTTAAGAGAATGGAATGACAACTGTCGATTGTAGTAAATTCTTCCTAATGCAATAAAATATTTAGAAGAACTCATAAGAAAACTATATATAACTCCACGCCGTTTCCCATTTGTTTTAGGCAAAGCGTTAAAACACAGCACAACAAAATCTCATCTTGACGTTACCCGTAGTATTAGTATTAAGGTTTACAGATTAAAGTAGTCAGATACAAAACATTCATAAAAAAGCCCTATCCCTTGGTTAATATTTACCATCTATGTGCTGAATAGGTAGCTGTCTGTTCTTTTGCTCGAACTATTCTCCGGAATGTAAAACCGATTTGTATGTCATTTTCAGCTATATATTTTCAGTTGTTTTGTAAGGCATATTTTGAAAAGAATTTAGAATTTTCTGAGTAAGATATTCTTATATTTTTTTAAAAATTGAAGTTAAAGTATCCCATTTAAGAAGAAAGTCTCTATTATAGAGTACAACAAGAACGATGATTACTGCTACCCCTTATGGTTGCTGTACACACAATAGCTTCACGCAGCAATGTCATAATTATTTGCTCAAGCTAACATGAATAAATGGAACGTCATGTCAATGTGCATAATGATATGTATTTATTGAATGTTACGTTCCTCCCACAACCACAACAACACGTGTTTCACGGACAGTTATGCAACCTCATTCAACATCAACCTTCTTGGATTACATACGCACTCCATGCATTCCCACCAACTTTATTGGACCTCTCCCACCCCGGCCTGTCGACCAGATTACGTCTAAACAGGGAAATGTATGCGGGGGTTCAGAGGTCAATCTAGATTGGTTAGGTACACTCAAATGTACCTACATCTCGCCACATGATCGCTAACGGTAACTGCGATGCGATGATATTAGCGAAGCCTTGTGACCCAGTTTAGTGTTTACCGTTACCGGACATCGAACCTGTGACACCCTAACGACGATGTGACACTTACGAATACTGGCTGATTGCTTATCGCTTGTGACTAAATTATGTATTATGTATTGTATTATAATATACAAATTGTATTTTCTAGTTTACACTTCAGTTAGGAACTGAATGAATCTTTGGCAAGTAAATTAAAATTATTTGTATCAGTTATAAACATGTTAAAAATGGCCTGAGTCATGATCCAACTCTTGAGTGGGAAAAAAATCGTTTAATTAAGAAATTCCTTTATTCATTCACATCACAATTTCTTTTTCATATGTACATAGGAGTAAATAAATTATTTTTTTAATACCTACTGAAATTAACTTCTCAACTTCCAAAAACTATCGACCACCGTCTAGTATTAGCACTATGAATATTTTTATCCATTTTTAAACAATAGGTACTAGATACATATGTCAATTTTACAAAACTGTAAATTTGACAACTTACAGTTTTATGTTTTCTACTTTTAAAGTTAGTTTCAGTCGGAATGGTCGAAACTACAGATATAAAAGAATATATGTAGTATATTGAGTGACAAAGCCTCTATAGGTTCACACGTACAAGTATCATTTATGGTTAGTAATTTCCATAATGTATATTACGCTAAATCGCGTAACATAAAAACCCTAACGAATTGTACGCCCACACGTAATCTGACGCATTTGTCTTATAACAACCGTTAACCAACCTACTGTGCTGGATGACGGCATGAATTTATTTTTATACAATCAAAATGCATAAAGGCATTTTTTAACAATTTGGGTCGAAACGAAGGATGTAGAAACGATTTTGACGTTCCGTTAGGTCGCATTCGTCCGACTGGACTTAATTGCTACATTCAACATACCGAAAGTATTCTCCGTGTAGTAAATGAAAAGGTCGTGGATTGTTAGAGGATGTTTCGGCAACTATCGAATTCGGAAAATTATTAATTATGCTTGATTTCACCAACATCCCCTGTGCGATAATCCATAAAAAAGCACAGGGGACCCCTAACGCTTTTTACGTTTCACGCTAACGCTACGCTAGAAAGCCCCCTACGAACCGGTTAAGAGATTTTCTTATTCTACCATAGTTGACCCTAGGGTTGCTTACTCTTCCAATGAATATTTCGGGATTTAATAAGAAAAAATTGGGACGAGCACAACAAACTCGGGACTTCTCGAAAATGCATTTTTAATAATAGTAATAAATAAGAGGTAAAAATTAAAGAGGTGAAATGAACTGTCAAATTATTTAGTTTCGGAATGGTTTCGGATTTGTGAATAGGAATCCCATCTTAGGAAATATATAATCATGTGCATAAGAGTAAGATCCGCAAACGTTTCTAGTAAACTCGATAAACAATATAAATAGATTGCCTAGAAGTGTCAAGAGTGCGCAACGTTGCTGTTAAAAACCCTGCTAACAAAACATTCGTACCTTTTCGAAAAATCTTTGCAACTTTACACCAGGGAGAGAAAAGGTTTTTGTATATCTCTAAATAATATTTGTACAAAATGTATACTTATGTACCCATTCATTTCTAAATTAACTCCTCTCTAATTTCATTATAAATTAATAAACACCCCACTATATTATATCCAGTGATACGAATCATATTTGTGACTACTTACAAAAGTATGGGTAAGACCCATAATTTCCGGGATGTACCGGGATTCGATACCTTAGTAACGAATATAAATACATTACTAGGATTCCGAATGAGGATGATTCTATTGCTTATGTACAAAATATTTCTTTATGAAATCAATGTCACACTTATAAAAACTAACATTAGGAAATTGGTTAACAAAATAGATAAATAAAACAATTGTTATGATTATTCGAGTCTATATTTTTCTCAAATATAAACAAAAAACAGCTTTTACTGAACAATCAAATAAAAAATTCAAATCAAATCAAAGATTCGGTGCTGGTTAGCTGACCGAATCCTATCTCTGGTATATCCTGAGGATGTTTCGTTGAGAGGCGAAACACGTGTCGATTGGTGGTTTTTGGAGTTTGAGCGGAAAATAGCTAAAGATTATAGGAATTATAGGAATCACATAAAAAAATATTCAATGAACGTGATTAATATAGACTTTTGGATCATATCCATATTTTTGATAGAAATCACAATCGTGACTGCGATCTCTGATTATATCTATGTACAATGAGATGTAACTGATGAATGAGAATCTTATGCTTATTGTTACCATTTTGTTCAATGGACACAACATATTCATTATTCATTAATAGTAACAGAATGATTCATCTTATTATTATTAATATTGCTAAAAGTATATCTTTCTGAAACAGTTTTCGTTAAGTGTTTCGAGTTTCGTAACACTTCCAGTTCATTTACATGTCGATATAATAAGGCTCCACTTAGACACCCGTTATCTCACCATCCAAGTTCTAAGAGGCCCCATATCAGGATCATAGATGTAACTGTTAGTTAACAAGTTAGTTACCCAGATCTGGGTCAACCGTTGCTGATAGCACAACTAATAAGCTATAACTTAACTGTCTTAAATGATACATGAATAAAGCTACAGCCGTGGACGTAAATATTGTTTCTTGTATTTAGAACTTAAAATAAAGAAATAGGTTTTGTTGGTATTTTATTCGCCTGAATTTTGGAAAGAACGATATTGTATTTACATCATAATCCAAGTTATAATCTTTTGAACAATGAACTGCGCTTTCAAAGTTATTTTGCAATTTTTGTTTAAATATCTTACGAACTAGTAGACAAAAATCTAAAAATTACAAAAACGTATCGGGAAATTTTTTTTTCAAAATAATTATAATGTTATTACCATTTTTTCGGATAATACAAACAGATTTTTAAAATACTACAATAGGAGCAGTTTGTTTGTCTGACGATGTAATTATTATAGTAAAATCTATACGTCATGTTCTCATGTTTTATAATTGTAAATACAAGTATCAAAAAGTACAAAACATACTTACTCGTATATATAAATATACATAACATATAATATCTTTAAAAAAGTAAGTAGTAAAACTTAGTTTAAATAAAAAATCCAACAGTTGACAATAGGTTAGGTTACAGTTCTGATCAATGTCTACCATGTCTACTGTGTAACATAATTGGCACAAAAAAAAGTAAATTATTTCATATTTCAAGTACTTAAGCACCAAAATTTTGTTATTTTGATTTAGATTTGCCTTGATATCCAAAATTAACACTCTTGATCAGTTTCTTACGTTTTAATATTTGTTAATATTTAGTCCTCATAAATAAAAAAAATTACTAATGAAACATTTTTTCTTAAATGCTTATGCAATAATATCGCGTTACTGATTTTAAACAAAAAATGTTAATTTAACAATAATTTCGCAAAATAAATCTACTTTAAAAAAACTACCTCTATCACTTCCTACAAAATAAATACTTCTCAAAAGAGAACGATAGACATATTTTATAGGAGTTACAGATAGATATTCATGAGGTTGTCACGGTAACTGTAAGCCTCGTTAGTGCCAGAGTGCTTGTCGTTGTTTCTGGGCCGACCGTTACGGATCGATGCTGGTAACATTGCTAACATTTGATCGATACATAATATAATATATTTATGTGATCGTGGTACCAAGTATTCACTATTTATGTATTTGAAATTTGATCTTGTTCTATTTTGAAACATAATCATGTTTAATTTTGTAATTAGCTTACGTGTTTCAAACGTCATGTACAGAATTAACAAAAATAAGTATGAAAAAATGTAAAAAACCCCTGACACAAAAAAATCATAATAAGTATAATATAATTTCCATATTTTATTTAAAGACGTCGGGGCCTCGCTAAGTAAATAAAATAAAATTCAACACAGAATAGGTAGTTGTCATCGTAGTTTTGTTACCAGGCCGATGGTGAGTTTTATTTTATTCACTACACACCTCTCCCAGGCCTCCGATGCCTTTAACCTTTAAATACTATTTTTAATTTCATAGTACACTATTACTATTGCGGGTCCGTACAGACCCTAATTTTTGTTAAGTCAGTACATATAACACAAATAAGTTCGAACAGTTAATTATTGTTTACTTTGCCATTTGATCTTTATTGGTGTATGTCTTACTGTCTGTGTCTGTGTGTCTGGCGAAGTCTTGTGTATGTGTATACGGAAAACATAACTTTTGTTGAAAAAAGCCTTCAAGACAAAAAGAACAAAAAATTTGTCAGAAAAAAATAACAAAAAGAAAAATACATGTAGTTCAGACGTCTAAAGCTCGGTCTTACAAATCAACAAAAAATAAGAACCTACTCTACTGGCTGTTTGCCTTACATACTAAGATATTACTTTTTCTATCAAGAATATTTAGGTAAACGTAAAAAAATATACTCTAATTATTTAAGGCGCGTGCATTACACAGTTTACACACAACAGTAAAACAGTAAAATAACAACACAACAAACCAAAACTGGTACAATTATCATAAAAACCAAAGTCACAACAATTTCATGTTATAATTTTGACATAAACTCGAATAATATAATTTCAAAACAGAATAAGATATATGTGAAATAACTTTCAAGTTATTACAAAAAGAAAAAAAAGATACCTGTATAACACCTTCTACTACTATTGTGGGTCCGCACGGACCCGGGTTTTCTAAAATCTCAAAAACGTGAAGCAATTTCTTGTGCGTTATATTAGTGCTTGGCGAGCATTGATGAACTAGAAGGATACACGGGAGCAGAGGGATATAGATAGGTGTGGTATAAACAAAAATGTGTTTCGGCTCGGGTTCGTACGGACCACAATAGCATTTAAGGGTTCAGTAAAAAAATTGAAATAATTAGTTTACTTTCTACTGGTTTTTTATGTCGAGGGATTTTTAAAATCTTAATTTAATCGTTAATTCAAGGTTTTTATGAGTAACAATTAGTAAAAAATTTTTCATTTTGCTTTGGTCGACCGTGGTTTCATGATAAATAATCTCTTCTAAATCATGGTAATTTCATGGCAAATCTCTTCTAATGTTGTAGAGGCATTGGGTCTGACATGACACATTATTGCAGTGTCCAATATATAGCAGTGTACGAAATTTGTAGTCCATTAGACGAGTAAACAAAATGTTAAATTTCCATTTTACAGCTGATATCCCTTCAGCAAAATGGAAAAGTGCTAATATTTTTCGAATCGGCTGACCAGATCTTCACCGCACATAGCTAAAAACTACCCCTAATATGTATCTGAAATCTGTATTCAAAAGAAAGCCTAAAAATTTAAAATATTTGCACCTACTTCATAAGTAGAAGTTATATTTGCGATATACACCAATGTATAGATAATTTTATGATATAAAACTTGAACCACTTTTGACCGTTTACGTTTTTTCAAAAGACCCTTTTTTCGTAAGTAAAACCAATAATTACTAGATTACATAAAGAATTTTACGAATTCTAGAATGAGGGGCTCTATACGTTTGCCTGTTAGCCTGTTTGTCTGGGGGAGCGTCTTAAAATACGTTTTTAATACGTGAAATGAGCATGATTAATAATATTAAATACATATAGCATAAGTATGTAATATATGTATAATTTACTGGAGAACTGTAAAAAAATAACTACATACATACAAAAATATCAAGATCTAACTATATAATACATTTAAAAACTACATATTTGGTATCTATTAATCATAAATGAGAAGTGAATAAACAATAATAAACTAGTATTATTTAACAAATAAGTCTTTAAGTTAATGTTTGAATCACTATCTAAGAAATTATAAATCTAATATATATTAGCGTAGATTTTAATAACGTCTATGAATATTATAACAAATATCACATGAATGAATAACCCATCTAAATATTTTCAAGTACCACGTAGTCAATTGAAAAATGCACACAGTAACGCATTTTAATGTGATCGATATCTGTAAAGGCAACATTTTAAATATTTAAGTACCGGCAAAGTGACTCATAAATTTCGCAAAGTTGACCTACATTCTGTCGTGTAACAAAGTTAGCACTCTTCCGCATCCGTCCTAAACTTCCAAAGCGATGTCATGACTCATGTGGGTGCGCAAGCACATATGCCGCGTAGCAAGTAGCTCGTAGATCCGCGATGTATGCGTAGGCAGATATAAACAGAGATGCTGATAAAGTATTGGTACACAGAGTCACGCCATTTTCCATTCGGGGTGAACCCATATTTCGATTTGTAGATGGCAAAGTGAAATCAGGTAGTGACGTGTGCCAGACAATCACCTATGCAAGTTTTATACATTAGGCCTTGTCTCTTATATGACTATTAGAATCTAAGCGGATACAGCTGAAAAAGCGCAAAAGGCACACTATGATTTTCTACCTCTCCCAGATCGTAAGGAAGCGCTGGTTTTCTTAAAACAATTTTTAAGTTATGCACATAAAGTACATAATATAATATTACAAAGTTTCTAGACGTATTCAATTTATACTTACTCTTTAATTAATTGATTTAGCTGTGAATAATATTTAATAACGAGGAATACATTTTATACTCTAACTCTGTCATTAGGTCTCCTAAGATTTTATTATATTTACAAACACCATTTTAACTCTACTTATTGCAATATATGTTATAAAACCTGCTAGATATAAAATGTATAAAAAAATTCGCTGTGCTCAAAATTAATCAAATATTTCATTTAAATAATCGCCTTTACATATCAAGTTGCCATGAGGAAATTGTCTAACAAACAAACCAAAAACAATGGAATGATTACATAAGTTTATCGATTTCCGAATGGAACACTAAAAATCAGTGATATCGAATTGCATTACTAGACTTTTGTGAAAGAAAATTAGGTCCCTGTCTAATATGTTAAAGTTCGCAATAAACTTGTCGAGGTCACATCCCTATGACCGGTATGTGGGCCGACCGTTTGCCGGTGCCGCCTTCTCACTGAACCACACAGCCTAATTCTGTGATAAGTAAAAAAAATATTTATTTAATTTATTAAACAGACTTCAAAATGAAAAAACACTGACAACTATAAAATAATTATCCTTTACTAATCGAACCTCAAATACCAAAATAACTTCATAAAGGCGATATAAATACCTACATAATTAAATTTGACAGTTACTGAAGTCAGTGCCAAATCCATTAAACTAGTAGACTTTCTGTTCTCTTTTATTGATTTGGTACTGTCTTCAATAAATAATCAATACATTTATACAATATAATACAATTAAATTCCTACACCAATACCTATATAATTAAATTTGACAGTAACTGAATTCGGTGCCAAACCGACGAACGAATACGAACAGAAAGTTTACTGAAGAAAGTCTACTTACTCTCTTCCTCCTCCCCTACTCTGTTTATATCTTAAAGTAGGTCTTGACTCTCTAATATCTAATATCTCTAATATATTTTATGAAGCTCTGCTACGGCATGTCTCACAACAAGAGTAGCATGTACTTTGAAATTAACATATTCGGCAACGTTGCTGTTAGGTACTTGGCAAAAACTAAATTATTAATCCAAAATGTATAAGTTTAATGTTTTTTTCTTTCCCGAGTAATGTTGTTTTATAGAATAATTTATTAAAGAACGTGTTGCTAAACTTTATAATTGAATTTGTAATAATATGCAGATGAAAATTTAATGTTACCATATTATATGCCACTGCATATAATACATTTCCATTTCTCTGCAATGCGAGAGATATTTATTAAACATGGAATCCTTATCTACGTTTTTGTGTTGGGTTGGATGTACTTGCAGTAAAAGTCCTTTTATTTAAAATAAAATTAAAAAATATCAATCTGAGATATTTTTTTAACAGAATAAGCCTCCATTCTATTTTACACGCATGAAATATCATTTCGGTTATTTGCATACACACTTAGAGGTTTCCTATTCCACGAAGCAAAACTCTCAATGTAAAGACGCCATCTAAAATCTAGGTTACATTAATGTTTCCTATTCACGAGTTCCTTGAACTTTTCGCAAGTGTTAAATCCAACGTCAATAATATTAAAGTAGGTTTGTCGAATGTGTTGTAAAAATGGTTGTTAACTGGAGCTTAGGTTTCTCATTTTCCTTATATGTAAACATAAACAAAGTAGACTATTTCTTTACAACTAGCGACTGCGACTTCGTCTGTGTGGAATTTAAACTACAAAAACCATGTCCTTCCCCAGGGCTCAAGCTATTTCCATACCATCGATTCAAGAGTTAGTCGTGACAGACAGAATGGCACATTTTTTCATTTGTATGGATAATAAATAATTTATGATTTAAGTATTGGTATTAATTAACATTCACAGAAACTTATAAAAATAGAACTTGATAAAATGAAATAAAAATCATTTTAGGAATTCACTCTCATTTTTGTCGAAGAAAATAAGTAAATTAATGTTGATTATTCGTCATAAAGGGAGCAGGACACTTGTCCTCATCGGCCCTGTAGCCATGCAGGGGGGTTCTGTTACCTGTTTAAATTTCTCCTACGTTACGAAAAGATAAGGTACTCGTACATTCTTAGTCTCGTATATACAGCAAGTGGCTTAATTTCTGAACTACTCCTTTCCTTAGTTTCTTTGATTCTTCTTTCGCATTGTCCTATATTAAAATAACAGAAGTATTGCAATGGATTACTTCTTCTATCGTTTTAGATTCTATATTCTTTCATTGTTGCAGTATTATAAACATTGTTGTATTACGATATTTCATTCACATGTCAAAGTGAGAGAATTATCAGAGAAGAGAAATATTTTGCAAAAAATCTTTTTCGGACAAATTTTCCTTATTATACAAAAAATAACATTTCAAAGTATAATGATGGAACATAAAACAAGAAAACTGATCATATATTTTAAATATTACGACCTTCCTTTTAAAAATATAGTTTGAAAAGTATTAATCACTAATACTTTCTAAAAAAATAAGGAAAATTAAATTAAAAGGTAACATTAAGTAATTACAAAAAAAAACCTTTTACTGTAATAAAACAATAACAGAGCAGTGTCAAAATAATATTTAGCATACACAAAATCTTATTTGAATAAAAACACGGATTTTTATTCGTTATAGCAGTTTGTCTTAATGTTTGTTTGAGTTTCACTTATATACTGCTAAATTTATTTTAAAGAATATTACATTATTTGAAAGACCATAATCTAAGTTAGCTTATATATCATCACGCTATCTTTATAATAAAGTGTCAATGAACTCTGGAAATCTAAGACTAATCTTAATAGTCCTATTATTATGTCATTGTATTGTTTTCAATTGATGCAGACGAGGTTGAGGGCGAAAGGTAATTTTATAAACATCTCTTAACATAACCATAACAGTAACAATAAATGCAAGTGATACCAGCAACAAAAAGAAGCCTTGAACAGATATTGAATTAAATCATCATTAGCAACCAGCCGCGCAGGCAACTACGTGTACAAGATCAATGCGCTTGCGCGCCACAGTGTGACGTCACCTGACGTAGTCGCCGTGACGTCACGCGGTCACTGTTGCGAGGTCAACGAACGTCCGCCAGTTTATTTTGGCGCACGTCGTATGATAAGAAAAAAAGTGCGCGCCATTTTGATTTTGGTATCGCTGTTACTGAGCAGATTTTCGTCTTTTGATTAACTCTGCGATTCGATGTAATTAAATTATAATTGGTAGGTTTCGACGCGATAACATACATTCATATCAATAAGGATGATGGCCTTCTATAAATATAGGTAACTTAATCGATTTATTTAAACTTCTATGATTTGTTTCTTTATTTCTGTTATAATAATATGAACATTTTTTTAAGTTTAGCATCATAAACTAATAGATGGTTGTTTTTGAAATTAAAAGCGGTATGATATTATCAGAGGAATATTCAAGATAAATTAACTCTTCATAAAAGTTGCCGAGCGAGCTGTGACATCATAATAGGTGGATTGCAGATTTTTTATAGTCGCGAAATGTTTGACCGGACGTTGAACTCGGAGGCT
The DNA here is from genome assembly GCA_907165235.1 of Zeuzera pyrina. Lineage (NCBI taxonomy): Eukaryota > Metazoa > Arthropoda > Insecta > Lepidoptera > Cossidae > Zeuzera > Zeuzera pyrina. Next base: position 6,696,751 of record OU015639.1, read on the forward strand.
TGCCGAATCTCGACCCTGACCAACGAGCACCGAGTCACGTGACTAGCGAGTGACGAAACGTGACGAAATTGAAAGAAGCTACATTATTCTAATGTTTGAAATTACGTGTTAATTGATTTTTAACACAGAGATCGTTTTTAAATTGACATTTTTCTCGAGTATTTCATTAGAATTATTAATATGTACCATATAAGAACATCATACTAGTAACTTACGACATTCAAATTATATAGAAATAGGTTTACAAAAAAATATTACTAAAAAAAAGTAAAAAATAAAAATAATTTAATGTAACTAGAATAATTAATGTATTTCCGATGGTTGTAGCTTAAGTTTAAATTTTTACGGTTAATATTATTTAGAATTCTATTGTCTAAACATTAATAAGTATGTCCGGAAAGTTTGGCGATACATAATGTTCAAGGGCCATATGCCATAACATATTAAAGCGTAAACAAAATAAGAAAGATAATACGATATCTTTGGATCAATTGCTACTTCGGGCTGAAAAACATCTGGCTACGGACCAGACAATGTTAGGAACGTGAGTAAATACATATTATTTATTACGCATTTATTACAATAAAACTGTTTTGAAAGAAATTTTAAATTTTTTCCAGGACTTTTTGGCGGGAACGAGAGAAGTGAGGTTGACATTTTGTTTAAATTTTCTATTTCTTTACATTTTTGGGAGTTTTAAAGTACAAAAGAGGTAGTATATTGTGTTTTAAAGTATAAGTAAAAAGAATGGAGTAGGTCTAAATAAACATGTGTAGCTGAAGTTCTCGCGCTCTTTCAAGAAGTCCTTTATAATTTCACTAAAGCCTACTATCACTTTACTGGAAGAATTTTACGATAAGAAAAAACTAATTTACATGTGATTCTACTTATTAATACGTTACGTTAGCGAATGCGCTAAATTGAGCGTCATGCCATAAATAATGAATTTTTTTTCCAGTAAATATAAAACATGAGTGACCGGCCCCGGCTTCGCACGGGTAGAATTTTTTTTTCAATAAATTGCAGTTCATGTTATTCGCTGATAATGTATCTTTCTGTAGGTGAAAGAATTATTGAAATCGGCTTAGTAGTTTTTTAATTTATCCATTACATACAAACTAACAAAGTTTACCTCCTTATATTATTAGTATAGTACGTACAAACTTACATATTTTGGAATGATACCGTCGCGGTCCGCATATACGTATCTAGTCAAGTTCGTACACCTTATGTAGCTATTAATTTAGCGAACGTGACATCCGTTCAACACAGACAACCATTTTCGTTCAGCTCCTAAATTTTCAACTTCCTAGACGCGGATTGAATCCTAAAAGCTAAAAGTGCTTACAGCTTAAATAATTATTAATGATTTGAGCATTCCTTTTTAATGACGAAGAGTACAATTAATTAATTAATTAATTAATTAGTGAGTACAATTAATTAAGCAATACCGAGTACAATTTTCATCTTTCCACAAAGTCGAACGATTTTTTGATACTATAAAATTTGTAATAACGAAGAGTTGATATTTCAATTATTTATTATTAAGAAAGGTATTTTAAGTTTAACATAACGTTTAACATATTGCCTAAATAAATCAAAAACAAAAGGTTAAAGACACGGCTTCACTTCGTTTCATAACATTTGACACTTATTCAACCTTACTAAAATAATAGGAAAACATCGACCAAATGATCAAATTTATACAAATACCTTACCATGTTAATAGTGTTATCATTACCCTAATTTACGACTGTTGTCATCAATATAAAGTTCAATACACCAGTAGCGCTGAATATAAACTGTTTTGTTCCAATTTATAGAGCGTTACCCTCGACCGCCTGATTTCTCAGTCATATTGTGCGAATGTGTAAATTATCACGAAGCAAAGCTGTGTATAGGTATGTTTTGGATGCATGATGGTTAAGGTGAAATGTGTTAAGGTATCCATAGAATACTAAAACACCTGAATTTCAACACTATATATATATACTTAATTCAATAGTTATAGCGATGACATACCTAGTTGAACGAACTCGTGTCGCGAGTTTTTTTGTTTAAAATACTGAATTAAATTCTGCTTTTTAAATATGTTATTTATGACATAGATTTTATATTGCTTTTAGCATTTAATGTGAGAAACTACATGAATTAGATTTCAAAAGAATTTTCATTATTAGTGCCATTTTTTTTAAAATCACACAACGTAAATTAAAAATCATTGTATGTGTAGGTATATTAAATAATTGCTCGTATTGTATATATGATATAATTAAAAAAAAATATACATTAGCAGTACTTACTATTACTTTATAAGCCAAAACCAATAAATTTTGGAAATTTCTGGAAACGGAAGTACAGTAAGTTGGTCTAACTAATTTAAAAATTATCTCTATGAAATTGTCTCTACCAGGTTCTACCTCAGAATCTCTACAGTGTAATGTAATGTCTGTTCGCACAGATAATATGATTACATTTACAATTTAATAGATCGTTTCCAAACATTTTAATTCTCATTATCTTAATTAGTATTAACGTATCTGTATATACAGCGAGTAGTACATTAATAGGGATCGATCACCCCATCTATCTCATGCTCACTGATAGATCGTTACTTCAATCACAGACCAAATACAATGCAGTAACGCAACTCAATGAAGCTCGCATTTTAATTCGTTTTCAGAAAATATCGTTTCGTGCGTTTCTAAGTTACATTAACAAATAATGAAATCATTAATCGTCTTAATACTTAACAATTACATAGAAACATTATTTATTAAATAATAGAGGGCTCTCAATTTATAAAAAAAAATACTGTTTTTGAATATCTAAAAAACCTATATTCTAGACTTCTTAGCGTATACAAATATATTTTAATTCACCAAATATATATTTCACGACACGCGATTCAGGATAAAATAAAGAGAAGTGAATAACTGCGTGGATGTGGATTGATAACTCTGAATCATCACTGGCAATAACTCGACTATAAATCTCGTTCAATATTTAAATCCTAATTTGTCATTTTTAAATCAATTTAGATATCACTGAATCTATTATGGGATTTTTTCAAAAACACTATCATACTCTTATGGTATATATTATTATCGCCTAAGGTTATGCTTTTATAGATGTCTGCATACTGTATTTTTATCCATACTGCGCCTGTGATAGTGAACACTTAATTACACGGCGTCTGGTGGGTTAATGACCTCGTGTGTAAAAAAAGTTCGCTGGCCTTGTGCGACAGCTTGCTACCCACGTGCTTCAGTTGTTTATATTTATATTGTTAGTTGATTGTGACATTTATAACATAGACAAGACTCATCATGACCTTCGCTAATGACAATCGTGGCTCAAGGTCGTAAAGGCAACCTGCTTTCCATGATATAAGTATCAACTTGGTTGTGTATCGAGGTAGCGTTTTACGAGCTTTTCCTGTTTGTATATTTAAAGTTTATTTTTGTCTGTTAATTTAATTTGAAGTAATTCTCATTTTTTTAATGAAACGAGGTGATTCCGCAAGTTTTTCATTTTTCAGATTTTGGTATGCACCACTAAAAATAAGTAATTAATAATTATTCCTGACTATTCGTCAATAGTTTAATTGTCTTCAAATCGGTAAAAATTGTAATACATTGAATAGACTAAATCAATATTAAAATAATCGCAAAACTAAAACACTTTAAATACAAACATACCTATATTAAAACAGTAATTACGCAGTCTTATTGGTTTCTATAGATTTTCACCTCCACTACAGCATCACGACTGTAGCGTAAACGCATAGTTTTCCTTTAAGAGAAGTCGGTCGGGTTCGATGCCCGAACAGAGCACGTGGTGCGAACAACACCCTCGACTGCGCAGGCGAGGGCAAAAAACTGGGAAGCTACAGTGAATCACATCCCGGTCTCTGCAATATAATATATACATGTACCTTCGTTTCTACACAGCGCAAATATTGTTCGTTTAATGTTGATTTTATGGTTTAAAAATTCTGAAATGTTTTTTGTCGAACAAATTAAATTAAATTGTATCAGATATTAGTTTGCAGTAATTTATCTCAAAGTTAATAATCGAAAAATCACTTACAATTCGACACATATTTCGCCTCTCACCTCTTTCTCTGAACTTAGACTAAAAAAACTTAGACTAAGTCAAATCTGGATTAAGCGTGAGGTGTTGAGAAGCGAAACACATGTCGTATAATAGTTCGTATTGGCGAAATACAGCCAATAATACAGCCAGCTAAAAATATGTGATATATGTTATGGATTTCAGTAAAGCCTTGATACGTTACAATTTTAGATGTATTATACAATATCAGTTTATTTTAAGTGAGTACAACTATGAAATTCAATGTATGGCAATAAGCAGACTATTAAACACTAAAAGTGAATCTCTTTTGAGTGACTGATATATGTACTTACTTGTACTTACATACAAATACTAAAAGGTAGTATTGATAGATCCTTTTAAACTTCGATTAGCAACAGTTCGTCCTGATGGAAAGCAACGACAGAACGTAAAAATCAATTTATTTAATCTCTAAAAAGGCTGTATTTCTATGTACCATTACAAAATGTCAAACTGGTTTGTTTCCTATTTTTATGAAGCAAGTGTTTTCTATATGACTCTTACCTGAATTGTTTATATTTTATCTTTACCTTGTGAATATAACCTGCAAAATAAATTCGAATTAAAACAATTTATTCAAACAAATCTTATAAAGAGATTTTTTAAGAATATTAAATCTACTATGGGTTTGAAAAAACCTGTACTGACAAGAACTGGCGAAGACCTCAAATTGTCGAATTGTACAGACTCAAGTTACTTTGGAAATTCACCAAAGTCATTAGTTTTATATACTATATTTTTAGCAGGGATGTTATGGAGCTCCGTAAACGTAACCGAAACTATCGGATATTTTATTTATACGGAAAGTTTCAAGTAATTTCAGATAGGGGCGGAGTCTTAACGCGTCACGTTATGACAGGTTTTTGCCGATCAAGCCGACGTACTAGCAGCATGCTTGCATTGTTCAAATAGTTATTAATTTTTTTTCTGTGATTGTAATACCAAATAATAAATTAGAAATTAAGTCAAATCGTTACCTTGTAATTATTTGTATTTTCCTTTTACAATTCCTGAAAAATCTAATGTCCGAAACTGAAAGTATCCGAAACTATCAGATAATCCGAAATAATTTCATATCCGTAACTATAACCGAAACCGGTATACTATTATTCATAAATCCAGATCCGAAATTTCATGTCCATAACATCCCTGATGTTAGGCGTTTTTCGAATGAAGTTTCAAAGTTATTGATCAACACATATTTCGCTTCTCAATGAAGCATCCTCAGGAAATTCTAGAGCTCAGATTAGCTCAGTCAGCTACTCGTACTGTGATACTTATATACTTATTTGTAATTAAAACGAATAATAAGCTAGAGGGAACTTTATTTTTTTCTCTAGTAGAAATATATTTATACAGTATGTGGTCATCATGTCAGATTGTTATACACACATAAACATAAATTTAAATTAAAGGAATATAAGGTATTGCTCTCACCTTTGTCGGGATCGCAGCAAAAAACACGTACTATCAGCATAAACATGTTTTTCGCAAGCTTATTATTGACATTTGGTATAACATTTAATGATAACAATATTTTAAAATTATTTGGTATTTGTTTCAAGCTTATCTATTTATTTAACCTATGAAAATTCTTAAAATATTTTATTAATAATAACGGTAATAAAATTAATGTTCACGTATAAGAATATTTTGCTTACTATAAGATATGTTGTAATAAATATATAGTGAAATAATAAGTAATGTTGGCTAAGGAATTCATAACTATACATTTCGATGCTCCCTGCCTGATGAGGTGATTGAATCTAGGTAGAGTTCAGTGCCTTCTAATATTTCGATCGTGTCAACTACATAATTGATTTTGAAATCGATTGTCACCACCTACCATCACTACATGTTATAGGTAAATATATGATTAATTGAAGACCATTCAATTATAGCAAAAGCTTTAGAATAATATTATATAATAGGTTTATTATCTACTTAAAGCTTTATTGGTAAAACACATTATTTATTTATTTAAATCTAGCGGCGTGCCCCAGCTTCACATGAGGACTTAATAACAAAACGTCGTTATTTCTCTACTTTTAGAAATTACATATAAAAACCGCAATGAAACCTACTCAGAATTTTCAAAATTACAAGCGAATATACAGAAAAACATCGATGCGAATTTATTTTATCCTTTTTTGTACAAAAAATTGATATATAAACACATAAGGTACGCGAACTAACGCAACCTAAATTAATGTGAATATTCATTATAGACGTACACTGTGCGGTACAGCTCTAGGCATGATCACTGCGCGTGCTGGGAAATTTCGGCAGCAAAATAAACTTGCCGGGAACGGCGCCGACATCGACTGCAATACGCGGCGCTGATCAACAATATTATACAAATACGATAGTCTAAATACCTTTAATGTCCGTTAGTCTTCAGGATAGTGGAAGACGGAGGTGGCTTCCGGCACCGTAAAGCCACAAAACGGATCTTCCGTTTTGTATGAAATTTAACATTTAATTCATTGTTTAGAAAAATCTGTAATAGATTTTTCTCTGTGACTTTTCACCATAATCTTTATAAATTACTCCAGAGTCAGACGCCGTATCCGAGCAGCAACGGAGAGCTAAATTAGATTATCTGACTCACTGTACATGTGACACACATTTATTATCAGATAAGCTGATGGGTCGCCATTTCGTTAGAAATTAGCACCCACGCATCTACATTTTATTTGACTTTATTTGCCTTACTTCATAGTATGGGCAGGCCGTCTGAAGTTTTCATTTTATTTCCTTATTATAACTACTCGATTAAAGTGATATGTGTTTTTAGTAGGCACTTATTATAAACTGAACTTAGACATACCATTTCGAAATATTATAAAAAAGTCACACATTGCAGGATTCGAACCACCGCAATTCGGCGTGGTAAACCTACGCTCTAGCCACTGTGCTATTGACAAGATAAACTATGTTGGGAAATTAAAAGAGTTTAGAAGTTTAGAGTTTAGAAGTTTTAAGTGAAAATACGGACAAAACAATTTTTCCCTGAATTGAGACCTAGCTAGACCGATTTTTCACCCCTGTAAACCCTTACACTGTAAATTTTATCGTTAGAGCCGTTTGCGAGAACTAGATTCCAAATACATATATATAAATATTGCTGGTATAATATAATAGTGGATTATATTATATCGTATATTATTACATATAATAGTAAATTGTAATAAAATAATATAGTAATACAGTAAAATAGTAATGTAGTAATATAGTAATACAGCGATAAGCGATACAGCGATACGGTAATATTGTAAAGTAGTATGTAGCATATAGTACAATAAACGAATATTTCTTCTTTATTAAATATTTATTTAAATGGACTGGATGTGCTAAAAGGAATTGTTAAAAATACTAATTACATACTTATTTTAAGCATTATTGTAGACAACACGTCTACAAAGTCTACATACCATATATAGGGTAAACCACCCATTCGTTGGCACCCCTCCAATTATTGTCACTTTAGAGTTTAGTTAAAAAAAACAAGGAAACAATAGATTATTCAAGTTTGGTATGCATTTAAAATTAAAATAGCATTATCTTTTTGTTAAAAATTGGCAACACTATACCAATAACCAATATGGCGATTTAGAGATAACAGCTGACAGTTTGTGCTCGTGATTTGGTGTCGTTATTTTGTTTTTTTCTTAAGGTGAGTGCTTTAGTAATCATAGTATATCGTAGCTATTCCCCTAATTGACACTTTCTAAATATTTCGATATACTTAATTAGACTTCTAGGCGATGTAGATTCAAAGATTATTTCTTGAATATCTTTATTGTAATTTTATTTATTACATGTGCCAACGTATGGAACGATAATTTCATCAAATTCCCTTTATTGGCATTAGTGCCAATAATAGAATTTTTTCAAATATTATCAACAAGCTAGTTTATGATTTGTTTGTAAAGGTTTTAAATAAATTATTGTTTCCCCTTTGAACATTTTTTTTCTCAATAGCAATTTCCAAATGTTGGCCCATAGTGCCAATAGCAAAAGCTAATTATTGGCAGTAGTGCCCATAACAGAATATTAAGTGCTAATAATGAATTTTTTATTCATTTAGAGTAGGTACGTCGTAAACAATGATGAAACGAAATGGAAAAGAAATCAATAAAAAGAAATCAAGAGGAAAAATAGAGAAAAGAAAACGAAAACAATATAGTGAGGAAAATATAAAACAAGCATTAAACGCGATTAAAGATGGCATGGCCAAAAAGCAAGCTGCGAAAAAATATCAGGTTCCCTGAGCTACGTTACAATTTCGTATAAAGAAACCAGATCATAACCCTCGGCCTGGTCCGAGTCCAGTACTTAGCGTAGAAGAAGAGAATAAATTAAAGAATTGGTTAAATGTTAGCCATGCAAAAGGTTTTCCTAAACGGAAAGAAGATCTTTTAAATAGCGTATCTGAATTTATTAAAAAAAGCGGCCGATCTAACCCTTTCAAAGACCACATTCCCAGAGATAAATGGTTTAAACTAAGAAAATGATATAAAGGGATGGTTTCAAATAATTGAAATATATCTGAAAGATCACTGTTTGTTTGAAATTCTATCAGACCCGAAAAGAGTCTTGAATGGTGACGAAACCAATTTCATTCTTTGCGCAAAGACAGGTGTGGTTTTGGCACCAAAGGGTGCAAAGAATGTGTACGAAATCGACCACGCCCCAGCTAAAAGTTCACTAACAGTAATGTTTACTTTCGCTGCCAATGGCGAAATCACCCCACCTATGGTGATATTCCCGTACAAGCGCTTGCCAAGTGAAATTGCTTCCAAGGTACCATCAGATTGGGGTATAGGGCTCAGTGACAATGGCTGAATGAAAACAGAAATTTTCTCACAATATATAGAAAAAGTGTTACATCCGCATCTCGTGCGAAATCAAGTACCGTTCCCGGTCATTTTATTTGTAGACGGACACAAAACTCACCTAACTTATGCCGTCAGTGAGCTTTGTTCCTCATTGGATATTGTGCTCATAGCACTTTATTCCAATTGCACTCGATTGCTTCAGCCTGCAGATGTTTCAGCTTTTAGACCTCTAAAAAGTGGTTGGCAGAAGACGGTCTTAGAGTGGCGGCGTGATAATCCATCTCAAGCTCTTACAAAAGTCGATTTTGTGCCACTGTTGCAAAAAACTATTGATAAATGCGTAAAACCAGATACAATTATTAATGGTTTCCGGGCTACCGGTCTTTGTCCATGGGACTCAAACGCTATAGACTACTCGAAATGTTTGGGGAGGAATCTGAAGAATAAGCCCGAAAGTGAAGCAATACCGGAAACTTCGAGAATGATGAACAAAAAGGATTTTATCAAGTATGCAGGAGAGTCTACAATAACAGATCTTATAAACAAACAGGATTTGACAGCTGCTGAGAAAATTTTAAAAAACCTATGGTATTTCTTTGATGGAAACAAGCAAACACATAAAGAAAACGAAAAAAAAAGTAAGAAAGCCGATTGAAAACTCTGATACAAATGGAAAAAACAACAATAGAAATAAAGAAATCTATGAGACAAATACCCCGGATGTTACTCTTAAAAAACAGGACCTTTTGGACATTGAAAATATGGATGTAATTATGTGTAATGAATTTGATTGTACATGTAATATTCCTCTAACTCAAGAAGTCTTGTTCGAAGATATTGTTATTGACAACAGAGAAGACATAACGGCTATAATTGATGCTCGGGCTGATTCTTTTCCGAAAAACACTGAAAACATAGATTGTAATATACCCAAAGAAGATACTCAAGCAGCTGACTGTGTACAAGTTACTTATAAGGCACAAATCGAAACATGTACAGAAAGAAATTACTCCAGATTGGATAATAGTTCAAATAAATCAATTCCTAGACATAACGTTGTTCGCTCAGCTCAACAGGATTTTGACAAAATTGAAGTTTTGGAAACTGTAAGCAATCCAACTTTCACTACCCCTATTAAAACAAACCTACGAGAAATAAAACTAGATGACATATTAGTGCTACCTAAAACACCTCAAAGGAAGGGAGTGAGACAATCTAAGAAGACACCTTATGTCATTACATCAAAAGAATTCAAGGATGAAGAACGCCGAAAATTTAAAGTAAAGAAAGAAAAGGAGGAAGGCATACAGAAACGAAAGGAACAACGACAACAAAAAAAAATAGCCAAAACTGAAAAAATGCTAAAGAAAGAAGAAAAATATGTTAAAAAACGAGTTGTTAGAAATCATGAAACTACGGAATCCGTAAAAAGAATATTACTTTCGGAAGATTTTTCCAATTTAAACATTAAGATTGCGCTAAGGAATGAACAAGAAAAAAAGAAAGATGAAAATAAAGTAAAATTGATACAAGAAAAAGATAAAAATAAAGTATTTGAATTGAAACAAGAACGAAATGTTTTTAAGAAATGGGAAATTAATAAAGAAAATTACACAGAAAATAGTCCCAAACCAAATAAAATAGAAAAAGAAAAATGTGATGCTAAGAACAAAATAAAAAATGAAGAGGGAACGGTTCAAGTTGTGCTTGAGAAAGTATTAAACAAACCAAAGAAAGAGGATAACAAACTTATTTTAAAAAATATTTTTTATTCTGAAGAAGCATTGTACAACACGGATGAACAAGAGAAATCTGATGATGATCGTCATATTAAAGCTAACAAAAAGTTAGGCATAACTGAAATTGAGAAGATGTTGACCGATGATTAAGATTAGCTTATGTTACTTTTTGATTGGTTCCAGTAAGACTGCGAAAAGTTGAGTTGGTTCTTAATCAGACTGATTAACACTTTGTAGGTAGGTAAGTGTTAAGGTTAAAAGATCTCAAGGATAATAATTTAAGTACTGAAAAAGTGAGACTGCCAAAACGAGTAGAATAAGTGTGTGTGAGTGGTTATGTTATAAAAGCTGATTTTTAAAAATATTTTTATGAAAACTTAAATATTTTTAGATATTATATTTAAATAAAGGCGCATTTTTACCTAGTAAAACAGTGTTTTAATTATACCCTAGATCAGTAGTTATTTCTGCTACTTCTGCTACATGCCAATAATTAGACGAATAGATGGCAATATTAAGAATTTCTATGCCAATAATAGGATTTTGTATAGTCTTTTGGATTTAATTAAAAAATATTTATTTCATACTATTCAATTACATAAAAATAGTTATAACAACAAAGATTAAAGTATTTTCTTTGATACTGTCACATGTTTTGTCTACTAGCTCTTGCAAATAAGATTTTATGGTAATTTAATTTTTGACTAACACGAAGCTCACTCTTAAAGTGCCAACGATTGGGTGGTTTACCCTACTAGGCTGATTAAAAAAAAAAGAATTTTCTTTTTTTTTTTGAATCAGCCTAATATATACATATATAATGTACAAATGTATGTACATATAAATCGTGTGATTGTTTCATCGCCAAGTGTCTGTTAGATTTCCAGGCTTCTTGACACATCAACGTCTATATTGTTAGTAATCTAAAAATAAATTACTTTACTAAATTCTACTCGCAAGGCGTCCGCTGGTTGACAGTATCGTCTATTTTAAATATTTCAAAAATATTGCCAGTTTTATGGACAAGACTCTGTCTCACTTATACTTGTAGCGAAATGTATATAAGCCACTGAGAGAAATCTTCATTTGTCATCTACTGCAGTGGCGTATGTACCCTAAAGCCCTGGGGCCATGGCCCGGGGCGGTAGACTGCGAGGGGCGGCTCATGCCGAATAGCCATGCTTAATATAGAAGTTAATAGTACTATTAACGAATTTGTCAACCAATTTGTGCATCGCGAAATGATGTAAATATTTAATAAATGATTACTCTGTTGTATTGCCTTTTTCATTATGATAAGATTTTCGCTTTTTTTGTTAATTTATGGAGCAGTAAATGTTATAGGTAGGCCCAGTGCGCCAAATACGCTACTGATCTCCTGGGACGCCCGAAGTATGTCGCGGGTGGTATGTGGAAAGCGTTGATCAGGCCTTTCAACTATTTTTTTTCTATTAAATTAGAACGAACTGCTTGCGCTATGAGCGAATTTGAACGTAACGAAGAATTAATGAAGAACGAATGTATGACGACAGCAACAACGACTTATTGCAAACAGAAAAGGATGCTATGACTTATTTTTCTCAGTAAACTTTGGAAAATCAATGTAAATATATAAATGAGGTATTGATATTCATATAGAACTATAACTTAATTAGTTTTTTTTGTGGTGTTCTCCATAAGTACAAAATATGTTTTTAAATATTTTCAACAATACTAACTTAGTAAATATATGTATTTCGCACAATTATATCAATTAGACTTATACTTCTGTGCTTATATTACATTTAAATGGGGAGCGGCTCCTAACATCAAGTCTCCAAAATAATTTCGAATTACCCGGGAATCGAAGTCGAGACCTACGGGTTTTAATTTAGATGCATTAACAAGTACACCAACGTACGGACCAGTTAAAAAATACTACTGTTTTCCTTGTCGTTATCTATCTATATAAAATTTCGGTGTACGTGTGTTCATAATTCTTCTCCTAAACGGCTTGACCGATTTTGATATTAGATTTAGATAGATCTTATCCAGGGAACGGACATCGCCTATTTTTTTTTTAATTCCACACTATAAAGTCGCGGAAAACAGCTAGTAATATATAAAAATTCAACTTCCGTATGTTCGTGGTCTCAAAATTCAAAAAGTAGTCGGTCGATTGACTTGAAATTTAGCTACCAATAATATATTTTTAACAATTGATATCTTGCACCCCACGCTTTTTACAATAAAATCATTCTTTGTCAATCACTTTATTCTTATTTTAAACTTAGTAAAAAGCATTTAATTATATTGAGTTAGTGGAATTTTTATCACTATTAAACAAAGTCTTAATAGATAAGCATTATTTTTTACTTTTTAGTTCGGTTTCTTTTTCATATAATAATATTTATATAAATAACTCTTCGTCTACTCAACGCGTGCCACAGCAACGCGTAGCCGGGAACAGATAGTGAATTATACTTATGTAAGTAATATGCATGACCGTTTTATACATCTAAAATAACCTTTATTACATTTTTTTTATTTTAAAAGTTACAACTTATTTATTATATAAATGGGTACATACATATCCTAACGTTAACATTTACAAACTTAAAACTCATTAACTTACACTTAATCATTAACTTAAATAATAGGTTTCCTCGAAGGTTAGAAAGCTGTTATTGCTTAGGGTGCCCAGCAGACTGGCAGCATTACCTCTTTGAATAGCCAAACTGATTCGTTGGCGGAAGAAGGTGCTAGCCCGGCGTTCTCCCAAAGCCTCGACCAGTCTCTTACAAATATCAGAAACCAGTTGATGAGCTTCCGGCGCCCAGGGACCCAAAGTTTCGATATTGAAATTTGAAATACAACACGATATGTACGTATTATATATATATATATATATATATATATCTATACTTAGTACGTTCATACAGCATGTTTATTCTTTTATTATTCTCTTTACATCTTTCATTATTTCATACATTGTGTTAATTTGTGTATAAGTATCTATTGTATATTATGCAACAGTTAATAAAGTCGAAAGACTTCCTCGAAACTTGAATCATTAGCATTTACTTTAAGTAGAGAAAATTAACAAGTAAATCTTCTTAATGTGTATTTATATTGTTGAGAACAATGAGATATTTATCATCACCAAACAATATTGTTGCAAATTACTGAATAACAATGAGCTACCAACAAATTAGTGATAGTTACTAGAATCCAAAGATATGTAACTCGAAGATTATTTCACAATGGTTGCGATTCGTGTCACATTTTACTGGGGTCTATTTACAAGTTACGATAACACAGTAAATAGTTATTACGTATTACATAATTGATGGTTCCCTAGTAAAAGTACGAACTCTTACCCACAACTTTGTCTACGTGGGTAACGAAAATAACCGGGAAAGAGTGTCGGACACGCGTTAATTTAGATGTTTGTACAAAATTTAAAATAATGCATTCGAAAATGTATGTAATAAATAATCCTAATAATGTATCCTATGTAAAAATTTCAGAAACATATCACTTCAATAGAAAATGTTAAGCAAGTAGTACATTATCACACTATATATATATTTGTTACTATGTGAGTATATTGTTATCGCCATCAATAACTTTAGTTTTGTTATTTGTCCCCAAACAAATAATATACCATTCCATTGTTGTAATAATATTGTCGCTACGTGACATTAAACTAGGTAGTGACAGAAGACAGGTAGGCTAGGTCCTGCCTAGGTATTAAAGTAATAAAGCACCATGAATGACAATGCGACCTCGAACGAAAGTACTTTTACTATGCAAACACGTGACCGGGATAGCACATAATGCACAGAATAGTTCGCAAACAGAGTAAGTGCATTAGAAACATAGTTTTTATTCTTGTTAATAGAAATCGGTTATAACATGGTATTAAAAAAATAGGAGTATCATTAAAGCTCGGAGTAAATGATTTTGTTAAACTACGGAATTAATTTTGTATTTTCGTGAAAAATACCAACATATACATAAATGCACGTACGTTTCAGTGATACAATATATTAATGCATGTTTATTTTTAGCAAGCGAGTGCTAGCAGGGGAGCAGACTCTGATATTTGATGAGTCGTTTACTTTAAATAACACGGAAGTGAATGCTTCTCACACTACTTTTTGTAAACGAGTCGAAGAGTTTCTTACGTTGTATAACCTGCGTGTCTTGTGAACAAAAATAATGAATAAGAGGTAAAAACAATTATCACTTCTTATATTTTCATTTTTTCATCTCCTCTGCCCCTTTTCAGTACACTGAGCAGCATGCATTAACAGTTGGCGCGATGCCCGCAGGCGGACGCGCCGTCGTCGCCTTAGTCCACTGCACCATTGACCCGCAGGCTAGGGTAACTATGATAACATGGACAGCTGTTAACAACCATACAGGAAGCTATTGAGAATTCAAGGATTGTTTCTGGCAAAATTTGATTAAAAATTAAATTTTAAAGCGAATTATTATGTAAATTAGCAGAATATTAGAATTACGGTTATAGTTCTGTTTGTATACATACATACAAACATATTCTCAAGCTGTATCTCTAACGAAGTAGTCAAAGAGGAGCACCGAGCATCACGACCTTACATATTTCGCTTCCTCAAATTTCATTATTCTCCTTACAAAATTTCGCCTAGGCATGCGAGTGCTTTTGACATTTCCGTCAGCTAAATCTGGCTATTTGATCTTCATAAGTCAGCCTTGATCTTTTGTGGCTTCTGCTACAACTCATTTTCGCTCTGTAGATTTTCTTCGTTAATCTCTTTCATCACTCATTCTTACTGTGTGCCCGAATCATCTTAAAAGGAATACTTATTCCTTTCTTCATTTTTACGATAACACTGTCGTCCAATAGTTGCCTATAATACATTTATACAGAGTTCTTCGCAGTAAAGCATACAATTAACCTAAACCTCCATAAATTACCTTCAATTTCATTTTTGCAATAAAAAAACCAGAACTATATACGTTATACTAAATTCACGCTATTTCCTGTTTAGAATTGACAGAGTATCAAGATGTTATAAAATCACACAAAAACGTTTAGCTTTACTTTAGCTATAAGCATTTAGGTGGAATTGAGCAAAGTAGAACTAGAAATTACGTAATTATAACCATTTATTATTTATAATGAACGCACGAATCGAACAGAACGAATAGAACGAACGAATCTCTTGGCCTTTTGGCCTTGGCCTATACTTTTGAGAAGGATCAGGAAGCTAAGCTAAGGGACATTCTTTATTTTTCTATCTTTTCATAACCAGTGTTAAGTAACGAATATAAAGTACCTAAAATTTATAAATAAAAAATACTCGTAACAAATTATACCCTTCAAGAGTCCTTATCTCTTATATATAAAAACGAAATATCTGTTTAGATATATCCGTATATAATAATATATTGTCCGTAATATAATAATATATTGTCCTCTACGCGTTTCTAAATCATTAATCCGATTGTGATGAACCTTTGGAGTTATTCTGCGTACGCCCACAAAGGTTTCTCAATTATTTAATTCAGTAAATAAAAGACAAGGAGAACGAAGTCGCGGGCGACAGCTTGTCTTATATATATAAAAATGACTGTTTGTTTGTATGTTTGTCTTCTATGCGTTCCTAAGCCGTTCATGTGATTGTAATGAAATTTTTTGAACTGTTCTGCGTACGCACGCAAAGGTTTCTGAATTATTTATTTAGTTAAAAAAACGTATATATTCATATTATCAAGGTGAGATTCAAAGTCAAAATTATGCTTCTAGAAATAGGAAACGAAAGCAATTACTAACTATATTGTAGCAATAAGGGAATCATGTTGCACCTACACAGTGTCTCTAGGCTAGGCCATGTGCGTGCAGAAGCGTGGAAAGTGCACAGCATAGGGAATAGTTTTCGCACGTGAGAGGGGTGTTAATATGTGATTGGTCTTCGAAGACGATAGCTCGCGCAACGTGCTCGAAATGCACAACTCAGTGACCCCGAGTGAAATGCGATTATTCAAGTTCCAGTAATCCCATGACATAATCCAATTTATGGTAATATTGCGTCTGTCATGATAATAACAGTAACAGATGTTTGTTTGTGTTATCATTGAAAGACACTCATCGATGATAGTGGGTAACTGTTTCTGATACTTATCGATATGATATGAATCCAATTTTATTGGATTGAAAAAAATTAATTAGTTGTATGTTTGTCATGGCATTAAAATAAGAACTAAATACATACATATAATTATGTACTCGTACTAGGGAGGGAGCAGGGAGCGCCGAATATCGCGGTCTTGACATAATTAAATATAAAATTATGAAAGTGTTAAAGAATTAGTGTTAAATAAAAAAAATATTAAAAACAACTTTTTTTTTATTAAAATAACTTTTTTGAGTTTCCTCCTAACTATAAATAAGTGTGTGTATATATATATATATATATATATATATATATATATGTATTACATTAGTTATTTCCTACTCAAGCTTTCAGACTTATTATCTGCACATCCAAATATAATTGGAGTGTCTATGATTTTGAAATAAAGATTGTTTTTTAAACGTACGTGGTTACATGTACGTAACCAAAATCCAAATACGCTTTTATAAATTTTTTGTGTCTGTCTGTCTGTTTGTTTGTCTAGGCTAATCTCCGAAACGGTTGAACTGACTTTGACGGGATTTTCACTGACAGGTAGAAGACTTTTCGGAAAATAATATAGGTTACATTTATATCGCAAAAATACCAGAGTTAACGTCATCACCCACGTTAAATCTCGAATCACATCTAGTTGATTAATAACTTTTCCTTAGATTCGATATATAACTATTGCTATTCCAATTTTAGATTCTACAATGAATCTTTGTAATCGTTTCTATATTGTTCTGAGAAAGAAAGAAAATG
Source organism: Zeuzera pyrina (assembly GCA_907165235.1). Taxonomy (NCBI): domain Eukaryota; kingdom Metazoa; phylum Arthropoda; class Insecta; order Lepidoptera; family Cossidae; genus Zeuzera; species Zeuzera pyrina. The sequence continues at coordinate 6,714,376 of OU015639.1, forward strand.
TGGCAGCTGCATATCTTCCCACGCAGGTCATAAAAGTCGGCCAAGGGATAGGGCCTGTTATAAAGAGCCAGCATATGATGGGCTGTACCTGTGAATATCTGCTTTAAGTTCAAAGATAGCCAGAAGTATTAGACAAGATGTAATTTGGTTTCACTTGCATGCTCTGTCTACTTAAAAGGCAAATAGCGTGAAATTATGTATGTAAGTATTATAATGAATCTTTCTGTATTCGTCCTTAGGCCTGTGATTCATGATTATGTCATCCTTGACGTATTTCAAAATGGAAATGACACTTGCTAATTAAATAGTTACTATAAAACGGATGCCCGATAGACGTGCTTGGGATGAACATTACAACAAATGTACTTTCTTTGTGGGAATTACTATGAGAGCATTTTCTAAACATACAAAAATGCACTACTAACACAATAAATGAAGTTTCATTTGTTTAACCATTTATGTAAACACACACTTCACACATATATGAGAAAGATGAAATGAAAAGTATTGTCAGCCAAGAAAGTGGTTGATCACGTTTGAAAATATGTTTTAATTAATGAAATTATTACTTAAAAGAAGATATTGGGAATACTTAACAAAAATCAAAGGGTATAAGTAAATGTACATACCGTTTTGACCTCTATTAGGAAGATGTAGATTTTTTTCTACAAGTGAGCTAAAACATCAGAACGAAACATCAAACATTATAAGAAAGTTTTGTTCAATTCCTTTTTTACGTGATTGTTACTTATTGTTACACTTGTTACATTTCGAATAATCTTGCCTTGTAATTTAACTTTAGCCAAAACAGTAAAATTTCAAGTTTAAATATATCGGTAAGTATGAATTTCTAAATTATACCTTATTTCGTAGTATGTGATTTAATGAAATTATAGAATTAAATAGTGTTATAATGTTATATAATACCATTTCTCCTTCGATTTTATTTTCTCTTTGGTTTTTATGAAAATCAGAAGAAGGGGTTGCTATGGGTTAGCAAAACGGATTTAAGAAAATGATGAGACTCGTCTATGAAAAACTTGTATATATAATAACATATTAGTATTATCTAATAACGTAACGTGTGTAAGGACCGCGACTCCTGGCGCTCCGTCCTCTCTGACTACCCCGTAGGGGATACAGCGTGAAGATATGTTATGTTATGTTATCTAATAACGAAAATAAAAACTGATTTTATTATTATATCATTCTGTTACGATAACAGGCGCTGTGAGGCGTGGCTCACTTGTAGTGTGCAATACAATATAACTTCCACCAAACACAGCTAAGAAAACTTTCTGAAAACTGCAGCTTTTCGGTATACAAAAAGAACCGCATGAAAATGGACACATCCTAACTTGCAGTCAGCATGCGATTGTCAAATATCGCGCGATATTTGCTGTCAAAACGAGAATTTGAATAATGTGATTTGTATAGAGGCGCTAAATGTACTGCAAAAAATGCATTTTATGATCATGGCACAATCGACACGCAATCTTCATACATGATATCAATTTTTATTGCAATTAGTCACCGGTCTCGCAATGATCACGTGGTTGTCGCTATCTGCAAATTTTTAGATAATAACCTGCTGGTTTGTAAGTGTTGTCTGCAATTTTTAGATTTATAGATCCAATAGTTTCGGAGATAAAGGCAGGGAATAGGATTATATTAAAAAGCTAACTAGCTAACTAGCTTTGGATACACGAAGCTAGTTAAATTCGTGTAGCCAAATTTTAAGTTAAGGAAAAGATAGTAAGTTAGTACTTACTATCTTCTTCTCGTACGTTCGTGAACAATAAAAAAAAATTCTTAGATTGTGGTATTAGTATTCTGTCCTAGACTATTAACTATAACAATATACAATACCTAAAAATCGAATTCAGAACATTATTAAAAGAGAAAAATTGAATCGAGTCAATTTGTATAAAACTTACGCTAAATAAAACTAAGATAACTCACATAGGTTGAGACTTGAGACCTAGGAACATAGACAGTATAGTGCATGTACATCCTGTCCCACTTTCTATTTTTAGCTGGAATAGCTCAGCGAACGGCTCTTAACCGTCTTATTTCTATGGGTCTACGGAGTAACTCATACGTACCACAACTCGAAATAAAAACATAGCATAGCATGTATCCTGCATTCATATTCGAATCAGAGTCACATTCCGATTATACGTAGGTATATTTGTTTTGTAAATAACAAAAAGATTAAAGATTAATTATAAGACTAACTTTTTTTAAACTCATCTTTAATTAATTAATGTTAAGGACTTATATCACAAGGAGTTCTCTAATCGAGTATTAGTTCATAAGTAATCTGTTATCTTAGTTTAATGGGAAATAGCGAGTTATGTAAATATGTACATTGTACATACATAACTTTATAGTTAAACGATTTGTAAACAATATTGTCAGTTCAATTTATTCGTATATTATTTAATCTATAAGAGTAAAGAAAATTGAGAAATGACCGTCTATAACTTCGAAATAATGACATTTTCTAAGCTCACAGCTATTTGCGCAAACCCCGAATATTTTCAAATTTTTGTCTCTCTGTTTGTTTGTCCGGACTAATCTCCGAAACATGACAATCAATTTTGACAGAACTCTTTCGAGAGGACTTTTCAGGGAGTAATCTAGGTCACTTTTTGTTTCGGCAAAATGTCATATTTTACGCAACCGAAACCGTGGTACACAATTAGTTTATAATACAATCTTATATTACATAATAAACATTAACAATTTTATTACGAAATGAAGAAAAAGTTTCCAATTTTAATTAAAATATTCCAAAAAATATTAGTTTCCAGAAACAGTCGATCTGAGTCGTCATATCCTTTGAATGGTCGCACTTTATATTTACTTTCTACGCTAACGAGCTATCTTTACTTTGATAGTGTAAGTTATTTGCTAAATTCATTTATGAGTGCCACATATGTACTTACATATGCCACTGTTTTTAGATTGTTTATAATATGAAGCAGATTTTCCCAGTAGACTTCGTTCACGTTAAAAACAGTTTTTGTTTATTACAAATCTGGTCTAATTCAGATTTCAGTTAGGTTCATCTGGCACGAGCTGTAATAAAAACAAACAAATATTCCTTTATATATTAAGAACAATCTTCAAATATTGAAGTCTAAATATTGAGAAACTGTATTGACTGTATTTTTAGAGAGTTGTTTAGTTGTTTGTACTGTTTTAAAATTACGAAAATAAAAATTTCTTCAATGATAAAAAAACATATTTCCTTCTTAATACATATCAGTTAAAAATAAATACGCCAGAAAGATGCATTGTGGCGTAATTTATTTTCGCAAAAAAATAGCATAACATAAACTCCTACAAGTCGGAAATAATTAAATAGGTACCTACGTATTGTTATAAATAGATCACATTACTTTTATATTTTGCTATTATTTTCATATTCTTGTATGTAAAAATATGTTCAGTGAAGACATTTTGTACATTAAACATATTTTCATTTCGTTTAAAGGTTTAATAATGGTGTATTTTATGAATAATATGTATGATGTATGTATACAAAATATACATATAAAGATACTTGTATTCTAATAATACCTACTCATCTACTGACAATTCAAGATATTCCAGGCAGCAATAATTCCGCAACGGAAACATTCAACAATTTCCGACTTTCTCTTGCGCCTGCGCACAGAAACTGCGGTTTCCCGGAAATCTGAGATTAACTAAGCATCCTAGATTATCGGTGATTCCTATCGTACCTATATATGTAATTGCTGTAATGTGTTACTGTAAGAAAAATAAGACATTCATAATGGCAGAAAATACCCTTAGATGATTCGCGACGGAAATTAAGTTTATTGTAATTTTTTATCCATACATAAGTAGGGGCACATTTTTACGAATTGTTATATTTGGTAAAGACGAGTAAAATATTTATGATTGCCTAAAGTCAAGGTTTAGGTCCTAAACCAAAGTTTTACAGGTGTGAGTAAAGGTCTTATACAAAATTTTGTGCAGGAATTAATTTGATTTTTTTTATTTAGGTGCTTCTTTATTTGGGTGTGATGTTTTCAGTGATCACTAACGGTTAGCAAGTATTCTATTCGTAAGGTTCTATACGCACTAAGAAATCCATCAAGAGTGTATAGGCGTATGGTTCCGCAGCATTTTAGGATAAAGCAGAAACTAAATTTGCTAAATGAAAAAAAAATGGGCCCAAAATATTCATTAATTATTTTTCAAATTTCAGGTAGGTATCAAGTTATGTATATGCCAGACAGCGCAGTAGATGTAAAGATGGAATCAATGAGTTGTTTCGTATCATACGTATTGCATAGAGTCTACTTAATACGTATGATACCGTAGAGACAGACATAATGAAACTTTTAAAAGTATCATCTAAAATTATTAAGGGCGCATTTATTCAACACGAATTTCTTCGCGCCAACACAACAACGTGGTCGCCGCGCGGTCGCTGAACGGGCGTCGCAAAATAGAGCAAAATACACTATACATATTTACATATCTAAGCTCATGTCAAGCGTAACTAACTTTACTCTGTCTGGAGTGGTGAGAGAGGAATAAAATGCGAGTGTGAGATAGTTTTAGAACGCACGGTAACCGCGAATGACCGCGTGGTCGCCGCGAGAACGACAGCGCGGCCGCCGCACGAACGACTGTGCGGAGACCGCGCGTTTTGATTGTTCCCAGAAATTTGAATGATGTTGCCTAGCGAATAGAATTTACATTCGCTTTTAATAAATACATGAAAATGGTATCCGCGCTGCGGCGGCCGCAAGATAGTTTTCGCGTCATCTAACTGCGCCGCTACAGTAATGTTAGTCTGGTCTGTTGTCACGGTAGTTAGCGTATCTACCTTTAATAAAATAAAATATTGGGTCCTTACATATGAAATTAGCGTTTTGTCGTACTGACCACTTTGATCTGAAATATCTCCTCTTTGGTTAAGAATTCCAAATTCAAATTTATAAATTCATTTAGCTGGTACATTTGAGTTTTGAAAACAGTCATTCATTTGTTTTTTTCCTCATTATTTTTTTCTTTGGCGTCGCTATTACCGCACAATGGAAAACATGAAATATCGGTATATTTACGAGTACGAGTTCTACCGTGGCACCAGTGCTGCAGAAACAGCTCGAAGGATTAATGATGTGTACGGCGCTGGTGTCGCAAAAGAAAGCACGGTACTTTTTTGGTTTCAACGTTTTCGTTCTGGAAATTTCGACCTTCAGAACCAACCCCGTGGACGGCCGGAGACCAAAGTGGAAAATGAAGAATTAAAGGCTATTGTGGAAGCGGATCCATCACAAAGCACTTCAGAGATAGCTGCAGGCTTCGGGGTAAGTGACAAAACTGTATTAATCCACTTGAAGCAAACCGGGAAAGTAAAAAAACTTGAACGATGGGTACCTCATGAATTGAGTGAATCGAACTTGCAAACACGCGTCGACTGCTGTGTTACTTTGCTTAATCGACACAATAATGAAGGGATTTTAAATCGAATCATTACTTGTGATGAAAAGTGGATACTGTACGATAATCGGAAGCGCTCGCCGCAATGGCTGAACCCTGGTGACACAGCCAAATCCTGCCCTAAACGAAAATTGACTCAGAAAAAGTTACTTGTGAGTGTTTGGTGGACTAGTGCCGGTGTGGATCACTACAGCTTTCTAAAATCTGGCCAAACGATTACGGCAGATATCTATTGTCAGCAACTGTAAACCATGAAGGAAGAACTAGCTGCTAAACAACCGAGATTGGTCAATCGCTCTAGGCCACTGCTGCTTCACGACAACGCAAGGCCACACACTGCACAACAAACAACCACTAAGTTAGATGAGCTACAATTGGAATGTCTGCGACATCCACCGTACTCCCCGGACCTTGCTCTAACAGATTACCATTTTTTCCGGAATTTGGACAACTTCTTACAAGGAAAAAAATTCAACTCCGATGTGGCAGTCCAAACCGCTTTCAAAGAGTTTATTGATTCTCGCCCCCATGGTTTTTTTAGTAAAGGCATCAATGAACTACCAATGAGATGGCAAAAGTGCATAGATAACAACGGTGCATACTTTGATTAATTAAAAATATTTTACAAAAAAAAAATTGACTTTATATTCTTCCCGTACAAAACGCCAATTTCATATGTAAGGACCCAATATAAAAAATATATAAAAATATAATCTCAGACCAAGAAACACAATGGACGGAGTCATAATAAGTTGTTGCTCTAACCAACGTGTGTCAAACGAATTTTCCAGTCTCTATCTCATTGAGCGTAACCACGAGTAAAACAGTTAGGGATAGTAAGATGCTTATGAGTCGGTTATGAAATAATTATTTGCAAAATATTAGTAAACCTTAAATGTTTTAGCTACTAGTAGTCGCAAAAATAAAAATATGTCAAGTTCAGCTGCGTATAGTTGTACTGTGACCTTCCCTAGTCACGCACATTAGTAAAACTCTAGAAAGTTGGTCAATGAAAAAAGGACACTATAAGAACACGTTTTTAGAGCAGATGCTCCGTCCATTGTAATACTTCGTCCAAAATTAAAGGTTTCTATGGATAATATTTGTCAAATGACAAATATTGTCACTAGAAAAGTGTCACAACAAAAGTACCCAAATCTTTTTGAAAATAATTTAAAAAGATTTGAGTACTTTTGTTGTTATAAGGAAAGACATAAATCAATCTCTCAACTACTTATTTCTTACTTTTCTTAGAAATACATCTCGGAACTCCGGAAGCACTGAATATTTTGCTGACTAGGAATGTAATCAGGAAACAGAGAGAACAGACAAACAGTCATTGACGCACGAATACCGACTGCATAAAATTTCCCCTTTCACTTTATTATCTTGGAATAGTGTATTCTGGTCCAATGGAAAGTGCTATCGAGGTAAACGAACTTAAATAGAAAAATATTTTACTCTATAAAGCATAATATATTACGAGGGCTACCGTAATTAGTGTTATTACAATTAAAAGACAGTTTTTAACCGGCATGAAGCGAGACGAGTAATTTTATCCTAACTACGGAGAAATAACAACGAAGATTACGATTTTAGCAACGTATGTAGGTAGGTGTATGTTTGGAATGTACGAGTGCACGTTCGTTTGTTTCCTCACAGAGCCAAAATCACTAAACCAATTTCAACTTGTGAAGTGTCACTTTGTCTCAATTATGTGTGTGACACATAAGTGATTTTTTGTAAAATTAAAACGGCGTCTATATCGGCGTCTACATAAGCGGATAAAGAACATTTCAACGGTCTAAAAAAATGGGCAAGAATTGTGTTGGATACCTACGAATTAACTTAGGGTTATGTAGTAATTTCGGACAAAGTGTAATTTTGATAACTAAATGTCATTACATAAATTAAAAAAGACGTTACATTTACAAAAATATTAAAGGAAATGAACAATATCCATCATTTATTGGAAGTTTGCTAATTTTTGGTTTCGGGTAATCAATTTACGTCTATGAATTTTAACTCACAATCAGTTGACGGATACGTTTGTATACGTACCTAAATATGACAGAATAAATTGAACATGACAGACAACATGACGAGACATGATGAGAGCTTTGTAAGAGTTCTATTTTTTGAGATTTGACTACGCAATCCTTAAAAAGATTTAAAAAAGTGAAAATGCCACAATAATAGGCCTTTTGCTTTTTAGATGTAGTTTCAATACAAAACTGTGACGTTATCTTACAAAAAAAGAATTTTAGTATGTTAGTATAATATTAGTAGTAATATAATATTCGTAGTAGTAGTATATAATGTTAGTATGCATACACATAATTACGTAGTTGCTATACAGGCAATAATATTATTTTACGTTAGTAAACTAATTAATCTGTGATATTATTCTTTAGATTTTCTCATCTTGGCATTTTCCGCCTGGCTGTGTTGGTTAAAATATGGTGCACTGCTCTCATAAATAATAGTCTAGTGGTGATCCAACCGCATCACACAAGTAATTATTAATCTTCCATTAGGCATTTCCAGTTGTTTTCAGCTAAGTATTGGATACATTAAATGATATATTTTTACCTTATTTTTAAACTTACAATAATTAGATCTGAACCAATGAAATTGCAGTTTCGTCGAGCTGGCCACTTTCAACGGATATACATATTTACAGTTCATCTTGGAATTGTAAATTGAAATAAATTTTATTTTTATGACAAATTATTCTTTTTCAAATACATTTTTTTTTAGATTTTTACTTTCCTTCAATATTTGCATTTGAATTGCAAAATTTTCAAATATTCAGTATTCGGGTGTGGAAATAAACCAAAAAAGAAATACAGGTAAACACATGTAGTAAAAAACTGACAAGGGACAGGTATATTAAAAGGAACCATGTAAGGATTAGCTAATTTTTAATATCTGGTTCCGCTTAGTTAGTTGCCAAGTGTGAATTGGACTCGCGCACCAAGGATTTCCATACCACTAAAGAATATGTTTGTGATTTATATTACATACACAATAATATACATTGAAGACATTGAAAGGTAGTATGAGTGGTATGATATGTGATGGTACAGTGGTAAACTGCCTTTTGTACGCTGACGATGCTGTGCTTAAAGCACCATCAGAAGTGGAGTTGCAGGCACTAGTTACGTACATAAAAGAACATGAAAGGATTGAATATGAACGTAAACAAAAATAAAGTTCTGGTGTTTGAAAGGGAAGGTGTACAGACAGAGTGTGAAATATGATTAAATGGAAAGTGTCTAGAACAAATGAACAAAATTGTATATCTGAGGAGTGCGTTTTCGAAGTATGGAAAATGTGAGTTGGATATGGAGAGACGGGTAGCAGCTGGCAGTAAAGTGAACGGTGCTCTGTCCGCATTAGTAGGCAGTGTTAGTATATCTAACTCAGCTAAAATGACCATACACAATGCGTTGTCGTTTCCAACTTTATTGTACGGTAGCGAGGGGCCTGGATATGCTCGAAATCGAGTGAAAGTAAGATAAATGCAGTAGAAATAAGTAAAGAGACGCAGTATGACAGGGATACACAACAGTGTTATTGTAAAAATGAAGAAAGGAATGCTTAGATGGTTCGTGCATATGGAAAGAATAAAGAATGAGTGATAAAAGACTGACGAAGAAAATGTACAGAGCGAAAACGAGTGGTAAAAGTAAGGAACTAAGGAAGACCAAGGCTGACTTAAGAAGATCAAATAGCCAGAGTGTTAGGCGAAAATGTGTGAGAAGAATGATGAGATTTGAGGAAGCGAAAGAAGTATGCAAGGACCGCGACGCTTGTCACTCCGTCCTTTCTGACTACCCCGTTAGGGATACAGCGTGAAGATATGTATGCATGTATCTGTGTATGTGTATGTGCGTTCGCATGTGTGTGTGTACGCGTGTGTGTGTATGTGTGTGTGTGTGTGTGTATATAAGTATGTATGTATATGTAATAATATACATATATGTGTACCAAAAAAATTGTGTTTTCTGTCATGCAAACAGGGATACTTAGTGCGAGCCCGACTACACTTGACTGGTTTGGATTATTTGTTAACGGGGGTGATACTGCCGCGGGAGCATTCCATGGAGGCGGTAGTGGACCCAGAGGCAAATAGATGTGTTGAAGTAAGAGGGGTGGTCAAATAAACAACTTTTTTTTTTTTTAAACTTTCGTAAACAATTTTAATGTACGTTAGGTTGTCGTTTTATTAATTTCTGCTTTATGAGTTTTAATAGATAATAAACAGATAAATTAGGTAGTTAAGTACGACCCTGTCGGCTGTCGCACCATCACGTATAATGTGTGTAACTACTCTGGTAAGCTTTACAAGAAAAGTAGTCAGCATAATGGTTTGAATTAGTTACTTCTTAGCGCTAGTTTAAGACAGTATACTCGTACTCTTAAAAAATAAGATTTTCTTATATTTTTAAAATGCTCTTATCGTACCGCCCAAATTTGACTAAAGTGTACAGATACAGGGGGTCAACTGAGGAAGCGTGCTCGTCGCGACCCCTGCCAGACCTTTTCAGGGCTGCAATTCCTCTTCTGTGCATACCATGCGGGACAACGGAAATGATTATGTTAGGGCGTCCCCCGAAAGCGACGTGCACCGGTCTGTCCCCGCTGGTGTGTGCAGAGTGCAGTTCGGCGTTGGGGACCGCCACCCAACACGCTGTGCACCTAGCGGCGGGAAGTGGAGGGAGGAGTGCAGAGTAGCTGCGTGGAATGTGAGAGGTGGGATTGAGGAGAAGATGAATGAAGTGATTGATATTATGGAAGAGAAAAGATTGGATGTGCTATGTTTGAGTGAAACCAAGCGAGGCGGCAGTGAACTTGCCGACTTGCCCGGAGGAGGCATCGCTTTGTGGTCAGGGGTACCACAAGGAGATAGGGGATGCCAAGGGGTAGGCGTTTTACTGTCCTCTCGTATGGTTAATTGTATGACTGAGTATAAATGTGTAAATCCCAGACTGCTCTGGGTACGCCTCAAGATTGGGTTGACAAAAATTTTTGTTTTGGCAGTATATGCCCCAGTGTCCTCTGTCGGTTTGGCTGAACTAGAGCAGTTCTGGGAGAATGTTAGAGAAGTTCTAGCGACGGTTGAAGAGAACGAAAGAATTGTTGTGTGTGGAGACATGAATGGATGGGTCGGGACAGCTCGAACAGGATTTCAGTCTGTCCTAGGCAAATATGGAGATAAGAGAGTGAATGATGCTGGTAAGATTGTGTTAGGACTGTGTATGGAAAAGGATCTTTTTGTGGCTAATACCATGTTTAGACACAAAGGGATCCATCAGTACACGTGGGAAAGAAAGGGTGCGAGAAGCATGATTGATTTATTCCTGGTGGATAGCAGACTTAATAATAATAATAATAATATAACTCAGACATTTCACACAGCGCCATCTAGTCCCAAAGTAAGCTGCATAGCGCTTGTGTTATGGGTACTAGACAACTGATATACTACTTATATACTTTTCTTTTGTAAATATATACATATTATACATAAACACCCAGACTCGGGACGGGAATCGAACCCGCAACCCCCGTTTTACTTTCCGACGCGCTAAACCGTTGCGCCACGGAGGTCGTCAAAGACTTAAGAAGCAGGTAATGGACACAAGAGCGTATAGAGGAGCCGATCTCGGGACGGACCACTTTCTGGTGATAACCAGAATAAGGGGTCTGTTCGCAGCATGGCGACATCGCGTAGTGTCCAAACCTGCAGCGGTTAGCCGGATTAAAAGCTGGAGACTGCAGGATGCGGCCACCAGGAATGAATATGAAAGGGTATTATCTAGTAAGCTTGATGATAGATTGAAAGTGATGAGCGAGGATGTTGAAAAATATTGGCAGAACAAAAGAAGTGTGTGGAATGAATAAGATTGGGAACGGCAAAAAGCGTGATGTGTGGTGGGATGATGAGGTGAAAGTGGCTGTGTATAAGAAAAAGAAAGCATGGCGAGACTACCTTGCTACTACTGACTGTGGTATGAAAAATTTGATGAAAGACAGGTATAAGCTGCAGAAAGCAGAAACGAAGGCACTAGTGAAAGAGAAGCGTGAAAGGGTATAGGGTGTTAGATGAGAACAAGATGTCGGACAACTTCGAGGAAAATTCCAAATTATTTTGGAAAGAAGTACGTAAGTACCGAAGTGGTCCGGCACCTTGCAGAATGAATAAAGTGCGTTCGAAAGAAAACAAACTGCTTACAAATAAAAAGGATGTTTTGCAGCGATGGAGTGAATACTTTGGAGAACTGTATGAGAGTGGCGACTCCGTCTCTGATACTGAGAGCGATTCTAATGAATTGCCACACTCGGGCCAGAGACTGGAGGATGCCATTAGTATGAAAGAGATTGAGAAAGTGATAAGAAGTTTGAAATGTGGAAAGGCTGCGGGAAATGATGAGGTGACTGCTGAGATGATCAAGTATGGTGGTCCTAGGGTCTGGGATGCCTTCTGTGCACTCTGCAACCTTTGTTGGCAGAAGGGGGAGGTTCCAGAGGACTGGCGCACGGCAGTCATAGTACCTCTATATAAAGGGAAAGGTTCCTACCTAGACTGTCCGTGCTATAGGGCCATCAGCTTGGTCAGCTTAGCGAGTAAAGTCCATACTAAAGTATTGACTGAACGTATGAAAGGCGTTTCAGAAAGATATTTGTGGGAGGCGCAAGGTGGATTCAGGAACGGTAGGGGTTGTATGGATCAGATTTTCTCGCTCCGCGTTATCGTGGGAAGGTTTCTGGCTTTAGGTCGGAAAGTTTTCTGCGCTTTCGTGGATCTAGAGAAAGCATTCGATAGAGTAGTGCGGAAGAAATTGTGGAGTCTTCTGCCTGAATATGGCGTGGAGGGCTCCTTACTGCAGGCTGTGAGGTCATTATATAGAGACCACAGAGCCTGTGTAAGGATAGACGGGCACATGTCGCCCTGGTTTGAAGTCTGTTCTGGTGTCAGACAGGGCTGCGTGATGTCTGCCTGGCTATTCGTGCTGTATTTGGACAGTTGCCTCCAGAGATTGAAAGGTAATATGAATGGTATGGGATGTGGTGACACAGTGGTAAACTGCCTATTGTACGCTGACGATGCTGTGCTAATAGCACCATCAGAAGCAGAGTTGCAGACACTAGTCACGTGCATGAAAGAAGATTGTGAAGTAAAAGGATTGAAAATGAATGTGAACAAAACTAAGGTTCTGGTGTTTGAAAGAGAAGCGGTACAAACGAGATGTGTGATTTGTGTAAATGGAAAATGTCTAGAACAGGTGAATGAAATTGTGTACCTGGGGAGTGCGTTTTCGAGGGATGGAAGATGTGAGTTGGACGTGGAGAGACGGGTAGCAGCTGGCAATAAAGTGAACGGTGCTCTGTCCGCATTAGTGGGTAGTGTGAATATATCTAACACTGCTAAAATGGCCATCCACAATGCGGTGTTGGTGCCAACTTTGTTGTACGGTAGTGAGGCCTGGATATGCCCAAAATCGAGTGAAAGTATGTTAAATGCTGTGGAGATGCGGTCTCTCAGAAATATGTGCGGTGTCACGCTTGCTGACAGGATAAGCAATGATGAGATACGCAGTATGACAGGGTCGCACAACAGTGTTATTGTAAAAATGAAGAAAGGAATGCTTAGATGGTTCGGGCACATGGAAAGAATGAGTGATGAAAGACTGACGAAGAAAATATACAGAGCGAAAGTGAGTGGTAAAAGAAGCCAAGGAAGACCAAGGCTGACTTATGAAGATCAAATAGCCAGAGTGTTAGCAGACGGAAATGTTAAAAGCACTCGCATACCTAGGCGAAAATGTGTGAGGAGAATGATGAGATTTGAGGAAGCGAAAGAGGTGTGTAAGGACCGCGACTCCTGGCGTACTCCTCCTCTCTGACTACCCCGTTGGGGATACAGCGTGAAGTTATGTTATGTTTATGTTATGTGTACAGATACACTATGGAATAATATTTTTTTATTTCATTTAAAATTAACTTTTATGGACTAGAAACTGGGTGAGCGTTGAAATTTTTGTTCTCTTCTAAAGGGGACGATGGTCCAGAAAAGGTTGGCCGTAGAGTTTGCTCTACAATCATATTGAGTTTGACGCTTGTATTTATTTGTTTCATTTATTTGCAGGAACTGTACATTACCACCGGAACTATACATTACCTAATATGTATAGTTCCGGTTGTAATGTATAGTTCCTGTAAATAAATGAAACAAATAAATACAGACATATGACAACTGTATGCAGTATTATCATCCTTACGATAGAACAAAAACAAAAGAAAACTGAGAAATAAACTCGTTTCTTGTGTGGTAACCTCCCCTTATATTTTACTTTTTTTTTATTTGTTAGAATATTATATATTAACACAAGTTCTATTCAACTGGTTACCTCATACGGTTCGAAAGAAAGTAGGACAGACAGATGGACGAATGGATAGACGGACAGACGGCGTAGGTTTAGCAATAAAGTTCTGTTGAGACCCTCTTGACAGGGAACCCTAAACATAGTTTCCAGGTGTAATATAAAGTACCTGGACGACCGAGTTTTACTCGGTGTCTTACAAAAAAAAAATAACAAAAAAAATTTGACCACATTGCAGGATTCAAACCCGCGTGTTTCAACGTGGTAGTTCTACGATCTAGCCACTGTACTACTGAGAACGTTAACTCTGTTGTGAAACAGAAAAGTTTAGAGTTTAAAAGTTTTAAAAGTGTGAAAACATAAAGAAAACAAATTTTTTTGGAATTGGACCCTAGCTATATCGATTTTTGACCAACGTAAAGCTCTATATTGTAAATGTCATCGAAATCGTTAGAGCCGTTTTCGAGAACGCAACTATAAATATACAAATATTATTTGTATAACACGACTCTTTTATGTAACATAGTATCTTAAAATGAAAGAAGTCCATGAAATCTAACATTAAATTCATCGATTAGGAAAATAAATAATAGATTATTCTCCATGACTTTTAGACATAGACTTTATAAATAACTCGAAAGCCAGACGCCGTGTCCGAGCAGTAACGGTGAGCTAAATCAGATAACCTTTATTTATTATCAGATAAGCTGATCAGTTGCCATTTTGTTAGAAAAGAGCACCCACACATCTATTTATTTATTTATTTTTGGGAAACATACAATATAAAAACACTTATAATTTTATTCAAAATCAAATCAATTTATTCAAGTAAACCCAATTACAAGGTATTTTTGAACGTCAAATCTACTTTAGTTCGGTTCAAATAGAAAACCTGAGACACTGAGAAGAACCGATAAGAAACTCAGTCAGGTATCATTTTTTCAACTTCATTTTACAAAAGGTTTATTAAAATACAATATTTTCATTAAGCCAGTAAACGCATGTGCAGAGAACATTATTTCCAGACTATTGTTTTATTTTCAATGAAATTGTTTATTTTATAGTATGATTGTCTAGTCAATGTACGTTTTATAACCAATCTAAATTTATTCTCTGTTAACTGAGTAATTTCTTGAGGAACTTTATTATAAAAATGAATGCAGTTACCTAAAAATGAAACATTTGACTTATTTAATTTAAATTTTGGAATAACCAATTTATCACGACCTCGGGTTTCCATACCATTCATATCGCCATTCTTTTTAAACTGATCTATATTTTTTCTCGTATACATAATAATTTCAAAGATGTATAAGAAGGGCAAGGTGAGGACATTAATGTCTTTAAAACGATCTTTAAGCGATTCTCGTGCATTCATCCTGTAGATGGCACGTATTGCTCTTTTTTGTAAAATGAAAATGGAGTTAATATGCGCCGCTGATCCCCACAGCAGAAGGCCGTAGGACATTAAACTGTGAAAATATGCAAAGTACACCAACCTTGCCGTATCCACATCCGTCATTTGCCTAATGCGTCTAATTGCATATACCGCAGAACCGAGCTTACTAGCCAATGCCTCGATATGGTCCGCCCACTGTAACTTGTTATCTACTGTTCTATTTTATCATGGATTCTGAGTACATTAGAAAGGGAAAATTTAATACATTTAGTTTTTTGTGCATTCAGTAGTAAATTATTGGCAGCGAACCATTTCGAGACATCTGTTAGGATCTTGTTTACCCAAGTAATATCTAGATTTTTTCTGTCTAGTTTAAATAACAATGAGGTATCATCAGCAAACAATACTGTTTCGCATAAGTCCCTGAGCATAAATGGGAAATCGTTAATATATACCAAAAACAAGAAAGGTCCCAAAATTGATCCTTGGGGAACTCCCATTTTTAACTTTGAACCCACAGACAAAACCCCATTAACACTCACTTTCAGCTCGCGGCCAAACAAATACGAGATCACGAGATCGAGAGCGTTACTACGTATTCCATAGTATTTAAGCTTGCAAATCAATCAAAAGCCTTGGAAAGATCACAAAAAACACCAATAGCATCTTGGGACCCCTCCCAAGCCTGAAGTACAGTCCCGATCAAGCTTACTCCCGCATGAGTTGTTGACCGCCCTTTCGTGAAACCGTATTGTTGACCATGAAATACCCCGTGAATGTTAAAAGGTGCCAGCATTTGTTTAAGTATTATTTTTTCGAATATTTTACTCAACGCTGGCAATATTGACACCGGGTGAAAATTGGTTGGATTTAACATAAAACAATACAATAATACGTACATCAGTCATCTATATTTTATTAGATGTTATTTGCCTCAATTAATAGGACGGAATAGGCTGTCTGAGGTTATGAAGTCTATGCTTTATCATTATTTTTCATTTTATTTCCTTATTATAAGTACATTATGAAAGTGATATGTGTTTTTAATAGGTACTCTTTGCAACTTGAACTTAGACATATTTTTTGAACTTATTAAAGTAGAACAAAAAAAGGTTTGACCACATTGTAGGATTCGAACTCGCGTACTTCGACGTGGTACTTAAGCTTTAGCCATTGTGCTATTAAACTCTGCTACAAAATTGAAAAAAATATAAATTTAAAGTTTAGATGTTTTAAGTATGTGAAAGACGAAGAAAACGACTTTTTCCAGAGTTGGGACCTAGTAAGAGCAATTTGTCGCCCCCCTCAACCCCTATATTGTAAATTTCATCGAAATCGCTAGAGCCGTTTTCGATATAATAATGGTTAATAAAAGAACGAAAGACACTTACATTCTAAGAAAGTTTTAAAATTTCGTTGCTTAAATTGGCTTTTTCTGGTATCTAGGGAGCTTTTGCTCGGAAATTAAGTACATAAATGTCAAGTAAGATATAATAAACATTAAATATAATAAACATTAATGATTTATATTCAACTATTATTCTCAATAAACTATAGAATATACAGTATAGTATAGAGTATACATACAGTATAGGTACGTATGTTTTACAACCAGACAATCAAATAGACACCGAGACGATTTTATAACTTCTTTTACCAATCTTGGTAAGCAACTAAAAACACTAGAAATGAAGGTGCTCATATACACTTTAGTATCACAACATATCATAATGTAGTCACTACACTATATTTTACACCGAGAGAAAAATAAAGCACAATTTGTTCGCATTTCATTTCGACGTCTGAAAAGTTACACGATGTACATAAATTTACATGATCACGCAATTCAAATAACCCCGTTTTTAAAAAGCGCGAAGAAGTGAGGCACGTATTTAGGCTTCATTTTTCAGGAGACCAGACACCCACTCGAGAGTCATATAAATGTTTGAAAAATTTAAAACTGTCTTCTTTACGTGACTATAGTATATGTTATTTAAAAATTCAACTATAGTATGTTTGCTGTAATCCAATACGCGCGTGATTTTATTACTGTCTGGGCTACCGAGCTTTGCTCAGCGTCGGTAGGCCCAGCATGTTGCGAGATTACCAATCATATTTCGCTTACGAATCATATTTTGCGGGCAAATTTATTATATAAAAACACAGTAATAACGAATTTTTGCAGAATTGAGACCTAGCTAGATCGATTTTCCAGCTCTTCCAGCACCCCTGTACTGTAAATGATATCGTAATCGTTAGAGCAGTTTTTGAGAACGCGATTACAAGATGATTTGTTCATCGCGCGCCACAGCAACGACTGACCCGGAACAGCTGATAAAATATAAAAAAACGGCTTAGCATGTGTCAGACTCGCATTATTAGGGTTCCGCAGCAAATTCGGACAAATTCGAAGTAAAATTGTTCGTCCTCCAAAATCTCTTCGAAATCTCCAAAATTCTTGCCGGAGACAATTTATGAAATGAACTTTTCAAAATTGCGTTATACTGGATGCTCTTCCAGTTCGTTGTATAATACTCATAATATATAAGTCTAATGCTTAGCGTAGGGTCACACAATGGAGCCCAATGATCTCCCAAAGCCTTGACCAGTAGCTTACAAATATCAAAAACAAGTCGATGGGCTTCGGGGCTCCGAGGTCCCAAAGTTTTGACTGCAAAGAGCGTAAATATGAAACTCTCTGAAAGAGTCGTATACTTACGCCGCTTCAAATTCTCGGCAGTGCTGGCTGCGGCACCTGCTGACCTGTAAGTCTGCGCGACATAGAAAAAAGCAAGCGTATCTGCACAAGTGGCGTCCCACACCAGCGATCTTCCAGTTTCCAAGGAATGAGTGTCGAACTATCCAGTCTCCTGCTGTCTCTGCGCGCAATATCGACAGGCTCCAAGACAGCAGGAAAGCAAGCGGCGACAAGGGTACGCTGAATGACGTCATTCAAGGCAGCATAACGTTACATGTGGCCCGCACTACGTAAACAGGATAAACCGTGGTGATCTAGTACATCGACGAGATCACCGAGTAACGGTGAGGAAGGTTAGTCCTGGCTCCCAAACAAAAGAATACTATGAGAGAAAGTCTGGTATTGTCTATTAAAGTTTCTAAGTTTTTGCTGGCTCGCGAGTTTGCCTGCGTAACCTATTAAAATTTGTGAGTTCAACAAGCTACCTCCTTCTACCTCCATTACGATGAAGAAATCATAGTTAGACCTTGACCTCGTTAAGTAATCAGGTTACTAATATTTCACCAGCACAATTCGCTTTCAAATCTAATACTTCCTACCAACATAAAGACGTCTACATTTTCAACCATAATCACAAATTACTGGTTACTAAGACACAGGTACACACCTGTACAGTATTAGTTCCTAAGGAGATGCTGCAAATACAGGCTAGTGGCTGTTCTTCCGAGTGAACTGTCCATTACAGGCCAATTAAAGTCCAATTACAGTTCAATTACGGTCCAATTCAAGACCAATTTCAATCTATTACAGTCCCGTTACAGCTCAATGATCATACAATTTGCTTCGAGTCCAATTTAATTATTTCTATTCTAATCCATTTTGAGTACACTTTCGTTACAATTTCAGTCTGATTACAGTTGCATTACAATTCAGTTACGGACTAGTTCCAGTCTAGTTTCTGTCCCATCACAGACTGAAAGCCCGGTAGCAGTACAATTATAGTCTGATACAAGTCCCCCATTAATTCTATCCTAGATCCGCTTCTGAAAGCAACAAACGTTAAAACTAACTAAGCACACTTATTGTTTAGCTGACATACTTAAATTCAGTAAGGAAGACGTGGATTTTGGTAATTTGCATGATAAAGTGTTTCTATATTAACACCGTGTGCATATTTACTGAGTCACGAAAAAATACATGTGAAATGTATGCCAATGACCTACGAGAGGTCATAAGTGATTTAACATTTTGCTTTCAAGCTTGAGTTTTGCTGATCCCTTTCAGACCAGGTATTCCCAGGTAATGAACGATTTAAGAGGGCAAGGCAAAGGTAAACAAATAGGGTTGAGATTTGTAAAGCAAAATGTGAGCCTCTAACATTCGGACGACGAATAACGTGTTTTTAAAAATACATGTATGTATACATATCTCCACGCCGTATCCCTAACGGGGTAGTCAGAGACGACGGAGCGCCAAGCATCGTGTTTTTAAAAATGTTTGTGTTAATTTAGAGAAAATGATAAAAAATCAATACATCTAATGAATAGTATTCAGTTTAATTTTTTTGGGTTTCTACATATTCCCGGTTATCTAACGTAATTACTTTATTAATAAAAAAATGTTTATTACATGAACATTAGTTGAACTTCAGTTTAGTTTTGTAAAATTATAGCTTGTTTTTCACTTTTCCAAAAACGAATATTTTTACCATATACGCATCTTCACGCTGTATCCCCAACGAGGTAGTCAACGGGTATTTTTACCATAAATTTGCTTAAATCTCAAAAACCTGCCAAGACGCATTTTAACTATATAATTCAATTTTTTATGAGCACGGTTCCTGTGCTGTGCTTTCTCATTAGTCTTGATATGGTTTAAATATTATTTAGATCTTGTGTACAAATCTATATCCTATTTTTGGGTTAGGTATGGGCTACTTCGCAAATTATTGACTCAGTTGTCATACTTTTAGAGTTAAATATTCGAATTAATATTCGATTATTAAGTCCAATAAATAAAAGTATCACTTGTGTCCAAACTATTTGTTATATTTGCACAGACGTTTGTATGTACTACGTACACAATATAACAAGCTAATTAATTACAAGGGACATGGCAGGACTGTGGCATATAAGCGCCTGGCGAGCGGTGCGTTTTTGTTGCATCACTTTGATTGATTGCAATTCAGCATTTCGGCGTCGCCAAGTCGCTACATATTTATTAGTTATTAGTAAGTGAAACAAACGTTTTTAAACATAGAACTTTTTTTTCTTTGTGTATTTGATTATAAAAAATAATAATGAACATTGCAATAATTGTAAAAATTTACATTTTAAACTAGGAGATTATTTATTGTTCGAACATCCCAAACAATAATATTCTTCTGTTACTATTCTCTCTTACATTTCTAATTAATCGTGTCACTTGCATATTAGAGTGAACTGATTTATAATATTAATTTGATCTAGGAACACAGGCAACTTTTAGGTAACATTATAAATTAAAAACAAAACGCTTGATAAATACCCCTCGATTTTTTCAAAGCTGTACTATATAGGATTATATTTGTGTTGTTTGTGAAAATTTCATAGCTTCGTGTATATAACAGAAAAGTAGTGTTATACGAGTGCTACGTGTAATACACCAGACCAGCGAATGGTGAAAATTTAGCGAAATGGTTAGTTTCTTGTTTGTTTACATTATGGTCAAAAATTAAAGGAATAGGATATAAGTAAATTTGAATTTAGGATGTTCTTCGAATGAATTTTGTTGCGTACAAGATGTTTTTGAAAGTCTAATCTACCACTAGTTTAAAAAGAATCTGTATACTGTAAAGAACCTGCAAGAAACCAATAGTCAGATAAGATACTATTAAAATATTCTAACGTACATTATATTTAACTCAACTAAAATAATTTTATCCAATCAATTTAGAAAATACATGTATCAGAATAGTTCGCGAAACAGTGTATAAAATAAGTTATAAATTACAAAGCTAAATTTAAAATACACCTCATACAAAATATTTCTTGTACTAAACAGTAATTAAATTATTAAAACTTTCGTGAGACATTATTAACGCACTAATTATTGAATACGGCTTTACTCACGTATAATCGGTATAGGTACCGACTAGTTTCGGACCTATTGGAGGTCCATCATCAGGGTGAGTGGGATGAGTTCGCGGCCGCGCCCCGTGCGAGACGCGGCGCGGCCGCGAAATCATTATACTATACAGTAGTTATTAGTAGTTAGTTATAGCAGTAGTACTATACAGTGGTAGCGATACTAAACAGTAGTTAGGAGAAAGGTAGGTATATATATGTATAAACAGCGTTTATTATAGACAGGTTCATACCTACATGTACTTCACGAGAAAATGTTTTTCCATTTTCGCTCGTTATTTTATTACCTATTATGAACACCTTAGCTTAGTGTTAGGTATAGAAAATGAATATCGACAAAAACAAAAACATTCGTCGTACGGTCGTTGACAGTGAACTTATTTTTCTGGCCACCTAATCAGTTTAATATCATAGATTATAATGATTCATATGTCTGATTCATGACGTACGAGTGTTACTAATAAAAAGTATAAACCAGGTATCAATTTTGGGATTCCCATAATACATATTACTTTATTTCATGTTCAGTAAACACTTCGGTTTAAAAACCTGGGGAAATCGCCTTTAAAACTTCAACAATTCCTGGCTTATTTTGTTCCATTTATCCTTTTTATATACAATTAATAACGATATTTGACGGTGTTATGAAAAAAAATGTTGTAATGAAAAGTAACAAACGAAAGCGATATTATATTCAATACATAACTTTCTTAGAAAAACCTCAAACTCAACATGAATTTGATTTAATTGAGTTTCTCAGTAAACTCACTGTAAAACAAACGTAGGTACTATATACATAACGCCAAAAATAGAAGCAGTGTCTTTATAACTATTTATCAACATCAGTGCTCTAACTTATGTAGATCTTAATACCAGATTATTATATTACATTTCTTACTTTCTTATGCACATGTTGATTTGAATAGATGTCCACTGAGCGTGAACAATTGCACTCAATAACTTCCCGTCCATTGCACTCACATAAAGGTTCTATTCAGAGATGAACTGGCCTAAAAACCAATACAATTTTTCGATACGTCGTGCGTCGCAACGGTGAAGGGTTGCAATTCCTTCGGGATTATCGTTTCTGGAAGTTAGCGCCGCTTCCCTTTCATTTTATCGACGATACTCTTCACAATTGTTGCAATATTGAATATAAATCATCATTCTGTGGTTGAAAGAAAGTAGACGTGAATAAAAGAGACCTTATTATTGTAATAAGTCGGTTATTTTAATTTTCTTAAGAAGATTTCGTCTGTTAGAAATATTTGTGTCTTATAATAATTCGAATTCAAAGTACATTATAATATTAAGGTATTTCTAAACATACCGCTGGTTCCAGAAACATGTGTACTAAGAGGAACCAATAAGAAATTGAGAGAAAATAGAATCAAGGAGGGTCTATCTCAGGTTAAAAGGCAACCTAAAATTCTAACTTCGTCAAAAGTTATTAACACAAAAAAAACGATTAATTATTCACTTATAAATACATTCAATGAGTTATCTAACTTTACAATTCTTGTAGAGTTGATAAATGTGGACGTTGTACAATTTTTTGAGATTTTCTTTAATTTTGTCCACATAAATAACTGTTACTACGGTTACGATACGATTTTGAAAAGCTATTTAAATTTGACTTTAGGTTATATGAGCCAGTGGGTAAGTAAGTTCTAAGTTATAAGTTAGTATGATAATACAGATTGTCATAAATGCAATTTCTTGCCATTATTCGATGATAAGCACATCATTTCTTATCAAAGTTATATGGTCATTCTATGTAATTATATAACATATCTCATTATCACAAAATTTACGCATATAACGACGTTTAACGGTTTAAATATATTAAATCAATTATTGCTACTTATTATCTACATAACTCTGTCAAATAAACAGTCAAGCCCTCTTAACAAAACACTTTCGACACAAGTTAAAACTCAACACACAGTGGCGGTAATCTGTGTAATCCTTTAAATAAGTACTTGAAAAGGCCAGCACTTGAATACGCATTCTTCGTCTCATGATCCTGCCACCCAAGAAAGATAAATACCCCATAATATACGCATTCATCCAATTTTGCACCAGTAGCCACGTATTAAGCGATTTTAAAAGAATTATTAAACGACAATTTTCCTGTTCAATTCTTCAAGAATAATACATGTAACGATATTTTGGGTGGCCATTTTTGTCAAATGCGGATCACGACGCAATACAAATCTTTTCCTTATTTAAAAGATGAATTTAGGAGAGTAATATTTAAGAAATCAGAATTGAAAGTTCTACAATTATCTACTACATATGTTTGTACATATACATACTTATGTTCGTCTTTACTAGTATATTAGTATATAAAGTTTATATTAAGTATGAATAATAAATAGTAATAACTCTAATAAGTAATAGTTGGCCGTAGCGTTAGTCAAAAAGACTACTCCGAATGGTTAACAATTGTTAAGTTCAAATTTCACAAATGTTGCTTAGACCTATTTGTTGTGTGTGTAAATAATTATAATATTAGCTAAAGAAATACATTCCATTAAAAAAAGATTTTTCTGAATATAAAGAATAATAATAATTATTTTATAAGTTTTTTAATTGCGAATTTTCTTCGCTATAAATACTTATGTTTACATAGTTATTTATAAATGGAAAATACATTTCAAAAATAACTAAATATTTCAGTCTAGGTCTTCTAATTGTATAAAATGAATGAAGGATACATACAATGTAGTATGTTACCAAGACGGATGACGAAACATAATTTTTTTTAAATATTTCTTTTCATATAGGTACTCATAAATAATTATTAAATTGTAGTTTTTTGTATTATCTATTTTGTACTTCATTTCTATGAGCAAATAGTTTGTATACTGTAATTTTGATGACATTATAAAATAATATCACGAACGCGCTCGCATGTAATATTCATTAAATTATTTAATTTATTAGAACCTAGTCGCTTATGATGCTCATCAGACACGATCATCCGATATGTTTTAAATTTTAGGCAAAATACTTAAAACTGTAATAAATTACAAGCAGAATTCAGTTCGCGATGATACAAACACTTAATAAACACGCATGAATGGTCGCGTGCACCTCTTACAATAACAAATAATTGTAAAATTTAGATTTATTAGCATTGAAACTTAAACTCTATGGCTCATGTAATAACTCATTCGTTTGAAATGTAACTACAGTTGTAGCGTTTTCTCATCCATTATCAATGGTAGCAGGGGAAAATATACTTTAATGACTACTCAATAAAGATTTTATTTGATGCAAAATTGTTGCACGTATAATTGCGAGGTATGTCGAACACGCATGCTGACAGCCTGTGGTCAACGTGTCGCACTCACATGGGTCAAGTTTATGTAGAAAAAACGTTTTTATATTGAATCATAACATACAACTTTATTATTGTAACAAATATAATATCAATATATTTTCGTAATTCATTACTTACTCATTTTATTGTTGATTTTATTTTTCATACATGCAACATTTTCTGCATAACGAGATAATCTAGGATTTCATAATTTTCACTTTAATTCTATTTCTAAACTAAAGCTACCCGACAACCTCACTTCTCCCTCTTCCGCCAAAAAGTCTTGATATCGGTAAATCTGAATCCGATTATATTCACACAAAATGGCAAATGGCATGCGATTAACTGCATGCCAATTCCTATTTGTCAAAATCTGAATTCAAAAATGGATTTCAGATTTACAGATATTAAAGCAAAACCGATAGTGACAATGACTAGTTATATATGACAAGATAATTCATTAGCCCAGCGCTTTATCTTTTAGCCGATCTTTAAGACTTACACGGGAAAACAATCATATTCTAGGTATTATAGACATATTACTCTTTTTCTTTCAGACCAACATACAAGC
Source organism: Zeuzera pyrina (assembly GCA_907165235.1). Taxonomy (NCBI): domain Eukaryota; kingdom Metazoa; phylum Arthropoda; class Insecta; order Lepidoptera; family Cossidae; genus Zeuzera; species Zeuzera pyrina. Next base: position 6,739,371 of record OU015639.1, read on the forward strand.
CAAAATATTTGAAAATGTAAAAGTTCGATGACGTGACTTAATTTAATCATTATTATTAAGCAATACGCAATAACCACTATTTAAACTCATATTGTTTTTAGAACATGATAATTTATTCATTACCTATAATTAGAAAATCTCATAACAGATTTCATGTCCAAATAAGTTCCGAATGTCCTACCTGGTCCAGGTAACCTGGAGAATGTCTCCATACAAAAACCTTTTCCATACTTATTAGTGATTGTGAAATAAGTACTTAACATATAATAAAAGCAAACACATACTATAATACATAAAATGAAATAATATTTAAAATTAACAAACTAAATCTCTTTCCATATTAAATGCACATCTCTGCATTGAATCAGCCGACACTTCCACTTCATCAAAGCGCATATTGCCAATCCATCAATTCTATGCAATTGTTGTGTTCATGTTATTTTTTGCCATGAAATACCCGGTGGTCAGTCCAAACCTGAGCACATTTTTGGTTTCGCATATTTTGCGACATATCCGCATTTTTTGCAAAGTACAGTTGGGCGTAATATTATTTGCAGAATATCGATATTAAATAGAATTTTATTTGTTAAATTAATCTTAAATTAAAAAAAAAAATGATTCCGAAACCTTATGGAAAAAGTTAATCTTACAAAGCCTGTGCATATAATGTATCGCGTGCATACAAACAAACTACAATCATATATTCCAAACGTAAAATAATATTAAAACATGTTATCGATATCAACAAATAGATCACTGAACCACGTAACTACTGACCAATTACATCCTTCACGATCAAGCCCACTTATTCATAACTAATTTTAGAAGTAAAAAAAACATGTTAACAGCCATAGGTTGGATAAAATCCCGAATGAGATGAAAGGCTTAATCCCATGTTTTTTTCCTTGTATGTGGACAATATGCTTGACCGTATTGTGGAGATATGACGGATGGTACATCACGATATGCGCATGCGCCGGTATTGAAAGACGAAAGTACGAGTTTTATTTATTGATCAATGTTTGTCATATAACATATCAAATTATGAAAATTTTATTATGAAGATTTATCGAATATATTGTAAAAAGATATTTTCATAAACAATTGCAACTAAATAATTGCTTTTGTTAATGTTATTATGAAGATACATATACATACCTATACCTATTTTCCTATTTATATTTTAACCCGATAATTTCTTACTTATTTAAATGAAAAACGAAATGGAATCAAGATAAAATGTGAACGAATAATGTTATAAAATAAATGAATTTTCTCATACTTGTCAATGGTCAGCATTTACTTGCAGCTATACATTGCCACCTCCTGCGGCCACGTAGATTTGCGAATTACAAGTATTTCTCTGTTCAATATTGTCCTTCCGTCAGCTTTGCTGTTCATGTCCAGCCTTCTACTTGTAGGTGATCCATGCAGTGCGTTATATAGGGAGTTAAAAAGGTAATAGGACGAATTTTTATTAGGACCTTTTAAAGAAATCGTTTATTTAAAATGTTATATTCATTGCTTAAAAAATATAAAACAACGTTACTAAATAAATTGTCTATATAATTACTAACACCAAATTTTCAAAATATGATTCCGATTGTGTAACTCCCAACTAAGATCTAAGTCAAATAATATCGATATCGCCCAACTGCAAAACAATAAACAAAAGGTTAAAAATAATAGAACGTTGCTGAAATGAAAACTAACTTTTACGTTAAAAGTTCTAATATATATATATATAACGTGACAATAGTGAAGAGATCGCACATAGAAAATGAAATCGCATGACACAATTTTCATATAAATAGCCAGTAATTACCCAGTATCCAATATTTTTCAATCAAATTAAAACACCATTTATATCCACACTGGTCATTCTTCATTCATGATGGTCCACATTTTTTGCACCTTTTCTTCTCTGCGTCGCGAACAATCGTCACAAAACGCAAGCTGTCTCACTATCACATATTATTTAGCAAGCACAATACGATTATGTGTACCTATAATACTATATAAATAGTTACAATTACTGTATGGGGTCATTTCAAGAATTATTAATGATCTTTTAATTTAAGCGCACCAATTACTTATTTGGAATCAAATGTCTTTTTTATAGTGTGACAAAATGCAAAATTGTCACTGGATTGTTGGTCATAGAAAGAGATATTTTCTTAACTAGTTATCAACCTATAGTAATTACAGTAGAAAAGAAACGTGAAAAGATATATTAAAGTTTCTGTTGCGATGTAGGCCTCAAACAAATTTGTTTGTAATAAAAAAAACAGATATCATGCTGATATAAAATACGTTTACAATATTTTGTCACTGCTTCAGTAATCACGAAATACACATTCTTTTTTAGGACGGTCTGGGATCCAATATGGAAATTATCAAAAGAGTTCATTAATTTCAGTACTGTCAGTATAAAAATATATCGGCTTGACCTTGACGTTCATCAATGAGTCTAAATGTTAAATTGCTATTAATTTCCTAATTTTCAGAGAGAAGCTATGAATGTTTGGTTTAGATGTTACGCAATGACATTGAAACAAGATTAATACGACGAACTAGCGACAGTGCCAGTAAAATCTACATATAAAATTAAATGCAAACATTAAAAAAAAATATCTTTTTCGTTAACAAATTCGTTCCTCAAATTCCTGTGACGAATTCGGCCGGAAAATGAACATTACGAAGCTTGTAATTTTTAGCATTTAAATTTCCATAACTGTGCCTCTTGCATGCATAAACTACGAGTAATTTGCAATTAATATAAGTGTTAAATAATACATTTTAAATTTCTTATGGTTATTGCATAACATTGCACTATTTTTAATTACTAATCAATGAAAAATAAAAATGACAAATGACGGCGTATTAACATTAAACATTTATTCATATCGCTATCTTTTTGCAACGTTTGATTTTATCTTTATTCTGCTTTGGGTATTATCAATGTATATAAAAGGGATATTACGTAAGAATTTTAATAATAAAGGGGTCATACACAAATAAGCCTGAATAAATCCCTACATAGCAGTTATGAAATAAACCTTCAATTGTACATCTATATTCAGTCACTTAGTGCTGTCAACGCGTTTTGTTGAAAGCAATGGGGACAAATGTAAGTACTTGTAGCTGTTTACATAAATAATTTTCGTATATTTTATAAACGTATTACGACACAGAAGATATTATTACTTTTCATGTCAGAGAAGGGTGTTACTACAGAAATAGTTTCACGATATCGTTCGCTTTACACATCGAGTCATTTATTCTCAAATGACTTTTAAGCAAACTTGATTGTAATCTGGAGACATTTTTGATTTGCTGATTTTGTAAAGTTTCTGATTTGACTTCGGTACGGTCTGACGGTAACATAAATTTTGTGTTATGCTTATATAGATATGAAACCAGTCAATAATTACTAAATAAAAATGAGTTTTGCTAGCTTTATAACAATTTTAGTTACATCAATTAGTCATCTATGATAATTTTGTATTATTTCAATGACAAGAGTGGGGATAAAATAGATTGCTTACGTATTACGAGAGTTTGAATTCGGTCATTGTAAAGTATTTGTCAAATAACCACCAAGTCACAGTATAAATATAACAGTATGATGTCTTCATAGAAAGATAGCATACGCGGTTAGTATGTGTGCGCGCTAATACGCAGGCGTCGTGCCACGCATACGACAGCAATATTTTGGGCGAATATGGGCAATTATTGTATCAGTCGGGGTCGCACGCGACGCATACATGCGACTGCTTCCGTTTGTTTTTAATTCGTTCTTTACATCGTTGCAAATACAAAAATGTCTAAATTGTATAAACGAATATATTATAATGGCGATAGGTGCCTAAATAATTTTAGTCATTGGAATGCGAGTTATCATTGTTCAACATAACTACAAAAAATAAATTTTAACAAACACGAAAAATGTATCCGTGTGTATTGTTTTTTATTATTATGTACTAAATGTATAACTAAATGAAAAGCTTTCCGCATCCCACACCTAACGAAACAACCCTACGTATCCGGCCGAGAGTAGGCAATTCCATTACACAGGAGGCGGGAGTCGGCCTTCTTGTCTACATATTGTTCGACCAAGTGGTCGTAAAAAAGCATAATAAGAAAACCGCAGAATATCTGCACCCCTTGCTTCTTAGCAGGGTTAAGAATCGTCTTCATAACTGTATTATAGTATTCAGGTTATTTATTATACTTTTTATAATTTATAAGTTTCTTAATTTAGTGACTTTACCCGCCCTATGATAAAGACAGCTAATTGATGTACACCCTATAGCGTGATAAAATTCTTTCAGTGGTTTTTCATTGAAACCCAAACAAACAAACAGACAAAAATTCTAAAAATTAATGTTTCGGAATCAGACAGGTCTAAAAAGCCTATGTCAGTTATTTATTAAAAATGTCTTTAACCTACTCCGTTACAGTTTTATAATAATAGGAGTAGGTATTACATTAAAAAAACTGAACAAATCTCAAATACGAGTAGCTTTTACAGAATGTTTTGTATACTGAAATCGTTTTGCAGAGACATTATACTGAACAGTGAAAACAAAATCTATAGCAGTCCTAGATTCAGAAAATAATTACTTATAGACATACAATATATTCGTACCTACGTACGTATATACACATACGTACATATTCACACATTTAACATTACCAAAACAGATTAAAGCTCTTTTTCTAATTTACCTGTACTTAACGTATTTATCGTTTTAGACTACAACTGTTTCATTTATTATAGAATTAACCTATCTAAAATTACTGTAAAAAGTTAATTGTTAAAATCTAATCCAATAAAAAAAAATTCAATACTTCATGTGATCAATTCGTAGACATCCGCATATTAGCTATTGTTAATATTCGTGATTAAATGTTATGTTGGTCACTACTAGATGGCAACACCGTCGTTTCTGAGTGTTGCTACTTTACGATAACTTATTCATGATTTTGACAGTTAGTATTTTCGAACGGCAGTTTTAAAAATTAGCAGGCGAGAATTACACGAGCGAAAGCACACCTTTTCATTATATATCTATGTACCTACCCTAATATCCTATGTTTCCACTCATGTCTATATCCTAGAAGAACGATAACCTTTCACGCATAAGCTGACAAAATATATTTTTAGCTTAACAAAAACAGGAAAAATATTAAAATTTGCCGCATTTTATAACAATTCTGCGCAGTTTCATACTTTCATTCGAAAAAGGTGACATCATGGATGATATTAGAATTCGTATTGAGAGCCTAATTATGGATATGCAATGAATCGGCAATGAAGTCCATTGCATTGCTTGACATACTATATGAACTGAAGATGCTAAATTAATCATTGTAGTACTTATTTACAATAAATATTTGGATATCTCATACAATTAATATAATAATATATAGTTACTAGCTGTACCCGCGACTTCGTCTGCGCGGAAAATTTTATCGTGGGTTTCCCGGATTAGGTTAGATTCTAGGTTCCCAAACTTATTTTGTCTACTAAGTCGAGAGCTCATGCAGTCGTTGTCTAAGATGCCTCCTAGCTAAATGAAATTACAAATCACCCCCCAGGCCTCTACACAACGCCCCCATTTTTTTTCTGGGTCTCTTACCGCACCCCTTTAGGCCTGCAGCGCCCACAGGAGGGCGTTATCGCCCACTTTGGGAATGGGTGGTTAGATTATTATGTACCTGTGCATAGTATGTTAATAGATTGTTTTTGCAAAAAAGTCTACGTCTGGCCTACGTCTGTTTCCGGGCACATACTATCTCTGTACCAAACATCATAATTGGTTCGGCGGTTCAGCATTTCCCATTCAAAGTTTCATACCCTTTTTCACCCCATTAGGGATAGTTTTTTGATAAAAAAGTAGTCTATATACGTTCCCAGGTGTCCAACTATATCCATGCTACATCATAATCAGTTTAACGGTTTAGCATTTCCTGTACAAAGTTTCGTCCCCCCCCCCCCCCTCCTATCCCCCTTTTCACAGATTTAGATGAAAAAAGTAGCCTATGTCTTTTTGATAAAAAAGGCTTACCACCGCACCAAATTGTATCATTCATTACTAAGTTTCATCCCCATTTTCACTCTCTTAGGGGTAGATTTTTTATAAAACGTACACTATGTCCGTTTTCTGATGTCAAGCTATCTTCGTGCCAAATGTCATCACAATCCTCCCTCCCTCCCGTCCCCCATTTCACAGATTTTTGATAAAAAAGTAGTTTATGTATTTTTGATAAATATGTCTTATCACCGCACCAAATTTTATTATTACCTAGATATAGCGTTCCCCCTACAAATTTTCATCCCCCTTTTCACCCTCTTCAGGATAGATTTTTTTATAAAAAGTAGCCTATGTCCGTTTTCTGATATCGAACTATCTTCTTGCCAAATTTCATCATAATCAGTTCAGCGGTTTACCATTTCCCATACAAAGTTTCATCCCCCTTTTCACCCCTTTAGGGGTATAATTTCTAAAAAATACCTATCATGAGCATAATCACACGTTTCTACTACGTACCGATTTTCATCAAGATCGGTCAAGCCGTTCTTCAGTTATAAAAGGACATACGGACAAACAGACACACAGACAGACAAAAAATTTGAAAGGTAGAATCAAAGTCAGTAAGCCATAAAATGACTACGTATCACAAAATTGGACAGTAAAATTATAATTACAGATAGACGCTAGAGATTTATATAGTAGTATAATTATGTAACGAATATTATAATATAACTATTTAGTTAAATAGAATACTCGTAGTATAAACTAAAGTAGATTTAACATTCAAAAATATCTTGCAATTGGGTTTACTTGAATAAATTGATTTGACTTTGACTTTATTCTTTTGTCGAATCGTGCAACTGCCCACGCCGAGTCATAATTTTGTTTAAAAATTTGAAGGAACTATGTAACTAAAAAAATCTTTCCTTTTTAGTTATGTAATTTAATTTTAATTCTTTTAATGTGATAAAAACGCAATTGATTGATATATGACAATATAACTGTACAAAATGTTTATGTTCACTTGCAAAAAAATTTTAATTAAATTCTTTCTAATTTAACTGTGCTTTGCCGATAATTCTGTTATTTAAAGTTATTACTACTAAAGTTTTTTTTTGCCAGTCAAAGTGCAATAATACCCACATGTACTAATTTTGAGTAATAGTAACAAAATAGATATAAATGAGTGCTTCTCATTCAACAAAATGTCGGATGAAAGGTCAGTTTTTCAGACTAGAATAGATCCATTTACATAAATAAAATTGGAGTGTACGACTGTGGTTTCAAAATAACTAGTACCTTATCATACGCTCACATAAGTTTATTTACACTTAACTAAAAATTTTAAAACTTTGAAAAACGCTTTTAAGACTGTTGTCGTTCTTAATTATTAAAACGAATCGGATGTGACGAAAGCGACGTGCAACAACTTCTTGACGTACTTCACACCGTAGCTGCGACAAAATGGTGGCGGGAGAAAAGTCGACCGGACACTTTTGCTCGAGCCTTCGTCGGATTAAGTATTCTCTATTGTCTATCTAGTAAAATTAAATTATATCTAATAGATTATATGTATATATATATATCAAACAATAAAAGCAAATAATTGAATAAAATAGATATATTATACCATTCCCACCCGAATGCCACAAAAAGGGAATGGATAAAGTAAATTTTGAAATTCATTGGAAATCTTTTTAACTAAAATTCTATTTTAAAAGGAAAATTGTAATATAATTTGACACAAATAAACCAATACTCATTTTGTAAATAAAAGAGAAACAGAAAGATATCAAAGTGGTTGTGATGGTGTCGTGTAGTTAACAAAAATCAGATATACCTTTCACCTTATAATTTACACATTATGATAAAAAACACACACCACTGGCTTAAATTAGATTGTATTGTCCCATACTTCACTCTCGAATGTTATCTCCAAAACTATAAGTCGACTTTATATAATTCTGCAATCATCATCGTCATTGTAAATATAAGTTCTATAAACTCGTTTGAAACTGGTGTGTCACCTTGATTAATGTGCTCTTTATCCGATTGAAGCCATTGCTCCCCCTTATTCTTGTCGAGGGGTCCATTTGCCTTGGAAGTTTGGGCGACATCAGTTTTCTGGTTCAAGCCTCTTTCTTTTTCACTTTGCCAACATCTTCTTTAATATTCTTAACAGATTTTACTTTTACAAAGAAATCAAATATCTTCTTTTTGAGGAGAAAAATAATCTCTTTAGTCCATCACAACCTTTTTTGTTCTCCCTAAAAAACCACCTCGCTCTCTTTTTTTTTCTCATTTTTCAAATCCTGTTCTATTTTTCAAAAAAAAACATATTTAATTTTTTAACTTGCCAGTTCTACAATTATTTTCTCTGACAACCTCTAAGCTCTTAAAAAGAAGGTACAATAGCGAAAAAATGTTACAATATGTAGGTTGTAACTGTAAGTAATAAGTGTAGTCAAGAATAGAGGAAAAATTATGCATAGAATACTGTTTTATTAATTGTCTGATCAAATGTTATTTTACATGTAGGTAACCGTTAGGATACTCGGCAACTAAGAACATTTACTTACTGCATTTCTCTTTTAAGACTTTTCTCCATTTATTCTGAATGATCAAATTATCTAATTAGTATCTAATAAATTATAATATAACTTTTATTTTAAGGTACCATTTTGTTGAGCACAATCTACACTATTTTTACACTTCCTGTAGGAATCAGCAGGAATTTCATTTACATACACGCAATACCCACAGATAATCATAAACGCAACTGTTTAAACTGTTGAAAGCCAATTGAATTTAAATCGCATAAAATGGTGCTTTTATAGCCGTTTACCGCTGCACTCAAAATCCAATACGAAATAAAAATATTGTTAACGAAAGTTACCCCGATTACATTTACAGCATTCAACGCAGAATGGCAATATGCAATATGTATAAAGTATCACTTTAAAATACACACAATCAACACGATACAAGAACTGTTAAATAAAATATAAATTCAGTCAACAACCTTCCAACCGATTCAGTACTTATGTATTTCAGCTGCGTCATATGAAACGAAGATTCTAAATATTATTAGACTATGCATTATACATCATCTAACGTGCAATGATAAGATGCACCACATAAATTTAATGATGCAAGTGCAGTCTGAAAATGGAAATCTGTCAAACATATATTTGAATATTGCGGCACCACGCTAGTAATCTTCTAGCATAACATGTACATAAAAAACTGTAATATTAACAAAAATTTCTAATATTTTTTTTGAGGAGAATCATACACGTACATAATATGTACACTTTGTACAATAATTCATAAAAACTACAATATTTCCTAATAAAACAGCAATAATATTCAGTCCGCGCAGTCCAATACAAGCAAATTCGCTCTTTATTCCGCGCTAGGACGCGGGAATAAAGAGCGAACGAGGGCAGCAGTCATAATGCTCGCTACACACGATCAAGTATGCATGATCAAGCCCGTCCAATTTCCATGAAGCGGAGGTTGCATCAAGTAAATTTGTGTGGCGGTCGATTGGGCATGATCAGTTTTACTTAAAGAAAACCGTTTTTCGCTTCTGCCGGCTTGATCGAACCACGAGCATCGTGCATGAACGTGTGTGGTCGACATCATGCCATTTCGTCAATTCACTCGAAATTTTGGTTAGCTACGGTTGCGTTATGTCTCAGTGATGCTTATCTAATTACGAATGTCTTATACGTATCATCGTATAATCACAGTAGAAGTAAGCAAGCAGTATTCTATCTCGGCAGTGTCCTAGAGATAATTACCTACGGTCGCTCGGTACGTAAACACGCAATAGGGCTACCGACTTGGACTGAATGTTTTTCTTGGGTTACGTATTTGACAATAGGTACTATATTAAATTGTCATATTATCTTTTCATTTTATATTATTGCAAATTTAATGCGTTTTTATTTATAGAATTCTACTAGTATTTTATTTCTAATTTCAAGTTTTTGAATTAGTATGGAGGAAATGGCCAAAAAAAATGTATTTTGTGTGCAGTATAATTAAAAATCAGCAATAAATTAACTAGATCATTATGATAATATATTTCCTACAAATTAGGAACCGAGAAATATTTTCGGTTTCGATATAGATGTATTCAAACATCCATACACCGAACATTATGTTCGAAAACTTGATTAACATAATATTTTGTCAGTAAATGCGCAGGAGCATTTCACACCGTCCGACGACAACCGCGGCGCACTCGCGACTGTTGTATGCCGAAAAATGCCGACATTTCGAGGCGCGTCGTTTGGGAGCGTTTGTTTGAAGATAGAATACTGTATGCTTACTTGTACTGTGGTATAATTAATTATCTTTTTCAAATCGCATTTATTTAATTGAAATGTGTATTGATTTATTTTAATATATATATCGAAGCGAGCTATGTTTAAGATAAGTAAAAACAATATAGGTCAGTAAAAATACGATTTCAAAACAAATTCGTATTTTTTTTTATAGTTGTTAAATATGTACAATATGTAATTTTAAGAAATTATTTGCAAATACACCCAGACATATGGTCGCATATTTAAATAAGTTATTTTCAATCAATTACAACGATTTATTTGATGGATTCACATATTAATCTAAAAAAAAAAGAGAACATCAAGCCTTTAAAACGCATTTTGTTCAGAAATATTCTTTAATCAGCCCCCTTATTCACAACGCTTCGAAAACTTTCCGTGGCGGAAAGGGCCGATCGTCGGAAAGCATAAATTCAATCCGACGAATTGGAAAATGCTATTCACAAACTCTATCGGAATCTCATCGGAAAGGACTTAACGAATCCGAAAGAAAATGCTTTTATGAACCATGTTACAAAATGGTAAAAATTCTATTCGTTTTGGTAGAAAATATTGGTGTGATTTAAACGTATGACATTTTGACGATCACAATGTATTTGGTAAAATATCATTTTAAACAGACAGAGAAACAACTTAGACAAAGAAATTACTTAGTCTTTTTTAAGATTAAACATTTTTGTAAATTACTTTACTTACATTCGAAGAACTAAACGGGCTTTATAAATACGAATTATACTGTCTGTGCTTATCGTTTGTGCGTTGAACAAGTTCAAATAAATTATATTAGATGTCGCTTAGTAAAAATTAATAATAACTACAATAGAAAGTACAATAGCGTTTTTATTTTTGATTGTTGTTGTTTCTAAAAATACCTCAAATACCTCAAACAATGTTTAGCTATTGATTGCGTAACTAATAAAATATGTTATAAAAATATAAGGCAAATTAATCCTTAGCCATGATTTAAAAAGGGCACGAAATTTGTCTAGAAGTCTAGATTACATACGCGCACGCAATTTGTCTAGATTTTTGACGACAGACGTCATCGATTATACACATATTACATAAATTTACTCGTCTCGGAAACGTTTTCGACACTAAAAAGTCGTCGGAATCATCCGAAGGTTTTGTCCCGAAACTCCGCTTCTGATGATGCCATAAGCACAGCGTCAGCGTACAATAGGCAGTTTACCACTGTACTATCACATATCATACCACTCATACTACCTCTCAATGTCTGGAGGCAACTGTCTAAATACAGCACGAATAGCCAGGCAAAAATCACACAGCCGAGTCTGACGCCTGAACAGACATCGAACCACGGCGATATGTCACCATCTATCCTTACACAGGCTCTGTGGCGTCGATATAATGACCTCACAGTATAGAAGCCTCCACAGTTTCTTTCGCACTACTCTATCGAATGCTTTTTCAAGCTCCACGAAAGCGCTGAAAACTCTCTGACCAATGGCCAGAATCTTCCCCACGATAACGCGAAGCGAGAAAATCTGATCCATACAATCCCTACCGTTCCTGAAACCACCTTGCGATTCCCATAAATATCTTTCAGAAACATCTTTCATACGTTCAGTCAATACCTTGGTATAGACTTTACTTGCTAAGCTGACCAAGCTGATGGCCCTATAGCACGCACAGTCCAAATGAAAACCTTTCCCTTTATAGACAGGCACTATGACTGCGGTGCGCCAGTCCTCTGGCAAATCTCCCTTAAAAAATTAATTATTATATTATATTAATAATAATATTTTTTAACAATTAAAATATTTTTATTTACTTACTTAATTTAAAATGTATTTAATAACAACAAATTTGACCTTCCACAAAACAGTGTAGTATTATAGAATTTTTGCATTCACTATAATATATTTCTGATGATGTCGTAACTTTACTGGGCTAATCGGTAGATACGTTATACGTATGTATGGTTTTCACTACTATCTAGATTCTAGATTATCAGAGCTATGTACTTATCTTTTACAAATTGTAATTAAATGACTGACAGCCATAAATAGCTTTCCGTAAAGATGAACAAATGGAGAGATGGTACGGATTTTTTGAGCTTCAAGGCTAGTTATTGCTATTTCATCATCCCTCGACATCGTAAAATAGCGCGCAAGACGACCACCCTGCAGAGTGCAGACAGAAATTGCGTGAACTGATGCGCGTCAAGTAAAACAGATAATGTGTGTGCTTAGGGGCGTCATGCCAAACAATGCATCATGCCAATTGGACGGGCTTGATCAAGCATACTTGATCGTGTGTGCCGGGCATAAGCTTAATTTTTGCAATTGGGGTTTGATCTAAGAACAAGTGGTAGATTTGTGGGTTCGATCATATTTTACCGCGGATAAGTCTCAAAATTTTTTGTTGTGTTTAACTGTTATTTTCAAGGAAACTGCATTACCATTTGAGAGATTTGAGTTATTATAATTAACCTATCCGTCGAAGTAAAATTATTTAGAAACTGTGTAGAATTTCGGAGATCTAACTAGAATTTTGTTCAAAACAGGGCTTTTTCTGTATTTTTTATATTAAGATTTTTTCCAGTCGTGTTTCCACTTTTGAGGATTTTAAGATACAAGAGTCTAAGTTGTATATATTCAAATAATAATGTAAATCTTAGGCCTGTATTTCCGAACAATACTCAAGTGTGAATTTCTGGTTGAGAACAATTAGAAAAAGATGCTGCTATGCTACATTCGCTACGATGCGAAGAATTATGGCATTTGTTTTTAACTAATCTCAAGCAGAGAATAATACAGTACTTACTATATAATATAATATTTACACTTGAGTATCGTTCTAGAATCTAGAATATGGGCCGCAGTCTGGTTAGGTATCAAGATCCAGGTCACTAAACATACCAAGGTCTGCATATACTTAGCGTTCCTTTTTTCAGATTTAAGTCATAAATAATACATTTATAGTAGAAAGTATAAATGTAAAGTAAGTAATTTAAATGCAATGAATCACAATTTGAATACCTAATTCCATTGCATATTTCTCTTTTTGTTAGTTATAGATTGGCTAAAATAACAGACAAACCAATAATGACTTTTCGATACATTTTCCTTCATCATTAAACAGTTAATACAAAAACAACCACGACATACCTTTACGCTGTATTCCAATAGGGTAGCCCGAGAGGATGGAGCACCAAGCAACACGGTTCTCACATACTTCTTTCGTCACCTCAAATCTCGTCATTTTGCTCACACACTTTCGGCTAAAATGGTTTTGACATTTCAGCCAGCTAACATTCGTAAGTAAGCCTTGATCTTCCTTCCTTAAAATTAATACAATAAAAAACATACTTATATTTTTTACTATACTAATCGAGTATAATTATGAAACATTCGTATTTACGTACTTCCCTGTATTTCCATTTCACATCGAGATGTTCCATAAAGTTTTCCAACTACATCTGACATATTCGAATCTCATTTAAAGTAGAACGTTTGAATCATAAACACGTACATGATAATGTGTTATGTTATTCCGAAGTTCAGTGTCCTGTATTAGAAAGTTAAAAAAAAAAATAACGAAACATACAGAGTCCCATATTTTTAAACGTAAAAAGATAATTCAATAATGTAAAGCGAAGCAAAGCAACATCGATCCAATAAACAAATTATTTGAAACTTAAAGACTTAAGTTATTAACAAATGATTGATGTACATAGATATGCACATTTATTAAGATTCATCTAATTTCCGAATGATATCGTCTTTAAACCCGGCCCGTCCCGGCCTTGTATTAAGTGGAATTAATATCTTTTAGGGTTCCTTTAATAGACCTTTTTGAGAATTACGCCAAATCCGTGGCTGCTCAGGGACTGTACTATAGTCCCTGAGCAGCCACGGATTAAAAGATATAAGCCAAACTTATTAAAAAGTGAGTGCGAGCACTCACGCCCACAGGCACACAAAAACGATACAATAAACAATACTAGTGGTCACTCTGTGGTCAAAATTCGTAGGTACATATAAAATAAACGCAGTTTTCCCTTGACATATATTGCACAGAGTCTTAACAGCTCACAGCTCACGAATCACTTACTCCTTCACTGTTCATGCGGTTAGGCTGTGGAACTCACTTCCGCCTCATGTTCGAGATTCTAATTCCATATCAATTTTTAAAAGACGAGTCAAAAATCACTACCTTTCTTTGTCTCCATAAACTGATATGTTTACGTAATCCGTAGGTATTTATGGTTTATTTATACGTATGTATTCACAGACAAACTAGCCTACTTGTCTGTGTATGTATTAAATATAGTACATTTAATACATTTGTTGTAGATATATATGTATGTATATATATATGCGTGTATATTTATATATGTATGATGTATATATGTATACATTATGTTATGTATTTATATGAAGGTATTTATTTCTATATAATATGTATTTTTATTTCTTCTGCTTCATACACATTAAATTTTGCTACTTTAACAGCTTTCCTATCATAGGTCTGCTGGACGACATTTCATTTTGAAATAAGCAGTACCTTTGTGCATAAGTTACATTTCATGTCTCTTTACAAATGTGTGTATGTACATAAATTGTTAAATAAATAAATCATACAAAATTCACAGCTCGAAACTTATTTTGTCAGTCCGTCAGCAATTATTATTTGATGGCGAAAATTTAAAGTTCTT
Organism: Zeuzera pyrina; assembly: GCA_907165235.1. NCBI lineage: Eukaryota > Metazoa > Arthropoda > Insecta > Lepidoptera > Cossidae > Zeuzera > Zeuzera pyrina. The sequence continues at coordinate 6,754,451 of OU015639.1, forward strand.
CGGCGACAATCTCTACTCTGTGTCACTGTTTGACCACAAACTATTGTGTTTGACATTGACAAAATAACTATTATGAATTTTATATTGGCAGTATGAACGTTAACAATAAATATTCTATTAAATTTAATTTAATACATTTTAACGCATATTATACATGTATATTATTTAGCTTTCTACAGTCCTTCTTTATATGAACTTTAATTATGCTAAAATCTCACACTCCTCCGTGCGCGCAATATGGTTAAAAAGCAGTACAAAGTTTTCTCTTCACGAATTAATATATGTATAGATATTTTGTCTCGTCTTAGTGATACATAATAACCTGCCAAGCGCGTATTAGACACGCTTTAACTTAGACTTCCACATACATAGCAGTTACATTTAAAAAAAAAAAATCTGTTATTTTTTCTGTCCTGATTATTGCTTACCTTTAGGTCTTTGTGATAAATTTCAGCTCAACGATTGTAGAGACGACAAAATAAATCGACTTTGACACATAGATAATAATATACTGACGAATAGACAGACATGACGGAATTATATGTTGTCAGTAAAAGTTTATGGCAATTTGGCTACGGAACCTTAAATAGGAATTAAAATCACATATTTACATAAAAGTCCTGGAGAGACAGAACAACGCCCACGGGTTGTAAAAGTTGGCCAAAGGTAGCACTTATTAAATCTGCGTATATAAAAATTGATGTTTGTACATACATATACATTTTCACGCTGTATCCCTAACGAGGTGGTCAGATAGGACGGAGAACAAAGCGTCGCGATCCTTACATACTTCTTTCGCTTCCTCAAATCTCATCATTCTTCTCACACATTTTCGTCTAACACTCTGGCTATTTGATCTTCATAAGTCAGCCATATCTTCTCTGGCTTCTTTTGCCACTCGCTTTCGCTCTGAAGATTTTCTTCGTTGGTCTTTAATTTTATTGGATTAATGGTTGGATTAAAGCGAAAAAATGAAACCAAAGCCTACGTTTTTTAACAAATATCTCGTTTAGCAAGCTATGGATGAAAACGGTAATATTACGGAACCCTCTATTTGTACAGGGTTTATGAACTCAAGATGTGCTTTAGGGAGTGCATTAAATGTTTGGTGCCTTTCATAAGTAGACAAGCATTATCAGAGGGAAGATTGTGTTTTGCCCGGATATGGCTACGTGCCGTTATAAGTGTGAAGTCACTAATAATTACAGTCTGCGGGTATCCAGTTCATAACAAAACAATATAATGCACCAAATGTTCGTCAAGCTTGAGGTATCGAAATGTTTTGGGCTATATGTAAAAAAGAGTCTAACAAATATTCACAGTAAGTAAAGACTTTGACTTCTTTTAAGCAGCAATGAACTAGATTGGCCAAAAGAGTGGCAATGACGTCTGGAAAAGCAGCAGTGCAGTCTTGAGGATTGCGGCTACTAATATGAGAAAAATTGGATACAAAGTTATCGCAGGACGGTGCAAATTTGATATAATTTCTGAAAATACCACGATTTTACTTGTAATTTTTTTGTTATAGATTATTTTTGTCTACTTTCGAGATACCCCAGTATAAATTCATTAATATTTTAATCTATTCGTACCTCAATTTTCCATTTAATAGTATTTGGAATTTAATTTTATAAGTGTAATTTTTGAAGAACTAACAAGTTACAATAGTAGGTAGCAACTAGTTGCAATAAGAACGATTCTGATTGATAACTGATTTAAGATAAGTTACACAGGCAACTGGTTGATATAGTGTAAGAGATTTGATTGTCACTGGGTACTGCAAACTCTTCGATCACAAATAAAAAACAAGATACACAATCAACGCTCCAAAAACGTCCGATCCAAATGTGCACTCAAATGAGTATATCTGTTCTGATAAATAGAGTCGAATTTTTAATCTTGTAGGTGCTTAATTTTTTAAATATATTTTTAGTAGTGAAAATTAAAGATTGTAAAAAAAGATTTGCTGTAATTAATTATGAATTTATGAACACTGTAATTTGATCCTAATAACATTTTTCTCATAATAAAAAAAATATAGCTTTTCTCTACTGACAAGCCCAAAAGCCCGGCTCGTTCTACTGAAATGCTCAGTGAAGAATAAATGATAAATAGGTATCAATTTTAAAGCGTATCAAACGGTTTTAAAAATTCTCATGAATTATTTGTCAAACGAACATTGTGGAAGAAAACAGGTACTTAACCCCAAGTCGCGACCAATCAGCGGCAACAACCAGTCAACAGACACTAACAACCTCTCGAGACATAATCAGAGTAATCAGTTGTCTCTCTCTTATATGCTGGCTGGCAGCCAAGTTTTGTAAGCTGGTTTAAAAATCCAGCTTTCGTACTTCACTTCATACAGATTCATAGTAAAATGCGCGCAGTATGTAAGAATGAAATGTGAATAGCGTCCAATACGATTTAATTTTATTCTTCATTATTTATTTGTTTGTGTGTCTTCATTATATTTATATATTTATTTGTTTAACTCTTTAGTCAAGGATTTTTATAAATACTTAACGTACACGAAGCGGTTGTACCTCGTTTTTCTATGTCTTGTTATTATATTAGATAATTAATAAACTAAAATGAAAGCCTCTTTTAATAATGATCGTAGATTCTTTAATTGTTATTCATCACAGTTATGATTTATTCTAGAAATCATTTATTATAATTTTAGAAATTATAACTTTGATGAACTGATGAACTGTTACTGATAACACCTTGCTTATAATTTCTCATTTGAAAATAGAAAAATATCAATAACTGCATAATAATGCTCCCAAGTTTTCTGTATCCTTAGATTGCATATGAATACGTCATTGTATGAAGTGCAACATTTAGTTCTTTGTCTAGCTTTATAATCTATATATGTTTTAATCTTGTTATGTTCACGAAACAAATCAAAATGACGTAAAAAGCGATTCAAATGTATTATGCGAATTATACTTTAAGTACGAAGCATAAGATTGAATTTTAAATATTTTATTTTTAACAAACTTCGATTCTATATCAAGCAAGAGTTTTTGACAAGCTTTTACGACCTTATGCTTTGACGGTTTGATCTACTTTAGATTAACTCAATATTACCGATAGTACTATACGATATTAAAAATGTATGTCAAATCGGACAACAATTTGTTAAAATTTTACAGAAAATTGTGAATCTAGTTCTTTGTTCATGATCGAAGTGCAAACTGCACCAATTCGTCACGCGACATGACATTTATTGTATAAGCTCGTGCTAGGTAAATTACTACAATTTTTTGTAGTTTCATTATTATTATTGTAATCGTTTGTTAGCAATATTCATTAGTATCGTTGGTGATCAATATAAATAACAGACTAACAAAACTACATACATGCATATATAAAGCCTGGATCCATAAATACATCCTAATCTCATTGTAACTGAAAGTAAAATTAGGAGGTATATTTTATACATTCAAATGAACCTGCCATTTGATCGAGCACACCATTTGGTACTTGTTACCATATCGTGATGCGCCACGTGATCGGTCGATCACCCAATGAAAAACGCTTATTACATTGCAAAATTGTAAATACACTTACTCGCTACTTTAGTAGAGTAATAATGTAAATGCAATGTAGACGCATATTTCCTGAGTAGGTATTTATTTTCTGAGGTGAAAATTGAAAACAGTTTGATGTTGTGTGTATAAACATGCGTAAGAATTAGTTTCAGAAGTGATTGTACAATTTTAAAGGAAATATGGGTTAATCAACAATATTATAACCCACTTTAAAAAAGGAGGTTCTTAATTCGCGTGTATACATATATATTTATTTATGTATGTTCAAGAATAGCTTGTTTGTTTATGAACAGATTTCAATGATATTTTTTTTCGTTAGGTTCAGTATAATTCTAAGGTGGTCCCACTTAAACACTGATATGGGAGCTCGGACTTCGACTTAACCTAATAATCAAAATCGATTTCAAGCTTTATTTATATTGATGATTCTTTTATATTTCATTCCGTTCCATAATTAAAAAATAAGTCAGTTGTAGACTTACTTTAGATATTTAAGACAAGGTCATTCAAAAGAAAGAATTAAAAAAACTTTTTAAGAAAATATTTAAACCAACTATAAAAGAAACACCGTAAAATACAAAATAATTATCCTTCACTAATCAAAACTCAAGTACAAAAATAACTTAATGAATACCATACAAATACCTATATAATTAAATTTGACAGTTATTGAAATCGGTGCCAAATCAACGTGCAACAACAGAAACTCTATCTACAGTTTGCTAGGCTTGGCATATTTGTTGGTATATACATGTACGTAAATACATAGTACATATTTGTTATGTTTTAAATGTATTCATTTGTATTCAAAAGAACAAGTTGATTTTAAAGTAAATAAGTGTGTTAAAAACCAAAAAAATCACATATTTCCAGAAGTAAATAAACTCTTGAAATTTTTTTTAAATCTACTTTTTAATTCATAAAATTAAATTTTCCAAATTTTTCCAGTCACTAGAATCCTTTATTTATTTCTTTATAATCGCCTCGGCGTATGTCTGTCTACTGCTATCGAGATCTCGAGAATTAGTTTTGATTTAAATAGATAATTGATGTATTTCAAAAGTTGCAGTTTGATTATGCGAGCAAGCTAGTTTAAGGGCTTAGATAGTAAATAAAGAACTAATATTTTTACGTCATTAAGTGGGGTATCAAATGAATACTAAGTCAAGAGTTAAAAAATACAAAACACATTACATTGTGCTATTTTGTAATATTACATAAAACTTTTCGAAAAAGTGCTTAAAATTTGTTATCCCCCTTGTCTCCAAAAGTTTCGCTGAGCAAAATCATGATCTGGAAAATAAGGTACAATTATCTTATTACCTTAGATGAGCATTTTTAGTATGTATATAAATTGTTTTCTCGGAAACGGCTCTAACGATTTGGATGAAATCCTGTATTTGGACATCGTTTTATTTCCAAGCTTATCTAGAATAAGTGTTATACCGGAAAAAATTTTTGTTCACAAAATAAATATTTTTTTCCAGAATATCAAATTACATTTTTCCTAATGCCATCTCAGTGAATATTGAAGTACCAGTTAGTTGAAATATTGACACATTGATATTAGCTACTCAACAACAGATGGCACTATAAAACGAACCGAAAGACACCGAGTGAAGTTCAGTCGCTCAGATACACTGTTCGATAATAGTATTACGAGAAACTTTTTTGCAGTTTGTAACAATAAATAGAACCTACGGAACAACAGCACACTTACAATTTACACTTGATTGTTTTTTTTTATGTATATTCAGGATACTCATGACATTTATGTGACCCTATGCTTTTATTATGGGTATCACACGATGAACTAGAAGAACACGTGGTAACTCTTCATTTGCTATTTAGAAAATGGCATTTTTTAAACTGAGCCAAGAAACAAATCCGAAACCGTCGACTGGAAGTCATGTGCATCCTACGCACTAACGAACATTGGTTGTAACCCTGAATAGCTCCTGCTTTCCTAACCAACTACGTCGGGTTCCATTCCAGAATAGGTAAAAATTTAGAATGACATTACTCTACTCTAAATTATCTTAAACGCTGATTGTGACTAGATGCTTTTGTTTTGTGACATTCCTAATACAAGCAGTATTTCAATTAATTCGAATCATTACGCAGAATTTTCGTATCAAATTAATAATATTAATATTTCTAGAAATCGCAATGCATAAGGTACAGGTAGCGATTTATAAAAAATTTAAAAATAGAATCATATGGAAATCTGTGAAATTTATTCATACAATTTTTTGATAATGATAGAGCATGAATTTGGTGAAAAGTTTCTGTGAGACTCTGTATATTATATTATAATAAACTAGCTGACCCGGCGAACTTCGTACCGCCTTCTTTCCGTAAATATTTTCAAAATTTCTTAATTTCAGACTATTTACTGTTTATACCCGCCTCAGCATCACATAGGTGGTGTACAGTCGTGGACTAACTAACACTGACTGACTAATGTAACACTTCCGGTAAATTCATATCGGTTATATTGCGTCAAACAATAAAGTATAGCATTTAAATATTTACAATATATCTATTGTATTGAAGTACAATGTCGCGAGACTCCATATTCTCTCCAACAACCACAATGGCAACTTCATTTAACATTGGTGCGTTGAAGCGTCTCTCATGTTCTCCTGCTGGTCTTTTGTCTGCTCTGATCACTACTTTATGATTGGCATCATTTCTAAGGCTGTTTTGAACAATTGGATCAACTGATTATGTTCATGTAAGAGTTGTTGCAGTTGCATGATGATCTCTCTTCTAGCCGAACGATTGATAGCACAGCGTTGATTGACTTCAGCTTCAGAATTTCCGAGGAAATAAATCTGAAGAAATTTGTATTCACCATCAACTGATGGCAACAATACTCCTGCACGGTGGTGAATTTGTCCTTGAATCTGTAATATTGTATTTAAGAAAATATTTAAGAAAAATCCTCATTCATGAAGTGCATAAAGTGTGTCACAGAATAAAAAAATACCTTAAAAGTTGGATTGAAACCACGTTCTTCAATTATGTTTGCACCAAATGATGTCATTTGAAACACACTATTGTAATTTTGAATATTCTGCAAGAAATGCTTTGATAAAGGTTCTTGCCCTGAAAATAATGAATTCAGTGGTTTAGGTGGCGTCGTCAGTTGTGGTAATTTGACCTTTCCATTCGCACAACATAATCCTGTCGGTTCAAATCGAAACCTCAAAACATTGCAATATTGACAAATAGTGCTCATTGTTCCAAAATCAACCGATTTATCGCCGCCGTAATCAATTGTTCTATCATATCTAAATGCCAAACGTTCATAGCTAATTATTACGTTTGATCGTCTGTTTTGTTGCCTCTCGCTTGAAGTCGATACTATGGATTCGTCCGGAGTCGTAGTAGATCTCACTCGAGATAGTCTCATTTTCTTTGCTTCCAAACGCTGTCTACGTTCTTCTTCAGTCTCATTGTCTCGAAGATTGTGCACTCGACTTGCATTACGTGTACGTCGACCAATATTTAGACGCCTTACTGGTGGCATTTTCTTATTAATAACATCAAATAAATTACGAGTAATATGAATATGAGCAATAAATAACACGATGATAATTCTCTCAACACAAACACAATTTGAAAAAACCGTTTGACGTATGGTCTGTTTGAAGTTGTCATTCGTTGCCTTAACAACTGACTGTCATTTTGTCTCACTCACTCACTTTTCTTTATTATGAGATTTTTTTAAATCAGATTTTAATAAAAAATAGCTTTTGTTTTATTTTATGTTATATTTATACAAACCTTGTCCGAAAAATAACAAACACAAAAAAGGAAGAATCATCCAATTTGGTGCAGTATTTCGGAAGATATGCGCGTACATACAATTCGACGATTCATTTTTATTTATATAGATAATATTTCTTCTTGGTTTGAGAGACAAAGAAAACACAATGTAGAATCAGCCAAGACTCCGCTAATTTTTTTGCACAGGTCGTAAAAGTAGTCCAAGGACTATAAGGAACTTGTACAGGCGACAGGCTAACATGTGGTCTATACATATGTATCTGGTTTCGCTTTTCTATTAGTAAGATCAAATATACCTCTATGTATCAGTTAAAAAAATGTTGCTAAACGGCCATGAAAGTTTGATTTTGTTGCGTTTAGAGCTTTATCCAACCAGAAATGTACAGTAATAATATTACAATACAATACAATAATAAAATTCTAAATTACAAAGTTCTATATTATGTTTGGATCTTCTCTTAAGCAGTTTCCCTATTTCTTTCGCGGGAGAGTTGTCTTTTTCAGATAATAAAATCAGTGACCTTAGTCGCCTTTCAAAAATGTTGCATGAGAACTGTGCGATTGCTTACTACCTCCGCTCACATGAGGGGACAATTCAAATAACTTTCCATAAATTAACATTATGAATATTTAATATTTATGAAAAATTCATAGATGTCCTCTGGGTTATTAATAATACGCTGTGCGTGAGCGAACTGCCCTGATTTCCTAATAAATTAGCGAGTCAATCCAACTTAATTGATATGAGATGTACCAGGAAGCTAGATGATCGACCTTAGCACATTAGAAGCTTTTACAATTAAATTCGAACATAAATCTGCACTAATAAGCCTCAATTTTTATTATCACCGTATCAGGTTGTTACGCTCATTTGATTCTTAAAATTAAATTGCTGCAAAGCTCATTGATCCCACTTCCAATATTTATCAATTTTAAGAGTTATGAAATGGAAATAAAGTTGAATTCAGTTTAATTCAAAAAATTGATTTTATTACGTTTTCTTGTTAACGAAATGTTGCGTTTGCAAGGTTCAACGCCCGTCCTAGCTCCCCTCCCCCTAAGGCACCTGCCAACAGGCAAACTGCTTTTGGTAATTAACTATAAAAAAAACTCTAATTATGAAGAAGTTCAGTTTGAGGAAATGATTAAGGCTCGGAGAGTAGTCTTTCCTAGATAGAGCTAACTTCGAGTTCTTTATAAGGTTAATTGGTTACCTGAAAAAAAGCTCGTTCTCTATTGAAAAAATGTTATTTCCTTAAGTTCTGCAAAATAATATAAGCAAAAATTATATGTAAATATGTACTTACATTTGCGATTAGAAATTAAAAGTTTTCAATCAAACCTTTGAACTATCCGTGATCATTAATCATCTTATTACCTTACTTCTTATACTTTTTTATTAGATACTTAGTTGATTTTGTTAAATAACGTAAATTCATTATAAATTGTATTATATATTCAATTAGACATGTGTCAATAAAAATGTAGGTAACATATATTTTATAGAATACTGGCAATCATTTAGACATCACAAATTTCCAATTTAACATGACCAGTCTTTAGTCCAAACAATAGCGCGATTTGAACTCGGGTCATTGTCGTGTAATTCTCATATTCTTATTTACTTAACTACGAACAATTCCAATATACATAACAATTATACACGCAATGTAAATAAAATAATCGATAGTCTACGAATAGTGAGAGAGAAGGAAAAATAATATATGTATGATGTGCCGATTGCTTACCTTGGCACGCGGGTCGTAAAAGATGGCTAAAAGATGAGATATTAGCAAACTATAATTATCTGGTGTAGCTATGCCGAAATATTTATCATGCTAGAAATGGCGTCAAGGTGTGATATTGTTGTTCTTAGATGCTTTGTTCCTCCTGAAAGGTAAATGACGTGAAATTATGCGTGTATTAACAAAATAGGCTTGCATTTCATTGACTGTTCACAATATCTTCTCTTAAAGAGCGTTTTCATTTATTACGTTTACCTGGAAATTCAAATCGTACTAATTTATTTACTTCTCTTCAAACACTTTCCTATTCCACAAACTTTTATTCTCCTTCCTTCACTATACTTGCCGTTAACCAATGGTATGATCTCAACGTTCGGAAGAGTCGATCGCTAGTAGGGTTTAAACGAGTGGTTAAAGGGCATTACATGAAGAGTTAGTTCATAACAATCGATATTCTATGTATGTATATATATTTGTATTAATATATGTATAATTAATATATTTACCTGTAATGATATATTGATTCTATGTACATACATATCTTCACGCTGTATCCCTAACGGGGTAGTCAGATAGGACGGTGCGCTAAGCGTCGCGGTCCTTACTTACTTCTTTGGCTTCCTCAAATCTCGTCATTCTCCTCACACATTTTCGCCTAGGTATGGGAGTGCTGTTAACATTTGATTTTTGACATTTGAATTGATTATTATTAGTATGTGTTTTTTGTTATTCTATTTTATATTCATTATTATTTATTTTAGTATAATAAATATTTTAAAGCACACAGTGTCTACCTCCTCTTTCCTTTTTCATAAAATGTCTCTCTCGCAGGTCCGCTGGGAAAAATTTCTTATAGAAATAAGCGGTATCTTTTGCTCTGTTTACTGTCTCTCTCTTTTTATATATTGTTGTATGCAATAAATTATTAAATAATAAATAAATAATATTATGACAACTGTACGTTTATTATGTATCATCTTTGCAGGATATAAGCTACCTCCAGAACTTCCTATATGTTGTTAATTGTATTCAAAACACTTTGTAAGAATTATATAAGAAATCCGAAATTGTCTTTGCAAAGTACTTACATTATTACGAGAACTCACATTGAAATCGAACACAAATATATTGCGACATCGCAGTAACAACGATTTTACTACTCAACAGTTTTCTAAGCACAACTATATTGTACAGGAATCTTAATACATATTTTCAAAAACATAATACAATATAGAACTACCATATATCTTATGCCAATAATTATATTAATTATATGCCAATAATATCATATACATATGCAATCAATAATATCATATAATATCAATAATATCATTATACCAATAATATCATTTAGATATCATTACATGCATTTACTTATTGAAATATGGACAATACAATCTATTGCGGCAGCAATAAAAGGCTAAATGAATCAAAGTTCATGTCTATACAGAGTCTAGACGTCGATTACCGATTCTATAGTCGTACAACAACCGAAACAGAAGGACATTGAACCACGCACCCTTATTCTGATAGTGATGTGAAGATTATGTTTAATAGCGTAATTATTAATTAACGTATATAGTCGATTATTATAGAATATATTTTACTCTTTAATATTAAATGTAATTTTCTACATAAAAATCAATAAAAATTTGTTACAATGAAAAGCAGCGCATAGTATTACACTTATGATAAAGTTGATAAATTACCTAAGTTTCATTATTTTTTGTAACTGTAGTGCACTAGAGCATTATATTTGCATTGTTGAGCACAAAACTAATTGTTTTCATTATTCTACAAAAGTTATAATTTTATTTAATAAAGAGATGTTACAAATATTCAATACGCACTGTACAGTGTACACCATACTTATATGTGTATGTACAATAATGTACATATAATATCTTTCTTAAGCAATTTAATACATTTGGTTGATTTACGTAGGTTCTTCATTTTGCATTCGTTTCTAACAAAAATTTGTTAAAAATTATATTTTTATCTATTTATTCTAAATTAGCAAACAATCCACTTTTTTATATGTAACAATGGAATTTTTTATATATCAGTATTTTAAGAAAAACACAGTTTTCAAAATTACGGACGATTTTCGTTAGGACTTACTTAATGCGTTAGCCTTCAACAAATGCATTAGAAGTATACAACTTATGGAGATGAGGATAAAAAGATATATATTTACATTTATGTAGTAGGTCTGCACTTAGCCCACTGCTCTTTAACCTAGTCATAGATCACATCACGAAAAATATTCAAGAACCGTTACCCTGGAACCTTCTCTACGCAGACGACATCGTTCTCGTCTCCAAAACACCCAAGGAATTGCAAAATGCATTGTGCCTATGGATTAATGCTCTGGAAAATGCAGGACTCAAGGTTAGCAGAACAAAAACAGAACACCTAGAATGCCTCTTCAGTAATAATATAACTACTGACACGACAATATGCTATCCGGACAAAACGCCTGTACCGAAAGTAACGCAATTTAAATATCTTGGATCAGTAGTTAGCAATACCGCGGGTATAGAGCAAGACGTAGCACATAGAATAAGTGTTGCCTGGCAAAAATGGCGTTCTCTGACTGGGGTACTGTGTGACCCTAGTATGCCTGTTCGCACAAAAGGCAAGGTTTATAAGATGGCGGTGAGGCCCGCGATGTTATACGGGGCAGAATGCTGGACGGTAAAAGAGTCGCATGTGCAAAAATTACACACTGCAGAAATGAAAATGCTAAGATGGTCGGTCGAAGTAACAAAACTTGACAAAGTCCGGAATGAGTATATCCGAGGCAGCTTGAAAGTAGCCCCCATCAAAGAGAAGCTAAAGGAGAGTCGCTTGAGGTGGTACGGTCACGTTATGCGTAGAGACGAAGAGCATGTCGTTAGGAAAGCGCTATGCCTCCCGGAGAACAAAAAAGGCAGAGGCCGCCCCTTGTTGACGTGGTGGACCAGTATGAACAAACTTCTGCAAATAGAGAATTTGCCCGATCTGACAACTCAAGACAGGCTGTCTTGGCGCCACAAAATTAGGAGAGCCGACCCCACCTGAATGGGATGGAGCAAAGATGAAGAATTTACATTTATGTAGATATATATTTCAACAAAAAGGTTTACTTCTTTTTTAGCTATTCTTACTAAATATCGATATAAAATTTCGTCTAATGTCGATTCAATTTATATGCAAACATAAGAACCTAAAAAGAGGTTTTAAGTGTAAATTGCCGATAAGTGAGAAAGTAATTATTGTTATTATTATATCATGCTGACATTATTACTACAGTAAGAGGGTCGGAACTATTTGCCTGTCTTGTTACAAAATTGACAGCATCATGTACTAGTTTTGCAATGTAATTTTAGTAATTCGTGTGTAAAATATGCATAACTATCAATACGTTAATATATAAAATTATCTATGTCAATATTACAGAGGCTGTTTGTTGAATTTTATCTTAAAATTCTTTTTAATTATGATAAAATCATAGTTAAAATAAATAAAATAAATTTATGAAATAAATAAAATAATCGTAAATCCTTTCTGACTATACCGTTGGGGATACGGCGTGAAGATATGTATGTATGTATGTATGAAATCACGAATTATTTTATATACCTACATTGTAGTGATGCTAGTAAAATACGTATAATTAAAGAACTGTAATTATCAAGGCTACTGTTATTTTTGAGATTTTGATAAGTAGTAGTTACCCAGTTTATTTTTAACAACTCTCATTATGGAAAAAATATTGCCCTTGTCAGTAACAGTTTCAACGTCAACAGAAGAAAATTTAACTTATCATTCGGCATTATATTAACTATCCAAATATTCCAAGATCTTTTAATATTTTTTTTATCAAAACAAATTTTTGCCTGAAATAAACATAGGAAACATAAGTTCAAAAATACTATGAATATACTGTAAGCATCCTATTGACTTTATAGCTCCAAACAGCCTGTCCCTTACTACTATGTGAGGAAAATAAAATTAAATAAAATGTAAATTCAAATAACGAAGTAGATTCCCTATCAGTTTAACTGACAATATGTGTGCCGTATGTACAGGTGAATAAGCTTATCTAATTTGCCTCACCGTTGCTGTTGGAGTACGGCGCCTGAAGTTACTTATAAAGTCTGTTATTGAAAATTTTCCGAAAACCTATAAGACAATTACTTAACATTTACTTAGACTTTAAGACCGGAAAAGACAAACCTAATATAAAATCTTATTATTGTTTTAATTTAAGATAATAGTAATTATTCTAAGTTTTTAAAGTTATTAACCAATTTTTATCGAAGGATATTGAACAGGATAAGCAAATTATTTTTACGACAAATTGAGATGTAGTTTACGTAAACAATAAAATCGTTGACAATAAGTTCCAGAATAAGCACGCTATAGGACTTAATGCGAAACCCGCCAAACTAATAAAATGTTAAAATTATTGCTTTTCTCTTAACTTGAGCAATTAAATTGCTTTATTATACAACTTTTGAACTTAAGGTTCTAACATAATTGGAAAATTTTTGGAGATTTGTCACCATATGGTGGCGTTGACACGTGTTTTAATTTTTAATTTATTTCTCCAGGATGTGAACAAAGAATAGGTATTGATTGTGAAAAAAATTGCTGGCACTGCAAAACGTTACAAGGTTTTTTTAATATTTCCCAAATAATTGGAAGGCAAAGAAAACTCAACCAAAACAGTCTCAGGCTCATATGAATGTTTCTCATTTTGACTTTATCTACTTCATGTCATCTTTCACAGGCTACTTTCCTTCTTTTTATTTTTTACTTGTACTTCTTATTTTATTATTTGTGTTTTAATATCGTCAGTCGGTTTACCAGTAAAGTGATAATAATTAGGGATTGCAATGCTGAATTCAGCAATCCAGCTGGATCCAGCACATTTTTGGGCTTGCTGGATCAACTTACTGGATGAACTTGCTGAAAAACAAGTATCCAACTTTCTTTCCGCGCGAAAACACCACAATAAAGTACGTTGCCGCTTTGTTGCATTTTATAAGCGGCATACGTAATTTTATTCCGAAAATTAGTGAGACCGAGACACTGGGACTACATAGTTAATATAATAGGTATCTGAATGAATAGCTATTTCAGATATGTAGGATATCAATTTAGTGATTTATGATTGTATCGTTATTATTAATAATAATACTCATAAGTGTTACTTACTATTAGATTTAGAGTACTTTACTAACACCAAAAATTGCTTATAACTACAAACAAAAATGTAGGTAGTTAGTTATTGAAGTTTCTAGTTTTAAAAAAAATTGTTTCGTTTCTTTGAAAAATCGATTAATGCTGGATCCGCGCTAGATCCAGCTGGATTTGCTTTAATATACATTTTTAAACGTCTACATATTGAAAACTTCAGTGCGCAATTACTATCGCTATTGTATATCTACTTTAAAATTCCATAAAGCACAAAGTATAAAAACTCCAAACTAAACGTAAATTTCGCTTCTTCTTTTTCCTACAAAAATTCCGAAATAAATAAGACGTTATAAAGAATTCTTTTTAATGCGTGATTGCCAATATTTATATGAGTTACTCTATGAATTATAATTCCTTACGGATAATCACAATACAAGATTATGACTAATCACTAGCTGTTTAAATCTTGAATATATTTGAAAGAAGAATATCAGTACTCGCTTACTGTATAAAATTATCCAAAAAGCTTACGTGACATCAGCCACGTGCGGTTCGCAGAAACACCCACATCACGCTGTCAGGAACTTTGATAGCTTTATAATTTTAATCAATTAGTAGTAAGTATCGAAGTTGAACAGTTTATTTTTATTATCTTACATTCTTTACTTTAAGAATAAAACAGTTTAGAATAACTTTATTTTCCATAACGCAGAATTAAAATTTACATTCACTGTAATTGTTGGAGCTTAAGCATATAAATGACATTTCGGTAACCAAATACAAAAATCTAAAAGTCCGATTCGGCGTTAAATTTAACCGAACATTTTGTCTCAAAAACAAAAGGCGAAATTTATTATACCAATTAAAAATTTCTACCTGAGTAAATATGTAAATAGCATTTATAATATGAGCGGTTGACTGTTAATGGAAATTTCACGCGCCTCACGATTTTATTTAGTCTGATCAATGTCCTAGATTGATGAGGAGAGTGATGTGATGACTGGTACCTAGGACCTACCTAATTTTTAGCTTTCAGTACATTGTCTACATCATTATTATATTTCTTTTCAACAGAACCGTTTAGTTTTTAGTTTTTATCTCGTTATTTAATATTTCTCATTCTATTTAGTGTATAGACTGTCTAAACTCTATCATCCACAATGCACTGTGTTCTGTAAAGCCCTTTCATTTAATACCCATTATCCATATTAAGAGGACTGAAACAAATATGAAATCCGCCATTTTTTACCGGCGGCCAACTTAGATTTGAAATATTCATGGTGTACTGTATTCTCTAGTCAAGCCCTTTCATTTAATATCCATATTGAGGGAGTTGTAAAACAATATATAATCTGCCATTTTGTGGCGGCGGCCACCTTAGATTTCGAATAATACTGAATTTATTCAAATGTATTGTCATCAGAACTAAAGGTGTGTACTAAATATCAGATCAATCTGTCAACAGGAAGAGGGTAAAATTTCAATTACTAAATGTGACCCAAAAAACAATGACAATAACAAACAGGGCAAGCTAAATAAAACCGTTTAAAAATATATAAACTCTAATCTCATTGTTTCAGGCCAAACACATTGCCATAGTCCAAAATCCCGTCAACGCCAAAATTTTTTTACTACAGCAAGTAAGAACGATTGGCTACTGCTACTATGAACCTAAAATTGCGGTGACTTTGAGAGGTAGCAAAGGCCTACCTACCTTTCTTTCTCAACAATACGTGTTTAGTGCAAAAGGTCGGTTTCTTTGCCAGTTTTGATGTCATTTCTGTTAATCATATTGTCTGTCCCAGTTCAATAAAAGTAGTACCATTACCACACCATACATAATACTAGCTTAGAGTTTTCTTTGAAGTTGTAAAACTAGTACTTTCGTATTATCATGTATACAGTGCGTTTTCGAGGGATGGAAGATGTGAGTTGATGTGGAGAGACGAGTAGCAGCTGGCAACTGATCAACGGTGCTCTATCCGCATTAGTAGACAGTGTGAATATATGTATCTAACTCAGCCAAAATGGCCATACACAAAGCGGTGTTGCTTCCAATTTTATTGTAAGGTAGCGAGACCTAAATATGCTTGTAATCGAGTGAAAGTAAGATAAATGCAGCAGAAATGCCATCTCTTTGAAATATGTGCGGTGTTACTCTTTGCGGACAAAATAAGCTATGAAGAGATACGCAGTGTGACAAGATTGCACGACAATGTTATTGTAAAAATGAAGAAAGAAATGCTTAGATGGTTCAGGCACATAGAAAGAATTAGTGATGAAAGACTGACGAAGAAAATCTACTGAGCGAAAGCGAGTGGTAAAAGAAGCCAAGGAAGACCAAGACTGACTTATGAAGATCAAATAGCCAGTGTTAGCAGACGGAAATGTCAAAAGCATTCGCATACCTACCAAGGCGAAAATGTGTGAGAAGAATGATGAGGTTTTAGGAAGCGAAAGAAGCATGTAAGGACCGCGTCACTTGATGCTCCGGACGTCCTCTCTGACTACCGTTAGGGATACACCGTGAAGATATGTATATATGCATGTATGTATGTATAACTCCGAAGGTAATCATATTAGAAACTGAACTTTTCCAGTTGCTATGGTGGTCTTAAAGTCAAATTGTAACTAGATGCATCTCCAGCTTTTTTAAGTTCAACAACTATTGTGCCTCACCGGAAATTGTTTGTATGAAAAAATTTAATTGGTATTTTCTGTACAGCTTAAGGCCATGTCATAAATTACACAACAACTTTTTCATGCACAGATCACGCGCAGCAACTAAGACGTGCTGCAATCATTATGCAGTTCTGTGTAACTTTTCACACGTTTTTAAATGCGATACAAACACGTGGCAATGACAAGTTTTCAACAACAGTAATACAATACAGTCGATAAAAAAAGAAATGCTTACGTGTTTGTCGAACGCGCGCTTCACATGTTTATTAGGTATATGTTTTATCACATGTTTCACACGTTACACGTTAAATTGTCCCAATACTCGAACGTTAAACTTTTCGTTTATTTTTTAATATTAGTTATCGTTTTCTTCGCATGACATACACTCCACAGACTCAAATCATCTCACAGCTAACAGATCACAAAAAATTCACAGCTCGAAACTCATTCAGTCGATCTATCAGTAATTACTTGTCGGCAACATTTCAAAATTCTTTGCCATGATTCTCTGGCAAAAATCTACTCTGTGCGACTGTTGTTTGACCTTTGACATTGGCAGTAGATATAACTATTGTATTTGACATTGGCAGTACGAATGTAAACAATGAATGTTTTATTTTTTTTAATGTATTTATAAAACTTATTGTATATAAATTTTAGCTTTCTGCACTCCTTCTCCATATGAATTTAACTTTTGCCTAATCTAACACTCCTCCGGGCGCGCAATACGGCTAGATATATATATATATATATAAATAGAAACCAAGGGAAAACAATACATACATGCAGACATATCATCACGCTGGATCCCTAACGGGGTAGTCAGAGGGGACGGAGCACCGAACTTCGCGGTCCTGACATTCTTCTTTCGCCTCTTCGAATCTCATCATTCTCTTCACACATTGTCGTCTAGTTATGCGGGTAAAAGGAAAGATAAATGGAAAACAATATTGTATTAAAATAAGATTCATATCAATATAAATGTAATTGTTATATGTGATTTGTAAACAATTAATATTTCTATAGTTCACACAAAAATTTGAGCTATAAAAATTCGTATATGACATGCGGGAAATCAGGGTTCTCTTTCAATCATAAGTTTCGAATGCATCTGACAAAGAAGGCACTGTCAATAAAGTTAATACGCGCAATAATACTTAAGCCTACTTCAGAGCCCATAGAATACATTGCTAGATGCAACTATCAATGTATAACCAGTCATCCACAGAGTTTACTGGGCTAAAAGTTGAATGAACCTAGGAAGCGCCCGCGTCTCGTTCCTCTCAACTCACGCACACGGACACGAAAAGATAACACACACGGATGCATATTAAGCACACAACGAAACAAAGATGTATTAGAGGAACACACACATAATAAAAACTTAGCGTGAGAAACGTTGATAACTCAGTTACGTTAGTTACGAACTCCAATCATTACTTCCGGATGTGAATATGAAATCAACTTGGACTATAAAAAAATATTAATATTTTGATGAATATTTTTTAAAAGCACTGTACAGCTCTTACACGAAACATCAAAATAAAGTCTTAAAAGGAAAGATAACACCTGAGGATAGCTCATACTGACGTCACATCATCGGAGCGGGCCATGTGCGAAAAATTTGTGATAAAACCCACTATCAAGTTGTATTAACCAATATATAATCATCTCTTTCTAGTACATAGCAAATTATAATATTGAAAAGAGACAGGAACGTAATTAGGGTCGATCCAATGGTGTGTGTGGTGTGAACGTAGGCAATACGTAGATAATGAGTCTTGACTGTAGTTGTAACTCGTATAACTGGACTGACTCCATCTCCTTATGTAAGCCTGGTATATGAAGTCTCGTTTGCACACACATTTTAGTACAACTTTTTTTTACTGAGCAGTTTAAAATACTCAACCGGCTTGACGGGGCGCCATTTTTTAAAAATATGTTTGTATTTCCGCGTTAAGAAAAAGAGAAAAAGATCGTTCGCGCCTAAAATTTTTCTTTAAACACCCTTGAGTGAATACTTTAACGTTTTTCGTTGGAATTTCGAATATATTTACAATGATTATAAGTTGTATGTAAACCAACAATGCATTTAAGTACCTACCTACCTACTTAATTTAATACGTCCTTTGTATATGTACATGTAAAAGTAATTGCATAAGGCCAAATGTAGTGTTTCACTCAATTTTCTCTATGTATTTGTTAACATTTTTAATTTTCAGTCATATTAATACGAACTATTGTATTATAACGTTATCAACTTATTATGCAATGATTGTAACTTTCTATAGTTTTAACATAAATATGAACTAAAAATGCCTGTGTATGTAATACGAAGTAATATAATAATTTCATAACGTTTAATATGTACATCTACGTTAAAAAGAAGTCTGTAAACCTTCTTACCTTTTCGTAGTAAGTGGTTTGTAGCAACTACGGATTACGTCGATGAATAAGCAAGCACAAAGGAACGCACATATAGATTTTCGATTAATGTAATTAATGTTTGTTACTTTTTTGTTTTCATTATCATACAGAATGTGAATGAAATGTATTCTAAAGGGATCATTATAATATACGTATAAGGGATTATTATAATATGATATTACCTTATAATATAATATTACCTTACGACCTTACAACGAAATAACGAAATTTTAGTCTACAATTTTTAAATTTGATGTTCTATTATTTTTTCTCTAATCTAAATTAACTAAATAACTTATTATAAAGATTCTAAAAATAACAACAACAAATATATGTCTAAATATATATCTTATATTAAAGCCATTTCTATGCAAAATGTATACGATATACGTTATAAATGCGAATGGAAAATTTAACTTTCACGTTTGATTTATTATATCTTTGAAATCAATAAAAATGAAAGTAACTTAATCAGTTATAATTGCAATTTATAATGAAAGATATGGCCCTCAAAACAAGGACCTATTTATTTAACCTATGTGAAATATATTTAAAAATATTTATTTACCTATTTACTAATGCCAATTGCCAACATTAAATCAAGGCTGTTATGGACATGAAATTTTGGATATGGATAGGGATATGTGAATAATATTATATCGGGTTTCAGTTACGGTTACGGATATGAAATTATTTCGTATTATCTGATAATATCGGGTAGTTTCAGCTACGGATACAAATTTTTTTTAGGAATTGTAAAAGGAAATTACTAATAATTACAAGGTAATGATTTGTCTTCATTTCTAGGTTAATATTCGGTACTACAATTACAAAAAATAATGCTAGCCTTAGATGTGGCTAATGTCGACTCGGCCGGAGAAAACCCATTATAACTTGTCGCAGCGTGTCGCATTTAAACTCCACCCCTATATGTACATCCGAAATTATTTGAAACTTTTAAATCCTATTTGGTTATGGTTTTGGATAGATTTTTATTTCGGATATCCGACAGTTTCTGTTACCGTCATGTATTGAAGAAATAGAGTTGTAAATTGCGTGACTATCGCCTTTAGCATATTGCTTATAATAATTTCTGTCCCGTGGCCTATTTTCACAACCTGCGCAGGAAGATACAGCTGACATTCTATATTCCTTTTTCTTTTCCAGCAGCAGGAAAGAAAAATATGTACTATGGAAATATTATAATAATCAGTCCCTAGGTATATGATACTTATTCCTACTAATATTATACTAATCAAATGTCTATTTATTTATTTTTCGATCATGCAAAAGCTAAAAAAAGAACCAAGCAATTATTCTCAAAGTAATGATTAATTCTCTAATAGACAGCGAAGTGTTTTCAGAAAAATTGAAAGTTTAAACAGCTATAAATGATAGCAGCCCATTCTGAGCCGTTGTTTCTCTCCGTGCGAGATTGACAGAGTTTACATTTTTAAACTTTGCCATGAATTCGTTGAGAAGTGAAAAATGTATTGAATTTTAGAGGACATTGCTCAAAAAAGCCGGATAAGTGCGAGTCTGACTCGCGCACTGAGGGTTCCGTAAAATGTTCGCTTATAGATCGATGTACGTCACAGTCGATTCCCCGACTTCAAGTGTAAGTTTATAATCCCAAAAAAAATTTCATGTGATGTACTTAACTATAAATTAAGGATTTTTCGAATTTTTTCCTTTACTCGTGCTGTGACACCCTGCTTCTTGTCAAATGATTCCAGGTCAATGGGAAGTATACGTTACGATTTACTTGCTTGCTTGCTTGCGAGTGTCAAGATATATAGTATAGTATAAAGTACTAGAGAGTCGCCCCGGATTCGCACGGGTACAAATGAAATTTTTTTGAAAATAAAATACAGCCCATGTTACTCGCTGATAATGTAGCTTTCTATAGGTGAAAGTATTTTTGAAATTGGTTGAGTAATTTTTGAGTTTATCCATTACATACAAACAAACAAAGTTTACCTTTTTATAATATTAGTATAGATAAATAGTTGTATATTTTGATTGCGGTGACTTAGACGCTTGATTTTTTTACAGTCCCAAGCTAAGAAACCGCAGACATAAGTATTTAATACTAATTTCAACTCGATATCTTCACGCATTTCTGAGAAGAAGGGTATTGACAGACAGACAGACAATAAAGTGATCCTATAAGGGTTCCTTTTTTCCTTTCGAGGCACGGAACTCTAAAAATATATGAATAAATTATAAATAATATGCGGTACCTACTGGATATATCTAAGAGCTGTAATGTAGGTGGGTACATGATAATAGTATAAGATTTAACACAAACTAGTGACGATATTATTATGTAGGCATGTATGTTTACATCCATCAGCCGAGGTGAACGACTGCCAATGCAAATATACAGAACCCGTCGGGTAACCAATTAATGAGGTGCCGGTTCGATTCCGGCCCGGGAAAACTGTTCAATGGAAAATATTCATGCAGATTTGAATGTCTGTTGTATTTTACGATATGATTTAACGCCGACTACTAGTGTTACAAAATATGGGCATACAGTAAATTATAATTAGCTACAAAAAATGTTTTAGGTATAATTTGAAACATGAAATTTTTCCATACTGCTTTAGATTTTTGCGATTTCATTTATACCCTCTTAATACGCCGTTATTAAGCCATCAATTGTCTCAAGTGTGAAGAAATTATTCTTGAATTTATTATTTTAAAATTAAAAATCACAAAATAGTTGCCTATAGGCTAATATGTAATACAAGAAACGACTCCTGTTGAAATCGATATAAACCTGACCGATATGAATTGATATGACCGAATATGAACTGTATATTAGGAATTGAAAGTCTGACGAATTAAGTCACTTTCATTTTTATTAATTTTGCATAGATTGAGTATGTTTTAATATTATAATTATAACTTTTACATTTTTTCTTATTTATTTAACTTATCTTAAAAAGAGCTGAAATATATATGAAAATATAATTATTGCAATCTTAAGCCTTGTATATAATACAGTTTCAATACATATAAAGTTTAAGATATGCAGGGAGTAGTTTGTAAGGACCACGATGCTTGAGGCTCCGTCCACTCTGTCTACCGTCTCCGTAAACTCTGCGGTCACCGGAGAACATACCATGAAGATACACATGTATATTATGTAGGTATCCATTTACAACATTATTTCTACTAACAATAAGCATAAAGTTAGTAAATAGTTCGTAAGTTACTGAAATCGATGTGCAACATCAGAAAGTCTATAAGTTTGGTAGGCTTGGCACCGACTTCAGTAACTATCAAATTTAATTAAGTAGGTATTTGTATCATATTTGTAAAGTTGTTGTTGTACTTGAGTATTGATAAGTAAAGGATAGTTATTGTGTACTTTTTTTCAGTATTTTTCAGTATTTTTTTGAAGTCGGTATAATTTTTTTCTTACATTTTTTTTATTTTTCATTTCTGGTTCTAGATTACCCATGTCTTTGTGGCAAATTGTAGTTCAGTAGATATAAAGATGACGGAAAGAACAGACAGATATGGTAGACAGACCGTGGACAGATGGACATAAAGACAAGTAGAAGGACAGATGTGCAGATAGACATGACGTAAATGTAAGGGTTCGATGAGAATATAATTACTACATTCTGAATTAAATCTAACATAAGTTCAAAAAAAAATGTATCGAATAGAACCAACCAGAAACTTTCAATAAATTACGTAAAATTAATTAACATATTTAAATAACAGTGATTAATTAGAAAAATGATTTTTTACAAATCATGTTGAGCCTGCATGTAGACGGCAATAGGCTAGCCACCTGACACGTTGCAGGTCTGAAACTAATATTCACTCATGATCATCGGAATCGTCTCTCTGCATCCCATTGTGGAAAGATGCTATACCATTCCCACCCGGATGCCACAAAAAGGAATAGATAAAGTAAATTTTGAAATTTATTGGAAATCTTTTTAAATAAAATTCTATTTTAAGAAGAAAATTGTAATATAATTTGAAACAAATAAACCAAAATTAATTTTGTAAATAAGATAGAAACAAAGATATCAAGGTGGTTGTGATGGTGTGGTGTAGTTTACAAAAATCAGATATAAATACCTTTCACCTTATAATTTACACATTATGATAAAAAAACACAAACCACTGGTAGATTGTATTAGATTGTATTGTCCCATACTCCACTCTCGAATGTTATCTCCAAAATTATAAGTCGACTTTATAAAATTCTGCAATCAGCATCGTCATTGTAAATATAACTTCTATAAACTCGTATGAAACTGGTGCGTCACCATGATTAATGTGCTCTTTATCCGATTGAAACCATTGCTCCCCTTATTCTTGTCGAGGGGTCCATTTGCCTTGGAAGTTTGGGCGATATCAGTTTTCTGGTTCGAGCCTCTTTCTTTTTCACTTTGCCAACATCTTTAATATTCTTAACAGATTTTACTTTTACGAAGAAATCAAATATCTTCTTTTTTGAGGAGAAAAATAATCTCCTTTTTACTCCATCACAACCATTATTGTTCTGTCTAAAAAAACACCTCGCTCTCTTTTTTTTCTCATTTTTCAAATCCTGTTCTATTCGTCCAAAAAAAACATATTTAAATTTTTAACTTGCCAGTTCTATAATTATTTTCTCTGACAACCTCTAAGCTCTTAAAAAGAAGGTACAATAGCGAAAAAATGTTACAATGCGAACATTTGAATTTATTCAATGTTAAGTTGGGAAAATGAGATAAATGCAGCAGAAATATGATCTCTTCGAAATATGTGCGGTGTCATCCTTACGGACAGGATAAGCAATGAAGAGATACGCAGTGTGACAGGATTGCACGACAGGTGTTATTGTAAAAATAAAGAAAGGAGAATGCTTATATGGTTCGGACGCACGGAAAGAATGAGCGATAAAAGACTGACGAAGAAAATCTACAGAACGAAAGCGAGTGGTAAAAAAAGCCAAGGAAGATCAAGGCTAAATTACGAAGATCAAATAGCCAGTGTTAGCTGAGGGAAATGTCAAAAGCACTCGTATACATAGACAAAAATGTGTAAGGAGAATGATGAGATTTGAGGAATCAAAACAATAATGTAAGGACCGGGAAACTTGGCGCTCCGTCCTATCTGACTGATACAGCGTGAAGATATATATGGATGTCACTTGGCAATATTACAAAAAATTAGTAAAAACTTTAATGTGAGTGAGATGTAGAGTCCTAGATACAAACATTAATAACTATCGCAACAGATATGGAAGACAGTTTATTAGCACTTTATAACATTATTATCCTAATAGGTGGAACAAGCCCTCCGGCTATGCTGTATACCAAAATCAAAAAATTCAAAAAATTCAAAAAATTTCAGATATTGTAAATCTGTCAGTCATTTTGTGAAATTTAATAGATAAATATTTCGATCTTCGTTGCTCATCAATTATATTATTGACCATGTTTATTATGATCTTAAACATGCATAATACAAGAAAATATAAACCGTGTAAACAAAAACATGTTATGGGTGAATCTAAGAAATTGATTCTTGGATACAACACGCAACCATTTAGGTGCGTAACGTTTTCTGTGACTGCATATTTTCGTCCACTTAGAGTGTATATCATAAAATAACTTAAAAAAAATTAAACCTACTTCAAAATAAATACCGAATATAAACGCTGAAAGGTATAAAATAAATATCCATTACTAATCAAAACTCAAGTCGAAAAAAAATTATAGTTTAAAAAAACTAAAAAATCACGCTTTATAGGAAAACCGAACTAAAAAGTAAAAAATAATTTTTAATGTTTATTTATTTTGTTTAATTGTGATAAAAATTCCACTAACTCAATATAATTAAAAGCTTTTTACTAAGTTTAAAATAAGAATAAAGTGATTGACAAAAAAATGACTTTATTGTAAAAAGCGTGGGGTGCATGATATCAATTGTTAATAATATTTTATTGGTAGCCATTGATAAAAGTCGAGTTATTAAAAAAATATAGTAAAAACCTTTTTTCAATAAAATTTCACGCTTTTTACAATAAAATAATTTTTTTGTCATTCACTTTATTCTTATTTCATACTTAGTAAAAAGCATTTAACTATATTGAGTTAGTGGAATTTTTATCACTTTTAAACAAAATAAACATTATTTTTTACTTTTTATTTCGATTTCCCTTTAAAGCGTTTTTTTTTAAACTATAATTTTTGTTATTTTGTTGACAATAAATTTACCAAAATCGATATTATGAGACTGAATACAATAGGAAGCTTCCACAGGATAGGAAAGTTTTCTCAATTAATCAAATCAAATCAAAAAATTTTTTTCAAAATTCTTCATTTCAGTGTCGAATTATTGTATCGTCATCGACCCTTGATAAGTGTGTAAAGTTTCAGATTACTCCGACGTTTTGAAGTGGGTGAAAATCTCGTTCAAAGATTCCGTTACATACAAACGAAGCGAAGTTAGCTTTTATTAGCTTCACGAAGGTGAAGCTAATAAAAGCTAATAAAAATATTAATAATTTTACAATTACCTATATAAATAAATTTGAAAGTTATTGAAGTCGGTGCCAAGCCTACCAAACTAATAAACTTTCTGTTGTTGCACATTGATTTGGCACCGACATCAATAACTGTCAAATATAAATATATAGGTATTTGTATCTTATTTGTAAAGTTATAACACTTGGTATTTGAGTTTTCATTAGTAACGGATAGCTATTTTGTACTGTTCAGTGTTTTATTGAAAATGGCTTAAATTTTTTCTTAATTTTTTTTATTTCTCCCTTTTGAGTGACCTTGGCCTAAATAAATATCTACCGTAAGTCTACAATTAACGTCTTTTCTAATTCTGGAGCGTAATGACATACGAGAGAATCATCAATATAAATGAAATAAATATAAATAAGCACTTAGCGTTATCTGGTGTTATTTGATGTATCTTCGAAGTCCAAGCTCCAATACCGGTGAGATTGAAATTGAACCATTTCGGAAATATACCCTTTCAAACAAAAAAAGAATTTTCGAAATCGGTCCACAATTGACGAAGTTATCGTGAACATACATAAAAAACATACATACAGACGAACATAGAATCTTTTCCTTTTTTTGAAGTCTGCTAAAAATACCAAATGATTATCGTTTACTACTGATGGATTGTCTTATTGTCTTTCGATTGCGATACTGAAAATTATTTTGTACTTTCAGTATTTTTTTCAAATTGTTTTAATTTTTTTCATGACAAGTTGTAGTAATTTATTTTCCTTTTTCAGTGACCTTGGCTTAAATAAATGTCTAGGGTAGATCTACAACTAACTTTTTTTCCAATTCTGGAACGGAGTGATATACAAAATAATTATCAAAATAAAATCATAAGTCCAACTCCAATACCAGTGACATTTAAATGGGATCATCTTGGAACTATACTGAACTCAACGGAATAGGAGTCATTGAAATCGGTCCATAAACAAAACACTTAGCCCGAACATTCGCAAAGAAAAAATGTATGTATGTACTAGTGCTGTGTCGGATATTCGATTCCGTATCCGTGTCCGCGGATATCTGAGGAGGAAAAAGATCTGTATTCGTATCCGTATCCGTTGCTTTTTACCGGATCTTGAACGGATCTTTTATATTAATGAATATCATTAATTGGAATTTTAAAAACAGATGGCAATGAAGTAATAATCTCAAATACTTTTTATTTCCTGAATTACAGTATGGCACTTTTTATTTCAAAAATCAAAAAAATAATTATGATAAACATTATAATAGTAAGTTATCTCGCTATGTTTACATAAAATAGGATTAATTTAATTGTATTCCAACTATCAAACCAAGTACGATAGTTGAAGTCCATATTAAAATTAATAATTTAAAATGTTAAAGTCTCACCACTAACATTTTTCATAAGCACGATACGCATATAATTCACTTCGAAATAATCCCAACGGTTTTAAAGAAAACCTTAATTCTATAATTATTAACAACGTAACTATTATAACTATATACCTGCTTAGACAGAATTGTAGAATGAAGTTTTGAAGCAAGCGAAGGTTTATGTCCTGCTTGGTCTGACTCATCGTGCAATCAAGTTGCAATGATGCGTATCCAGTTATCAGTAACGCTTCTGCCTGGGTCTAGTATGATACTGCATTCGATACTCTCGCTGGTAGGGTAACCAACAAAATAATTATTATGACTAATATTTGATTTTTGTTACGATGACTAAGCAATAAAACCTGTATAGGATTCAAAAGATTTTTCGCTTCATTGAAAATAACTTTTTTATATCAGAGGGGGCAAACGAGCACCTGATGGAAAGTGATCACCGCTGCCCATGGACACCCGCAACTTGTAATTGTAACGCTTACAAAGCTGCAATTTCCTAAGACTTAATATTTGTAAACTTAAAACTCAGTATTATCTTAAGTAAATGGACTTTCTCAAAGTTGTCACTTAAAATGATTTTATGTCTTCATTCCAAGTTCCAATCAAGAAAGTGCATAAAAATTGCAACATTGTCTTCTTACCTGTTATTCACCAATAATAAAATGCATGATGAAATTCCAAAGTTATACGTACAATTTTACACCAAATTTTTAGCATTATTTAACAATTTTATTAAAGTTTTTCCGTACCAAAGCATAAAAGAAGTACATTTTACGCACACATAGTGTCAACCCTATTGAAAGTACATCAGTGGGGACATGTTTCCTATGACTTCCTAGCCAGCTAGCATCGTGCACTGGGCTAAAAGTTCAATGACCATTGTGAGGGTGCGTTTACAATAATTACTAATACATCTTTCAGGATTCCGTAGCAAAAATGATAAAAACCCTTACAGTTCCGTTATGTCTCTCCACCTGTCCGTCTATTTGTCACGCCCGCTTTAGTCCGTTATCTCTAAAATTCGGCACAAAGACGTAAATTGGTAAACCAAACAATGAAAAACAAATAATTAAATAATGAATATTTTGATTCCAATTTTTTTTAATTTAGTTTCTATCCGTTCAAAATTGCTACTAAACCTTTAGTTAATGCGTATTCAACAGGCTCTTACCTGAATGTTTTAATATTCTGTTACACTTTTTTAGTATTTTCGAAATCCTAAGTAATTTTGGGATCTTTTAGGAAAACACCATTATACATCAGCATATACAAGTTTACATACATAATAAAAGTTTATGCTAGTTACTAATTAATCCGCGATACAAGCATAATAACGTGAATCACAATCATAAACAAATAATTTGTAAAATAGTTATAAAATGTAAATCGGACCAGTTTATACCATAAACTGCCAAAAGCACAAAGGTAGCCTTTAACAATATTTTTTACTTTTTGCCAACGAAGACTTGTTTGGAGAAGAAAGTGTATACCTACGCTAGAAACTGTTCTGGGGGCTAAACAAGTGGCTCGATTGTCGTAAACGCTAGTAGAATAGAATGGCAAATACCACATGATCTAGCGTAACGAATTTTAAATTGATAGTCAAACGTAATTAACTTTCTGTGAAATCAAACGAAAAGTAAATTCGTTTGAAAACCGCCGTATAATACGCAAAAACGCCAGGAAGCGTTTCGAGTACGAAGAGTTTGTCACTTCTCTAGCCGCTCTGCTTTATAATATCCAGACAGCGTAAATCGTTACACAAAAACAGAATATTTTAATATCTAGTTTCTATTTTTGTGTAACGATTTGTGGAGGACTTAATCACTAACACTAGTTGAACAGGCGTCACAAATTATAAAAATAAAAGTTTAACATTAATGTATCTAGTGTAATTATTTATATGCAGGGGGCCTACACAAGTGGCTCGATCGTCGTAAACGCTAGGAGAATAGCATGACAGATATCACGTGATCAAACATAATGAATTTTAAATTGGTAGTCAAACGTTATTAACTTTCTATTAAATCAAATGAGAAGTAAACTCGCGTGAAAACCGCCGTATAAAACGTAGCTAAATTGCACTTTTGACAGGCAATAACACCAGTAGCTTACAATAGTAATTTACGGGTCTATGTCGCGTTTATACTTTAGGGCTAAATACCTCTTTTATCCCGCCGTTTCGACCGGATTGCACCGATCATGGTCACGAGCATACTGATGAGGATGAATATCGTCGTCGTAGTGTTTCTGACAACTACCCACACTCATTCATCACATTTTTTAATTTTTATTATTGTCAGTCACAAGTCCTTGGCAGCAAAGGACCTGTGACTAACACAGGTCCTTTCCACCGATCGACACTATTATTCCAGAATAGCACAAGAGGCGGTTGAAATCAAGAAATACAATAATTTCAACCAGGAATATAGATACCGTTTATTATCATCATGGAATCCTGTCATCAGTGAGTGTGTCCGGAGCCGGAAAACCGGACGTCGCCAGTGTGTAGATGTCGTTAGTGTAGTGTGTCGAAGTACCGACAGTGACAATAATAAAAATTAAAAAGTGTGATGAATGAGGGTGGGTAGTTGCCAGAAACCGCACACTACGAGGACGACATTCATTCTCATTAGTCTGCCCGTGACCACAATCGATGCAATCCGGTCGAAACGTCGGGATAAAAAAGGTATTTTGCCTTAAAGTATAAACACGACATAGACCCGTAAATTAGTATTGTAAGATGTGTACAAGTCGTATAAGTTTAAAAACATTAATAACGCCAGTATGAAATAACAACACATCTGCTCATAGTCCTAAAGACTGATTGCATGATTTATAAATAAAAAAAAAATAAAAAAAACTAACGCTAAACGCTAGTAGAATAGAATGACAAATACCATGTGATTTAACGTAACGAATTTTAAAATTGGCAATCAAACGTTAACTTTCTATTCAATGAAAAGAAAAGTAAACACGTGTGAAAACTGCCGTATAAAACGTAGTCAAATGACACTGGACGAGAATAACGCCGGTAAGCGTTACGATTGTATTATTTTGCC
The DNA here is from genome assembly GCA_907165235.1 of Zeuzera pyrina. Classification (NCBI taxonomy): domain Eukaryota; kingdom Metazoa; phylum Arthropoda; class Insecta; order Lepidoptera; family Cossidae; genus Zeuzera; species Zeuzera pyrina. The sequence goes on from OU015639.1 coordinate 6,784,801, forward strand.
TTTGCCACTTGTCTAGCCGCTCAGAACAGCGATAAAACCATTACGATTATGCCCATAATATACCTTAAAGTTGATCACCTGACACTTCAATCGTCTTCAACTCTACGCGCGGAAATAATGAAATTTCATATAAAGTAAATTCATTTTAATCCTAATTTGTGTTGGATAGAAAGGAAAACAGAAAACAGAGACCAACATTAACCAGCGAGTTACTAGGAGACTATACAACACAAGAGCGTTGAATATGTTTAGTATGAACGTACAGTATAAAAACGTAGAGAGATGTTACGAATGTCCAAATCGGTGAAGACAGGGTAGTGGCGAACAATACTTGTAATAAACATTACCAAACTATTATTCTGCGGAAGACACTTCGGTGAATTGTACTTACTGTTTACAACAAAACAATAAGCAAACACTTACTAATAATGTGTTGTGATTTTTTTTCCTTGTATATAAACCACATCCAGACTATGGTGACACTAAAAGGAAAATAGATAAGGTTTACTGACGGTAGAATTGTTATCCTATATATAGAGATGGAGAGAGACGGCTAAGAGTATAAGAGAAATAAGCTCGACCAGGTTAAGATTTACTTGTGACTGTAGTATTTAAAGATAATATAATAAGTGGACATAAATCGATAATTTCACTGATTAAAAATATGCTCTATTGTTTTTTTTTCAATGATGCGTTCTCAAGTCATATCAATGTATAGACAGGATATGAATTAGGGAGTGAATGGCGAAAAGCAAAGTAAGTCTATGTAAATAAGTATTAGTTAAATACATTTTTCTTTGAAAATTGGAATATTATGAAACTACCAAGTTTCAATATTCAACCGATCAGCTAACTCGCACCGAATCCTGACCGAGTCTGATCTCTGAAATATCCTGAGGATGCTTCGTTGTGAAACAGGTGACGATAAGCGTGTTTGGAATTTTGTGCGGAGCATAGCTATAATTATAAGAATTTATCATATGAAATGGATTTCCGCAAAGTAACACTTGAATCTACGAGTATATATAGTATTCCATTTCGCTTAAACTTCGTTTCAGCACTAACCTCGAAGGCTTCTGGATAAACCTTTACTAAAATCTTTAAGTATACTCCTCTTACTGCCAAAACTCTCTTGACTACAATAACAAAGACCAAAAAGGGAAACCTTGTCCACTATGACTACATCCACACTGCTAACACATGAGAATAATCCCTAAGGTGTTCAAGTAGGGGACACCAGAATTAGAAACATTGCGATTATGCCCACATGTAACCCCATCCTTAAAGTATTCCTCTAGAGGACACCAAAATAAGCGGACATACCTAAGGTATTGCAGTACCAAAACAAAAGGTTACCGAGTGTCCCTCATTTTGGTGTCTTTATCTTTATCTTTAGTCTTTTGGTGTATTTTGGATACTTTAGGAATATCGGCATGTGGATTGTGGTTCCAAATTATAAGGACACCCTCTTTTAAACTTATAATTAATTAATTCTCGGTTTACCGATTATTTACTCGTATGCCCCATAGACCCGAGACATTTTATTAGAACTCAAATGATCTTTGTGATAACGTCTAAGACTAGTTACATCACATAAGTAGTTACTTAACGTAATAGAGGAAGAGTTGTTACTAGCACTTAAACCTAACTCATTTTCATAATCCACAGACACAAATCGCTAAAAGCAATTGAATCGGAAGAGATAATAAAAGCATCTCCAATAATAAATAAAATAACACTTAGACTGTTCTAATGACAAATCAAAGCTTATTCTCATAAACTAGAAAATTATCTCCATAAAAAACCGGTAACACCCACTTTGCTCAATACAAAGACAATGAAGAATTTACAACCAAACTGCCATACCGAAACGCCATAAAGTGTAGAACTCCAACATTCAATGTTTCATCGTCTTAGTATTCCAGTTTTATTCGGATATAAGGAAACGAGGTGGTTCAGTCCCGAGTGGTGATGACTTATGGTCAAAGAAATGTCTTCACGTGGGCGCGTTTGGTCTCCATTTTTCGATTCGGTATTCTTTTTGAACGTGTGAACGTTTTTTCTAGTGAATATAAATTCGTTATTCGTATGGTCATGTATGTGTAAAGATTTCGTAATATCACGTGTATCGTTCCAGATACTGATCAGCTTGCGATGTTTATCGTTTTTCCGCTTTTCGGTGCAAGAAAATGTTTGTTTTTAAAGTTGTTATTTTGAACTAGATCAGGTATCAAGAAATAATTTCAACTTTAAATAAAAATCATTACTTGATAACGTTACTACTTGCGGAGACGAAACATACATAGCAAAAGCAATGTATTGAAAATTATCTTGCATTTTAACATGTCGATTTATTTAAGAATAATATTTTTAGTACATATTTCAAAAGGTACATTTGTTACCAAGGTACAACATCTTCTTATGCACACGACGTAAACATCGATAGGCTTTAAAAACACTTGATAGTTACGTTATCTATCGATATAGACAACGTAAACCGTCAAAAGTACTAGGCAATCATAAGGTGATAAAGGTAAACTATTTCGACAGCCAAACGTTCAATAAAAAGTTCTAAACTTAAACATAAAGCAGAAGAGGGACACCGCTATCTGTTTTATAAGCCGTCTCTTTTGCTTTACGTCAGTTGACAATAAGCAGTGGGTGAACGAACTTCGAGAGTTTACTAGGCTAAAAGTTGAATGTACCTCCGTTCGCGGACATTACGAACAAGATAGCAACTTTACCACACTCATCTCATATTGGGAATATAGGAAACACCTTTTTGGTGTTCCCAATTGTCAATCTTATGCAAATAGCTTTAAGTCTCAGAACCGTTCACATATTTCTTAATTTTCCGCTCTTTCAACATACATAGGCAAGTTTCTCACGACTACTACCACATTCGCATGTCAGTAGTGAGACGCGTGTGCGGATAGATGTTTGTTTGTGTGCGAGTTTGCTAGAGGTTGGTGTAGTCTTGAAAATAATTTCGCGGTCACACGAAGCCGGCGGGTTCACACAACTTGAACCACCTGTCTATGTTGCACGCCTGGTTATTTATATCTATCGGAATGTAGCATACATAGTGTCGTACTATGTGATACTAACAAACGTAAACTGACATAATAGGAGGCTAATTTACTTTCTGTTCATTGAGAAAATGTCATGATGATTAATCGAAGTAATATACTGGTTATGTGTTCATTTTCGCGGATACTGTGACTGAGATTCAATTAATCAATTAGTATCATAATAATATTATTTCCAGGCTGGTTTGAAAGATGAAGAAGAATATAAAATGTGTCGAGTGTTCATTTATCTGCGCAGGGAGCCAATTCTCGCGTAATAGACATTTTATCTATGATAGATATATATCGAAAATCGATATTTTATCTATGGAAAACTTATTTGTCTATTCTCGGAATATCACGATATATGTCGAAGGAACGTCGTTCGACTTACATCGACTGGTCTCTAACATTCGATATAATTAATTTCTATTGCTACACGGTAGATATCGGTGTTTGAGTGACAAAAAATTTGGTATTATTGGACATATTATTATTTTTTTTAAATTGTAATACATGCAAGTATATAAAGAAAAATCAAATACAATTGCAATAGATGATTTGGTGGCTGCCTATATTATTGGAACTCTTGAAGAGGCGACAGCTGCCGCTTCTTCAGTTTCAAGACATGCTAGCTCTATTCGAAGAAATGCGTCAAATCCTTTTGAGTTGACTGAAGTTGAATTCAAGAAAATGTTTCGCCTAAATAACAGTAGACAATTATCGCGGTCTTTTCTCTCGTTTTTGCTTTGACGTGAAAAGTTACGTTTCATTACAACATTAACGAATCATTTTAAAATAAATAATAACTGTTTTAATTGTACAACTACTTTGTTTCCAAACTATTCGATATTCATAGAAATACGAAAATTAAAGATAGTACTTAGTTTTATGAATTTAAAAATAGATATTAATAATGACTGAAACCGTAATTTAAGATCTCGAATTTATGTTGTCACAGTCGAGAAAAACGGAACGTAAAAACTCCTTGAGTTGGTAGTATTGTGATAGATATGCGTAGTCTCCTGCAATATATATATGTCTATTGTGTGCGAGAATTGAATTTTAGTTATCAATAGATATTTTTCCTTCGAAATGATATTTTTACATGCGATAATTTTGGATAGAAATATATCTATTCGTGATATTTTGTCTATCGTGTCAGACATAACCTCCAGGTCGTAAAATACGATCTAAAGATAAAAGGGAACTTATGTACATAATTAACTAGCTTTTACCTGCGACTACGTCCTCGTTGAATTAAAAAAAAGTCGCCTATGTCTTTTCCCTGAGTTTAATCTATTTCCATTCTAAATGTAATCAAAATCGTTCCAGCGCTTTAGCCGTGTAAGCCAACCAAGCAGATAGACTTTTGCATTTATATGTATGGTATGGATAATATGGATGGACTAGTATCCTCTTACTAAGCCCAAGTATTTAATTATAGAAGTGATATGAAATTTTGTTGCGCTTTGGTGCTCTGTCTACTCCAAATTCGAAGAGGCGTGAAATTATATGCTTATAATATATTTACGTAGCATTTGCTCATACATAATGTAATGCGCCTTTTCTAAAATAATATTTTAGCTTTAAAATTAACGAAACTAACGAAGATGTGCCCTATTAAAGAATTTATGACAGTAGAAGTTAGGTATTCATAATATGGCATGTACTTTAGTTAAATGAATGGGTATTTCCTTCTTTATACATTACTCTTCTTTTTGTTTAATCGTGTTTTATTATTTTATAATCTAATTTAAATAGCGATATATATATAGAATAAGTTTTCTGCATACAATGTTTCGTATTTTCTTGTGTAGATTTAAAATATTAGAAATTTTAAACTATTCGCAAAGCCAAGACTTTTATGTAAAAAGATACATACTTAAGTATATAACATATTCTTAAATATGTAATACTTCTCATATATGTAAGTAATAATTTATGTAATATAACATTGATAATTGACGAATTTCTGATAAATATGGCTAATGTGCAATAAGAAGCAACGAAACCATATAGAGACATTGAAAGGACTCGTTGCTCTTTGTACGACGTATGTGGAGCTATGTATACGAAAATAGTTTTAAATAAATGTACAAAAAAAAAATCATGTAAAAACATCTAAAATATTTTCTACATGAAGATAGATATAGAATTCAGTTTAAATTACTAAATGGAATTGTGTTGATAAATATTGTTTAAATTTTGGCCAAACATATTTAGGCGCTTAAATAAAATATGTTCCTTGATCCTAAGGATAGGCACATAAATAATAAAAGATTTATTTTATAAGAAAATACGTAATATTAAATTGTATATAAGAGATAAGTATTGTGTAATGTAAATATTATGTAAAAGAAAATACGTAAAATAAAAATACGTACAAATGAATAATGACAATTAATAGTTGATAATTTATTGCATGAACTTAGTATATACTGGCGTACAATATATAGGTACTAAGTTTATGGTTTATTGTGAGATTATATCATTACAATTTTCTTTAATTTCACTCAAAAAAGCAATAGTTTGTTAAAAATTATTAGAAATTTTGTAAATAAATAGAATGGAACGTCGAGATTACTGCTTTAACGACGCACTAAGCATGATAAGTTAAAAGATTACACCAACAACGTTACGCAACGCTATTCTTAAAAATGCGTTTCATGTAACTAAACAAGAAAATAAAAAGATTTAACCAGATGTCACGCAAGCCACTCTTAACTCAAAACAAAAATTGTTATATATCTAATCGTTAAAGTATGAAGTATTCAGAACCAAAAATCTATAAATGGAGTGCAAAACACATTAATTCTGTAACTGAAGTAAATTAAGAGTTCACCGACACTGAAATCCATCAAAGAAGCCGTTTCTCCAGTAATTATTAGCGAAATTTAACACATTCACTACAATTTCCGATGCTACACACATTTCGTACATAAAAAGTCCATAAAATCTGTAAATTATGCTTACTGCTATTTTATTACAATTGACTATTGATGCTTTAAACATTTATTTCTAACGTAACGTAACATATTTTCACGCTGTATCCCTGATGTGGTAGTCAGAGAGAATGAAGCGCGAAGCATCGCGGTCTTTACACACTTATTTTGCCTCCTCAAATCATCATTCTCCTCACATGCTTTCGCCTAGGCATGCGGGCGCTTTTGACATTTCCGTCAGTTAACACTGGCCATTTAATTTTCGTAAGTCAACCTTGGTCTTCCTTAGCTTCTGTTACCACTCACTTTCATTCTGTAGACTTTCTTCGCCAATCTTTCGTCACTCATTCTTTCTATGTGCCCAAAGCATCTATCTGTCGTGCAACTTTAAATATATTTTTTCATTACTTATTTTGTCCGCAAGGGTGCCACCGCACATTTCTATGAGATCGCATTATTAATGCTTTTAAATTACTTTCAGGCCTCGCTACCGTACAATAAAGTTGGCACCAACACCGCATTCTTAATGATCATCACGCTGCCTACTAATGCGGCTAAAGCACTGAGTCTGCACCTCGCCTCTGATGGTGCTATAAACACAGCATTTTCGGCGTATAAAAGACAATTTACCTCTGTGCCATCGCACATCACACTACTCACGCCACCGTTCATTGTATGGAAGCAACTATCCAAATACAACATGAGTAGACAGGCAGACATCACGCAGCCCAGTCTATCACCGGAATAGACTTTGAACCAGAGCGACATGTCACCCTTTAGGTATACTTACACAGGCTCTGTGGCCTCGATATAATGACCGCACAGCCCACAGTAAGAGGCGCCCCACGCCTTACTCAGGCAGAAAACTCCACAATTTCTTCACATTATTCTATCAAATGTTTTTAATTCCACAAAAGCGCAGAAAACTTTCTGACCTATGGTCAAATACCTTCCCACGATCATGCAGAGAAAATCTGATCCATACCACCCCTACTGTTCCTAAAACCACCCTGTGCCTCCCAAAAGTATATTTCGGAAATTACTTTCATACGTTCGGTCAATACCTTGGTATAGACTTTACTTGCTAAGCATGCACAGTCTAGATGGAACATTAATTTTCAATTTTTAAGATAATTTAATTAAAACCGATAGCATTCTCGAATTCCTTCTAATGTTCTCTTTGAAAAAGTCAATAAATAGGTATCTATAATCCACGGTTAAGCTAACGTTATGTTTGTGAAAATTCTATCTTAAATTCTTTGGCCTTGGTTTGGTTCTTATTAACAAAAAACCAACGCAAACACGTATGTAAGTACAAGCATGTACACATATATTAAAGGCTAATAATCAAAAACATTTGTAAGAATAGAGAAACCCGAAGTTTTTCTACGCATTTTCGAAATAAAAGAAACGTCTGGCTGTTTCCAAAATAAATTCGTGATGTTGCATCTCAGAAATGCAATAGTTCTAAGGTCAATAACCGCGACTGACAAAATGCAAAACGTATGCCCGCGCATCGCGAGAAAGTAAGTATAGTGGCAGTGCTTATGAAGAAGATCCGGAATATTATTAAGTTGACTTAAAATTTTGTTATAAGCATAAACAAATACGACAGAAATTAAATTAATAGTAAAGACCATAAATAAGTTGGTCTTACAGTTGGTGATAAAATCTATACGAATATTCGGACAGACATAAAACTCAAGACAGAAGCTCACTAAGGAATAATTAACAGACAATGAATATGGCTAACCATTGCCTAGAATAGTAAGTTAGTTATCCTGAAAATAGATTTAAAATAGAAAAAATCAGAATACGCCAACAACACAGAAAGCTGGTAATAAAACTGGTATTTTAAGTCAAAGTCAAATTTTGAAAGTCAAATACCTAGCAATTGGGTTTTCAAGTAAACCCAATTGCTAGGGATTTTTGAACGTCGAATCTATTGTAGATCGGTTCAAAAAGGAAACCTAGACACTGAGAAGAATCGACGAGAAACTCAGTCAGGTATCCTTTTTTCAACATATGTATATATATTCATAAAGCCAGTAAATGCATGTGCAGAGAGGATTATTTCCAGACTACTAATCTTTCTTCAACGAAATCGCTAATTTTTTAACGGAATTTTATTACAAAAACATAGTTGCCCAAAAATGATCCACTTGACTTTTGTAATTTAAATTTAAGAATAACTACCTGATCACGACCTTCAGTTTCCATACCATTAATAACACCTTTCTTTTAAAATAGATCTAGATTTTTTCCAATATACATTGTTTCCAAATATGTAAAACGAAGGCAAGGCGAGTACATCATTGTGTTTAAAACGATCTCTCAGCGACTCTCGTGCATTCATAATGTATATAGATGGCACGTATTGCTTCTTTGTGAAATAAAGATAGACTTCATATGCGCTGCTGACTCCCACAGTAGCAGGCGATAAGACATTAGGTCATGGAAATATGCGAAGTATACCAGGCTAGCCGTAGCCATCAGTTGTCTAATGCGTCTAATATACGCATACATTGTCGAACTATAAGCTTATTAGCCAAAGTCCTGATGTAGTCCACCCACCGTTGCTTATTATCTACTGTTAAACCAAGAAAAGTAGCTGATTTAACTAATTGTAATTATTTCCCACCCAGTACTAGTATATTATGGATTTTGGGTGCATTCTCAGACAGAAAAAATTAAACTTCGTTTGAGCAAAATATAAGGCAAAGCAGCGAAAAATTATCACCATGAAAAGTATAAGTCCTTTTATTTATTTAATATAGATAATAACAATGCAGAATGCTTGCAAGTATATGTTTTCGTCGTAGATGACGTTATTATATATATTACCTTTGTGTTGCAATGGTTGTAAAACGAAGATGTTAAGCGAAATGTATCGCTGTCAACACATTGTAGAAAAATTCATGTTTTCCAACTGTTCCGACGTAACAAATCCCAAACCAACAGCGACTACATCGACCAATACAGTCTTAACGGATTCAAACAGATACAGGTCCAAGGAGTTAAGAATCGACAGATCCAGATACGACAGATCCATAAAAATAAAAAAATAAAAATGAAAGAACGTTATTTTTTTTTGGTAAAGGTTTGTCGTTTTAAAGTATTAGCACGACATAGACCCGGTTAGTTTAAAATTGTAAGACGACAGATCCCGGCCCTACTAATTCTGACACAACAGTAACAGACCCGATCAATTCCAAACCGATGTATCTAAACCTGCTCAATCCAGACGCGATATGTGTAGGGTAGCCTCATCCAGATCAGTGAAAATTTACAAAAAATATTTTTGCTGAATTTTCCTTTGGCCTTATATGACGCTATGTTAGCGTTTTAAGACATACCTGAAAAGCATAAGCCCTGTAGGTCTAGTCAGAGAATGAGAATATGGCAAAAGAGGTCACTGCATTGGCCAGCCCCAGAACTGCTTCGGCAAAGCGCGAGAGTGACTCCGGTGAGTTTCATAGGACATCCCCGTGCTTCTCGTCCACTCCATAGCGACCATAGCGACGAAAGCGACCACTGCAGTAAGTTCTAGTGAATAAAGGCTCCACTTAACCCAGTGTCACCCATAGAGAGCTGGGTACCTGTGTTTCAGTTTCTCCTGTGTTAACGAAAACCACTTCTCATTATTAAGGACTGGGAATAAATTTGCATAAGTTTTCTTGATTACTTAATTTGCAATCTGAAATATATCTGTACAGTGTAGGTACACCTTGATCACGTTATGAAAGACGTGGAGTAGAACGTACATAACAATTTGACATGAAGTTTTAAACAAAAGGGAAGGCAACAAATTAATTTAAAAATTTCATAAAAAGCACTATGTAAACATTCAATCCATGCATCAGTCCTGTTCTGTCCTGTTTCTTGTTCCTGTTCAAAACATTGTCTATTAGTGACTTTATTACTACTATACCAGACCTTTGACCGTCTCTGAAGTCTTCTTCAAGAGATTCTGAAAAATCTTTTGGCTAAGAAAAAAATAACATTTTTTCCTACATTACTTCTGATTAATTACATTCAACCAACATTCAACAAAGAACCCGAAAAGATACGTTTTGTTTTCATTCTGTCTCTTCAATGCTCTCACATCGTCACATATCTTATTTGTATGACAAAGTAAAACAAAAATTGTAGTTCGTAAACAAGTGTGAGTCACCGACACAGTTCAGTCAAATGCCCGTAATCTATCACGAGCTCGGAAGTGAAAGTGCGTACGTAGAAAGCGGCGAAAACAGTCGCGATCTTACCGCTTCTAGAATGCACCTATGCAGTTCCATTGACTCGCATTGTTCGACGTTTACGATCATTAATTACAACATGCTATGCAACCAATAAAGCCGTTTTATGAAGCTATTGGCCTTCCATAGTTTTGTACTTAGGGGTTAACAGCGATATATTTGACATGTATTTTCACTAGCTCTTGTTTTCACCACTTATTGTTTATACAATAGTAAAATGTACAAAATATCTGACTTCGGAGAAATTTCCAATCGTATTAAAAATCGTTTTTTGTTGTAAAATACCTAGAAATTATGTATCACTATCACTATCGCCAGTTGTCGTTAGCTTGGCCCTTGTTCGCATAATAGATTTCTTTACTTAATAGATATTATGTAAAGTGTAGGTATATATTATTATAATGCACGGCATTTTCACAAACCTATAAATTTAGAAGTAATCAGTTTACAACAATACATTTATCTATCTATCTACAAAATTACGATTCGTTTAAAAACCTGTAAAAAAATTTTAATGACGATTACTTTGGTACCCGTGTATTGTTTTCGATATTGAATCATACAATTTCAGAAATCTTAGATTTACTTTCATCTTTAAAAAGTATGAAATATTATCTAAGTATTTATCATCTATTATTTTTTGCTGCCTCCAAAATCGTAAAAACTTTTCCTTTATTCTCTACGAATTGCACTTTCCCGTCTATTTAAATCCACCTAAAACAATAACATAATTACCACCAGAAGAAAAATAAGAACTTTAGAAAGCGCTATCGTTCCAAAACTATTATAAAAAAAAATTAAAATTGAAAAGAAATCATCATTAAAGCGCAATCATAACAAGTTACTAGCAAAGGAAAATTGGAACAATCTATTGTTCATTTTGACCCACATCTGCAATGCTTATTGTGATTAAAATTCGTCTTTGTTACTACATTTTTAAAGTTTAAATTATATACATCAATATTCTTTAAAAGTGATTGTCAAGACCACGATAAAAATATCTAGGGAGAGAGTAGAGTAGATCATGGCCAAAGTCTCTAACTTTCACTGCTTTCTCTGACCCCAATGTTCATGCATTTGTTGTCGTAGGTCGAGCAGATGGCCTTCAGGGTGGCTCCACTTTTAGTTTTATTCGTCACTTTCATTCGTTTACAGACATTAAAGGTTCCGTTTTAAGATAGTAGGAGCAAAGGTTTGTCTTTTTAAGACGTGCTCAGAGCTCTTCTGGCGTCAACATTTCTTATTTCATAAGTAGATGTGGATACTTCTAATGCTACAATATTTTTAATTTGCTACTATTATATGTAGGTATAACTGGTGATGATAGCTAATTAAATTGAACCGAAATATTTCCAATTGTGTTTGTTTGGAAGTTCTAATTATGTAAGTAAGTGGTACTTTATGAAGAGATTTCTTACATTTACATAACTTTAACTTGTGTCTATTCTAAATCTATCTTGCAACTATAGTTCATTTAGAGAAAAGAATTAGAACAATAATCATGCCAAATGATGTTGAAAACATAAGTCACCTCTACAATATTCGTTAGGAACTCGATTTTACTCTTTAAGACTTCAACAGAAAATTTTATGATGCGAAAATGCAATTATTTAGATTATGTTTTTAAAATTCAGTTAACTGCCGCTGTAAGTAATATAATTTTTGTTATCTAACATATGGGGAAATAGTATGGCAATCACAATCGCATTGATGTGTTGGATATCCTCCTCTATCTATACTATAGACGGTCATAAATGTGGCATATTTCCACGTTTTGCAACAATATATTGTATTAGGTATGTGTCAGAGTTCATTCTGAGATCCCAGATATGCTTTTCCATCTTTCACGACGTTAACTTGTGTGACCTACACTAAAAGAGTGAAGAGTGCTTTCTCTAACTCTTTTGATTCTTAACTGAATTCTATACTGGATCTAATTAGATCAGTTTCATTATAAAGGTGCGATATGTATAGTATACATTTCCCCAAACTAAATATCCATAAGTACCGTACGATAAACTGAAGGAGTAGGTACTAGTATTCCAAGACAATTTAGAAGTATTTCCTGACAAGAATTGAATTCGCGCTACTAGACTTGTATGTCCATCGTTAATTTTCAAAGATTTGATCGTTCCAGTATTGATATGAAAAAAAATTCGATCAAATGATCCAATTGTAGCGCGTCCCCTCACTACGCACGGGGGCCGCTCTATTCGTGTGCCTGCAAAGTGCAAAGTAGAATCTTACAAGTCTGTGTTACTTTGCACTTAGTAGTTTATGTTATTCTGTTCTCTGTGTTGTTCTGTTGTCTGTGGGAGAGATTATTAAAATATGTCGGTAGTTTTTGTATTCTTTTTTTTAAAATACATCTAATTTCTAAAGTGAGAAAATATAACTTTACGTTCCACTATACAATCAATTACACACAATTATTGATTGTACACGGGCAAAAATCACGTATTTTGGATTGAAATGAAAGATCAAAAGATTCTATAAGTAATCATTCATCATTCATTTACAATTTCAATATTTTTTAAAGTTTTTATTATATGGCTATTTTGCAGCATTTGTAATTTTATTGTTTATGTTTGAAAAATAATGTGTATTTGTGAGTTTATCTCGTAAATTTTTCTGAATTTCACCTTTTATAGTTTTGAACGGCATAGACAATCAATGAAATATCGACAAATACTGAGATAGAATCTGTCAAATTATTGAATCCACGAATGATACGTTCGTTCAAATGGGATTGTAACCATAAATATTTTGAAATGATTATAATCAAATGACCAAATCACTCACGAAAGACACAGATCTATACGCCACACCTCCTCATAAGTCACTCGATTATTTCACCAATTTACAAATTATTCCAAAATCGGTCTTGATCTCGCAGTATTGAAATTGCAAAAAATGTTACTACTAATTTAATAAATATAATCTATCCGATCCTAAACAAAAAAAATGAAAATATAAAATAAATACATACTAATACCTAAAACAAGATCAAATTAGAACTATCTCAAGCGCTCATTTTAAAAAATTTCGGGATTCAAATATTGATATGACAAAAGTCAGTCGATCAAATGATCCAATCAATCGTTTATTGTACATTTCTTGATAGAAACGAAAGATGTGGAACGTTTGTATGAGCATTTCGAACTTTTACGAATTACTGTATCGATATTTTTTAAAGTTTTATTATAATTTTAATGTTCTTGTAATTTTATTCTTTTTGTTTTGTTGTGAAGTCATGAAACTTATTTGAATTCCATCTTTTGAAACGGCATATGTCACACACAATCAATTAAATATAGACGATTTTAGCACGATTTTAGGTTTAAAGTATAACATAAACAAAGATAATAAACATTTAGATGTCCTTTGATATATACATACATATCAAGCTGTATCCCTAACGGGGTAGTCACAGACGACGGAGCGTCAAGCTTCGCCGTCCTTTTTTCGCTTCCTCAAACCTCGTGATTCTCCGCACACATTTTCACCTAGGTATGCGAGTACTTTTGACATTATGTAAATTCCTTTGATTATGTAAATAATGAAAGTAGACATCTAAACAATATGTATGTATAATTCTATTCTAAAATTTTTAACCGATTTTATCAACAGGTTAGTAAACTCGCATGTAAACTAAAGAGCAAGGTAAAAGTTGCCAAACAGAGAGGTCATTGACCACTCTCAAGCGTGGTTTTGACCTTACAAGAGGTCTATATTGTGCAAAGTGAAAGTAGGTGCACCCATCAACTGACAGTGAGAGAAAGTATGACGCACCCTTTACAGTTTAAAGTAAAATTTGAATTAATTGCTATGAGCAGGTAGTTCCATTGCCCCTTTTAACCGTCTTCGAAAACGGAGGAGGCTCTCCACTCACCCGTTTTTTTATTATTATTATTTCAGACTTAACTTCACATGTATGTATGTTTGTATGTTTAGTTCAAATCTTGTAAGCCAAATTTGAAGTACCTCCTCTGAACTTACGACTTTGAAATTTTGCGTACTTGTTCAGTTCTGATGACAATGCACTTAAATTTTAGAAATAACCTGATAGTGCAGCCAGGATTGTCTCCTCATGAGAGCACTCCTCAACAATTATTGGTACGGACACGAAATTTGGCATATATGTAACATATATCTACGTTTAATTTTGGTAGTTAAACATGATCTTCATCATGAACTGATGCTGCAGCCAGAATGGACTTCTCATGAAAATACTCCTCGACGATTAGTAATAGAGATACGAAAATTTGCATATAGATTTCATTTTGATAACTAAACACGATTTTGACCATAAATTGATGGAGAGATTGAGGAATATATAACTAAAACGATGTGAGTAAATAAAAAGTAAAAAAATATTTTAAAAAAACAGACTTTAATTGAAATGCACAAAAAAACTAAAGCGTTTATATAACCCATAATGTTTGTGTACGACTAAAATCTGAAACCCATAAAACGTTGAATATGGCTCCTCTAGAAGTGTCATCTGCAAAAGTATGATAAATAGACACCTACTATTTATAATGTTCTTGTTTGATTTAAAAGCTTGTCGCGTAATTTACTTAGCCTAATTACGCGAGCCATGTTCAACGTTTTTGTGGGTTCGAGATTTCATAACATTATGGGTTTCATAAACTCCTTGGTTTATTCTTTCTTCTATTGTGCATCTAATAAAAGCTTGATTTTTAAAAATATTTTTTACTCTTTGTTTTTGTTACTTTTTTTTTTGTCCCCCAAGAAAAGAAAGACTATACATCCATCCATGCTCTCATAAAAATTTTGTGAATATCTGACGTTGGAGTACCCCAGAAAGAAAGAAATTCTCTATGGCTTAAATATATTTTGTACTTAGTAAGGATTTCTATTAATTAATTTTGTATTTATGTATTTAAATTATAACGTATGCTTATTTTAAAGGTCAAAAGGGAACTACTCAAAAGGGAAAATAAATGTTCAAAATGAAAACACTGAAAAGTACAAAATAAAATGACCTTTACTAATCAAAGCTCAAGTACAGAAATAACTTAAAAAATATGATACAAATACCTATACCACAGATTTATTTTTTGACAGTTATTGAAGTCAGTGCCAATAAACAACAACAGAAAGTCTGCTACTACTTACTACTTAGCTTGATGGCATTAGAGGGCTTGGCGCCAACTTTACTAACTGTCGAATTTAATGATAAAGGCTACTTTATATGTAGAAACCTAGGTATACTAACTTTATGGTAGAAACTTGGTTGAAACCAGTTGAAAGTCGAAACGGATAACAGTCGAAACGGACAACAACTATTGCCTGACATCATTTGCAGACCCACAGTGTATTCCTTCGACCAGACATCATTGAAACCCTAAAAAATCTGTTTTATTTATGTCATATAGATAAAGTCTAAAAATTATACTTAGACATTATTCAGAAGGCCGATCTACAAAATATTATGCAAAGACAAAAATCTCAATGGATCTAATATTCCGCCAGACGGTATGTGACATGAGTACGAATTGTATAAACAAGATAGCGTGTGTGCATGTGTTATATATGTATTATCTATGGTGTGCATGACTGTGATGAGAGTGAGGGTAGTATTGGAGTTTAAATAAATGAAGTCTTACAGACATGAATTTAGAAAGCAGCCAAATCAAATAGCGTATAAAAGGGGAATGGTAGAAATACGTTAGAATTATACTAAACCATGAAAATATTATTCTTGCGGTAACTCTCATACGATAGGATATATACGTATATTTAACTAGGTAAGTAATATCTAGCCTTACATAAATATTAATACAAGTAATACATCGTTTTTTCTCTATTACATATAACAAAACGTTTATTACTGCAGTATGCGTAAGTTTATACATTAGTATAACAGCATTTAAAAAAAAATGAAGCTCCATCAAAATTATTTTCATTGGCCTTCATACAATCCTTTAAACTTTGCGGCCAGTTATCGATTGAAACACGCACTTTCTCTATGGGAAAATTCGCCCCTGCTAATATTATGGAATGCTTTAGGGATTCCCAAATTATCATGGCGTTTAGAGCATCTCATACTCCCTAAAAGAGACCATAAATCATAATCAAGTGAATAAGATCGGGACTAGATGACAGTCTTCAGCTCTGATGAAGTCAGAAACGTTCCTCTCCAGCCACGCTTGTGTGGATCGAGCTTTTTGACCCGGTGCTGAGACATGCTGAAAGGACCATTCTTGGTTAAGGAACATGGTGTTGTTAAGAGGCTAACTACCTTCTCAAGAATCGTATCTCGATACACCTAGGCTGATGTTCTGATACCTTTTTCACAAAAGTATGGCTCAGTCACTCCTTGATAGCTAACACCCCATCGAAACGTCACTGAAGCCGGATAATGCCCACGTTGTAACCTACTGACTAATTGTGAAGCTTCTCTAGAGCTTCATAGCAAACATTTTCTCATCTTATAAATAAATTTTTTCTGTGAGCTTCCTTTGCATTCCGCCTAAGAAGTTATTTTGATTTTACCACCCTATTCGTTTTTAAATGATTAGTTAAGTAATGATAACAATGTCTCTTATAAGCAACAAATCTAAGTCATCTTTTAAAATACGCGACATGGTTCTGGGCGCTATTATTCATTTCCCTAGATAAAATCTTTTGCTTTCGGACAGGATTTCTTCGAATTCTTTCCTTCACTACTTTGATCGCCCTTTTACAGAGGACATTTCATTATATCTATCAATAGCCAGGTACACAAACATTCGACTAACACCAAGAGGATGGAGAGTTTCAAAAATTGCATTTGGCTCCATACCTGCTTTGTGTAATGCTATCACAGCAATCGGTTTTTTTATCACCCCACTCCAATTTATGTATTATGTAGGTACTTTTATTAATTGTCATAGCTCATAAATAACAGACTTCCTAAATGTCGCTGTTTAAAAAGTTTATATAGATTAATTTAAAAATACTAATAACCTCTTAGTGCAAAATTCCTGTCAAGATACCTAACAATTCTCTAACAATTATTGTTCTACGACTTTTTTCAAAACTCAATACGTTCTTCAAAAAATATTTGTTAAGTTTTGTTGTACTATCTGAAAGGTAATTACTCTGTACGTGTTTCCAATGGTGCAGTGCAAGCGCATCGGGCCTCAGCGCTGCGCTGTGCAGCCGCTTTAGTGACTGGGTAGAGTAGGTGCCATTTTCAGAAACATTAAATGTATTTTTATTTTTGTATTAAATAAAAAACTTATGAATTTTTGAGTCGTAAAACAAAAGTTATTGCGGATAATGTTTAGTACAAAATATTGGGTCCTTACATATGAAATTGGCGTTTTGTACGGGAGGAATATAAAGTCAATTTTTTTTTGTAAAATATATTTAATTAATCAAAGTATACACCGTTGTTTTCTATGCACTTTTGCCATCTTATAGGTAGTTCATTGATCCCTTTACTAAAAAAACCATGGGGGCGAGAATCAATAAACTCTTTGAAGGCGGTTTGGACTGCCGCATCGGAGTTGAATTTTTTTCCTTGTAAGAAGTTGTCCAAATTCCGGAAAAAATGGTAATCTGTTGGAGCAAGGTCCGGGGAGTACGATGGATGTCGCAGACATTCCAATTGTAGCTCATCTAACTTAGTGGTTGTTTGTTGTGCAGTGTGTGGTCTTGCGTTGTCGTGAAGCAGCAGTGGCCTAGAGCGATTGACCAATCTCGATTGTTTAGCAGCTAGTTCTTCCTTCACGGTTTGCAGTTGCTGACAATAGATATCTGCCGTAATCGTTAGGCCAGATTTTAGAAAGCTGTAGTGAACGACACCGGCGCTAGTCCACCAAACACTCACAAGTAACTTTTTCTGAGTCAATTTTCGTTTAGGGCAGGATTTGGCTGGGTCTCCAGGGTTCAGCCATTGCGACGAGCGCTTCCGATTATCGTACAGTATCCACTTTTCATCACAAGTAATGATTAGATTTAAAATCCCTTCATTATTGTGTCGGTTGAGCAAAGTAACACAGCAGTCGACGCGTGTTTGCAAGTTCGATTCACTCAATTCATGAGGTACCCATCGTTCAAATTTTTTTACTTTCCCGATTTGCTTCAAGTGGATTAATACAGTTTTGTCACTTACCCCGAAGCCTGCAGCTATCTCTGAAGTGCTTTGTGATGGATCCGCTTCCACAATAGCGTTTAATTCTTCATTTTCCACTTTGGTCTCCGGCCGTCCACGGGGTTGGTTCTGAAGGTCGAAATTTCCAGAACGAAAACGTTGAAACCAAAAACGTACCGTGCTTTCTTTTGCGACACCAGCGCCGTACACATCATTAATCCTTCGAGCTGTTTCTGCAGCACTGGTGCCACGGTAGAACTCGTACTCGTAAATATACCGATATTTCATGTTTTCCATTATGCGGTAATAAGCGACGCCAAAGAAAAAAATAATGAGGAAAAAAACAAATGAATGACTCTTTTCAAAACTCAAATGTACCAGCTAAATGAATTTATAAATTTGAATTTGGAATTCTTAACCAAAGAGGAAATATTTCAGATCAAAGTGGTCAGTACGACAAAACGCTAATTTCATATATAAGGACCCAATACTAGAAGGTTATTAGTATTTTTAAATTAACCTGTATACAAATTACATATTTCTTTTCATATTTCAATATTTTTTGTTTCAGTAGTGTCTGGCAGAAGGAACTCACCACGGAGGTTTGACTTTAAGTTTATTTGACGCTTGATTATAGAAATAAAAAAATGAATCTTCATGCCATGACGTGTAACTAGGGTTGCCAGGTGTTAAAACCGAAAAGCCGGACAAACCAGCCAGTTTAGCTGGACATTTCGGTAAAAAGGCCAGACACCCTTAATTTTTTAGTCTTACAACACGACCATTTCTTTTTAAAGTAAAACAAGGCTTTTTTATCATTTACCATAAAATCTTCTTAAATTCTAATGAAACAACAATTAAATTGAATGAATCGTCATTCAATTTTAATGTTGTCTTCTTTATTATTAACCATTCAATATTCATTACAATACTAATTTCATTTCATTAATTGAGTCTTCTGCCTGAATGTGGCGTGGAGGGCTCCTTACTGCAGGCTGTGAGGTCATTATATCGTGGCCACAGAGCCTGTATAAGGATAGACGGTAACATGTCGCCCTGGTTTGAAGTCTGTTCTGGTGTCAGACAGGGCTCCGTGATGTCTGCCTGGCTGTTCGTGCTGTATTTGGACAGTTGCCTCCAGAGATTGAAAGGTAATATGAGTGGTATGGGATGTGATGACACAGTGGTAAACTGCCTATTGTACGCTGACGATGCTGTGCTAATAGCACCATCAGAAGCAGAGTTGCAGACACTAGTCACGTGTATGAAAGAAGATTGTGAAGTAAAAGATAAAATTTATGTGAACAAAACTAAGGTTCTGGTGTTTGAAAGAGAAGCGGTACAAATGAAATGTGTGATTTGTGTAAATGGAAAATGTCTAGAACAAGTGAATGAAATTGTGTATCTGGGGAGTGCGTTTTCGAGGGATGGAAGATGTGAGTTGGATGTGGAGAGACGGGTAGCAGCTGGCAAAAAGTGAACGGTGCTCTGTCCGCATTAGTGGGTAGTATGAATATATCTAACACTGCTAAAATGGGCATCTACAATGCGGTGTTGGTGCCAACTTTGTTGTACGGTAGTGAGGCCTGGATATGCCCGAAATCGAGTGAAAGGATGATAAATGCAGTGGAGATGCGGTCTCTCAGAAATATGTGCGGTGTCAAGCTTGCGGACAGGATAAGCAATGATGAGATATGCAGTATGACAGGGTTGCACAACAGTGTTATTGTAAGAATGAAGAAAGGAATGCTTAGATGGTTCGGGCACTTGGAAAGAATGAGTGATGAAAGACTGACGAAGAAAATCTACAGAGCGAAAGTGAGTGGTAAAAGAAGCCAAGGAAGACCAAGGCTAACTTATGAAGATCAAATAGCCAGAATGTTAACAGACGGAAATGTCAAAAGCACTCGCATACCTAGGCGAAAATGTGTGAAGAGAATGATGAGTTTTGAGGAAGCGAAAGCGGTGTGTAAGGACCGCGACTCTTGGCGCTCCGTCCTCTCTGACTACCCCGTTGGGGATACAGCGTGAAGATATGTTATGTTATGTTATTAATTTCAATAGTGGCAATAGAAAACAAATTTAAACAAAACATTTATTTATCATAAAATCTTAAATTTTAATGAAATAACAAATTAATGAATCGCTCTTCCTTTTCCATTATCATTCATTTACTTACTATAACTATTGCAATTGCCAATGTAAAACACAATTAAACAAAACTCTAATTAAAATCTTAGATTCTTATGAAAAACTATACAATTTAATGAACCAGTCCTTTTTTAATTATCATTAATTACATTACTTACCTACTTACTATTATTGCAATTTGCAATGAAAAACAAAATTAAACAAAACACTACACACGAACCTAAATAAACTGTAAATTAATTGTAACATAAAGTAATTATATTTTTGGTTGGCAAACACCTGCTTCAAAAGCTCATTTTCCTTTAAAATGAAGTTGAAAAGGCTTCACAAGCCAAATTTTTAAAATTTAATTGTACAACCAACATTTCGGCTATAGTGTCGACATGTAATTTGTTGCGTTCTTTTGACCATTGTTGACCTATTAAAGAAAAAACTCTTTCAACATTTGCATTATGACCCGGAAGGGTAAAATAATATTGAAAAATAGTAAGGAATTCTGCAAAGCAATCTGCAGCCTAATTGTCTAACTCCACTCGTAATCGATATCAGTATTTTGAAGGCAATTGACGTTGTCAGTTGTATCCACCGAATTGTCTAACGCACCAAACATAATCGAAAGCACCCGCGAAAACGATTAAGTTTGTGACCGAATGACAGAGTTATCGATACCACGTGACACCATATTAAATTGAAAACTTTGCAATTGCGTAGTGATTTTGACACTCGTAATCGTATTAAATGATTTCGATTGCGATCAATTCATTATGGTTACAATATTGTTAACCATTATCACGAAACTTCAAAGTTAGTAGTGAATTTAATTATTAAAAATCTTATTTTACATAAGAATCTAATCATTAATTAACCTTTAAAGATAAAAATAATAATTTAGGAACTTAAACTAAACACTTAATTAGTTGTGTAACATAAATTGTTTCCAACATTGATTACTGTAAGTTACTTTTTGTCATTACTTAGAAATAAAACAACAATTAAATATTTATTTTTATTTAAGATGATATGGGCTTATTCAAATAGCGATCTAATATAGTTCTGACTCTGGGCCTCTACGCGTAGTCGTCCTCCTCAATTATGTGATCCCAAGTAGGAGGAGCTTCTGCTGAACAAATGTCTGAAATAAAATTGTTTTCTTTTATAATTTCTCTTATAATAAGTCTCTAAATGTAAATTATTTTAGGGTTGCGCTTTTTAATGACAAAAACGCTACGCTAATTTTGTCACGTTCGTCCGTCTGTTCCTTCATTAGTCAAGACTAATTTCTCACCTATTTTGATGACATTTTACAGGCAGACATCTTATATTATGCTTATTATGGAATAAAATTGCAAAAGTATATTAATTTATATGTGTCTGTTCAAATATGATACATCACAAATGTGGTGGTCGAGTGGCTCAATGGTTTCAATTCCCGTGTAAGTCGTGGTTTTAACTCCCACTATAAGCGTATTGACCAATGAGTTTCTGATTAATAAAAATTTATATCGAAATAATGAATACACTTACAAACTCTGTCGTCGTATTACGCTCGGCGTTACTGGATCAAAATAGTCAATCTGCAAAAATATGTAAATCCATGTATACTTGAATATTGTTAATATTACCGTGGATGTGCGAATTAGAGTTTCTTCTCTCGCTTCTACTAACGCCTCCTGCGACAGCATTATTTCATCAAGCATTTTATATAATGCAAAATAATATTAATTTGTTATTGTGCAAAATATTGTTAGTTTTACAATTTTTTATATCGGTTTTATTTTTTCAAATATATCTTAGGTGCAGAAGCTCTATTTTCTACTCTTGCTAATGCCAAAGAAACCTTCGACATCCCCTGTGAAGGTATTTCATCAATCTGCAATATAGTAAATCTGTATAACATAATATGTAATGTTTCTATTACAGCGATAAATAGCATTATTAATATTATTTTCACCAATTTAATAATGCTATTAATCGCATTCTCTAAGTTAATATTTAAATTGAAATTAGTTAAAGCGAACCTTCCATTTACAGATATTCGGACACTTTCAATACCAGACATTGTTATTTTACCAATTATAGATAATATTCGCTTTTCTAGCTAAGTGAGTGGTTTCTTTGGAAGACCATCACCAGTGCTAAGAGCATGCATGTGAAGGACACTTTTTTCTGATATTATATTTATATTATATATTTGAGGAAGCGAAAGAAGTATGTAAGGATCGCGACGCTTGACGTTCCGTCCTCTCTGACTACCTCGTTGGGGATACGGCGTGAAGATATGTATTTATGTATATTTCAGATCATGCCCAAACTAAAGAAAAGAATGAGACATGTCCATCGCTTACTTTTGAAATGTTAAGCAATAAAATATGGAAGGAATTTTTAGCGCAGTTAATGCTTTGTAATTAAATTCACAACTATACGAATATACATTACTTACTTTGCACCATTCTTCGCCTTTTTTTGTGACATCCAAACTTCCAACAGCATTTAACTTAGCAGCAATCGCATTCCACATAATAGTAGCATCGCTCAAAGCTCCATGTGGAAACCAACCACGCTGTTTGGTTTTTCTCGATAGCTTCAACTTGCGTGCAAGCGATTTCTTGGTCGCTAACTTTCTTTTTTGCTGACATTTTTAATAATTTAAGTACTGATTTAAAACAACGTAATTAAACTTTTAACGTATGAAAATAAATAAAAAATAGGTACTTTCAATTATTAAATGAGGTAGACATTTATAAATAATAAAGACGTCGAAATCTAAATATAACCATATAATGTCAACTGTCATTCAAAAAGAGGAATAAAATGAAGAGGTAAGTTTGCGCTTGAAAAATTAATAACATGAGTTAATTGACGATTTAGTTGTATAATACTTCATTCGTTCTTTATAAATAGTCGATAAAATTGAAGACGATGGCAATTAGCTGTTGTCCGTGTGACATACACAATTCCATTTATTTTTACCAAACGCAATCGCTTTGAACGTGATCGCCTTCAGTATCATTTTCGATTATGATTACGAGTAAAGTTAGACAATTAGGCCACTGAATTACTAATCGATTTAAAATGCCTACCCATTATTTATATGCTAAGACCTTCTAAAAATCATCATCCTTTCTTTTTACCGCTCGAAAATGTATTAAGGTTTGGTAGTTGGTCAAAACTGGTCAAATTTAAAAAGCCTAACAAAAGCGGGACAGTAATATTATCATCTAATTAGGCCGCACACGCAACCAAAAACCTGTCTGTGTCCGGCTTTATCCGGACGCCTGGCAACGCTACGTGTAACACAGATCTACTAGTACTTGTTCTTAGACGTGTAAGCATTTCATTTTGAGCTCCTCCACTGCCTATTATCTTACCTACTGTAGTCTGTATACCCAAAAAAATTAGCAAGTTATGCTACATTGAAGTATGATATGAATGATTACCGAAAGCGCCATCTATAGTTTATAAGTTGTATGACGTTGATGGCTTACTAAATAGCAAGCTAAAGCATTTTTATTACGCAGAAAGTGACGCAGAAGCAGTAACGAAAGAGATGACTCTTTTTAAAAAAAATTCGACATTTCACTGTATTTAGCGAAACTGAAATGTACAAAATAAATCCTATTCCTTATAATCTAAGGAATAACAAATCTTATATTATGTACAATTTTCGGAATATAATATATTACGTAGAAGACTGTAGCTTGACGGCTTTTTAATCAAATTTTCTTTTTGAACATTGTATTTATTAAATCTACATGTAGTTTTGTATGGGATGCATTTAATGGCACTTTAAAATTGGTGACAATATAGACAAAATTGCTATGAACTCATATTAAAAAATATAATGTTATACAATTAAATGTGACTCCAACATTAAAAATATGTTAGCTTTAAAAAAATTTAAAACGCTAAAAATAATTATTGCCAATAAAAAAAAATAAGCAATCATTTAAAATAATAGACAGTGCTATGAAATATAACATTTTCTATAAACTAAATAAATAAACTTGACAAACTGCCATCATAAGAATGCCGAAATATCCAGCCAATATCCAGCACAGTGAATGGAGTTGGCAGTGTTGCAAAAGTCAAAAATTAAAAATCGGTAAATTTTCCTGCCAAAAATCGGGAAAAATCGGAAAATTTTTAATCAAAATAAAACAAATGTATTTTACGCTAATTACTTTAATGAAAAATATAGATACATACATAGGTTTAGTGATTACTTATTATTCATGCTCATACCAAGGGCGTCGCCAAGGGGGGGCAGTGGGGGGCACATACCAAGGGCGTCGCCAAGGGGGGGCAGGGGGGGGCAGTTGCCCCCCCCCCTAGAGATCAAATGTAGCTAGCCGCAATGCGACCAAAGTGCGAGCAATTGACTTCCTTACCTATTAATAAATTCCGCATCGCATGACAAAACGTAAATAAATTCACAATGTTAATGTTAAGGTTTAATGTATATTGTAGAAAGTATTGAAATATTCAGAATAACATTAAGATTTTGACATCCGTTTTTAAAATCGCCGCCATTTTCATCACGACTATATCAGATTTGCCAAAACGCAAGGCCATTAAACAGTGTAAAAATATGTACGTAGGTATGGTGTGTATGTGCATTGCATTTCTTTCTACGACAGCCGTTCACCAGCATTCACGTTAGTTTTGTATAATTTGTATGCGGCATACCTAAATAAAGTAGAAGTTATTGTTACGAACATACAATTTTAATTGGTTTTGTGGACAATGCCAACTGTAAGTGTTCATAAGAAACACCTACAGTTGAATAAATCGACTACAATCCTTGTAAAACCTAGTATTGCTACTCGACTCTAGATGGCGCTTGTTCAATGAACTCTCTGGAATTTGGTAGCAGTTACTAGACCAGCCCCCTTATTCACAACGCTTCGAAAACTTTCCGTGGGCGAAAGGGCCGATCGTCGGAAAGCATAAATTCAATCCGACGGATTGGAAAATGCTATTCACAAACTATCGGAATCTCTTCGTAAAGAACTTTACGAATCCGAAAGAAAATGCATTTATGAACCATGTTACAAAATGGTAGAAATTCTATTCGTTTTGGTAGAAAATATTAGTGTGGTTTAAACGTATGACATTTTGACAGTCACAATGTATTTGGTAATTTATCATTTTAAACAGACAGAGAAACAACTTAGACAAAGAAATTACTTAGTCTTTTTTAAGATTAAACATTTTTGTAAATTATTTTACTTACATTCGTTGAACTAAACGGGCTTTATAAATACGGATTATAATGTCTGTGCTTATCGTCTGTGCGTTCAACAAGTTCAAATAAATTATACTAGATGTCGCTTAGTAAAAGTTAATAATAACTACAATAGAAAGTACAATAGCGTTTTTATTTTTGATTGTTGTAGTTTCTAAAAATACCTCAAATACCTCAAACAATGTTTAGCTATTGATAGCGTAACTAATAAAATATGTTATAAAAATATAAGGCAAATTATTCCTTAGGCATGTATTTAAAAAGAGCACGAAATTTGTCTAGAAGTCTAAATACATACGCGCACGCGATTAGACTAGATTTTTGACGACCGACGTAATCGATTATACACATATTACATTAATTTATTAGTCTCGGAAACATTTTCGACACTAAAAAGTCGTCGGAAGCATCCGAAGCTTTCGTCCCGAAATGAACCTTTGTGAAATGAACTGTCAAATCATGTCGTTTCGGAAAGGTTTCGGATTTGTGAATTGCGTTTAGACAAAATCATCGAAAAGTTTCCTGTCGAATATGGAAAGTCGAGTTTCCGACGTTTGTGAATAACCCCGCAGGTAGAATGTTACCGTATGTAGTGTATGTAGGTATGTACAAATACTGTTTCGTGTGTTTATGTACAAGTCGATACATCAGTATCACGAGAGCCTGCGGCGAAAGTGGACGTAGTGTGACGTTGTACGTATACATTGTCGAGCCAGTGCTTCTAAGATAGAACAAAGAAGACAGACACTACAAATGGCGACGAGGTAAAAGGTAACACTAGAAATATCTATCCAAAAAGAAAAAAAAAATTTTAATAAGAATAATATGTATACGATGAGAACCATTTAAAATTATGATTACGTATTCGTATTAGACGGGGTGGCGAGTGCTTACGCCGCCGAGTTACTTTGACAGTTGGTAAAGCAGTGTCGTCGGTCCGTTGGACGCCATGAACGGTGACAGTTTTGAACGGTGACTTCGAGGAAGT
This sequence comes from Zeuzera pyrina, assembly GCA_907165235.1. Classification (NCBI taxonomy): domain Eukaryota; kingdom Metazoa; phylum Arthropoda; class Insecta; order Lepidoptera; family Cossidae; genus Zeuzera; species Zeuzera pyrina. The sequence goes on from OU015639.1 coordinate 6,811,561, forward strand.
AATTTCTCAGCTGGGTTTCTAAAGGTCGTAACTTAGTATATCTATTGTATGGTGATGAAAAGTGATACCGGATTGGGTTTTCTTTTCGAGCCGAGGGGTAAATTTGGTGATGTTCAACAACGCCTTGCGATCGGCTTCGCCTGCGTGGACTGATTTGACTTTGTCTTTAAGATCTATTGTTTGGGATGATTCTTGATTTTGAATTTGCAAATGATTCATGATTATCATTTCGGATATTCATTGCTGTTAAGTATTTTTCTTGATATGTAGTTCGTTTAAACTGGAATATTACAATTGGCACTACAAAATACTAGTCCTAGCGAACAGTTTTGATGCTCGAGTTTTGTCGATAGATACTTGTGGTACAAACGAAGGTATGGTTGAATTGCTTGCATTATGATGTCATTAAGAGTATGACAATCTGGCACTTAATACTCGTAGATGGACATTTGGAGGAAATTACGATTGTATTACAGGATAGTGGGAATAGCCGGTACCCGTCTACAATCACCTGCGACTGAGTGTGGGCGCTATTCTATTACCATGAAAATTATGTCGTGCATTATTATGTAGGTACATAAGTGTGCTTTACATGCCTACCTACGTAAGTAAGTCTGTATCTACCTTGGAATATTAAAAATTGTATGCGGTGGGTACGTGGCGGAATGGTTAGTTGGAATTCATACTGCCATGTTTCCATCGGAAAAAATAAATAGAGACTATCTTGTCTGGCGAGTCATATCGGCGGGTAGCTCCCATTCTATTGCGAATTTGGTGAACCGGCGTCCCGTAAGCGGCTACAAGTTCCTATTGAATTATATATCTTGTAGTAATGCTGCCTTAAGTCCAAGGTTAATTAAGGACTACCCCCATTTAATATTTTAAAGGAATATTCGGGATAAAATAATGGGCAGTGAGAAAATTGCTGTAGATGTGCAAGAGATTAATGATTATTTATCCATATTGTTACCATTGTTTGTAATCTCCCGATGCAGTTCATATTACGACGGTTTTATGATAATCTATTTGATAGCAACAGTTGCAGTCTTTATTGAGATTGTGATCAGTGTCCCGAACGTATAAAATATCGATATGATCTTAGATATGATATGACATTATATAATATTGGTGTTTTATAATATGCATAATAAGAGGTTTCTAGCGTCCTATGTCACATGTTTTGGTCAGAAGGACTAGCGGGCTTTCAGCACCGTGCCCGGTTCAGAATATAGTTAATGATGGTTTGAAGAGGCACGCCTGCTTTACATTGTGAGTTTCGAGTTTGCCACGTACCAATTGCCAATCAAGTTAATTTGAATGGCATTTTACAGCAACTATCAGGGCGTATAAACGCTGAATGCCAGGTATGTTCCCTCAGTTTGAATTACATGATAATTATTTTGTTTATTGCAATAATATCATGGATGATGATACTTATTGGAAAGTAAGGGTTCATGTACATATTATTGCATATCAATTGTGGCTGTACGGTTGTGTGGATTCTAGGGCGTGTGGATGTCACGTTATGTAGAGTAAAGAAATATATAATAGTATTTCGGGGAACAATGAAGCGTAAATGTTACTATTTGTGTATCGCCGAAGTCGCATCATCCGACTGACACCTGCAACTGACAGCGCCACACTGGCCGCGCATGCTACATAGTGATGACGAAAAGAAGGGCTCCCATTACAGTGGAAGGAATAATTTTTGAAAAACGAGAGCGGTATTATTATTATATAGTCGTTGCTTTCTGTACGCGATTTTGGCTGAAAGTTAATTCTGATTTTTGTCCGCCACCGCCGCCGCCGCCATCTGAGGGAATTTTCACTACATATTTTGGGACTATTGTTCAAAATTAACAAATAAAGATGAAGTTCCAGTATGCCGCTGTTTATAGTGATACGAAGGCAACAAGGTTGCTTTAGTTTATGCTTAGTAATGATACAGTATGCGCATAGAGATATGGAATGAGCCCTCTGTTAGGAAAAAAGCATATAATTGTTTCTATTGCCTCTCGATACCAAGAAATGGCGCTAGTTGTCCCATCAGCGCCGACTTAATTATTTCTTTTGGTATGTGGGTAATTGTGTGTATGAATTGAATTAAGTAATGAAGAAGTCTAAGAGAGGGTGTAGTCTTTCTGTGATAAGAAAAAGTGAAAGTTTTTGGAATATTGCTTATAAATCTCAACTATCTTACTTGTTTTGAAGCTAAAAGAAATTCTGCCGTGTCGTGTTTACATGTAATGTTGTGTTCGCCGACTGGAATTGGTATTTAATTGTTTTGCATTATACTGTTGCTATATAATTCTTGAAGTGGTAGGCAAACAGTTTTCTAAATCTATCTTCCGTTTCGTGGCTTAACGGCACCGGAAACCACCTCCGACTTCTACCACTCTGAAGACTAACTCACATTAAAGGTATTAAGCCTCTATTATTTGTACAATTTTGTTTATTAGCGCCTCGAATCACGGTCGATGTCGGCGCAGTTCCCGACACGTTTGTTAATTTGCCGAATTTATAAAAGGCCCAGCACGCGCAGTAGTCGTGCCTGCAGCTGTACCACACATATCAGTGTGGTTATTTGTGTGAAGTCGTGTAAGTCACATAGTTAAATTGTACATTGCAGGCAGTGCGGCAATACTTGAGAAATTAATAAGTTCTTGAGATAGACATTGATTCGCAACGTGTCACCTCTCGATTTCAGGGTGCGGCTGGAGATCAGCGGACGGGCTGAGCCACGGACCTGTGTGTCAAATTGGTCATAATATTTTTATGCAATAATTTTTCTTTTGTGGGACGGATGAATTATATTATTATTACTACAGATCGCCCGATGGTCGGGGTTCGACCGTGAATATGAGTGTGAACTCTTTGGCGACTGTATCTAATCTGTACGGCTGTTTGATCCAAGAAGGTTACATATAATATATGATCGAAATATAGTTAAACTGCAACCAATAAAGGGTATTGTAGGCAGTATGGGCCCTCACATAAATAAAAACCGTACGTGAATGTATTGAGACAGTATGGGCCTCATATAAATGGAAACTATACGTAAAATGTACGTTGTGTGCAAATGGGGTGAAGTTTAAACAGGTGCAGTATGGGCATTCCTATCCATGTTAAACCATACATACCTACTTATAGGTTGTTGTCCTTTCGGTTCCAGGTCGCCCCAAAATCACTCGGAAAATGGCAAACCTACTGTCGCCCACAGAAAAACTTGAACTTGAAGGTGACAATGCTACGATTGCTTTACGTTTATGCTTTACGTTATTCTTAATGCCTTATTAAGGCATTAAGGATTAATGGTTATACAAACATCGTTTCGATTGGTGTTTTGGTATAAGAAAACCGTAATCAATTTGATACAGTGTTAGCAGCATTTGTGGTGGCAGCATTTAAATCAAATACATTTTAATAACTATTTAGCTAACAACATTTTTTATTAACGAAGAGTACTCACTGTGGCACGGTGATTGATAAGGTGACATGGGTCCCTCATTCGAAAAAAAATTGTTGTGCCAGTTTAGATTTCCATTGAATTGGAAGTATGGAGATTATTAAATTGAATTTAAAACATTTTAATTTTGGATATCCATTAAATTGGAAGTATGAAGTTCATTCAATTGAATTTAAAACATTTTTATCTTCGATTTCCATCGAATTGGAAGTATGGAGATTATTAAATTGAATTTAAAACATTTGAATTTTGGATTTCCATTAAATTGGAAGTATGAAGTTCATTCAATTAAATTTAAAACATCTTGGATTTCCATTGAATCGGAAGTACGAAGTTCATTAAATTGAATCTAAAACATTTTTATTTTAGATTTCCATTAAATTGGAAGTACGAAGTTCATTAAATTGGAAATATTTGGTACAAATGTACCCCCATTAAATTTGAAATTTTTGGTGCAAATGTAACCCCCATTTAATTTGAAATTTTTGGTGCAAATGTACCACCATTAAATTGGAAATATTGGTACAAATGTACTCCCATTAAAGTGAAAATTTTGGTACAAATGTACCCCCATTAAACTAGAAATACTTGTACAAATGTTGTTCCTGGTTGTGACGTTTCTTATCGTTCTAACAGCATTATCAATTTGGTTTTATTCTTGTTCTTCACTGTTATTGTTCATGATACATTTTACAATATATTTTTACATTATAAAAAGAGAAGAAATGTAGTGCATAGACGAACAAACATTCAAGCTCCGATTGCAATAGACAACACTGTTACGGAAAGTAGACAAATGAACCGAACGAGTTAATGTAGACAAAAACATTCCCTTCTAAATATTCAAATCCAATATACTAGAATATTAGAAAAAATAACTATACGGCGAAAAAAGCAAATACATTCTTGCACGCATTGTAATTAAAATTTATTTGAAAAGGGAGGGATGTAGTGTATGTAGGTATGTGCATACACTGTCTCGTGTGTTTGGTATATACTTGGATTCAATTATCACGCCCCTTGAAGTACGTTTTGCTGAAGAAAACACGCCATCATTCGCATTATCTAAGTTACACCCGGCGCAGATGCAAAAGATGACAACTGAAAATCTGAAACAAATTGTGAATCTATTGCCCAGTTTTATGATTTACCGAACATAAAGAATCAAATCGAACTTTGGCAGCAATTGTGGTACGATAGGCTTAATCTAACAAATCTAACAGTCGTTGATGTCCTAAAAGAAACAAATTCCTTCTTTCCCGAAACGGAAAAAGCATTGAAAATTTCGATCGCTTTACCATGCACGACCTGTACAGTAGAGCGATCCTTTAGCAGCCTCAGAAGACTAAAATGGCTAAGAAGCACCATGGCAGAAGATCGCCTTAATGGTCTGGCCATGATGAGTGTACACAGAGCTATAATAAATAAAAACCTAAATCATTTTAATGATAAAGTGGTTGAAAGTTATGCAAAAAATCCCCGCAGGTTATGTTTTAATTAAATATTATTTTTGTTGAAATAAATAATTATTACTGTGTTTAAAAGTTTGATTTAGTTATTGTGCTGTCGAGGGCTTGTGAAGTTTTATACATTGATATTAGAACCGTTCTTATTACAATCGTCACCGAGGCAAAGACTTCGAAAGTATAACGCTTCATGCTCTCGGCGTTCATATTTTTTTAATATTGCCCCATTGCCCCCCCCCCCCTTTAGTCATAAGCTGGCGACGCCCTTGGCTCATACCATTTCTTACTAGATATTTTTCAAACATTTTTTGGTCTATATTAAAATTGTATCACGGTTGGTTGTTCTCTGCTATACATCTTTTTGTGTGAAGGAGACCTTTAATAGATGGAGAGTTTGTTATGTTGTTTCATTTTCATTAGATTGATTGATGACAATATTCTTTCGACGTTGGCAGATGAGTGTGGTAAAGTCAATATGTTGAAAACAAAAGAATTTTGTGAGTATTTTTTTCGTTTAGCTCCAGTACTAGTACTTGGGGTCATTCCATCCGAAACATCGGAATCGGACATTGTGAGTAAAAATAAAGTAAAACAATTCACAACAAAACTAGTGCACTTGCGAACGAACGAAACAATAATTAATAAAGTATGAAACATCTCAGTAATTTCTCAAACAACTCGTACTTATACATATGGGTTTTAGGGAATTCCCCCCATACACCCACCAAACAATAATGAACCTTATTTTAAATGCATTTCGATGTAATATGTTTTGTGTATACTGCGGTATTGAAAGGTCGTGCGAGAAGTTTTGGGGAATCCCTTTGCATTGTTTTAGTGTTACCAAGTCAAAATAGAAATTCAGGAGATTAGGTCTTTAAATAGGGATGTCGGCAGGTAAGAGCCGAAATCAGTAGATCTCCCGATAAATCGGGAACTTTTGCAACACAGGGAGTTGGTGCATTGCGCGACGTCTCATCCTAACTCGTAATAACTCGTAAATACACCTACTAGTATATATAAGATTGCTATATATAGATACCAATGGCAAAAGATGACAATAGATGGAGGATTATAGAGATATTTCTCGAGACCTCGACATCAACTGTTTAGAGTGCAGACTCTTGTTTCAATACTGCTCTTGGAAATAACTAAGAAATACACCTACTACATACATACATATCCTCACCCTGTACCCCTAACGGGGTAGTCAGAGAGGACAGAGCGCCAAGCGTATAAAAAGAAAGAAGAATAGAAATGGAGGATTATAGAGATGTTTCGAGATTAAATTTCTCGACTTTAATTTCTTTAAGCTCTTTATAGTACCGAGTCCTGTTTCAATACTGCTCCATGTATAAAGCCTAAAGCGGACTCCGATCTGTCGCTTCGCCGGCCGCTGACGTGGCATGTCCGCCACAGAGTACATTATGGGAAATAGAGGTATCAGTCGGAATTCTCCATCTAGCGCCGTCTAGTAGAACTAGACTCAAACTGTCAAATAATCTTCTTATGTACAACAACATACAACAAAACTACGTAAAAATATTATTACTTGATTAATAACAATGCATAATAATACGAAAATAAATAATAATGAAATATTAACAATTAATTAAAATTCAATAGTTGTCATCAAGATTTGAATTTTGAATGTTAAACGAGCTCTATAAAAGACAACGTCGAATGAATCTAAGCTATCCCTATTTAAAATATTGTAATGACGAAAAAGTTCAATACTTGACATAAAAAAGTAGTGATGACATCTAACCATGCTAGACTACACTACTACGAAGTCCAAAAATTCATAGGAATTGTTTTTGTGTGGAGTGAAATGACTCTGATGCTCGCTTCGCTAGCTCGGCTCGCGCGTTTTGATAAAAAGACCTAACCTAACCTAACCAAAAAATGTTATAAATACATTATCGTCGCGTTTTAACAGTTACAAAAAAAATTTGCAAAACTTTACCTAATGTGAAACAATTGAAGCCTTAGCCTGCATTTGTCCTTACGATTTCCTCCCAAGCGTTTATTATCAGATTATCACTATTAAACCACATTAAAGTTTCAATGATTGAAATTGTAACTTGTAACCAAAATTGTATTGTGAAAACTGTTAATTTTGAAGTTTATCGTTTTTTTTATAGCGAAGACCATTTATTTTAAAGATGTGAAATCAAAAGTAGCAAATTTATAGAGAAACCCGAATATTTTAAATATTGAGATTTATAGTTAAAGTTACTAATTCTATGGCTCCATTATATATATCCCGTTTTTAGCGACGTGTACTGACTATATCTATATCGTATTATAGCCAAATTATAAAATTACCTAATTTACGCAAAATAAACGGACTCCTTGAGTAATATATAATAGTTACTTAGAAAGTTGGAATATAGATATAGGTGCATTTTGAAAAAAATATTCTGCATGGTCGGCTCTAGTCAATATTTTTTAAAAAGCTTAGCAGATATTTGAATATATAGACTCGGCAATGAAACTGGTGTAATGAAAATACATGAAAAAGTCAACTTATCTTTTTGGCGGGAACGTGGGATAAGATGTTGACATCATAATTAGATTTTCCATTTTTTGCATTTTTGAGACTTTTAGAGCACAAAAGTAGAGAGTAATTAATCTTTTTTTTTTCTTTCTTCATGGCATGGTGATTAGCGCATTTGCCAATGTCATGTATTGTAATAGCATAAGAAGAATCGTTATATAAAATGTTAACACTTCTCCAGTAAAGTGATAGTAGACTTTACCGAAGTTTTACAGGGCTTCTTGGAAATGCGCGAAAACTTCAGCTACACATATTTATTTAAACCTACTCCATTCTTTTCACTTGCACAGAATTTTAAAACACAATATACTATCACTGTTGTACTTTAAAACTCCCAAAAATGTAAAAAATAGAAAATCTAAATAAAATGACAACCTTACTTCTCCCGTTCCCGCCAAAAAGTCCGCAACTAATCTTTGATAATAATATATATACTTTGATATGTGTGTTAAAGCTCTATGTAAGTGATAAAAGTAGAGGTCTAAATCATGGACGTAACCACAGACTTCCTATAAAAAGTCTGTGAAACATACGCAGCTTAAATTTTCCCGTTTTTTCCAGAAGTCCTTTTTAACTTCGGTAAAAACTACTATGGACCATTTAAGTAAAACGAACAAATCTTACATCAAACATACCGAAGTTAAAAAGGACTTTTTAACTTCGGTAAAAACTACTATGGACCATTTAAGTAAAAGGAACAAATCTTACATCAAACATGAGCTTTGTGTTCAACACAGTTTAACATTAATAATTAAACAATTAAAATGACGTGCAATACAGTAAATATTAAATTGTATTGAGAAGCTAAAATACTGACCCGTAAAATATTATAATTGCATTTATTATTAACCATTGTACTTTTGTTATTAACAAAAATAGTAATTGTAATAAAAAAAAGTATGTATTTTATTTCTTAAAAGGAAATGTAACTGTAATGCCTGAGAATGCCTATGTAGTGAGGTTGTCATTTTATTTAGATTTTTTATTTTTTGCATTTCTGAGAGTTTCGAAGTACAAAAGTGATAGTATATTGTGTTTTAAAGTTCTATGTAAGTGAAAAGCATGGAGTACGTCTGAATAAACATGTATAACTGAAATTTTCGCGCTCTTCCAAGGTGTCCTTTTTAATTTCAATAAAGCTTATTATCACTACTGAGTTTACTGGAAGAGTGTTAGGGACTAGTTTCTCCATAAGTTATGTCATTAAGCTGATGGTCTTGTTACCAATGCCTTAAGAAATATAAATAAGTAAATAAACCGCCACTGTCAATCTGTCAATTTCCACGAATTTGACGTTTGTCTCAATCTCATTGTATTTTCATAATCTTTCTCGAAATCACCAAAATGCATTACGAAAGGTTCAAATTAACTCAATTTTTTACTGTGTTCTTATTCTTTGTCCCTATATTTGCAGAATGGAATACAAAAGATTATGTCAGAAGAGAACATTCTCTAACAAAACCTTACCAAGGTGAGTGACCCGGCTGTGACAATGACTTTGATCTTTTTACATCGTGTTTGCATAGAATTTATGCGATTAATAAAACATATTGCTGGTTACAGGGAGTGGAATGTCGGTGCCTTATTGGGACTTTTTAGGTAACACAATAGTTACTACAAATTATGTCCGCTTGACTCCCGATTTACAATCCAAGTCTGGAGCTATATGGAACACCGCAGTAAGTATCTTACATTATTCAATGAAATTCTTAGTAAAAATTACCATTATGTGGCTATTAGATTATTTACTGTTTTGGTAGCATGATGATACATTTCCAATAGAAGGCACTCACTACAAATACTCAAGATTTGAAGTTTCACTCCATGAAGCTCTTTTTTACTCGAAGACGACTTTTGGCGGTTAGCTTAAAAGACCAGTGAGCTTGTTTGCCTACTAAAGTAAGCAAGCTCACTGGGTTAATTTGTGATAAGTTAATTGCTTGGAATAAAATTTCTTGTAGATTAAACTAAAATTATTATAGGCAAAAAATTCTTCCTGGATTATTTGGAGAAAGTGGAATTAGCAAAAATTGGAAATTAGGGAGCATAAATACCTAAACTTTTATTTGCACTGATATAGAGTTGCTGAAACGGGTCTCTAAAACTGATTTACGCAGGCCCCAGTTTGATTGAAGAATAGAATGGAGTGGAATAGAATATCATTTATTTCCCTCAAAGTGTGTTTATTTCTCTCAAAGTGTGGTATATATGTTTGGTTAAATTAATGAAAATCACAAAAGGCTCTCACAAGTTACTCACACAATGCTGCATTTAGAGGTCTGGAGGCCTCGGGGCAACAAAGGAGTGGAGGCTCCTGGCCCCAAATTATTTTCCAAATAAAATGACCAATTTTTTTCAGTCGAGTTTTTCAATAAATAATTTATTGTGAAACCAAGTAGATTCTTTTAGTATTTAACAAGCATAATATATAAATATTATCGGAAACAAGAATTATCTTAAATTAAATTTTAGTGTTAACGAACGGAACCTTCCGAGCTTTTTTCGCTGAAAAATCATTGATGAGTTCGTTGATATCCAGGTCCCGAAGTAAATCTCTTTCAATGCTCAGGAGAGAAAGTTTTGATAGACGGTTTTGTCCCATCGTGGTTCGAAGCCTATTTTTTATAATCTTCATTTTTGAAAAGATTCATTTTTGAGAGATCAATGATTTCTGTTAATATTTAAGAACAATATAATCATGTAAAGGTAAAACCGCGAAAAAAAATATCAAAGGAAAAGATGTTTACTAGTGTTTACTAGTCGGAATTTGAAAGATTTTTTTTCCGAAGTCCCTATTGTGGTGGCTCCTCTTTTGTGGAGGCCCCGGGGCTGTCGCCCCGGTTGCCCTCCCCTAAATCCGGCCCTGTACTCACATAATCTAGCTTGTAAAACTTTATTCTTATGCTGGCCATACACGCTAGGGTTTGCATGTACAGTTTTGCCTGTACAGTCGAACTGTGCATGCAAAACCTAGCGTGTATGTGATAAAACTGTACAGTTATCCTTGCCTATTCATGCAACCTGACGGATATCAAAATTGATATTTTTTGCCGCTCGGTTGTGCTTGCGCTCAGGCATAACCGAGCGTGTGTGGCAGTCGCGCATGCAGGCATGCACAGTTCTCAGTTTTGCAAGCGAGTCACAAGCACAACACCATATAGGAAGAAGTTATTTGTATTTGTAAATCCGAACCCTGTATTTGGTGGGTAAAGAGTAAATATTACCACCAGAAAAATTATTAAAAAAGCTCAAAGAACTTTACCGTGCATTCTACAAAAGATAAACGCAAATAGAAAACAGAGAAAGAGGAATTTAAACTAAATAAATTTCTTGCGCGATACATGCTTTTGTAATTACTGATGTAACAGAATATTAGGTACAATTATGGATATTTATTTTTTCAGTGATTATCCAAACATGCATAGGTTAGGTTAGTAGGTATAAGTAATAGTTTATGCAGGATTTCGATCGATTTATTTTATTATATTCATTTATATGAATAACATTCATCAGCCCAACCCTTGCATAAAATTATTATTCTCGTTTTATAACAACTGAATTTTTGAATAAAAGCTTATTTTTAAAAATTTTTTTTTATTCTTCTTTTTTTTAATTAATAGTTTTTCTATTCCTCAAACCAAGTATTAGGTTAGTTAAAATTAACATATCATCAACATCCATTTTCAATGACACTATGGACCCAAATGTTCAACTTGGTTAAACTGTGCAGGCAAACCCTAGCGTGTATGTGCTCTATGAAACTCTGTTATGCCTGTCGGGTTTGCATGAACGGTTATAACCATCATGCATGCAGTAGCGTGTATGGCCGGCATTACACACATATAAACGCACACTGCACACTGCAATGCAATGTGTGAATTTATATGAAGAAAAAAACAATGCCACTTTTGGCATTGCGTTGTTATTTGTAAGAAAAGAAATTACTGAGTCTTTTTTAAGATTAAAATTTTTATAAATTATTTTACATTCGAAGAACTAAACCGAATCCACGTTCGGTGCTGGTTAGCTGACCGAATCCTATCTCTGGTATATCCTGAGGATGCTTGGTTGAGAAGCGAAACACGTGTCGATTGGTAGTTTTTGTAGTTTGAGCGGAAAATAGCTAACGATTTTAGGAATTTATCACATGAAATGGATTTCCGCGAAGTAACACCTGAGTCTATACAAAATCTTTATTCTGTTTGGGGTCTTTAAAAGTCTTTTTTAAATTTGAAATTAATTAATCTACATTTTCATATTGAGATCGAACTTGTTCTCCTACTCGGTTAACGCATGAGCCAAACATGTTACATGAATCAAGTTCGGGTAATCGATTTTCAGTAGTTGTCCAGCTTTCAACAGATATGCCTCACTATCAGTACTAAGCATTAAACTCTACCTACATTATTTTCAAAAGAATCTGCTCACATGTGTCTTAAACATTCAATTGATTACAAAATTGGATATGATGACCTCGTTCACAACTTCACGCATTTTACATGCTAATAAATATGGTTCAGTTGGTACATTTGAAATAAGTGGCATCACCAAAACATTTACTGCATATCTGCCCAAAAATGTGTGCTTTTATCTAAAAAAATCCAAATATTGTTATTTAAAACAATTTCGTAAAAAGAGTTTAACCTATTAAAATTAAGATTAAAATATAAAAGATTATTAAAATTAAGATTAAAAACTGCTTCAACAACTTTTAAATAACAAAACTTAGAAATATAATATTTAAATATAAAGGGCCCGTTGGCTCTGGCTATTTATTGTATGAAATGGTAAAAAAAAAACAATAAAAAGCTGATATTTACATTTAGAGACCAAAATATTTGTTAATTATTGCCAAAATATTTGTATTTTATAATTTTGTTCTTCATTCTAAACACTCGAAACGTTTTCTGTCAACCGCAGTTTCTATTTGTATATTTGATATAATTTAATGGCAGCATCACATTTACAATATCTAGAAATTAAATTGGGACCCGTAAATCCGTTTTAGCAACTATATCATTCCGCAAATAAAGTTTAGGTATTATGCTTACTAATTTCCAATCTCTGGTGATTAGTTGGAATAATTAAATGAGCGGATTATTCACAAACGTCGGAAACTCAACTTTCTGTATCCGACAGGAAACTTTTTGATGATTTTGTCTAAACGCGATTCACAAATCCGAAATCATTCTTTCGAATCGAAATCCGAACGTTGAAGTTTCCGACGTTTGTAAATAATAACCCCCCAGCTAGGTGTATACTTTGAAGTACATTGATTTTTGGCTGATTTCTTTAGGATTTTCTTATTTTTTATTAGTAACTCTCAATACTAAAATAATCCCCGGGTCCCAGGATTGAGTAAGTATGAACCTCCAAAGATTAAAAAATAGGGCCAGGATTGAATTCCCTAATTATGTCACATATTACAAATTTCAAATTGCTAAATTTTAATTTTTATAATTTTAGGAATCTATTTAAAATAATACATATTTGAATTTTGATATAAATATGCCATGAGTAAATGTCTTCTTACTATATCCCTAATAGGGCAAATGATAAAGTAGATCCATAGTATTATAAGTAAATTAGATAATAATATTAAGTTCAATAATGTAAATTGTTATTTCTAAATATTTGTTTATTTTTCTAACATGCATTTTTCTAGCATGATATTGCTTTAATATCTTATGTGCCATATATTTATATGTTTTTTATATTGTGTCAGTGTTGTATGGGTCTATACTATTAACACTAGCGTAAAAATTTCCTTTAGTTATCTTTTATTTAAATATTAAATATGTTAACTTCTTGGTTATATTAATAGGTTAGATTAGATGATAAATAAATACTCCAGATTGTACATATGATATAAGTCCAATTATATTTGAGGAAATGAAAGATGTAAGGACTGCAACACTTGGCGCTTCGTCCTCTACGACTACCTCATTCATTAGGGATGCAGCGTGAAGATATATCTGTATATAAGTCCAACACCCATAATACAATCACTGGTCTTGTATTATGGGTGGGTTATACAAGGTTATTGTGAAACCTGGTTTAAATCTGCTTACAGCAGATGTAATAATTACAGGATACGTTTTTTTGTCTTGCATACAAAAAAGACATTGATTTAATAGCAAAAAATGTAAAACCCTATCATTATGCCCTATATTCCAAAGATTTGCTAGCGACGTAAAAATGCTGATATTAGGGTTGCCTCACCTTTATTTTTTTAACTTTAAGGTGTTACCTAGAACTAGGTATTGACTTTCAGTGAAGTTGTAGAACGCAAGTTTTTCGTTGTCATGAGTACTTTAATACTCTCTCGTATTTATCCGTCCTTTCATAATCGCCTTGTATAATGAAATTTGGTAGTAAGATCTCAGGTAACTACCTAGTAACACCCTAACAATTTTCATCGTTATTTAGGTGACGTCTAATGCCTAATCTGATAATTGACCGTGTACAATGTTCTGTTGTCTATTTCTGGTGCTTTATCATAATCTCTACAAAAAGTTAATTATTACGACAATGAAACGCCTAAATCATGTTGTTTAAGAATGAAAAATCTGTGCGAGTTATTAGTTAATGTTGTATAAATTTTCATGCTTAATTACAATCATTTAATTTAATTCACTTCAATAATGTAGTTTAATAATGCTTGCTTGTCCTTGAAGCATGTCACAATATAAAAATATTGACAATCTTAATCTATAACCTATTTATTTATGTATGTAATGTAAAGAATATTATTTAATTATGTATGTAAGTCAACAATATCAATTACTTTGAAATCATTAATTAGGACTTACATATATACTTGTAATATATTGCAATACAAATAATTTGACCTTGTAGCACAATTTAATTAATATTAACTAAAAATGAATTAAAGGTGATACGAAGAAAAATATTGAAAATTTCAAATTTTATATAAAAAGAAAAACAAATTACATCAGAAGAGGTACTCTAGGGCTCTGGGCCGGCTCTATTTACTTGTAAATATTTGACAGGAAAAAATAAAATCTGTGATTGGGATATGTCAATCAAACAATAATAGTAAAACATTTTAAATTTTTTTAATAGTATTAATTTACGCTAGTAAACTAATTAATCTGTGGTATTAATATGTGTTTTTCTTATTGTTTATTACAGTTACATTTTTAACGATAAAGTAATTTTTGTGGAGTTCTCTTACTGTATCACTAAACAATAAGCTTCATGGTTCATTAATTTCGTCACATTTCATTACTTTAGTCATTGTAAAAGTCATGGCCATGTTCAAACACGTGACATTACCAATAAACCTCGTTTATTGACAATTTTTTATAGAAATTCGATTTTACGCGACGTCATATAGTATACTAGCTGTACACGCGACTTCGCCCGCTTGGAAAAATTTTCCGTGACTTTCCCGGATTAGAGATTGTTCTTAAAAAAAGTAGCCTACATTTGTCTCCGGACACATATCTGTACCAAATTTCATCATAATTTGTTCAGCGGCTTAGTATTTCTCATACAAAGTTTTATCCCCCTTTAGGGTAGATTTTTAATTCAAAAAAGTAGCCTATGTCTTTTTGATAAAAAAAGTCTACCTCTGTACCACATTTCATCGTAATCGGTTCAGCTGTTTAGCATTTCCCATACAAAGCTTCATGCACCTTTTCCCCCATTGAGGGGTATATTTTTGATAAAAGAAAAGTAGCCTATGTCCGCCCCTAGTGTCAAACTATCTCCAAACCAATCAAAATCGGTCTAGTGGTTTAGCCGTGAAAGCATAACAAACAGACTGACGGACTTTCGCATTTATAATATAGTATAATATATTAGTATGGATTACGTCCGCTCTTATCTTGAATATATAATAAATTGTGTGTTTGTTACACGCTACTATACAAGCACTTGTATTGTAGGTATGTTGTAATTGTATTATTATTACATACATATTTTCACGTTGTCTAACAGGCTGTCAGAGATGATAGAGCGCTAAGAAATATTCTTATTATTATGTTCTTAAACTTTTTGTTTCTTTCCTTAGCCATGTTACACTCACAACTGGGAATTACAAGTTCAGTTCAAAGTCCATGGTCGTGGCAAAGACCTCTTTGGAGATGGTTTCGTGATATGGTACGTGAAAGACAGGATGCAGCCCGGCCCTGTATTCGGAAGCAAGGACTACTTCCAAGGGTTGGCGATTATACTTGATACATACAGTAACCATAATGGTGCTCATAATGTAAGTTCAGTTTGCTTTTTTAACGATAATAATGCCCCAGACAATTACACAAATTAAGTAACCAAACTAAGCACTAGACTTGTAGTTGGAAACCACACAACGAACTAGGGGATCTCCCAGTAACACCTAGACTCCAAGCCTTTTTAGAAAAGTTTGAACCTAAACCCAGGATCTCGGCTTGAAAGGCAGATGCTCTGCCATCGCGCCAAAGGGTCAGTCAATACCTTGCTATAATAAAGAATAGCAACAAAATATAGGTTTTTACTTACAGTATACTTCATCGAACATAAAAAACACATTGTTTAGATTATTTGGACATCAAATAGTTGTCAAGATATTGAATTTATTAGCTACCTATGTAGTATCGGCTACAGTGACGTCTCAGATACAAACTCGCGCTTCCGTTTGTGCTCAATATAGCGAGTGCGGCACGTCATACTGTGACGTTACGCGATAAAGGAAATTGATTGAGAAAGTCCATCAATTATGATAATCCATAATTAATGATATCGATAACTCTTTTTTGCTATACACAAACCAGTAAAACCTTAGATAATGCTGTAAGTAATTTTAAAATGAAAACAAACTTGTCAATATGTTTCAGGGAAATGATGTGCCAGGTACGCTAATGCATTTCCGGCAATGTCGGACTTGGCAATTTCGGTTAAACTATTTTATAAAACTCAAATTATAAAAGTGCAATAAAAAAGTTTGAGAGAATTTTGTTTGAATGCCCATATTTCATTTTCTGTTTATCATTTCTGGGCTTGGGGTACCATTTTATCTCACCGAATGTTTCAGCTCAGTAGGTGTAAAGATAACTTGCAGACAGACAAAACTGTGAAGAAACAGGTTTCGTTTTAGTCATTTTGGCTTAGAGCCTTAAATATCTAATTTGTATTCATGTTTTAGCACCAGCACCCATATTTATCGGCGATGATAAACAATGGAACGTTGCACTACGACCATGACCGCGACGGGACTCACACGCAGCTCTCTGGCTGTGAAGCGAAATTCAGGAATTTCAATCATGACACACATCTCTCTATTATATACAAGGATAACACTCTCATTGGTCAGTATGTCAGACTTTGCCTACGACTTCGTCCATGTGAAATTTAAAAAAAGTAGCCTGTCTTTCCCCAGATTTAATCTATCTCCATTCTAAATTTAATTAAAATCGATCCAGCGATTTAGCCGTGAAGGCATATCAGACAGATGGACTTTCGCATTTATGATATTAGTATAAATGCATTATAAGCTATAAATATCATTTGTGAAAATCATAATATAATGATGCTTAGGTGTTTGATATGGTCATTAAAGTAACACAATAACCTGATGGACTGGTGACATAGTAGAATTTATACCGTTGGTTATGATGCAGTAATCAGTAGGTTCAAAGACCTTGTAAGTGGTTTGAAGACCGCTATTTTTGCACACAACATCAAAGTTAAGAAAATACTTCAAATTGGAAATGCATTGGCATCCCTGAGGACTAAGATATCGTGTCTCAAAACATTTCAGTCGATCTATATATTTTCTAATTTACATGTTACAATTACCATTTGTGGGCCCCTAAGCTTGTACTAGTATACAACACGAACGGATTTAGAAAAGTTCATTTATGGTTTGCAGTATAAAAGGAATTAAGTAGGTATACATATCAAAAAATCTTTTATGACAATTTATAATAATTATAGTGGCGACGGATTTGGAAGGAAAAAACGCATGGAAGGAATGTCTCAAGGTGGAGAATGTTCTGCTACCAACTGGATATTTCTTTGGTGCCTCTGCAACCACAGGCGACTTGAGCGATAATCATGATATCATCGCTATCAAGATGTACGAATTAGATCTTCTGGACTCGGTAAGATGATATTTTATTATAAAATTGATTTTTATAGCCCCATATTCCAAGAAAGATAATTCGGCTAGGGTTTATGTGCCAGTCGTAACAGGCATTACTTTCACTAAAAGGGCGGTCGAGGTTGCGGCCAATCTCATCGTATGGCCAAACTACAAATAACCTATTTAAGGGCGCCACCATTTAAAGTGATCAGATCATCCGATGGGAATGAGGACGACAACGCGTGAGATCCGCGCTATCAAGACACTGCAAGGGTGCAGTAGGGCTCTGTCATTGGCCCCCGAGAAATGCTTGGGTATCACGCTAGAGAGACTCCAGTGCATCCCATAGGAGATCCCAGGTCCTCTAGACAACGCGCCGAGGACGGCCACCATAGGAGTTTTAGTGGGTAAAAGCCCCACATAATTCAGGGAGCTGGGTAAAAAAAGGACACAATGCAGTGGATAGTGGCAATACAAAAACATCCACTACTAACTTGTAATCAGTTTCACATTGTAATAGGTGGTCACCTTACAGTACTCAGTTAATTAAAAAAAAATACTTTCTTTAAATTTATTAAACACAATGGTAAATAGCCAGAGTGTTAGCAGACGGAAATGTCAAAAGCTCTCGCATACCTAGGCGAAAATGTGTGAGGAGAATGATGAGATTTAAGGAAGCGAAAGAAGTATGTAAGAACCGCGACGCTTGGCGCTCCGTTCTCTCTGACTACCCCGTTAGGGATACAGCGTGAGGATATGTATGTATGTATGTACAATGGTAATTGAACCTTTGTCTATTTAACCTTTTTTGTTTTTATTATTATTGCACAGGCTTATAAGAATTTACAATAAAAAAATAAAATGTGCGATTTCTGTCGATAGTTTAAATGAGAATAAAAAAATCTTTTACTTATAATAATTTGATAATTAAAAAATTAATAAAAACTTAAAAAATGTAAATATAACTTTAGATGAAAAGAACATTTTTTAACTTAATTTAATTTAATTTTTATTTAATATTGCATACATATATACATACATATCTTCACGCTGTATCCCTAACGGGGTAGTCAGAAAGGACGAAGCGCCAAGCGTCGCGGTACTTACTTCTTTCGCTTCCTCAAATATTTAATATTATTCATTTAAAATCTTCGTTTTTCAGCAAAACAAAGATGAAGACAGATCACACATTATTCCTTCGGCAGCATCTTTTGAAGCACCTCGTGAAAGGGTGGAAGATCCCAAACCGGCTATGTCCGGTGTCAAAACCTTTTTGTGGATGATGTGTGTGGCCATCGTCATCATAGTCATTGTCGTCCTGGGCATCATGTGGTATCAAAAGAAACAGGAACAATCGCGGAAAAGACTTTACTGAAATCAACTATTCATTTTTGAACACAGGGGTGGATCCAGGAAAGAATTGTGGGTGATTGTGACCCTATTTTTCTTCAAAATTGAAGTTGCGAGTACTATGGTAACTTGCATTTATTATTATATAAATTGTCACTGAGTTTAATTTAACATTGGTGGAGAGTAGTATTTTATAGTCTAATATACACACTATTTCTGCCCAATAGTTTTAACTTATTGTATATAATTTATACAGTTAAAATACTTTCCGTATTGGTCTGAATGACAAAGAAAAACAGAATGTATAGTATAAGATATAATTTCCAAACTATAATTACCAAAATATAATTTCCTTACAGTTTTCGTTTTGCACAGAAAAACGTAATTAATTCCCGACTGTAGCCGAACCTGCTGAACGCATGACAATTTATATTGAACTTTATTTGGAGAGCAATTACAAGAGTATTGCTTACAACATATTCATAGCTCTGATTGAACAAGATGATATTAGCGCGAGAAATGATGAACTCTGTGTCATATGCAGTTTTAAATTTCCCACAATGCTAAAATCCATCGCGCAAATACATGACTTATATTTTGGATAATACTTTACTCTACAACTAATACATCTGTGATAATATTATATCGCCATTTCCTCTTAAGCTAAGCTGAGATTTATTACAAAGCAAACTTGTGTAGGCGATGCATTTAGCGACATATCACAACAGGTGAATTAGTTACTAGCGTAAAATGTCATTCTCTCATTTTGCTTTAAGAATCTATAAACCTAAGTATTTTTTTCTATAAATGACATTATGGTGTGACATTGTTGCGTTTTGAAGTTCGCTCTGTCCAATCCGAATAGGAAATAGCCCAGGCTATGGTTAAACGACACGAAAATTTTCTAGCGGCTGCCGCGCGACGAATGCGTGGATGCCATTCTCCCGTACTTATTAATGGCGAGTGTAAACTCTATTCACTAGGCAACAACATTCAAATTTCTGGGTATTACCTAACCGCGCAGCGGCCGCGCGGTCGCTCGCGGTCACTGCGCGTTCTAAAACTATCTCGCTCTCGCATTCTATTCCTCTCTGGTCCTCCCAACCCACTCCGACAAAGCGAAGTTACTTGCGCGTGACATGAGCTGAGATAAATATGTAAATGAATAGTGTATTTTGATACTCTAGATAATATGTGCACGTGGGGCGCTTAGCGACCGTGTTGTGTCGGTGCGAACAAATTCCTGTCAAGTAAACGCGCCCTTAAAGTTATATAATTATGTATATTAAAAATCATGACTCCAAAGAAAATTACTGACAAAAAATCGTCAAGTATCATTGAAACTGAATACATATTTTTAAGTATAAATTACTATGTACTCTCCAAACGCGAATTCTGGGTCCACACCTGTTTAAATATTATTTGATCTGACACAATCCATGAATGTTGCAAAGATTACAGAAAATAATTTTACTTTTACATGAGTACCATTGCAGTGAAGCTATGTAGGTATGTTATTCACATATTTAGCACTAATAGATATTGCATTGATGTGGCCACTGTAGTCTTTCTCGCTTTGACAGCCTATGTTTGTCAAACCAGCCTTTGCACATATAAATACTGCATTCTGCTATCTCACATATATTTACAAAAATGTTTAGGTATATATTAATCACTTCTGAAGTTCAAAAATAATGAAAAAGTACTAACGAAGAAAAATTTAGTTTTGTTCAAAGGTCTGTCAAATGCTACAGCTTAACAGTCTTAAAACATTGAACATACCGATAGATATGAAATATGTGTATTCCCATCTCTTTCCATTAGGGGCTTACGCGATATGTTTCTTTCAGTGTAACAATTCGTGACATGTGAAAGGCGATATTTATTAGTGCTAAATCTGTTCTATTATTTCATTTTCCTTAGATTGTTGAACATGTTTTTGTCTTATACATTCTTTTGTTACACATACAATTATCTTTTGTCTATTTTACTCTGCTTAAGTAACGAATATTTACAAATGATTTAATATTCGCAAACATGATACAATGTGAATATTTTAACGTCATTTTCTTTTTGTATTTTATATATAAAAAAAAAATTTACTGAGAAATTTTTATTTATGGAATCAGACTTGAAATTATGAATTTAATTTCAACTATTTGTGAATATCGATGACAAACATCCTTTTTGTTCATCCTTCCAGTTACATCACTGATTCAGTGCATACATACTGACTTTCCTATTGATGAAAGAGGGCTTATAAACTTTTTTAAATGCTTCTTACATTTTTAGTATTACATTCCTTTATATATTTCGGAAACAATACATTATTATTATAATAAATATTCCATCTCAATTGTCAGCTCTCTCATCTCTAGTTGAGATATGATTGTACAATAAGCTAACAAGATACATTTTAAATGCTTCTTCAGTTTTACTATTTATTATTTAGGGAAGGAGTTCATATAATTAATTAACAGGTTATTAAAAGGCTTGCTATACAAATATGTATGTAAATGTTAATTTATTATTATTTAGTCGGTAGCTTAGTATGATGCATTAGGATATAAAAAACTTGTCATTATTTTATATGTTTTAGATTAGCGCAGTTAATAAGATCCATTTATTTTCTTGATATTTAGTTTGCTCAAGTTGTCTTGAAAAAGCTATAATAAACATTGTTGTCATGTAAAATAAGCAATAAATTATGTTAATATTTTCTCTAACATATCTCTAGATCATATTGATGATTAATTTATGTTGTTAAATAATAATTGACATTGTAGTGCACTGATTTGTATATGATTTATATATATGATATTTTACAATAAGTACTTCTATGTAGGTAGTTTTTTTTTTGTTATAACCTGTTATGGAAGGTAAAGACAATACACAGCTGTTATGTGGAAAAAAGGAACCAAAGGTCCTAACTATACACATGCTCTCCACAAGTAAATGTTTTCATAAAGTTCTGTTCCGAGATGTCTTTGAATTAGTTTAAGATTTTAAGATATTGTGAATGTGTGTCATGTGTGTTTTTTAATAAAGTGATTTTTAAACTTTTCCAACTTTAATTTCTTTTTCAATAAATGATATAGTAATGAACATAACACAGCAATAAAACAATATTAAATCACTCTTTCTTCCTTCATGGCATGGCGCGTAGATTAGAGTATTTGTCAATGTCATTTGCCACTGGTGCTTAAACAAAACCACTGACTGGTGTCAGTGGTTTTGTTTAAGCACCACTTAAGTGTTTGGATTGTTTTCATCAATTTCTGCTACCGCATGTCGCGCTAATTGTAATCGATATCGATAAATTTGAATGTAAGGCGGTACGTCTCTATTTTGTTCTTTAGGTTTTATAGTCGTCAGATTATCTATTTTGGGTATCTTTTTTTCACATTTAGAGTCTATTTAACTCTATGGAAGTCCCGACTCTTAATGCGTAATAATATTACATTCTCTTTATTTATTACATTGTACTTGGCATATATGTACTTGGGCTCACTGAATTTGGCCCCACTTTTTTTGATTTTTGAACTTTTTTTATTTTTAATTATTTGTTCGTCGTTTATTCGTTATTGTTCGAATGTAAAAACTGTATGTTCGTTTTTTAGATAGATAGATTAAGAGTATTTGCCAATGTCACGTATTAATAAGTATAATCACAAGTAAATTAGTCTTTTCTTATAGTAAAACTCTTCCAGTAAAGTGATCTTTGCTGAAGTTTTACAGGACTTCTTGGAAGAGCGCGAGAACTTAAGGCACACATGTTTATTTAGATCTACTCCATTCTGTTCACTTACACGGAACTTTAAGACACATTAAACTATCACTGTTGTACTTTAAAACTCCTAAAAATGTAAAAAATATGAAATCTAAATAAAATGCCAACTTCACTTCTCCCGTTCCCGCCAAAAATAGATATTTCATCAATATCGATATATATCGCTCATCCCTACTTATGTATTATCTATGCTCAGTGGTTTTACATTCTGTATCTCCTAGTAGTCTGTGTACATCTAGTATATTAGTATTCTGTGGTGTACATTCTCTTTGCTCACTTAATGTGCCAAGTACATGTTGGCACATTAAGTGTAAGTGGCTCACTGAATTTGGCCCCACTTTTTTTGATTTTTGAACTTTTTTATTTTTATTAATTTGTTCGTCGTTTGTTCGTTATTGTTCGAATATAAAAACTGTTTGTTCGTTTTTTGTTTATTTATAATTAATTAAACAAATGTTTACCCTTAAGTTGGTCCCCCTTACTAGAGATCTTTACTTTTGTCGCTCAAATTGATACATTTTGATTAATTATCGTTTGTTCGATCACTATTGATGATTGTTCGATCATAAAAACAATTGAATTCTTAATTATTAATTATTTTTAATCTATTCAATAGCTATCACCTATCACCTAACGGCTGCATTGCGCATGCGCCTGCAGTATAATGGAGACGTGGCGACACATTGTGCATATCAGATTATGCAACTTATTCACATTTATTCTTTTTATTTCTTTTTTACGTGATTATCTTTACATTTTTTGACTAATAAAATTTTTATTCAATATGAATTGCTTTATCAATTTAGATTACGATTGGCTAAAACAAAATTTGCGAGTAAGGATTACAAGGCGCACTGGGATCCCCGAAGTTAAGCAACATTGAGCGTGGTTCGTAATTGGATGGATGAACGTTCGCGATATGGCAACGAAATTATTCGTAATAATTTTTTTTCTTAATTTAATTGGTTATATAAGATTAGGTATGACCATATCAATTTTTATAACCACACATGCAATTAAAAATAATTACAGCTTGTTAATTTTTAGATTTTATTATATAGAAAGTATTATATATGATTATATATAATTATATCTGTTCATGTATGAACAGATCTAATTAGAAGTGATTAGATCTGGCCATTTTTTTTGGATCTGATCATATATAGCTGATTATGCATGATTATGATTATATATGATCAGACAAAATCATTTTTTCCCGGGTTATTCAAAATAACTTGATTTACAAAAACCGCGCTTATCGTATTTTACCTATTAAATAGTCGTGTTCACCGACATTTTTCGTTAAAGTACATACTTTTTGTTTTGTTAATTGCGTTTGATTACACGAAAAAAGTAACCATAAAAAATTAAGATTTCATCTGTTTTAATGGTTTGTCAAATATTGTTTTGATTTGCATGCGAAATAATTAGAAAATTTAAACACACCCGCTAAAAAACTAGTGATTATGGCCATTGCAAGCTGATTGAAAACACAAGCGCCCGCGCAATGAAGCCGTATGGTGATAGCTGTTTATTAGTGTGGAACCTGAGAGGTCCAAAGGCAGTGGAATCAAAGATTAATTTAATTAACTGTTTAATTAACTTTATTTATTAGGAGAAAATAACATCAATAGTCTTCGGACTATTGACGATGGTTCGATCATAAAAGCAATTGAATTCTTAATTATTAATTATTTTTAACCTAATTGTTGTAATACAGCAATGTTATTGGTATTTCTGTTTAATTAAGTATATACTCTGTGGTTAAAACTTTAATGCTACTATAACTATAGCTCTTCTATAGTCTGTTTGGTCGCCATCATGTTGTGTGTTCTTTTGTACCATATTCGTGCTTCCACCGCCTTTGTTATTTTCTCTTAATAAATAAAGTTAATTAAACAGTTAATTAAATTAATCTTTGATTCCACTGGCTTTGGACCTCTCAGGTTCCACAAGTTATGGGCCCAGGCTCTTCTGTCTGTTTACAGTTGTTGGAGAACCGGCGGTTTGTGTAATAAGACTCGAGGTTATTACAAGGCACGTGCCCACGCGCTGTCTTTTGGATATTAAGTTTTTTAAGTCTTATTAAGAAGTTTGAAGAAAAGAAAAAGGCATTAATGATGGATACAAGCGTCTTGAATATTTGGAAATTTCAAATGGAAGTCATAATGAAAGGAAGAAGTATGTATGACATAGTTGTTAGAAAATTAAAGTAGCCAGAAAATAATGACGAAAAATGGTTAGAAAAGGATGCCAAAGCTCAAGACTTATTGTGATAAGGATGGATCCAGGTCCTTTAACTCATATATTGTCCTGTACAACGGCCAACGAGATGTGGACCAAGTTGAAATCTATTTATGATAAGGAATCGGAAATAAGTGTGCATCTGTTACAGCAGAAGTTTTTTCTACTAGAATTCAAAGATGGTTCAGTGGCCTCTTTCTTATCTCAATTGGAGGATGTTAATGCTAAGTTAAAACAAGCCAGCGAGCCGATATCTGACAAAATGATTATGATAAAAATACTGATGTCACTCCCAGAAAAGTATAAACATCTGAGATCTGCTTGGGAATCAGTACCAAAAGAAAATCAATCTGTCTCTGAATTAACCTCAAGGCTTTTGATCGAGGAAGAAAGGTCGGGATCAAGTGAAGAAGTAGTCGCTTTAGCTGCTACAAGTTCAAGAAAAACAGGTCACTTAGCCAAATTTTGTTATAGAAATAATAAGAAGACTGAGACAAGAACATGTAACTATTGTAAGAAAAGAGGACATTTGAAAGTTGACTATCGTTTATTGAAAAATAAATCTGAAAAGGAGAAGAAAGAAAAGAGTGTCGTAAATGCTTTTATGACCCTAAGTTCAGCTCAAGAAGGAAAGGGTTACTGGTATATGGAGACAGGTGCCAGCGAGCATATGTGTAGTGATAGACAGTTATTTGAAAGTTTTGAAGAAAAGCCTTACTCTGGTAATGTGAAAGTGGCAAATGGCAAAATGTTAAGTGTGATGGGACAAGGAACTGTGTGTGTGTACGCTTGGACTGGTGATATTTATAAAAACCTTTTTGACTAATGTTTTATATGTAACAGAACTAAAATTCAATCTTTTCTCAGTGGGTTATGTCTTGGACAAAGGTTTGCGTTTAGTTTCAAACAATGTTCAGTGTAATATTGTGAATAAAGAAGGTGACATTCGTGCAATTGGTAAACGTGTTAATAAATTGTACCAAATGGTATTTTCCAATAAGCCAAAACACGAACTGTCAGATTCATCAACGAAAGGAATGAACTTTATTCATGATTTGTGTGTTTCAGAACGCAACTTTGAACAAATGAACTTTGACATTTCTGTGTTGTTATGTCAGTGAGAAAATAGAAAAGATTTCTGTGTGGCATCGTAAGCTTTCGCATCAGAATATGTATCATGTAAAAGAGTTTCTAAAAAGAAATAATATATATAGAATTTGTTGATGACAGCAAAGAATTTATTTGTGAGAACTTAGTCTGGTAAACAGCATAGATTACCATTTCCAGTGAGTGAATCTCGAGCACTAGAAAGGCTCGAACTAGTGCACGCTGACGTTTGCGTCCCTATGGAACAAGTGTCTATTGGAGGTTCCAGATATTTCTTGCTTTTGAAAGATGACTACTCAGGCTACAGGAATGTATTCTTTCTTAAAAACAAGTCTGAAGTAACTGCATATATAAAAATGTGGATAGCGCGAGTTGAACGAGAAACGGGATGCAAAGTTAAGATTATAAGATCAGACAATGGACTGGAATTTGTGAACGATGGGTTAAAGAATTTTTTGGACTCCTTAGGAATCATACATCAGAGAAGTGTTGTGTACACTCCACAACAGAATGGACGCGCGGAACGTGAGTTGAGAACTTTGGTGGAAGGAGCACGGGCAGTTCTTGGTAAGAAAGTTACAAAGGGATTATGGGCAGAAGCTGTAAATACTGTCGCATATATGATTAACACAACTGGACCAAGCTCTATTAAAGGTATGACACCTTATGAAGCATATTTTAAAAAGAAAATATCACACTTACAGTTCAGAGAGTTTGGCACAAGAGTGTCAGTACACATTCCCAAAAAGAAACGTCTAAAGTTGGATCCCAAAAATAAAATGGGAATATTTTTAGGTTATGATGACAACGTAAAAGGATATAGAGTATTTTTTGAAGATACTAACAAGGTTGAGGTTCATCGAGATGTGATATTTTTGCCATGTAATTCAAGTAAAGATTTTCAGGTTGGTAGATCACATGACAGAGAAGTTCTGTCAGAGGAACAAATAGTTGCAGTGGAGAAATCTACTCTAGAAGAAGTATGTGAAGAAAATCAATATCCAGTTAGAGAGATAACTACACCAAATATGACAGATTTAGGAAATGAGACAGAGACTAGTACTACAGATAGAACAGCGGAAGAGACTTCATGAAGAACCTGAGGATCAGACACTAGCATCGTCATCAGGAAGTGAAGAAGAAGAAAGAGAACAAGGAAGGTATAATTTAAGAAGGTTGTTAAAGGTTCCTAATAAATTCAGCGATTATCACTTTGGTTTCAGTGCATTAGCAGAACCAAGCACATATAACGAAGCAATGTCTGGTAATGAAAGTGTAAATTGGAAGGAAGCTATGGACAGGGAGCTTCATTCATTATATGAAAATGGAACCTGGGTTTGTGTTAAAGAGACCAGAAAATTGAAATCCTATAGACTGCAAATGGATATTTCGGAAAAAGACTGATGAAAAAGGAAATATTATTACTTATAAAGCCAGACTAGTAGCTCGAGGTTTTCAGCAGTATAACCTATCTGAAATCTATAGCCCTGTAGCACGTTTAAATTCTGTAAGATTCTTTTTGGCATTTTGTAATCAGTTTAGTTTGGTTATTCATCAGCTTGATGTGTGTACAGCTTTCCTGTATGGAGATATAGAGGGGGTTATATACATAACTTTGCCAGAAGGTGGTGATTGTTATAATAGAGTAATTGAAGGAGATTATGTGTATAAGTTAAAGAAAAGTCTGTATGGTCTTAAAAACTCGCCTAAAAACTGGAATAAAAAGTTTCACAGTGTAATTACAAGTTTAGGATTTGTGAGATCTAATTATGAATATTGTTTATATACTAAAAATGAAAGTGATTGTACAAGATACTTATTATTGTATATCGATGACTTGCATCTACAAAAGAACAGGCAGTATCTATTGTAAAAGAACTTTTAAGTAAATATTTTAAAATGAAAGACCTCTGTCATATTTGTCATTATTTAGGCATGTATATTGAACAAGATATTAGAAATGGTACTATTGTTATTAGTCAAACTACTTACCTTAATAATTTGTTAGAAGGTTGTAATATGTCAAATTGTAAATCAGTACAAACTCCTATGAAAGAAAACTTTGATCACAGTGTATTAAAGAGAGATATGTCAGAGAGTCAGTAAATAGAAACGGTGTAGAAAAGTGATAGGAACCTTAATGTATGCTATGTTATGTTGCAGACCAGATCTATGTCTTGCTATAAGTATACTGAGTAGATATCAATCTTGTGCAAGTGAAGATCTCTGGATCTGTCTCAAGCGTATCTTACGTTATGTAAAAGGGACAGTTAATTTAAAGTTAGTTTTTAAGAAAAATGAGAAATGTAAATTACCAATTGTTGGCTATGTTGATTTGGATTGGGCAGGCGATAGAGTGGATAGGAAGTCTACAGGAGGTTATATTTTTAAAATGTTTGATTGCAGTGTGTCATGGTTGTCACGTAAACAACCTACAGTGGCTCTATCGTCAACCGAATCCGAGTATGTGGCTCTTAGTTTAGCAACTAGCGAAGCCTGTTGGCTAAGAAATATGTACATGATGTTGATGAAATTGGATACAGTTGTGAAATTGTTTGAAGATAATCAGTCTGTTATAAAGCTTTGTAGAAATCCCCAATTTCATCACAAACTTAAACATGTTGATATAAAAATTCATTTTATTAGAGATAAACTTTTTGAGAAAATTATAGATATAGAATATATTCCTACAGATTGTCAAATAGGTGATATTATGACTAAGCCACTAAGGAAAACTAAATTTTGTAATTTTAGGTATGGATTGGGTTTATATTTAGATGTTTTAAGTGATCCTAAATAACATTGAGAGGGGGTGTTGTAATACAGCAACGTTATTGGTATTTCTGTTTAATTAAATATATACTCTGTGGTTAAAACTTTAATGCTACTATAACTATAGCTCTTCTGTAGTCTGTGTTGGTCGCCATCTTGTTGTGTGTTCTTTTGAACCATATTCGTGCTTCCACCGCCTTTGTTATTTTCTCCTAATAAATAAAGTTAATTAAACAGTTAATTAAATTAATCTTTGATTCCACTGCCTTTGGACCTCTCAGGTTCCACACTAATAAACAGCTATCACCATACGGCTTCATTGCGCGGGCGCTTGTGTTTTCAATCAGCTTGCAATGGCCATAATCACTAGTTTTTTAGCGGGTGTGTTTAAATTTTCTAATTATTTCGCATGCAAATCAAAACAATATTTGACAAACCATTAAAACAGATGAAATCTTAATTTTTTATGGTTACTTTTTTCGTGTAATCAAACGCAATTAACAAAACAAAAAGTATGTACTTTAACGAAAAATGTCGGTGAACACGACTATTTAATAGGTAAAATACGATAAGCGCGGTTTTTGTAAATCAAGTTATTTTGAATAACCCGGGAAAAAATGATTTTGTCTGATCATATATAATCATAATCATGCATAATCAGCTATATATGATCAGATCCAAAAAAAATGGCCAGATCTAATCACTTCTAATTAGATCTGTTCATACATGAACAGATATAATTATATATAATCATATATAATACTTTCTATATAATAAAATCTAAAAATTAACAAGCTGTAATTATTTTTAATTGCATGTGTGGTTATAAAAATTGATATGGTCATACCTAATCTTATATAACCAATTAAATTAAGAAAAAAAATTATTACGAATAATTTCGTTGCCATATCGCGAACGTTCATCCATCCAATTACGAACCACGCTCAATGTTGCTTAACTTCGGGGATCCCAGTGCGCCTTGTAATCCTTACTCGCAAATTTTGTTTTAGCCAATCGTAATCTAAATTGATAAAGCAATTCATATTGAATAAAAATTTTATTAGTCAAAAAATTTAAAGATAATCACGTAAAAAAGAAATAAAAAGAATAAATGTGAATAAGTTGCATAATCTGATATGCACAATGTGTCGCCACGTCTCCATTATACTGCAGGCGCATGCGCAATGCAGCCGTTAGGTGATAGGTGATAGCTATTGAATAGATTAAAAATAATTAATAATTAAGAATTCAATTGTTTTTATGATCGAACAATCATCAATAGTGATCGAACAAACGATAATTAATCAAAATGTATCAATTTGAGCGACAAAAGTAAAGATCTCTAGTAAGGGGGACCAACTTAAGGGTAAACATTTGTTTAATTAATTATAAATAAACAAAAAACGAACAAACAGTTTTTATATTCGAACAATAACGAACAAACGACGAACAAATTAATAAAAATAAAAAAGTTCAAAAATCAAAAAAGTGGGGCCAAATTCAGTGAGCCACTTACACTTAATGTGCCAACATGTACTTGGCACATTAAGTGAGCAAAGAGAATGTACACCACAGAATACTAATATACTAGATGTACACAGACTACTAGGAGATACAGAATGTAAAACCACTGAGCATAGATAATACATAAGTAGGGATGAGCGATATATATCGATATTGATGAAATATCTATATCAATGTTCAAAACATCGATATTTTAATACCGATATCAATGACTTAAATAGCTAAATATCCATATTTTAAATAAAATATCGTAATATCGATATTATTAAAGATAGCGAAATATCGATATTTTTAATCAAATATCGCGATGTCGATGTTCGTTTTGACCAAGATATTCCAATGTCGTTATTATTTCATTTACTATATTGTGCCAAACAGACATGTATAACAGATTGTGCCAAATATGTATAGATATTTTGATCATTGATATCGATATTACATCAATATCGATATATGTCGCTCATCCCTATATCACTTATTACCAGAATTAGCTTTCAAGTAATGATTTCGACTTTTTGGCGGGAACGGGAGAAGTGAAGTTGGCATTTTATTTAGATTTCATATTTTTTACATTTTTAGGAGTTTTAAAGTACAACAGTGATAGTTTAATGTGTCTTAAAGTTCCGTGTAAGTGAACAGAATGGAGTAGATCTAAATAAACATGTGTGCCTTAAGTTCTCGCGCTCTTCCAAGAAGTCCTGTAAAACTTCAGCAAAGATCACTTTACTGGAAGAGTTTTACTATAAGAAAAGACTAATTTACTTGTGATTATACTTATTAATACGTGACATTGGCAAATACTCTAATCTATCTATCTAAAAAACGAACATACAGTTTTTACATTCGAACAATAACGAATAAACGACGAACAAATAATTAAAAATAAAAAAAGTTCAAAAATCAAAAAAAGTGGGGCCAAATTCAGTGAGCCCAAGTACATATATGCCAAGTACAATGTAATAAATAAAGAGAATGTAATATTATTACGCATTAAGAGTCGGGACTTCCATAGAGTTAAATAGACTCTAAATGTGAAAAAAAGATACCCAAAATAGATAATCTGACGACTATAAAACCTAAAGAACAAAATAGAGACGTACCGCCTTACATTCAAATTTATCGATATCGATTACAATTAGCGCGACATGCGGTAGCAGAAATTGATGAAAACAATCCAAACACTTAAGTGGTGCTTAAACAAAACCACTGACACCAGTTCGTGATGTCTATTCAATAAAAATATATATGAAATATTTATTTCATAAATTCGTGGCGGTGTACATGCAAGCATATTTAACGCTACTCCCGGTAAAGTATAACCTTTCTTCTTCTCCCTGCCACTTTGATAGGTTCCTGACCAGTTTCTTCTTTTGAGGACTAACGGTTGACTTTCAGTTCCGTTTTTTTTGCTATAAGTTTTTTCCTTAAAACTGTAAACATAAAGAACTATTAAAAAAAATTTGATTAATAAGTTTTAGGAAGTTTTTTAAAGTCAAAGTGAAATCAATTTATTCAAGTAAACACAACTGTAAGGTGTTTTTAACGTCAAATATAATTACAAGTCGAAAAAACCTGCACACTGAAAAGAACCGATAAGAAACCCAGTCAGCTCATATTTACAACATTTTAAAATAGGCAAACTTAAAATACAAATTCAGAAAGTTTCCTCAAAAAGTATTAGGAAAATCACAGTTACAGTTACTAACAGTTTGTCATCCGAAAGTGGTTTAGCAGTTAATCTCTTTTTTCTCTTTAAATTTTTGTCAATAAAATAGTCTTCATGTATAAATTTTAATTTGTGGAGTTTTCTGATTGGTATTTTATACTATGTCCTCGTTTTGTGATTTTCATAGATTTTTACATCTAAATAATAAAAACATCGATATCGACATTCATAAATGTACCATTCCACACTATTTTTAATGAGCGAAAGTTATACTCAAAACAAAAATTATGAAATTTTATCCCGATAGCAAGCATTGGGGCTGATAAATTAGTTAATACTCTACTCACCGAACTTCATCCAGAGAATATCTCGCCATAAAATTTTTTTAAATGTCGTCATTTCTTTTGATTTCCAACCACATTTTATTTTCTGTACTTCATGTTTGTTTACCCACTAAATACAAACTAAATTTTGCCAAGTTCTGTCAGAAGTTATAATTACCCAAATATTGCTAAAAATGGTTATATTTATAATAAATTGGGCAATAATAAATTCTAAGTCGTGACAGATGACACTTTATCAAAGACAAATGTAGGCACAAGTCTCTTCAATCTGGACAGTGTATTATAAAACATACTTGATCCGAGATAAAACACAAAAAAATAGCTCTGTTCCATACATAATTTTTTTTGTGTGAAGTTGCGACAGACTGACGTTCTCCACACTCCACAGAGACATTCGAGCAAAGAGTATAGCGGGGGGTGCAACTCGTTTTTGTTTAAATTGCCATCTGTTGGCCATGGCTTTACAAAAATTACAACTGTTTTCTATCGAATACCAAAAGATGTCACTTGCGTCGCATTCTCATCCGTACTTAAAATATAAACATCCAATAATTTACTGAATGTAGTAATTGTGATTATTAAATCAATTACTTTTTATTTTACTAACAAATACTTTAAAAGAAAAAAACATGATAACCATCGGAAGCAATTTCTTTTATGGCAAGTTTCTAATTTTAAATCTATTTCACTTGTTATCTGTGTTTTGTCGATATATATTGCTCTATGGTTTTTTTCTATCCGTTTCCGGTACTTATCGAGATTCGACATTGTTTTTTGTATACGAGCTTCGCAAGTTTTTAATTATTTTAATTTGGTGTGATAGTGGACTTTGGTTTGTTTAATAGTTACGGTAACTTTTACTACTCGTTTTTGGACTTTGATTGAATCGCATTCGTCGTTGACTCGGCTTTGTTTAATGGACATTTTGATTACTGTAAATACGTTGACCTGGCTTTGATTTCTGGACATAATATAAACTTTTTAACGTTTTGTCTTACCCGGTGCTTTTGAAAATGTCTTCAATTTACGATTTAAATGTTATTTTGGATGTGCGTGCTAGCAAAGGTAAGTTATTTGTCCATGTATATAAGTAGTAAGGATAAGTACCTATTAGAAATTGTTTCACTATATCAATGGATGTTCTAATTGGATTAATGTAATTGCGATTTTTATGGACAGTTAAAAGACATAATTAGATAATTTTAATATCAGTAACTAACATAAATATAGCCATTATTAAATTAAAGGATACTGATTGAATATTAGTTAAAATTACGAAGATTCCAATATGGCGGACAAAACGTAATCCACAGTTAAATTTATTTATATTTCGTGTTGCAATTACATACGCATCGTAATAGTGATTATTTTTCTTTCTACTTGTTACATAAAAGCTTATTATCGAAGTTTGTTGTGTTTAACAGCCTTTTGGAAAAAGCTGCCCTATTCTTTATGGAAAACGAATTTTTGAAAAAGCTAAGATAAAATATTAAGAAAAGTAGGTTTAAATTTAAAGCATTTGTAAACTTAGATTTTTACTTATTTATTAATAAACTTTCATTGCAACTTGCTTAAAGAGTCCGCTGTTTTGTACTTACATCCTTTTAATCTATCTTTATTTACTCTTTAAGAAATCATGCATTATAATTATCTTGTTCAAGGCATGTATTATAAATTATAATACTATGTATTTAAAAACTATATTATATTCTTTATTAATAATTTAATAATTTTGATCTATATATTTCGGTTTAAATATTGCAGGTACCTACTTTACACTGTATCAAATGAAATAAATAGTAAATAAGATTAAATTTGTGGAAAAAAGTACATCAATAAACAATGCAAGAAGATGACGTTTACATATACAATCAAGTTCAACTTTTTAATAGACACAAGAATGTTATTGTTTACCGAGCAACCAAGCTATACAGCAAATGCAATTCCAACATTTTGTATTAATGGTAAGAAATGTTTGAATCATATGATTACTTTAAAATTTTGAACTCTATTTTGTAAATGTGTTATGTTGTAGACAGGTACTTTCTAGTATTACATTTAGAGCAGTTTAAGCTACTTTTTAAGTTTAAGCCCTTAAATTTCAGAAACAAATTCCTTAAATCTTTGTAAGCATCCTAAAGTTCTGTTTGATTCCCAACTATATCAATGTAGAAAATGAAATTTTCTTGAGAGTCTGAATGTTACTGTATGTATGTAATTCAGTAACTTGCGAATTTTAATTGTAGCTTTGTAATAATGTGTACATTTGTAGAAATCAGTGGCAGTACCTTCATACAAGCCCAAAAACCCGGCTTGCTTTACTAAAATACTCAACAAATAAATAAAGTTTAATATTATATATAATATATATTAAACTTTAATATATATTAAACTTTAAATAAATAAAGTTTAATATTATATATAATATATATTAAACTTTATTTATTTATTACTTTATTGCTGAGTATTTATATTTATAGCAATAAATAAAGTTGTTCATTGTGGATTTAAAAAGTATACAAGTTTTAATCAGTAAAGTAAATGTAAAATCTCAAAACTGCGCAAAAAAAAACAACTCATTGCTTCATTAAAACCTATGCCTGATTTGTGTATTACTCAAAGTCAAAGTCAAATCAATTTATTCAAGTAAACCCAATTACAAGGTATTTTTGAACGTCAAATCTACTTTAATTCGGTTCAAAGACTGGACTAGTAAATTGCATAAAAGACAATATATCAGTGTACAAAACTAACTCATTGATTTTCTGACTAATAAACCACATATAAGTCAATTTAATCAGTTTACCAAACTCATTAGATTTTTGATTTTTCTTCCAACAAGTTATAGGTAAGTATTATTTATTATTGATGCTGCATATTTTATTCAAATGACGAAAATATTATAATAGTTCTGGTTATGACGATTTTAAACCATTATACTGCCGCCAAAAAAGACAAGTTCACAGAAACACATGAACGCAGTGATTTCGTATAGTAATTTAGGTACATGTACTACATTTTTAGTAGTAAATTATTATATCAATATTGTTTTGCTAAAAATAACGCGAGCAGCGCTATTTCTCTCCTGTCGTCTTGTCCACCGGTTCTGCCTTTAATTAATTATGATTATTTTAGCCTTTTTTACAAAAATTAAAAAGAATATATTTTTATCCCGGGCTTGCCCTATTCAGAAGCCACTGGTACAAATTTATAAGCTCACGTAGTATTTTTATAAATTTCAGAACGTCCTCAGTTACATTATGAGTCAAGCACATTCGAAATCTCGGCTTCTTCTTTTTCTTACACCGATGCTGTTTCTTCGACATCTACTTTAAATACGGAAGAGCATCAAAAGAATCATTAGACTCAGGTTTATGTGCGACATTCTCAGATCAAATCATGAAGAAACATGGACTAAGTCCAGGTAAGTTTATAATTTTAGATACTATGAAAACATTCTCATGAAACAACGCAGCCACCTATAATGAGAACATAATTAGTCCAGTAGAATTAGCTCAAAATAAGGCATGATTTTGCATTAATTGTGGTACTAATGATTTTTGTTACATCGATACAGTTATGTCTGTGTATGATTACCTTAAATTCGCAACCGATTTGGAAGTGCGGAAAATGGTGAAAATTGAGAAAATCTTGGATTTTTGAATAATTCCAAAACAAAAATTGTGGTACTAGTTGCGAGATTATCACGTATTTGTAGTAGGAATACCTACCTACTCAAGCAATTTGGACCGGTTGCGACCTACGGAACATACCTAAATTTAAAAAAGTGATTTTTCGTCTTTATTTCCTAGGCAAAATTTGTGGTACTAGTTGCGAACTCATCGGACACTTGTTTTAGCTTAATATACTTAGTTTTAAATTTGCAACCGGTTGCGACCTACGGAACCCTAAAAAAATACTTTTTTCAAAATTCTACTTCCAGCAAAATTAGTGTAGTCAATATTATTGCTTATATCACATTTATGAAAACACTACGGAACTTAGTCTATTTTGTAAATAAAAATTACGTATAATTACAAGTCTTGCGAGGGAAATGCGAGCAGCGCGGGGCGGGCGATACAGGTACGGGACTAGCGTTGAAATTAGCATTGCGTATGATAACTGTTTTTAATATTTGAAATCCTGTCTTATCTAAATTTTTATTGGAATATATTTCCAATAAAATAAAAATTTAGTTAAGACGGGATGTCGGTGAGTGATGAGTACTGCTTAAACAAAAGACTT
Source organism: Zeuzera pyrina (assembly GCA_907165235.1). Lineage (NCBI taxonomy): Eukaryota > Metazoa > Arthropoda > Insecta > Lepidoptera > Cossidae > Zeuzera > Zeuzera pyrina. Next base: position 6,848,182 of record OU015639.1, read on the forward strand.
TTACGTCTTCTTTTTTTTTCGAAAAATAATTTAGATTTTTTTGTTTTAACAAAAATTCAGCGTATCGTATCTGTATTTTACTGACTATACAGGACAGTGATTTAAAAAAAAGCGATTTATTGTCCTAGTCATAGTCTAACGTTTTTACAGAGCTTAAAGAAGCATCATTTAAAATAAAAATTAACTCTTTTTATACGCGTATTTGAGGAAGCTAAAGAAGTATGTTATCGATCGCGAAGCGTGGCGCGCTCCGTCCGCTCCGACTGCCCCGTTAGGGATACAGCGTGAAGATATGTATGTATGTATTTATACGTGTATATTCATTTTAGTTTAAATTATTTTTATTATCTTTTCATACATCTTTCCATATGCAAAATTTAGTAATAATTAATTTACGTCCAACAAGTCAGCTTGAAATAAAATTAATTGAAACAGAATCCACTTGCATCCATTTTTTTTTAATAATCTATACACGTAATAAAATCGTAGACTGTCTTCATTTGTAATCACATCACGCATATACCACTTATTGAATTAAAAATCTAATTTCTGAAAAAAATGAACCTTCTATCTGAGTAACATATAGTGTCTATTTTATCAAAATCGACCCACTCAATCAAAAGATTAAAAGAAATCGAAACCTCACAGACCACCGTGCAACACGTCACCGGTAGGAAGTGCTTTTTTCGTATATGTATGTACAATGAAAATGTAGTACGTACAATGAAAATATATTTGGAAATAAAACTGAGACGGCGTTATGTTTAGTCTGAATCGAAATAAATAAAAAATTATCTACATCCATACTAATATTATAAATACGAAAGTCTGTGTTTTCACTGTTAAACCACCGGACCGATAGATAGTTTGAAAACAGAGGACGGACATAGGCTATCTTTTTTTTTTTAATCTATCCCTAAGGGGGATGAAACTTTGTATGGGTAATGCTAAACCGCTGAACCGACTATGATGATATTTGGTACAGATAGTAATTGCCCGAAAGCAAATGTAGGCTATTTTTTCAAAAAATTTTGTGATTCAAAAAAATTATATGGTTTTTGTATATGTGACGTCATCATATACAATATGATATGCCAATATGGCGGATGATCCACAATAGGAAATAACTTTTTTTCAAGACTTCCATCAATATGGGTACCTAATGATAAGATATACACAGAAGAAGGTTTTTGTGTATGTGACGTCATCATAAATCCAATATGGCTAACTTTTTTGTTTAACACCAACAATATAGGTATTAAATGACATGGAAGACGCAAAATAAGGTTGAACATGTGACGTCATCATAAATTCAATATAGCGAATGCTACGCGATAGGAAGTGACTTTTTGTTTAAGATCTTCTATAGTATCGGTATCCAATGTAATGGACAACACAGGTTTCTGTATATTATGTGATCTGCAAAACTTGCTGGGTACTCGGCCGAAATTAATTTCTTGTATAAAGTGATAATGGGTGAAATTTCTAGGTTCTTCGGGGAACTAATTATGACAGACATCTATTTTCAAATCGACGTCTTTGTCATAATTAAAAAAAAAAAATAATGCATGTTAATTTTTTTAAATAATATGACATGGGTATCATTTTCGAGGTTTCTCGGATTACTGCTTACAAAAGTTTATTTTCAAATCTGAAATGGCAGACATTATTATAGGTATTCAATAAATTGATATAGGCGTCATTTTTAAGGTTTTTCGGGGTGTAGATTACGAAAATGACGTTGATCTTAAAATCCAAGATGGAGGACATTATTTTTTTAGTAAAATGATATAGGTGTCATTTTTGAAGTTGCTCCCGGTGCAGATTACGAAAATAATATTTTTTCTTAAACATAAAATGTACATTAAAATGTACATAGTAGGCTATACGATCTCATAATAATAAGTATTATTCTTGCAAAAGTATGTCTGTCTGTCTGTTACGTTTTCACGGCTAAACCGCCAGTTCGATTTTGATGGCATGGATCTCCGTCCCATCAAAATCAAACTGGAAATCGAAATCGAATCGAACTTCGAAATCGAACTAGTTTGAAACCGGGAGTCGAACATAGGCTGCTTCGTTTATCAAAAATCTTTTCATAACGGGATGGAAACGGGTATAAAACTTTGTGTGATACACATAGCTGTATAATTAAATTTTACAGTTACTGAAGTTAGTGCTAAGCCTACCAAACTTTCTGTTGTTGCACATTGATTTGGCACCGTATGTGTATCGTACTTATAAAGCTATATTTATAGAACTTGAATTGTGATTATTAAAATATAGTTATTTTGTACCTTTTAGTATTTTTTTTGAAGGCGGTTTAATTTTATTTTGTTAACGCTGTGGTATTGGTTAGCACCGGTCTTTCTTTCTCGCATAGTCTTTTAATAATATTAACTTTGTTGGAATTTCAGGTTTCTAGTGGAGGGGTGCTGTCTGCCTAACGGACGTCCTGCGGCCGTCATAACATCGCCGAGTCCTGCAGTCCCCTATGCTGTTATTACTTCAGATAGGTTCCCGTTACGAATCGTATGTACTCTTACTCACAATTTTATTATCATGTATAATACTTACTAGAATACTTCGGGCTACAAATTTAAATATTTCATCGGTCTGGATCCGTTATCGTATGTGGCGCCTAAAAAAATATATTTAAAATAAAAATATAATTAATATTTCAACTTTAATTAACCGGGTTTAGCCTACCTAGCGTTACCTATGTGACCCTCACCTAAACTGAATGAGCCTAGCTGGCATACTTTAATTATCCATACTCAATCATTAAAAAAAGAAAGAACATTACAGGTGTAAAGAAATTAATAAAAAAAAATAGGCAATAGTAGGTAAAATAAATTATCTATTCCTACGTAATTGTTGACATTTACTTTGATACAAATATAAGTAGGATTTTATGAATGTTCATTAATATTCTTCGATCACAAATATATAACTAGACTGACAATCCTTTATAAAATTGGAACAAATTATTGTCCGAATTGACATAAACATTTCTAATATCGTATAGTATTATCTCAATATTGTTAATTTAAAGTAAACTTTACTATCAATGCATATAAAGGTTGTAAAATCTTGTAAAAGATCCTCCCATGGCATTGAAACGACGTTTGTTAACAAAAATATATTGAAAATTCGATCTTACTCTTCATGCTTAAAGTGTAATTCACGTAATTTATTTGTTTCGCCTTTACGTCATTATGATTTGTTACATGACAGTGACAAGGATAAGACACATGGAAATTATAATGTTAGACAAGGAATAAGATGCTGCTAAGATGATGGCAATGACATATTCAGACGCAATGTAAGAATAGAAAAAGGGAGGGAGCAGCATTGTTACACGGTTATTAATATTTTTTTATTTTTGGTTCTTCGATCACAAATAATAATTCACAATTTTCTTTAAAATCTAAATACATAATTTTTGTAAGAATTGACATATATATTTTGAACATCGTACAGTATTATCGGTAATATTTTTTTAATTTAAAGTAGACTTTAAAGGTATAAATTTGTAAAAGCTCGTTTAGATCCTTGTAAGGCATTGAAACGAAGTTCGTCAAAAAACTTACGTTTCGGTGCTTAAAGTATAATTCACATAATATATTTCCATCGCTGTTTACATCATTTTGGTTCGTTACGTGTACGTGACAAGGATAAGACATAATATTTAGATTAGGCGAGACAAGCAAAAAATGTTGGACATCAGGCAATGACGTAATCTAGAAATACAGAGTGAAGTCGCAATAAAGTGCTGATATTTTTTAAATTTTTCAATACGAAATCGTATGCTAGTCATTATTTAATACATACATATCAACACGCCGTATACCTGACGGGGTAGTCAGAGAAATACATATGTCATGACTAGAAATCTCAACTTTGATAAAAAACAATTAAAGGATCTAAAATCAACGTTAATCTTCTAACGATGCCACAATACAAATAATAACTTACTGTCAAATAGAAATGCAGTGCAGGTTTAAGTAAATACGTAATATTATGTCACCTTTTTAAGGCTTTCGCTATGATATATTCGTCACTTTCTAAAAAGTGATTAGAGCAAACTACGCTTCGTTCATTTGGTATGAAATATTCATCGCATTTTTGGCGTGCTACTATAGAAGTCTATTTTTCACATCGAATAGGATCTCGAGGAAAGCTATATATTTTTTAGTATTTTCGAGAAAAAGATTGCAATAACTTGCAGTTTATAAAAGAATACATAATTACATAAATTACATTAAAATTTATAATTAGCAGCAAATCCTATACTACAGTCATAATTGCAATTTCAACTCCAAAAATATGATGTTTAAAAAAAATAAAAGTGTAAGATTAAAAACTCCATTCTATAATTTTAGAACAGAGATAAAAGTATAATCCTAATAAATAAAATCTGAATGCGGTAGTATTATTGTCAATGTCTTATTCACGATGGTATAATTAATTGTATTATGTAGCTGTCATTTGAAAAATATTATTGTGAATTTAATAAAAAAGAGCTATAATACGTTATTATTATAACGAAATAATGAACACGTAAATAAAATAATCTTAATTACTTACTGAAAATAAGAAACTATCTTTTTTAACGTTCTAGACGTGTTATTTTTACAATTTTTGAAGGAGCACTTTGACATGTTTCCTTTAGTGTTTACAAATACTACTAAGGACTGTGTGCACTCAAATTCTCATTTGCGCGCACATTTGGTTCGGACGTTTTTGGAACGCTGATTGTGTATCTTGTTATATATTTGTGATTAATATTTAGAACAATTTTGTATATTTCAGACAATTTTTACATTTAAATTTATTTCAAATTCAAATTTGTTATATTTATACAAATAACAAAATACTCATAAGAAAACAGTTTTAAAAGCTGATAGAAAATGTAGCGAAACTATATTATGCTAAAAACAAAAAGAGGACCTTCTCATGGACTCGTATCTTTTGAATATGTTATAAACAAGTACTTTACAGTGTAAATTCCAAAATATTTTTCATGACCTTTAATTTCTGTGACAAGATACTTCTGCAATCTTTGTCTGTATCTGAAAATTCGGTTCAAATCCCAGCTATATTATAATAGAAAATAAATTTTTCTTGGAGTCTGAATATTACTGAGTTATGAGTATTGTCCAGTATTGTGAACACTAATCTGGTAGTCCAGTTACTTACGATATTTTATTTATCGATTTGTGGAAATGTGTATACTCTCAGCGTTTTTGTTAAATTTCAGAACTTCTTCAGTCACGGCATGAGTCGAGCATATGTGAAATCTCGGCTTCTTCTTTTTATTATACCAATGTTGTACCATCAACATCTAGTTTTCATCCGGAAATACTAGCACCAAAAAAATCAGCCTCTGGTTCATGTGAGACTTCCACAGGTCAAATGGTAAAAAACATGTATTAAGTTCAGGTAACTCTTTATTGTTTTGGAAGTTATGTAATGTTATTATGGTTAAATAATAATCTTGTGCATCGAATGTATGAATGAGATGATACAGTCATTTAAAATACGAACATTGTAGGAAAAATTTTGCTACTTGTACATTGTAAAATGTAGTGATCAATAAATCTACAACACTTGAAAACTAACAAAAAATAATTTTCTATGTATTCTTCATAGTAAATAGAAGGCCAGATCAAAACTATTTAGTAATAATTGAAACAATATTAATCACATAATTAAACAAATTCTATTCAAATAATGTATGGAATAACTGTGTACAACGTGTGTAGGTAAAATTGTACATTCGTGCACCGTTTGAGATTATATTCTGCATATTGTAATTTGTTCTCACTATTGTTAAAATAAATTGATCGATTCGATCAAATTGGGTCAAATATTTTTAATGCAATCTTTATTGCTATGAAATTATCTGCCTGCATCAATTTTTTTTAATTCATATTTGATTATGAATATAATTACTTACTAAAAAGTCCAAAAAATGCGTGGAAATTTTAAAATAGTTAAACACAACACTGTCAAATTGAACATGACGTCAGTGTCTATAAGAACAATGCCATCAATTGCATAGTTATAAGTAATACAGTATTCACAAGTCGGTTTCTTGTTGTATGCACACGCACATACTGTAGTTCTATGATACAAATACAAATTGAATTTTATGAATGTTTTTTATTATTTTGTTAATATGTAAGGCAATGTTTATGTAGAATTTATTCCATCTCTGTATTATAAATTTATTACATTTATTTTCTGAAAAAAGAAAAGAAAAGTTAAAATTATTATGCAAAAAATAGAAGAAGAACCATTTTATTGCTAAAAGATAGCATGCTTGAATCAATATGAATATTAACAGAATTGCAGATGAAATCGAAAATGAAACCCAACGGAAAAAGATTCAATATTACCGAAAAAAATATGGTTCTTTGTACATAAATATAAGCAATCCGTAAAGTCAGGTATAAACACAAATATTTTAGAACATTTAAGACTAATAATCACCAGACGGGAATCGAAGGAAGAAGATTCAATATTATTGAAAAAATTATGGCACTTAGTATATAAATATAAGCAATTCGTAAAGCCAGGTATAAACCCAAATATTTTAGAACATTTAAGACTAACAATCAGCATATTATCGGTAGAATAGATTGTTCACTAATATTTGATGAAATGGCATTGTCTTAAGGCGTTCATTGCAATCAAGCATTAAAAGAAATAACAGGCTTTGAAGATTTTGAACAAAAAAGAACTCAAAAAATAGCAGACCATGCATATGTTTTTATAATTAAAAGTAAAAAATCTAAATCAAAACAGCCTATATGTTTCACATTTTGCCAATTAATTTATTTAGCAGTAGTCGGTGCACTGGGGTTAACCAAATTTTTGTTCAAAAAATAACTAATTTTAATCGAAATGATAGAATTAAATGTCAATCATATGATTATTACAAAATACATGAAACAAAGCAATAAGTAGTACATGTTATCATATTATACATACGTCGTTTCTGACTACCCCGTTAGGGATACAGCGTGAAGATATGTATGTATGTATTTTCATATTACACTTGGGTATTTTTTATTCTATTATTCTGAATTGAAAAACTGCCAATAAATACAAAACCGTTCGAAAGTGAATGTGCATGACATAAAAATGTGGTGATATCATAATACCTGTGATACTATTATGTAATAAATAATTACATAATAAAAAACTACCTACACCTATATTTATTGCAACATTTATATTAATTTACACTTGTGCTGTTTTTCTATTATTTTACTATATGTTGCATTGTAATGAATATTTTTTTATCGGTTTGCAGTTTCACAGTTTAAAGAAATATATTTACACGTTTTCTTTTTAAAATTTTTAATATTATAAATTAAATATTTTTTCGTACGTGATAACGAAACATCACTTCCATTTGATTTCATTGTTTTTCACAATATTTTAGATTTTTTTTATCCCATGTAAACGATTCTGTAAATGTGATAAAATTCGTACATGTTGTTTTGTTTAATACAATAATTTCTGAAGATGTTCCCCTTTCGCTGTTTTTAGTGTTTAATTTCATTCCAATTGTTAGTTTTTCTGAATATAATTGTTATGTACCCCTTTTAAGAAATGAGGCGTGTCTGATAATGGGAATATTTTTGTTCCTTACATTTCAATAGCTGTAGAATCATTTGCTTCATTTTCTTTTAAATATTTCCGTTTCGTGTATTCTTGGAAACTTGGTATAACTGTTATATTAGTTGGTGACTGATCACAGACAGTGGCAATGTTAATTATGCTTGTTTCTGTTAACTCTTTGATTACCATGTTCAATAGATTTTGTAAGTCGTATTTTTTTGTAGGTCCTTGGAAAATGTTAAATATATAGGCTGTTTTGATTTAGATTTTGTACTTTTAATCATGAAAACAAGTGCATGGTCTGCCATTTTTTTGAGTTCTTTTTTGTCCAAAATCTTTAACGCCTGTTATTGTTTTAATTCTTGATTGTAATAAACGCTTTAAGATAATGCCATTTCATCAAATATTTAAGTGAACAATCTCTTTTCTTCCGGTAATTTGCTGATTGTTAGGCTTAAATGTTCTAAAATATTTGGTTTTATACCTGACTTTACGGACACTATGTAATAATTTCAATATACTTCGTTTCGAAGGTAATGTAAATAATTCTCTTAAATATATTAAACCTTTTGGGGATTGCTTGTATGTATATACTAAGAGCCATTCTTTTTTTTGTCATATTGAATCTTCTTTCCTTGGGTTTTATTTTCTATTTCATTTAGAATTCTGGAAATATTCTTATTGATTCAGGCATGTCATCCATTTTTTAATTATTTTTAAATGATGTTTTCGTGGATATTATTTTAACAATAATATGGTCCGTCTTTTATTTTTTGCATAATAATTTTAATCTTACAATTCATTAGTTCTTTTTTGAGGAGAAATGGAATAAATTTTTAATATAGAATTAATTCTACATAAAAATTGCCTTGAATTTTAATAGAATAATAACGAACATTTGTAAAATCTCCTATTTTGATTTTCTTTTATACCATTCCATTAAAACCTGTTATTATATTATTTATTATGATTGTACATAATAGCAACGCCTGGCGCTCTGTCCTCTCTGACTACGCCGTTGAGGATACAGCGTGAAGATATGTATCTATGTATATTTGTATTATATTCATTTTTTTATTTTTAATATTTAACTAATATAAACCTGAAGCAAGAATCTTTGAATCTAGCTGGATATTGTACTCTGAAGAGGTATTTGTAGACAAATTATATGACCTCGAGTATCCTTTGATCACTAACGTTTCATTTCTATCTGTTTCTAACTCCTGGAAATAAACCTATTAGTATACATGATATTGCTATAACATAGAGATACACCAACAGCAAAAGATGAAATGAGAAGGTGGGGTATTGAGATGTTTCATTGTTTTATTTCTCGACTCCAAGTACCTCCTCAGATTGTGCCCTCCAGTTTAAATACTATTCCATGTCCTGGAGACAACATATTTAATATCAATAATCTCTTTTCTGCAGGTCAAAATTGTTTGGGTTTGCATCTGCCTTTGTAGACATAATAATTTCAGTAAATTTTGTTTTGATTGTAATGTACATAATTTATTTTAATATCTGAAAACTTCTGGAGATACATGTCTGTTAACTTATAATTTTTTCGTTAATATTTAACTTTTTTACTCTGGGTTTAATTTTTAATTTCATCTGCAAATCTGTAAATATTCTTAATTATTGTCATGTATTATAATTTTTTAAAATTAAAATTTTGTTTTTGTAAATATTCTTTTAGAAATAAGACAACAAACAAAGTAATAAATGTTTTTATTATGGAACTGAAGTATTTATTTTTATAGTAATCTCGTTACCCTGGACCAAAGCACTGCGAATTGTTAAATAAGCATTCCAATATATTTATTGGAATGCTTATTTAACAATTTGCATTATTTTGAAATTATTCTTAATTCCATTTGTAACCATTTCGTTACAGTGCCATCTATTGGACATTGCCCTAAGTTTTCTCTTGTAAAGTATTGAGATCGGAGTGGCACATCTATACCAAATATATTATATGTATTATCTATGGAGTATAGTCATTCGAGACATCTCTTTGTAACGTGCCAAAAGTAGAGATTACTCATTGGCAAAAAGAGAAAATACTATATTATACCAGAAAGCAACTATTATACTTGATTTATATTATATAAACAAATATCCTGTGAAGTAGTTTTGAACTACAATTCGAAATGGATGTAAAATCATTTCTCCATTCTTGGTGTGCGAAGAAAAGTCTAACACCGTCCTTCGATTTCCGGGCCACAGGTTAATCCCAATTATTATTCTGCTTTTACATCTATTACTTATTACATTATTTTACATTATTTATAAAGTACCTAATTGAAATATTCGATTTTGCACATAACCTATACTTATATCCTATAGCCGGTCTTGTAATCCGGCCCAGAGAAATAGATTACGGTGTTACACGCCTGTCGTAAGGATCGACTAAAGTGCACAGACTAAGGAGAATTGACTACTAAAGTGGCCTTTAGAGGGTCGCGGCCTATCGTAGTGGTGTCTCCAATCATCTATCTATGTGACGCCGAGGAGGACGACAGCCCCTGTTGTCAGCGCTGTCGTAGTACTGCGAGTGTTTCAACATTGCGCTACTGAGGCTTCGGTGCGTTCTGCAGGAGATCCGCCTGAAGCCTTTAGACAACGCCCTGCATTTTGATGCATCTGCACTGCGGGTGTTTCGGGAGTCTCTATGGGTAAAATCCCCACATATACCCAGTTTCGCCCCCAGGGGGCTGGGTATCTCTGTGCAGATTCTCCTGCGTAAGCAAAAAAAAAAGATAACCTGTAGTAGTATGGCTAAAATTTAAATCGACTATGATTCCCGTTTTGACACTTCATAGTAATTTTTTAACTAATCTGAGTCAATAATAATATTGACTTATAAGTTTAGTTATGAAATATCTTGGCTATATTATGTGCATAGGCACACAATATAGCCAATTATAAACAGTTTTACTTTACGAAATCCTTTCAACACAGAAATCAGTTCTGTTGGTTAGGTTAAAAGTCTAAACTCATGACTGCCGAGCTTTGCAATTGTCTTAGACTTCAATGTTAGATATTTTCAACTATGTATTTTAAAGTCCTGTATCGAAACATGAATTCTTTCATCAACTTGACTCTATGAAATTACCTTACATGTTTGTAGGTCCAAAACATCGCCAGCGTTTCCTTTGTGAAGTGCGAGTTGAAGGTATAACTTACGTTGGTGCTGGAAACTCCACTACAAAGAAGGAAGCACAAACCAATGCATCACGGGACTTTGTAAATTACTTGGTGCGATCTGGAGAAGTCGCAGACAATGAGGTTCCTGGTGATGTCAGGGTAAAGGTGGAACAAGGTGATAACAATGAAAAAAGTGGTGGTGATCAACAGTCATTCCAGGAGCAACAACAACAGCGTCCTATTTTCCAAGTATGTGTATTTTAATAACCCATTGGTGAAGCAGTTATCACAACTGCATTTCAAGTCAGGGGTCTTAGAATTCATTCTGATCAGGTGGATTAAGGAAATGAAATTTTTATAAATGATTTTAGAATCTAAGTCTTAATAGAATTATCTAATGTTTAGTTTTGGGAATATACAATTGACATGTCTTTTTCAAAATGATAATATTTACCTTTATTGTTTTTAATTTTTTTCTTTAAAGAGTGTTATAATCTTCAGGATGGCATGGGTCCTCAAAGCATGGGCCAGGCATACCAAGCCTATGGAGGCCAAAATGAGAACTTTACTTACATGGATCGCTTGCAACAACAGAAAAATGTTGAAGAAGCTGAAGATTTGGATGTCAACGCCAGTCTTCATGGTAATTGGACTATGGAAAATGCAAAATCAAAGCTTCATCAGTTCATGCAAATAAATAAAATTAATGCAGATTATGTTTATAAGGCTGTTGGGCCTGATCACACGAGGTATGTATATTTTATTATTTTAGCTATTTGTACTACATTGTTTTATTTATCATAGAATAGTATAAGTAAGATTTTACAATCCAAATGCTATTAGATGTATGCAATAAATGTTTAATTATTTTGCACTGTTCGTTTATGATAATGATCTATTTTAAAAAATTTTTAACCACTAGATGAGACATTTATGTGACAAATGACTGAAAATGTTTGTCATTTCATTACTCTATTTTAATTGACAATGTCAAAATTTAACTATTTTACTTTGTATAAGGTATATAGGTATGACTTACATATTTTCATTAATGATATTCACAAATATTAATGTTAATAAAATTAAACAGAAACCAACCAAGAGTGCTGGACACACATTAGCCCATTAATCTTAGGATTCCAGTAATCATTTACACAGCAGAAATTTAATAAATTAAGAGTCAGCCTATACAAGCTTTGGTGTATTTGGTGACTGGGATTGTTATATCTAAGAAGACAGAGTTAGATATTTGGATACATATACAACTTCAACTCTTTTATCTTGAAATCCTTAACGTGGAAACATAATAGAATAAAAAAATGTTGTTAAAAAAATTTCCAGAAAAAACCCTGTTTTACACAAAGATTTAATTGCGCCTCTGAAATTCTACAGAATTTTGAAATGATTTTTACTAAAACGGAAAAGTAATTATAATATCTCAAATCTTTAAAACTAGTTTTTTAATGGCATATATATAATGGAGCTATAGAATTATTAATTTTATCTACAAATCTCAATATTTAATATTGACGGTTTTCTCTAAAAATTTGCTACTTTTGATATAAATCACAATTTTAAAATTAATGGTCTTTGCTATAAAAAGATGGTAAACTTCAAAATTAACTGATTTCACAATAAATTTTGGTTACAACTTCAATCAAACTTTAATGTGGTATAATGGCGATAATGAATGCTTGGGAGGACATCGCGAGGACAAATGCAGTCTAAGGTTTAGATTGTTTCACATAATGTAGTTTTGCAAATTTTTTTGTAACTTTATACGAACATGACGATATATTTATAGTACTTTTTTAGTTAGGTTAAGTTAGGTCTTTTTACCACCACGCGCGACCCGAGCGAGCGAAGCGAGCAGTGGCAACGGCCGGCGAAGCGCCAGATCGGAATCCGTTTTATGCATGGAGCAGTATTGAAACAGGAGTCTGCACTTTAAAGAGATATTTAAAGTCGAGAAATTAAATCTCAAAACATCTCTACAATACTCCATGTCTTTTCATCTCTTGCTGTTGGTATATCTATGTATATATAGCAATCTTATATGTACTATTAGGTTTATTTCCGAGTTATTTCCAGGAGTTCGGAAGAGACGTTGCCCAATTGTACCAGCTCCATCAAGGAATATAATACTCCTCTAACTTCATACACTGCGCCGGATGTGCCGGCATTGTTAGGATGATAGCTTGTCATGTTTATTTATTTTCTTTAAAGAAAATGTTATTTTACATAGCACAATCTATTATTTTAAATGATTGTTTATTTTTTTTTAATGAAGGAGTAACATTGTATGACACATTTTTTATTAGCAATTCATAGCAATTATGGCTATATTTTCACTAATATTGAAGTGCGTTAAATGCATCTCTTTTTTAATTAGTAATATAGTTTTCTTACATATTACAATTATGTGCAAAAAGAAATGTTGACATTCTCCATGCTAAAACATGATCAAACCGCAACTGCGAAAATTAACTTTATTGTTATGTGTATAGGGCGCGGGGGTAATGAACAAATTCTGTTGCGCTGCATAGGCGGACTCTTAAAATAAGACTGAAAAAATGGGTTCAAAATGTTTTAGTTTCAAGTTTTTGGTTTTGGGATACCAAATTATGTCTCAGTGCTAAATTTCAGATGGATAAGTCTTAAAATGATGATGAAATTGGCACTGATATGAACATACAGACAATTTCGCCTTTATAAGTTTTAGAACCTTGAAAATGCAAAGAACTAGTAAAAGTACTTCCAAAAAAGGAAGTGTTGCGTTTATTTGTGTATTTATTGCGTTTTCTAAATGTGCTTTTTTACCATATGTTACATATGACATATCATCTCTACTATATCATCACTGACTAAGATCAACTCGTAATTCATTACTAAAGGATTGCATGCAAAAACGATAGCAATCTCGTCAAGTGGTTAAAACTCATTTTGTTTCGTTTAACTTTTCTGGGTTATTGTTACCTGTATCCTTAAAGCATCTTCCTAACTTCTGGTTCATTTCTTGCTGGAAAAAAATGTTTTTACAGTTAATGAAAAGTGTAATGAGATTGTGATACAATATCAGTTATAGTTTCTAATATCAATGTCATTACACTGAAATAAATATTTAGAAGGTTAATTTTTGATAGAGGAGAATGGAATCAGAAGTAAAAAGAAATTATTCTTTTGAAATGATTTATACAATTCTGATATTTCATGCAAAACCAATATCAGTGATGGAAAACTTTAGTAAACATGCACTTTTCTGTTTTATGATTTCTTTACTTGTGTTGTGATTTTATTTATTGCCTCATGACGATGACATTTAATTTCAGTACAACTTATGCTTATATAATAGCCATTGATTATTCACAAATTTTGAAAAATCAATGGCTGCTGAATTTGTATTATTGATTGGAAATGTGGCCAAGTATGATACTTAAATATTTGGTATGATACAGTGTTCATCAAAAATTTTAATTTGGACTATACTACACAGAACACAGTCAGTTATAAAATTAGTAGAAAGTTTTTTGTTCTTTATTAAGTGTTAATATTGTTTTCCTAGTGTTAACTGTTGAATATACATTCCATTTGAGTTAGTGGAATATTTTTAATTGTACGCCAATAACATTTTAATTGGCTGTTTCTATATAATGTCGTTCAGTAGTTTTGTAGGCGTTTGTTATATATTTAAACTACTACTCTTTTAAAAGAAGTCTTTAAAATGTACCTATTGTAATATTTATAGAAATCATGATTTTTTTTAATAGAACATATTATCTAATTATGTGTTTATATCAATAAGAATCTAAGATGATGAATATTGAGTATCAAGGTGAGGTAATAAAAAGTAACAAACTTTGCAATATTATTAGCAAAGTTTGTTTCTGTTTAAATTCTGTGGTAGGAAAAATCTAATAACAGTTTTCCTTTTTTGATGAAACCTAGAGACAAATCTAAGACAGAAACAAAGAAAATGCATCTCTCATTACGTGAAATCACAAAAACTGACTTCACATCTTTCTTCTCGTTATTATTATACTCTTACTCTTTAAGTATGAGAAAGAGACAGAGAGAATAAGGTTGCGAAGAGAATTATCACTGTTTGCTTAAAGAATGTTGCTTCAATTCTGATAAAAAACAACATAAATTGACTGTATTATGGTTTTGACTAAGCTTTACAAATCCGCTTTAAAAACCAATTATTATTTATGTTAAATACAAAATCTTTTATTTATTACAAATATTACATAATTATAACATTTAGAACATAGTGATGCAATATTCGAATTATAGATTATTGGAATCAGTTCAACATTTTTGTAATGAGAGATATTATAACATGATTAATTGTCTTAGATTTTGTTCTCAATACAGGTGTGTTTGAGCTCTTTAAAGTGACAAATACTTGGCCACAATTCCTGAATATCTTACATTTATTATCATCGTGTTTCGTTTTAGAGGTAAGTTTTATTTTTAGTGTTCCTATTTTCTCTTACTTCTCAGTTTTTTACCTTTATTGATGTAGAGCATAGATTGCTAACCTTTTTGGATCATTGCCTCCTTTAGAAGAGAACAAATCGATGCTCTCCTAGTTCTTAATCCATAATTGTTAATTTTATATGAAGTATTAAAATGTTACTTAATTTATCAGTTTATTATCTGTTAAAAATCATAAAGCAGACATTAATAAAACAACAACCAGATGTACAATAAAATTGTTTAATGAAATTTTAAACATAAACAAAGAATCAATAATTAATTTATTTATTTGATCACCGCTTTTACTGCCTCAACGCCCCTATTTGCCTCTGGATCCGCTACCGTCCCCATGGTAGGCTCCAGCGCGAGCGCCCATTGGGGCGGTATCGCCTCCTTTGTGAAACTCTGATGTAGAGGAATTTTAAATATTGTAGGTCATAAAATGACATCAAATACGAATATGGATATAAAATACTGAATCTAATACATTGTTTGATTAATTTCTGTAAATTCAGCAATAAATGTCGGGAATATCTTTGGACTTGTCAAATGACGCCATAATTTCGTGTTTCATTATCATTTATTTATTAATGGTGCAGTGCGAGATGGTAGGCAAGCATTAAGCTTACGGATCGCTCGATATAAATGCCACTAACTATATCACCCATCAACTAGGTAGCCGCATATAAAGTTACTTCAACTTCAGTGATCAAACACTGAAGCATTATTGCTCTTTAGTACGAGGGCTGATATTTATGTATCCGGAACTGGCCAGTTATAGAACAATAAAAAAAAAGTAATTATAACATTTAAAAATGGAACTCTTTGGCTGAAGAATACAATTTGTTTCATGTAACTGTCATTTGTTTATCCTTTGTGGCGTCATTTTGAAAATTGCGAGTCTATATCTCCATGGATTTAAGTCGTGAAAATTTTCGTGCTATGATTTATTACGATTGTCGGTGAGGGCTAACTCAAAAATAGTGCATCGATCAACTCACTTCGACTTTTGGGGACGAAGCACCATAGAAAACTACTGTGTATC
Organism: Zeuzera pyrina; assembly: GCA_907165235.1. Lineage (NCBI taxonomy): Eukaryota > Metazoa > Arthropoda > Insecta > Lepidoptera > Cossidae > Zeuzera > Zeuzera pyrina. Next base: position 6,864,491 of record OU015639.1, read on the forward strand.
ACTGGTTTAGTGAGTTTAATCGTGGGCGGTCTGTGCTCACGGACGAAGTTAAAGAAGGTCGCCCTAAATCGGTTGTTGTACCTCAAAATATTGATGCTGTGCGGGAACTAATAATGCAAGATCGTCATGTTGCATATCGCGAGATAGAGGCGTCTCTGGGCATATGTATGACGAGTATATATAAAATATTACACGAACATTTAGCTGTAAAAAAAATTTGTTCACGTTGGATTCCGCACAACTTGAGAATTGACCAAAAACGGGCTCGTGTCGATTGGTGTGAAAAAATGTTACAAAAGTACAATCAGGGTGCGTCAAAAGCTGTCTATAATATCTACACAGGTGATGAATCTTGGATATATGCGTATAATCCTGAAACTAAACAACAATCAACGGTTTGGGTGTTCCAAGATGAGCCGAACCCAACAAAAGTCATTAGTTGAAAAAGCACTTTGAAGCAAATGGTCGCTTGTTTTTTTGGTATAAATGGATATGTAGCTACAGTGCCACTAGAGGATCGTAAAACGATTAATTCTGAATGGTACATGACCATTTGTTTTCCAGAAGTCTTTGAAGAAATAAGAAAGAACAACCGACAACGCAGAATCCTTCTTCATCATGACAATGCTAGCTGCCACACATCGACCGAAACAACTCGGTATTTGGAAGATCAAAAGATCGAATTAACGGGTCATCCGCCGTACAGCCCCGACTTGGCCCTCAACGACTTCTACTTATTTCCAACCGTGAATAATAAATTACGTCGTCAACGTTTTTCGAGCCATGAAGAGGCTGTTGATGCGTTCAAAATGCACGTTTTGGAGATACCTCAATCCGAATGGAAGAAGTGCTACGAAAATTGGTTCCAACGCCTACAAAAGTGCATCAATCATCATGGTGAATATTTTGAAAAGCAATAAAACTATAATAAATGCTATATGTTTGTTTCACTTTGTTATTCCGGATACATAAATAGCAGCCCTCGTATCTAATATCTATTTCAAGTCCACAGATCTTTTCGACGAATGAACTTGTGTACCTTAATATTTTATTATTTTTAAAGTAATTTTTTTATTATAATCCAATAATTACAGGAGTTTCTGCTGCGAAATGTCGATATTCGTTCGTCAGCTGGGTCGCAACATAACTGGCCGCGAAACGGCCTCTAACAAACAGACGGCTAGTAAATCGTGTGCACTGTCACTCGTGCGCCAGTTGTACCATTTAGGCGTCATTGAGTCTTTTAGTGGCACTTTGAAGAAGGACAGGTAATTTGAGATAAAATCTTGATTGATCTTTGCCAATTGAACTTTAGTTTGAATATATTTTACTAATAGAGCTTCCATACTGATTTCGGACAGAGAGAAAATTAAATATAAAAATACATAGAATGTGCCAAGTTACATATCTCCCGTTTTAGAGAAGCAGTAAAAAACTTCCACTTTTATTGTTATTTTTACTTAAAAGTTAACATTTGTTATCAGATCTGCAGAAGGTATTATGAAACCATATCCCGTGGCGATTAGTCCCGAACTCGAACAGCAATTGGAAAACACACTGCAAGGTATGTTATGAATATGAACATATGTGTAACATAATAATATGTTCTAAGAGCTCACCAAAAAATGCCCTCTCCAAAGTCAAATCAATGTATTCAAGTGAACCCAATCGCAAGGTATTTTTGAACGTCAAATCTACTTTAGTTCGGTACGAAAAGACAACCTGAACACTAAGAACCGACAAGAAAGTCACTTCGATAGAGTAACAGGTTGATATGCTTTCATATTAGATTTAGTGTTAATGATAAAAATATTTTGTGCCTACATCTAATTATAACCCCATTTCCGGTACATTTTAGCGTAGTTAATATTCAATCATCATAACTCACCTAAAACTTTATAAATATAAATGACGAAATTTTTATACAATGGATAAAAACTGGCCGAGAGTGGACACGTGTTAACTTAGAGTTCAATTTCGATTTCAGACAAAAAAATATGAGTTAGAGTTTAGTTTAGGGTCATGCAATTGATAGCTATCTAGTGTATAAATAGGTACAAATATTTTATTCCGAGACAGCACACAATAAAGAAATTAGTAGTAAAATAAACTAAGTTAACAAACTCATCTGCTAAAATAATTCTCAACGTTAGGTCATTGTTTGGAAAAAGTATAGTATGGAATTTATTTTGCTTACAGATCTAGACATAACACCGGTGGATGTGAACACAGCGCAGCCAAGCTCCACCGAGGATGGTCAGAGTCAGGCCGTGGTCCTACTACAAGTGGACAGAATTCGGGCCATGCGTGAAGCGCGCCCGACAGCTGGGGGAGTGGTGTCGTGGTCGCCTCCACAGGCTAACTGGAATGCTTGGACTGGTTGCAATATTGGTATGTATTTTTATATAGTATAATATATTGTGTGCTGAGAACTTTGATAGGACAGCAGAATTTTTCTAAGAGATTTTTTCATTATGGCTGTTAATTTTGCTAGTTTTTTACTGGTACGTCACAAATGTATCTAATGTGATATCGTCCAACCAATAATACTCGCTGAAACTACAACCGAAAACGTAATATCATTATGAAAACTGTTAATGGCTAAATTTTTTTTCCTACTAATAGTAATATTTTTATTTGTTGATTTTCAAAGTACAAGAGTCAATTTTGTAGATTTTATAACAATTTTAAATAAGCAATAGAAACGCAGAAGCGTACCTACAATATGGACCTTATGTCCAAGCCGTAAGGTGGATTTTTAAATGGTGCTAGACACGTAACTTTGGTGCTTAAACTTAACTGGTGGTAACTTTGGTCACAAACATGGCAACCAATCGAGTCGCGTACGTGATTCTTTTTAAAATTTTATCAATTTTCAGTCGTTTACAATTCATAAAAAAAATTATTTTAAAGAGCATCGACTATTAATATAATTTATGATAAAATTTTAAAATTCCGTAAAATCTGCTGTCTTTACCAAATGGCTACTAATTTTGCCATAACCAAAAACACCTTAGAATGACTTCAATATAGTTTTTTTAAGGGTATGGATGCCTTTATGTCAAAATTGAATTTATAAATGACAACACCAAATTATTTATGGAAACCCTATACGTCATTTCGATGTCATTTTTGTCAGTTAATTTTTCGTGCGTGAGTGATCTACAATCATGTGCTCCCTAACTTTTATTAAAATAATTAGGATAAACTTTGTCTATGTAAGTATATTTTTAATATTACATTAAACTAAGGTTCTTTTATTTAAATCATATTGATTTGCAGTGCTGCAAGCTACAAGAAATTCGCAATTAGTGTTGGCAAATTCAACATCCAGTGTAAACCAGATCGTGATGTTAACTTTGCCATATTTAGTGAGAGGTTAGGGCTGCCACATTTTTTAAAATAAATAGATCAGTTTTATTATTTTTATACATTAGGTTATTCTGCGAATCTTTATGTAAAAGTAAAGTTGAAGCTGAAATATGTTAATTCAGAATTAAAATCTTTAATTTTTTAGACGAACTATACCAAAACATATCGCATCTTTGTACTTTTAACTTGTTATGCGTCTTTGTCTCCTTTGGCATATCTATTTTAATTTTTTTTGCCAATTATGCCCGTGCCTTACTGAAAGTGCAATATGCGCGGATCGCGTACACAATTATTATTCATATAACGCAATCAAACCTAAAATTCATATATTTGTTTTTATTATTTTAGAACATGCAAGATTTCAGTTTAACACATCGGTCCACATACAAAAATTATTCTACCGAAATGTTAGAAGTTGCCGTAGACCTAGACAAAAGTAGAAAAATTTCATCCCTGGAAGCCTCAAAACGATTCCACATACCACGGCGAACTATCGAAAATAAAGTAAAAAATAAACATAATAAAAAGCCAGGGGGCCAACAAAGACTTACCTATTCTGAAGAAAAACAGATAGTAAATGTTTTAATAGCAGCAGGTGATTTTGGCGCTCCCCTGTCACGATTAGATTTAAGTTTTGTTGTATTTAATTACTTGAAAGGAAACAATAAACAACACATTTTTAATAACAAACCGCCAGGTAAATGGTGGATAAGTAATTTTCTGGCTCGCCATAAGGATAAACTAACAATCCGAGCGGCACAAAATATCAAAAAAGTTCGCGCTGCAAAAACTGTCGATGAATTTACTATTTATTTCGCAAATCTAAAAGATACCTTAAAAGACATACCTGCAAGTAATATATTAAATTACGATGAAACAAATCTCTCAGATAATCCCGGATCGTCAAAATGCATTTTTAAGCGCGAAATAAAATATCCTGAAAGAGTTCTCAATCACACCAAGGGTAGTATATCGATTATGTTTGCAGCGGCAGCAGATGGAATACTCTTGCCAACTTATACTGTTTATAAAGCAGAGCATTTGTGGACGTCATGGTGTCAAAATGGACCAAACGGTAGCAGATATAATCGAACTAAATCCGGCTGGTTCGATTCCACTGTTTTTGAAGATTGGCTCCAGACAATCGTTATACCTTGGGCTGAAAAGCTACAAGGCCCCAAAGTGGTTATTGGTGATAACCTTTCTAGCCATTTAAGCGTGAATATAATACGCCTATGTGAAGAAAAAAATATAAGGTTCACATTTCTGCCTCCTAATTCTACGCACGTTACACAACCTTTAGATGTCGCATTTTTTGGTCCACTTAAAAAAAAAATGGCGTCAGATTTTAACTACCTACAAATATGAAAATCCATCAGAATGTCAGTTAAATAAAACTCATTTCCCATTATTACTTAAATCTCTCATAGATGCAATAAACGTGACAAGCAAGGAAAATATAATTTCTGGGTTTAAGGCTACAGGGATAGTCCCTTTTAACCCTGAAAAAATTTTAAAGAAGCTTTCTGAATGTGATGAAGAAAATAAATATAAAGTAGACACCGCACTTTTGGATTATCTAAAAGCTAACCGGTCTGTAAATCCTCTTAAGAAAACTATAAATAAAAAAGTCAGTATTGTTGAACCCTGTGCATCAGTTTCTTCTGAAGAAATAGAAAACTTGATGTTAAAGAAACCAATGAAAGAAAGAAAACTGAATAAAAAAGGTCTAATAAAGAAACTGAAGGCTGAGGCTCTGAATCATACTACATCTGGATTAGAATGCGAATTTCAAAACCCAGTACCTTCACCAGAACCTATTATGAATCAAACACCAGAATTCGACTCTACATCTAAGTCAGGTGGAGAAAAAGTAACTATTTTATCTGAAATAAAATTCAGTTCATATAATCGTACTTACACTGATTTGAAAAAAAGTAATTTGCAATTGCATGTAATAGATAAAACTCTCGATATATATTCATCATTATCACACACACCGAAACGGTCTTATTTCAAACCAGAAATTGATTTAAAATTATTTGACTATTACAACCCGGTCAACCCGGTAGCATCGACTTCCACGGGGAAAGTTGATTTGACTTTATCTAATATCAGAAAGAGAAAACTTGGTAAAAAAATTACTCATAATAAAAAAAGATTATTAGAAGAAGAGACTGATGAGGGCAGTGATGATGAGTATTCATTAAGAGAGTCTTCTGATGATGGAACTTTTATTTCTACATTAGAAGAAAGCGATACAGTAGAGGAATTAGAAACGCATAATTTAGAAAAAACAACACAAAGTTCTTCAGAAAATATGGTAGAGAAACAAATTAACAGTTTCCTTCTCGTTAGATTTAGAGGACATAAAACGAATAAGTTTTATGTTGGGAAGATTTTAGAGTTAACGGAAAATTCGGGAATGCTGGTTAAATTTATGAGAAGAAGGAAGGCGGACCTTTTTTATTGGCCCGACGTGAATGATGTTAGTTTTATTCTGGAATCCGATGTGGAGTTGGTCTTAACAAACCCCCGAGAGGGTCGACGGGGAACATTTAAGTTTGAGGATATTGATTACTCAAAGTACAATGTCCAATAAATGAGTCATATAGAAGCAATATTCATAAGGACATTCTGATGGCTCGGAATTTAACAATAAGTTCAAAACTAACATAATGAAACATTGAACCTTTGTTCAACTTGTTATCATAAATTATTCATAATATGTATTCGTAATTACATATTCACGATTTTTTTTCAAATTCTCAAGAAAAATTCAGGTGGATGTTGCTGGTTTTGCTTTTACATAACTAAAATATCTTGGATTGTACTTAAGGAGTCCTAGAAATCTGAAATTATTTCTTACCGATACCAATTCAGCGTAATTCTTCTTTATAGCCAAAGAAAAGATTTTTATATTAATTCTTTACTTAATTAATATATTATAAGTATCTCATTTTTGTTTAAAGATATAGGTATAAGTGCAATATACTTTAGTGCCAGGAAACATCTTGAATAATCATCTAATTAATCTTGCTATAAGTTGTTGTAATACTTACACTGTATTTAAGGTTTGTATTAATTAATTAAACTGATATGCAACCCGCAATAAACACGTTTTATACTTTCGTGGTGCCTATGAACGCAACACAAATGCAAAATACAAGAACATAAATTGAAATACTGCAGTGCATTGACGCGCTCCAAACAATATCCTTAAGTTTCTGTAGGTAGACTTCTGCGCTTGTAAATTGCATTTATGTACTTTTATACCCACCAAGGAATCACTATCTTAAAGATTTCAAGTTCATAAAAACTACGAAAACATTTGACAACCCTAATATCTTTCTCCTTTTTGTATGAAGAATTTTGAAAAGTTTGGTGAATTTGCCACTTTCTTAGAAAAAATATTACCAGTGCTAAATAATGGGATTATATTATTTTCATATTGATGGATAGAGGCCAAGTCCTGCTATATATTTTTGTTCGAATGTAATTCCTATTAAATATTATTTTATTTTCGTCTGGCAATCTCAGCAGAAGTGATCATAGACTTTGCCACATTTTTCTTTAGGCTTTTAATAATGAAAATTATTTAAATGAAGGATTTTTTTAATAATAGTAAGAATTTGCACTTGATAAAATATATTTAGAAATAAGTAACTCTTAGCATCTTCTTATATTTTTTAATAAAAAAGTCGAGTCAAAATTTTTTAGACCCAAAAAAGTGGCAAAGTCAGCAAGTTTCACGGTACATAAAAAATCGATAATTTTTTTTTTTTTTCAAAAATCCAATTCCGTTACGTATGAGGCGGAAGTCAGCCTTCTTTTCTGCATATTATTTGCTACTAGCATTCCGAAGTTTACATCCTCGTTTATCGTATCGTACGAGTCAGTTTTTCGACTATCGATCGAAGTGAAATATCAAGGTGATATCAAATTACGAAGACTACTACGACGACTACTGCGACGACTTTGGACAGAAGACTTCTGCGACTTAGGATCGTTGTTTGTGGGTGAAACGTGTACTTTTGGTGACTACTACGCGAGTACCTACTTGAAGCTGAAGGGGCAACTACGAAAACTAGGAACCGCCTTAATTAAGTTCGCGTGTTCTTGACATCTGCTTGTACGAAGAGAAATAAACTCTTAGCACCCTTAACCAGCATCTAATACCCACAGCTCGTAACAATACACTTTCTCCTATGTTATTAGGTATTTGTAAAACTGTTTATAAAACAGATTTATTATGTGGATATTAATATAGTATCTTTCATGGCATCTTCTCACAGATGAAGGGCCACTCGCTACGAGATCATTGGACGACATCAGTGCAGATTTGGAAAAAGGTCACAGAGATATTTGTCAAAACAGTCAGCTGTATCAGGTACTTAATGTTTTTTGCTCTTCATATATAAGTTTCATTTTGACCTGAGTTTTAAATAGCGTTCTGTTTCTATAGGACAGTCTGCGTGAACGAGAACAACTGCCAGTGCATGCGATGCGATCGCAAATAATGGAAGCTATAAATGAAAACCCTGTTATCATTATTAGGGGTAATACTGGATGTGGAAAAACTACACAGGTTAGTAAATGAAAAATTTTAAATTCGAAAAATAATTTTGAGTCATTAGTTATAAATTTTATGTAAAATATGAAATGTAGGGAAGTGATTACAAAACGGTGCATTGTTTCGCATTTGCAATTGCAATAGTTACGATTTATAACGATGCTATGCACAGCAGTTAAAATTGTGGTACATTAGTTTAGTTTAGCTGGGCTGTTTCCGCACTTAGCCTCTTGATTGGGCCATTGTGATTGTGGCACATATTAAATCGAAAATTAAAAATCTAATATCGTTCATAAACAAATCGGAAGCAAATATAAATAAAAGATTATGACAGTGATAAAATGTACCTAATGAATATAAATTGAGTTACCTTAACTTTACCTGCAAAAGTAAGTAATATAGAGTTAATCATGACTGGTAATCATAAAATTAATAAGAAAAAATAATAAAGATTTTGTTAATTAATTTTTGTTTATTCATGTATCACTCTTTCATTGGCATGAAAATAAACGTGAAAACATCTATTTAAAGTATCTGACACATTGTTTTTAAATAATTATAATGCATTGGTTATCATAACATACAACTAAAGTATTGTAATCGTAATGACCGAAATCAGACTGATTTCTGTCATGAACCATGTTCACATTACGAGTTTATTAGTGATGCTCCTGAGATACGACACGCGTCATGGTCACGACTAATACTCGTATGTAAGCACGTGCACGTGGACTCAGGTGTGCCAGTTCATCCTGGACGACTACGTGGCGTCGGGCCAGGGCGCGTGGGCCAACGTGTGCGTGACGCAGCCGCGCCGCATCTCCGCCGTCAGCGTCGCCGAGAGAGTCGCCGCCGAACGCTGCGAGGACCTCGGGAACGCCGTGGGGTACGTTTAGGCCGTTTTACTTCTTGTGAGATCTACCCTTGAGATAGAAGGCAAAGGGATCTGTGCCCATACAGCCGATATCTCCAATAATGAATAGATATTCGAGAAATCAATCGACTCAGAACAACACTAGTTTTGACACGCTAATGAGACATCACTAGATTGAAAAAAAAACTTTTTGATGTGTTTACGTCTGAGCGCGATCTGGGATAACATAATAAGTGATTAATGATTATTTTAATTATTAATCTCGTTAATAAATATTTTAAAAAGTGTTTTATTCTTATTAATATGTTCTTCATATTATTTCATTAATTTCATTAAAATGTCAACACAATACATTTTAATGTTTCTTGGAGTTTCTGGTGACAAATATACCATATTGAGGCAGTCTGTCTAATAAAATCAGCTGAGACAGACTAAACGACTAAAAAAATCTCAACATCTCTCTACCGTGACTCTACTAGGCAAGCACTTATTCTAATAATTCCACATGTTGCACAACAGCATAGATACTTAGGACGCAAAATTACGCCAGTTATACATCACAATATCCACTAGAAACAATTTGCGAATAATAATTGAAATAAACGCCCAATTGCTCCATAAAATCCCGCCTAAAACACCACTAAGGCTGTTTGATTAAAACAACGAATTGGCATTTTAGCGACAGACATTTCAGTTTTTCTAAGTGATTACAAAATATTATATGAAAGTGATGTTTGGTAACATGATTTACAGTTACATGATTGGTTACCTTTTTTAACAGAAAATAAAATATCAAAGAAACCTCTTGTAAAATGGAATATTGCATTTTACAGATATGTGATTGGATTCTTTAAAATTGATAATTTTAATACATACATACATATCTTCACGCCGTATCTCTAACGGGGTAATAATTTTGATATGAATGACAATAACTGTTTTTTCTTATACAATACGAGCTTATGTACACTATTTTTAGTTCTATTATGCAAATAAAATTAAAATTTCCTAGTAATATTTTCAGCCGTTAAATATTTGCTGTTATAATTAAAATTGACAATTTAATTTTAGGTACTCCGTGCGATTTGAATCTGTGTTGCCACGGCCCTATGGCTCTATTTTGTTCTGCACTGTGGGCGTTCTATTAAGAAAACTGGAAGGAGGCTTGCGAGGAGTTAGTCATGTGCTTGTTGATGAGGTAATGTTAGAAAGACTATTGTATTCAAAGTGTAATCGTCTTTATGCAGTCTTTTACATACAGACATACACACATATCTCTACGCCGTATCTCCAACGGGGTAGTCGGAGAGGACGGAAAGCCAAGCGTCGCGGTCCTTACATACTTCTTTCGCTTTTTCAAATCTCATCATTGTCCTCACACATTTTCGCCTAGGTATGCGAGTGCTTTTGACTTTTCCGTCGGCTAACACTAGCTATTTGTTCTTCATAAGTCAGACTTGGTCTTCCTTGGCTTCTTTTACCACTCACTTTTGCTCCATAGATTTCCTTCGTCAGTCTCATCACTCATTCTTTCCATGTGCCCGAACCATCTAAGCATTCCTTTCTTCATTTTTACAATAACACTGTCGTGCAACCCTGTCATACTGTGTATCTCTTCATTGCTTATTTTGTCCGCAAGTGTGATCCAATCTTTTACTGATATGTAATATGGTTAATATATCTTCCATGCCAGTTTGGAAGAGAAAGAAATATATGGAATGTGGCAACTGTTTATCTTTTTGTAGAGGTTATAGAGGACAACCATGCTATACGAAACTTGTATAGACAACTGAACGGCAACCTGTCACTACCTAGTTCCGTTTAACATCTGTAAGTTGAAATGCTTATTGTTGAAAATAGCAGTAAATGTTTTGTAACGCCGTAACGCTCTTGTCACAGCAAAAGGAAAATAACGAGGATATACAACATGTAGCAAAATTAACCTGAAGCTTTATACCCCAACTAAATAATACATTTATATGAGTATAAAATTTAAAAAAGTAGCTTTGAAAGTGTTACTCCATTTTAGCGTGGCTTGCACCAACTATTTAAACTCGATTTAAGGAACTGACATCTCGCTTCACCCTAAATTTGAATTACTGGAGATATTTGTGGACATCCGGATATATCGTGTTAATGCACAGTGATATGGCCCACATTATGAGTACACAGTACAGTAGTGTACTGAAAAAAAGGTCATTTGATCACTTAATCATCATTATCAGTCAATATTCATCTACTGCTGAACATAGGTTTTTTCCAAAGCCTCTGACAACATGCCCTAACTTCAATTTCACGCATCTAGTTCTTACCAACCACTTGACACAGATGGTCAAGCATAGACTTTGTGTCACATAGATGGCATCAATTTTTAAATAAGGCCAGTTGCTGCCTGTGAAACAATAATGTTCGGACAAACAGAAAAGGATAATAATTTAATAAAATAGAGATTGTCTATAATCTATATTATCTGTAACTATAGATGTATCTATAGTCTATGTCTCATACGTTTTAGGTGCATGAGCGAGACGCCGATACAGACTTCGCGCTGATTTTACTTCGTGACATGGCGCATACGTACCCTGACTTGCGTATCATACTGATGTCTGCTACTGTTGATACTACGTTATTTGCAAACTACTTCGGAAATTGCCCAGTTATTGAGGTAAGCTTTGTGTTCTAGTGTACATAATACTACAATACAGTTACGTACACAAATATGCATACACACACACAAGAAGGTTTGGAAAAAACCAAAGAACAAGTACATTCGCAATTCTTTTGCACAGGTACCAGGAAGAACTTAATGATTATTTAATATGCATACACACGCACAAGAAGATTTGGAAAAAACCAAAGAACAAGTACATTCGTAATTCTTTTGCACAGGTACCAGGAAGAACTTTCCCTGTTCATCAATATTTCCTTGAGGATTGCGTTGAGTTAACGAAATTTGTGCCGCCTCCTGACACGAGGAAAAGGAAGGCGTCCGGCAAAAAGGCCAATAAAGATGACGACGATGACGATGACGAAGGTAAAAAAGTGAAAAAGAATGTCCTTTTTGCTGTCTCTAACAGGATAGCCAGAAAAAATAAAATATGTTCATGGTTAAGAAATCAAGGTGCAATAAGCAAAAGGTCTCGAGACTTACTCAGAATTCTCGAGGTTATTATTATAAGTTACATTAATGAAAAAGAAATCCGTATCAAAATTTGAAAAATTTAAGTTGCCTCTGAACAGTACTTGAAAGTATCCTAAGTGGCCGAACCTCAAATACTTGTAATATTAAATGGATAAGAGAGTAAAACCTAGAAACCATTTCAGATCTTGGTAAATATTCTTTTAAAAAAAAAAAACTATTTATATTATAGGTATAGGGGCAGATGAACAAGATGAAGATTTAAACAAGAATTGTCAACTTGGTTCAGACTATTCGCCACAAACTGTACAGACTATGGCCAAGCTTTCTGAGAAAGACGTAAGTATTCAAACTCAAATCAATTTATTCACGTAATTGCAATGGCTATTCAAATGGTTAACTAATGCAGAACAAGGCTGAGAATTGATTTAAATATATATAAAAATGCCAGATAATGTCAATTTTTAATGATTATTTAATAACAATATTGCCCATGTCGGAAAGCAGATGCTCTGCGCTAACAAGCCAGTGATATTATAATATAATATATTCTCGTAATTGTTTACAGCTAAGCTTCGAATTGATTGAAGCATTGCTTCTCCATATATCAAGTCTTCCTGGCGATGGTGCAGTATTAGTATTTCTTCCTGGCTGGAACTTAATATTCGCGCTTATGAAACATCTGACTCAACACCGCGTATTTGGTGACCAGTCTAAATATCTCATACTCCCACTACACAGTCAAATACCGAGGGAGGATCAGAAGAAAGTGTTTGTCACTCCACCGCCAGAAATAACTAAGGTATTTAAAAGTCGTCTAACTAATAATAATTAACTTAGGGTTTCTGAGGAAATAGGACAAAGTAGAATTGAAATAAGTGTAAAAAAGTAAGAAAATACGGAACCAAAATGCTCAATATTTGTATTCTTCTCATTTATATTGTTGGGTTATCATTTTATATCTCACTAGTGACCCGCCCCGACTTCGCACTGGTAGAATTTTTTTAATTTTTATTTTCACATTTTTGTACAGTTTGTGTTATTTCCTGTTAATGTAGCTTTCTATAAGTGAAAGAATTTTTGAAATTAGTTGAGTAATTTTGGAGTTTATCCATACCTACGAGTACAAACAAACAAAGTTTACCTCTATAATATTTGTGTAGATTGCTGAGTTTCAGCCCACTAAATGTATTAATCGAGCAATACAACGGTTCTAGCGATTTCGAATAAATTACAATATAGGGGTTGAGGAGGGCGACAAATCCATCTAGCTAGGTCTCAAATCTGGCAATAATCGTTTTCTCTTTCACACACTTAAAACTGAATTCTAAACTTCTTAATTTTGCAGCAGAATTTACCTTCTCAATAGCGCAATGGCAAGAGCGTAGGTCTATTCCACCGAAGTACGCGGGTTCCAATCCTGTGGTCAGACCGTTTTTTTTTTAAATAAATTGAAATAATATGTCTAAGTTCAGTTTGCAACAAGCACCTATTAATAATGTACCTACTTATAATAAGGAAATAAAATAAAAAATAATGATAAAAGCATAGACCTCATAACTTCAGACAGCCTGTCCCGTACTACGAAGCGAGGCAAATAACATCTGATAAAATACAGATGTGTGGCTGCTGTTTTCCAACGAAATGGCCACCGATTAGCTTATCTGATAATCAATGTGTGTCGTATGTACAGCTGAGTCAGGTTATCTGATATAGCTCACCGTTACTACTTAGACACTGCATCTGACGTTGGAGTTATTTGTAAAGTCTATGGCTTAAAGTCATGGAGAAAAATCTATTATTTATTTTCCTGAATAATGAATTTAATGTTAAATTTAAGATACAATGTTATTTAAAAGAGTAGTATTACACAAGCAATATATGTATATTTATAATCGCGTTCTCGAAAACGCCTCTAACGATTTCGATGAAATTTACAATATAAAACTTTATGGTGGTCAAAAATCGATCTTGCTAGGGTCTAATTCTGAGAAAGTTCGTGTTCTCTATGTTTTCACACATTAAAACTTCTAAACTTTAAACTTTTCTGATTTCACAACAGAATTTACCTTCTCAGTAGTGGCTACAGCGTAGATCTATCAAGCTGAAACACGCGGGTTCGAATCCTGCAATGTGATTAAGACTTTTTTTGGTATTTTTTTTTTTAGACACCGAGTAAAGCTCAGTCTCCTAGGTACTTAGTTATTATACTCCTACAATTTGAAGGAGAGGCGGGGCATGTACGGGGGAGAATCATGCAGGCTTACGTCAAGGACATTTACCACCACTGGACATGAAACTATCATTTTCGCCTTTACCCCTCTAGCTACGAACTGAGCGTTTTTACAACGGTTGACAATTTCGTTCTTTCAGTTTGGCTTGAATGCTTGCTTGCAGAGATAAATCGAGCATAAAATCTTAAAAAACAAGACGAAATATACTATTATTTTTTAGTATTATCCACAGGTATTATTTTGTAAGAAACATAGTGAATGAACGGTCGGTATTTCTTCTCACTCGTGAACACATTTTATCCATTATTTTAATACTTTTTCGCAATATAACTAGAATTGACATTGCAGCTCTGAAAAACACGCCATATTTAAAAAGTGCTCACAATAAAGTTTTGCTGTGTACAACAACATTTACATTGTTGCGATATTTTTTAGAAAAAAGCGAACTAATTATTTGATTGAGAAACCCTCAGAAAGAGACAGAAAGCCTACTTTAGCTCAGGCCGCAACTTTGAAGGAGTTTGTTTCCTGTTGCATTAATATAGAGATTTATGGTCGAAACAGATTTCATATATTGTTCTGACATTTCATGTCCAGTGGTTGTAATGTCTTTGGCTTACGTCCATCACTCCACACAACCTGTATACCCCGACTCTTCATATTAGTTACCATAACCTAAAAACTATATATGAATTTTGTACTTTATTATTTCATGTAAAAGGTTTTGGTTTATAACAGGTGATCCTATCAACAAACATCGCGGAGACATCGATTACAATCAACGACGTGGTCTACGTGATTGATTCCTGCAAGGCCAAGATGAAGTTGTTTACCTCACACAACAACATGACGTCATATGCGACTGTGTGGGCCAGTAGAACTAATTTGGAACAGGTATGCACTACAATAATAGTTGATATAATCCAAATACTGTAAATTACTAGTACCATCACACAGATTAATTAGTTATAATACAACCAAAGAATGAGTCCTGATAGACTTGTTTTTTTCATTAAGGTCAAAAATACTTTAGCTTTACAAAAGTCCGATTACTTCATGATATGCTTTAAAAAAGGTATAAATTACATAATATTAATAACTCGTTTTTTTAACTAGTACTGGGGTGTTCTGAAAGTAAAGAAAAATAATCTTTAAAATATTTAAGATACAGCAGAAAGATACAGCACAACGTCATTCAAGGTCATCTTTACTGACTAAATAACTGAAAAACTATGAAAACAGAAGTAACGCGACGCTAATAATTAATTAATGTGTGGCGTGACGTGTATCGTATGTGTTGCAGTTAATTAAGTAGTATTTGACTTTTATGGAAAACTGTTGCTGATTCATTATTGAGATTTTTAGCACCAGGATCACTGTATTTCGATATTCTCTTATAAAAGTTAAGAATTTTCTATAAAAACGCAGTATACGTGTGCTTGATTAATTTTAAGAAATTGAAGTCAACACCAGGTAACTTTTGACTCTAATATTTACTGTTATACTTTACATTAGTAACTAATTAATCTGTGGTTATACTTTTAATCTAAATATTGAAAAAGAGCACATGACAACATGAGGAATTTAAGTTTGGAATACGAGAATTCGAAATTGGTTGTATGAGCAGTGTTACCAAATTAAAACGAATGTTACCTAAGTATATAATTATTTTTCTACCGATACCAAATAGCCGGTTTTTCGCAGTTTCAACACCGGTGTTTAGCGCATTTGCCAATGTCACGTATTACTAAGTAGAATCGACATGAAGCATATTCGAAGTAAATTCGTTTTTCCTTCTTATCGTAAAACTCCTCCAATAAAGTTTTACAATAAGAAGAAAAAACGAATTGACGAGTTATAAAGGACTTCTTGGTAGAGTGCGAGAACTTCAGCTACATATGTTTATTTAGATTTAGACCTACTCCATTCTTTACACTTATATAGAACTTTAAAACACAATATACTATAACACTTTTGTACTTTGATACTCCCAAAAATGTAATAAATAGAAAATCTAAATAAAATGACAACCTCACTTCTCCCGTTCCCTCCAAAAAGTCCTTATCGGTATTTTGGTATTACCGTGTACTGGATATCCATGGCCTATATTGCAGCGCAAGGGGCGCGCAGGGCGTGTACGTCCGGGCGTGTGTTTCACACTGTGTTCACGCGCGCGCTACGGACGCCTCGATGAGCACCAGACTGCAGAGATGTTCCGCACACCGTTACACGAGCTGGCGCTCAGGTAGTTTCATACTTCATTTACTAGTGATAGTTTTCGAAAATCGACCGTGAATATAAATAACGCTTTTTTCCTTTGACAAACACTCCACAGACTCGAAACAGCTCACAGATCGAAACTCATTCAGTCAATCTGTCTGTAATTATTCGTTGGTAATATTTTAGAATTCTTTGGCGACAATCTCTACTCTGTACGACTGTTTGACCCTCGGACCAAGAAACAATGGACGGAGCCATAATTAGTTGCCTCTCTTACTACCGTGTATCTAACGAATTATCGTGTCTCTTCCTTTCTCATTGAACGTAATCACGAGTAAAACAACTATACTAAGTATGGAAACCTCGCACTGTCAGTTTAATTTGTGTCAGCTTATGAGTCGGAATGAAATAATTATGTGCAAAATATTCGTAAACGCTGATTACGAGTCTGTCTGGACCTCCCAAGAATATTCAGAGTAATCAGTTGTCTCGTTAGTGCCTGTTGGCTGGCTGTTGCCACTGATCGGTCGCGACGTGGGGTTAAGAACCTGCTTTTTCTGCTATTTTCGTTTGAGAAGTAATTCAAAATAAAAAAATTTAAGACCGTTTGATTTACCGTTTAAAGTCGATACTTATTCATAATTTATTCTTTACAGAGCAATTAAGTAAGTATTTCAGCAAGCTTTTGGGCTTGTTCCATACAAGCCATTCAGTACAGCCAGTGGAGGAGTTATATTTTTTTAATTGGGAGAAAAATGCTACGATGGTCAATTTAGTGTTCATAAGTTCATAATTAGGTACAGCAAATTCTTTTTACAATCTTTAATTTTCAGTACCGAAAATATATTTAAAAAATCAAATATCTATAAAATTAAAAATTCGACTCTATTAATGAAAACAGAAATAAAAGTGTAACCCGAGTAAATTAGACGTGTATGCGGGTAGTATGGTTTTAAACTTCTTATTCATGATTTTATACTTAATGGTGTCAAGGTCATGTCATTTAGAAAATTTTATTATGAATTTAATAAAAAAGAGCTATGTAACGTATTATTATTACGAAATAATGAACACGTCAATAAAATGATATTAATTATTTACGAAAAATAAGAATCTTCGGCTTTTTTTAGCATTCTAGGGGTGTTGTTTTTACAATTTTCGAAGAAGCAATCTGACATGTTTGCTGTTAGCATTTTCAAATATAACTAAACAAATGTGCACTCAAATTACTCATTTGAGTACACATTTTAGTAGTAGGCATTTTTACCGCGTTATTTAAACTAAAAAAAATTAACACGACAATTTTTATTATTTTTTCAAATAACTTTTTAAATATCGAACCTATACTTATGATTGTAGACATTTTTTGTTAGGCATTTCAATACCTTTCATATGACACCTCATTTGTCCAAATAGATTGAGTAGTTATTGAGTTATTGGATAAAATTTAAACCAAGAATCGCCATTTTTGTGACGTCATAGCTCCCCCCTCCACAGACCGAGAAAGTGACAACACCATTTTCCTTACTCGTTGTCGGTATAATACTGCTCAGTCCCATGAAAATCGTTATTCGACGACTTTATTTAACTACTAACATGCGTTTTAACTTTCTGCACTCCTTCTCCATATAAACTTTAACTATGCCAAATCTCACACCTCACGCACCGCACCGCACGCAATTATTAAGCATAATAAGGCACCCATTCCCAAAGTGGGCGATAACGCCCCCCTGGGGGCGCTGCAGGCCTAAAGGGGGGCGGTAAGAGACCCAGAAAAAAAATGGGGGCGTTGTGTAGAGGTCTGGGGGGTGATTTGTAATTTCATTTAGCTAGGAGGCATCTTAGACGACTGCATGAGCTCTCGACTCAGTAGACAAAATAAGTTTGGGAACCTAGATAATAAGGGGTACAAAGTTGTCTGTTCGTGTATTAAATATAGATTTATATTTAATGTGTATAATTTGTTTCATTGTAGCATCAAACTCCTTCGTTTGGGTGGCATCGGTCACTTTCTCTCGAAAGCTCCTGAACCACCACCACTAGACGCTGTCATTGAAGCAGAAGCAATGCTCCGTGAACTGGGATGCTTAGACGCTTCGGA
Source organism: Zeuzera pyrina (assembly GCA_907165235.1). NCBI lineage: Eukaryota > Metazoa > Arthropoda > Insecta > Lepidoptera > Cossidae > Zeuzera > Zeuzera pyrina. The sequence continues at coordinate 6,883,004 of OU015639.1, forward strand.
TGCGCTCACCCCGCTGGGTACTATTCTAGCTAAATTGCCTATAGGTGAGTATTATCATGTGGTATCAGCGACATACATTAGATTTCACGGTACACTAAGAACAATGAAAGATGTCACTACCAGTATCGGTAGAATGTGAACATAAAGTAATTCTTTTGTAATTGCAAATGTATCCAAAAATATAGTTTGTATTATTTAGAACTGAATACTTTTAGATTTACGCACATTTTATGTGTTAATTTCAATTATAAAAATGAAAAACCTTTTATTAAATTTCAATGTCAGTGGCATCTAGTAATACCTTTTATATTTATGTAAAATGTTTAGAGAGTATCAACGCAAGTGTTTTATTCCACTCAACGACAGATGGCGTCATAATACAACAAAATTAGGATAATGCTCTAATTACATGATGATACCTAAAGCGCACTGACTTTTCAATTCGGTAAAGTTAAAAACTAAAAGGGATATATAGATATGTCAAAACAATTCTATTTTGCGACAGAGGGCCATTACATTACAAAAAAAGATGATGTTCTTCAATATCAAGGATTAAATCAAACCACTAACTTCTTTATTTGGTAGGTTATAGACCTAAGTTATCCTTTTTACATTTCAAACAGCGTTGCCAGATTGGGGTTTTTTGCAATTATTTTGGAAGACAATTCAAATCTTTTGAGAAATATTTTCGTAAAAAAATATGCGATAACGCTATTTTCGGAAATTATTTTTTTATGATCTAAATTAACAGATCTAAACAATAGGTTCGCAAACAAAGCAAACGACATCAAATCATCAAAGCCTAAAAACTTGGACTTTATCCAACGATGCTTTCGGGGTTTTTGAATTTAGTTCCTGCGCAACACTTCTCCTATTTGTTTGTAATCTACATTAAACATTAAAACCTCGACAGTTTTGATTTTCGATAGTTGGTCAGATTCCCCTTTTTAGGGTTCCATAGCAAAATGGCAAAAAAGAAACCCTTATAATTTCATTCTGTCCGTATGTCAGTCATTTTACTCGGAGACTATAATTGGCACTACATAGATAGAATTTGGAAGATAGGTGTATTTCACAAACCGCTATACAATCCTGTAGCGAAATCTTGAAAATGTAACTGAAGTATGAAAAAAGATCCCAGCACACTTAGCGTGTGGTTTATATATAGGTGTTCAATGACATAGTGGTTTCGATGTGACTTATCTAAGTCAATAGTTCCTGATATTCGCACTTCTAAAATAGTAAGACCGGCTAAGTGCGTGTCGGACCACGCGCAGGGAAGGGTTCCAGACGGGATGCGCAATATCAATTTAATTATCCCGTAAAAACGAATTTCCATTTAATAACGTTTCACAGTGAACTATAAGACAAAGTTATTTCTGCAGTCACTGAGCGCATAACCGAGAATACCCCATATCTCAAAAACTGCACGATACATTCTTATTCAATTCAATTCAAGGAGAATGATGAGATTCGAGGAAGCGAAAGAAGTATGTAAGGAACGCGACGCTTGGCGCTCCGCCCTCTCTGACTACCCCGTTAGGGATACGGTGTGAAGATATGTATATATGTATATCCTTATTCAAATCAATTTTCCAAATGAAATTATAACGGTTCCATTTTTTTTACCATTTAGCTACGGAACCCTTAATTTTGCTGGTAATTAAATGAATATTGTGCATTCCAACTACGCAATCCTTCACTGCGTAGTCCGACACGCACTTGGCCGATTTTTTTATTACCTACCTACCTACCTAATTATATAAATTACTACTTTATTGCTCCGTCGTCTCTGACTACCCCGTTAGGGATACGGCGTGAAGATATGCATGTATGTACTACAATATTGATTCATTCATGACTTTTTGACAGTTTCAAAACAATCGGTATTCAATAATAATATCAATGTTAGGTTTTAATATAGTTCGCACAGGATCCTTTTCAACTCTTTAGCGTGAGCTGTTTTTAACGATTTAGATAGACTTTCTGACTTTCCGTGCGCGATTGCACTTATCATGGAAGTCATAAAATCACTTCGCACTTATCATGGACTTATAATAAAAGTTAAACAGACATGGATGGATGGATATATAAATAGTTAATGCGGGAATTTCAGCTATATAAATCGTGCATCCGCCTCTAGCAAAATATTAAGACAAGCGATTTTTTTAGCAAGGCTCATATGAACATTGAGGATCGAAGCGGTTAAACAAAATATGCCACCGACGCTTTTGACACAGGCATTATTTTATAAAGACTACATTTCTTTTTTTGCAATTTCAAAATGCCAGTTATAAAATTATATAAGTACCGTGAAGATCGTATTCAAAAATTCCAATGAAATACTTGGAAATATAAAATTCAGCAAAGCATGTCCCCCGCTAAATTTTAAACTGCAAAGAATATCTGAAATATTTTTGTTAGCTCTTTAAGTACCTTCAATTAAAAATTATAGCGAACATTGTAGAAGAAATACCTATAGCTTGTGAAAAGAAATTATTTGTTTCGTCAACAAAACAACGCTCGCGCCGCACTGAACGTAGCTACTTTTCTTCCGCATACACGCATATCTGTACAGTATTTCACCACCTATTATAATATTAAGTAATCTTTATTTATTTTATTTATTGAGTAACGCGCGAAATAATTGTTAACAGTAGGTATGTTTATGTACTATGTAGCAGGCGCGAGCCACGTGCCTTCGGGACGTAGCACAGCTTGCGAGAGCTAACGGACACGCATATCTGTACAGTATTTCAGCACCTATTATTTATTAAGTAGCTTTTGCACATACATTTCTTCACACTGTATCCCCCCTAATGGGGTAGTCAGAGAGGACGGAGCGCCAGGCTTTGCGGTTCTTACATACTTCTTTCGCTTCTTCTAATCTCATCATTCGCCTCACACATTTTTGCTTAGGTATGTGCATACCTAGACGAAGTAGCTTTTATTTTTTATTACCTACTAAGTAACGCGCTATTTAATTGCTAACGATAGGTATACGTGTACTATGTTGCGGGTGCGAGGCGCGTGCCAACGGCACATAGCATTTAACAATAGATACTTATCTACACAACTATCTAACAGCTGTGGGCGTAGTCTCCTAGTAGCCTAGCGAATGAGGTAGTTAGCAGGTAATTCACTACTCCGTGGGATTGTATATGGATCATGAACTCAAAATAGTGATGCTCAGTCTCAGTCAGATGTCAGTTTAGTCGATATTTTTATTTATCGTTAAAATTATTTAAGTTTTATCAAAATTAAAATATCACAGGACTTGTAATCTCATAGGTGGACTCTCTACTTGACATGCTTATAATAAATACCTTTCACGGATTAGGGGGACTTTTGTAATACCTTGTATATTATATATATATTTGATATCGCTTTCTCGAAAACGGCTCTAGCGATTTCGATGAAATATACAATATATGGTTTGAGGAGGGTAAGAAATCGACCTAGCTAAAACTTCGAAACTAAACTTCGAAACTTTTTTATTTTTGCAGCAGTTTACCTTATCTATAGCACAATGGCTAGAACATAGGTCTACCACGCCGAAATCGCGGGTTCGGATCCTGCAATGCGGTCAGACCTTCCTTTGTTTTTTTGTTAGCCCTTTAGTATTTTTAATCAAGAATTATTGCAAACATTGTATAGAAGAAATACCTAGCTTGTGAAAAAAAATAATTTTTTTTCGTCAACAAAACAACGCCATAGTGAAATGTACCTAATTTTCTTATATGTATAAAAGGAAAAGATGGCTGACAGACAAATTACACATGAGATTCTTATACGATGTAGAAAGGGTTATTACAAGTTCAACCCCTAAAAAGGTTAAAAGGATGTAAAATGGATTTTAAATATTTTATTTACACAGTATGTAAATAAAATAATTTAAATCCAAATTCTGAACCCAAAACTTTGTGTACCCATATTATAATATTCAATAATTACTTGGACGTTATTTTTTCAATTTAAAAATTAACCTCTGAACAGGTTTCATTTTTATGAAAAAAGTTAAAAACGTGTAACAAAGTAAAACTTTACGCTAGTAAACTAATTAATCTGTGGTAAAAATTTGAAAGTATGCAGAAACTATAATTAAATAATTGAATATGCATTTGGTCGATTTTTAAAAATCAACCGCCGAAGGGATGTTAAGGGGTGTCAAATTAAGTACTATAAAAATAAAAAACACACTTTCTGTATAAAATCAATATAAAATCCATTAAAAAAATTACGAAACACGGATTTAGCAAATTTTGATAAATCAACTCATAACGAGGTGAAAAGGAATGTCAAAGAATATTGAAACAAAAAAAAATTGCATATTGTATACAGATTCATTCGGGTAATCAATGAAACATGTATTTAGCAGATTGTAAGATACCAACCCCTAAAGGGGTGAAAAGGGGTATCAAATCGATTTTAAAAAATAATAACGTTATTTAAAAATAATTCTACTTTACATAAAATATTTCGTTTTTTAGTTTATTGAAATAATAGTCTTTAAACTTAAAAAACCAATTAATATTTTTTCATGCCGCAAAGACAGAGGAAGCGCACTATAGAGTAAATAAGTTAATTAAAATATTTTAATTCAGTAAAATTACAAACGAAATAAGAAATACATCAGGGTGTGCTGAAAGCACCTAAATAAAAAAACTACCTAACGAACTATTTATCTATGATACTTCACGACTAATATTTACCTTTTATTCCATCTTTTCGTTACATAATGATTGGATCTTCGATAAATGAGTTCGAAATAGGTGTTCTCACATAATAAACTTTTTTTTTTCTCTTTGTTTTGGCTTCGCAGATTGCATTTAACCATTGACCAAGTAAATATGAGTTGAAAGTTAGGGAAACGAAGTTTCCCGCCCTTTTTCTTTTCTTCTTCTATCTAGCACTCGCATAGAGTGCTTTTGACACTTCCGTCGGCTAACACTCTAGCTATTTGATCTTCATAAGTCAGCCTTGGTCTTCCTTGGCTTCTTTTACCACTCACTTTTGCTCTATAGATTTTCTTCGTCAGTCTCATCACTCATTTTTTCCATGTGCCCGAACCATCTTAGCATTCCTTTCTTTATTTTTACAATAACATTGTCGTGCAACCCTGTCATACTGCGTATCTCTTCATTGCTTATTTTGTCCGCAAGAGTGACACCGCACATATTTCTAAGAGATCGCATTTCTACTGCATTTATCTTTCTTTCATTCGATTTCTCACTCGATTGACATTATGAAACTTTTTGGTCAAGTGCGAGATGTCCGTAAAACTTGGAGTACAATTGGCAATTTTTCTTTTAATGCACATCGCCTCAGTTTTATTTAAGCATAATTTCGTTGCATGGGAAGAAAAAATGTGGATAACAGAAGTTAGTCAAATTGAATAAATAATTTTTTCATGCAATAGAAGAAGCCAATGTACTAAATCATAATCGACTTACTCGGAAAGAATTCATTTAAAGTGTTCCATAACTGAATTTCATGTCGATACGTCCTACATGAATTCAAATGTGGAACACTTGTGAAGAATTAATTTAAAGTGTTCCATAGTAGAATTCGTGTCGATGCGTCATACTCGAAATTCAAACATGGAACACTTACGTAGCACACAAAAGTTTTTGTCACTTTGAATTATTGTTTTCGACTAATCTACTTGACCGCCTCATTATTATTGCCATCTTTCGTGTAATAGAAATATGTAATGACTAAAGACATCTATTGTGAAGAGGACAGAAAAAAGTCATAGCTGTGACCAGTATCAAATGTATTCAGAGTATGCCGCCATCTAGTTCAATTTAAATGTAAACTTTCTAGCCAGTTGCGTTGCCAGTTTTAATGTGGGATAGTTTGTCTCTATGCCACTGACCATCTGTTTACGGTAGTAAACTAATTAATCTGTGGTATTATAGTGATTATTATTATTAGCGTACCGTTAGTATACTGTTCGTTACAAAATATATAAATTATGAAACTTAACGCAAATTAATTTGCATCATGATTTCTTAAATTGTTTTATTTATTGAAATTAATTTTATTTAGACTGCGGCTAGTAGCAAATAGTTTGTTTAGTAAATAATTTATCGTTTTTATTCAATATCTCGTAATCTAATTTCTGCTGATTCACTCTGAACCCACTTCCTAACAGTATACTGTTATGTATATAACAAAATTCTGAATGGATGAAAATAATACATTTATTAGTAAAAATATTTTACAAAAGCATCATAATTTAACTCATTAAATAATTTAAGTTTATATTTTATTCTTATCAAATAAAAATTGTATATTTGTATTAAACTATAACTAAAGTTCGATTGAATGAATTTAAAGGTTTCAAAATGTTCGAATATCTCATCATTATGTGTTATTTAAAATAATTATTTCTGAATTGCTTCTTTATTATATAATTATGTGTGTATAAATTAACATTGAATAAGCATAGACGAGTTTTGAATTTTTATATCGAAGCAAAGGAAAGAAGTGGTTGAGGCATGTCATATTCAATAAGTACTCTATTCATAGAAGCTGTTTATATGAATTTTACTGATATAGCTCTTAAAATAACTTACAAATACAGTATGTCACGGACTTTTTGCTAGTGACCGACCGAAAATGGATTTTCAGCCGAAAACGAAAAAGAAGCTTTGGATTTAGTCTTATTTTCGGCCGAAAACGAAGCCGAAACCGAAAATAATTTAGACATTAAAATATATTAATATCTCCACTGTACATTTAAATTTTTTTTACACCTAACGAAGAGAAAGAACAAATATAGACGTTAGGATACAAATTTTTGTTTATTTCTTGTTGTATTGATTGATTTTATAATATAATACAATATAATACAATCAGTATAATCTATATTATGATTAACCACCATTAAAATCAACTAAACTTAATCAAAAGTTAACACTGTTAAAATAAACTAGATTCTTTGATTAAATCGTTATAAATCTTCAATTAATATAACAAAACGCGTATTCTTTATGCTATTCTAAATACTAATTATTAATTGAGATCTCTCTTATTTATTTGGCACTTTGTAATTAAATAATTACACAGTCTTGACAAAAATTGCAATGATTTGTGACCAAATCAAATGATTAATAAAACATTCTTAATAAAGTACGAAATAAAAAAACAATGTTACAGGCTTCAGCTAAGTATTAATAATTATAATTAAACAGTCGAATATAAAACAAAATCGCGTCTCTTTAATTCGGCTGAGTGAAACCACGAGTGGACTCCATCCACTCCGAATTTAGCCGAACGTCACCTTATATTATCGAGCTTTATGAGTAGGCTAAAAGACATGCGATAATTCGCAGACTTCAAATTCGATTTTCGGTTTGGCCGAAGCTTCGGCTGGTTTATGGCCGAAAACGAAAATATGGCCGAATCATGATTTTTTGGCCGAAAATGGCCGAAAACGAAAACGAAGTTTCGGTCGGTCATTACTTTTTGCTTGCACCGCCTACTTACGACTACCGACTGACTAGACTAGACTAGACGAATAAAAAAGGTAGACTGACATGACAGACGTGGAAAAGACGATTTTTCTCATAATTTGCTAATATCCTATAATCCATACTAATATCACAGATTAATTAGTTACTAACGTAAACTAATATTATAAATGCGAAAGTCTGTCTGTCTGGTACGTTTTCACGGCTAAACCGCCGGACGGATTTTTATGAAATTTCGCATTGAGATAGTTTGACACCAGGGGCGGACATAGGCTACTCTTTTTTTTTTAAATCTACCCGAAAAGGGGGATGACGCTTTATACGGGAAATGCTAAACCGCTGAACCGATTATCATGAAATTTGGTACAGAGATAGTATGTGCCCGAAATTAAACATAGGCTACTTTGTTTTTTTAAAATGACGTTTTTTATATATGTGACGTCATCATACATCCAATATGGCGGATGTTCCATAATAAGAAACAACTTTTTTGTTCAACACCAACGATATGGGTGTCAAATGAAATGCAATACGCAGGGGAAGGTTTCTGTATATGTGACGTCATCATAAATCCAATATGGCAGATGCTCCATAATAGAAAATAACTTTTTTGGCCAACACCATACAAAATGGGTATCAAATGAAATGGAATACGCATGGGAAGGTTTCTGTATATGTGACGTCATAATAAAGCCAATATGGTGGATGTTCCATAATAGAAAATAACTTTTTTGTTCAACACTAAAAATATGGGTATCAAATGAAATGGGATACGCAGGATAAGGTTTCTGTATATGTGACGTCATCATAAATTCAATATGGCGTATGTACCAAGACACAAAGAAACTTTTTTCAAGACCTCTAACAATATACCTATATTATATCTCGGGTAACTTACGGAGAAGTTACGGAAAAAATTTCCACGCGGACGAAGTCGCGGGTACAGCTGGTAAATAATAAAGACCTCATAACATCTCAAGAAGACTTGTTCAACGACATAAAAATCTTAGCAACATCACTTAATGATTGTCTGGCTGTTTAATCCTGGCTAATATATTAAACCATGATTGACAGCCAGATAATGATAATGAATGAATATACTGTTTGTTTATCCAACAGAACCCCGCCTTGGTAAGATGATGGTACTCGGCCTCATAATGGGCGTGGGCGACGCACTAACTACAATGGCAGCCAATTCTACGACGTTCCCGGAGATATTCCTGGTGGAGGGTAGAAGGAAGCTGGCGGGCCACCAGAGGGCGCTGGCCGGTGATAGAGCCTCTGATCACGTGGCCATGCTGAACGCTTTTCAGGTCATTTATGCATTCGCTAATCTGTACTCATAGACTTTATAAACTACAGACAGCCTGTCCCGTGCTAAGAAGTAAGACATATGAAATCAAATAAAATGTTAATTTGTGGATGATAAATGATAATGATAAAAGAATATAACGAATGTCTTAGGTCTTATAGCACACATTAATTAGTTACTAGCGTAAATTTAATTTATAATTTTTTAATTATATTTTAATATAATACGCCCGTTTTCACTAACACAGATGTAGGCGACTCTTAACTAAGTAATACTTAATGTTAGGTTATATCTAAACGATCGCGTTCATTTACTCTCTTACGCATTACCTAGAGTTTAGTGAAATATATTTTCGTTCTAGGCAGTTCCTAATTCATTAGGCGACTCCTAAGTTTAGTGAAAACGAGCGTTCATATTGTAAACGAGTGCGCGCGTGTCAACTTCACTCTTGAGCAATTTTTAGAATTTTTATTTGTTTGAGTGAATCTCACAGACAACAAGTAATATTATACCAGTCTTTTCGTTATTTCATGTACTTATATTCCATAGAAAATTTTTAGACACATTATTGACTTTATGAAATAGAGATATGTAGTTGACCGCAATATTTTATTCATTTATTTACGACAATCGGTATTATACATACATATTAAACACAGTAAATAAATTTAAATTAAGCAGCATTTTTATTAAGTTAATAACAAAAAATATCAAATTTAATTAGTACATAGCAATTTTTTTATATTAGCTGAGAATGATGAGAGAAATCTCCCAAAGAATTTTATTTGTATCAACAATCCAAATCTATATTATGGCCTATTTACTTGTTACTGAGTTAGATACTGAATTCGTATTTAAGCCAAGTCAATGCTGACTCGGTACTGCCATTGTGTAAATTTATGTCAGTCAGTACAGCTACGTCGCGTCTGTACTTTCCTAAATAATATTCCCACCAGATATTTTAAGGCGACGCATTGATAAACAATAATTTAATCTAAAATAGACGTGCTCTATGCAAACGTGCGCGCGCTAGGTTACGAGAAATACGAAAAAACAGTTATTTTCGTTTATTTTAAAAACTATAATTAATTTTAAAAAAATCAACTGGCATTTTGAGGAATATGTTTAAAGTAAACTATACAGAAAATTTAGAAATATAAATCGATCACCTTGCTCCGAAAAATGTGAATCTCTGTTTTAAAGAGATTTCTTTGATATTTTTTTTATGTTACGAAAGTTAACCAAGCGTGTATCGCAACTGTCAAAATAAAGTCAATGAAATGAAGAATCAGGATACTAAATATCACTGTCATACGTTTTGTAGTCATTTAGAAAAATTTAGATCCCTGGCGTCAAAATTTCCAATGCGTCGCCTTAAAGTCAATCCACTCTCCTTGCCGCTCGCGCTAACGTCACGGCAGCACTAATCGCCAGTCAGTAGTTGGTCAGTAGATAACACTGCTCCGTAAGGTAACCCCGCGTAGTGTTTAAAATTTTAGTATTACTCGCCAAAATCTTGCGCTGTTATTAAATTGATCGGTCGCTCGTGTGGCGTGCACTATCTTATTAAATTAATCAGAGTTATGAATACGTGACATACAGTACTCTGCTAATTGCTCTTGCAAACAAAGTTCAATATAGATTGTTACGCGTTCGGCAAATTGTATTCGGCTACGGTCGGCAATCGGTTACGGTTTTCTATGCAAGCGAAAACTATCGAATGGATTGATACTTTGATAATATTATATTTGTATCTTCTGCCGTTGACAAGTACTTATTTTTCATCGCTGACTTTAATAACGCGTGACACCGTGAATAAATAATCACGACTCATTGGGTGCTTTTATAATTATCGTTGAACGATTTTATTTCCACGATACAATAGGGAAGCAAAATGATTCCCTATTGTATTGTAGAAAAAGACGCTTTTTCTGTTGATGATAACGTCATGGTGTGGACATTATCGGCGACGGAAAGAGCGTCTTCATACAACTACATACACTTTGCTTCCCTATCGTATCGTGGACGGTAATATCGTGGCAATGAAATCGTTCAACGATAAATTATGAAAGCGGCCATTGACTCTGTGTAAATAGTATGAGTCATTCTCGGCGCCAGTACTGACGCTTGTAACTAACTCAATGTAAATCTGCTCTTAGTTTTATTAAACGACTTCAAAAAAAGGAGGAGATTCCGAATTCGGTTGTATTTTTTTTATGTTTGTTACCTCAGAACTCCGTCATTTATGAACCGATTTGGATAATTCTTTTTTTATTTGAAAAGATACACTTCCAGATTAGTCCCATTTCAATTTCACTGGTATTTGAGCTTAGGTTTTGAAAATAAACCAAATAAGACCATAGAACGCGAACTGGTTATAACCTTTATTCATTTATATTGATGATTCTCTTGTATGTCGTTGCGCTCCAGAATTAGAAAAGAAGTTAATTATAGACCTGCTCTAGATATGTATTTAGACCAAGGTCACTCAAAAGGGAGAAATAAAAAAAATTAATAAAAAATATAAATCGATTTAAAAAAAAACACTGAAGAGTACGAAATAACTAACAAAACTTAAGTACAAAAATAACTTAATAACTTAAACTTAAGTAAAGAACAGTTATTTCATACTTTCAGTACTTTTTTTGAAGTCGGTTTAATTTTTTTTAATGATACCCGCATAAAAATCAAAAGAGCAAACTAATAGACGCTGGTCACCAATTAATTTGTGTTGTAATTCTAAAAACGGAATTCAACAACAATGTACAATATAACAATTCTAAAAATAAATCAGGGAAGAAAAGAATTTCATAATACTCTACTATAAATTTCCTAAATTTCCAGTTATCTATAATATTATCTGCCATTTTAGATGTGGGAAAGAGAACACGCAAAGGGCGAAGACGCTGAGGTTCAATGGTGCGAGTGGAAGGGACTGCAGAATACCACTCTTCGGGTGACATATGAAGCCAAATATCAGCTTATGAGTATGTATATATGGGCGCCATTTTTGTAGAATTTTTGCATGCTGTAGTCATAAATAACAATATTTTTTTTATTTAAAAAGGGCTCGCACATTATAAATTGTTATTATTTGCTTTTTTCTGAGTTTTGATCAATATAATTGTCTGCCTTTTTTGTTTTAATTGTAATTTATATATAGCTTCGAAACTATTTGTAAATTCGTTTTATTCGTTCTGAAACGCTTATCATAGAAAACTGTCAGTTGTTTGAAACCTTGCAGCTGGGAACGTTGCGTTGTTCGTGTGGCGTGAATGGTTTTCATTTGTTTTATTTTTGTTGTCCAGACATTTTAACTAGTGCGATTGGCTTCCCTGAGGAGAGTTTCGCACCTAAACGGTGGCACCCAACGGGGCCAGACAACGTGTTGGACGCCGTCATAGCACTGCTCTGTATGGGGCTGTACCCCAACGTATGTGTTCATCAAGGAAAGAGGAAGGTATGTTAAATGCAACACTTGCTCTCAAAATTGCGACTGAATGCTCTGGGGGAAAATCGAAAGGTTTTTTTTTATTGACCGGCCCTTTGGCTTTACCACGCCATCTGACCTCCTCCGACGACCTCCGTGGCACAACGGCTTAGCGCGTCGAAAAGTAAACGGAGGTTGCGGGTTTGATTCCCGCTTTGGGTGTCTATGTATAATATGTATTTATTTACAAAAAAAAAGTATATAAGTAGTATATCAGTTGTCTAGTACCCATAACACAAGAGCTGCGCACTTTGGGACTAGATGGCTCTGTGTGAAATATCTAAGTATATTATTATTATTATATATTATTAATACGTTTTCTGATTATATATTATATTCCGATTATATATTCTGATTTATAAAATTGTGTTTTATACATATGTTATAGAACTGCATCGGTTAGGTTAGCCTACTGGTTGTTTTGTGCAGGTACTGACAACAGAGGGCAAGCCAGCTTTAATACACAAGACTTCAGTGAACTGCAGTAATTTTGAACAGAAGTTCCCTTCCCCGCTATTCGTCTTCGGCGAGAAAGTGCGCACGAGGGCTATCAGTTGCAAGCAAACTACAATGGTGGCGCCACTGCATCTTATGCTGTTTGGGTGCAGGAAAGTTGAATGGGTATGTTTTGAGCGATAGCATGAGAGGACAGTGTCACACATGCATAACGTCACGCCAATTCTCATTCGGCATGCCCAGAACGTTTACATCATTAACATGCAACAAAATCACACCTGGGGCTGCAGTTCCCCAACATAGTGATTATTTTCGTAAACTACCGATCGATAAAAATAACGAAAAAAATGGCTTGCTATAACGATGCACGACCACTTTGCGAGCTGTCAAATTTTGATTGTAAAAACATTATCGGCAATCGTAAAGTTGACAGTTAGATTCGATATGATTCCAATCACAATCGATAGTTTAATTTAGAGACTTTCAAAAATCGTTAAAAATTTATTGTTATGACTTATCAACCGAAATCGGTAGTAAAGCGATCGCTATCTATGTCGAGACTGCAGGGGCTGGTGATCATTTTTGATAGTAAGTGTATATTATAATGATTAAAAGTTATAAACACAATTTATTGTAAGAAATTATTCGAATTTTATTGAGATATGGAGGAGTTTATTTTATTTTTCTTTAAACTCCAATGGTAGGTGTAGTGTATGTAGATATCCGCATACACTGACTCGTGTCAGTATCACTAGAGCTGTTAACGAGAGTGGACATAGTGAGACATTATACGCATATATTGTCGAGCCAGTGCTTCTAAGTTAGGGCAAAGAAGATGGACCCCATAGTAGAGATCTGGAGGGACGTTACGATATCTGACTGATGTCATAAACTCGTAGTGTTGTCGCTCAGCGCATTTACTACGTCCCGCGGTTTCGCCCGCGTGTAATGCTATTCTTACTTTAATGTCACATTCATGATTGCATTGTTCACTTACGTAAATTTTCAATTTCTTTTTAAAATAATATACGTTATTGTTGCTTAAGTGTAAAAGTTAGATATATAATGTTGTTGACATCTACATAATCATGAGTAATATTTTTGTAGTACAAGTAAATTTTTTAACATTTTATCCTACCATTTGGTCAGCAGCCACGTAGAGCTTGTTTCGACTTGATTAACAATTACTGAGATTACAAACTGAAAACTTGTTTTTATCATAATAAAGTATAGACTATATTGCTCTGGCATACTTTAGCTTTCTACTAGTGAAATTTTTAGGATCGTTTTTCTTCGGTAATCGATAGTTCCAGAGATTACCCTTTACAAACAACAAACACACTATCGCGTAAGTTAATTCTAATTAATACCAATATCATGGAGATTGTATTGCTTTTGAGCATAACCCTATTTTAGAACTTTCCACAATATGCATTCTTGTGCCATCCTTATCCGAATAATACCTGGTACCTTTTTATCGTCCCTCGCAGAGGTTATCTTCACTAATTGAAGCCTCTTCTATATCTTAATAATTTTTTAATACTTTTTCAAGATTTTTTCACAGTTGTGATCATGATTGATATCAAATTCACTTTGAGTTAAAGTATAAACATATTTAAAGAGAGTTTTAGTTGATGGAAATCTCAAAAGCACTGTATACTTAGGTGAAAGTCTGAGGAGAACGATGAGATTTTAGAAGGCAAAAGAAGTAGGTAAATACCGGGATACGTGACGCCCCATTCTCTTTGACTACTTTGTTCGGGATACAACTTAAGAATATGTATGTACTTATGTATAAAATGATTGATTTGCAAAATTAATTTCTGGAGATCAAGTGTTTTCATTATACGAGGGCTGCTATTTATGTATCCGGAATAACAAAGTGAAACAAACATATAGCATTTATTATAGTTTTATTGCTTTTCAAAATATTCACCATGATGATTGATACAGTTTTGCACGCGTTGGAACCAATTTTTGTAGCACTTTTTCCATTCGGATTGAGGTATCTCCAAAACGTGCATTTTGAACGGATCAACAGGATCTTCACGGCTAGAAAAACGTTGACCACGTAATTTATTCTTCACGGTTGGGAATAAGTAGAAGTCGTTGGGGGCCAAGTCGGGGCTGTACGGCGGATGACCCGTTAATTCGATCTTTTGATCTTCCAAATACCGAGTTGTTTCGGCCGATGTGTGGCAGCTAGCATTGTCATGATGAAGAAGGATTCTGCGTTGTCGGTTGTTCTTTCTCATTTCTTCAAAGACTTCTGGCAAACAAATGGTCATGTACCATTCAGAATTAACCGTTTTACGATCCTCTAGTGGCACTGTAGCTACATGTCCATTTATACCAAAAAAACAAGCGACCGTTTGCTTCAAAGTGCTTTTTGAACGAATGACTTTTGTTGGGTTCGGCTCATCTTGAAACACCCAAACCGTTGATTGTTGTTTAGTTTCAGGATTATACGCATATATCCAAGATTCATCACCTGTGTAGATATTATAGACAGCTTTTGACGCACCCTGATTGTACTTTTGTGACATTTTTTCACACCAATCGACACGAGCCCGATTTTGGTCAATTCTCAAGTTGTGCGGAATCCAACCTGAACATATGTTTTTTACAGCTAAATGTTCGTGTAATATTTTATATATACTCGTCATACTTATGCCCAGAGACGCCTCTATCTCGCGATACGTAACATGACGATCTTGAATTATTAGTTCCCGCACAGCATCAATATTTTGAGGTACAACAACCGATTTAGGGCAACCTTCTTTAACTTCGTCCGCGAGCACAGACCGCTCACGATTAAACTCACTAAACCGGCGATACACAGTAGTTTTCGATGGTGCTTCGTCCCCAAAAGTCGAAGTGAGTTGATCGAAGCACTGTTTTTGAGTTAGCCCTCGCCGAAAATCGTAATAAATCATAGCACGAAAATTTTCACGACTTAAATCCATGGTGATAAAGACTCGCAATTTTCAAAATGACGCCACAAAGGATAAACAAATGACAGCTACATGAAACAAATTGTATTCTTCAGCCAAAGAGTTCCATTTTTAAATGTTATAATTACTTTTTTAATATTCCGGATACATAAATAGCAGCCCTCGTATTATTTCTGTTAACTTTAGTTAAGGTTTTATATTCACTAAATTAAAAAAAATTGTAGGTGCTTGCTTGTAAATCTTGCTAAGATAGGGATGGTCAAATCGACCTCAAGTGCTCAATTTGTTCCTTTAATTCTCCTTTGTATGTATAAACAGATAATATAAACAGATTAATATAGTATTGTATGTATACAGATATATATAAGATCATTATTTTGTCGTTCCATAGGTGGATAATGTGATCCGTCTTGACAACTGGTTGAACTTCGAGATGTCGCCTCGGTCTGCGGCATTGGTGACGGCCCTCCGGCCCGCCATCGAGAAGTTGGTGGAGCGGGTCGCCGCTGAACCCGACACGGCGCTGCAGTACTCTCCGATGGAACAGAAGGTGTGTAATGTGTATGTCCAGTGACGTGCACAACTTTAATAGGGTAGACAAAAAAACTCTCCGAATTCACCATTTAAAATTTGTTTGTATGATTTTACATACTTATTTATTCATTGGAACTACTATGAAAAGTCTTCAATGATATCAAATTTGATTTTTATAATTTTTGTAAAGACTTTTTATATGTTAAATGCTAAAATGGCCAACCACAATGCGATGTTGGTACTTTTTACTTTATTGTACGGTAGTGAGGCCTGGATATACCGAAAATCGAGTGAAAGTATGATAAATGCTGTGGAGATGAGATCTCTCAGAAATATGTGCGGTGTCACCCTTGCGGACAAGATAAATAATGAAGAGATATGCAGTATGACAGGCTTGCACGACAGTGTTATTGTAAAAATGAAGAAAGGAATGCTTAGATGGTTCGGGCCCATAGAATGAATGAGTGATGAAAGACTGACGAAGAAAATCTACAGAACGAAAGTGAGAGGTAAGAGGCTAACATAAGAAGATTGAGCCAGTTTTAGCTGACGGAAATGTCAAAAGCACTTGCATACCTATGCTCAGTGTTGGGCAAAGTAATTGTGAAAACAATTAGAATTACTTTTTGTAATTGTAACTGTTAATTTTTTGCCTAACAAAATGTGTTCATAATTACATTTAACAATTACAATTTTTAATTGTTTTTACAATTACATTTTGCCCAACACTGCGCTATGCTAAGTGTGTAAGGAGAATTATGAGATTTGAGAAAGCAAAAGTATGTAAAAACCGCAGTACTTGGCGCTTCATCCTTTTTGATTACCTCGTTAGGGATACAGTATGAGGATATGTATATATGTAATAAATGATAACTATTAATTAGCTACTCAATCACCAATAAAAACGAATAAGGATGTAAGACGTTAATAAATTTACCTACTTATTGCTTTTAGGTGGTTGATTGCTTAAGAGCACTCTGCGTTGTAAATGCAGGGGATTACAATATACAACGCGAATCCAGTACGCCTGCTTTTCGACCCGACGGGCCAAAGAGGGGCACCCAGCGAGGTTGGGGCACGAATGGCCCCAGAGGTGGATTTGGTGGAGGACCTTATGGTGGTTTTGGAGGTTCCAACAGAAATCCTGGCGGCTTCGATGGAAATAACTCTGGTTATGCTGGCTTCAACAATCGAGGAGGATTCGGCAATAGAGGCAATTTCGGTCGAGGCGGGTTTGGCAATAGGGGCGATTATAATAGAGGTAGTAGAGGTTACGGAAATGGCTATAACCGTGGTTTCCGTGGTAATCAGTGGTAATTATCACATTCCAAAGTATTTTTGATTAGTTGACTCTTAACAGTAATTTATCAAATAAAAATAGTGAAAATAAAATTGTATTTTCATTTACTGAATATAGTGGGTAAGGCAAAAGTGCCGCTACCATTTTGATTGCGCGCCATCTTGGTTTTGTGACGTTTAGATCAGTTTCGCTTTAAGCATTGTGTTGTGTAGACGCCCCAATTTTATAATGGATAAATATACGCCACAAGAACGAGCAGAAATAGTGACAATATTTATTGAAAATAATCGTTCCATTATTGCCACTCAGCGGAAATTGCGTCAAAAATATCCTAATCGTCCAGTGCCTCACAAAACCACAATTTATCGTTTACATGCGAATTTTCGACAGTACGGTACGACAGCAGACAGACCTCGTTCTGGAAGACAACGGACGTCTCGTAACGCTGAACTGAAAATGTGGCTCTGGTGCGCGAGAGTGTTGCAGAGTCTCCAGAAACATCAATTCGGAGACGTGGTTCCCAGTTACACATTTCTGCACGCAGTTTAAGGCGAATTTTGAAAACTGATTTGAAAATGTTTCCGTATAAAATTCAATTATTACATAAATTGCTACCGAGGGATTCTGATCAAAGAGTTGAGTACAGTAATGCAATCCTAAGGCTGTCTGGTGAAATTGGAGATTTTTCGTCTAAATTGATAATGAGCGATGAAGCCCATTTTCTTCTCAGTGGCCACGTCAATGAACAGAACTGTCGGTTTTGGGGTACACATAACCCTCAATTAATTCATGAAACATCATTGCATCCACTAAAAACAACTGTATGGTGTGGTATTCATGCTGGAAACATCATTGGTCCCTATTTTTTTTGAAAATGACCAAGGTGTTGAAGTTACTGTTACTGCTGAACGGTACCAAGACATGATTCGAAATTTTCTTGTGCCTGAAATGGAAGAGCAAAGACTAGAGGACATGTGGTTTCAGCAAGATGGGGCCACAGCACACACAGCCCGTTCAACAATTCAATTATTGAATGACGTTTTTCCACGAAGACTAATTTCGCAAAATGGCGATTTAGCATGGCCAGCCAGATCTCCGGATTTAACAGCACCAGACTTTTTCTTATGGGGTTCTTTAAAATCAAAAGTTTATGTGAATAAGCCCCAAACGATTCAACATCTTAAAGACAATATTCGTCACGAAAGTGAAGAAATTCAGCCTGAAATGTTACAGGATGTCATGAAAAATGCCTTAAAAAGAGCCGAGAGTTGCATAGCGAATCGCGGTTACCATTTAGCCGATATAATTTTCCAATCATAACGAAAAAAAATGCAAAGACCAAATAAACTTTTTATGAAAACCAAACCTACTTATCTTTTCTTTGAACAAAGTTATAGGCAATCAAAATGGTAGCGGGACTTTTGCCCCACCCTGTACTTACTGAAAGATATTATTTAATTGAATTAATTTTATTATTAATTAAAATAATTGCGATAAATACACAGAAGTAAGCAGAATTCTCATTTCCCCACTGGTCTATTATTGTGAATTCTCCCAGGAAATTAATGATGTTAAATGTTGATATTGCACATTTTCATTTTAACATGTACAGTAATAACAATATCTGGTTCTGTAAACGTAATTACTATAAGCAGTGTCCAGTTGTGATTTTGTTATGTTGTGATATTGATGCTCTGTTGATCTCAAATGGGAAATGATAAGAGGTTACGTTTATTAAAAAGCTGAGAAGTAAAAATTAAATTAATGAATTACTGTTATCAGCTGTAAAATATTATTTATTCATATAATTAATAATACACTTTTGGTAACTTGATTCAATAAAGTAATCACTAAAAATTTTTCCCATTAAATCCCAATAAAGACAAAGCTTTTGTCATTCGACAGGGTTCTGAACTACTATCAATATAAATTCTTTATCTGGTGCTACTAACACTTCACTCTTCTTACTTCTGATCCTCAGAAAAGTTAAATCGTTGGTGGGATCCAAATCCCTAACAACAGCTTTCGCTTTATCCACTAAAGCACTCATTAGACCTGCATATTGTACTGAAACATGATTTTCCAAAGTTGTTTTAATGGGTATACCTTCTCCATTAACTACTATAACTCCTTGTACACCTCTATGTAAGGACAATTTGCGCACAGTTTCTTCTGCCTCATTCGCCATTATTTATCTAAAAATCTATTTATTGACTTTATTGTCGAATTTCGATAAGTTGTTAGAAATTACGATTCCAAACTGTCTAAATCTAAATAGTTTTTTTTTAATTTTGTCCAGCCAGTATTCATAAATTTCTATCATGAAGTGTCATACTTACCCTGACAACAATAATTTTTTTTTCTGTGAAAGTATGGAGTAATAAACACTAGAAAGCTTTGAAGTCATAAATGTATAACAATACTAAGTGGTCAATGGCCAAATGCAATCTACGAAGCCAAAACGAAAAAAAACTATAACTTATGAATGTCATAGCATAATGTAAAGCTTATAGGTACTCACTTATATTATTGATTAAGCTTGTTTCATTATGCATATGTATGTATAATGTTAACTTTTATTTTTAACCGACTTCCAAAAAAGGAGGTTCTCAATTTGTTTTTTTTTTCTTTGTGTTTGTTACCTTATAACTCCGTCATTTATGAACCGATTTGGAAAATTCTTTTTTTATTTGAAAGGATACACTTCCAGATTGGTCCCATTCAATTTTCACTGGCATTGGAATTAGGGTTTTAAAGATACATCAAATAACGCGAACTGGTTATAATCTTCATATATTTATTTATATTGATGATTCTCTTGTATGTCATTGCACTCCAGAATTAGAAAAGAAGTTAATTGTAGACCTGCCATAGATATTTAGGCCACGGTCACTCAAAAGGGAGAAAAAAAAAATTATAAAAAAATTAAACAGACTTCAAAAAAAGCACAGAAAAGCATGAAACTATCCTGTACTAATCAAAACTTAAGTACAAAAATAATGTCATAAATACGATACATATATCATTAAAATTGACAGTTATTGAAGTCTGTGCCAAATCAATGTGCAACAATAGAAAGTCGTTAGTTTAGTAGGCTTGGTACCGACTTCAGTAACTAATTTAATGATATGGGTATATGTATTATATTTATGTAGTTATTTTCGTACTTCAGTTTTAATTAGTAAACGATAGTTATTTTGTACGAAAAAAGCACTGAAAATGCTTTTTTTGAAGTCGGTTTGATTTTTTATTAATTTTTTTTGAAACAGGAAATGATATAAGCATTAAAGAAGTAAGTAATTGATGGAGAAATTATCATGGTATTGGCAGAATTGGTAGCCTATGCCTAGAGCCCTAGAGGCATAGCCACTCTCTGTAAGCATTTGAAGTTGACTTTTCCAGTAGTTCTGTGAAAGAAACAGTGATTTTTATAATATAACTTCTCCATTTTGATTTATTCTTATTAAGATGTAATTAAAGTACAAGGCATAATACCTGTCACTTTTTATTTCAATATAAACATAATAACATATAATGCTCTGCAGGTATATGATAAAATGGATTTGATAATCAAGTTCAACTTTAAAAAGGTCCTTGTTTTTTAGTTTCTAACTGTAAATAGAGGGGCATTCTGCCACTCCTTAACTTTTCCCTTTTATGCACTTTCAACTGATGTTTCATCATTTGCTTCCTATATCCAAATGCCTTACCACAGACGTTACAGACGTGATCCTTTATACCAGTATGATCCACTTTGAAGTGCTGTTCTAAATTCTTTTTTGTATAAAATCCTCGTCCACAAAATTCACATTTGAAATCGTGGTCAGTCTTATGTGTTAGCATGTGCTTATTCAGATTACTTTTATTTACGAAAAATCGTGATGGACATAAGCTACACTGATATGGTTTCTCGCCAGTGTGAGATCTCATATGCATTTTCAGAGATTCACTGAACCTGCCTTTGTAAGGGCACAGAGAGCATTTAAAAGGCAAGTCATAAAAATGTGTTAATCTGTGGCGTGTGAACTGGCCTTGCATTATAAATTTTTTGCCACAAACATCACACATGTAAGCAGTTTCCAATTTATGTAGAGCTAAATGTTTCTTGATATATAATGATGAGTAGGTGTTGTTACAGATATGACATCTGTGTCTCATGTTTTCATGCTCCTGTGATATTCTGTGCTCACTATACTCTTTAAATGTTTCAAAATGTAA
Organism: Zeuzera pyrina; assembly: GCA_907165235.1. NCBI lineage: Eukaryota > Metazoa > Arthropoda > Insecta > Lepidoptera > Cossidae > Zeuzera > Zeuzera pyrina. Next base: position 6,904,746 of record OU015639.1, read on the forward strand.
GTCACACTTTTTGCAGTGATACTTTGTTTTACTTTTCATTTCTTCCTCTTCATGATTATATTCAAAATCGTCTTCTGCTATATTTGTGTCGTCTTCATTGTCTGTTGTTATTGTTGCATCTTGTGGAGGTTGTCTTAATATTTGATCTGATTGTAATGCTGTTTTTCTTAGTAATATTGCCCCTTTGAGCAGAGTGTAGCATGAATGACATATAAATTTTGGATATTCATCATCTATGTTAATTTCTATGCCTCCAAATGTATTCAGAGCTTCAGATAAGTCTTCTGTATTGTCACTCCCATATATAGATATGTCACCTTCTTTCAGACAAACTCTGCAATTCTGGGTACCACATTCACTTTCTTCTCTTTTGATATTGCTTTCTTCCAAATTGTTGTGAGAAATTTCTTTGATGTTTCTTATTTTAGACAGTTTTCTTAAACGTTTACAATGTAATATTTTCATAAGCATTATTGGACCAACCATAGTAACGTGAAAATATTAGGCAATCGGTAATTTAGGTACCTATGCTAGACACTATGCAGAATACAGTTAACCTTTACTGTAAACAAACTAATAAATCGTAAAAGTATATTACCCAAAAGATGTTAGATAATGAAAAGTAAGTTTCATACAAAATTTAAATAATTTTCTATAAAAACAAAAACATCGGGGTGTACCCTGAGTGTATGGACCGAGAATAAATAATCAAAGGGTCAACCCATTCCAATGTAATGGGTATATTTTGTAAAGAATTGTAAACAAAATTTATTTGATATATAACAATTTATGACTAAAATTATGATAAAAATTTACTGCAATTAAATAAACACAATGCCAGGGTTTATTTATTTATTTATATTTCTTAAGGCATTGGTAACAGGACCATCAGCCTAATGACGAAACTTCAAGAAACATTCACTGTCCCTAACACTCCTCCAGTAAAGTGATAGTAGGCTTTACTGAAGTTAAAAAAGGACTTCTTGGAAGAGCGCGAAAACTTCAGCTACACATGTTTATTTAGATCTCCTCCATTCTTTTCACTTACACAGAACTTTAAAACACAATATACTATCGCTGTTGTACTTTAAAACTCCTAAAACTGTAAAAAATAGAAAATCTAAATAAAATGACAATCTCACTTCTCCCGTTCCCGCCAAAAAGTCCCCAGTGACATGGCCTATCTGTCCAAAGAGAATATAATTGTATCTGTCAATGTCAAATTCTTTTTTTCTAACTTGTACAATTCTCCCTTAGATTTCTCCCCAAATTCTCCCTCATGGACGTGTATGTGTGTGTGTAAGAGTACGATTCTCCCTTAGGAGGGAAAATAAAGAGCATCTTAGCCCATACAACCACGTCTTCAGTAATAAATAGATAATGTCTTCATAATATTATTTCATCAAAATGTTGACGTAATACAATTTAGATATTTCTTGGAGTTTTTGATGACAAATATATTGGGCGGTCTTCTAGTAGGATCCGCTGAGGCGGATTAAGCCACTAAAAAAATCTTAACATCACACTACTAAATGAGCACTTATTTCAACAGTTTCACATAACAGTACAACAGCGCACATACTTGGGACGCAAAACTACGTTAATTTTACATCGCAATATCTACTAAAAACCATTCGCAAATAATTAAAATAAACACCCAACCGCTCACCATAAAATCCTGCCAAATATTTTTTTTAATACGGTTCTCTCTTAGGAGGGAAGGTAAAGGATTCTGTGCCCATATAACCGATGTCTTCAGTAATATAATTATGTATATTGATAACTTCTTCATATTATTTCATTAAAATGTTGGCGTAATACATTTCAATTGTTTTTAAAATAAACGCCCAACTGCTCCCCATAAAATCCCGCCGGAAACTCGGTCTTCATCATTCAAAACCTTTTTATTAAAATTGTCCAACTCTTTATAGGCAAAGGAATTTTCCGTATTCATTATCGAGATTCCAATAGTGCTTGGTCTTTAACCATAAAAGACATGTTTACTGTAAAATTTATTCTTCTTTCTTATCGTTCGCACTATAATAATAATAGTAATAGGCCTTAATAATAATATAGGCTTTACTGGAATTAAAATGGACTTATGAGAAAAACACGGAAACTTCAGCTGCACATGTTTCTTAAAATTTTGATTCTTTTCACTTTAGCTCACAGTAACAATATACACTCGTCAAAAAAGCAACACAAATAGTCTGACGAAAAATACTTTTATACTTTTCCGTGTAAAACGTGGATGGAGTATTCTTGGAATAACCATTGGAATATTAATATTACTAGAAAGAAAAAGCTTGAGCGGCACTAGTAGTGTGAACAGGCGAGAAAGAATATTTTTCTTTCATTCTTGTCTGCCTATGACTTTTTAGCAACCATCACTATTGTCAGTGCGATATTGATGCTAAACAAATGTTTGGCGCCAAAAGTATTTCATTCGTAAAAACGTTGTATCTCTTGATTTCATGGACTTTACGAGACTGTTATATTATGTGCTAAACACTTAAAGAAACTGTGTAGTCATGGTGAACGGCACCAGGCTGTAAAAGCCGCAGTAAGAAAAATATATCAACATAACCTTCCACTATACCATTATATCAACATAAATTTGAAGATGTCGCTAAAGATGTCATAGATGATAATTAAGTATGACTTTCACAACAATATTACGATTTATTAGTAATTTTTTATATTTTTTTGAAACATAACCTACGCAATCTAGTAATTAGTGATGCCAGTTCTATATAATTTTTTACCCTATTTATCAAATAAAAAAAATAACATTGAATATCGAGGTCGTAATTAAAACTCTTACGCTCTAATATGTCATCCTAAATGTAATGTGTGATAGTTCGTAATACTGATCTCGAAAAAAAAACTCGAATTAAATATTTTTGATCAGACGAAATCATTAAACATAATGATTTGAAAATCTTAATGGATTAATTCTGAATTGATCTTAAATTACTAACTTAGCCACTTCTACCTAAAATGCGGTAAAATAATAATAATGTATCTGTAACTACAGTGTCATATTTTATATAGTATAACAAGAATAATATTCTTGCGACTATCGCACTCATTATTAGTCACGTAGGGAGTTCGTAGTTTTTTCATTCTTTTGCAATTTAATTATAATCTTATTCGTAAAAAATTAAGATCTATAATTAAATGTTAGCTAAAAGTACAGTCTCGACAGGGAGTGTGTTTATGTCACAATTTGGCAATTAAAAACTGTAAGTTACGAATTTAAGTCAATTCAAGGTTTATATTGTATGACAAACATTACGATACGATTTTCTAGAATCGTGAACACATTCGAATGAAACGAAATATGTTAAGACGAGATGGGTGAATAGATTTATTGATACAATTCTGAAAAAATATATTGAAATGACTAGTTGTATACTTAATACAAAAATTATATTTACTTTTGGAATATAATTTCGTCTTTGGCTAGATTAGAAGTAGCGGATTTTTTGTTGCACTTCCTGACGGTATTGTGGAGCAGGTGACGCAGTGAATTCGATCATGAAAATGGTAAAGAAACAATTCAAAACTAGTTTTCAATGTGTGGTGGTTATTTTTTTTTTATACCTACCTTGACAGAGTGGAATGCCTGTGAATTGCGCCTCCTATTGTAGGTACCCAATGATTACTAAAGACATCGGCTGTTTTGGGAATAGCTCCCTTTGTCTGCCCTCTCAAAGGAAAATCGCACAAAAACTTTAATTCTATCCTATAGTTGGTCTGTGCATAGTATCATGAAATAATTAAAAAAATAATTGCTTAACTATAAATGAAATACATAATTATAATAACATAGCAAAATTGCATAAATTTCAATTCCGGCATATCAATAAATAGCCAAAATGAATATAATTAGGGTAAGTAAATAACCAAAATAACCCCGCTTTTACAGTCTGAACGGAAAGCGGCGCTATAATTTGTTTTATATTTCAGGGTATTTTGCGATCGACGACTCCTCTTCGCAATGCAGTATGCAATAATTACATTGTTTTGCGACCGTTGTCAACGCCGACGATAACCCCTTTATCTAATAAAACTATAGATGTACCACCACAAGAATATGAACTGGATAAATTGTACAAAAGAGTTGAGTTAGAGATGCGAGGCATCGACCCTGCTGTGCTATTAAGTTATTCTTGGTTTTGCATAGCAGCTGCATCTCATTTAGGCATTGAAGTTACTAAAAGGTTATTTTTGTTTGACCAGTTGTTATCTATAATTTTAATTAAAAAAGCTGCTCTATTCTTATTATCGCTCATAGGGTTGTAGGTATTCTATAGAGCAGGGGTTCCCAAATTATTTCAGTATGTGGTGCATTTACAGATTTGTTATATTTTTTCATGAGGCCATTGTTACAATATAACGATGACAAATGGAATGCTTGCAGTGTGAGTGCCATGCCACGGGGGGAGTGGAGTTGACATTCATGCATGCCTTATTTTGCTCCTTGGCCTCACAGTGGCCAAGGACACCCCCGGAATATTCTTTGGGAACCTCTACCATAGTAATGCAACTCTTTTATTAAAATCAATTAGTACTTATCTGCTTTAAAAAAAAAGAAATTTTTAGTCTAGAACATTCTTACTATAAGCAGACATGTTAGAATTATAATAGATATGGTTTTAAAATTCCTGTAGGTAAACACATTATGTAATATGTATGCATTTACAACTTTTTTTAAAATGTTATTACTAAAGAAACAAGTAGATGGTATATCAATGATGCAGAAATTTTTTATTGATTAGTGCAGTAATATTCATTAATTCATTATATTATATTTGCAGTTGGGCATTGAGAAAGGCAGAGAAAGAAAGACATACACTTCTAAAATGTGTACACATCTATAAGAAGCACAAAGTACAGTATGAAATCCGAACATACTTCAGGTTTATTCACTTACAAAGACTAACAGGTTCAACATGTGAGACATACTTAGAATATATTGAGAGGAATCTTCCCGAAGGTTGTGCTTTGAAAGTAACAAAGATTGAATGTCAGAAGTTGCCTGAACACATAACTCCACCACAAGACTAAGCTTATTTATGTAATGTTAATATAGTCTAGTATATTAAAAGTTTAAAAGGAAACACTTCATTTCATTTACATTAATATTATTTAAGTCAAAATTAAAAACAATACACAGTATCTAAATTAATAAGTTTTTTCATCCATATTATCTAAATCACAGAAATTAAGTATTACATTTTTATGAAACACTAGTTATAAGAAACCATAAGCTTCATGACAGAAAAATATAGGATAATTTACATCTAAACCTATCTACATTTAATACTGTTATGTTTAATACTGCATTATATTGGCTTATGTTCTAAAACATTTCAATAATTAATATTACAATATAATATATTCAATAATTATAATGTTAAATATGAGTGTAATTTTTAATTCTTATGGATATAGTACTAATATTATTTACTACCTCATAAGGTAAAATGTTGGAATGTTGTCACTATTTGAACAATTCGTGATTCATCAGTATAATATTTGGCAATCAGTATCTATTTGGCACTGAACTGCTTTTAAATTTATTCTATTCATACTGCTGGTTTTTACACACTGTGAAAATGAAGAGGATTGCGAAAGCCAATTCTAAGGCATGGAACATTAGCATAACTGCACACCAAATATACTCAAGACGTAGAATGTAGGTTTGGTAAATGAGGAAATAGCACACTCCCACTGCAGATGGTATAGTTAGTAATACTGATAGGAATACTGGGATTTCTGAAAAAAAGATGTAAAAAGAACTGAATTTCAATAAAAAAAAGGAAGTCTATGTGTTAACTGGATAAGTAGCGAAACTAGTATAAAATCTAGGTATAAACTTAGATGTGATTTAATATAGTACCTATTACTCACTTTTACTTGCTAAATTTCCCCTTCGCCCAAGGAATATACGAATTACTTCAACTAAACACAATGCACAAAATATACCGGCTTCTGTTAGTAAAGCATTTTCAGGGTAAGAAACATTTATAGCTTTGAGGATCCCCATAGCTACTTCACAAACGAAAAACATTCCTAAATAGAACGTGTTTAGATAAAGTAAAATTTCATAAGCAAGACTAGAATTCACATTCGTTACTTTCGTCATATTTATTTTCTCCATGATAACACAATAGCAGAATTTTTTAAATGGCGTTTGGTCAAATTCTATATATTATGTACATATGTTTCGTCTCAGCAGTATAAATCAGTGCTTAGCAGCTGATTTTCAGATTATATAGGTGTACAAACTATATAGGTATTTTTGAAAAGAATTGATTGAAGATTGAACTTGAAGTGTTGTCTAAACCTGACCACTGAGTAAGTAATCACTACGAACCAGACAAAACATATAACACAAATTGACGTGATTACAAATTAAATGGAATTAAAGTTTATTCTGAAAAGTGAAAACTTGAAAATATTATTATGTCAGATATTATATGTATTCACAGACTTTATAAGTATGTATATATACGAGGGCTGGTATACATGTATTCCACACCTGTTTCACTTTCCTAGAAAAAACAAAGGCATAGAGCTACGGGGCGAAATTGAACTTCGTCCCCCGCGCACTCTACTTCTCCCCCGCGGTGGTCTATTGCCATCAGTGTTGCCGACTTAGTGGATTTTCCACTAAATCTGGTGGTTTGAACCCCCTTTTAGTGGGGGAAATATTGCGTTTAGTGGCTGGTGATTTTTCTGGTGGTTTAGTGGAATAGAATTTTTCCTATTTTTTTTTTATTTAGTACATAATCACGCCAGTATAAAGTTTGGACGTTGCAGTTCATAATATTTCTAATTTATTTTAGGGGTATTTACTTTACTATGTGAGCAACACTAAATCTCTGTTGTCAAGTAACACGGGGATTTCCCTTAAAATATGTTGTTTATAGCAGTTTTCTGTCAGGTGAAGCGGGGATTTCCAGCAAAATATTTTTTATATTCTAAACTTTCTTCTTTCTCAAATTGGTCTTATTCACTGTCTGAAGTTTGTTCGCGAGGGATAGGTCACTTAATGAAAAATATGCCGAAACCTCAGTATTCTCAAAAGTTTCGGGATTCTTGGCTACAAGACCCTGCTTTAAAAGATTGGCTTCAGATGATTGAAAGTACTACTGGCCAAGTAGCGAAGTGCAAATTTTGTGGTACCACTTTAAGGAGCCATTATGGAGACTTAAAATCACATGGAATGTCGAAGAAACATCAACAAAATGCAAAGGTAAGCTAACACGACTATTTTATTACGGTAAAGCATGGTCAATAATGTGTCCATGGGTACCACATGGACATTTAGCATTACCTCATATTATCTTCCTGAGGGTGTCGTAATACGTGTCTGAGGGATGTGAAAATGGCAGCAGTGCTTCCCGTGAATGCAACATTTTGCATTGTAGTGTTCATAAATCCGCCTCGCCTACCAAGTTTGATGAGTGTTAGCATAGTAGACAGAGTGCATTTATTTTTTACACGACTGCCCAAAAAAAGGAGTGTAATTTGTTTAGTTTAAAAAAAATTAGGGTATCGTTGGAATCCTTACATTCTTATCCCGAGTGACATAGGCTATATTTTTTTTTGGAGATAGCTGTCGTGTTTTTTTTTTTAATTTATTTTTTAAACTTATTACATTATTGTAAATTGTTGCAGATTATCACTGAGCAACCCAAATTACCATTTAAACCAGAACCCATTGGAAGTCAAAAAAAGGAAGAGGCCAGGCTTGCTTTGTTTACAGCCATGCATACGAGTATACGAGTAGTTGACCATTTAGGTGAGGTAATCAATCATAGCCATCAAAGGGAAATAGATAAAGTACAACTACACCGAACGAAGTGCACCGCGGTCATAAAAAATGTATTAGCATCACATTTCATTGAGGTTTTAAAACAAGATATTAAGGATCAATCATACAGTTTATTGATTGATGAATCAACAGATATTGCTGTTCAGAAATATTTGGGTTTGGTTATAATTTATTATAGTAAAGCACACCAAAAAATAGTATCTACATATTTAGACCTTGCAGAGCTGCATGAATGCAACGCTGAGGGTATTGTCTCCGCTATAAAAAAGACACTTAAACGATTCGATTTGAAACTAGAGAACTTTATGGGCATTGGTACAGACAACGCTTCCGTAATGGTTGGAGTAAATAATGGAGTTTTTGCGCAGTTGAAAGCAGAGGTACCACATTTGATTCTAGTGCGTTGTTTATGTCATTCCTTGCAACTGGCTGTTTCTGCTGCTGCAAAGCAATTTTTGCCGAGGAATTTAGAATTTTTAATTAGGGAGACCTATGATTGGTTTGCTCGCTCTTCTTCTAGACAAAGTGTTTATAAGGAGCTATACAAAGCAATGAATGATGGCCATAAACCACTTAAAATCGTTCAAGCATGTCAGACACGATGGTTGTCAATAGAATCAGCAGTCTCGAGAATATATACGCAATGGCTAGAGCTAAAAACTCATTTTTCTATAGCCAAGATCCACGAAAGGTGTCACACAGCAGAATTATTGCATTCTATGTATGCGAACGAGATGAATTACGCATATATTTCATTTTTATATCCAATATTAATTGAGATAAACAGAGTCAACAAAATGTTTGAGTCAAAAGATACAGACCATACCAAATTGTGCGATGAGTTGATCAACCTGATAGATATGCTTGTCAGCAAAGTCACGTTACCTATAAATAAAGTTAATATTTTCACTCAAAATATTCGTGATTTTTTGGATCAAAGATGTTATTTGGGATTCCGATTTGAAAAACAAATACAAGAGATGAGAGAAAAAGGATTACCAGCAGCAGAGGAAGTATCAATACGGAATCGGTGTATACAGTTTATAGTTAGTCTGATTGAAGAAATTAAAAACAGGCTGCCGGAAAATGTGACTTTGATGATAAAGATTTCTCGAGTAAGTGTTTAACATGCACTAAATCACAACAAAGAAGATCTAATCGACATAATGTCTCAATTAAATAAAAAAACAGACTTCATTGCAAAAGTTGATGATCAGTGGCGACAAATACATTTAATGAAATGGAGTGAAACCAAAGACACAAAAAAGTTTTGGATCGAAGTGTTGCATTTTAAAGACGCTCAAGGAGAAGCTATTTCAAGACTACTATTTCAGTAAGACAATACTATTTCATTAAGACAATACTATTTCAAGATTTAGCGAATTTTGCAATTTCTCTTTTAATATTACCACACTCCAATGCCGACGTCGAAAGATTGTTTAGCAGCATGAACATTATAAAAAATAAACAGAGGAATCGTATGAAGTTGAATCTTTTATGTGCCATATTAAGAGTACGCTGCGGTATGAGGGTGATAGGTAAATGCTGCAATGACTATGAAATTCCAATACACGTTATAAAAAAAATTGGCACCAATGAATCATATCGTTCCTTGGAAATTGATGATGATGGTGGCGGTGAAATAGACACATCTGATGACGATTTGTAATAATTTTAATATGTTTCATTTTCGTAATAAACGTTTTTCATATATCCCTGCTTATTTTTCTTTCATATTAACAATAAAAAAGATTTAGTGACAAATTTAGTGGCTTTTTAACTTTGGTTGTTTTTGGTTAGTGGTTTTCTGGTGGTTTTAGAAGTCGAATCTGGTGGACAGCTCGTTCACCTGTTGGCAACACTGATTGCCATTTGTGACAGCTGACAGTGGCTTGCAGTGGATTCATCGCGCGTGTGTTTAAAAGTTTATAATTTTACTTGCTAAAGTCACCATTCTGTGTATTTCTGTTTTAGTGACTTTTTAGGCCAGTGACTTATTTTTTTGTTACTACGATGCGAAAACGAAAGTGTTGTGTTGTTGGTTGCAATAATAAGCGAGAGGACGCATTTTTACATTATTTCCCAGTGAGTGATGAAAAACGACTTTCTAAGTGGTTGGACTGCATTAATTCTGAAGCCCTCAAAACTTATTCCAAAGAAAAGCTAAAAGAATTTACCGTGTGTGACATTCATTTTGAAAGAAGGTTTATTAAACCAAATTCGCGTTTAAGATATGGTGCTTACCCATCCTTGTTTACACCTGAAGAAATTTCCACTGGACTACCTAATGTACTTTTTGAAAATATAAGTAAGTAGCTTAAATGTAGCTATCCGCTAGTAGTTACGCTCGCACGGATTTTGAGTACAACCAGGAATTACTGCTCTACAATTATGCTTGTCCAGCAGTTGTGGCAAGGTGTTTCTTGAATTACTGCCTTATCTGTCTTCCGAGACAATTACACCTATCATTGTGATCGAATTCATGATTAGGGAGAGCAATTAAACAGATACGGTTTATGTAGTTTTGTACTCTATCGCTGTGAACTCGGACAATAGAGTTCTATGAAACATTTCCACCACTTTTTTGATTATGAATTAAACTATAGACCATAAATGCTTTTTTCTGAGATTAGCATGTGCACTGAGGAGGCAAAACAAGCACAGTCGCACAGTTTTTTTGATTTGCATAATTTGTGCTGCATTCGGCTTCATATACAAGTCTAGTTATGCCACACTATGATGCAAAATGAGTTGTCTAGCATCATACATTTTAATTGTAGTTGAACTTCCATTCATCTGGCCTCACCCTTATGGCTGTAACATTAATGTTTCTTTACAAATTCCATAACTAGTTTCACGATTCTTTTAGAACTAATAACTACTAAATCCTGGTGCAAGTTTAAATTTATTAACCATTGCTTTAAGTGTATATCTTTCAAGACATCTTTTTCAGAATTATGAATGCAATTAATACTTTATTATTATTTCAGCAAATATATATGAGCAACCATCTAGAAAGAAACACTCCGATCACACCTATTTCAAAAGTAAAGAATCATCACCAAAGGTTGCAAGATTTAGTGGTATGCTTTTAGATTACTATGTTTTGATTGTATTGATATTTTATTATGGTTGTATATTCCATTATATTTTATAGGTCATAATGAAGTATATTGTTACAGCTCCTGTCTCGACATGCAGTAATGCTGCACTTAGTCTTACGTCAGAAACACTTTCCTTTGTTCAAGAGTCAAACAGCTTTCAAGCTGAAGGTATGGATTCTTGAATATTATGATAATTGATTATATAATACCATGATTAGTAATAATAATAATAATAAAAATGCTTTATTGTTATAGCATCTGTCTCAGTATGCAGTGGTGATGCACCTAGCTTAATGACAAAAACATTCTCGTTTGTTCAAGCGTCATCTAGCATTCAAACCGAAGGTATGGTTACTTGAATATGATAACTCACTAGTATCATGATTGTATATTCCATTACATTGTATAGGTCATAATGAAGTATACTTTATTGTTACAGCTTCTGTCTCAACATGCAGTGACGCTGCATGTAGTGTGATGACAGAAACACCTTCCATTGCTAAAGCATCAACCAGCTTTCAAGCCAAAGGTATGGATACTTGAATAATATGATAATTGACTGTATAATACCATGGTTGTATAATACATTATTTTATAAGTTATAAATATTAATTTTATATATCATAACAAAATATACTTTATTGTGCAGCTCCTGTCTCGCCATGCAGTGACGCTGCACATAGCCTAATGATAGGAACACCTTCATTTGTTAAAGCGTTAACCAGCTCTCAAATTGATGGTATGAATACTTGAATAATATATGATATTACTATATAGTACCATGGTTGTATAATACATTATTTTATAAGTTATAAATATAATGAAGCACACTACTTTATTGTTACAGCTTCTATCTCAGCATATGGTGACACTGCACGTAGCCCAACCGCAGAAACACCTCAATCGCCAACCAGCTGTCTGGCAAAAGGTATGGTTATTAGGATTAGGAACTAAACCCAATTGCAAGGTATTATTGAACGTCAAATCCACTTTAGTTCAGTTCAAGACAAGAAACTCAGTCAGGTATCGTTATTTCAACATCATTCTGCAATAGTTATTTAAAATACAATATTCATAAAGCTAGTAAATGCATGTGCAGAGAGGATTATTTCCAGACTATTGTTATTTCTTCAATGAAATCGCTAATTTTATAGTATGTTTTTCTAATCAATGTGCGTTTAATAAGTTTAAATCTCTTTTCTGTTAATTGAGTAATTTCTTGAGGAATTTTATTATAAAAACGAACACAGTTGCCCAAAAATTACCTATGGCACAGCATGTTAAAATAGCTTTATAGCTATTTCATCATTATAATTCTTTTATTATGTTGATAATGGGTTGACTTTTCTTAACAGGCGCAGGTTTAGCAATTTTGAGAACACCGAGGGTGTCCCGAAAAAGACTCATTAGTAAAATAAGTGATTTGACACCAAAGTGCGCAAAATTATATAAAGAATATAGTAAAGCCAAGAATCAGGTACATTTCTTAAAACGGGCAAAAAGAGCACTGAAATTTTGTAAGGAAAACTCATTTGAAGATTTCACTAAAAAATTAAACCCATATGCAAAGAAAATTATACTTATGCAAATAAGGCTTTGCATGAAGAAAAAACAAGCACGCAGATTTTCTGATAGTGAAAAATTGATTGCACTATCTGTGATGAAGCAGAGCCCTAAATGCTACCGATTTCTTCAAAAAATATTTATTTTACCATCAAAGTCCACACTTAATAAATTAATATCACAATTGAACATCGAAGTGGGCATCAATCCTATACTCATTGAAGTAATGAAGAAGGAGGTATGTATAATTATATGCAATTCAATGCACAAATTACATAACAGCCGAATTGTGATTCTCCTCCTTTTTTGAAGTCTGTTAAAAATAATATTAATTTTTCATTTCTATTTTTAGATTACATCATGGGACAATAATAAAAAATTATGTTCAATAATTTTCGATGAAATGCACCTCACTGAAGGACTGAATTTTAATGATAGGAAAGACGAGATCGATGGATTTATTCATTTAAATGAAAAAAATAAAGAGTTTGCTGACCACGCTCTAGTCTTTATGTTAAGAGGAGCTGGGTGTAAATGGCAGCAACCATTTGCCTTTTACTTCTGTAAAGGCGCAACTAACCCTGCTGAACTAAAACATATATTAAAGAAGGTTATAGCTGCCACCATTGAGATTGGCCTTAGTCCCCTGGCTACTATTTGTGACCAGGGTTCTACTTTTCGTAGAGCTTTGCAGGAGCTGCAAGAGGAAACAAGGCGAGAACAAATACTTGCAGATTTGCCTACAGGTTGATATAACTTATGCCTATTGTTTTGAGTATTCTATTACAGTCCTCTGACTGTCATCATGTATTCTCTACCTACAATCAAAAATTATCATTGTTTTCCAGATAAAACTGTAGTAATATCCGACGTGAACCTCAGTGTGATCCATGATCCATCACATTTGATCAAAGGATTGAGGAATAATTTCCTAAATAAAACACTGGAGTTAGATGGCAACTTGTCAAAATGGGAAGACATTGTTGATGTTTATTTGACAGACTGCAATCATGCAGAATCAAGATTGCTCCATAAACTCAATGACCAACATGTCATTCCAGACAAAATAAATAACAGGAAGAAAATGAAGGTTTGTATTAAACTGAACTTAGGGTCATACTTATACATCGTCTTTACGTAACATTAATTCAGGTCACATAATTAAAAACTTACTGATGTTCTGTTGAATATGCCCTACATGGTTCGGATCACAAAAGTATTCTTTGATACTGTTAGAATTACCCTAATAGCAATAGAAGTGTGAGCTGTTATTCACTTTTAGCCGCAATTATTATATTTCACATGCGAGATATCTTTCAAAAATTATATCAACCGGCGGAAATACTTTTGAAAGTATTTGTTAAAACAATATTAACTTTGCTATAAATGGTGACGCTGAAGAAGACTAGTCAGATTCGAATAAGTAATTATAATTTTTCTAACAAATAATTGTATGATTTTAACATGATTCCATTTTTATATTCACTATGGTATACTCATTGGATTTCGGTAATGAATTTACAAGCTAATAAATTACACGATTTACTGTATTTTTTGGAGGTGCTCAACTAAAAAGAAACCTATAAAATTTACTTAGAATTGAAATTTATCATTATTATTATTATTGGGTCCTTACATATGAAATTGGCGTTTTGTACGGGAGGAATATAAAGTCAATTTTTTTTTGTAAAATATATTTAATTAATCAAAGTATGCACCGTTGTTATCTATGCACTTTTGCCATCTCATAGGTAGACATTGATCCCTTTACTAAAAAAACCATGGGGGCGAGAATCAATAAACTCTTTGAAGGCGGTTTGGACTGCCACATCGGAGTTGAATTTTTTTCCTTGTAAGAAGTTGTCCAAATTCCGGAAAAAATGGTAATCTGTTGGAGCAAGGTCCGGGGAGTACGATGGATGTCGCAGACATTCCAATTGTAGCTCATCTAACTTAGTGGTTGTTTGTTGTGCAGTGTGTGGTCTTGCGTTGTCGTGAAGCAGCAGTGGCCTAGAGCGATTGACCAATCTCGGTTGTTTAGCAGCTAGTTCTTCCTTCATGGTTTGCAGTTGCTGACAATAGATATCTGCCGTAATCGTTTGGCCAGATTTTAGAAAGCTGTAGTGAACGACACCGGCGCTAGTCCACCAAACACTCCCAAGTAACTTTTTCTGAGTCAATTTTCGTTTAGGGCAGGATTTGGCTGGGTCTCCAGGGTTCAGCCATTGGGACGAGCGCTTCCGATTATCGTACAGTATCCACTTTTCATCACAAGTAATGATTCGATTTAAAATCCCTTCATTATTGTGTCGGTTGAGCACAGTAACACAGCAGTCGACGCGTGTTTGCAAGTTCGATTCACTCAATTCATGAGGTACCCATCGTTCAAGTTTTTTTACTTTCCCGATTTGCTTGGATTAATACAGTTTTGTCACTTATCTCGAAGCCTGCAGCTATCTCTGAAGTGCTTTGTGATGGATCCGTTTCCACAATAGCCTTTAATTCTTCATTTTCCACTTTGGTCTACGGCCGTCCACGGGGTTGGTTCTGAAGGTCGAAATTTCCAGAACGAAAACGTTGAAACCAAAAACGTACCGTGCTTTCTTTTGCGACACCAGCGCCGTACACATCATTAATCCTTCGAGCTGTTTCTGCAGCACTGGTGCCACGGTAGAACTCGTACTCGTAAATATACCGATATTTCATGTTTTCCATTGTGCGATAATAAGCGACGCCAAAGAAAAAAATAATGAGGAAAAAACAAATGAATGACTGTTTTCAAAACTCAAATGTACCAGCTAAATGAATTTATAAATTTGAATTTGGAATTCTTAACCAAAGAGGAGATATTTCAGATCAAAGTGGTCAGTACGACAAAACGCTAATTTCATATGTAAGGACCCAATAATTACAAATTTTGCTATAAAAAACAAACAAGAATAATATTTTATAGGTGACTACCTACACTATTACATTGATTTGGAATTATTTCTCAATGTCAAGTAGTTTTTGAGAGAAAAAAAATTAAAAATACATCATCATTCATCATCATCATTTTTGAAAAATAAAAAAAAGTGTACTTGTAGTCCCTCTAAAAGAATATAGTCCTTGGTAGACTTTCTATCGGGCGCAGATAGCCTATACTTATCCGTTTTTCAGCTCAATACATTCAGTCCTTTGGTCTCTGCGTGGATATATCCTTCAGTCAAGGAAACATATATTATTATATATATATATACTTATAAAAATATATGAATATTTATATATTAAGGTCATAATATGTTATCATATCTAGCCCATTAGATCCCACTGCTTATAAGTAATTCTAATCAACTATGATAATGATTTACATTACTCAAAATCATACTGAAGTACTTAAAATCTTCCCTGCAGGTCAAAGCTGCCGCCCGCGTATTTAGTGCCACCGTATCTGCAGCTTTGTCATATACGGCACAATTTTGTAAGTTTATTTTTGTAATTTAAAATTCTTTCATCACAAGCCAGTTTTGTTTGGAAAATTGTTCTTATGTCTTTACATGTATTTTTATTTCAGCTCACTATGCCGATGGAAGACCGGTGAGTGGCACAATGAAAAATACAGCGAAGACGGTACAATTTTTCGACCAATTGTTTGACTCCATGAATGGCAACTCCCTTCACCACAAAAATACGAAGGGCAAAGATTTGCGAAAAGCAGTGACAGCAAATAGCAAACACCATATCTTTTGGCGGGAAGCAATTGAGAAATTAGAGAAAATAAAATTCATCGATAAAAAAGGCAATACGGTACCAGTGTCCACATTAAAAAGTTGCATTACAACTTTAAAAAGTTACATGAGGCTGTGGCAGTTCTTTCAAGAACGGGGTCTAAAAGTTATGCGCCCTCGATACTTCAATTCTGATCCAATCGAAAACTTTTTTGGACAAGTGAGGGCGTATAACTTTAGAAACAATGATCCAGACTGCTACAGCTTCACTTGCACTTTCAAATCACTATTAATAACAACATTGATCACTTTTCATAATCAAAACTATAATTGTGAGGATGATCAGGCTGACCAACTGCTGAACCTCTCGCAAATTTTAAAATTAATGACCACGAATGAAAGCCACTCCATTGAAGAAATGCAAATAGTGCATGACGAGGCAATAGTGGAGTCAAGTCAGCCTGCTCATTCTCTGGGTGGATCTGTGAATGAAACTGTCAATGAAGCGAGAAGACAGAGATTAGAAGTTCATTCACAGACCTACACTGCTGGATGGGTAGTGAGAAAAATATTAAAGAGAACTCCCTGTGATCTATGCAAAAAGAAATTAATTAGTCAAACCGAACTCCCTATTCATAACTGGGTGAGTCACAGGGAGTTCACGCAGTTCAAAAATAGACTGAGCTATCCATCGGAGCAAGCAGTTCGGTGTTTCGGCACAGCCATTGCGGAAACAAATATGTTTTTAGAAAATAATCCTCACTGGGACACCTTATCGAAAAATATAATAAATAATATAAAGTTAAAATATGACTTTGACATAAACTGTCCGGAACACCGAGATGATCATTTTTTATTAATAGTGACAAGATTTGCTATCAATAACTGGTGCAATATTATAAATAAAATTTTAAAGGGTACCGATATTGTTCGCCTTGAAAGGCGTGTAGCTACACTGCCAAAAATGCAAAAACAAGCACTGCTAAATTATAATAAAAAGTTTAAAAATAAAGCACAAAATAAATTAACATTCTGTTGTTTTATTTTTTAATTCCTTTGAAATTATTATCAACAATAAAATGAAGTGATATCTAAGACCGGCTGTTACAGGAAAAATGCCTTTGCTCAAAGCAGTGGTCCAAAAAAACAATACATGTCAAATTCAATTTCGCCCTGCCACAGATTAACTAACTTCTAAACAAATTTATATGGAAGTCGGCCGTCTGATACGTAGTATCTTCTAAGTAGTCTGTGATGTATTCGGAACTGGCCAATTACAGAACAATATTAAAAAAGTAATTATAACATTTAAAAATGGTACTCTTTGGCTGAAGAATACAATTTGTTGACTTTTTGGCGGGAACGGGAGAAGTGAGGTTGTCATTTTATTTAGATTTTCTATTTTTTACATTTTTGGGAGTTTTAAACTACAACAGTGATAGTACATTGTATTTTAAAGTTCTGTGTAAGTGAAAAGAATGAAGGATTAGTTTTCGCGGTCTTCCAAGAAGTCCTTTTTAACTTCAGTAAAGCCTATTATCACTTTACTGGAGGAGTGTTAGTGACAGTTATTGTTTCTCTAGAAGTTACGTCAATGCCTTAAGAAATATAAATAAATAAAATAAAATTTGTTTTTTTTGGACCTTTTGGCAAGAACGGGAGAAGTGAGGTTGTCATTTTATTTAGATTTTCTATTTTTTACATTTTTAGGAGTTTTAAAGTACAACGGTGATAGTATATTGTGTTTTAAAGTTCTGTGTAAGTGAAAAGAATGGAGGAGATCTAAATAAACATGTGTAGCTGAAGTTTTCGCGCTCTTCAAAGAAGTCCTTTTTAACTCCAGTAAAGCCTATACTATCACTTTACTGGAGGAGTGTTAGGGACAGTTAATGTTTCTTCAAAAGTTACGTCATTAGGCTGATGGTCTAGTTACCAATGCCTTAAGAAATATAAATAAATACAATTTGTTTAATGTAGCTGTCATTTGTTTATCTTTTGTGGCGTCATATAACCTCGTCATATAATATTACAATGTACTATAGTAACATATTTTTACTGGGTTTGAAAAATAGAACTGTTTGTTAATATTATTGTTGGTAAAATAATAATTATATTAAGTACATTAAGTTTTTAATAACATATTCACAAAATAAATAAATATAGCTAACTTTAGTTAGATATTTATAGCACAATTTTTATTAAATAATTTCTGGATGAAACTTGAAAACTGAGATTTGAATTTAAGCAGTCATTGTACTCATCACGTCGCTGTAGTTTTTTGTACGTCAAGAAAAGAATAAAATAGTTTCTGACACCTTCGACTCTTAATTCTGCTCTTTAATTTTTTAAAAGATTCTTTAAATTGTACCGCATCTGGGTTATTAGTAAAACCACTACAAGCTCTTATTGGTCGAAAAAATAACTCGGCGTGGTCTTGATTCACATAATTCCGAAGCAGATATTTAGAACTATGCGTAGATTTTTCTCTCTCAGAAACATCAAAACAAAGTTCAACCATATTTTATTACGACTAATATTTTCCTGTTACTTTTTCTCAATAGAGGATTTACATAGTCAGGAAATTAAAAAGTAATTAATTGCCAGTGTAAATATTTTCTCTGATTCCCAATAATCTTTGCGAGGGTAATTAATCATACCGTAAAATTATTTTCTTAATGTTCTATTGAAAGAAGCTGCTTCGAAATGCAAATAACATAAATGTATGTCATGAATACCCCGTTGGGGATACAGCGTGAAGATATGTATGTATATATCATATACATATATGTAATTTTTACAGAGGTTTCAATTTTCTTTTCCGATTACGTCAAGCCACTCTTTTCCTCTAATAATACATGGTAATCTGAAACGAGATAATTACGACATATAAACATGATACCTGTATTTATCGATATCTTTTTAATATCGGTACATGGACAGCCCTAACTGCAATAACAACAAAAATTGATATGAAGTAATTTACTGTATTATATGAATAAAAACTGCTAATAACTAATAATATACATGACTATAATACAGTAAACTAAGAAACACAGTAATTACGATGGAAATATATACGACATCAGACTAAATTAATGAATTTCTATTACGTACCAGTGCAATTATAGATTTCGTTGATTATTGCTTTTCCTCGAGCCGCATCCTAACACACTACACTTAGAAATTATTGTGGCATTATGCTAGCTTCTCTTTTATCAAAACAGTTCCAATATCCAGCACAAAATCACAGAAACATTAAAAAATATTAAATTCATTGATATGTTTTGACACTTCGTGTACTTGTCAGCGTGTCGCAATAAATGGCCAACCAGCACGTTTTGACATTACAATGATGTCACATAAAAAAATTACTCTTTGAGAAAAGTACTGTTGTTTTCTCTTACACACGCAAGAAGCCGTAAGTCAAAAAGAGACAACACTACGTTTGAAGTAATGCGTTAGAATGTATATAACTAAATGTTGCTATAGAAACTATAGATCGACATGCCACGTCCTTTAGATTCCTTAGTCATTGGTACTAAATACAAGTACTTACTCGATATTTCCTTCGATACCAAATACAGTGTCGAATCGATACTTTTTGTATCGATATTTTGTACTAAGTATCAAGTAGGTATCGGTCAAAAGTACTCGTCATAGAGTAACTGGTACTCTTATCGGGTATCGGTATGTCAATGTCACGATCTAATAAAAATGATATTTTTACTCCTTGTATTTTTATGAATTAAAGTATTGACATTTTTGAATGCATCTGTCTCGTGAATCGAATATTGAAATCTATGAACGCTTTCTTCCTAGTCTTAGCCGCCCTAAGGATGGCTTGCATCAACTATTTAAACTCGATTTAAGGAACTGACGTTTCGCTTGCACCAACCACCAAATTGTTGGTGCAAGCGAGATGTCGGTTCCTTAAATCGAGTTTAAGTAGTTGGTGCAAGCCACCTTTAGTTTTGCGGCTTGGCATGCTTGTTTGTGTGTGCCAGTTCAGTTTGTCAGAGAGAAAAACAACAATCCGTCCGCTGGTCGCCATATTTATTTATTCCTCGTCATTGTTTTCGTTCGTTCGTAATTTTAACCTCCGACTGTCGTCGACGTTTGTTATTATTGTTTATTATGTTGTTTAGTGTTGATAAAGTATTCTACTTTCTTCAATTGAATGAGAAATATATAGACCGAGCGAAAATTGCATAACAAACAAAAAAATAGGAAGGTACTTTATCTGTTTAAGAGCCAAGATGCCAGACAGACACACAGACATGTTTCTTTTTCTCAGACTGAACATTTAAGGATTTCAATAGCGAAAAAAAGAAGAGAGAATTATATATAATATTATGTAAAATTTATCAAAGTACGCAATCAGCAAAAATACGATAATGCAATAGTACAGTACTCCTGTACAGAATGTTTCAAATTTTAAATTTCGATACGCTGTATATTAGTTCAAAATGAAGTATTTATGCAGTAACTTATTTTTCGAATAGATATTTAATCTTGCATTCCTCTACTCAACCGGAGGAATACTAAAATTAAAAGTTTTTGAGGCCTCCGCAGACTGCAGGCTAAACTATCGGCCGATAGTTTAGTCGGACTATAATTAGTACGAAAATGTATGTAAGTAGGTATGTGTGGGCGTCCAATCAAAAAGTCCAGTGTTTGGCATTTAGTCTCCTAGATATACTTACGCAATTTTGTAGTCGGGTGAAAAAATGGCATTTCGCGATTTTAATTGATTATTAGTTAATGTTCAATTATCTACAAGATCATATATTAAATAACTTTAAATGATCTTTTTAAGTAGAAACAAACAAGTAGAAGTGTGTTTTTTCTTCAATGAAACTTGAAACATGCTTTTTCTCAAAACAAGTTTCAATTTTAAATGTCTGATAAAAAAATATACGCCAGTTTTTGAATATTTTTTTAATCTTTATTATCATTTGACTATTCTTAATTCCGAATCTAGTCTTAACTCGACCCACTACTGGACCCTTTTTGCTTGGTGGCACACTATTATAACGATTTGGTATCGGCCGATAAATAACTTTGATGGGCTACTTGATTGGATTGCCTTCAAACTGAACTATCGGCCAACTGCTAGATTAGTATAACGCTCTTCCACGCGCGCACATTTGACGATTGTTAAGTCGGTCGACTTGGCCTATATTTAAGTTTGCTAGGTTTGCTCCACAGAGTACATTACATATAGGTACGTTTGGTCCGAGCTTTGGCGATAGTTGGTCGTGCGTAATTTACATGATGGCGCTGCTCAATTTTGCACGTGATGATCGTTGAATCGTCAATAACAAATTTGGTAGTTGAAGTTGAAAAACGACGCGTGCTTCATAAAAAAAACTTATAAGAGTACTCTGATGTGAATCTAAAGAAAAAACTATGGGAAGAAGTTTACGAAGTAGCAGTTCCTGTACGGTTTGGTGGTTTCGTACAGAGATATATTTAGGCAGAGATTAATTAGTTACTAACGTAAAATTTAGGTATAGTTCTAAAATAATAATAGTAAATATGTGCACAATAATATGGTTTATTCATGGACTTACTTAATCTAAATTTGTATGGTATATGATTAAAATGGTTATTTGTATGGTTTAATGATTATGAGCACACACGACCCGAATGGTGATTGAACGTGTACTGACGTAAGAAATGGTTGAATTGCTGCGTGTCGTTATAAACGCTGGCAACGCTCAACGTGATGTACGCTGCTAGCATCGTACAGTTCCTGTAGCTGGATATGCTCATTCGATAAATAAATGTCTAAAAATTATTTTAAGACAATTTCATATAGTAATTTTGATTACGTGACCATTCTCTTCAAAAGCCGCTGACTGAACTAGTAAATCGTTCGAGAGCTGTCGGCTGACTGTTTGGCTGGTTTGCGGACTCCCCAGCAACCCGACTGTTTAGTTGGAGCAGTGCGCTCGCTAGTAGCCGAATCCGATCAAACCGTTGGCCGATAGTTTAGTCTGTACGGTCTCTAAATATAACGCGTCAATGTATCCTACAGCCCTACACCAAACAACGTAGACGTACATACAGCGCATTTAGGGATATAATATGAAAACCAAAGTATTGAGTATCTATCTATGCCTTATGGATTCACTACGTTCTAGTTTTATGTGTGTATGTGCTCTACACGCTACGTCCTGTAGATAGATATGAATCGACATTTACCTTATCCACCCGTAACGTGGACAATTACCTACTAGACGATAACAAAGTAAACAATTTCTGGCACTGAAAACAGTAACGGTTGTAGATAGATCGCGAAAGCGAGCAGTTGTACTTCCTTTACCTACATGCCAAACGTATACTTTATTTAAATCGCTTTTTACTACATACGTAATTATAATAAAATTAAACTAATAAATATTCCTGAAGTGTTATAAAATTTGTATTTCAAAATGAGAACGAAACCTACTTTAACTTCTTCTAAACTAGATAATGAAAATGGCGATCTATTGAATAGAATGTTACCATTCAAAGATTGCTTTGTAGAGGTTAACCCCGGAAAAGTTATTTTGCCAGTTGTTTATATGACGTTAGGTCAAGATATACTGGACATGGAAGTCTTGGAAAGGGATGTGTGGATATGTTCTTATCCCAGAACTGGTAAGTTACTTCATTGATACTTCTTAGCTGTTGCTTACACGATAAAAAGAAGTAAGTAAATATTCAATACCTATGTACGGTTGTTTCACATTTATTGCACATAGAGGCAAATTTCACATTTAATTCTTATCTCACATATTAAATTAAAAAAAAACTATTCTTTACTAATCAAAACCCAAGTACAATTAAAATAACTTTATAAATACGATACACATACCTATGTAATTAAATTTGACAGTTACTGAAGTCGGTGCCAAGCCCACCAAACTAATAGACTTTCTGTTGTTGTACATTGATTTGGCACCGACTTCAATAACTGTCAAATTTAATTATATAGGTATGTGTATCGTATTTATAAAGTTATTTTAATTGTACTTGGGTTTTGATTAGTAAAGAATAGTTATTTTATACTTTTTTCAGTGTTTTTTTGAAGGCGGTTTAATTTTTTTTAATAAAAATTTTTTATTCCTCCCTTTTGAGTGATCTTGACCTAAATAAATATCTAGGGCAGGTCTGCAATTAACATCATTCTAATTCCGGAGTGCAACGATATACAAGAGAATCATCAATATAAATAAAGGTTATAACCAGGTCGTGTTATCTAGTGCATCTTCGAAGTCCAAGCTCCAATATCGGTGAAATTTAAATCGGACTACCTGTGAAGTATTACCTACCAAACGAAAAAAGAATTTTCGAAATCGCTTCATAAATGACGAAGTTATGAGGTAACAAACATACAAAAAAAAAACCAACATACGAATTGAGAACCTCCTCCTTTTTTGAAGTCGGTTAAAAATACAATAAAAAGAGTATAGCAGGGTAAGCATGGGTCAGATGCCCCTCGGGAAAGTTAGACTGATATTTTTACCATGAAATCACCTTCTTATGAGAAACATTTCCTTAAGTTGTTAGGCTTCTGCACGCGCTAGTTTTTCAAATAAAAAATTAATCGAATTTTGAAAAAACATTTTTTTCTCTTACGGATTACCTTTTTGTTTGTGATCTTTTTACACACGCTAGATATACCAAAGAAGTGTTAAACGAAACATTTTTAAGTCTTCACAGTGATTAATATGTCGAAATATCTCAATTAAAACTTTTTAAAAATAAAAATGTCACGTATTTCAAGAGACACTATCACGATATTTTTTTATAAATGACCCTTACTATGCTCTATAACATATATTTTTTTCAAAATTTTCACTAAGGTAGAACAGCGTTAAAAAAATGCTATCCATATATAAATATTAGTCGCTAAGCAAGTAATAATGTTCTAACTTTTTTAATGTAATTTTAATAATAATAATAATAAACCACCTAAACTGATCATCTGTAACGATGCATCTGTTTGGAACCATTCGTCCACTCGTAAATTCGAGGCATATTTTTAACTTATAACCCCTATTGTATTTAAAACAATATGTTACACATTATTTACACGTAAATGTCTTGCAAAGTATAAATACATGTAGACAGATACTTACAAATTTATTTAATAAGAATATCAATATATACTCTTGTCCGACAAGTTTACATTTAACACAAACCGTCCGAAAGAAATTAAGTTCAATTTTCTCATAATTGCTTTATCGAGTTTTGTAATGTTACACATGAACTAGATAGCATGAC
Organism: Zeuzera pyrina; assembly: GCA_907165235.1. NCBI lineage: Eukaryota > Metazoa > Arthropoda > Insecta > Lepidoptera > Cossidae > Zeuzera > Zeuzera pyrina. Next base: position 6,929,243 of record OU015639.1, read on the forward strand.
ATGGTGTTAGTATATAGTTTATAATGAATACCACAACACGAGTAGGAAAGTATTTAAATTGAAACTTTTGAGTCTTTAAGTTGAATACATACAGCGCCGCACCAGCACGTCTAGCTCCTCTACCTGCACTTCTACGTGCTTTTTCGGAATCGGGTTTTAGTTTTTTAAACCTATTTATTTAACACTTTTTAATACATGATGATAGATGACGATCTACTAAATAATAGTCACAGTTATAATAGATGATCTATCATCTACTACAAGATGATCTATCATCTACTGCAACTGTCTGTATCTTGGATTAGCTATCAGATGTATAATTTCACCGTTTGAACTCAGATTTTTGGGGAAAATTAGGTTATTTGTGACAAAAAATTAATACAGAAAATTGTCTTAATAAAATTTGATGCTTAAATGTAAAAATTAGAAATTTTAATAAAAAAGATTTAACGATTGTTTATGTATGTGTCACCAATTATGTATGTGTCCCTACAAAGATGGTAATTTAATTTGAAATTAGATGTGCCTCGCGGCTTCACACGCGTTAAATTTGGTATTTTTCCGGTATATAAAATAAGCCTAGATTATTATCCGAAAAGTCCCGCGTATCTGCCAATGATAGTCCCGTCAAAATCGTAAAGCCATTTTAGAGATTAGCCCGGACAAACAAATAGACAGGCAGACAGACGGACAAAAGTTTAAAAAAGCGTATTTGGGTTTCAGTTACGTGTAACGGAGCAAATAACACTCTCAACTTAAGAAAAGCCTTTATTTCGAAATCACAGACAGACGTTTCCATTTTATATGTATACTAGCATTACCCGCGACATCGTCTGCGCGGATTTATAAAAAAAAATATCGTATCGATACCGTATCAATTTATTCAAAAAAGTAATATTCGCCATCTTGGATTTGAAACTAATGTAAAACATCAGCCTTTTTGTTAACTCTTGATTTTATTCCCTATATAATTTTCTTACCGCGGGCTATATATATAAAAATCAATTCATGAGGAGTAAACTCCAATAAATAATAATTAAAGACAAAGGGCTTTCTATCTTGTTTGTAATGTTGGAATGTTTTTGATCATTTTATCACTTTTCATCGGAGCTACCTACTAAAATCAGTAGTACCGCTACAGTGAATTTTTGTATTTGTACACAAACAGAGGTCGCGAAATTTTCAAAACAAAGAAAGGAAACCTATCACCTTGACATCGTAAGGTTATAAACGTTCGTAAACGATTCTTGGATGACATTGAAACGAAGTTTGTTAAATAAAATATTTAAAATGCATTCTTACGGCTCGTATATAAAGTATAATTCAAATAATCTATTTGCGTTGCTATGCATATCATTTTGATTTGTTACGTGCAAGTGATAAGGATAAGACAAATATTGTCAGGCAATATTTAAAAATATGATTACGAATTTAATAAAAAAGAGCTATGTAAAGTTATTACCATAATAAAATAATGAACACGTAAATATTGTTATTTATTTATTAACCGAAAATAAGAACTCGCGTCTTTTTTAGCGTTCTAGATGTGTTATTTTTGCAATTTTTGAAGGAGCACTTTGACATGTTCGCTGTTAGCGGTTTCGAATACCATTAAAATAGAAGTGCGCTCAAATACTAATTTCAGCGCACATTTGGTTCGGACGTTTTTGGAGCGTTGATTGTGTATCCTGTTATTATATGTGATCGAAGGTCTGTCTATTTGTTTGTTCGGGATAATCTCCAAAACGGATGAATTGATTATGACAGAAGTTTCGCTGGTAAGAGAATAATGTAGGCATTTTTATCACTGAAATATGACAAATTTTACGCAGGTAAAACTAGGGCACAGGTATTTGATGTGTAAAGAAATAGGGTATCCCATTTTCTTAAAGAAAAGTTGTAATTTGTCGACCAAAGGAGTATATTATTTTATTAGGAAGCTCATTATAAGGAACTGTGATATGGACGATATTAGGCTAGCAACATGTCAGCTTCTTTAACTAGTAAGTAAAATAAAAGAACTCACATCGTCAATTGTCATTGATCGTTCGACAATTTCTTTCATTATTTAGGTTCAACGTGGGCTCAAGAAATGGTGTGGCTTATTGGACACGACTTTGATTACGAAGGAGCTAAATCTTTGCAGCAGGTATTATATTTTTATTATATTTTCGTATTTTTTAAATACCTGCTGATTTTCGGCTTTTGCCAAACAATGAATGGGTCTAAATGCTGGATACTGTATGTCTGAGTCATGTCTGGGTGATAATAAGATAGTTATACTTTTGCATATCATAGATAAAAATATAATATGTAGATATAGATAAAGATAGTATAATATACGCTTTAGAGATATAGCTAATGCCCGGTAAGTTTTTTGGTACTGTGTGAGAACGCTTCGAAATATATTTAATCTACCGGAGAGAGAATGGGTCATACTTCATATTATGTGAGCTTCGCGCCTTTGGGCTGGCTTCGAAAGCCTTCTTTAAGTCACTATATACAATAGGCGGGAGATAACCGGTACAATTTAGGTAAAATATTTTTCAAGTAAAATGTTTGTAGAGGATACATCGTTACTCCAGTCTCCAGACTTATGTCTTGAAGCACAAACAATACGTAACTGTAATTTTGAAATTTTTACCAGTAGGTAATTGTAATTTTTATTCCGAGACGCATAGGGTACAGAATCACGTCTTCCTAGGTACAAGACCGCAGTATGTGGGTAGTTTTTTAATTTTTGGTTTATACTGTCTGATCTCTAAAATTATAAAAAATACAAAATAACAAATAGCAAATAACAGCAAATAAATAATAGCAAATAACATTAATGATAAAAAATAATGTGATGATGCACTATGGAAAAAATATTTGTAATTACTATTTTAGGCAAAACATGCACGTTTACATTTTGAATTATAAATGTTTGTATAACTAGGTTTGAATATAAAGTACCTACTAGGGTGTCCCGGAAGTAAAGAGACAAAAATAATCCTTAAAAAATTTAATGAAAAATTTCAGTCAGCTAATGTATTTTATATTCAAATGAAAGTAAAATCATGGTATTTTCAGTAATTAATCAGTAATCAGCGATGCCTTTGTTTCTGATTTTTCTCATATTAATAGCCGCACGCCTCATGACTGCTTTCCCAGACATCGCTGCCGTTGTTTTCACCAATCTAGTTCATCGTTGCTTAAAAGAAGTCAGTCCTCTGCCTATTTCTTTTACTCTTTTTATATAGAACCCAAAACATTCAGATACCTTGTAGTCCAATCAATCTACGGATTCACAATGTTAATTTCCAGACATTTGAGGGCATGAAAAAAAGTTATCGTGAGGAACAATAAATTCTAAAAAAGATAGACTTTTTTTCCGGATTCTCAATGGCGAACCTAACCTAAAAATTTGCGAAAGTCCGAAAACGGTTTTTCGCTAATAAAACAAGAAGTTGAGCTTGTATCCAAAAAAGTTAAATGAGAAAGTTGTAGGTATTAAAGTTATCTTTCGATTGATGTCCTGTGCAATATCGATTTTTGCCCAATACATGGAGAAAAACGAAAAAAACTGTTAAAAATCAGGTTTTATTATTTAATAATAACTTTCCACCAAACCAACTTAGAAACTTGTTACTTAGTGAAAATGTTGGTTTTAGCTATTGGAAACCGTAAACTCTATACGGTTTACGGTTTCCAATTCAAACTCTAGCCAGGAGCGGCTATTACCGCAGCGCCAAAAATGTGAAGTGCCCATCCCCGACTCCTACTCCACAGGACTACAAGAGCATTGCATGTAAACGTTCTACGTAAAACCTATAATTGCACATGATCCGTTTTGTGTAAACGTCAAAAATTTTTTTTTTTATCAGACAGTGTTTAACAACGATCTGTCTCATTTTCGTAGGCCTTCAATGAAGGGAAAATTCTCAGGAATTTTTAGAAAAAAAAAATTCTCAGCTGCAATTGGTCGTATGGTAATTTTTTTTTAATTCGTTAATAAATATAAACTTTTATTAAATAGCAGTTTGGTTTCGATAAATGTTGAACTGAAGAAATTACAGCGAAAAAACTAACCTCCAAATTTTTACATTTTTATGGAGCAATGTGTTGTACTTAAAATTAAAATAATCAAATTCTAAATAATTGCACATGAAAGTACAACTCTTAACGAAGAAATAGAGGCTTGAAAAAATTCTCTATGATGTTGGAGTGCTGTACAGATCTCTTAACTAAAAAATAGGGCTCCGAAAAAATGCTTGCTGAACAATTTTACGAAAACGCTTTTTTTCACCAAAAATGAAGTACTTAACGATTGCACATCATAGTACAACTCTCAACGAAGTAATAGAGCTCCGACAAAATGCTTTACGATGTCGGAGAGCTGTACATGAACAATTTTACGAAAACGTTTTTTTCATTTCAATAATTTTCAAAATTTCGCGCCAAAACAAAACTACAAATAGCCCAAACCAACATTTTCACTAAGATACAAATTTGTAAGTTGCTTTGATGAAAAGTTATTATTTAATGAAAAAACGCGATTTCTAACGGTTTTTTGTGTTTTTCTCCTTGTTAAGGCAAAAATCGACATTGCACAGGACATCAATCGAAAAATAATTTTTATACCTACAACTTTTCCATTCGACTTTTTTGGATACAAGCTCGACTTCTTGTTTTATTAGCGAAAAACCGTTTTTTGGACTCGCGAATTTTTTAGGTTAGGTTAGGTTTGCCATTAAAAATCAGGAAAAAAAACTATCTTTTTTAGAATTTATTGTTCTATACGATAATTTTTTTTCCCTGCCTTCAATTGTCTGGAGCATATCTGTAGATTGATTGGGCTATTGAGCTTGAGCAATATTTGGTGCATTATTTTGTTTAATTATTATGAACTCGATACCCACCGACTGTAAATAATTGTTGACTTCACACATGTAATGGCACAAAGCCATATCAGGCCAAAACACAACATCTTCTCTCTGATAATGCTTGTCTATGAAAGGCACCAAACTCTCTAAGGTAAATCTGGGAGCTCATAGACCCTGTACAAATATAGGATTTTATAATATTGCCGTTTTCATCCATAGTTAAAAAAAATGTAGTTTTTGATTTTATTTTTTCGTTATAATCCACAACGTTACGATCAATAGCGTGGAAATATTGCTTACCAGGAATATCGCTCGGGTCAACGGGTACATATGTTTTATCATCAATTATGAGAACTTGCTTCAAAGTTCTTTTGTAAACTCTGTGACACCCTCGCTTGGCACTTACCTCCTGATGATCAACGTACTTTGAGGCGGCTAATTTTACAAAAGCCTTCATACCTAAATCTTTGACTTTTATTCTCGAAACACTTGACTTAGATATTTTCAGTTTATCTGCCATAATTCTCGCCGATGTTGAAGGTGTCTGGCCAAAAACTGTTTTCACTCTGTTAATATTTCGAGCTGTCGATACTGTACGTTGTTGCCGCGAATCTTTTTGTTGCTCGATTTGTTTTTTTTTACCGTGATAACCAATTTTTCTTTACTGTTTTTTTTTCTTTGGGTAGTATGAACATTAATAGTCAATAGTCTCATTGCTTCTGGGACAGCCATTAAAACGTTTAGTTTTAAGATTTACATAAATTTTGTACTATTTCACGAATAGTTTTACAAAAATTCTCCAGTCTCCAGAAAATTATGCCAATCGTGTTACCTTAACCTAAGTAGGTACTAGACTTGCACCAAGGGTACCATACAACCTTAAACTTAGTGTACTAAGTAAGTATACTAAGTAACAATAGTATATTACTAAGTTTATGCATACAACGAACTGGAGAATTCCCAGTGACACCTATAGAATCCAAAACAATTAAGACAGGAATCGAAAATAGGACCCCTGATTTGGAACGCAGACGTACATACATCTGTCAAAATAAATATATGAAATAATTTATCGTTGGTGCAATATTTGTGCTTCTTGGATTTTTAGTCAACTACGACGATCATATAATATGAAGAATGAAGGGTATTTTATTCACCATGAGTAGTTGTATGTTACACAGTATTTTGCATTTTCCAAGATACCTACCGTACAATGTGTATGTGTTTACGTGTGTACAAGTCTGTAATCACCAATACTCCTAATTTACAAAAAATATTCTGAAATTTATGTGATCATTACAGAAAGAAGGTTATAGCAGCAATTCTCAGTTGTTCTGAGGACTAATCATATTTTTTATTTCATAATTAGTGATGTATTTCCATGAAATAATTTGACTTCTTTCTCCGGTAAGATTCGTTGTCCTCGTGTCGAGTGGTCCTGTTTTATGACGCAAAACCACGCCAAATGTCACGACGAGTTAATGAACGGCACCTCAGTGGATTTTGTGAAACATCGTGTTGCGCATCCGAGATATATTCGCAGTCACCTTCCTTGGGATCTTTTACCCGTTGATATGGAAAAAGAAGACGGTTCAGTCAAACCAAAGGTATGTTTTGGAGCTAATCAGTTTAAAAAAAAAATAATAGAGCGTTGTCATGTTTTTGAATCTTTTTAAAGTATTTGATACCGTTATTTTATATTAGAATAATGTGGCTCATCTTACAAATTACTGCTATGACTATATGCAATTCATTCTTTTATATATTTAATCTTTGGGAAACACTACACATCAAAACAGACAAATGACATAACAGATGTACCAATAGACTCTAATAATAGGTAGGTACTTTGTTCTTAGTATATTTCACTAAAAATAAGAATACAATAAAACGTACTACGCAATGAACAGGCGGTATTTAACATTATAGTATTATAAATTGAAAGCTGAAGTTTTCGGCGGCTGAAATGTATATTATTGATAATACTTCAACTAGCATACGCTCGTATGCCACAGGGTAGTGATCAGTGTTCTTGTTAAACGAATTAGGTATAACATATTATGTCATCCTTAACAAATTGCAACTTATGTTAATGATAAGTTCTTCTCATGCATGTAGGATTGAAGAGGACTTTCACAAGACACAGAAACTGCTTTGAGGTCTGTAAATAGATCTTCTCTCATAATCACTTATTCAAAAACATATAACTTATTTACATATCGAAAACTTAGGTGAAAGTGTGTCAGAAGAATGATGACGATTGAAGAGGTGGAAGAAATATGAAAAGAACCGCGACGCTTGGCGCACCTTCCTCTCTGACTACCCTGTTAGGATACAGCGTGAGGATATGTATGTATTTATAGCGCTTATTTATCTATCTTTCCGCTGTCTTCGCTATGACGGTGTGTTAATAAAGTAGTGTAAAAGAGTGATTTTGTTGAACATTGATCCATTGCAAATAGGAATCGGTTTCCTATGACAAATGACAACATATTTTTATTCTATTTTCAAAACGTTTGTTCCGTTTCCTTGTTTGTAGGGTTTTTAGGGATTCATGTACCACACATACGAGCTTCTAAAATTGTAAAAATGTGCCTGTCCTTCTAACTTTTCAATTATAGGGGAGAAAGTTTAAAAAAATTTAAGATAGCAGTATTTTAAAAGCACTTTCAATAAAAATTAGTTTGCGTAAAACACGTTGTGTAGTTTTTGAGATATGGTATATTTTCTGTTATACGTTCAGCGACGTATTTTGTTATACGTTCAGCGACGGCAGCCATAACTTTGTTTTTCGGAGTTTTGTTGAGAAACGCTATGAATTACAAACTTCTCTTCCTGCCGAATAAATTAATATCGTGTATCTCGACAATGAAGCCCTTCACTGTGCGTGGTCCAACACGCATGAATATAAATAACATAAGCCAGAATTGTATCTACTAAATTCGAATTTTTCTGCATTCTATTATTTTTATCAGGTGATATACATGTTACGTAATCCAAAAGATATGGTGGTATCTTATTATCATTATTGTTCATTCGTGCAAGGCCTGAAAGGAACATTCGAGGACTTCTGTGGACTCTTTATGAGAGATCATGCGCCTCTAGGGTCTATTTGGAATCACATTCTTAGTAAGATGGTATAATCACATTGACTACCTCATAAATCCTATGTCAAGAAGTTTTAAATTATATGTCTAGTACTCGTATCATTGGTATGAAATAAACCAATATTGAGAAGAATCAGCAAAAAACATAATTTCTTTTCCTAGGGTTCCATACATTTAAAGGAAAAATGCAACTCTTAGACCACTCATACGTCTATCTGTCTGTCTGTCTGTCAGAGTCAATTTTCTCCGTAACTATGTAACGAACAAACTTGCTTAGCATCTTGTTAAAGCACACATATGTGTGCTTTATTATAGAGCAATATTGCTCTAGTTAAACAATTGGGAATGGAATCAATTTGATCAATCCGCCTACTCTTATCTCCGGAACTACTAGACGTAGGATTTTAAAACCTTCAGGGAATTTAAAGCTTACTTGAAACTACTATACTTGAAAATGTATTATAATATGCTGCGGCCCTTTCTTCCCTTAAATATAATGGCCCATATGTTTCGTTTGTTGTAATATATATTTGGGTGTAGGGTTGAATGTACTCGTTGTAGAGGGTCCTTTTGTATTAAATATATAAATAAATTAATAAATATAACGAAAGTTATTGATCCCACGCGGAAAATTGCGTGAGTCAACGTGTAGCCGCGCCACTATGGCGTTCGAGGAACACCGTCGGATTTTAGTTGGTAATCTCGATTCGTGAGGAGTCCCACATACTCTCCCGTCCCCGCTGCCCCCGAGCGGGACAGGGATGGCTAAAACATTCTCTGGCAAAAAAAAAATGTATTATATCTTCAGAAATTAGGTTTAGTTTACCACATATCGAAATCGTAGGTTGATTTACATTACATTATATTACATTTTCAGCATCATCTCACAATAAAGTTGATAACTACAATTTCTTATAATTAATATATTCAATTAATTAATAATTAATCTATAACCGTGTACAAATCATGTACAAATCGTGTGCCAATCAATTATCGTGCATTAGTCTCGCAAATGGCTCGACCAATTAGAATTTTTTATTAACAAAAAAGTACATACATACGTTAATATTTACAAACTTAAAACTACACATTATCTTAAATCATAGATTTCCTAAAAGTTGCCGTTATTTTTTATTTGTGTTCGTAATTGTCACGACAAGGTTTGTAGGAAAGAAAATTTTGGGAAAATCCACAAGACAAGTCGGAAATTACGATGGAAGTTTTGTATGAAAATCTCAATAAAAAAATTTTGGCGAGTTGTAAACATTCAACATCCCACCCAATATTTATGTACGTCAACTATTTTATTAATGTTTTGTCAATAGTATACTTTCACAGATATATCAAAAGTATTCTATACTGTAAGAATATTTCTGTTCTCGACTTTGAAAGAAAGATACTCTTTTAAAATAAAGTGTTATTACAAGTTTACTTTTGCGTGATCTTTTGCGAACTATTGGGTTTCAAAGTAGGAAAATGTATATATAAATGTTGACTGCTGAGAACTTGAAGCGGCGTAAGTATGCGACTCTCTCTGAGAGTTTTATATTTACGCCCTTTGCTGTCGAAACTTTGGGTCCCTGGGGCCCCGAAGCCCATCGACTGGTTTCTGATATTTGTAAGAGACTGGTCGAGGCTTCGGGAGACCGCCGGGCTGGCTTCTTCCGCCAACGAATCAGTTTGGCTATTCAAAGAGGCAATGCTGCCAGTCTGCTGGGTACCTTGAGCAATGACAGCTTTCTAAGCGGCAACTTTGAGGAAGTTTATTATTTAAGATAATGTGTAGTTTTAATTTTGTAAATATTAACATATGTATGTACTTTTTGTTAATGTTGATTACTTTAATAATATACTTATACAGTATTTCGAAAAATTGCTCATACTTATGTTAATATAAAATCTTCATATTTTTAAGAAATACCTATTTATAAGCTAATCCTTCTAAGCACAAACTGAACATACTTAGATATAATCGTAACGATTTTGCAGGTTTTTGGAAGCGACGTGACGATCCGAATATTTTGTTTATTAGATTTGAAGAAATGAAAAGCGATTTACCTGCAGTTATAAGGAGAACATAAAAATTTCTCGGCAAAATGATCACAAACGAGGAAATTGGTGTACTGTGTGATTATTTATCTTTCAAAAGCATGAAGAATAACAAAGCTGTTAACTTGGAACCTATACTCGAAAGATCCTTTGGCAAAAGCTACCTAGAGAACACAGAAAACAAGTTTATAAGGAAAGGTGAAGTTGGCGATTGGAAGAATCATATGTCGGACGATTTGTCTAAACAATTTGATCAATGGATGCAAGAGCACTTAAAGGGCACCGGACTAAGTTTTGATGTTTAAGTAATATAATATTTGCTACCACTTGTTTTATACTATTTTTTACGTATTATTATAAAATGTATTGAACAAATATTTTTTGATAATTATAGTTGATTTTTATTTAAATAAGGCATAAACATTTCTTAAACACACACATTCGCTACATATGTACATATACATATATGAAAGTGTGTGTATACTAGTATATATATGTAACGAACGTGTGTGTAAACACATAACGAATGTGAAACGAAATATTGCTTTTGATGCATCGTTTAATTACTTTAGAAGTGAAATTCACAACTTTAGTAATAAAATATTCTGATATGATATTTTTGATAAACTTTTATCTATCGAAGGGATTATTATTATTATATATTATTATTAGGGATTATAGGGATATTAGAGTTTGAATATGGAGCACTAGTTTGAAGTTGATAGGTATAAGCCTCAGATTAATAGTTAAAGTCATAGATAGAGCCTAATTTAAGCATGCTCGACACTCGTTTATTCGTCCTTTTATTTTTAATAGGTGTGACAATTTAGCAGAAAGATACCGATATAAATAGTCAAAAAGAAGTCAAAAGAGCAAGCGTACCATATCTGTTGATGTTTCGCACTTATTATGATAGCTATTTAAAAAGTCACATGTTATGTTTGTAATGTATTCATAAGAAAATGTAGTGACACGTCAACGCCGGTCGAGAAACTGATTTTATTCCCGTTGAGGGTAATTTATATCACACAACATGCATTGAATAATATACTACACCCTCCCATACTATTTTAGAATTATATAAATACTATAATCCAATTATAGTTTAGTAAGTAATACATTAACTACTAAGTACATAATAATCAACAATATATGGTCGACCGCCTGAGGGTTCCCCCAGCCGAGGGATGCCTAGTATGGAGGGCGGACCTCGGGCTCAAGACGTCGCCATGGGAGCTTTCCGCACCTGCGTGCATCTTAACGGGCTTATAGGTGTCGTGATAGTTTTTGGTCTGTATTTGTACTATGGTACCGGTGCCAAGTGAGTGCACATGCTCTACTTGTGGACTCGGTACACCTGCTATTAACCCACTGCCTATATTTGGCTGATTACATTCGATAAGATCACGTGTGTCGTATGCCGATATTTGGTCAATATGTATTTTATGTATAATCTTGCCATCCTCCTCTTCTACCTTATAAGTTACTGTATCCAGTCTACGGATTACCTTCCCTTTTGCTCAAAAGCTTTGGTTATTCCTATAAATCCTAAACCTTTTCACCAATAGTAAAATCACGAGTATTGTTTATTTTATGTGAATGCATTTGTTTCTGCTGCACCTCTCGTACGATTTCACCAATATCGGGTCGCAATAAATCAAAATTAGTTCATAGACTTCTTTTTAGCAGAAATTTGCAGGGTGCCCGGCCGGTTGTCGCGTATGGTGTACAACGATGCATTAATAAAAATGCCTGCAGTACCCCGTCCAAGTCGGACTTATCCCGTAATGCTTTCTTAAAACAGCCTTTAATTAATTTGATGGTCTGCAGTTCCGTTACTACTTGGTTGGTAAGGTAAGACTGCATAATGTTTAATACCGTTTTCTGTCAAATTAACGCACACTCCGCACTTGAAAACAGCGGTTCATTATACGATACAAGTACATATACATAAGGGTTTCCGAAACGTGAAAAAAATTCTTGCAAACAGGCGGTCGTGACAAATGCGCTAGTAGTATTAACTTTCTTGACTTCTAACCACTTGGAATACGCATCGACTAGTACTAAGTACTTTCTTTCAGTTGTGACTGTGCTTTCAGCGAGTCAAAGTCAAAGTCAAATCAATTTATTCAAGTAAACCCAATTACAAGGTATTTTTGAACGTCAAATCTACTTTAGTTCGGTTCAAATAGAAAACCTGGACACTGAGAAGAACCGACAAGAAACTCAGTCAGGTATCATTTTTTCAACTTCATTTTACAAAAGGTTTATTAAAATACAATATTTTCATTAAGCCAGTAAATGCATGTGCAGAGAACATCATTTCCAGACTATTGTTTTATCTTCAATGAAATCGTTTATTTTATAGTATGATTGTCTAATCAATGTACGTTTTAAAACCAATCTAAATTTATTCTCTGTTAATTGCGTAATTTCTTGAGGAACTTTATTATAAAAACGAATGCAGTTACCTAAAAATGAAACATTTGACTTATGTAATTTAAATTTCGAAATAACCAATTTATCACGACCTCGGGTTTCCATACCATTCATATCGCTTTTCTTTTTAAACAGATCTATATTTTTCCTCGTATACATAATAATTTCAAAGATGTATGAGGAGGGCAAGGTGAGCCAAGCGAGAAAAAGTCTAAGTGTATTCTGTACCATGGGATTTGTGACCAAACCTATGGATGAATGGTTGCTCTTGTGAGTAATGGCCGTTCCAGTGCACAAGTTTTGCATTCTCGGCACAATTTTTCGAGATCAGCATCGCTTCATCGAAACGCCTTCATTTTCACGATGCCTTGGTGCGCTTCATGCAAGGCCGTCATACTTGGGTACGCAGCGCTACGGGTACCACTACACGAACGAAACACGAACACCGTACATAACAATACCGCATTCAATGTCTAACGCTTCGCGTATGCGCCAATATGGTTTGAGGCTGTCGTCATGGCAATATTCCCAATTGCATTGCAGTAGTAACAATAGTGTTGACAATACTGGATCGCTTCGCAATATCTTTATATGTTAATGTTGTTGCAGTTTCAATAATATTAAATAATTCGAACGCTTCGCAATCACTCACGCCATTGGTTTGCATCGGTAATCTTGTGCATCAGCAACACAATTTACTCTTCATTTGACACTTTCTATGACATAGTCATAATTAGACAAAATTGTAGCCCATCATTGTAAGCGCCCGGTTCTCATTTGTGGTAAACTTTTGCCTTCTTTTAAGATAGCTGGTTTGCAATCGGTTACCATAATAAAACGTCTCCCAAAAATATGATAATTAAATTTCAAGCCCTTAACGACAAATTTGTACGTAATTTTTTTCACTGGAAGATAACGAACGTGATGCATGCGCCACCGGCCGCTCATCGCTTGTACTCGCGTTAGGCGCACGCTGAGTTAGCACTGCCCCCACGCCGTACGGCGATGCATCACAATGAAGACGTAGTTGCAACTTCGAATTATAATGTGCTTATTTGCTATTAATGACTGTTTAATTAATTTAAATGAAGCTTCACACCCTGTTCCACTCGAATTTTTTGCGCTTTTGAAATAACGAATGCAACGGAAATAATATTGAACTAAGATTTTTAAATTTTCCATAATATGTAACGAGACCGAAGAAAGTACGTAGCTGGGATACGTCACAAAGCACTTGAGCATTTAAAATTGCATCTAATTTCGTGATTTCCGTACGTTATCCCGTGGCATCAATTACATAACCTAAATACGATATGGATTTAAAAAAAAAATTGACTCCACCTTTAAACCAGTCTGATAATATCTTAAAAAAATACTTCGAAAAGCCTTCCGTAATGCGCCATATCATCAACTCCTATAATCAAAACGTCATCGAGATACACCATTACAAAAGGCATTCTTAGTGAGTTTTCTAAGATTCTCTGAAATTTACTGACTGCACATGGCAATCTGTTATAACAAACATTTGGCTTTTGCAAAATATAAACCGTCTTCTGTTAACAGCCGAAACCAGATAGCGTCACTTCTTAATCCAAACATAAGCTGGACGACGGCTTGATGACAGGCACGAAAAGGCATGCGTTCCGCTACTTCAGACCTTTTCGGTGACCAATGCTCTTTTATTTTTATAATGATGTTGTCGAAGGTCTCATTTTCTGATAACACAGATCACACAGATCAATAATCACATCTAGTAGCTCCGCGCCGACGATGACCATGAGATACCTCACGGGTTGGCTATCCTTGACGTCGTTAATTTCAAACCAAGCTTTTAACTGACTTATGTATGTATCCCATTTGTTGGTCATTGGATTAAAAGTACTTATAGCCATGTTTAATACCTTGGATCCCATCCTTGTCGCCAGATGTAATGTATTAATAAAGAAAATTTAGTGATACGACAACGCCGATCGAGAAACTGATTTTATTCCCGTTGAGGGTAATTTTTATTACACAACATGCATTGAATTTACTACAATGTTGTCTTGGTAACATTAATAACATGTTGATAACTATACTAACTGCGTTCATCTATTTTGTTTGTGTAATTTGTCAGTCCGTGTTGAATATAGGTGCCCCGCTTTTCTTTGTGTTTATTATTGCATCAATAGGCTTATTTACGCAGTATAATAAAAGTCCAGAGAATCAAGAATGTCTGCTTTATTGTGGGATGTAAATCATGGTGTTCTCGAAAAGAAAACCATGCCGAATCATAAGCTTCCAATTGTTTTCGCCATATTTTATTCTGAATGACAAAACATGTAAATATGTAAGGTTTAAAAAAACTATTTTTTTTTGGGGTCGACTGTGGAAGTGTGCTCATTGCTACCCCTGCCAACCTTTTTAGGACCGCAATTTCTCTTCTGTGCACACCATGTCTCACATGGTGTGCACAGAAGAGAAATTGCAGGTGAGACATTGAAAGTCAAAGTCAAATCAATTTAATCAAGTAAACCCAAATGCAAGGTATTTTTGAACGTCAAATCTACTTTAGTTCGGTTCAAAAAGGAAACCTGGATACTGAGAAGAACCCACAAGAAACTCAGTCAGGTATCATTTTTTCAACATCATTCTACAACAGTTATTTAAAAATACAATATTTATAAAGCCAGTAAATGCATATGCAGAGAGGATCACTTCCAGTCTATTGTTGTGTGTTCAATGAAATCGTAATTTTGTAGTATGCTTTTCCAATCAGTGTGCGTTTAATGACAAGTTTAAATCTCTTTTCCGTTAGTTGAGTAATTTCTTGAGGAATTTTATTATAAAAACGAACACAGTTACCCAAAAACATTCAGATAGACGCGCAGATAGAAGACATGAGTGACATGCGGGCAAAGGTTCTGTCAACCCATATTAGGGTCAACCATAACCATATGAGTCTCGATATTTAACCTTTCATGTTTTCGGTAAGTACCGAAAACCTCGTGTGACGCTAGAGCTGCTACGGAGCTGCAAAATATTGTAGTTGCACAGCGTAATTAGTGGCATCATAGTATGGATAACAGAAAGAAGTCGATGTAAATCCTACAAGTTTATGGTCCGGTACGCAAAATATTGTTTCGCTGTTACAGAATCTACTTTTGGTATCGTAAAAGGAAGGTAGGCAATATTCGGGTAGCCTTTACGAATATGACGTCATGCTGTAAGTTAAAGATAACTTCATTTTTTGAGTTATTTATCCCTGCTATTTATATTCCGTTTACAACGTAACGTATATGAAGACGGACACAGGTATTAAGTACTAGGTACTAGTTACAAGAAGAAATTGAAAGTTGTTAAACAGGAAGCATGTTCTACCTAATGCTGTTACTCGTACTGTCGTAGGTATAGTCATTTAAATAACAGAATTATGTATATTCCATGACTTATAGTAGGTTTATTTTACGCAGAACAAAATTAGCAAAATTATTTAATTACTCACATTAGTAAATAGTAACTGAAGACGTGACGGTCAGAACATGCATTTTAGGGTTTGAATATTTTTTTTGCAAATGAAGATTTTAAGACTACTTATGTAAATAAGCGAAGTACTCAGTACTTTTCGACAGTTTTCAGTTAATCTTTATATTTATTTTTTTTATTTTGTGAATATTTATATGTATATTCTTCTACACTGCAGTTTGATATAAAGTGTCTTCCACGAACATTGTCTGGAAGAGATCGCTTAACATCTTGCACACATTACTTTTAAGTTTAATTGTAAACGATTTTTGTTAGAATATTTGCAAAGAATTTGTGTATCTAACATTCTGCTTATTTAACATTTGGCGTAGTTATATTGCAATGCAAAATTAACACGTGTTTCTATAGCTTCAGTAAGATCTAGGAAGCAGGATGTCTGTGATGTAAATTCATTGAATACGTAAAAACATAATGGATATTCTGCTGCCGCAAATGAAAAAGAATTAAACTTTTTGGGTTTTGAATGTTTTTCCAACACGTCCCAACATGTCCCAACATGTTTTCAACTGTAGCCAAACTTGTGGAACGCGTAAAGGATTAATATTGAACTTTCTTTGTATAATCAATTACCGTATCGCTTGGTACGCAATCACGACTCTGATTAAACAAGGTGGTATTCATCGCATTGGCGGCCAATCAACCAATAACAGCACAAAATTTTAGCGCGAGAAATGCTCACCTCTGCCCTTGGTAGATGAAAATCCTCACGTCATTAAAATAAATTTGTCTACTGCGCAGGCACATCGAGCCAACTTTTTAAAATTTTTAACTTTTTCCATTAATCTTTAATATTTATTAATATCTTTTAACGACATTTTCAGGAAAAGTTCGTTTTCCAAATTGATCTGTCCGGGATCGAACCTGGGGTTTTCGATGATATCAAAGTACACATTTACCAGTAAATGAATGATCTTTATTTTAATGTGTACATACTTATACCTATACCTACGTAAAATCTGTTAATGATCAACGAAAACATTTAGGAAATAAAAGCATTTATAGAAAAAAAATACACGAAAGATTATGGTAAATAATAAAATAACATGAACAGAAGCCAAAAGAATATTAGTCTTCAGTGTTCTCTTTCCGTTGCCTGTATGTTCACAAACGCATTACGCAATAATTGCTGATGCTGATGGGAGTTTCACAGCTGCTCTGTCTAAACTAAACTAACTTAAAATAAGTAAGTACTTATTCCGATTTTCTAATTTTGAAATCGAAAACTGAAAGAAGTGTGTATACGCAGTACCTTGTCGTAATCTGCCGTCCAAAAGCTTAGATCTAGGATAAGCTTTCTTTTGTCTCGTTTAGACGTTACTAGTTGGTAAGTCTCTAAATAGCCGAGTCAACTAAACCGCTTATAAACAGAAATTACGACGAGTCTCATCAGGCTGTTTAAACGCGGAAGTTTAGTTGACTGGCTATTTAACTCGGTATTCATCTACTTACCAACTTATAACATGTAAACTAGGGATATGGTTAAGCTGCTCTTGTAAAGCACATTTATTTTATAGGCGTGACCATATAAGTTTACCTTAATAATATAGAAATATATTAAGTAAACTTACATCATATGACTTTTAATAGGTTTTCGTATGAGTGACAAAAAATAACAATACATCAGGCAAATAATGTCGCGGGCATGGCTACCAACTATTATTACAGAATATATACCTAGTACCTACCCCGTTGGGGATACAGCGTGAAGATATGTTATGTTATGTTATATACCTAGTATAATAAAATCGCAGAAAGAAAATGAATACATATTTACTCAAGAAAGTTTTCTCGTATTATCGTACCTACTGTATTTCTTAGAAATCAGTTTCATGACTGGATAATTAGTGTTTTGAGGATGGTTAAACGTACCTATTACATAACAGTAAACTGTACTTATTACGACTGTGGTATTACAGAGCAAAATAAAGCATAAATAATACTGTTTTTAAAAGTATAGGTGGTAACCCTGATCACGGGCACAGCTAGTTAAATAATATTTATAATTTATAACAATGGAATTAATCTAAAATCTAGAAATAATTTCCTATTCGTGTGATAATGTGAACAGTTCCTAGTAAAAATGAAAGTGAACACTCCTGGGTAGTGAGAGTAGAGAAAATCATCGCATGCGACCATTTTATTTCCTTTCTGCACCGATCTCAGACGTATACCCAGTAAATGAAATATTGGTAAATACATACATTAGTATTATGTAAAAAAAAGTTGTCTAAAATGAGAGCAAGACCTAATTTAACTTTTTCTAAATTGGATAATGAGACTGGCAAGTTACTGGACAGGATGTTTCAAAAGAAAGATCGCATGGTGGAAATCAATCCCGGAAAAGTTATCTTACCAACCGATTACATAACGATAGGCGAAGACATACTAGACATGGAAGTTTTGGAGAGCGACGTCTGGATGTGTTCATATCCAAGAACTGGTGAGTTATTTTATGGACACTTCTTAACCACGTAAGCCATGTCAAAAAACATTAAGCCAGTGAAATAATACTTTAATTAGAAGTTACAGTCAAGGTCGAGAATAGAAAATCCTTTTTTAGATTAATGAAATATGTAATATAACCTAGGTATTATAATTTACCTAAAGAAAAGCTTTTAAAATATGTAATTAAATTTGTTTCCAAAGGGGTAGGGGTAGGCTGAGATGAGGATGACAGACTACTGATTGTCAAGACTGAACCTCTGCCTAATCCTATCTGTTGTACCTACATATTTGTACGTTTAGAACTTTAGTATTTTTTTAACCTTTCTAACGTAAAGAACAATGTTTTGAGTTCCTATTTAAGTTCCTATTAAATGTTACGTGCTCCTATTAAAAGTTTAGCCGTCTCACTGCAAAAAAGATAGACACGGCGTAGACTATGTTTATATGTAAACACAATCTGGAGCTAGTTTAACGTGTGACTAAAAGCACTGAAACGCTGTAATATATTGACACTAGCCTTTGCTAACGTCATTTTTTACAAGTTTTTAAACTATGTCTATCTCTAAAACTGTGTTTACCTAAACACGTGTTAGACCAATATTTAAAATACGTTTTGTAGTAAGACGGTAGAAGTTTTGGCCCGAAACTCATATTGTATGGCAATCACTATAATACAAATTGCCAAATATTATAAAACTGAGTGATTGCCACTGTTTGAAAAAACTTTTTATTGCTAAAAGAAAAATACTATTATAATATTCATGAATTTATTAATGATAATATTAAGTAAGTTATGCTATTAAACAAAAACAATTTTTGTCATGCCAAATTTTTATTTCTTTTTTTTCCTGCTTTTAATTTGTTTATGTATTTATATCGATTTTGATCATTCGCGACATTCAATAATAATTTTTTTTTGTTTGACATTTTATAAGTTTATCTGACATTTATTTGACATTTTATTATTCATTTGTATACCATTTTGATTTTGATTATTATCCATGACATTCATTAATAATTTTTGTGTATGACATTTTATAAATTTATTATTAATTAAATATTTGCATGCTATGTAGTTAGCAGAATATAAAGAGCTCTATATTTTTGTGTACAATATCAACATCAATGTTATACTCATAACCATGCAAATAAAATTATCATTATAATTATTATCAATGACGTCATAGTATAAATAACATCATTGATTATTATGGAATAAAAAAGTTTCGTACACAAACGTAAGTAGGAATTTATACGAAAGTACGTGATGGCTATCGGACTCAGATAATCTCACACAATGATTTGATTTTAAAACTCACAAAATATGTTAAGAACCGCAAATGTTTAATATTAATTAAAATCTGGTTTAGGCTCAACGTGGGCTCAAGAAATGGTGTGGCTTATTGGACACAACTTGGATTACGAAGGAGCTAAATCTTTACAGCAGGTATACTGTTCTTTATTAGGTTTCATATTATTTAGCGCATTGTAGTCTGCAATCACGAAGCAACTTATTATTATTATTTATTTATCAGGCTGGCAGTTGCCAGCCTGATAAATAAACAACTGATAACAACTGATAATGCCGGTATCCAGTTAATCACTATACAATTAATTGACTACCCCGTTGGCGCAGTGGCATATGCATCTGCTTTCTAAAGCTAGGGTCCCGGGTTCTATCCCCGGTCAGGTCAATTTACGAAACAAACTTTTCTAAATTGGCTTAGAGTCTGGGTGTTACTGGGAACTCCCTCAGAGTTCGTTGTGTGGTACCCATAGTATAAGTTTACTGCTTAGTTTGGGGTCACACAATCTGTGTAATTGTTTGGAGTATTATTATTATTCCGTCCTCTCTGACTACCCCGTTAGGGATACAGCGTGAGGATATGTATGTATGTATGTATTATTATTATAGTTGCGTATTTGTATATGCCTGTCCATATTTTTATATCCATTTACACTTCTGGCCGAAACGATATCCTTAGGTATAGTAGTGTATTCCATGCTTTTACAACTCTGTTGCTCAAAAAGTGTTTGTTTAAATGCGTTATTGCGCGGCAGACGTGTTTTCGGTTTTAAGTGGTGCACTCTAAGATTGAAATTCATAATACGTATAAATAACTTGTCAAAGTCCTCTAAGTCGTAATAGCCATTTAAGATTTTAAATGTTTATATTAAATCTCTTTGCTTCCTGCGTTTTTTAAGAGTTGTTATCTTTTATAACTCAAGTCTTCTTTTATATAACTTTTTTCTCATTTCACACGGAATTTTTGTGAAACTGCGTTGCACATTTTCAATTAGTTCAATGTTATTGGCAAAGTAAGGACTCCACACCTGGAAAGCATACTCTAAGATTGGTCTGACATACGCGTTTTGTGAATTTTAAGCATCAACTCTGGTGTTAGAGATCCGAATGCTTTTCTAATAAGGAAGATAAAAGATTTAGCTTTTTTAGTGATAGTGGTTTTGTGATCGTCCCATTCTAGATTTTTAGAGGTAATAACATCAAGGTCTGTTTGCGTATTAACCTCACCAAGCTGGATATTGCCCAAGTTGTATGTCAAATGAGAATTACGACTACCCAAGTGCAACACATCACATTGGTAGCGTTTAAATTGATAAGCCACTCTCTTGACCAATTAGCGATTGCATCCAGATCCGCCTGAAGACGATTTAAGTTAACTAATTTGGTTTGCGAAAATCTTCGTGTCATCAGCAAAGATATTCACATTACACTTTAAGCAGAGAGGTAGGTTAAAAGTGTATATGATATAAAATAGAGGGCCAAGGATTGATCCCTGCGGAACGACACTGTGGATCTCATGCCGCTCAAGCTTCAATCCACTTAAGCATTTTGCCTATTATTCTAACAAAATCCCGTTTTTAGAATAGTCTTGTTATGACACTTTATCGAAAGCTTTTTCGTAATATAGGTATATAACGTCTACAAGTTTCCTTCCATTGAAGCTATTTAGCCATGACGATCAACACGTTAACAGGTTTGATACTACAGATCGGTGCGGACAAAATCCATGTTGTTGGTCTCCGATAATATGATATTGTGATAGAAATTCTCACATATTTCTAACTCCATAATTTTCTCCATGACCTTAACGCTAGTTAAACTTATTGGTCTGTAGTTTGATAGCTCCAATCTGCTTCCCTTCTTAAATATGGGTGTCACTTTCGCTGTCTTCCATTGTGTAGACAGAACACCGGAGTCATATGAATTTTGCATAATGACGCTAAAGTACCGGCAAGATATTAATATTATACTTATTGGTATAATATTATCAATACTTATCAGTACTTCCCAGTATTAATATTATACTTATCAGTATAATATTAGTGTTATACTTATCAGTATAATATTAATTTCATTTTTAATTTTTAACCCACCACAACACAGTTATAAGAACGGCGTTGAACTTCTGATAGATACTGTAACATTTTTTACTATTGTACCTTCTTTTTAAGAGCTTAGAGGTTGTCAGAGAAAATAATTATAGAACTGGCAAGTTAAAAATTTAAATATGTTTTTTTTTGGAAGAATAGAACAGGATTTGAAAAATGAGAAAAAAAAGAGAGCGAGTTGGTTTTTTTTGAGAGAACAATAATGGTTGTGATGGAGTAAAAAGGAGATTATTTTTCTCCTCAAAAAAAGAAGATATTTGATTTCTTTGTAAAAGTAAAATCTGTTAAGAATATTAAAGATGTTGGCAAAGTGAAAAAGAAAGAGGCTCGAACCAGAAAACTGATATCGCCCAAACTCCCAAGGCAAATGGACCCCTCGACAAGAATAAGGGGAGCAATGGTTTCAATCGGATAAAGAGCACATTAAACATGGTGACGCACCAGTTTCATACGAGTTTATAGAAGTTATATTTACAATGACGATGCTGATTGCAGAATTTTACAAAGTCGACTTATAATTTTGGAGATAACATTCGAGAGTGGAGTATAGGACAATACAACCTAATTTAAGCCAGTGGTTTGTGTTTTTTTATCATAATGTGTAAATTATAAGGTGAAAGGTATTTATATCTGATTTTTGTAAACTACACCACACCATCACAACCACTTTGATATCTTTGTGTTTCTATTTTATTTACAAAATTTATTCTGGTTTGTTTCAAATTATATTACAATTTTCTTCTCAAAATAGAATTTTATTTAAAAAGATTTCCAATAAATTTCAAAATTTACTTTATTCAGTCCCTGTTCGGGCGCCAATTTATACCTTTCCCACCCGGATGCCACAAAAAGGGAATGAATAAAGTAAATTTTGAAATTTATTGGAAATCTTTTTAAATAAAATTCTATTTTGAGAAGAAAATTGTAATATAATTTGAAACAAACCAGAATAAATTTTGTAAATAAAATAGAAACACAAAGATATCAAAGTGGTTGTGATGGTGTGGTGTAGTTTACAAAAATCAGATATAAATACCTTTCACCTTATAATTTACACATTATGATAAAAAAACACAAACCACTGGCTTAAATTAGGTTGTATTGTCCTATACTCCACTCTCGAATGTTATCTCCAAAATTATAAGTCGACTTTGTAAAATTCTGCAATCAGCATCGTCATTGTAAATATAACTTCTATAAACTCGTATGAAACTGGTGCGTCACCATGTTTAATGTGCTCTTTATCCGATTGAAACCATTGCTTCCCTTATTCTTGTCGAGGGGTCCATTTGCCTTGGGAGTTTGGGCGATATCAGTTTTCTGGTTCGAGCCTCTTTCTTTTTCACTTTGCCAACATCTTTAATATTCTTAACAGATTTTACTTTTACAAAGAAATCAAATATCTTCTTTTTTTGAGGAGAAAAATAATCTCCTTTTTACTCCATCACAACCATTATTGTTCTCTCAAAAAAAACCAACTCGCTCTCTTTTTTTTCTCATTTTTCAAATCCTGTTCTATTCTTCCAAAAAAAAACATATTTAAATTTTTAACTTGCCAGTTCTATAATTATTTTCTCTGACAACCTCTAAGCTCTTAAAAAGAAGGTACAATAGTAAAAAATGTTACAATACCTATATTTACATAACTATGTAGATCATGCATCTACCTACAGAAGAGAATTGAGCTATATGACGAACGCTGTAGACATTTTATAAAGACGTCAGATGAAAACAACACGTGCTTTATTGATAATGTACAATAGCAAGACATCGAGTAGTGTTAGACGATAACCATAAGCGCGAATCAAGAACGGATGTAATGCCATAGTTTTGCGACCAGGGAATAATGTAATGTAATGCTGTATCAGTGCTGATCAAAAGGTAAATTTTCTGCGCTCACTGAATTAGTTCATTATTACCACCTATCTTTTGGGTATATTGTAAGTTCGTAATCTTTATCTGTCATGGTTTGGAGGTGTATTAAGTTGGTAACTACCATCTACCTAGACTGAGAATATTCTAAGTCTGTAAATCATCATCTGTCTGAACTATGTGTATTTGTCATAGGTAATCACAATCTTAAAGAACTGCAAACTCTTTAATTTTAAGTGGATATTCCTAATTTCATCCTACTTTAAGATATTCTGGATTTTTTTTTAATAGAAGTTTCATCTCCGAAAATCTTTGATTTCCGTTTTCTTTTTGTTTAAGATCCGTTGTCCCCTTGTCGAGTTGTCTTGTATAATGGTGGACGCTCACGCCGAGTGTCACGATGAACTGGTTACAGATAACTCAGTTGACTTAGTGAAGCATCGTCTTGCACATCCGAGGTACATTCGCAGCCACCTTCCATGGGATCTATTGCCCGTCGACATGGAAAGAGGAGACAGTTTGGTCAAGCCGAAGGTACTTTTCATATCAATCTGTGATCAATGTTTTAAAAAGGAATATTTTTTGTGTTTACAAGTATACATAGTAGGTACGTACATAATTCATTTTGCCGTAACAAGGCCGCCAGTCTATTATTGGCACTTTTCTCAAAGACATAATGTAACGTGACAGTTTGCTTGAGACTACGGCCGATGCAACTCGGTCGAAACGTCAAGCCAAAATAAAAAGGTAATCGCGTTAAGTTTTCCGTTTTAGATATTTCATAATGCAATGCGAAAGTTTAAAAGTTAATACATAATGTAACAGTTAACACAAAAAACGGGAAAGGATCTTTTTGTTGCTAATACCTTATTTAAGCACAAAAGGAATCATCAGTACACGTGGGAAAGGAAGGATGAAAGAAGTATGATTGATTTATTCCTGGTGGACAGCCGGCTCAAAAAGCAGGCTATGACACGAGAGCACACAGAGGAACCGATCGGGGAACAGTCCACTTTCTAGTGGTAACTAGAATAAGGGGTCTGTTTGCAGCGTGGCGATGTCGCGTAGCGTCCAAACCTGCAGCGGTCTGTCGCATCAAGAGCTGGAAATTGCAAGACGCGACCACCAGGAATGAATATGAAAAGGTATTATCCGGTAAGCTTGATGATAGATTGAAAGTGATGAGCGAGGATGTGAAGAATGTTGGCAGAACCTTAGGGTTATGATCGAGGCTGCGAAAGAAGTGTGTGGAACGAATAGTCAAAGTCAAATCAATTTATTCAAGTAAACCCAATTACAAGGTATTTTTGAAGGTCAAATCTACTTTAGTTCGGTTCAAATAGAAAATCTGGACACTGAGAAGAACCGACAAGAAACTCAGTCAGGTATCATTTTTTCAACTTCATTTTACAAAAGGTTTGTTAAAATACAATATTTCCATTAAGCCAGTAAACGCATCTGCAGAGAACATCATTTCCAGACTATTGTTTTATCTTCAATGAAATCGTTTATTTTATAGTATGATTGTCTAGTCAATGTACGTTTTATAACCAATCTAAATTTATTCTCTGTTAATGTAATTTCTTGAGGAACTTTATTATAAAAACGAATGCAGTTACCTAAAAATGAAACATTTGACTTACGTAAGTTAAATTTTAGAATAACCAATTTATCACGACCTCGGGTTTCCATACCATTCATATCACCATTCTTTTTAAACTGATCTATATTTTTTCTCGTATACATAATAATTTCAAAGATGTATAAGGGGGCAAGGTGAGGACATTAATGTCTTTAAAACGATCTTTAAGCGATTCTCGTGCATTCATCCTGTAGATGGCACGTATTGCTCTTTTTTGTAAAATGAAAATGGAGTTAATATGCGCCGCTGATCCCCACAGCAGAAGGCCGTAGGACATTAAACTGTGAAAATATGCAAAGTACACCAACCTTGCCGTATCCACATCTGTCATTTGCCTAATGACAAAAATTTCATTTTCAATTTTTATGGAAATATTTTCATTTTTTTATTTTGTTTACCCCCAACTTCTTTATTAATGGTATTCCATGTAGCTTTTACTGCGCTATCTGATTTTCTCATTTTATTCGCAATTAGATTGCTTTTGCGTGTATTGATACCCTCTTAAATATTTTTGAGTAAGTGCGGACATAGTTATGAAAACTTTCATCCCCCGTGTAAGATTTCTCATCATATAACTCATAAAGCCTGTCCCTACTTTTTCTTATGCCCTTCGTCGCCCAATTCGCGAAACGTAACTTGTTATTAATAACTACTTTCTTTTTCTTTGGACAGTTCTTATTAAATATTTCAGTTATTGACTAATAATTCATACATGATATTTGGATCATCTACCAAAGAAGCAGTGTTTGCAAATTTCGCTACATCATGTGTAAAGGTTTTTAGCCTACTCTCTCCTAATGGCCTAAATTCAAATATTTGTTCTGATTTATGTTTCATGTCCTCTATTTTAATTAACTGTGCTTTATGATCAGAGAGGACACCAGCAACAACAATACTTTCCACAGTTTCACACTTACTTATAAAAATATTATCTATACATTATACCATTCCCACCCGGATGCCACAAAAAGGGAATGGATAAAGTAAATTTTGAAATTTATTGGAAATCTTTTTAAATAAAATTCTATTTTAAGAAGAAAATTGTAATATAATTTGAAACAAATAGACCATAATTAATTTTGTAAATAAAATAGAAACAGAAAGATATCAAAGTGGTTGTGATGGTGTGGTGTAGTTTACAAAAATCAGACATAAATACCTTTCACCTTATAATTTACACATTATGATAAAAAAAACAAACCACTGGCTTAAATTAGATTGTATTGTCCCATACTCCACTCTCGAATGTTATCTCCAAAATTATAAGTCGACTTTATAAAATTCTGCAATCAGCATCGTCATTGTAAATATAACTTCTATAAACTCGTATGAAACTGGTTTGTTTGTCACCATGATTAATGTGCTCTTTATCCGATTGAAGCCATTGCTCCCCTTATTCTTGTCGAGGGGTCCATTTGCCTTGGAAGTTTGGGCGATATCAGTTTTCTGGTTCGAGCCTCTTTCTTTTTCACTTTGCCAACATCTTTAATATTCTTAACAGATTTTACTTTTACAAAGAAATCAAATATCTTCTTTTTTGAGGAGAAAAATAATCTCCTTTTTACTCCATCACAACCATTATTCTTCTCTCAAAAAACCACCTCGCTCTCTTTTTTTTCTCATTTTTCAAATCCTGTTCTATTCTTCCAAAAAAAAAACATATTTAAATTTTTAACTTGCCAGTTCTACAATTATTTTCTCTGACAACCTCTAAGCTCTTAAAAAGAAGATACAATAGCGAAAAAATGTTACAACATGTCGCGGAATGGTATGTGACCCTGGTCGGTTCATTAAAAATATGCACTAAATTAATTGAGAGAAAGAGTGAAATGAGCATATCTCTTTCCCACGAATTATTCAGTATGTCTACATTGAAGTCACCACACGCTATTATTGACTTCTTACATTTGCTAAGTCTTGTGAGACTCTCCTCTACAGAAATTAAAAATTGGCAAAAATCAGACGAAGGAGGTCGGTAAACACAAAAAAATGTGCTGATCTGTCTCTGCACACGACATTTCACATATATATACGTTCAATAGAAGGAGCAACTATGTCTTTGCGGTTCTTGACTTTAAGATAATTTTTACACAAAATCATGCTACTACCGCCATCTGTCGACGTTCTATTGAACACACTGGCCACATTAAAATTATTTATATTAAAATACATTTTATCTGCTTTCAACCATGTCTCGGTGAAGCACAAGATGTCTATATTATATTTTTCAATTAATAATTTAACATCTAAAATTTTGCCCGAGAAACTATTGATATTTTGATGTACAAACGTAATGAAATTATTATGAAGTTTCTCCGTTGTCTGATTATTTAATTTAAATAATTTTTATCAGCAGTAATAGTAGTATAACTACTAAAATTTGCTTCGTCCCTAACTAAGTTCTTAGTTATACTCCCTATAACCGAGTTAATACATGTGGCTACTGATGTAGCGAGTTTGTGTTTCGTCTTTTTAGGCAAGTACAAAGTACTTTTTGTCAGTCTAAATTTATGTAAAATGTTATCACTATACCTATTGGTGTCAAAATATATTAATTTGTCACTATGACATATTGTCACCCTACTCATAATATTATTTAAATTTTGAATATAATTATTACAATTCTTTGGCAACCATGATGAATAGGGGAACGCACATACTATAATTTTGTTTACATTTTTTACACTAGCCAAAGAATTCAAACTATCAGCTAATTGCTGCTTCGATACATTTGATGAATTTCCAAATATAAGTACCAAGGTGGTATTTATATCAAACTTTTTATTTAAAATTAATTTAAATATTTGTGAAATCGGTACCTCTGGGAAACAATAATTAGTGACTGGCTGATTGACACTGTTGTTAATTAGACTGCCCAAACCTACTCCCAGTCTATCAGAAAATATTACAATATTATTTTTAGTATTATTACAGTCAGTTTGTTTTCCATTCCCAATTTGTGTACTCAACCTAGACAGTTGAGGTGATATTGGTGTATTTATTTGAGTATTTTTACACAATGAT
Source organism: Zeuzera pyrina (assembly GCA_907165235.1). Taxonomy (NCBI): domain Eukaryota; kingdom Metazoa; phylum Arthropoda; class Insecta; order Lepidoptera; family Cossidae; genus Zeuzera; species Zeuzera pyrina. Next base: position 6,957,625 of record OU015639.1, read on the forward strand.
ATATCACTCTCTATTTGTATGAGCCTAAGTTTATTACATTCTTTTTTAACTAGGTTGTACTTATTACTGATATCTGATATGTTTTCGTTTAATTTATCTATGACACCATGCAGCTCTCTGGTCTCCACATCATATCGTTCCCTGCTCTCTTGTAATTTGTAAGTACAGATTTCCATTTGGTCCAACAGATCCCTCTTTCCTCAATTTTATGTTTTTATGAAGGGACTTCTGTTTTTTTGACTAATTTTTCAGTTTTTTTAATGAATTTTTTAATTTATTTCTGCTTTTAATGTTAATTTTATTATGTTTGAATTGAACGCCTGGATCTGTTGGTCCACCTGTCCTGCATGAAAATGACTCATCTGTATTAGCAGCGACCAGCTCCTTGAACAGGTTCTGCATGTGTGAAGTTTCCTGGTCTCTTCTGTCGTCTTGCAATTGCTGAACAAGCCGGTGGGACTCATTCAACTCTCCTTCCAGTTCATTAATTCTTCCCAGGGTCTTTTCGTAGGTGTTACTGCATTGATGGAACATATCCACCATCTCTTGGAGCTGGTTTTGGTGTTCCACTGCTTCTGTGAGCTGTCTATGCAAATCAACTAGTTGACCTTTGAGAGCTGTGTTCTGATCGACGACACGCTTAGCCTCCTCTTCATAGTCATCTCGTTCCCTCAACAATTGCTCATTAAGGTCACGGGCCTCCTTCAGCTGAGAGAGTACTGCTTTTAATTTACACTCCATGTCACGAGAGGCTACCTTACGTATCATCACTCCAGTTTTGGTGGCCATTATTATATCCTGAAAAAGTTTGTATATATTTGAAATAACTTCAACAAACTTCAACAAATCTGCAATTATTCACAATTAGCAGTTTTATTTTTATTTTTGTAGGTAGGTCACTTATTCAATACCTTAGTACTTTTGGATTTTTATTCAATTAAATACTTAGAATAAACTTCAAATTAATGTAATGTTTAAGCCAAGTAAAGAAAAAACAATAAAAAAAAAGTATTTTCCATCAACTAATCAAGAACTTTTAAAATAGTTGAAAAAGTATTATTTTAAAAATATTATGTTACCTACTATGGTACTCAAAATAGGATTAATTATTTTAAATTTACTCTATAAAGTTGTGTTTGTTGAGTAAAGCAGTAAATAATGTCTGTGGCAATATGCTGTTATTCTTCAATTTTGCTTCCACACATAGCCCAGCAAAAAGATATTGCAACTTGCCAAATGTACGTTATTTGACGTGACTCACAACTATGCAGTGAGAACTGAGGAGTGGTGCTTGTTATCGAAAAAAAATTTTAGCAATAAGCAAATATAATACACAATCAATTATGTAAATTAATTAATATAAAACAATACTCCCGGGTTTACGTCGATTCCATTTGAATTCTATATAATTCAAACGTATGTCCGTTGACAGATGCCGGTGTCGCTTGAAGTTTAGTTGTACACTTTATTCACTCTCTATTGTATCACCAAAAATTTTCCTTTATATTTATAACTATTTACATCTATTTATAGTATAAAATTAACGAATCAATAGGAATTAATAAATTTAAAATTAATTTCTTAGGCAGCTGATTTTGACACCTCGCCGGTGCGTTCCGTTTTTTGAATATATGAATAATAAAATAATAGAATAATAATAGAATAATATATCAATAAGATTGGGAACGGTAAAAAGCGTGGTGTGTCGTGGGACAATGAGGTGAAAGTGTCTGTGTATAAGAAGAAGAAAACATGGCGAGACTACCTTGCTACTAAAAACGACTATGGTGCGAAGAATTTGATGAAAGACAGTTATAAGCTGCAGAAAGCAGAAACGAAGGCACTAGTTAAAGAGAGGCGTGAAAGGTGTAGGGTGTTAGATGAAAACAAGATGTCGGACAACTTTAAGGAAAATTCCAAATTATTTTGGAAAGAAGTACGTAAGTACCGAAGTGGTTCGGCACCTTGCAGAATGGATAAAGTGCTTTCAAAAGAAAACCACCTGCTTACAAATAAAAAAGATGTTCTGCAGCGATGGAGTGAATACTATGGCAAACTTTATGAGAGTGGCGACTCCGTCTCTGATACTGAGAGCGATTCTAATGAATTGCCACACTTGGGTCAGGGACTGGAGGAAGTCATTAGTATGAAAGAGATTGAAAAAGTGACAAGAAATCTAAAATGTGGAAAGGCTGCGGGAAATGACGAGGTGACTGCTGAGATGAGCAAGTATGGTGGTCCCAGGGTCTGGGATACCTTCTGTGCATTGTGCAACCTTTGTTAGCACAAGGGAGAAATGCCAGAGGACTGGCACACCGCAGATATATTGCCTCTCCATAAAGGCAAAGGTTCTCATTTGAATTGTGCGTGCTATAGGGCCATCAACTTGGTCAGCTTAGCAAGTAAAGTCTTTACTAAGGTATTGACTAAACGTATGAAAGATGTTTCTGAAAGATATTTGTGGGAATCACAAGTTGGTTTTAGAAACGGTAGGGGTTGTATGGATTAGATTTTTTCTGCGCATTTCTGCGCATTCGTGGATCTTGAAAAAGCATTCGATAGAGTAGTGCGCAAGAAACTGTGGAGTGTTCTGCCTGAAAATGGCGTGGAGGGCCCTTTACTGCAGGGTGTGAGGTCATTATTTTGATGCCACAGTTTTTGAGGCCACGTCTATCCTTACACAGGCGTAAGGATAGATGGTGACATGTCACTCTGGCTCGAAGTCAGTTCAGGCGTCGGACAGGGTGATGACTGCCTGGCTATTCTTGCTGCATTTGGACAGATTGGTACAGTGGTAAACTGCCTATTGTACGCTGACAATGCTGTGCTTATAGCACCATCAGAAGCGGAGTTACAGACAATAGTTACGTGCATGAAAGAAAACTGAAGTGAAAGGATTGAATATGAATGTGAATAAAACTAAGGTTCTGGTGTTTGAAAGAGAAGATATACTAACAAAGTTTGATACATGGGTAAATGGAAAATGTCTAGAACAAGTGAACGAAATTGTATATCTGGGGAGTGCGTTTTCGAAGCATGGAAGATGTGAGTTGGATGTGGAGAGACGGGTAGCAGCCGGCAATAAAGTGAACGGTGTTCTGTCCGCATTAGTAGGCAGTGTGAATATATCTAACTCAGCCAAAATGCCTATAGACAATGCGGTGTTGGTCCCAACTTTATTGTACGGTAGTGAGACCTGGATATTCCCGAAATCGAGTGAAAGTAAGATAAATGCAGTAAAAATCCATTCTCTTAGAAATATAAGCAGTGTCACCCTTGCGACAAAATAAGCAATGAACAGATACGCAGTATGACAGGGTAAAAACGGAATGCTAAGATGGTTCGGGCACATGGAAAAAATGAGTGATAAAAGACTGACGAAGAAAATCTATAGAGCGAAAGTGAGTGGTAAATGAATCCAAGGAAGACCAAGGCTGACTTATGAAGATCAAATAGCTAGAGTGTTAGCCGACGGAAATGTCAAAAGCACTTGCATACCTAAGCGAAAATGTGTGAGGAGAATGATGAGATTTGAGAAAGCGAAAGAAGTATGTTAGGACTGCGACGCTTGGCGCTCCGTCCAATCTGACTACCCCGTTAAAGATACGTCGTGAAGATATGTATGTATGTACAAAACATAGTTGCTAAATTAGGTATTATAATATAATATGTAATTTGCTAATAGTTGAGTTGCGAATTTGAGAGATTTCCAAAAAACCTACGAAAAGTATTATTTATCAAAACGACATAAATTTTATCATATTTAAAATTTGTCGTCTCCCGTTGCAGTTACGAACATGTATCAAGAAATTGTAAAAATGTATCAACCATGTTGACGTTGAAGTATGAATCATAGCCATTACTTATTTAAAAAGTATAAAATTATAATTTTAATTTTAGTTGACGAGCAATGCCAATTTCAGGACTTTTGACGCCCTGACCGACATTTATATGGGCACCATATAAAATGATGTTGGCCAGGGTGTCAGCTTCAGCTCATGTTAAATTTGTAAAAAGTTTTAACGACTCTGCATATGATACGGAGATTTCCAGTAGCAACGGTTAGGTCCGAAATTTTAGGGATACGGGTCCATGCACATCTACCTCTTTGGGCCTTTCGTTTTCTTTGGTTACGTTAAAGAAATGTGACGGATAGCCAGCGCCCTGGGGGAGAGACTAGATTATGCGGGCCTTTTATCCGCCAAAACTTCTGCGGCGATCGTCCTCAGCGCATTGTCGCAGCGTCTTCGGAATCTCCAATGGAACGCACTCGCGCTGTGCCAAAGGATCTCTTGATTCAATTACAAACTTTTCACTGCACGACTAGACTAGTGCTACGACAGTACGGACTACACATACCGTCATCCTCTTTCGCCCCCCTCCATCCCATTTACTCACACATGCATATTGTGCATCTACTTATATTATACATAATAGAATGTCACCAGTATACGGGTGCAGATCTCCTGGCAACGACCTGAGCCAAGGCATCGTCCTCCGCTCCGTATATTTAGGCTTGTCGATCTTCTGGGTGCAGTGCACTCCGCTGTTCCTCCCTTACGCGTCCGGTTTGCTGCAACGGCCACAGGGTTATGTACCAAGAAGGTTTTTCGTCGTTTTGAGCCCGACACTACCCGACCGGTCGTAGCGTATTCTCTTGATGTGTGGGAAGCGTTCGGGCATCTGAAGAGATTTTTTTCCTTCTTAAAAATAAAAAAAAAATGGTCATCGTCATTGGGCACTCACAGATGTCTATAAGCTCGCAGTATGGTCGCCGCAGATGCACTAGTAAAGTGGTGCAATAAGTACTTGTTCTTGCATATTGAAAAAAATGAAAATTAATCAAGGGCGCACAATTTTAGCTTAGACTTTAGATGATCTCTTTTTTATTACGATTCACCACGCGCGTGATCTGTATCATACTACTGTCATAAACATAGTATACTAGCGTAGGTATACTAACTTTATGACTACACTACACCCACTCCGCCGACTAAACAAATCGTACCAAAGGATATGCAGTGTCCCATTTGCATCTACATCCGTCAGTACCGCAATGGAAATTGATCATGATCACCGGACCTACTTATCTTCAATTTCCAGTAAAATGAAATGTATGTAATAGCTTTTAGATTATAAGATTTTATAGCGAAGATGTAGCCTTACAGTCTAGCGGGCGGTCGCCTAAACGCACCCTACGCTAACGCCGCCGCTACTGTAGACAAGGAACAGAAATTACGCGAGTTCGTATAGTAATTTCTTTTTTTCAGGTGATATACACATCACGTAATCCAAAGGATATGGTGGTATCATATTATTACTATTGTACGCTCATGCACGGACTAACAGGAACCTTCGAAGAGTTCTGTGATGGTCTTTTCATGAAAGATCGCGCCCCTTTCGGACCTGTTTGGAATCACATTCTTGGTAAAATGTCACTCCATATTAACTATTATTTTACTATAGAGTAAATTATCTACCTATTCATGTGATGCTCTTATCTTTTCACTGGAGGTACTGGGCAGGTATGAGCAATTTGTGAAATACTAAGTATATTGCATCCTAGAAGCTCAGGGAACATCTATGGATAGAAATAGACTGCTTTGATACAAAACTAATCTTCAGCTTGACTTTTGGGAACTTTTTATGTTGTATGAACATTTCTATCCGGGAAAGCCCAAAAATTTTTCCACGCGGACGAAGTCCGAAGTCAGCTAGTATCTATATAATTAAAGAAATTAGATAAGCAATGTTTACATTCTTACAATATATTGTTGATTGTAAACTATATACGCAAAATTTGTGTCTTGGAAGAGCTAAGTTCTAGATAGAATATTGATTAATGTATTACTTGAGTTTTGTTTTCGAGGGATGGAAGATGTGAATTGGATGTGGAGAGACGGGTAGCAGCTGGTAATAAAGTGAACGGTGCTCTATCCGCATTAGTAGGCAGTTTGAATATATCTGACACAGCTAAAATGGCCATCCACAATGGGGTGTTGGTGCCAACTTTATTGTACGGTAGTGAGGCCCAGATATGCTCGAAATCGAGTGAAAGTATGATAAATGCAGTGGAGATGCGATCTCTCAGAAATATGTGCGGTGTCACTCTTGCGGACAGGATAAACAATGAAGAGATGCGCAGTATGACAAGGTTGCACAACACTATTATTGTAAAAATGAAGAAAGGAATGCTTAGATGGTTCGGGCACTTAGAAAGAATTAGTGATGAAAGATTGACGAAGAAAATCAACAAAGTGAAAGTGAGAGGTAAAAGAAGCCAAGGAAGAGCAAGGCTGACTTATGAAGATCAAATAGCCAGAGTGTTAGCAGACGGAAATGTCAAAAGCACTCGCATACCTGGGTGGAAATGTGTGAGGAGAATGATGAGATTTGAGGAAGCGAAAGAGATATGTAAGGACCGCGACTCCTGGCGCTCCGTCCTCTCTGACTACCCCGTTAGGGATACAGCGTAAAGATATGTATGTATATGTATGTATGTATGTATTACTTGAGTGCATCAGTCGATTGCTTTCAAATAAAAACACCTGCTTTAAAAAGATACCTTGCAAGTCATTAATTTAAAATTATTTTGAAAAGTTCAAACTATGTAGATGCATATTGTAAACCATTTTACAGGTTTTTGGAACCGACGTAATGATCCGAATGTTTTGTTTATCAAATTCGAAGAAATGAAGAGCGATTTACGGGTAGTTGTAAAGAAAACAGCTAAATTCCTTGGCAAAACAATCACAGAAGGGGAAATTGATGTATTATGTGATTATCTATCCTTTAAAAACATGAAGACTAATAAGGCTGTTAACTTGGAATTAATACTTGAAAGATCCTTTGGAAAAAGCTACCTAGAGAACACCGACCTCAGGTTTATAAGGAAAGGTGAAGTTGGCGATTGGAAGAATCATATGTCTGACGATTTGTCTAAGCGATTTGATCATTGGGTTCAAGAGCATTTAAAGGGGACTGGACTAAGTTTTGATGATTAATTTAAACATTGCTCGAACTTTTTTTTAAAAACTATTTACTGTTTATCTTGAGTGATTTATACACTTATAAATGAATAAAGCCGAAGCGTGCTTTAAAAAGTTATAGAAATAAAAATAAAAGGATTTTAAAGGCTAGGTTATTTTTCAATTCTATTCAATGATTGGCGATAAAAGGAACTGATTCAGTGTATAATAATTACTGGGAAAGTCGTGGACACGCAGTGCTAAAGAAATAGCAGTTCGAATAAAACTATAAAAATTTTTGGACTCGTTTCATTTCATTCATAAAAATTAGTTAAAATTGATCAGTATCTAAAATACGAGTATAGGTTATGCCTAAAATAATGCCTAACGTTATTTATTTTGACGATACGCTGCAAGCACAGATGTGCATAATCATCTCAAGGGTCAGAGTCCCCACGGCCCGTAGTCAAAAGTAGGCGCAATTCCGCACAAAACGCTATGCATACAGTCACAGACTACACACGCACACATAGATAGTTCCACACAGTAGAACCACATTTGTCGCGTACTCGTGTTTCAGCATTATATATGTAATATTTAGATATGACACATTATAATCATAATTACATTTTTGACAAAATTAAACGCAGTAGGAATTACGTACGTCTGCCCTAATTAAAATGAAATAGAGATACAAAATAATTATAATTTTATTTTAGCACGCTTTTATTATTGTAAGAGTTCAGAAGCCAAACAGCAAAAAACGCACAGACAATTTCGTCCTGTTCGTCTGCCACAGCTATTCTACTCTGAGGTGTATGAATAAAAAAAAATAATAAAAAATCATAAATCAAATACGAGCTCACAGATATAACTTTCAGTGACGTAAAACTATACTTTTGGAAAAAACGAAACTGTCAACCATACAATTATTTTTTTGAAGACAGGAAAAATAGTCTTTCATGACGTCACGTATATTCACAATTTTTTTATCACCATGAGGGCCATTCATTTATTACGTAAGACGATTTAGGGGGAGCGGGGTCGACCATTTCTTATTTTTTTTTTACAAAGGGGTGGGAGGGAGTCTTGATAGTTCTTACGTAAGATCACAAATATATGCAAAGTTAAGATTATACATTGAAACGTGTAGATTTTTATGGGAACAGACCCGCGCCGCCCGCACTGCACTTCTCGGTAACTCCCCTCTTATGTACTAGTATATGATCAACATTGGTATACAAGACATGTGCAAGAGTCCCAATACTTTTTACAAATTGTAAAAAGCATTGATAAGGAATGCTGTGGTGATATAAGGAGTGACATTCGTTAAATCCTTAAGGGTTTTTTCCCCCACCATGCTCATTACGGTGTGAAACTTCGCTCATGTTTCCCGCCCCAGAAGATTTTAAAGCATCCGATCACTTTGCATCTTTATTTGTGCGACAGTCTTTAAACATGGAAGTTGAGGCCCCATTCAAGAATGTTCCTTACGATTTTTACTGTCCATCAATACAAGACGCGCTCATAGGAAGAATTTGTTTAGTATGCTCTAAATACTTCGCTCGTAAAAAAGCAGCACAACTTCACAAAAACTTTATGGCTGTATTCCAAATATTGAAGAAGAAGAAGCTTTAGCCATATATTCAAAGCGAGGTGAAGAAGTTTTGTGTCACATCGGAGCTGATGTTAAATGGGTGGACGTCGATGACGTCACAATCCTGAATAACAAACTAGAAGAGACACCTATTAACAGAGATGTTTCAGTGGCAGATCCACTTTCCGAGCGGGTTTTGAGCTCCTGGACTGATCAATATCTTATGTAAAGATGAATGATAAAAAAACTTTAAAATAAAACCAAAGGTGATTAATACCAAAAAATAAAAATACTAGTACCTTCGTAGGTACAAATAAACGTTTCTAAAAATTGTTTCTTTGAAAAATAAAAATTAAAACAAACCAAATGCGTATTCATTTTTTCCTTTAAATTCTTACGTAATAGATATTCAACAGGGGGGAGGGGGTCGGCCTATTCTTATTTTTTCTTGCATAGGAGTGGGAGGGGGTCAAAAACGGGCAAAATCGTCTTACGTAATAAATGAATGGCGCCATGAGACTAATGCCCTATTTCACCGAAGTCCTGGATACGCTAACGATGAAATTTTCATAGTAGTTTCGGTTTTAGGGGTTCGCTAAGTTAATCCGGGACATTTTCGGGTTTACTTGGGACACGACAATTTCTTACAAAAACTTTAGAAATAGTACTTAGCGAACAGAAGTGCTCTATTGGGCCTTCGGTGTGCTAATTGCCCTAATGGGCACTTCGGACTGCTAAAAACATTCGTGTGTCACGCTAGTCATTTTTCCTGTCGTAATCAATTTCGATTCCATCAATTACAACTCTCTAATTAGAATTTTGAAATTTTGTAAGCATATTTCGCTAAAGTTAGAAGTTTAGTTATTAAAAGGTAATTATTATATTTATTACTATTTAATTAAAAATGTTACAAACAGCGAGTTTTCAGTCAGGCGGTTTTCATAAATGGCAGCACTACTACTTCGCTGACGTCACATTATATTATAGGTTTATCGGGGTTATAAATACACAAATGATGTTCATTTTAAAATCCAAGATGGCGAATATTACTTTTTTGGATAAATCGATATGGGTGTCACATTATAGGTTTCTCGGGGTGCTGATTACGAAAATTATATTTATTTTCAAATCCAAGATGACGAATATTATTTTTTTGGATAAATCAATATGGGTGTCAAGTTCTAGGTATTTCGGGGTGCTGATTACGAAAATGACGTTTATTTTCAAATCCAAGACGGCGAATATTACATTTTTATATTAATCGATATTGGTGTCAAATTCAAGCTATCTCGGGGTGCTGATTACAAAAATGACGTTCATTTTCAAATTCAAGACGGCGAATATTACTTTTTTGGATAAATCGATTCAAAATTGACGCCATTTTCGTAACCAGCACCCTGAAATTCCATCTGTTACCAAATAAATGTATTAGAATTTATGGTAGAGCCACAGATTAATTACTTGCTAGCATACGTTGCTAGCGTAAATAGAGATTTCTACGTAAACGAAACTGGCCAAGTGTATCTCGAACCATGCACAGTGAAGGGTACCGTAGTCAGCAGCATTCACGAATAAAATTTAAACACCTGGGAGACTGAGCTTTGCTAGATGTTTATTAAAAAATAAGATAAAAAATAATTTATAAGTTAGGGATTTATCTGGCAAAGAATAAAAGAAATAATATGATAGGCTGAGTGTACCGAGAGACTATGAAAGATATAAATTATGGAATAAAAAGGATAGGAACATTTGGCCAAGAAAGTGAGTGGTAGTATGGACGGAGGAGAGAATAACCTGAAATAAAAGTAGAAGTATGAAAAAAATAATATAAGAAGAACATTTTTATATTTTGCGAAAACATGTTGATGCCTATCCCGTTGATTCTGTGAGTCATTTACTGCTAACATCTAAACTGTTTTAATCCTAATCATAATATTCAGATAATTCTGATATTTTATATTATATTTCTTTTACTTTTCTGAATAATTGAGTTAAGTATAAAAATCATAATAATAATAATAATATTAGAACAGTTCAGAATAACTCTAAGCTGCTTATTCATAAATTGTATTGTAAATTATTTCATTGTTTGCATTCAAATCAAGTACGTCGATTTATATATATGTCGGGTGGAAATAATAGAAGGCACTCATTTGACTATTCTATGGCTAAGCGCGACTTCCGGTTTGGAAGGGATAACACGCTAACGGAACGTCGGGGCCGGCATTGAAAGTCTGTTAGACTACGGCGGCCGGTGCGGTAGCATTTCTCCGACGTATCGTTTGCCATTATTAAGTTTCCAACTACCTACGTAATAATTGTTACAAAGAGTTTTCTGTCGTTTGTACATTAATTTGATTTCGTTTTGGCGCTACTATCACCTACTTTTTTTGACAACCTTACTATACGTACGTACCAATACCTTTTATATATCTTTATGTAGGTATATCCTAATGATTCCGAAAAATCACCAACGCAGCGGTTTAGGGGATTATTTACATCAAACAACAAAAGAGAATAGGCATTCTTCAAATTCAAGGTTCTCAACTCAAGCATGAAATCGAAGAAAACACGAGGAAAACCAAATCGAAATCGAACTTGACTTGGCGGATAGTCAAGACGGCAGAAGCGACTACAGCTCCTTTACAACCCGTTCGGAACTAAAACTGTCACAGGCCTGCATAGCGCTCTGCAGTGCATAAAATACGTCGCATTTTAACAACTTGTACAGATAACAACCTCTGTCTTGGAATTTAAACAAATGGCACAACCCAAAGAACATAAAGAAGAGCAACCAGGGGCCAATCACGCTAATTTGGAACGATAATACCAAAACTAAACCAAAAACGTTACGTTAAGCGCATCTCGTGCACAAATAATTTTAACAGAAACGAATTAGCTATTTTTCGGAAAATACGTTAGTATAGCGATCGATTGAATTTTTTGTTTTATACTTTAGAAGAAAAATTTGTTATTTATTCTTATATTATATTTAATAATTAGAAATATATTCGCGCATAATTTTATTGAATTTGATTGATTGAATTGAAGCCAAAAACGTTTTGTTGAGTATATCGTTTCCGCTGTCAAACAAACGTTTTTGATATAATTCTTACTGAGCGCAATTTCGTGACAGTGTTTAAAACCAAAAGCATTTCATTGAAAACACTGAATAAGTAATCACTACGTTTTAATGTCGTTTCCTCTGTCAAACGAACGCTTTTGATTTAGTTCGGGCTGAGCAACTTTTATATTGTTTTGCGAATCGTTATAAAAACAAAACTATTAAAATTATGGAGATTTATCTCAATTTGCTGGACAATGCTCAAGAGGTAGACGTGGCTGAAGAGAGAGCATCAACCCACATGCAGAATACGAATATTAGACGATCATTGTTTACCATATCGCCAGTAAACTATGTATTTTTAACAGAGCGTTATGCCTGGCTGATGAAGCAATGAAGTCCTCATAAAAGCATTTCTTAAACACATACACTGCATATAGTACACTAGATGATTTTTAAATAGAAACGAAATATTGTTTTCGATGCATCATTTAATTACTTTAAAAGTGAAATTCACAAGTTTGGCAATAAAATATTCTGATATGACATTTTTGATAAACTTTTATCTATCGAAGCGATATTAGAGTTTGAAGTTAAACGTCAATTGATAGGTATAAATAAGAGTGTAAATTTTTAATTCCCAATAAGGAACTATCTAAAATTGTTATTACACACAATCAACAATTTAAGTAATGATTGAACTTATCGTAGATTAAGTACAACAGTTGAACAAACACAATTACATTGAATCTCAAAACGACTAGAAAATATTACTTAATTGACATACAACACTCATCTACACAGCATAATATATAAAAATTTCCACTTCACATTGTCTTCCATAAACTTGTGAATTAATTAAGCTAAAGGGTGCATTCAAATGTTTTAAATAAAAATAAAGTGATTTTAAACAATTTCTCTATATCAATTCCCTGACGATTTAACGTTATGATTCGGATTAAAATATTAGTGGAAAAGTACATGGTAATAGCGGTCGCAGTAAAAAACTGCCGACTGATAGGCAGATGCGTGTCAATTGTTATGTAATGAAATAAGTATGATTCAGTAAGGGACAAGGATTCATATTAGTAACGACCGATTATCCAGAATTTCGATTTAGGGAAGTCATTACCCTTGAGAAGTGAGTAAAGTCTATTAAAATCTGTGTTTGTACAACGATATATAGAACGTAATGTCACTTATAGGTAAGATGTGTATATCTACCACAAGGTAAGTTATGATATTAATTTGAATTTTATCAGGTAAGCGAGTGTCTAGAAATATGCAATAGGTACTCTCTTGAGTTCTGTAAAATAATAAAACTATACAAGTTAATACATTCTGGATACAATCGAGACTTTTTGTTAACATATATAATAGATATCTATACTTTTGTTTATGACACATTCCCGACTCTTCAATATTTATACTCTACTTCAATTAGCTTGACATTCTGGAATAGAATCTGTATTTAATTCAAATAGAAATTTGACGATTTCATGCCAATATTCATCCCTATACACATTATGAACTAGAGCTTTCGCCTGATGGGACCTTAATGGTAACGGCCGATGGAATGGGGGGACTCCGGTAGTCCAACGAGGACGACCACCGCAGCAGTTTTAGTGGGTAAAAGACCAACATAACTTAGTCTCATTCCCAGAGGGCTGGGTACTTTTGTGAAGGTTTCTTCTGCGTTACAAAATAAAAAGACCAAATGAATATATTCCTGTATCCGTTGCGATACTGATAGATGTATGCAATATTGTAATATACAATATTACAATATTGTTATACAATAATTGTAATATACAATATTATTAAGTAAGTTACTTATATACATAAGTACAAATCTTATCTGGTGAAAGTAATAATTGAAAAAGTAACACACATCACTAAAGTACGCGATTTGTGGTCGGTCCCATATACGTACATATATATAGGTTCGTGTGAACCGTGTCTGACCTGAATGCGGCTCCGTAGAACCGGATATCCTTTAATTTATCGGACCTACCCATCACTAGTTCATATTCCTTTATAAAATGTACAGGTAAAATAGTTTTTAACAGTTTTAGTTATTCTAGAATTCCAACAACAGTAATTTCTTCTTATTATTAATCCTTCAATAGATTTGAAACTAAAGTTCAAATCTATTGAAGTCACAAATTTGACAAAACATTCACGTAGTTGTAAGAGTAGCATTAGTAAAGACAAATCTTGTTTTTTGTTTTATTACGACAGAAGTTTCTGACTTAATACAATAGAATATATTTTAATAGATATACGTGTATACATATATTATCTATTTTTAAGTCAGCACCCAAAGCTAATGTAACTAGAAATAATTAAGCTCAATATAAAAATTCAGTTTAATATCCGTTAAAACTGAAAAATTAAAATATCGTACTGTATGTTCACAAAATCATATTTTTTGTGATTTGACTATTACAAAATATTCGTAATAAAAATATATCACTTTTAGAAAAATAAATTATTACTATTTATGATATCTGATGTGACTATTTTTTGTTCATTTACGAGTATAATATAATATATTATCTAAGAATAAGTTATGTTTAGGTACTATCGCCACATTCATGAAAATTGTAATGAACCATATTGTTTACCTTTCTAAACAAACTTTCTAACATTGACTTAGGTACTATAATATAATACATTCATACGTACTTACCATTATTGTGATATACGTAATTTATAGGTCAGAAATAGTAAATTGTATAACAAGGGAACAAAATAACATTTTACGGTGAGGCGCTATTTTGAGTACAGAGCGGAGCGAAGGATTACAGCGCCCGACGTAAAAAAATAATTTTACTACCGAGTGATACACTCTACTTTTCACTCCTACCTATAAGAAAAATAAACGAGAGATGTTGTTTGATATGTAAAAGTACAGGATTAATTAGTTACTGACGTAAAGTAGTAGTACGATTCTCCCTTAGGAGGGAAGGTAAAGGGATCATAGCCCATACAACCGACATCTTCAGTCATAAATAGATAAATTCTTCGTATTATTTCATTAAAATGTCGGCGTAATACATTTTAGATGTTTCTTGGAGTTTCTGGCGACAGATATATTGAGGCAGTCTTTATAATAGGATCGCTGAGGCAAACTAAGCCACTAAAAAAATCTCAACATAAGTCTACTAGCACTTATTTCAACAATTTCACATAACAGCACAACAGCATAGTTACTGGGGACGCAAAACTACGCCAATTTTTCATCACAATATCCACTAGAAACCATTTGCAAATAAATAACTTAAACGTCCAACCGCTGCCCATATTATCCCGCCAAAAACTCCCCATGTGAAAGCACAAAAAAAATTTATATTATCTTTTTTTTTGGCGCGCGGTTACGGCCGCGCTGGTAATCATAACATTTTTCATTCAATATTGTCATTTGGCCTCTTTGCTTGCAGAACATTAAAGATTAATTTCCTTCTTACTCATTTCTGCATGCCCTCTCTGGAAGTCTTTAAAAGAAAAGACTTATTTTGGTTGCACTTATTGAAGAAACAATAATCGTTTTTCGAATAGGTGGAAAGAAAATAAATGTTATTGCTATGTACTGTATTTATGCAAGTACAGATGTTAATTGGCAACCTGCTTTGGACATTTTTTATATTATGTGTATCTATTGCCTTCTAATTCAATCCGCGTAAATGATATATTCTTGCATTTCCTGAATAACTTTCAATGATAAATATGTACATTACTTACAACACGCAATTTTTACACATGAAGATAGGAGGAGTGTTTCTACAATAAATATGAAACGGGCTGCCAATATATAAAAAAATAGAAGAAACTGACATAATTTATTTGAAGAAATATAATTAATATACTTTAAACATAGCAACACGCGGTGTTCTTGTAATTTAGTGTACCTATTATTTGATGAAAATTTATTTTATTGACAATTAATTTCACAAAAAACAGTAACATAACATAACTTCACGCTGTATCCCCAACGGGGAAAAAACAGTAAATTACGTATAAAATGCCGTTCAAAGTTTTTTTTTTATATTCAAAGTAAGTGTGACATACAAAGTTATTTACACGTATTTTTGAGTAACTTTGAATGTTAATTAATGTTAAGTTAGTTAATTTAAACTTTTCATGGATGTGACGAATTTATGGTTTAACATTTAACTACATCAAACTATTTTTACAAAATTGTCACAGTACACGCTGTTAAACAGCGAAACTTTTTAAAAGTTGTTTTTATTTATGTTATAATAGTATATGAGTTATCATTATTTTATATTAAACTATTGTCATCGTGTAAAGCTCGTCTTAAAGTTTTTAGCTCCTTTGGAATATGCTTTGGGATGTTTTATTTGAGATCTTTTGTAATTATGTTACAGTTAAATAGGTATTATCTATTACTTATACTTTGCAGAACAACTAGAAGTTTATTTTGAAGAAACATACTTTAAATAGAATTCACCTTTCCCTCTATATATAACACAGGTTTAATTACGTGTTTGTATACAAGACTAGATAAAATATGATACATACAACAAATAATGTCGACTATTTTTTCCTAGCACACAATAATCTTAATAGTAACATTTACTTAATAATATATTAAAAAAATAGAAAATAACAGATTATATTGATCTCTCAGATCCATAGGTCCTTAAGATATTTTAGAACTTTTTAGGCCTTTCGGATCGATCACAGCGGTCAAGAAGCCATGCTATTTAGAATATTTGAGGTGGCTTGCATCAACTATTTAAGCTCGATTTAAGGATTCGACATCTTGCTTATGTTGACATGTCAAATCCCTAAATAGAGTTTAAGTAGTGGGTGCAAGCTGCCTTTAGGCTTTTAACAACAAGGGTGAAATTAAATTAGGTGACAGTTGGAATTAGTTTTGTGCCTCACATGTGGGTTACCGAAGGCCCCGCAGCATTGGTGGTGATTCACGTTTTTCGTGTGGTGATGGCCGTGTGGTTGGACATTAGAGTTTACTTGTGTCTGTCCTTTGTCTTTTAGGGATTCCTTCCGAGGTTGTTTCTGAGTTATGCAACTTTTATGATGCCCTGGTGCTATTCGCGCTTTGAAACGACCCACTTTGCCTGGTTTAGGATGATTTTCTTCGACGATTGTTTCTGATATTGTGCAGACGTGGGCCATATGGCTTATTTCTGTGTGTGCATCTTGATAATCATCTGTTTCTGGAAAAAAATACTAAATTTGATCATTCCATTTGCACATTTAAGTTGGTAAAGTATATCTGTCTCTTCATTTGTAAAGTCGTTTGAGGTCATTCGAAAAAGTCACTATGTCGTACGTCCGTATGATAAGAGAAGGATAAGAGCTTAGTAAGAAAAACAATTTTAAAAATGCTGCTTAAGTCAAAATCCTCATTTGAGCTTTGTCGTAGTAGACGTGTCTAGGTGCCGGACCACTTCGGTATTTACGTACTTCTTTCCAAAATCATTGGGAATTTTCCTCGAAGTTTTCCGGCATTTTGTTTGCATTTAACACCTTTTACGCCTCTCTTTCACTAGTGCCTTCGTTTCTGCTTTCTGCAGCTTATATCTGTCTTTCATCAAATTCTTCACACCACAGTCATTTTTAGTAGCAAGGTAGTCTCGCCATGCTTTCTTCTTCTTATACACAGACACTTTCACCTCATTATCTCACAGTACATCACGCTTTTTACCGTTCCCAGTCTTATTCGTTCCACACACTTCTTTCGCAGCCTCGATCATACTATCCTTCAGGTTCTGCCAACATTCTTCAACATCCTCGCTCATCACTTTCAATTTATCATCAACCTTACCGGATACTACCCTTTCATATTAATTCTTGGTGGTCACGTCTTGCAGTTTCAGCTCTTGATGCGATATACCGCTGTACAAACAGACCTCTTATTCTAGTTACCACTATCTCTCAATAGTTATCACTATCTATCAGGTCTGTTCCCAGATTGCCTCCTCTGTGTGCTCTCGTGTACATAACATACTTTTTCAGCCGGCTGTCCACCAAGAGTAAACCAACCATACTCTTTTGTTTCTTTCCCACGTGCACTCATGAATCCTGTTGTGCTTAAATATGGCATTAGCAACAAAAAGATCTTTTCCATACACACTCCTAACACTAACCTACCATCATTATTCACTCTCTTGTCTTCATACTTGCCTAGGACAGACTCAAATCCTGTTTGAGCTGTCCCGACCTGTCCATTCATGTCTCCACACACTATAATGCTCTCATTCTGTCCAACCGTCTCTGGAACCGACAGAGGACACTGGGGCATACACCAACAAAACAAATATTCTCGTCAAACTTGCTCCTGAGACGCACCCAGAGTAGTCTCGGGTTGACACACTTACAGTCAGTTACACAATTAACCAAACGAGAGGACAGTAAGACGCCTACCCCCTGGCATCCTCTTTCTTCTTATGACCTGACCTGATTGCTCTGAGACGCACCCAGAGCAGTCTCGGGTTGACACACACTCAGTTACACAATTAACCAAACGAGAGGACAGTAAGACGCCTACCCACTGGCATCCTCTTTCTTCTTGTGGTATTCCTGTCCACAAAGTGATGCCCCCTCCATGTAAGTCGGCAAGTTCACTGCTCTTTCGCTTGGTTTTACTCAAACATAACACATCCTATCTTCTTTCTTCCATAATATAAATCACTTTATTCGTCTCTTCAGTCCCACCTCTCACATTCCATGCAGCTATTCTGCACTCCTCCGTCCACTTCCCGCCGCGAGATGCACAGCGTGTTGGGTGGCGGTCCCCAACGCCGAACTGCACTCTGCTCACACCAGCGACGACAAACCGCTGTACGTCGCTTTCGGGGGACGCCCTATCTCTCGTATCTACGTTGCCCCGCATGTGTGCACAGTAGAGAAATTCCAGCACTGAAAAGGGCTGGCAGGGGTCGCGACAAGCACGTTTCCTCTATTGACACCCAATAACTATCACATTTAAATATATAGGTATTTATATCGTATTTATATCGAACGAATAAGATAGGGAACGGTAAAAAGTGTGATTTGTGGTGGGATGATGAGGTTATAGGATGGTGGTAGAAATAATGGATACGCAGATTGTCAAGTATTTAAAACGATTTTTAATATCCCATTTACATATGTTCACTTCAAGTATATCAGTTTGACTCGTTTTTATAAACTACCTACGTATTATCTTTATTGTAAGCGCGCGGCGTGTGTAGTATAAAATATGTGGGTAGATGTAAAATAAAAATACGTATATAAAAAGTTTGTTTGTACATAAATTATTTAATTATTTTTATATATAAATTTTATGTTCGTATATATTTATGTATGTGTATGTCTATGAGTACTGTAATAAGATACATAGATATATGGAATAGAAATATAGTGTAAATATTATGTGTGACCGTGTATACGTATGTAGTAAGTGTAACTCCTACAAGGTGAAAGAGTCTGTGTATAAGAAGAAGAAAGCATGGCGAGACTACCTTGCTACAAAAAATGACTGTGGTATGAAGAATTTGATGAAAGATAGATGTAAGGTGCAGAAAGCAGAAACGAAAGCACTAGTGAAAGAGAAGCGTGAAAGGTGTAGGATGCTAGACGAAAACATGATGTCGGACAACTTCGAGAAAAATTCCAGATTATTTTGGAAAGAAGTGCGTAAGTACCGAAGTGGCCCGGCACCTTGCAGAATGAATAAAGTGCGTTCGAAAGAAAACAACTTGCTAACAGATAAAAAAGATGTTCTGCAGCGATGGAGTGAATACTATGGAGAACTGTATGAGAGTGGCGACTCCGTCTCTGATACTGAGAGCGATTCTAATGTATTGCCACACTCGGGTCAGGGACTGGAGGAAGTTTGAAATGTGGAAAGGCTGCGGGAATGCGTGACTGCTGAGATGATCAAATATGGTGGTCCTAGGGTCTGGGATACCTTCTGTGCACTCTGCAACCTTTGTTTGCAGA
Source organism: Zeuzera pyrina (assembly GCA_907165235.1). Lineage (NCBI taxonomy): Eukaryota > Metazoa > Arthropoda > Insecta > Lepidoptera > Cossidae > Zeuzera > Zeuzera pyrina. The sequence continues at coordinate 6,977,231 of OU015639.1, forward strand.
AGGGAGAGGTTCCAAAGGACTGGCGCACCGCAGTCATAGTACCTCTCTATAAAGGGAAAGGTTCTCATTTGAACTGCGCGTGCTACAGGGCCATCAGCTTGGTCAGTTTAGCAAGTAAAGTCTATACTAAGGTATTGACTGAACGTATGAAAGGCCTTTCAGAAAGACATTTGTGGGAGGCGCAAGGTGGTTTTAGGAACGGTAGACGTTGTATGGATCAGATTTTCTAGCTTCGCTTTATCATGGGGAAGTTTCTGGCTATAAGTCAGAAAGTTTTCTGCGCTTTCGTGGATTTAGAAAAAGCATTCGATAGAGTAGTGCGACAGAAATTGTGGATTCTTGTGCCTGAGTATGGCGTGGGGGCTTCTTACTACAGGCTGTGGGGTCATTATATAGCGGCCATAGAGCCTGTGTAAGGATAGAAGGTGACACGTCGCCCTGGTTTGATGTCTGTTCAGGCGTCAGACAGGGCTGCGTGAGGTCTGCCAGGCTGTTCGTGCTGTATTTGGACAGTTGCCTCCAGAAAATGAAAGGTGGTATGAGTGGTATGTTATGTGTTGACACAGTGGTAAACTGCCTATTGTACGCTGACGATGCTGTGCTTATAGCACCATCAGAAGCCGAGTTGCAGGCGCTAGTCACGTGCGTGAAAAAAGAATGTGAAGTAAAAGGATTGAATATGAATGTGAACAAAACTAAGGTGTTTGAAAGGGAAGAGGTACAAACGAAATGTGATATTTGGGTAAATGGAAAATGTCTAGAACTAGTGAATGAAATTGTGTATCTGGGGAGTGCGTTTTCGAGGGATGGAAGATGTGACTTGGATGTGGAGAGACGGGTAGCAGCTGGCAATAAAGTGAATGGTGCTCTGTTCGCAGTAGCAGATAGTGTGAATATATCTAACACTGCCAAAATGGCCATCCATAATGCGGTGTTGGTGCCAACTTTATTGTACGGTAGTGAGGCCTGGATATGCCCGAAATCGAGTGAAAGTATGATAAATGCAGTAGAAATGCGATCTCTTAGAAGGATGTGCGGTGTCACCCTTGCGGACAGGATAAGTAATGAGGAGATACGCAGTATGATAGGGTCGCACGACATTGTTTTTGTATGTTGTGGGTAACTCCGGATGATTATTGTATTTGGTATTGTAGGTAGAAATATATAAGTCAGTTGTTACAGAACATTCAAGCGTTTCATTACACAACATGGTGACAGCGGTAAAAAATATATATTATATTCATGAAATTCCTTAAAATATTAGATATTAACTTGTAAAAATTATCGTCTGTGTATATGTAATAAAGGTTATAAGTGCAGTGTGAGAAATAAAGTGTAAAAATGGAGCATGCGCGACCTCCGTCCGAGTTAAATAGTGAAGGCGGTCCCGTTATTCGTGCTGACGCTTGGAAACGGTGGCGTCAACAATTTGAGCTGTTTTTAAAGGCGTCGGGAGTGAAATCGGAAGCATCAAGTGTTCAAGCAAGTTTACTGGTCAATCTGATAGGTCCTGATGGATTCGACATATATCAAACTTTCACATTCGAGAATGACACCGAACGTGACGACGTACGGGTACTCTTAAAAAAGTTCGATGCTTACTTCGGTGCAAAAACCAACATTACTTTAGCCAGATACAGATTTTTTACAAGAATCCAAGATGATGGCGAGTCTATTTTACAATACGTAACGGCGTTACGTTTACTAAGCAGAAACTGTGAATTTTTGATATTAGAACAAGAGTTAATTAAAGATCGCATCGTGTGTGGTGTAAAAAGTGCTAAAATCAGAGATAGACTTCTGAGATGTGAAGACCTTACACTCGATAAAGCTATTAAATTATGTCAAGCGGAGGAAATGTCACAAGAAAGCGGCCGAGAGACAAATAGTAATGGAAATCAGAATATAGTTCATCTGGATAGTGTAGCTCGTAGTGGCGCGAATGGCAGCGGGCGCGGATGGCGCGGCTGGCGCGGGCGCGGCGGCGCCGCGCGTGCCGGCGCGGGCACGCAGCTACGGCGGCAGGCGGGCCCGCCCCTCCCGCGCGCGCGCGTGCGCATCGTGCCATCGCCGGTGCTATGTCGCCGTGTGCATATTGCGGAGGTACACACAGGTGTGTGGCAGGGGACTGCCCCGCTACTTACGTTACGTGCTATGTATGTAAGTCGAATGTATACAATAATAGGGACAGAGTGAAAAAAGTGTACGATATAGAACAAATTAATGAAACCAGTGTATCGGATGAGAGTGAATCTTTTTATGTGTGTGTAATTGCAAATCCAAATAATAATACTGAAGAGTGGTTCGAAAGTCTTTTATGCGAAAGTGGAATTGAAAAGTTTAAATTAAATACAGGTGCAGACATATGTAAATGTGATGTCGTTTGAGAGATTTTTACAATTAGGATTTAAAGAGAATTTAATAAAACCAACCAAAATTAAATTAGAATCATATAGTGGTAACTTAATTCCCGTCAAAGGTGTTTGTAAATTAAATTGGCTATATAAAAATAATAAGTATGATCTTAGTTTTGCTATAGTCAAAATGAAATGTCAAAGTGTGTTGGGACGGAATTCGTGTGAAGAAATGGGTCTCATAAAACGCATACAGTCCGTTAAATTATCGGAATATTGTGATTTGTTTCAAGGTCTGGGTTGCCTCCCGGGTAAATATCACATTGTAGTCGATACGTCTATGCGTCCGGTTGTATGTACCTCGGGAAAAGTTCCACTGAGCCTTCGTGATCAGTTATCTCAGGAACTTAAAAATATGGAAGACATGGGGGTAATCAGGAAGGTTTCTCATCCTACTGCATGGGTCCATCCCTTGGTAATAGTTGCGAAAAAGAATAATAATATTCGAGTATGCTTAGATTCGCGCGAGCTAAACCGTGCTATTCAACGTGCACATTTTCAACTTCCCACAGTGTCTGAAATAGCGGCACGATTACGAGGGGCGCGTTACTTTTCTGTTTTGGACGCTAGTTCTGGATTCTGGGCCGTGCAGCTCGATGAGGAAAGCGCTGACCTATGTACCTTTGCATCACCATTTGGTCGCTATCAGTTTTTACGTCTTCCATTTGGAATAAATTGCGCTAGTGAGGTTTTCCATGCAAAAATGCGACAACATTTAGAGGACTTAGAGGGTGTAGACAATTTCATAGACGACGTTATTGTCTGGGGTAGTACAAAATTAGAACATGACACAAGATTAAATGCATTACTAAAACGCGCTAGAGAAATAAATTTAAAATTTAATAAAAATAAATGTTAAATAGGGGTATCGGAAGTTATGTACTTGGGACATATTTTTGACGCAAACGGCATGAGACCTGATTATGATAAAATCAGAGTGATAAAGGAAATGCCTCCTCCTTCAGACAGGAAAAGTCTAGAGAGATTTTTAGGTGCCATTAATTATTTATCTAAATTTATCCCTAATTACTCAGAACAAGCGATTCCGTTAACTAATCTGTTAAAAAAAAGTAGTAATTGGTGTTGGGAACACTACGAACAGAGTGCATTTGAAAAGTTAAAGGAAAGTGTGTGCAAAGCTCCAGTGCTCGCACTTTATGATGTCAACAAGCTAGTAGTGACGTCGGTAGACGCATCACGGGATGCGCTAGGTGCTGTGTTAATGCAGGCGGGTCGGCCAGTTGAGTACGCCTCGCGAACACTCACGGACGTACAGCGGCGGTATGCACAGATCGAAAAGGAACTATTGGCGATCGTTTTTGCTTGTGAACGTTTTCATCAATATATTTTTGGGAAAAAGACAGTAGTAGTTGAAACAGATCATAAACCTTTAGAAAGTATATTTAAAAAGCCGTTAATGTCCGTCCCAGCACGCTTGCAACGAATGTTATTAAGAATACAAGGCTATGATTTGTGTGTTGTTTATAAACCGGGGAAGTACATGTTTATTCCTGATGCATTGTCTCGAGCGCCGCTGCCCGATTTATACAGTGAAAAGTTACACAAAAAAATATTATGTCAAGTACACATGGTAGTAAATAACTTGCCTATGTCTAATAATAAATTATCATTAATCAAAAAAGAAACCAAAAGGGATTCTGACTAAACAAATGCTAGAATACATAAAATTAGGATGGCCTGATAATTTTTTTATTAATAACAACCTTAAAATATTTTGGTCAATGAAATATGAGTTATTTGTGGTAAACGACGTGATTTTTAAAGATAATTTGGTAGTGGTTCCACCAGCATTAAGAAATAAAATGTTGCATATTGTACACGAGGGTCACATGGGCATAAATCGTTGTAAGCGGCGCGCGAGACAGGTCATGTATTGGCCCGGTATGTCACGTGACATTGAAAAATTTGTAAAATTGTGCAATGTTTGTCAGGAGAGTACAAACGCACCAGCCAAAGAGCCCATGATACCAATAGAAATTCCCTCGCTACCTTGGAGTAAAGTTGGTTGAGATATATTCGAATTTAAGAAGAATTATTTCCTAATTGTTGTGGACTATTATTCGAATTATGGAATCAATAACTATTGATGGAACTATTGATGACGACAACTAAGATGTAAATTGCTGACTAATGCGCAATTATTAAAACCCAAACCAATCGATCCGTCTGAATATATAAAATTGTGTAATAATCAAATGTTATATAAGCATTATTATGATAAAAGAGCTAAATTATTGCCATCCCTCAATATAGGCGACGAAGTTATTTGTGTAAACGGCAAGAATAAAACCAGGGGTTAAATAATAGGTCAAGCTAACACGCCTAGATCATATATAGTACAAAATAAAATAGGATCGAAATACAGGCGAAATAGACGACATTTGATAAAATGTAAATTACCGCTTAATGAAAAGTTAACTAGCAACGAGTTATTAAACAATAACACGCATAATTCATGTAATATAGAGAACAATAGTGGTGTGAGCGGTGGCGAAGGAAACAACTCTGAGCGAAAAAATACTAACGATAACGTTAGTAGTAGTGGATCGTCGAGTCACAAACAAAAACAAACATTATTAACTCGTGCATCGCCACCACTCACACGCAGACGTGCTAAAGCAAAGGAGCAAATAATAAATAAATTATAAAATGTAATTTCTATGTGCTGTATGGTAAAAAATGTATACAAACTTAATTAATTTTCGTTCATAAAACATATTGGCTTTATTTGTATTTTGTGGTGAAAGAAATTTTTTCTTAAAGGGGAAGATGTGAGTAGTTCATGATTTGTAATGTTAAGTTATAATTAAGTATTTTATTTAAGAGTGAAGGAAAATTTAAATGTATTGTCTTGTTTTTAAAGGGGAAGATGTTGTGGGTAACTCCGGATGATTATTGTATTTGGTATTGTAGGTAGAAATATATAAGTCAGTTGTTACAGAACATTCAAGCGTTTCATTACACAACATTGTAAAAATGAAGAAAGGAATGCTTAGATGGTTCGGGCACATAGAAAGAATGAGTGATGAAAGACTGACGAAGAAAATATACAGAGCGAAAGTGAGTGGTAAAAGAAGGCAAAGAAGACCAAGGCTAACTTATGAAGATCAAATAGCCAGTGTTAGCAGACGGAAATGTTAAAAGCTCTCGCATACCTAGGCGAAAATGTGTGAGGAGAATGATGAGATTTGAGGAAGCTAAAGAAGTATGTAAGAACCGCGACGCTTGGCGCTCCGTCCTCTCTGACTACCCCGTTGGGGATACAGCGTGAGGATATGTATGTATGTATGTATATGTATGTATGTATATCGTACTTATAAAGTAATTTTTATAGTGCCGGAGTTTTTATTAATAAAAGATAGTTATTTTGTACTTATCAGTGTTTTTCTTTTTGGAAGGCGGTTTAATTTTTTTTTCTTGAAATTTTTTCCAACCTTTTCAGTGACCTTGCTTTATATAAATATCTAGAGCAGGTTTACAAGTAACTTCTTTCTAATTCTGGAGCGCAACGATATTACAAGAGAATCATCAATATAAATGACGGTTAGAATCAGTTCGTATTATTTGGTGTTATTTGGTGTATCTTCGAAGTCCAAGCTCCAATAGCGGTGAAATTTAAATGGGACCACCTCGGAAGTATACCTTTTCAAACAAAAAAAATTTTTGAAATTGGTCCACAATTGACAAAATTATCGGCGAACACACATAAAAAAAGAAAAACATACATACAGACGATCACAGAATTTTGTTTTGAAGTCGATTAAAAAAATGTCAGTAAACAGTAATTTTGTCTAAGAGCCCAGGAGCTCAACATACTTCCATTGATAGGAAACGAATGTCAATGTTTTAGGTCTTAGAACATTCTTCTCAAGCCAAAGTCAAAGTCAAATCAATTTATTCAAGTAAACCCAATCACAAGGTATTTTTGAACGTCAAATCTACTTTAGTTCAGTTCAAAGAGAAGAGAAAAGAAAACCTGGACACTGAGAAGAACCGACAAGAAACTCGGTCAGGTATAATTTTTTCAACATCATTTTACAAAAGGTTTATTAAAATACAATATTCAGAGAGCCAGTAAATGCATGTGCAGAGAAAATCATTTCCAGACTATTGTTTTATCTTCAACGAAATCGTTTATTTTATAGTATGATTGTCTAATCAATGTACGTTTTATAACTAATCTAAATATATTTGCTGTTAATTGAGTGACTTGTTGAGGAACTTTATTATAAAAACGAACGCAGTTACCCAAAAATGAAACATTTGACTTATGTAATTTAAATTTTGGAACAACCAATTTGTCACGACCTCGGGTTTCCATACCACCAATATCGCCTTTTTTTGTAAATCGATCTATATTTTTCCTCGTATACATAATAATTTCAAAGATGTGTAAGGACGGCAAGGTCAGTACATCAATGTCTTTAAAACGATCTCTTAGTGATTCTCGTGCATTCATACTGTAAATAGCACCAATCGATCTGGCTCTAGAATCTAGGCCCTGTGACATCCTGTTAAAGAAGTAAGAGGTAAAAAAATAATGGAATCACCGTTTCGTGGTTACCTATTTCGTCACCGCTGTGTTTGCCTGTCCTCATTGCGGAAGCGGTCTCTGGTCTTAATGTGGAACATGAATCTCCTACAGCAGCAGGAGCGGAGTGGGCTGGTGACATTCGGGCCAGGCACTGTTAGAAGATCAACAAGTGAGTTATAAGCTTCTAAGGATAGACAAATATAAAATACCGCATAGTATAATACTGCAGAGCAGAACCTTACATTACTAATATTTATTTATTATATAGTATGAGCAGTGTAAGAAAAAAATTCACAAATATTTTATTATTTATTTATTTATTATTTGTGAGACACAGGTACAGTCAATTATGTGATATAAGTAAATTCTTAGTGCCACTGTGCTCCGCCTTAAAAACGGCATACAAATTTTAAGCTATATGTAAAGTATTTACACAATTCAAATATTAATAATGTCAACTTGAGAACACCATTAATCAATATCAAACAATCAACAATCAATTCACAAAACAAAAGAAAATCAAACAATTAAAGAACCATGATACATTGATTCTTAAATGTCATTTTACAATAATCATTTCATATATTTCCATTCGTTAAAAATTCCTGAACAGTACAATATGCTTTTGAGATTAAAAATTTATGAAGTTTTCTCTTGAACAATTAGCCATCGTCTAAATTTTTAAGCTGTATTGGTAATTTATTATAAAAACTTGGTATCATTGCTATAAAACTTTTAGAAAATAATGCTGTTCTGTGAGCCTTCGTTTATGACGATCGCTGCCAAGAAAAGTGAAGAGATGAGAGTTAATTTTTGCGCATAATATTAATTCTTGTATGTACAATGATGGGAGAGTCAAAACTCTTAAGTCCACGAAGAGCGATTTACAACTGTCGGACGGCTTCAGATTACTATGGCTCTTACGCATTTCTTTTGGGCTTTAAAAGCTAGTTCTATGTTAGGAGAATTTCCCCAGAACACAATTCCGTAACGCAATGTTGATGAAACATATGCGTGATATGCAGCCATTACTACATTTCTATTAACAATTCTGTTTAACTCATACAGGACATAAGAATATTGATTTAATCTTTTTATTACGGAATCAATGTGAATTTTCCATGTCAAATTTTCGTCTATATGTAATCCAAGAAATTTAGTGTCACCAGTATTCATAATAGATTTATTTTCATATCGAATATTTAGATTATTTTGAATTGTCCTCTGTTTGAATATCATGATTTTGGTTTTCTCTAAATTTATTTTAAGTTTGTTATTATTCATCCACTTTATGAGATTATATATTATTATTATTAGTATTATTTATCTCTGTTTCATACGTTTCTGTATTTTTACCTATAAAGATTACACTACTGTCATCAGCAAATAATTTCATGAGATTATGAATACTTGTAGGTAAATCATTTATAAAAATTAAAAATAGCAGTGGTCCAAGAACACTTCCTTGAGGCACGCCGCACTGCAATAGATTGTGGTATGAGTATATGTAACCATACAGCACATGGAGCGTGGGCACAAAGTAAAAAAAACTGTGCTGCGCTGTATAGGCTTAAGCTCAAACATGCATGTGATTTTGTTCTAGGTAATGTAAAAATTAATATGTTCTTCCACTAAGTCGAGAACTCCAATCTCAACTCTTGATTAGGTTAATTCAGAAAAAAAACTTCTAAATCGATGGAAATGGGTTTTACTGAGTATTGTTTCGGATCGTTGAGTACACCCATGGTAGTAAACTAATAGATTGAACTATGCAGTTGGTTGTATAAGGAAACTTTATAAAAATTGTCAAACTTGCCTAAAATTGAAAATTAAAAAGTCAAATTCAAAATTTAAAACTAGCCCAAGTATTTTAAAATCATATTTAAATCAACTCAGTTACTTATAAAATTGTTCAAAGTAAGACAAACGATAAAATCTTGGTACCTAGAAACAACTTTAATAATATACGATAGTGGAAGGATGGATTATGAAGAACAAAATTACAAGTCTGATAGATGCCAATGTTTCCTTAATACTTTTAGGTTAATTATAAGTATCTTAAGTAATATTATAATAATATGAAAGCATATATCAATATTACGTGAACAAGCTTACCGTACTAATTATTGGATACGGCTATTACGTATAATCGGTATAGGTACCGTCTAGTTTCGGACCTATTGGAGGTCCATCATCAGGGTGAGTGGGATGAGTTCACGGCCGCGTCCCGTCTCGCACTGTGCGCCTGAGCTCGCAACGTACGGCTTGACAGGGCGGGGGGCGCGCGGCGCGCCGGCGATGGTGACGAACTCGGCGAGATCTCGAGTCTCGATCAATCCGCGCTCGCTCAATTTGTCAAGCCGCGCGTTGCGAGCTCAGGCGCGCAGTGCGAGACGGGGCGGGGCCGCGAACTCATCTCATTCACCTTGATGATGGACCTCCATAGGTCTGAAACTAGTCGGTACCTATACCGAATATACGTAATAGCCGTATTCAATAATTAGTGCGTTAATAATGTCTCACGAAAGTTTTAATAATTTAAGCTTACCGTAGTTTCAGCACAGCTGTTTGGTTCTATTTCTTTTAACGGCGGTGCCGTACTTCCTCTGCATGGTGATGTCGAACTGTAACTGTGAGGACGAAAATAAAGTAGTATTTATATTGTACATATAACAGACTGCTTCTTCATCGCCTAAAAAAATTCTATAGACTAGCCCTGTCCTTTGGCTGGTTTTTACTATCTGCGTGACATCATAAGCAGTGGACACATCCTGTACCTATATTATATTTTTTCTGTCGCAGATTAGCATACAAAGTAAGAACCGTGGTAAGAATAATAGCGTTATATTATGTTTTAACTTATAACGATGTAAATCGTTCATTCAGTCAACAATCTTGGTAGCCATTAACGACTATCTAACAATTATTACTACCAAAAAAAAAATACTTTAATTATGTAAATCATATTATTTATACACTTATCCTAATAACATCTCTAATAACCTACGGTTCCATATAACAAATAATATCGTTTACCAGAAGGATGAGTTCAAACTATCCAACGTTCTCGGTGGGTCAACAGATTCAGCATCCGTCCAAATACCAGTCCCTCCGACGCTTGTTGAATTCGATGTTGAATCTGGAAGATAAGATGTTAATCGAGTCATAATTCTTATTGAGATTTACACATTCTTCGACGATATTGCGTTTAATAAAATGTACTCAATCATTACGGCGTCTCTTAGTTATCGTGTAACTTCAGAACGACTTGACCGATTGAGGCGATGTTTCCACAGTATAAAGTTGTATCTTCATAGCTATGGAAATGAATCGTCGTCTCGTCATCGTCATCTACAAATCTAGCACAGCTATGCTAGGATAGCATAGAATAGGTGATCCTTAACCAAGCTACTAAGTCTTAAAAATTACAGTATATTTATCGCTGGTTTAAACCATGGAGAATATTTTGTTAAATATAAATTTTGATAGGTCGTTTGTTTGCTCGTAACTAATTAATTTATGCTAGTAGTACTATTTACTGTTCTTACTACACACACAATGTTGTCATTTGAAGAAATAAAACGATCCTTTTATTTATTTTAATGGATTAAGCAATCGTTTTATTTCTTCAAATGACAACATGTGTGTGCATTAAGAACAATAAATAATACTACTAGCATAGATTAGTTAGTTCCAAGCGTAAATGTATAGTCTTACTTAATAAATCTTATACGATTTCTTGAACGTGATTGAAATGCAAACGAATGATAGAAATCAAATTACAGATGTAGACTTTTACCTCTAAACTTGTCTGTTGCTCTGTTTGGTGATCCCGCTATACTTCGTCTTGCGACATCTTGAAATGTGACCGGCGAATATATCCTTCTTTCTTCTACCGGCGACATCACAGTTGGAGTTGGTGTAACTAGAGTTCCTTGGCAATTTCTTGCTGGAGTCGAAGGTTGTCCTGAGAGATTCCCTAAACTAACTATCGAGTTGGGTCCAGAGACAATAACTGAATTCGGCAAATGGTTTTGGAAATTGCCAGAATTGCTTAAAGACTCTCGTAATGATTCTCTATTATTCATTTGTTGGGCTGAATGTTCGGCGATGCTTTCTCTGACGTCTGCCGCTTTTTCCCATTCTAATTCCATACCGGGTTCGAGCTGTGGTGATATTACTTTGGTCAGTGAAGGTCTCGACTCACGTCCTTCAAGCCAATAAGTTTTCATTGTGCCTGTATAAATGGTATAAAATGTTCGATTTTACTTTTTTGTCTACTCCACATCCCTACTTCTATTGGATAACACGATTTCGAAAAAACGATAGTATTTCTATTTAAGCATAGTTATTTTCCCTACAATTTTTACCTTTTCCTTTGACCTGTATTTCTCCTCTTTCAGTAACCATGTAACTAGGCGACAGTAGCTCTTGCGTAGTCTGTGAGATATGAATTCTCATAGCTTCTGATGTGGATTCCATACGGGAAGCGGTATTAACAGAATCGCCGAAAAGGCAGTAGCGAGGCATTTTGAGACCTACTATACCGGCCACAACAGCACCTGAGTGAACACCTACGCGAATCGATAGATGAGAACCTGGAATAAGATAATGATTTATTAGAAAATTGGCTACTAATTGTTTTACATACATATCCTCACGCTGTATCCCTAACAGGGTAGTCATAGAGGATGGAGCGCCAAGTAACGCAGTCATTATATACTTCTTTCGCTTCCTCAAATCTCATCATTCTCACCATATACTTTCGTCTAGATATGCGAGTGTACATTTTCATCAGTTAACGCCGGCTATTTGAAATCACTGGCTGTTTAGCTAAGGATATGCCAGTGTCTTTGACATTTCCATCAGTTAACACCGGCTATTTGATATCACTCTGTTTATCTGGCCAATTTTACGAACTACGTAAAGATGTTAAGCTCAGCTATTATAAGCTAGGTGTTATAATAAAAGGTATTTATAATATTACAGTTTAAAAAGACACATTTCATATAATCTTATAGTGGTTTAATGAGAAATTTTAGAATTCATTGATAACTAGCTGTGTCCGGCCACGCTTTGCTGTGGCTCAGTTATTATAGTATTACCCGACTGGGAAGGAGGGTTATGTTTTTCGAGTATATGTATGTATGTGCATTTCTTTGACACGCTCTGTAGCCCAAATGGCTTGACGGATTTTAACATATGAGTGTCATTAGATTCGTCTTAACTGTGGGAGTGATATAGGGTATACAATTTTAATAGGGCACCCAAGATCAAGAAAGTGGAGAGGGAAAAGTATAACAATAAGAGTTTCAAATGAAAGGTAATAAATAGCCAATTCAAAATATATAATAAGTTATTATGTATTATTATTATGTATCCCCAACGGGATATAAAAATATATAATAACTAATAAAAATTGTAAAATGTAGTCAGATTTTAGTTTTTTAAGTATCTTAGTCTCGTTTTTCATCTTAGAGTTCATGCAAAAATCCCATAGAAAAAAGCATTTTTAGTTTTTCCGAATTTTCCAATTTTCCTGGCAATTTTTCCAATTAGTCTTACCATAAAACCTCATGGACTGTTACGAACATGTAAAAAAAAATTCGACAAATCAGTCTAGCCGTTCTCGAGTTTTGCGCTTAGCAACGAACAACATATCGTTTTTATTTCTATATATCGATAAACTAACGATTAACTACTTATGCATGTAGTTTTCCATCTTTAAGGTTAATTTTTAATATGACAAAAATTAAACACTTGTAGTTACGTTAAGTCTGTTCGTCTGTCTATTCATACGTCACAGCCAGTTTTTTTCGCGATCATTACACCAACTAAACTGGCTAAAGGCTCAGAGCGGCTAAACAAGTGACAAACTCTACGTACAATCAAACGCTTGCTGGGGTTATGGCTCGTAAAAAGTGTCATTTGGCCACATTTTATATGGCGGTTTTCATACGACTTTATTTTTCGTTTACATAACATAACTTCACGCTGTATCCCCAACGGGGTAGTCAGAGAGGACGGAGTCGCGGTCCTTACACACCTCTTTCGCTTCCTCAAATCTCATCATTCTCCTCACACATTTTCGCCTAGGTATGCGAGTGCTTTTGACATTTCGTTTAATTAAATAGAAAGTCTATAACGATTGACTACTACATTAAAATTCGTCACGCTAGATTACGTGGTATTAGTTATTCTATTCTACTAGCGTTTACGACAACCGGCAACCATAAAATGTTAGAAAAAAATACAGGTATTTCGGACACAATTATTAGTTAATTTAACGTCTATTTTTTTGTTATGGCGTTCTGTTACCAGTACGACACGCTTTTGGGCGGTTTTTTAATTTTTCGAAAGCCATCATGCGTGCAATAGGTATTTACTTCTTTCAAGTATTGGAAAAGTGTTTACCTGTGCTAGGGTCTTTTAAATCAGTTATAGCATCGACCATATCGAGAGCCATGTCACAGACTTTTTCTGCATGATTATCCTCCTTTTCGGGGGCACCTGACACTACCATGTAGGCGTCACCTATAGTCTCCACCTGAAAATCGTGTCATATTCCTTGAAATAAACTAATACTTACATATATTAACGTTAATATTTACAAACTTAAAACTAAGTATTATAAATAATAGACTTCTTCAAAGTTGTCGCTTAGAAAGCTGTTATTGTTTAAGGTGCTCAATATACTGGCAGCAATACCCCTTTGAATAGCCAAACCGATTCGTTGGCGAAAGAAGTATATAGTTTGACGGTCTCCCGAAGCCTTGACCAGTCGCTTATAAATATCAGAAACCAGTCAATAGACTTCCGGGCCCCAGGGTCCCAAAGTTTCGATAAATTTTAACCTTATTACAGTAAATAATGTTTTACAGTTTTGGAACAGGACCTCCATTACTAATATAATTAACATTGACATTATAACTCAGACAGTCTGTCTCGTAATAAGGAGTGGGGCAAATAAAATGAAATAAAACATAGACGTGTGGGTGCTGTTTTCTAATTAAATGTCGGCCGTCCAGCTTAATGTACGTCTCATGTACAGGTGACCGTTACTGTCGAGACTTGGAATTTTTGAATTTGGAGTTATTTATGAAGTCTACGATAATTTTTTTTTTTAAATGTAATTTGCGAATAATGATTAGACAGGAGGTAGATTTGAAGCTAATCGTTCTTAAAATAAGTTTATCATTTAATCTTTATTAATACAGATTTTATGTAAAATTAATATAATGAATTAAATTTAATCGATGTTTGCTATTTTATTATTAATTTATTTTATTGTAATGGGTAGTAATGGAGTTGAAACGGAATTCTGATTAATTATTTAAAAACTTGCCTTGTAAACCCTGTTCCTTTCGGTCAGAGTGTCAAATATGGAGTACATAGCATTGAGCATCGATACCACTTCCATCGGAGTTATACGAGAACAGATTTCCGTGAAAGTGACTACATCAGAAAACAATATAGAGACGCTGTCGAACATCTGAAATTCATTCAAAAATATTTGAAATTTTAATAATCTAGATTCAGTGGTTCACATAATAAGTGAGGGAGGTAGAATAGTCACATTGAGTTCTAAGTACTCAGTACTCAGATTACTCAGTTATTTCCTTCTATATTTTTCTTTTAAATATTTTATGATGTTACCTATTTTTATGAATCCCAGTCCCGTTCGAAGGCGGCGGGGAAGGTAATATAAAAATAATAATATTTGTTCATGTTCATATTTGTAACAAATATACAACAAACAAACCAAACGATGACACCTGCAGAAGTATGAACTGTGTTGCAAATATCGACGCCCTCCGAACAAAATTCGTATATAATATAAGTGAAATAAAGGAATACAATATTACATGATATGTTAGAATGTGTGGGTATAGATGTGTTTCTGTGGAAATGAGTACGTCTATGTGTGTGTACGAATGTGTGTGCGTGTGTTTCTGTGTGTTGTGTGTTTCTGCGTGTGTTTTTGTGTTTAATAAAAGTATGTGGAACTCTTTTATAGTGTATACCCACTAAAATCTGACGGTGGTAGTCATCGGCGCGTTGTCGAGGGGTTTCGGGATCTCCTACGTACCAGTAATTCCTAAGCACATTTTGGAAAAAGTGAAAAGAGACAATACAATGCAATGAATTATATTTGAAGGTATATACTGTAATAATCGCAACAATCACCACCACCTTTTGTTGGTGCGCGTCACGGACGTGACGCATCTATTCGCGCTCGTCCAACCTACCTATTTAATTTCTAATTCCCTACATCATAGGTCTTTACCTTATCATCCATCTTTACCTTACCATCTTTACCTTAGTCTTTAGTGTCCTAACTTAGGATACCTAGGTCTACCTAACATTAACACAATGGAATATTATAGTATACACTTATGTTAGCTACGATAAAATTAAATAGTAAGTTAAATACTTATAGCAATGGAACACTCCAAATTTTACTTAAATTATCGATTAATAATTAATTAATTTGTATTCAAACACTAAAGCTAAAAGCAATAGAGAGCCGTGAAGCGCTCGAGATTTGACTTATAAAATCTCGAGCGGTAGTGGGGAACAAGCCGTCAGTCGTTCTTTTCTATGACGTCACGAACACCGTCGCGCTCTTCTAGCGGGCACCAGTGTTCACCTTTATGTTTATTCGTCGGTGTTACTAACACTTATATTTATAAATTATAGAAGAGGAGAAAGCATGCATATTATCTTAGTTTGCAGGAATCGTATTTTCGATGTCCTGTTCTCCCTTCTAGGCACGTCTAATTGTCGGCCCCATCATGGTAGTCGGTTCACACAACTAAAGTCTATTCTAGCCCATTAGAAATGAATAATTACTAGAGTCACAGTGAGACGTATAATTATTCCAATAAGACAGCATATAATTCTAATAATACTTATATTAAGCATGGAAGCATATACATAATATACTATGACTAACATATGTATAATAAGGTTTCATATGAACAATAAGACGTAGACTTGACACAATAAAGCGAATCAGGCCCCGTCTGATAGGCCTAGCTCTGTCAGTCGTGATAATATCCTAATATCGTGGGGGCATTCGGGTCTCCCGAACACACCTACAACCCGACCGCGCATATCAAAGGCTGAATCATCCATCCGCACGTCTTGTGGGGACTTCGGAGAGTAGTCTTGTATGATTTGTGATAATAAGTCATGCATATGATATTTATTTATAATATTAAGTTATAGTCGGCATTGGAATTGACGAGCCAAGGCACAAACCACAGCGCCCCTCTAATATACACTTCGCTCAACTTCTAGCACCCGACGGTATTAGGGGCCCTAGCCTGACCTAGGCATTGTGTAAGTGTCCTATTAGCCTGCCTCCGATGGCAGAATCGTGTAGTGCTTGGTTGAGGGGTCCAGCGTGGTCTGGGTCTTATAACGATACAATTACATGGCCCCCTCCGTCCTAGACTTTTGTACACCTTTCTGACACAAGAGCACCTCGCAGGTCACGCTCAAGGTTCCGGGTTCCTAATCAACATAGGTCCATAATGAGCGCCAGAGAGTTGAATTGCCCACCAGAGCACGCTGAAGTCACCCAATGTGCAGAAATGGTTTAGGGTCGTGAGACCCTGTGTAAAACAGTTGAGTGCATGTGGCAGTCTACCATGGTACGTTCCATTCAATAAATGTCAAATACCGTTATTCATAGATTTTACTATTTGTTGCGTTCTAAGGAATTGATACTTATCGTGTCACGTGCACAAGTCGTATAAACCACTGAGAGGCTCGGTTCTGTAGATATTGTCGTTGGTTTCTTGATGAGGTATAATATATCGTTGTGCATATAGCGATGGTGTTTCCGTAGCTCGTCCCGGGTCATAGCTCATGGACAACAGCGATGTAATATTAATTCCACAATTCTCATGGTTTGTTGTCGATTATAATACAATAACGTAGCCAACAAGTTGCTGCTTAGATTTGTTGTTCATACAATATGGTTCGTTTTCATTTATGGAGGGAACGAAGGTAATCACAGCTGAATACTATGACGTTGCGCAGGTTAGTGCGTTTGCATAAATGTTATAAATAATCAAATATACATTCGTTGGCTGATAGGAATATACCATAGTTTACTTTGAATTGGAGGTTTTAGATTTGTACATAATATACATTATTCATATGTATAAATTCGTAACAAATATATTGTAATTATATAAAGCATGGAAATCAGAACGGGCTCACCGGTGTCCTCTAGTAATGCGACTTCACTGTATCAAATCACTTGTATTATTTAATTCTATGCACTGTATAGGCAAATATTCAGATCGCTGCACTAGGACGTCCACCTTCGCCGTGGCTGAAAGTCCAGTCCCTTAACCAGCGCCTCGCTCTCTCTCCAAAACTCACAAGCCTTTATTTTTTGTAGTATTTCAATTTTTTGTCAAACATTTCCAATATTTCTCAAAACACTTGGGCACCAATAAACTTGTTTAATTTATGACTACACCGATAGCTCGAGACAAAGAACTTGCACATGTGGCGAAATCTCTCGTTTTCTCCAAACTTGTCTTTCAATTACTTGGACGTTTGTAAGTGCTAAAGCATGGTTAATGAGACGGTCGAATATAACAAAAAAATGTAAATCGTTTTATATGGCACTCGCTTTCCCATAGTGCTTAGAACAACATCTTTCGCCCTTTTGTTACTTAAGATTTGGCTATTCATCGTAGTACATACAGATACTATGTGTATAGTCTGTTATTATACGCGCTTATTTAGTCTGAAATATGCCTATTCTTATATAGGACTACCATAGGCTCGTTACAATACTTAGCGACTATTTACGAGGTTAGTAGAGGCGTTTAATTCTGTAAATAAAGCAATTAAAGCTGTAATGTAGTACCTAAATAGTATGTATGAACCTAAATAGTACATTTCATAATATGCGTCACTGTATAATGAGGATAGTGTATTATATAATGAGTTAGTCTATAGAATAAAGTGACAGCCTGCGTCACGCGCTTAGTATCTTCATTTCATTCTAAATAAAAGTAATTATAGATTTATTTTAAAAATATTCGGAGCGAAATCGAGCAGTAGCAGAAGCCGTAAGGAAGACTAAATGACATGACAAGGACATGAAGATCAAATAGGGACAGTGCTAGCTGACGGAAATGTCAAAAGCATTAAGTTTGCGAATGTATATGAGAAGAATGATGAGATTTGAAGAGGCGAATGGAGTATGTAAAGATCGCGATACTTGGCACTCTATTCTCACTTACAAATTGACAATCCCTTTAAGGATACGTGTGCATAACGTGTACATGTACTTTGCATACCATTTTTTTTAGATTTAACTTATCTTTTGGACGAAATTGCTATGGAATTCTTAACTATCCCACACGAACTTAACCGTTTCTTTATTTTTCGTTGTTTAAAGTTTCGAAGTATCCGTGTCTCAGTAAATAAAATTATTTTCAGAGCCATCGGTTAATGAATATTATAAATTCATACAATTTCCTTCCGAGGACAACCAATCCGGTTACAACTTTGTTAATAACTTTAAGCCGGTAGCTCGCCTTTCTGTCACGAACTAGAAAGATTAAAATAGCTTAATACGGATTTTAAATACACATGATTATTCCATGTATTCGTCTAATATTCGAAACTAGAATAATATGCTAGTATTTCTTAGGTTACTAATTTACTAGTGTTATTAATATTGCTTACAATTCTCACCTTTTGAAACTTATGTATATATTTTTTTGTTTTATTTACAGTCCGGCTGCTGAAAGAAAGCGTTCCTGACAGTTCGTAATTGAATGGACGACGTAACTTTGAAATGGCGTTGAATTTACGATAAAAATATTTTTATTGCTTATTTGCCCAACTAACGAATAATTACCATTAAAGACTGTCATGTCAACATTTTGCGCCAAATTAAATGTTAAATAAATAAGAAAATAATGTTATTTTAAATTCATACTGCGCTGTTACAAGGTTATGTGAAGTATTTATTTTTGTAGTGATGTGCCAAAAATAACAGGCAGTTATAACGTTATCTGTCGTTATACTATAAAATAATACGTTTTTCTTTCTAATAATTTGACAATAATGGAATGTACTAATAAATGGGATATATATTTATAATGGAGCTAAAATTAGTAATTTTATCTACAAATATCAATTGACAATTGAATATCAAAAATTGACGGTTTTCTCTATAAATTTGCTAGTTTTGGTATAAATCATATCTTCTTTAAAATTAATGGTCTTTGCTATAAAAAAATGGTAAATTTCAAAATTAACAGTTATCGCCTACATCAGTTCTTTAAAATGAGTCGGCAGGTATTGCTCTCTAATAACATTTTGTAAGTTTGCCTAAAAGCATTGCATGCGAAACGATTTGCTATGCGATCGACGTTATTTTAAACGGTATGGTATTAAACGATGTTTTGCTACACAATCAATCTATTCGCACTTCAGTGTGCTTACTTTTATAGCCAATTGTGACCACTCTGGTTTTAAGTCAAATTACCTCATGTCGACTTCTGTGTTTCCCAGAAACCGTAGTTTTATTCATATTTGGACAGAGCTATTCTCGGCGTCACCATAGGAACTTTTTTAGTATTAGTTGTTACGATGTGATCAATGCTACTGTGAATTATCCATATTATTACCTTAAATAAAACTGAACGCTAAAATTATATGTATGCAGATAGGTATATTCACAGAAAGTTGTTTCAGAAATGTAGAAGTTCTGGCCGTGACATTGTACAGTAACACTTAACGTAGGTAACGTTGTACTGAATACTATCTATTACTTTTGATCTTATTTATATGATTTGGTAGTACCTAGTAAATTAATTTCAAATGCAGTACAGACAATGCAGAGCAAGAAGATGGTGTCTACCCAGTCTATTATTATACGTTACTGATGTTTTCATACTGAATTGTTTATTGAAACCTGTTCTTCTTTATTTGGATGACAATATGACTAGTTTTAATGATTGTAACAGTTATTATTAAGATTCCAATTAATTATTGAAGTATGCATGATGGGAACGCATAAATCCCATAAAACCTTTTTTTAATTTGAACAGTTGAGCATGCACACCTAATTTGAAAATAGCAACACAAAATTTTAGTTATTTAGAATGCCGCAAATGGCATTTTTTTTTAATTTTCTTATAAGGTGTTAATGTCACAAAAAATTTCAAAAAAAAAGAAATGTAGATAGTTGTTGCGGTAGTACGCAAGTAGTTCCAAAAATATTTGATTACCAGTGAAATCAGCAATAAATTAAGTTTTATTGGAATAATCTTGTTCCTTTGATGTACATAGCGATGGCCAGAAATGAAACATCTCTTTTCATGAAACTATTTGTCAACGAAAAGGTAAATGAAAAGGCGATCAAGTTGTGAAATCAATTTCTATTCCCAAAACTTAAAATCAAGTCTCAATTCAAAATCAAGTTCTGTTCCTTAATATGTAAATTTTAGCAGTCGCATTGTCATTTCAGAATCACAAAATTATTCGCATAATTTCTGCGAATGCGATTATTCGTTACATCACTAGTATTTAATACATTATGTATTATTTGTCAACTCTCAACTCGCAAAGTACATCATTGTATACATTTTGTTCATGCATATTTAATTTCACATTAGTTCATACATTTTAAAATTGTAACGTACGTCGTTCAATTGATGAAGATGCGGATAAAAATATTGAGATTATCAGTTATGGGGTAGATACCGATGAAGATGCGGTACCGATGCGGATTCAAATGTCATTTACGTATAAGAAATCGCCTGTCTCGAGCTCGCTCTCGATCTCGTGATTTCATATCTGGCTGACCGAGAACATCTGACGGTTCTAAATTAAAGATGGGCGTTCCCCAAGGATCAATTTTGGGACCGTTCCTATTTTTGGTTTACATTAATGATCTTCCATTTATGCTTAAAGACCTTTGTGAAATAATATTATTTGCTGATGACACATCATTATTATTTAAAGTTAACAGAAAGGACATAGATATTAGCGGACAGAATAGGACCTTGGCGGATGTCTCGAGATGGTTCGCTGCCAATAATTTACTACTGAATGCACAAAAACCAATTGTGTTAAGTTTTCCCTATCCAATGTACCCAAAATCCATAATAGACTGGAACTGGATGGGAAACAATTAGAATTAATGAAATCAGCTACTTTTCTTGGTTTAACAGTAGACAATTAGTTACAGTGGGCGGAACATATCGGGACTTTATCTAATAAGCTCAGTTCGGCAATATATGCTATTAGGTGCATTAGACAGTTGACAGATGTAGCTACGGCTAGGCTGGTGTATTTCGCATATTTCCATAGCCTTATGTCTTATGGTCTGCTATTGTGGGGATCAGCGGCGCATATGAAATCTATCTTTATTTTACAAAAAAGGGCAATACGTACCATCTACGCACGTATGAACGCACGAGAGTCGCTGAGAGATCATTTTAAAGACATTGATGTACTCACCTTACCCTCGTTATACATCTATGAAAACATAATGTACACTAGAAAAAATTTAGATCTATTTCAAAAGAAAGGCGTTGTTAATGGTATGGTCGTGATCAGCTAGTTATTCCTAAATTTAAATTACAAAAGTCAAGTGGTTTATTTTTGGGTAACTGTGTTCGTTTTTATAATAAAATTCCTCAAGAAATTACTCAACTAACGGAAAAGAGATTTAAACTTGTCATTAAACGCACAATGATTGGAAAAGCATACTACAAAATTTGCGATTTCATTGAAGACACAACAATAGACTGGAAATGATCCTCTCTGCATATGTATTTACTGGCTTTATAAATATTGTATTTTTAAATGACTGTTGTAGAATGATGTTGAAAAAATGATACCTGACTGAGTTTCTTGTCGGTTCTTCTCAGTATTCAGGTTTCCTTTTTGAACCAAACTAAAGTAGATTTGACGTTCAAAAATACCTTGCATTTGGGTTTACTTGAATAAATTGATTTGACTTTGACTTTGTCCTTGGACCGCGATGGATTGGATTCGGTGAATTAAAACGCGAGACTTGCATCTGTCAAATTTTTTTAGTTCGGTTCGAGTTAAATGTTATCAATTTTATATCCGGGCCGTTCGTCATTGAAATCAAAGATGAGTGTGCGGTGGCGGAATATTTAAAAACAAAGGTTTCGATTTAGTTTTGTATTTTTTAATGTTGTTTCAGTGTTGTATGTATGTAAAAGTTGTGTATGTTAATGCGGATATCTAAATTTGCGATAATGTTTTACAGTTGCAAATGCGGATGTTATTTTACTAGGGTAATACAAAAGTAAATTTAATTGTCACTTTTCTAAACTTGAATAGTCCCAAGTTGAAGTTTATCATTTTATTCTTAAGGAAATGTTCCAGATTACTGAGCATATTAGTTTGTTGTGTGGTATCCGGAGTTGAAGACTGGAACATATTTCGTGACTATATCATTTTGTAACATTTGGAAATTTAACAAAATTTATGCGTGTTTTACCTTAGATTTACAGATGACGCAAGTAACAACATTATTAAATAAATGTAATGTAAAGTGTAATATTTTAGCTTTTCTATGAAATTAATGAATAAAGTTATTGTTGATGCGTAGTGCCTTAAATCGTCGTATAACATAATAAAAGTCTAGATCTAGTCTAGATAGTAGAATGTGTTCTATATCTGTTGTTGAATTGTTTCTTGAGATATTACAAAAGTATTATGTGAGTTAAGATGTTCAGAGCACGTAAAACAAATTTATTAGACGACACAAACACAGTTTATTAGGATTTCATTTTTATCTTCTTATAGCAAGGTAAACCTGAAATTATTACCTATAAGTACGCATAAAAAAATAACACAATGATTTAATAGAAATTCACTATGAAACATAATAACATAATGGATTCAGTGAAAATTCACTGTAAAACATAATAATGCAATAGATTCAATAGAAATTCACTTGAAAATAAATAATTTACCGTTTAATACAAAATTGAAATTTATACCATCGATAAAAATATAGGTCTGAGTAAGTACTCACAATATTTTGACATCGATTTCACAGAATTATAATAGTATTTACCTCGCATGTATCGATAGGGTTCTCTCCGTTCCGTAATCTGTCTGCCACCTGCTTGGGTATCATCTGATAGAGTAGTTCGTCAGTCCTTTTCATCTCCTCATCCAATTTCCTCATAGACTCTTCTAATTTCTTGCTCTTCTGTTGTTCTTGGTCTAAAGCTAATTTCAATTCTACTGATTGTTGAGTACCAGCTAACATTAGGTCTCTGAAAATAGTTGTTTAATCATTTTAGGATGTTATGGTTACTTTTCATTATACATACGTATACGCATAGAGTTATCCTCCACGCTTATTTAAAAGAAAAGGCCTATATCCAGGTGCGATGCCGTTCGCCTGAGTTACTGTTTTTCAATAGATTAAAATGCAAGTACATTATTAATATTTTCAGAATTGACTTCTTCTAAACATGAAATATAATTACGAAGTTAATAATAATATCGCTTAGAAAACTTCCACTCGCATGATTGTATTTATTTTAGGGTAAGCAATACAATTTTGCCATGAGCGCTTAGGGCAACATTACAATTTTACGGAAAGAAAAGAAACGTTGCTAAAGATATTTTGTAGGAATGAAAGCAAAAAATGAAATATAAACTGTTTATATCATTTTATTGACTTAAATATCTATAAAACTATCTTGTCTATGTTTATAAATCGATATCTATATGTTTTTTAGAATATATAAGCACGCCATCATTTCAGTCTAATATTTAACTTATTATTAATACAAAAAAAAACTTTCATGAAATCCCTGGATAAAAAAAAACTTTTACTTACAAATTGTATAATGTAATAAACAACATTTTGCTCTTTAACTTTTACGTAAACTAGTAATAGAAAAATACATATTGTAGTCAAACGTATTACATAAACTTCACGCAAAATAGTTTATCTCGTAATCAAATTACTAAGTTTGGACATCTTTCCAAAGCTTATACCATTATAATCTTTCCATTCATTTTTAAACACCGATAAAAGGCAGGATTTTGCAAGACTAAGCTTTTCAAGTTATTGAATAACTGAGTGTTTCAAAGTTCAACACCGATGTCGAAGTCATTAAAAGCAACTTATATTGAACTTTGTCTTAAGATGATATATCATTACAAAGAAAAGCTTACTACAACGATAGAAATAAAAGATCGCTTAATTTGTACTTGCTCAGTGAAAGAAGTAATAAATCTGTAAATGTTAGATCAGAAGAAAAAAGTAAGTCATTTTTTATAATACGCACAACATATATATTATCTAGAGTTTATTTCCATTGCTGAAGTCATATTTTCAGTCTAAAAATGTATGTATTCATAAGTACTTTTTACCGGGGCCTTATTTCTTTATTTCCAATGTACGAAAATTAGTACCTATCAATAAGACATCATAATTTACATAATAATTGATAAATATCAAACAGTTATATTTTTATGACGGGAAGACATGCCTTTTTCAGTAGACTAATTTGATTTGCGTATGTACTACTGCTAAGCGCACTTCTCTTATCACAAACAAGTATACTACGAGAGGCATACGAGAAGATTGGTGTTATTAAATATCTATGCTTGAAAAATTTTACTAAGGAACAAGTCGATCTAAATTTAAGGGATACATTAGGTGTAAATGCTCCGCCGTATTCCACAGTTACATGTGTATTTGCCGAATTTAAACGTGGAGGAACATCCGCCAAAAATTAAACTGGCTCGGGACGCTTTGTTACAACAGTTACTGAAGAAATAGTTAAAAAGTCGAATGAATTGTATTACCGGATCGTCGTGTCACGGACGCTACGCTGATTTGCTGAAAAACGAAGATATCGGACAGGTAACGAACAAATTTTACATAAACCCGTAGGGATGAAAAGGTAACCACGCGTTGAATAGGTTCCTTGAATGCTTACTGAGGTGTAAAAACAAATCAGATTGAATTTCTGAACTCTTTGGAACTATTGCAAAAAGATCCTGATCATTTTTTGGTTCGGTATATAACAAAGGAAGAAATGTAGCTTCACCATTACGACCCCGAAACAAAATTACTTACAGTCTATGATTTAGAAAAGACTATCATCTCCAATCCAAGAAATTCAAGATGAGTCCTTCTGCCGGTAAGATCATGGGTTCTACTTTATGGGATAGTCAAGAGGCAGTAACGATTGAAAACCTGGATCATGGAGTAACAATTGCGGGCACGTTATATGTAGAACAAATAAAAAAATGTGCAACGAAAGCCGTGATAAGCCCCAGCTCACCAGCCTTCGCCGTTACGTTAGCTGGAATCCGAGATGCTGGCTTTGATATACTTGAGCATCCTCCATATTCATTAGATCATGCCCCTATTGATTTTTATTTATTACCAAGTTCAAAGAAGTATCTGAGAGCACAACGATCTAAAGATGATAAAGCAGTAGTCACTGCATGACAGAAATTTAGAGTTCCAAAGGAATTTTAAAATTAGGAAAAAAGTATTTCAAGTGTATTAAGTACACTAAAAATTACTATGTCGCGAAATTAAATAACCTTTCATAAACGTTACCTATATAACATACTCATTCTCACTTTATTGAATACCACTAGTACACATGAATTCGGATTCACTAGCCTCCACCTGTTACCGTTAGTTTTTATACCGGTTGAAAGTCCAATGACCTGGCTTGACGATTATCGCTAAAATATGTAGCATAGTTGGGACCAACGACTTAACGCGCCTATTAAGCACGGAGATGCTCGCCACCCTCACTAGATTACCCGACCCGTCCAGTTGATAACAGCGCGCAAAAAAAGTACCACTACGCTACGAGCGTCTCCTTTGGAGTCCATCATTCTATTAATCTACTTTTTTTTGTTTAACAGTCAACAATAATTAAAAATCTGCTTGCCTTTCTTTCCTGATCCTTACGTCTTATAATGTTAGGTCAAAAAAATAATGATGTCTATTCGATCCTTTTTGGGTTGTTTATGTATTTAATAATAAGAGAAGTTACCTGCTAAAATCGTGCATGGATAAATCGTTGATGTAGAGACCAGTGGACACCAGGGCAGAGAGGTCGGGCATAACGGGAGTGCCCAGGTACATCATCATACGCCAGTTGTCCATATAAATCATCTGACCTGCATGTCACAGTATATGTCTTGGTATATAATATGTTTATTTTTAAGTAAGTTTATAACACTTATTTTCACGTATCACGATTCTTACAACGTTTAAATAACACAGGCATTTACTCACCTAATGTACGTACCTCTAGAGAATTGATAGGTATAAAGTGAATGTACATTATTTAAATAATACTTTTAAGCATTGTTAATTAAAGTACTATTTCACCCATTTAATCATGTTATGTGAAATAAAGTGTGAGTAAATACGCATTATATGCTACAAAATTGCATACCTATTTATATGTTTCGCTTTATGCAAAAAAAACAGCAAATCAGAATTATTTAACTCATTTTCAACGAAAGTAACTTAAGTTCAAATCTCCACTGACTGCTGCTGACAATTGATCCAGAGTAGAGCCATGCTTAGGTATAGAAGAATTAACAAGGAAAAATATTGAAATGATATTCTAATTATGGAAAAGAAACAAATCAAAACAAAGAAAAGTATTTGGAATAAGTTATGAACACAAAAAACAAAACAATTAAGCTACAGTATAATATACAGGCTTTTTAAAATCCTCGAACATGGAAACACGATTGGACAAAAGAATCAAATAAAATATGGCAAATATGGAATCAAAAAAAGTCCAGGAAAAAACTCAGTTTTGCATGTAAATCTAGTTGGAACTCTGAAATTCTACAGAATTTTATATTGGACTCTCAATATATATATTGTCTTAGTCTAAATGTTATTGGGTTCTCTTCTTACTTTATGGGGTCACACAGTCGGTGTAAATGTCTGCAGTATTTATTTGCCTAGCCGTTCTTTTAAATTAAAAACTATAACTAGGTACTAAAAACAGCTCTTGTCTATTTAATGAGGAGTTCTTTTCTGCATAATGCGCGTCATATTATTATATTATGGTTAATTTTTTCCACACAATAAATTAATACTTAGCTATTGCTGTTGTTGTACATAAGACAGTTTTTTAAATATGCATATTAAGTATGTTAAAGTACAAATAAAAATATTTTACAAATTACTGATTCTTACTTAATTACATACATTCATACGTATCCTCACGCTGTATCCCTAATGGGCAGTCAGAGAGGACGGAGTGCTGAGCTTCGCGGTTCGTACACATGTACTTCTTTCGCCTCCTCAAATGTTATCGTTTTTCTCATAAATTTTAGCCTAGATATACGAGTGCGTTTAACATTTCCGTCAGTTAAATCTCTGCCTATTTGATTTTCATAAGTCAGCTTTGGTCTTTCTTGCCTTCTGGTATCTCACATTCACTTTGTAGATTTTCATCGTCATTCTCTCACCGCTCGTTCCTCTTATGTTATAGAACTTTCTAAGTATTCCTTTCTTCATTTTAACAATAACACTATCCAACGTTGTCATACTGCGGAACTCTTCATTGCTTATCTTGCTTGCGAGGTTGTAATCGCACATATTTTATCTTACTTTCATTCGATTTCGAGAACATCCAGGCCTCGCTACCGTACAAACATAATTGCTACCAATATACTATATAGCATTGTGGATGGCTATTTTAGATATATTCACACTGCTTACTTATGCAGACGGAGCACTGCTAACTTTAATGCCAACTTTAATGCCGTAGTCTTCCGTCCCTCGAAAACGCACTCCCCAGATATACATATTCGCTCGCTTGTTCTAAATGTTTTCCATTGCATATCGTCTGTACATCTCTTACGAACATCAGAATCACAGTTTTGCTCACATTCATATTCAATCTTTTCACTTGACATTCTTCTTTTATGTACGTGACTAGTCTGCAAATTTAAGAGTAGTTAGTATGTTTGTCGATATTCCAAATTAAATGATTCGCAACATCATAATTCTATTCCGTCCCTCGAAAACGCACTCCTCAGGTATACAGTTTCGTTCAAGCGAATGAAACAAGTCTTCTTGTAGACATTTTCCATTCATAATCCATATTTTACACTTCGTATAAACATCTCTTTCAATTATATTATATTGTAATGTATAACGTAATACTTACATTGAAATACAAAAGCAATAAAATGTGATTAACCGAAAAATGTGCAGAAAGATTACAAAAGAATAATATATTTTAAAATTCAACATAATATCTGTAACGACAGAAATAATAATCTGAATTCGCTCTATTTTCATTGTTTAGTAAATATTTGACGATAACTTTTTTATAACATTTTTAATTTGTTGCAGTCGTTAGAGATTTATGGGATTTTATGTGTAAAAGTAGATATAACTTAATTTGTTTTGCTATACTTGCAATTGAACTTAAAGAACAATAACAGTGATTGCCAGAAATTTTTTAACATAACCAAAAAGTATTTTACGTCAAGAAATAGTTGTCAGTGAAATTGAACTTATTGTGCTTCAAAAGTCTACTGTGCAATAATAGACGTCATCGTCGGTAATAATATTTCTCTAAGTGCCAGGGCTATTATGTCTTATTATATAGCCGTACTTGGTGTACTGATAGTATCATTGGTACAACCTTTCAGATGTAAATTAATAACGTCAGGCAATGGTCTTCCATCGTACGCAAATCGCTTCTTTGGAGTCAAGCCTGGAACATTTAACCAGATTACCCAACTTTCTTTTGTTTCTCACTGTAAAAAGCGTCCGATTAGGGGGGGAAATGGATAAAAATGTAGTACGTGCGTGTACGACTTCAATTATATAGTAGGTATGATATGATGTTCACAAGTTTTATAATTACGTACCTTAATATAATTTGCCATATTTACTAACTTTCCGTTTAATTTAAATTAAATTTAAATGAAACTAATTTGAATTTGATAGTTAAATTAAAATTAAATAATGGTAACATAACATTAACTCCATTTAAAATGTTATAATAATATAAAAATATCAGTTACAAAAAATAAATTGGTACCGATATTAGAATAAGTTTAAAAATAGATTATTAACTATTATTTATTGTTTTATTTGTGTAGTAATATAATATTATTATACAAATTTGTACGTAATATGTTTATACAAATATTTTATGTAATATTATCGATAAAAGTGTCTGCTATATAAATAAAACG
This sequence comes from Zeuzera pyrina, assembly GCA_907165235.1. Classification (NCBI taxonomy): domain Eukaryota; kingdom Metazoa; phylum Arthropoda; class Insecta; order Lepidoptera; family Cossidae; genus Zeuzera; species Zeuzera pyrina. The sequence continues at coordinate 7,006,463 of OU015639.1, forward strand.
GTATTATCTATAGCTTGCCTGTTATTTTTGTGCTTTGTTGCAATAGTGTACATTCACAATCCATGACTGCTAGTACTTAACTGAGCATAAATAACCATTAAACTATACTTGCAATGTCGAGTAAATCTACACTCCGTGACATGTTATATCCTACCTTAATCTGGGGACTATAAGTACACATTGGAATGAGAAGTTATATGTTTTGGAAACAACTTCGTTGGTTGTTAATGTTACCTGTTCTCGAGAGATAGGAAACTTTTCACCTCTACTTTTGGTTAGTTTAGTTTTGCACATAATTTTTCAGTTTACGAAGTAAGTTAGTACTTAAATAGCCACAACGAGGTAGGAGGCTGATTTGGTAATAAATAATAATAATAATAAAATATTTTTTTCATAACAACCACACATACACAAGTAACATAATTGAAATGTACAAAAAATCAAGTTAGTGTTACCTACGGAGGTTACTTTTAAGTGAAGTTAAGAAAAGATTAAACTTGTGTTATGGGTTGCTCAGTTCTGTCGCACATTAATAATACAAATTGAATTTTTTTTATACAAACAAGAAATATAGTGGACGTTATATCAAAAAAACTGTAGCATGCGTGTAAGCAGGTATTCGTGTGCGCGAATGCATGATGTGTGTGTTTGAGTAAGTGAGTGGGTGGGTGAGTAGATGCGCGTGTATATGTATGTATGTGCATATGCGCATAGTAGAATGTTATGTTTATAAGTGTAATGTATTTATATGTAAAATGTTCCAACAGTATAATCCTCTGTTTTGTAAAACTCTACCATAATTAAGTAAATATTCTGTTTTAATATAATTTGAACTAAGTAACCAATTCACTATCTTAATTTTACATTTAACTTTGCAATCGGAATAAATATTGCATTGTTTGTTTGCCATGTTATACAAATGACTACTAATAATATTGAAGTAACGTTTAGCTAGACTAGTTTTATGTTTATCTATGTGGCATACTTGAAACGACCTTCTTTTTTTTTAAAATAGCACTATCAAACTTAAATTTTCTGTTTACGCAAAAGAGTGTAGAGAACAAAGAATTGTCTTACAGTTAAGACTTGACAATCTTGGTACAATGAAACCGTCGGGTACCTGCACGAATTAAAGGTCATCACTTTTAAGACAGTCCTCGCTGAAGCTGCAAAAAGTCTATTTTTGTAGCTCCTCCTCAAGCTGAGATATCGTAAGAAATAATAGATTTACAAAGGTCAAAATAAATGCTTTTCATAGTATTAAAATCGGTTGATAAACGGAGAGATTTAAAAATTATAATTAGTTGGCGATCACGGGAAGTACCTACGAGCTTGATAAGGCAATAATAATGATATTCTGCTTAAGTAAATTATAAATTAGACAATTGGTTTCCGAAAATTGCGGTTCCATAATAGTATGTGGTAGTTCAGAGTTGATATAGATCACTAGACCATCGTTTTGATTTAGATTGTTATTAGTATGATAAGATATACTATAGTGTATATTCTAAGAGTGGGATATTAACTGTTTTGCTTAACCAACACTCAGATAAGATTATTATGTCACATTGACTTTTAATGTTGTGTAAAAAACATCCGTAAGCCACCAAAATTACAATTAATGCTTTGGATATTAAGATGCAAAACTCTAATCAAATTATTAGTAAGTATCATCCAGCACTTGCAAACACAGTTCTGATTTAGCAACGTACGAATTCGTAACACCATAACAGTCTAGTTTACGCAAAAAGGAATTTATATCAGTCATTAATAATATGATACATGAATATAAGTGATTATGATGTTAGTCATTATGTTTAGTACTTCAAAATATTACGTATAAACATACTTTTACTCATTTTACAGCAGCGAGCAATGTATAGTCTTGGAAGAATGTAATTGCATTGTCGAAAGTAATTGTTACCTTGGAACAAATTCAATTAAGCGTCTTTGAGGATTGTAATGCGAATTGTGTGACGTGGGTTCGGCTCCGGAATAATAAATAATAATTTCCAATCTTTACCCTTGTCAGTAAGATAGAACTGCGTGAGATTTAGTCGTGCTCTGGATTGTGATTATTGTTTCTAGGCAAATATATTTGATTATCCTAATACAAGGTCAATCATCGAATTTTAAATATGATGACTAATTATTAATAGATCTTTTAAAATAAATAATTAAATAAAAAATACGATTATAAAAATTGAGTCTGCATGTGGATCCATTTATTTTCATAAACTTTATGACAAAGAAGAAAAACAGCACTACGTGGACAATCAACAGCCAAAATCTCCCACTCTTCAGTCAATTTATTAAAACGAAAAAAACGCATTAGTAGCGCAATATAAATGTTGAAAAATACTAATACTAAAATAGGTTATTTAAATTAATATATAATTCACGAAGAGAAATTCATAACTCATTACAAGTAATTCTTCTGACGAAAAATGAAAATAACGCACATATATTATAATCGATGAGACATAAAAAGTTAGTTGTCTCCTAGACACGTATACGTATAATAATTCGACATAAACGTTCATCTGAACAAGATCGGAACATAATATACACACATCAAAAAAGTTTAAGCAACATGTACGATTTTGAACTTTTGAACGATTTTTACTATTATAGTATATTTATATTTTCTTTATAAATAATAACAAAGCATTTTTTGACGCATTAGTGACTAAAGCAACAAAATCCTTCATTCAATTGTTCATTTAATCACAGTAATTAACAATATGTATACCGTAACATACGTAGTATAAAATAAAGTTAAAACTAAATTAAACTTTTCATGTTTCAAATTAAATAACGACATTTTTTTAATTGTTTGGTAATTCAATACAAAGTGTGACCGCCTCTGTTGTTTAAAACTTGTCGGCAGCGATTTCTCATTGAATTTATAAAATTGTTTACCTGATCCTGCGGCAATCGGTCCCAATGAAATTTTAACAAGTCTTTCAGTTGTTGGGTTGTCGACACTCCGTCCAGGTTCTCTAGAACACGTCTCTGGAGCATGTCCCATGCGTGCTCGATAGGATTGAGGGAGGTCTGGCGATTGTGCAGGCCACGGTAATACCCAGTTGTTTTCCATTGCCAAGTACTCTCTGGTCCACCGAGCTGTGTGCGAACGCGCATTGTCATGCATCAGCGTGAAATCTGAGCCAAGACTTTGTGCAAATGGGTGAACATAAGGCCCGAGGACATCTTTAACATAACTTTCAGCGTTCATATTGCCATCTACAAAAACGAGCTCAGTTCGTCTGTTCTTCATAATAGTCGCCCATACCATCACTGTGGAGCCACTGTAAAGATGCACTTTCTGGACGAATCTCAGTGGTTCAGCATTTCCGGGACGTCGATACACTCTTACCCTTCTCGTATCAGGCCTAAATTCAAACCGGGACTCATCACAAAATAAAATTTTATCCCATTGCTCATGGGTCCATGTCAAATGTTCCCTACACCAATCGTTTCGACGGGCACGATTCCTATAGCGTATAGGTGGGCACCTAATTGGGCGTCGTGCTCGTAGGCCGTATTCATGCAGCCTATTTCTCACGGTTTGGTAGCTAACAACAACACCGCTTGAGAATTGTAGCTTTAAACCTATCTCCCGGGCGGTTAACATCGGCTGACGTCTTGCAGTCAGTTGTATGTATCGGTCCTGTCGAGCAGTTGTACTCCTTCCACGTCCTGGGTGCTCAGTGGGATCCCCTGTATTAACGTAACGCTGCCAAAGACGGCAAATCACGCTCCTATTGACAGCAAAATGCCGAGACACCTGGGACTGATTTCTTTCCGCGTGTAGCATTCCTACAGCTCTCTGCATTTCATCCGCAGTCAAATGACGTCGCTCCATAACATAAAAAATTACTAAAAACTCAATTTTTTCAAAAACTGTATATCTCAAAATAATAAAAGTGCGATAAATACCAAATTTATCGAGCAAAGAAAACACATGAAATCGGGAAAAAGTAATTAGCTTTTTTAATTTTTTAATGGCACCGTACGTGAGTACATTGCCAACGTCAAGTAAAGCGAGAAAACAATTCAGTAGATGATTAGCGCATTTGCCAATGTTACGCATTAACATAAACTAGTATACAGACACAGAATAAGTAGATTCCATGTAGAATCACAAGTAAATTTGTTCTTTCTTATCGTAAAACTCCTCTAGTAAAGTGATAGTAGGCTTTACTGAAGTTATAAAGGACTTCTTGGAAAGCGCGAAAACTTCAGCTACACATGTGTACACAGAACTTTAAAACACAATATACTATCACTGTTGTACTTTAAAACTCCTAAAAATGTAAAAAATAGAAAATCTAAATAAAATGACAACCTCACTTCTCCCGTTCCCGCCAAAAAGTCTAATTAGATTTTATTTTAATGAAAACAAAACACAACCGAAAAGGTTCTATTTTTAAAATCAGCCAGTATATGTTTCCGAGAACAAAAAAGATTGTATACCAATCTACTTTTCTAAGAAAAAAATAAAGTATCAATGAATAAAACATGCAGCTTCTGTAAATGATGCGTGTTGCTTAGACTTTTTTGATGTGTGTATTTCAGTCAAAAGCGGTAAGACGTCATCGTCGATATGTGTATTAGTAGAAAGTCAAAATGATATTTTCATACATAAAAATCAAAGAAGTAATTTAGAAATTATTTCAAACTAGGTAATAAATAACATTCTTTTTCAAAATACTTAAATACTTGTCATAATATTAAGGGAAAATTTATGCTTTTATTGTACAATAATTGCAAAGGAAACAAAAGAATCACATTAAAATTACATTTTTACCTTTAAGTCGAAGGTTTTTTTCGGTGGTACCATCAGACTCGTCAGACAGCTTTAGGATCTCGCTGCGTTTGTCAGGAGCTTTCTCGTGAATTACTGCTTCAACTGTCACCAGTTCGAATATGTTGTTTGTGCGGTTTAGGATCTATGAACGTTATATTTTTTATTAAATACATAGCGGTAATTATACGCATAGAAAGATATAAAATACAATTCCTTACATTCTCATTTTTAGTACAATTAAATGTAGCATTATATTGACTTTGACGACTAATTAATATAGATTAAATTTAATAAATGTACGTGTAGGTATAACGTGCATGTGTAAAGAAATATTGTAGATATGTATGAAGTTTTGACAAAAGCGAAGGAATAATTTATATCCGTTGTACGATTTTGTCTTTTGTATTTTAAGCAGGATTGATTTGAATATAAAACTTCAAAACGACCTTTTATTAATTGTTTTTGAGTTTTTGGAAGGTTCCATTTGATTAGTCTTCTGAATTGTTATTGAAATAAAATTGGCAGTAAGTGGATATTACCTACGATATTGACAATTTTAACCGTGTTGCGACATCCGATGAAACAATGGTAAACAAAGATGTAAGGATGTTTGCATGTTCTGGATTATAGCACTCCAGTTCAGTGTAACCTTGTTACAACTATTGTACATATTATACGAATTATTATATGAAGTTTTATATTCAAATCAATCCTGCTCAAAATAGAAAAGCCAAAACCGTACAACGGTTATAAATTATTTCTTTACTTTTGGCAAAAACTATATATAACTATATATATACTCGTATACCCAGGCGAAAAAGTGTGAGAAGAAAGATGTGATTTGAGAAAGCGAAAGAAGTATGTACGGACCGCGACGCTTGGCACTACGTTCCCTCTGACTACCCCGTTAGGGATAGCTGTATCGCAATATTATACAAATAGAATTATTAAAACGTTTCGTCTAAATTGTTACCTTAATTGTTACTGCATGGAACACTCAATCTATAGAGACGAAACATCGGACCATCTTATTCACCACTGCTCAGTTTATTCAAATGTCAACTACTGGACCTGTGTTCATCTCTGTATATTTCGACCGATTTTTAAATATTTATGTAATGGCTTATTGTTCTATTCGATGGTGTAGCAAAATAGCAAAAAAACAAACTATAAAACAAAACGCAGTAACCGCAACAGTGTTTAGACGTAAACTGTTTGCATACAAAATAAATGACATTGCCACTCTATAGGTTGAGTGTTCTATGTTACTATAACAATAAGTTAAATAGGTATTGTTTTTCTCTAAGATAAAAGAGTATAACTTCCTTCTCGCTTAGGGTTTCCAACCATACTACGAGTACAACATATATAAAATTGTACTGTATTTAGCATCAGCGTACTATATACTGTTGAAAAAATATATGTATATGTGTACACAAAAATTCTATATTCCCGTTGGTGGAACAATTTTATTTTGCAACACCGAACAAACGAATCTTTGCTTTTTGAAATTTTAGAGCAAAATTACTTTTACAGTTTCGACTGATGCGATGTGCCTGAGCGTGTAACGTGTCTCTCTGCCTTGAAATGAACTTTTGATCCATATTCAGTTAAAAATTGATTGCGATAAAACATATGAAAAAACATGCATATAAAAAACATACGTTAAAACATCAAAGAAGTACAAAAAAATTTAGTTTTTATAAAAATAAATAAGTAACAAATATATCTTCGTATATTTTTTACTCTTTCAATAAAACGCTATCTTTTTCTAAGTGTAGTACATTTTTTTTTATCTTATTCTGAAACACTATAATCAGCCGAAGAAATATTAGCAACCCTATTTTCACTCCTGCTATCTTCGTTCTATTTCTCCGTAATAGACTAACGAATGTTTCGAATTAATCCCAGTACGAATTATATTATTTGTAGGTAATTTTTGAAGCGTACACAGTTTATTTGTAGATATACGAGAAATAATTTATTTTCAGTGTGACCGATGAGTGCTGGATTTAAGCAATGTTTGTGCCAGGCCAATAATTTAGCACTACGGTTGTTTGGAGGTGATAAAAATTCACATAATCATAAGAAACTTAAGACGTAACCTAAAAGCCGTTAAGACCAATTTTACGACTTCAAACCCCTCCAACCATTAACTAACTGGGAAAGTACTCATTGACGCGCCGGCTCAAAGTTCATTAAAAAAAAAGTTGATCTGACGAAGTTATTTTGAATCCGGGGAGTCCGGGAATCCGGAATTTGAGCGCAATTACTCGATTAAATGTATATGTTAACGTAGTAAGCACCTAGAACTTTGTAGACGATTTCATTTATAAAGATTGGGCCGTAGGCTTGGTGATGAGTGCGGCCGCTTTTCAAGTCAAGGATACCAGATTCAATTCCCAGTTGGCTAAATTTGGAAACAAACTTCTCGTAATTGTTTTGGACCTCTTGGAGTTTAAATGTTACAGGGTGCTTTCGCAGTTGGTGTGATACCTACCAATACCACAGGGCAAAACGCAAGTTCTTAGTTCGGGGACATTTGGTGTAATTCTCTAGATTGGCTACATCGCTAATATTTATTAATATTATTTATTAATATTAAACCGATACATCGATGTTTCTGTACAAATTACAGCTTGAAACTTGTTAAGGTTTTCACCTGATATGGAGTCAGATATATACTCGACGTAAGTATTTACTCAAAGGATATTCAAAGCGATCAATCACTTCTCCACCCTATAGCACAAAATTAAATTAACCTTTGTTAATGTCACTTACTGTTTGAAATTTAAATGCGATAAGTGGTCGAACCAGATCAAACCAGTTGGTAATCTTCTTGCCCACCAGATCTGGTAGGATAACCATTAGGGAGTTGCCGATACTGCGCACTATCATATCTGACCTGCAAAATAATGTTAGAGTATTTTATGAAATATCAGTATCTTGAAATGTTAAGTCGACCTTGATATACATATTATGTATGATTGGTGTTAGTATGAACTTAAATATATTTTTCTTATCTGTGATTGAACTTTCTTATATATCTAACTTTACATAGGTAAAGAATTTCTAAAAACTTTATTTTAAATACAAATCAAATTTAGTAATATTCAAACCGCTAGTCTTTCGAATATTGATACTTTACCGGCTGGCTGGATCGTTGGTGCAGTGGTTGCGTCTGCTTTCGAAATCAACGGTTCGGAATTTACATTCCAATTTTTTTGGATATGGATAAAAAAAAGGAACTTTTTAAATACGCTTGGAGTCTGGGTGTCACTATGTATTCCCAGAGTTTGTTCTGTGAAGCTATAGTACCGAAGCGAGTATATTTGTTGCAAAAATTAGCACCAGTAAATCAAAAATTAGCTATCCCGCTATTTTATTACCTAATAGATAATGACGAGCAAAATCAATCTCGCTCTTACAGTCTTATGCTTAATTTCGTCAAATTCCCCTAGTTCTTAGTGAACCCCTAAAAAAGGATATGGGTCAGCTAACGATGATTTTGCATTTCACGAAACGTTAGGAGCTCCTATATACTTAGAAGATTCCCTAAATCTAGAAACTCGATTTTTGAATCCATCGCACCATGTGACAGTTTTGTGTGTTAGTTTTGACAATATGGAGAATAATTTATTATATTATATAGAAACTTAGAAGTAAAACAATAATATTTGTTTTATCGATAAATTTTTGAAAACGAATAGTCACTATGGAAACAACAAAACGTCACAAAACTATGTCTGACATTAATAGGGAACCGTTAGATTCGTGAAAACAAATATTATCTAAGAACTGGGTTGGGGGTCTTTTTAATCTAGGGGTTACATAGTTATGCGATGATTTAGATAGCGTTGGTGAATCGAGCGTTAAAAAAGCGTGGCCCAGACCAACACAATGCTTCCAATAGAAAGACAAAAGATCGAATGACCAAGACCAAAGCCAAATATATAAGATCAAGTCCAAAAATATGTACGGCTTACTTTACACGGTACTTATGTATGGCTTACTATCATAAATTTGTTCTTACCTTTTTATTCTTTTAATGTAAGCGACATTATTGAAGGGGATGAAACTTAACGGGTACAAGTCACTCAGATTAATAACTAAAGTCATGTCATTTTTTCAATCAAACCTTTTGGGCGTTTTTATAAGTTTCCCTTGACGTTTTCATCGTAACGATTTTACCGTCCACGGTACAATAGGGAAGCAAAATGTATCATTCATGTTTCATCCCCTTCATTGATATTGTTTACATCAAAAATTAAAAACGTAAGTATAAGAAACAGATGACCAAGACCAATACTAGGTACGCAAGACCAAGATTGACTACGCAAGATTAAACATTAAGCGGGACTGATACCAAAACCGGATAAGCAAGACCAATATCGATACCAAGACTGCAGTGGTTTTGGTCTCGCTTTGCTCATCACTACGTATCGACTTTTAAAAATGCTTATTTTGCCTCTTTAACAATTAAATGAATCATTTCAATACATTGGAATGAAATTGCTACGGAACATTATTGCATTTATTTATTATACTTATAATCAAAATCATGCCAAAGGAGTAAGACCTGTGAATGAGACTTATTATATCAATACATTTATGTAAAAAATATGGATTGTTTTATGTAAAAAATATGAAACACCAAAGGAAATCGATTTATTGGCTTTACAAAGAATGAGTGACGAACAATTGACGAAGAAAATTTTCAGAACAGAAGTGAGTGGTAGTAGAAACCAAGTAAAATATTTGTTGACGGAAGTGTCTCAAGCACTCAAGTGAAAGAAGTACTGAAGAGTCCGTCTATGCAGACTTTGGTGTTTGGTGGGCTGGATCTCGATATCTAAGAAGACTGAGAGTTTGATATTTGGATACATATAACCTCCAACTCTTTATCCTGAAATCCTTAAACGCGGGGATGCATGATTGGATAAAAAATCTTGATAAAAAAAATCCAGAAAGAACCCTGTTTTGCGCAAAGATTCAATTGCATCTCTAAAATTCTACAGAATTTTAAAATAATATTTACTAAAATGAATATGTAATTATATCTCAAATCTCTAAAACCAGTTTTTTAAATGGTAATGTAGTTTTCTTGCGAATTGCAATTATGTGGAAAAACAAATATTGAAATTTCTCCGCGTTAAAATACGATCAAACCACAACTGAGAATATCAGCTTTATTGTTATCCCCATAGGGCGCAGGGGTAATGAACGAATTCGGTTGCACTGAGCTGCATAGGCGGACTCTGAAGACCGCAATGCTTAGCGCTCCGCCCTTGCTGTCTACCCTTAGGGATAAGGGTGAAGAATTGTATGTAGTAATGTATATGAAACCATTACGTCATAATATTATGACAGAGAAAGAGAGAGAATTAGCGACATCAGCTACTTTTCTTGGTTTAACCAGTAGACAATAAGTAACAGTGGGTGGACCATGTCGGGACTTCAGCTAATAACCTCAGTTCGGCAACGTATGTTATTAGACGCATTAAACAGTTGACAGATGTGTCTACGACAAGGCATCTGCCTTGTCGTAGACACATCTATCAACTGTAACTAACAACTACTTCGCATATTTCCATAGTCTTGTCTTATGGCCTGCTACTGCTATACGTGCACAGACAAACTAATTTGTCTGTGTATACGTGCCATCTACAGTACGAACGCACTAGAGTCGCTGAGCAATCTTTTTAAAGACATTGATGTACTTACCTTATCCTCGTTATACATCTTTAAAAACATAATGTACTCTAGAAAAAACATAGATCTATTTCAAAAGAAAGGCGTTATTAATGGTATGGAAATTCGTGGTCGTGATCGACTAGTTACTCCTAAATTTAAATTACAAAAGTCAAGTGGTTCATTTTTGGTCAACTGTGTTCGTTTTTATAATAAAATTCCTCAAGAAATTACTCAATTGGCCGAAAAGAGATTTAAAATTGTTATTCAACGTACACTGATTGGAAAAGCATACTACAAAATTAGCGATTTCATTGAAGACAACAATAGTCTGGAAATAATCCTCTCTGCACATGTATTGTATTTTAAATAACTATTGTAGAATAATATTGAAAAAATGATACCTGACTGAGTTTCTTGTCGGTTTTTCTCAGTGTCCAGGTTTTCTTTTCGAACCGAACTAAAGTAGATTTGACATTCAAAAATACTTTTCATCTGGGTTTACTTGAATAAATTGATATGACTTTGATTTTGACTTTGAAAAAGAAATGAAACTGAAATATTAGAAACGGAAACGAAAGAATACTTAATATTTACTTCAATCGTTTTGACAACTCCTTTTGCATGTATTTCGTAAAAGTGTTGTATGCCTATACATGTATAGATATGTTGTAAAATTCTTAGTAGGAAAAATACAGAGACGCGAAGGTATCTTTTCTCAGAAAAATGCACACACAAGAATAAAATAGCGGGCGCCACTTTTGTCAAATTTATTTTATTAAGAGATCTAGTATCTATATCTATTTCACGGCTCCAAAAAGCCATACAAAGAAGTCAAATTGGCATAATAGGATACAGCACTTTTCTTTACCATAACTAACTCAAAAACATAAATATGATAAAAGAAGGGAATCGAAAACGACCTGCTACTAGTAAAATTAACTTCATTGAAATGACAAAACATCGTTATATAAGCAATAAAAGTTGGAAGATAATACATCACATTTTATTTTTTTCAGTAACAAAATTATTATTATTACTCAACACCTAAACCACTGCGCCAACGAGGTGGTCAGATATAATGTCAGAGATAATTTCAAATTCTTGTATAACTATCAACAATCACATCAATCGACATCAATTTATAAATTGGTATTATTTATTTCTCGTATCTTGTTCAAATCAATTTTTTTAAGGGATTTTTAAATTCTTCTACCTTAAATTTATTCAGAATTTTAGGGTATACACACTTTTTATGAGAACATTTTAGAATTATTTTAAAAGCGCATAATATCTTAGTATCTATTGATTTAAATCAAAATATCACTTCAAAACCTTCATTCCATCTTTGAAGATCCATCTGAAGGTACCCTATATGGTGCTCATATATAGTGAAAAACAATTACATGTATGGAGTGCCATGGGAGTGCCGCTCCTAATTTTATTTCTTTTCAAAATTTCACTACTCTATTGTAAAACCTCAAAAATATTAGCTCTCTTCAATTACATAATATGATTGGTTGAGAACAATTGTGTTTCTTATGATTGATTTATTCATTACATAGCTTCTTCAAAACGTGAACTTGGAGGGTCAGACTCTGACTAGAGGGTCTCTAGTACTTAACACTTAATAGCACCAACTGTTGGCTAAATACTTACCACGGATCTTCTGTGACGTGATTTCTACCTTACATTCTTACTCTTTTTATATCTCGAATTTATTTTCAAGGTAAAGGCCGTTGTTGCACGAAAAGGTGGAAATTATCCACATTACCTTTAAACATTAAACCTGACCTTCTGTTAGCGGAAAATTACATTTCCTAAACTGTTCTAAGAGAACTCGTGTAAAAAGTGAAAAGTACGCCGAAAAAAGCACTAATGTAGAGATTTACCTAATGTTTATTGTTTAGGTCTGAAACAGTTCAGTTATTTCATTCAAGGTTTGAACTTTGAATAAAAGTGCAACGAGCACGCTATATAGGAGCGGTTGCAGACTAATACGAGTATTTGTGTGCGGCACGTTTTATATGGTAGGTATGGTGCGGCTCTGTAATTATTCCAGGTTGAATTTAATTGCTTTCAAACTGGTTTGGGAGGGGTAAAAAAATCGCAAACAGAGAGAGTACCCTATGATTTTGAAGTCAAAACTTCTATAGACGCACTTTGAATAGTGATCGAAACTGAACCGTTACACTCGGGTCGGTGACGCTGAATCGGGTAAATTTCGCTCTAGTTGGCTCCAATCGACATCAAGCGCGCTCATATCATAAACAATACTAACGTAATATTTTAAATTCATGGCTCGTATATACATTTTAAAATTAGAAAATCATATGTTTTTGCTTCTGTCGTGTGGCCATAAGCACACACCCAATTTTTTTTTATAAAAGGGTGAACTTCTACGAGTTCTAAAGACGTAGAACTTTTGCATGGAATTTTTAATGAGGTGCTGTAGTATCTACGTAGGTGTGCTTCGTATATTCTTTCACAATCTGTTGTGTACTTGTGTTTATGACTAATAAGTGTATTTGTTCTTTAAGTAAATCTTTTGAGATACTTATACCTATATAGTTCATAAAAATTATTATCTTTAAAAGCTATTACAAATGTAGTAATGCTTACACACATGTAAAAAATTACTTACCCAAAAACGATGCAAAAAGGGAATATTTCAAAGAGTACAGACGCGCTGATTGGTAAATGTTTTTCCTCTCTGGTCATTGCTAACGAGGCGAGTGTGAATGCTCTGTTGTCGAATGTCAATTGAAAGGTGACGTGGACTGTGTCGAATAATAGCTCCTCTCTAACTAGCTCTATTCTCATTTCTTTATGGTAGAAATGACGGGCTACCTGGAAATAATGTCTATTATTTTATCATAGTAATTCTAAGTTATGTAATAGAGCGCCATCTGTGTTAAGATGTTTGATAAGATTTTGTTGCTTCTGTATGGTTCGACAAGTATAATGTAGTACAAACGGTTTTTTTTAAAAGTTATTGAAAGGAACCGGTCCGATACCCGGCGCGTACAATCCATATTAGTAATTTGGTATTTACTTATTTATATCTTCAATTTTTTTTTAAATTATACCCTTTTTCATATAGGAAAGTGGTATAGCTGACACATTATACACATCCGTAAAACGTCGTTAGTAATTAGGTAGGTAACGTTGTTTAAACTTGGCATTCATAAAAAAAATATCATTTTATTTCTAAATATTGCAACACTACAGTCAAAATATTAATTTTCCTTTATTTATTTAATTTCTACGATTTCTACTTAATATATTAATAAATTATTAGGCGACCTATATTATCCCCACTCTTGCCGTTAAAATGTTACAAAATTATCATCACAGTTGGCCCGCAAGGAGTAACAGTGTTCTGTGCAATGGAGTTGGCTTCGACAAAGAGAATATAATCATGGGCTTCGAATTGTTGTGAAGCGAAGACGTATATTACGTGTACTTTTATTACGTGTATCTATATTATATAGTATGTATGTATTCTGTATTACATATATTTTTACTGTATTAGGTATATGTATTGTGTATTATACACGTATGTGAGAATAAATTTAATAAATAGTATACATTATATGTTTATTTATAAAATTAATATTTAGTGACAAAACTCCTTTGTGGATTGTGTTTTTCGATGTCTAAAACATAAACCATACCTATCTTCAGGTGTCATTTTGTTGTTTAGCAAGTGGCAATTGCGTCGTGCAATCGAAGTTTGGTGGCGTTATTGCATGTCAAAAGTGCCATTTGGCTTCGTTTTATACGGCGCTTTTCACACGACTACTTTTCGTTGGATAAATTAGAAAATTAATAACGTTTGATTATCGATTTAAAATTCGTTACGCTAGATCACGTGGTATTTGTCATTCTATTCTACAGAGTTTACGACAATTGAACCACTGTCTAGACACCTGATACAATTAAAATTAATCAGAACTAATGATTTTTTGTGTTATAGGTATACAATATAAATAGGTAGGTAAGTACCTTTCTATATAATTCGATTTACAATTAACTATTGTTTTAATAATATTCCGACTGCGTGCATTTTTTATCACAAGTTACAAATAATTCAAATTATTCTTATGAAATCAATTAAAATTAGTATTTAGGTACTGATAAGGTACTATAATCGTAATTTTTTATCTATCACTGCTATCATTTACCCTCTGGGAAACTCATATTTTAATAATGAAGTTAGAAATTTAATAAGATACGCCTGGGATCGTTAAGGTTTATTATCTTTGGTATTCGCTGCGGTTTTTAAATTATTTGGAATCTTAAAAGCAAGTTAATTAACTTCTAAACCGTAATGAAGATATAAATATTATTTACAATTATTTAAAATAACAAACTAATAGTAATCAGCGGTACTTACATAAAGTTATTTTAATTACTCAATATAATTTTTTTTTACGATCTCGACACCTTTGAACATCACTTTAAGTTTGTGAGAACCTTTATTGAATCGAAGTGGAATAAAACTCAGGTTACTTGATACATCCTACTAATCCTACTATCCTACTAATACACACATCAAAAAAATCTAAGCAACATGTACGATTTTGAGCTTTTGAACGATTTTTATTATTAATACATTTATATTTCTTTTATAAATAATAACTAAGCATTTTTTGACGCATTAGTGACTAAAACAACTAAATCCTTCTTTCAATTGTTCATTTAATCACAGTAATTAGCAATGTGTGCCGTAACATATGTAGATACTATACAATATAATTAAAACGAAATTAAACTTTTCATGTTTTACAAAATTAAATAACGAAATTGTTTTTATTATTTGGTAATTCAATACAAAGTTTGACCGCCTCTGTTGTTTAAAACTTGTCGGCAGCGATTTTTCATTGAATTTATAAGATTGTTTATCTGATCCTGCGGCAATCGGCCCCAATGGAATTTTAACAAGTCTTTAAGTTGTTGGGTTGTCGACATTCCGTCCAGGTTCTCTAGAACACATCTCTGGAGCATGTCCCATGCGTGCTCGATGGGATTGAGGTCTGACGATTGTGCAGGCCACAGCAATACCCGGATGTTTTCCATTGCCAAGTACTCTCTGGTCCACCGAGCTGTGTGCGAACGTGCATTGTCATGCATCAGCGTGAAATCTGAGCCAAGACTTTGTGCAAATGGGTGAACATAAGGCTCGAGGACATCTTCAACGTAACTTTCAGCGTTCGTATTGCCATCTACAAAAACGAGCTCAGTTCGTCTGTACTTCATAATAGGGTAGACTGGGTACGGTTGAAACGGTGGACGGTTGAAACAAAGCGAATACCTCGCGAACCGTGCGTGATGAGGTGAGGGGTACGAGGAAAGAACGAAGCGGACGACAAGTCGAAACACGAATTTTAGTGTTGCATCGCTCTTCGCGCGTTGTTCTTGTGTATAGGAGGCCCCATTGTGTTTTTTGACGGAAAGTAAGTATTTTTGTTCGTACATTTTTGCAATTATTATGGTTTTGATTAAAGTTAGAGTATTGAGAGTTTTGTATCGTTTTAATTAAAGTTTGTAGAATATGGCAGTATGATTAGTTTTTATTCAAATTTGTTATCATTCTTACTGTAAACCGTTTTATACCTAGAAGGGGGATTGGGGACAGTTGAAACATTTTTTATGGGTACGGTTGAAACAGTTTATTTATTTAATTTTCTTGTTTCTTAGATGCCAAGGGTACGCCAAAGG
Organism: Zeuzera pyrina; assembly: GCA_907165235.1. Classification (NCBI taxonomy): domain Eukaryota; kingdom Metazoa; phylum Arthropoda; class Insecta; order Lepidoptera; family Cossidae; genus Zeuzera; species Zeuzera pyrina. The sequence goes on from OU015639.1 coordinate 7,022,691, forward strand.
AAGACTACGAGAGGTCGGGCCGACTTATCAAGCTACAAACAAGCCTATGAAGATGTAAAAGCGGGATCTTCGTTAAGAGCAGCGGCAGAAAAAAATGGACTGAACCACTGTTCCCTGTTGAGGTATGTACGTAAATAAGTCTTTAGTTCTTTCTTAACCTATTTTATAACTGAAGTGCTAAAGTTTTTTTTAAAAGCTGTTGAATTTTATTCTCTTAAACAAAAAGTATTGTTGTTTTGTTCTGTCATTTGTTTATCTATGCATCAAAATGTAGATATTTATAGAAATAATGTTTTGAAGTTTTACTGTGTTTTGTTAGTTGGGAGTGCTAAAATCTAATTTATAATGAATGCTGTTGATTTTTGAGATATATAATAGCAAGTAGTACACAAATATTACAAAAAAATTGTCGTCACCAACATCCGATTATTATAAGTTTAAGTTGTACTTAATATAAACCTTTGAAGGCTGATTAAAAATAATGTTAGATTATAAGTATCGTCAAAGACTTTAATATTAATAAAAAAATATTTGTGATATTCAACTGTGCCATTACGAGTCGTAAAATGTTATTATACGATTAATAAAACATGTTAATTTATAATATTTTGTGTTATTTGTATGTGTTTCAATTGACCCCAGGTACTGTTTCAACCGACCCTAGCATGGGGACGGTTGAAACAAATTACATTTTTTTTTAAATTTGATCATAGACATAAAATACAGTACAATGATCTCAAATAACATTGTCCATTAGTAGACAGATAAACGATCTTTTATTTAATATATTTCCATCATCGCTCGCTTAACTAACCCCGATGCTATGGATGATAAACGCTAAAATGTTTCAACCGTACCCAGTCTACCCTACCCGCCCATACCATCACTGTGGAGCCACTGTAAAGGTGCACTTCCTGGACGAATCTCAGCCGTCCAGCATTTCCGGGACGACGATACACTCTTACCCTTTTCGTATCACAAAATAAAATTTTATCCCATTGCTCATGGGTCCATGTCAAATGTTCCCTACACCAATCGTTTCGACGGGCACGATTCCTATAGCGTATAGGTGGGCACCTAATTGGGCGTCGTGCTCGTAGGCCGTATTTATGCAGCCCATTTCTCACGGTTTGGTGTCTAACAACAACACCGCTTGAGAATTGTAGCTTTAAACCTATCTCCCGGGCGGTTAACATCGGCTGACGTCTTGCAGTCAGTTGTATGTATCGGTCCTGTCGAACAGTTGTACTACTTCCACGTCCTGGGTGCTGTTCAGCAGGATCCCCTGTATTAACGTAACGCTGCCAAAGACGACAAATCACGCTCCTATTAACACCAAAATGCAGAGACACCTGGGACTGATTTCTTCCTGCTTGTAGCATTCCTACAGCTCTCTGCATTTCATCAGCAGTCAAATGGCGTCGCTACATAACGTAAAAAATGGCTCACCACACAATCTTTTCAAAAACTGTATATCTCAAAATGATAAAAGTGCGATAAATACCAAATTTATCAATCAACGAAAACACATGAAATCGGGAAAAAATAATTAGCTTTTATTTTAATGAAAACAAAACACAACCGATTCTATTTTTAAGATTTTTTAAGATTTTATACCAATCTACTTTTCTAAGAAAAAAATAAAGTATCAATGAATAAAACATGCAGTTTTTGTAAATGATGCGTGCTGCTTAGACTTTTTTGATGTATTATAAATGTGAAAGTTTGCGAAGATGTATGGATGTTTGTTATTCTTTCACGCAAAAACTAATAAGCGGATTTTGATGAAACTTTACAGTAATATAGCTTATACATCAGAATAACACATAGGTTATAATTCAAAAAGATATTGTGTGTTTTTGATTCCCCGCGAACGAAGTCACGGGCAAAAGTTAGTTTCCAAATAAATATACTTACTTAAGAGAGTTTGCCTTTTTCAAATGCCCTGGGGGCCTAGACAAGTGGCTAATTTGACGTAAACGCTAGTAGATCAGAATTACAAATACCACGTTATTTCGCATAACGAATGTCAGATTAGTATTCAAACGTTATTAACTTTCTATTAAATCAAACGAAAAGTAAAGTCGTGTCAAAACCGCCGTATAAAACGTAGCCGAATGGCACTTTTGACGAGCAGTAACGCCAAAGCGTTTCGTTATACGAAGCGTTTTCCACTTGTCTAGCCGCTCTGTTTGATTAGGCTACCGGGGCCTCAAAGGCTGTAGTTACGGTCTGTTCAATATTATAGTAAATTACTCACCTCTCTGATTTGTCCCATAGCATAGTAAACAAATCCTCTTCTTTTGGACCTATAGTGCAATGTTAGCCCCTGTCTAGTCTCGTTTTCACATATAAAACTAGGTGCTCTCATTCTAGGATAACTAAATTTAAGATATTCGTGTAAATTGTCTAGCCCATTTAAAAAATCTCTCATGTGTCGACCTAAAACTGATAACACTCTGTCGTATCCGTACTGTGACACGAATCCAACGAAGTAGACTCCCATTTGATCCATAAATTCTCGCTCTGATATGCCTAGTACCTGTAAAATAACAATATTTCATGTAGATATTTTGCAATCCTTTCTTAATAGGCGTTCTATGTTATTTTAGTCACTGTTATTCTCTTATCGTTTACAACTTAAATCTTTAAGTTCTCTTTAATTATAATTAATGATAACATAGAATGCATAGTTTTGTTAAAAGTTTTCTTACAAGTTATTAATAAATATTATAATACTTTGGTAATGTTAGATCTCTGTGGGCACTTAGAACAAAATCAACATAAAATAACAGCTAGGGATTAAATAAAGTATGATTTTTACATTTGATTTGTAAATCATTATAATATTCCTGTAACTACTAAAAATATTTCAACATTGTTGTTGTCCGGGGGTGTAACTCAGTGGTAGAGTGTCTGCTTCGCATGCTGAAAGTCCTGGGTTCAAATCCCAGCACCTCCAAAGCCAATATTTTTTTAAATTGTTTTAGTTACTTTCTGTTACGTAAGTTATACCATAGATTAATTAGTTACCAACGTAAAGTTATACTTTAATGTGCGGCTTTACGTTAGTAACTAATTAATCGGCATATCGGTGCGGTATGTTTCAAGTATTGATACCGTGACTTGTGCGACATGAACATGATACCATGATACTTTACGGTAGTAAACTATTTAATCTGTGATGATACTATACAAATGTGTATTTCAATTGCAAGAATGTTCATACATAAACAAAAAGTTGAAGTGCCAATACTTAGTACCAAAAAATAAATTTTTTGGCCACTCCTAGAAATTTTTAATATCCTTGGAAGCTTTAAAAGCAAAAATAATAGATGGCCCATGAGGGGATCGAACCCGCGACCTTCGCGTTATTAGCACGACGCTCTAACCAACTGAGCTAATGGGCCGATGACAATGTACTTTGAAATTATGTACTATGTCTTACTGTTTCTATTCCATTTTGTGAAATTTAATATTTATTTATAGTGCCACAGTTCGTTCACAGAGATGTACCTCAAGATATAAATAAAATTATCTATTAAATAAAGCCATTTACATGGATATTATATTGAATTTTTATTCTTCTTTTCGGTTAGCAAGCAAGCTTAGTATTACTTATTACAACATATTCTTATAGTGTAGCGTCTGGGTCTGTGGTAATTGAATGTTTTGAGTTAAGATTTTCATAACTGACTAGAGTTAACGACTTGATATTTTCGAGCCCAGTATATACACATAAAAATATAAAAGATTAAGAGAAAATTTAAAAAAATGTAGGTACAGGTACAAATTATATTTCGAAGTATTTTATTTTTAAAGTTAATATTTTTGCTATTTTGCTTATTATACTCGTTACCAATTATAGCTGAGAACATTATTGAATTAAAACCGCAGCTTTTAAACATTAACAACTTATGTAAGTACATTAGTCTACCCGTTTGATAGCTACGATGCTACAAACTCACAACTGAAAGATTGTATACGAAGATATATAATAGAATCTTTGCCTGCTATAAATACATATTTTTAGAGTAATAAGTAATAGCAGGACCTACATTACAGTGGTAATACTAGTATGTTACGTAGAAGCTGTCGTGATTTCCGGAGCAGAGAGCTTCTTTTGTTTATTTTTACATATTTATACTTTATGTACATAATAGTGCAATTAGTTACATAGACAAGAATCAGAGAAAAACAAAGAAAATAGGTGATTGAGAAAAAATCACCACTATTTTATATTGATAAAGTTACATACATACATATCCTCACGCTGTATCCCTAACGGGGTAGTCAAAGAGGACAGAGCTCCAAGCGTCGCGGTTCTTACATACTTCTTTCGCGTCCTCAAATCTCATCATTCTCCTCACACATTTTCGCCTAGGTATGCGAGAGCTTTTGACATTTCCATCCGCTAACACTCTGGCTATTTGATCTTCAAAAGTCAGCCTTGGTCTTCCTTGACTTTTTTTACCACACTTTCACTCTGTATATTTTCTTCGTCAGTCTTTCATAACTCATTCTTTCTATGTGCCTGAACCATCTAAGAATTCCTTTCTTCATTTTTACAATAACACTGTCGTGTTCATTGATAAAGATATATTATTTATACATGAAATACTCAATTTTATGCCTCTTTCAGTACTTGCTTTACATTATTTCGATCATTAGGTACTTTACTTCGATCTTTGTTAGCTTAAAAACAAACAAACAACAAAAACAAGTTAATCTTCTTGAAAACAGTTAATAAGATATAGAACCTTTGGTTAAAAATCTAAAAATATGTATTACTCATAGCATTGTCGTGTCAATAAAGATCAAACAACTTAAATTAACAAAGGGCAATAATTCTTAAACAAAGGACACGGAAGAACAATACGATTTCTGTCGAGGCCACCCCTTATTTGCTCTAGCGTAATGATATCGATATTTAACTTTTAGTAATTTCTATGACATTTCTGAATTAATTAAGACATCGCGACGAACCTTCTAAGAAGATCTTGTAAGGTGACAGGACTTTATTTTTTATTATTACCTTTGCAATTAAAAATCAATGAAAAATGCTAACTCAAATTTTGTCAAGTACTTAATGTGACAATTATTGATGTATAAGCTACATTTTTTATTTCACTTCCAATTTCTATGGAAAAACTACATCAATTCACATGTAAAGTAACATTACCTTCATTTAACTGAAAATAAAAAAAAAATTACTCAAGAGCAAGTTGAACTTGCGTTCAGAAGTTGGACATATTATGTTATTCTTTTTCTCGCATACTAACATTGAAGTGATTATGTTATGACTATTACTGGTTTCCAAATAGAACCCCTGCTCTCAGGTAACTTTGTGAAAAAGACCCACTGTACTGTGCGTGTCTAATTTTCACGGGTGACACCTATTTGTAAGTTAGGTTACTGTGATACAGTTATCTAACAGGTTACTGTATATTCTGACAGTATTACCACAGTATTTTAAACTGTGGTAATACTGACTGTTTTCGACTACTGATTACTGAGAGTTTTCGAGCAGCCCAGTCTCTGATCTCAGCTCTGTAGCCCGGGTCCGAGAATAAGGCTACGGTGTTCTCCGTCTGTCATAAGAGGCTATAGAATACAAGAAATAGATGGCGACTGAAAAGCTTTCGCGGCCGCGGCCGGTTGGAGTGGGGGCTTCGATCGTCTTTCCACGCGACTCCGAGGAGGACGACAGACCGTGTATGCGCTGTCGTGGCATTAAGGAAGGACTCGCAATGGCCAGGGTGCTCGGGAGCTCTGCCCCCCTGAAAAGTACTTCGGCTTCGTAAGAGATTTCGGAGCCCCTCGACAACGCGCTGAGGACGACCACAGCATGAATTTTGGTGGATAAAAGCCTCACACGATTCAGTATCTCACTCAAGGAGATGGGTATTTGTGTGCATATTCCTTCTGTGTAACCAAAAAAAAGGTCTTCGATATAACCTAACGAAATATGAGCCTTAAGGCGACGCAGTGATAAACAATAAAATTAATCTAAAATAGATCTTCTGCGCTATACTAACGTGCGAGTGCTAGCTTACGAAAAATACGAATAAGCAGTTATTTTCTTTAATATTAAAAAGTATAATTATTTTAAAAAATCTAACCGGCGTTTTGAAGTGTGTTTAAATTAATCTACACAGAAAATTTAGAAGCATAAATCGGTCCCGTTACTTCGACAATGTAAATCTCTGTTTTTAAAGAGGTTCCTTTGACATTTTTTCCTCTTACAAAAGTTAACCAATCGTGTATCGCAACTGACAAAATTAAGTCATTGAAATGAAAAATCAGGTTACCAAATATCATTTTCATACGTTTTGTAATCATTTAGAAAAATTGTGATCCCTGCAGTCAAAAGTTCTAATGTCGTCGCCTTAAGTGTTTACCTAGGTAGCTCAAAGTTTAAATGCACTTAAGCTGTAGATGCCAGCGCGCTGTTTGGAGACCATTACGCGTTACGACCCCAACTTTGAATTTTTAATTCTCAGAAATATTTAGTAATATCTTTCTCGAACGCTCCCAAAAAGATAGCTTTTAAGAACAGAAATTGCACTTCAAAAGCATAACCGATGGTTTATTTAGAGAGTTTAAGTAAAGAATGCGATTCCCTCAGTCGGAACTTCGTTAGAAGCCATTCGCGGTATCAGAAACAGTCGGGTCGTAACTCAAGGGAAATCTTGTAAGATTGCCATTCTCGCACACATTCTGTCGAGTACAGAAATTGACCATTACTCATTTGAGGTTGTTGGGTTGACCTTTTTGGACAATCTGATCGGTATTAGGTAACAAACATATTATACTTGTAAAATAACTGTCAGTTTTATAATCTTGAATCCATGTTTTCCATCTATTTTTTTATAATTAACATGGAGTTTTTTTGAAGGCAAATACATCTTGTATTTATTTCAATATTAAATAAACACACACACACAGATGCTTTGATGAAGTTATTATTAAAGAATAAATGCAATTTTTAAGGTTTTTTTTTGCGTTTTTCTCCATGTATACATAAGACAAAAATAAATATTGCACAGGACATCAATCGAAACATAATTTTATTATCTATAACTTTACCATTTTACTTTTTTGGATACAAGCTCAACTTTTTGTTTTATTAGCAAAAAACCGTTTTTTGGACTTTCGCTAATTTTTTAGGTTAGGTTCGCCGTTGAAAATCCGGAAAAAAGGCTCTGTCTTTCTTAAAATTTATTGTTAAACGCGATCATATTTTATTTTCTTGACCTCAATTGTTTGGAAATTAACATTGTGAATCCGTAGAATGATTGGACTATACGCACATTAGTAAAAGGGCAGAAAGTCGGCCAACAAAAAGCGGACACACTCTTAGAGCAAATGCTCCGTCCATTTTGTCTATTGGTCCGAGGCTGAAATACTTTTAAACAAAGCAGATTATATAAAAACAAGTCGCCATATGCTAGTCCATCGCTTATACAATTTATTTCTATGTAATTAGCTGTTACCCTCGTCTTCATGTGGGTGGATTTCGAAGAAAACGTCACAATAGTCAATCTTAGTAAAAGGATTTTACATAATATAGGCATGTTGTTATCAAGAACAAATAATAGAGCTGAGAACGACTAGTCACACTACTATGTGTGAAATAAATAAAAAAAAAACATGTTTTGATACTTGCAAACTTAACAAAACCTATAGCGTACTTCCCGTTAACCTAAAATAATGAGAATTTGCAAGAAACAAGGTCTTACATCACAAGTAACAACATGAGGGCGCAGCAAATTTACACATCGACGCCACTTCTGACTGTAAGTGACTTTACAGATGACAAGGCGACACTTAAAACTTATAAACCTACTTATAGAAGGAAGTGACGTCAACATGTAATTTTGTTGCACCTTCATACTCTATCGTTTTTGTTGTTACAAGAGCTTGTTATAAGTACCTAATAAGCTCGCTTATAACAACCCATCCCGTTTGTAAACGGCATATTACGAGATTATTATTGTTATAAGTAAAGGTATGTATATGTTGTGTTAGAATTTCATCCTACTTTTAAGTAGAGAATCATCAGAGCATGGGGATCAACATCAAAGTCCCGCATTTATAAATAAAGTGGTAAATATAATAAACTTATCAACACACGCATCAGCTTTAGCTCAATAATGATGTTAAAAATAAACTGTTTAAACGGTTAGTCAGATATTCACTAATTTTAGACTAAAGTAGGTTATTAGTTTTTGTATAAAGATTTGTTTCGGATTGAATTAATTGTATTATATCACGTAAAAGTAAAACTAAATACATATCTTTTACATAGTTAAATTTTATTTTATACAACCAATATTTATTTTTTATAAATACTCAATTGCAGTTGCATTTTTTATTTTTAAAAGTGTTTGTTTAAGTGTACCAAATAATGAATGAGAACCCATTATCGACTGATGAACAGGACCATAAAACTCCAATAGAAACGAGGCATGAATCTAAGTTCTACATGAATATTCATTATAATTTATGCGGTACTGTTCTGTGTGCCAGTAATGTGCTGGTACTTCTCCATAAGATCTATAAGTGCGAGTGAGAGGTCTGATTTCTTCATTTATGGCACAGAATGTCTGTTTGAAATGTTGCAAGTATAGCTAGTCAACTCTTCATTTAAGAACTATTTTCTTTATAGAAAAAACTAATTATATGAACCGGCATAGATATTTTATTATTAAAAAATAGACATTAACATACCTATTTATCTAAATATACAGTTATGATTAACTTTACAAGAGTTGTTACAGGGGCGTACCCACCGCAGTATAACCCGTATCTATATGGTACCTCCAGCTACAGGCGTCCCAGTGTGTAAGCAAGAATTTATCTCTTTGCAAATAATATTCGTTTAATTTCGATCCTATGATCATTGTTTTTAAGTTTTATAATACATATCTATATAATGGTATAGCAGTACATTATACTTTTAAATTATTTATTTTGTTAATGCGTTTTTGTTCATTTCATAAAAAAACATTACCCTCCTTTTGGGCTTTGCTGCAGTTGAGTAAAAAGAGCCCCCCAAAAAAAGTATTGATACAGGGCTCACTAGAACTAATTACAACACTGATTAGTCAGCCCCAAAGTTTTTGCTTTTACTAATGTCAATCAGTAAAACCATTTTAGATAGTTACAAACATTTTGTCAGTTGTTATTATTAGTCTGGAACTTTTGGTTCAAAGGCTAAATAATTTTCTAATAAAGTCTGTTTCTTCTCTTGCACGAATTCTATTCGGTACAGAACAATTCAATTACAATTTTCTTCTTTTGAAATTTTTTTGTTGTCTGATTTTCTGTAATATATTAGAAGAATTAGAAATATTTAAATAGAAAAACAGAAAAGTAGAAGAATTTGTCAAATTCAATTACATATTATGTAAGTATATATATTTATTAGATTACACATTTATTAGAACTTTGTGCTTCTCCAATACTTACTTTTCTTTGAAAGATATTTATATAATTGTATTACTTTAATTTTGATAGATTAATTTTCATCGCTTATTCGCATGTTTGCTGTCTCTTCTTTAAAACACTAATTAATTAAATCATAATTCGCGCCCTAATTAATGAGATAAATGATGAAAATAAATACATACACTGTATCCCTAATAGCAGCTAGTCAGAGAAGATGGAGCGCCAAGCATCACAAGTTCTTACATTCCTTTTTCGCTTCCTCAAATCCTATCATTTTTCTCAAACAGTTTCGCCTTTTTGGTTTCTTTGGTTTCTGCTATCACTCACTTTCGCTCTGTAGATTGTCATCATCAATCTTTCGTCATCAATCTATGCTTGAATTATTTAAGCATTCTTATCTTTATTTTTGCAACAATGCTGTCATCCAACGTTGTATACTGCGGATCTCTTCACTGCTTATCGCGTCCGTGAGTGCTATTGCTAAGAGATGGCATTTCTACTGCAGTTATCTTACTTTCACTCGATTATTTATGTTTATTACAGTTTGATTCACTTATTATAGACATTTTCCATTTACCCATATTTCATACTTCATTTTAAATCTTATTTTTCAAACACCATCACATTCATATTCAATCTTTTCACTTCACATTCTTCTTTCATGCACGTGACTAGAGTCGGTAACTCTGCTCCTGATGGCTCTATAAGCACAGCATCGTCAGTATATAAAGGATAGCTAAAATGAATAACGATAAAAATATTTTATATTATCTTATAAGAAGAGTAAACTTTGGTTATTCCTATTGTTTCGATGTCCTAATAAAATATAGTTTAAAATATGTACATACATCCATTATCTTTTGCGTATAGGCAGGGCCGGATTTAGAGGTCTGGAGGCCTCGGAGCAACAAAGGAGGAGGCCCCTGGCCCCAAATTATATTCCAAATAAAATGACCAATTTTTTTCAGTCGAGTTTTTCAATAAATAATTTATTGTGAAAGTAAGTCGATTCTTTTAGTATTTAACAAGCATATATAAATATTATCGGAAACAAGAATTATCTGAAATTAAATTTTAGTGTTAACGAACGGAACCTTCCGAGCTTTTTTCGCCGAAAAATCATTGATGAGTTCGTTGATATCCAGGTCCCGAAGTAAATCGCTTTCAAAGTTTTGATAGACGGTTTTGTCCCATCGTGGTTCGAAGCCTATTTTTTATAATCTTCATTTTTGAAAAAAATCATTTTTGAGAGATCAATGATTTCTGTTAATATTTAAGAACAATATAATCATGTTTGTACAAAGTACTGCAGGTAAAGGTAAAACCGTGGAAAAAAATATCAAAGGAAAAGATGTTTACTAGTGTTTACTAGTCGGAATTTGAAAGATTTTTTTTTCCGAAGTCCCTATTGTGGGGGCACCTCTTTTGTGGAGGCCCCGGGGCTGTCGCCCCGGTTGCCCTCCCCTAAATCCGGCCCTGCGTATAGGATTCAAATATTTTGTTCTATTTTATCATCCAGATACAGAGTCCAAAACATTATCTTAAGCAAAAAACTGGTTGGTGTATTTGCTGAATCGTCTGAGTTCATGATTTTTAGTTATTTTGAAGTAACGTCAAAAATATGGCTGTTTAATAACAGTCAAGTAACACATTCTGAGTCCTATACACTTATATGTTCTTATAGTAAAAACAAATTGTAAAGCAACTCATATATTGAGTTTAGAGATATCAATTTAGCATTAAAAAAACCTAATTTGTACTAATCTACCAATATCCCATAGCTATAAGTGCATGGACGTTTATCGATAAAGTTAGATAATACACATTATCAATTGTATCAATCCTTTAACACGATAAACTTAGGATTTATCTAGACTAGAGACCTATTTTAGAGAAGATTAATTATTATTATAATAAAATGTCCTTGGAGGATGCTATGTATAAAAGCTCACCTCCTGTGCTTTTTTCGCCAGCCTTGTAATCAGATTTTCGGGGTATACTTGGTGTACAGAGAACGATGGTTGTTCAACTCCCGCTTGTCGTCGTATATCTTCCCATCTCTCCTCACCGTATGTCTGTCGTATGTACTCCGCCATGTTCTCTAACAGGAGCCCGTACATTCTGCCTGCAGACAAAAACAAAATTGCGAAAACCTTTTTTTTTTGTATTTTATACATAAAAAGTAAAATTTACGAAAATTGTGGTGATGAATGAAGTAGCGCTGATATAAATAATCAATATTTTTCTACAAAATTTATTTTCAGGGTTAGCATAACTTACATCTATAGATTTGATAAGTATGTTAGGGATACAGCGTGAAGATATGTATGTATGTATTTTTTAGATACCTAGCCTTTATGAAACACAAAGAAATTAAGAAGCGTAAGATCTGAGATGCGAGATGGCCAGGACAACATCTCGATTCGAGATCATTTTTTGCTCAGATGGCTAGAAGTCGTAAGCAACAAATAGTCCACCAGAGTTTTGTTTTCGAAAAATGTTCGATGGAGTTTCGTCATATGCGACGTAAAACAACAGTGAAAACAACCTACTTTGGGAGTAGATTTTTTAAAATGTTTCAGGCTAATAGTCGATCTTGATGACAAAATTCTAATCGACAGAATTACTAATTTAAAAGTAACTGGTACTATTGTTGTTAATAAACAGTAAACATTCGAAATACGAAATTTAAAATTCAGTTTTTTTATATGACCACTTCTTCTTTATAGCCAGCCTATACCTATAGAAAAACGTTTTCATAAGCATTTGAGTAAGTTAGAAATACGAAATGTACAGGAGCCTCAGTTGGTTCTAGACAGTTTTAATTGATCCGTAAGAGAAATAGAATGAATTGATATAAAAAAAGCTTTCGTCTAAATTGGCAATTTTCATGCTGACTGTAGGTATATAAACATAACATAACATATTTTCACGCTGTATCCCCAACGGGATAGGTATATTGTTCTCAAAATTTGTGAATAGGATCAATATAATGTCTAAAAGTCACGGACAATCTCCTAAGAAAGTTTTCCTGTATTTACAGTGGTTAAGATTCCTCCTACTCTTATTATCACGTTTAAAAATTCCTCCTGTTCAAAGAATGGAATTTTCGTTGTAATTGTATGTAACACGAAAAAATTAGGTGTTTTCGTTTAATCTGTTTCGAACTTTTATATGGAAACGAGAGAAGTGTGGTTTACATTTTAATTAGAATTTTATTTTCTGTGCTCTTCGGAGTTTGGAAGTACCCATAATACCTAATTGGAAAGTCTAAATAAATTATTTATTGAAGATTGTGCGTTCCGTCGGGATTTCTTTTTAAAGATGAAATAAATCGCAATACGAATGAAATATGATTACATGAAATAGTAGAAAATCAATGACTATTAGAAAATATTGTAATCATAAAATTAATATTGAATAATAATAGATGATGACATGTAGCTTTGGTTCAAAGTTTATTTCGGCGTTGGTGCTTACTTTATAGTACGCTAGTGAGGCCTAGATATGTCTGAAATCCACTGAAAGTAAGATAAGTGCAGTGAAAATAAGGTTCCTCAATATGTGCGATGTCACCCTCGCGGACAAAATAAGAAATGAAGATACGCAATATAGTGGGATTGGGTATTAGTTTAGTTATAAAAATGCGGAAAGGAACACTTAGATGGTTCAAGTACAAAGACAGAATGAGTGACAAACGATTCAAGAAATAATTATGAAGAACGAAAGTGAATGGTAGTAGAAGACAAGGAGGATTTCAAGAAGCAAAAGAAGTATGTGGACCACTATGCTTAGCACTCTATCCTCTTTGACTACTCCTGTAGTGATATAGCGTGAGGATATGTAGATATGCATGCTGTTTAAATTTAAAAATAAACAGAATGAATAAAGTTAAAAACTCTGTGAATGTGATATGAAATTTTAATAAAATCAGAAATCTCTTTTCACCTGATGACGATAGGATGTTTCTAATAAATGAGAAACGGGTTGCCAGTTTTTAAAACAGAATCAGAATTTCTATTTTCCAGTGTTAAATATAAAAGTTATTCTGACATACTAACAACTAAAGCTTGACTGTAAGCTAGTTATTTACATTTAAGTTTCAAATAAATTAAACTTGGCAGTGCGAATCTCTGCAATTCTTAGAATATTATGTAGATTAAATGGGTCATTTGATTGACAGATTTTGGTAATTACTCTAATTTGGATCACGCGTTTGCAATCTAATTCAAATATTCCAATAATGTCTGCATTTCTGCGAATGACAAGGAAGTTATGAGGGCCTTTATTCAGAAAATATGGAAATTAGTTTAATCAACAGTAGGGACGTCATATTTTTGACGGTTTCGTACATATCGGGGTACGTTATGAACATTAGAAAGAAATATTTGAAAAGAGATGGCTAATAATATGTGATTGATATATTTATTAGATGTCAACACAACTGACCATTAGAGACTAAACTATTTCTGATTTGCAGGTTAGTTATGTAACTTTCGTTGCATTGAAATTGGTGAATGGAATGTCATTTAATTTTCAACTGCAATTCGACTTTCATTGTAATTGTAATATATCGTTAGTAACTGACCTCTATCACCGAGTATAATGTTTAAGTTACAAAAACATGTTTTATCTGCAACATTAACTTACACTAGGTTCTTACACTATGCACCATGTACACCTGTAGTCCTGTCCTGTAGAGTACGAAATTATAATTCACAATAATCAAATATGGAGGACAAAGCAAAAAATAAAATAAAAAGTTATCAAAAAAATAAAATAACAACATCATTATTAGCTTTAAAATTATTTCGAATGTGACCGTGATTGTAGTATTTTTATTTAAGAAAATTGGTGTAAATATGGATGTACAGTATATTGTTGTGAGCTGTGTTAATGTGTGCTTGTTATCTGTAAGTGTATTATTTACATCTATGGTTATGAAAACATTGTAATCCTAATCAAGTTAAAATGTTAAATTACTGCTCATTATTAGTCTATTGAAAATCAGCTCATCGACTTAATTAACTTGAAGAATGACATTGTATCTTGTTTGAAATTGTACATTTCCGCTTCAATCGAATTTATTTAAAAAAAATCAAGTTGAATAAACGTCGAGTAGTTATTAACACATTATTATTATATAAATAATATTAGGTATTATGAGTGTCTAAATGTCTTTTACTGTTACTTTTGTTCAATGACGACCTTATAACTGAAATTTCGATTTGTGTAGTATTATTGGAATTTAAAAGAGGATGCGCTCGAGTTCATTAATTTCAATGATAACCTACTTTTATTCCTTGTCGGTTTATCAATCAATCTATGAAAGAATAACTACACTCGCGATCAGTTCTTTCTGAATCGAATTCGGCATAAATATAACGACAGACATTGTACATCGTATACATACATATTGTAGTTACAGAGAGTTCAAGAATATGTAACATCAAAACATTTTATAGATTGATTTTATTAATATTTTTTAATGAAATAATTCAATATAATATATAATAAGATATAACAACTAATGATTTCTTTAATTATATCTATTTACAATTCGTTTTTCGTAACACTAATGTAGCCACAGCGACATGACATCAGTTCTTCATTATACAAATGCAAACTATTATGCAGATATTGTTACGTAGAAGTTTTTTTTAAAGGATTTTATAATTTGAAATTATTTTCTTTAAAATTTTTTGCGTGTCTCGGAGCGTATGTAAACGCTAGATGCTATTTTATGTTTTATCTGTGGTGGGAGGGTTGACGTTTGTTATGTCTTATCTACCATCGGTTGCGTGTTCGCTACTCTCGGGAGTTTATTTACTTTATAATACATGATTTTGTGGTGAATGAAGCTTGCACGACTCGTATTTCCCTCTTTTCGGGTAGACGTGCCCTGCTTGCAACCCGATGCATGACGAGGGGTTTTTCGTCTGACAGCCGCGGTGGAGTGTTTTTTTTTCGGGCGCGGCCTGCTTGGGAGTGGCTGTGGACTTTTATTTGGTGACGATTTGTTATCGTTTGTGTGGGAGTTTGCGGTCTTGAGTGTGTACCGGTGACCCAGGAGTTGACATTGCGCCCTATAAATTCCAAGCTCGGCCCATTTTCCTCCAAAGATAGTTAGTGGTGTGACGGCGTCTTATTGGCGTAGTAACGTGCTCCGGAGTGGACATTGGACCGCAGTGGAGTCCAAGCCCGATCCATTTTCCTCCGATAGGAGGTTCCACGTACGGGTGTTTTGGGTACGGGCTTTTCGTGCTAGGCATTTTTGCCCTAGCTGTGTGGAGCAGGCTCCGCGCATCAGCTGAAGTGGTCGCGTGGGCGAGCATAGGGAGGGCTTGTGGCGTGAATCCCGCCACAGTACCTCTCTTCTCGCTCAGCTGCGGCTTCCCAGCGTCGGGTTTGGGGAGTGTTCGGGAAGCTATTAACTTAAATTGATAGCTCCTGTGAGTTTTAATAATTTTCGCAGCAGTTACTGCCAGTGGCGCCCTTTATTTAGTTTAATATATATATTTAAAAAATTGAAAAATAGTAAAAACGTTTGGTTTGCCTCGAGTGACCCCGTATCCCTGAGTTTAGCCGGCAGGTCAATTGATGTTTATTATAAGATTATCATAATATTGAAATTGTTTAAGTATGTTAAGTTAAGTTTCAAAGAGTACAATTGTAGTAAAGTAGTATTAACTATTAGTAAATTAAGGTTGTTTCGAAATCAGAAAATATAGCATTTGGAAAACCCTTGTAGACTTTTTTTAATTTCCAAATTTAGTTCAGGTACCTAACCTGAGCTAAATTTAAACAATATTAAAAAGAATTCCCCCCCGTAACAATATGTATGTATCACTGTTTCACTGTATCTCTGATTTCTATTTTCATCTTTAGTAGGAGCAAAACTTAAAGGCGAGTCGCTCACTGTAAAGTTAAGGAGGGGCGCAAGATGGAGTCGAGAAACAACAGTCAACAGTAGATTCAGGAAATTTTTATTTCTGCTGGAAAACTTTACAAAATTGAATAAAAAAATGGGCCACGCCTGCGTTTTAATTCTTGACCAGTAAATGCAATGCACGTGGGTTACGCAAATGAAAACCATGTTTTTCGTTTTTTTTTCGTAATATTACCGTTGAAAACTTTACGACTTTTTGTCAAGGTAGATAGTACCAAAGCTCACTTTTAGGCGAATATTACAAATAGCAGCTCAAAAGTTATATTGTCATTTCTTTATACTGGCATCTCTTAACTTAATTATTTCCTGGGCTGCAGTTTGTATTATTGAAGTTAGACTTCTATATAAATTTTAAAGTTTTAGTAATGTTATCCACCTTCAACATAGAAATAGAGTAATGGTATCCGCTTTAAGAGCCGTTCACATGTTACATTATTTCAAATGAGGGTGCCATGGGTATGGTCATAGAACGATGGTAACCTGACGCATGGATCTTGTCGAATATAATGAATTTTACTTCAAAATGTTAACATTAGGAATCTATCATGTTTATAAATCGCCGTGAGAGTAGCGAACAGTAGCAAACATTTTACAGGAATTGACATCATTTTGCAAGAGGGTGTGTATTTGATTTTAATGCTTGAGCGACTAATATTAATCGTCAAATCAAACTGGACGCAGCTAGTGTTAATTTTCTAGGAACATTTTTTTCTAATTCATGTTATAATGAATTAAAATTATTCTAAACATACGTTAAACATTATACAATTGATCTTATTACTCGTACTTCAGAATACATGACCATGCATTACGTAGTTTTTTAGAACGAATGGTCTTGTTCAATAATGTTACATTTTTTTTATTATAACGTTATTGGTCTTGTCATATAAAATCGGTGAAATCTATGGCGTTATAGATGGATCGACTCCTATTAATTTAAAAAAATTAAGAAACGGGAAAAATAAAAAATCACAAATTTTGGATTTAAAGAAGTCTGTGCTTTATGAAATAGACGAAGATACATTTGTAATACTTTTAGCACTTACAAGATCCACAACAATACAGTTATTAGGTAGTTGTACCTATATTATATTGGTATTCAAGCCACCATTAACCCAATTTATTTAATCTGATTGCATATGTCTGTGATCGCCAAGCACTTTACAATTCAATTAATTATAACGCAGATCGAGGTCATCGCAGTGAGAAGGCAATTAAATTATATTTGACGAATGAAAAAAATTGTAACAACATGTAGGTTGAAAAACTAAGTAACTATTCATAGATTAAAAATGAAGTAATTTATCTTAATCTATTTGTTTGTTTGATCGACTTTCATTGGAAAACTAGTAAACAGAATAAATTATGCTTTTTGAAAAATTAGGGTTCTAGTTACTTAGGGTATAATTATATTCTAGTTATCTAGGGTTCTAGGGTATATATAACGTTATGTGTGTAAGCATGTAGTCAGGATGATAAGAATTCTATATTTTTATTTTTGTTCAAAACAATCAAAAGTAACACTAAATCTCCTAATCACAACTTTATAAGTAACTTCAGATGTTGTGTCCCAGCAGCAACGGTGAGCCAAATCAGGTAAGCTGACTTACATACATACGACACACATTTATTAACAGATAAGCTGGTCAGCTGCCGCTTCGACAGAAAACAGTACGCGATCATGTACATTTCCATGGAGTACTCAACTTATATACCTAAAAGATCAAACTATAAAACAAACACGATCTCATTTCATCGGTAAGTAACAGCAAATATACAATTTTCAAATTGAAATTCATTTTATCACGGGTCAAGTTAAACTGGACAGTCGATTGACGTGCTCGATATCATGTATCTATGCATCTCACTTTCACCGGCGCAACCTTCATTGCATTATCTCATGGCGAGACTACCTTGCTACTAAAAATAACCGTGATGTGAAGAATTTGATGAAATACATATATAAGTTGCAGAAAGCAGAAGCGAAGGCACTAGTGAAAGAGAAGCGTGGAAGGTGTAGGGTGTTAGACGAAAACAAGATGTTGGACAACTTCAAGGAAAATTCCAAATTATATCGGAAATAACTACGTAAGTACTGAAGTCGGCACCTTGCAAAATGAATAAAGTGATTTCGAAAGAAAACCACCCACTAACAAATACAAAAGATGTTCTGCAGCGATGGAGTGAATATTGTGGAGATGGAGAACTGTATGAGAGTGGCGACTCCGTCTCTGATTTTGAGAGCGGTTCTAATGAATTGCTACACTCGGGTCAAGGACTAAAAGATGTCATTGGTATGAAAGAGATTGAAAAAGTGATAACAAATCTGAAATGTGTGAAGGCTGTGGAAAAAGATGAGGTGACCGCTGAGATGATCAAGTATGGTGGTCCTAGGGTCTGGAATGCCATCTGTGCACTGTGCAATCTTTGTTGGCAGAAGAGGGAGGTTTCAGAGCGCTAGTGCACCGCAGTCATAGTACTCCTCTATAAAAGGAAAGGTTCTCATTTAGACTGCGCGTGCTATAGGGCCATCAGCTTGGTCAGCTTAACGAGTAAAGTCTATAGTTCTATACCAAGGTATTGAATGAACGTATGAAAGGCGGCGAAAAAAAATTTGTGGGAGGCGTAAGGTAGTTTTAGGAACGGTAGGGGTTGTATGGAACAGATTTTCTCGCTTCGCGTTATCGTGGAGAAGCTTCTGGCCATAGGTCAGAAAGGTTTCTGCACTTTCGTGGATCTTAAAAAAGCATTCAATAGTATTCTGTTGAATGTTTTTTTAAGATCCACGAAAGCGTGCGAAAGAAACTGTGGAGTGTTCTGCCTGTGAGGTCATTATATAGAGGCCACAGAGCCTGTGTAAGGATAAATGGTGACGTGTCGCCCTGGTTCGAAGTTTGTTCAGGCGTCAAACAGGGCTGTGTGATATCTGCCTGACTGTTTGTGCTGTATTTGGACAGTTGCCTCCTCCTAGACATTGAAAGGTAGTATGAGTGGTATGATATGATATGATACAGTGATAAATTGCTTACTGTACGCTGACCATGCTGTGCTTATAGCATCATCAGAAGCAGAGTTGCGGACACGATTAGTCACGTGCATGAAAGAAGAATGGGAAGTGAAAGGATTGAATATGAATGCGAACAAAACTAAGGTGTTTGAAAGGAAAGCGGTACAGACGAAATGTGAGATTTTGGTACATGGAAAATGCCTAAAACAAGTGAATGAAATTTTATATCTGGGCAGGGCGTTTTCGAGGGATGGAAGATATGATTTGGGTGTGGAGAGACGGGTTCGCATTGGTAGGCAGTGTGAAAATATCTAACACAGCCAAAACGGCCATTCATAACGCGTTGTTGGTTCCAACTTTATTGTACGGTAGTGAGGGCTGGATATACCTTAAATCGAGTGAAAATTAAGATAAATATAGTAGAAATGCGATCTCTTAGAAATATGTGCGGTGTCACCCTTGCGGGCAGGATAAGCAATGAAGAGATACACAGTATGACAGAGTTGCACGACAGTGTTATTATAAAAATGAAGAAAGTATTGCTAAGATGTTTCGGGCACATGTAAAGAATGAGTGATGAGTGATGAAAGACTGATGAAGAAAATCTACAGAGCGAAAGCGAATAGTAAACGAAGCCAAGGAGGACCAAGGCTAACTTATGAAGATCAAATGGCCAGAGTGTTAACCGATGGAGATGTCAAAAGCACTCGCATACCTAGGCGAAAATGTGTAAGGAGAATGATGAGATTTGAGGAAGCGAAAGAAGTATGTAAGGACCGCAACGCTTGGCGCTCCGTCTTATCTGATTACCCCGTTGGGGATACAGCGTGAAGATATGTATGTATGTTTATTTATACTTATATTCGGATTATAATAAATGGGCAAAGGAATTAATAATTCAATTAACAATTTATTGTATTTAAAATTAATAATTTCTACTGAAAATTTACTATTTCGGAATTAAATCATAATATGCAGTTTAAAATTAACAGTTTCCGACATAAATTTACTACTTTTAATCATTAACTATTTTTATTTGTAAATTTTTAAATCATCAGTAATTTTGCCAATGATTTATTTACTTATTATATGTAGGAGCACACGCCCCGGCTGCGTATGGGTAGAATTTAAAAAAAAAATAAAACACAGTTTTAGTACATGTTACTTGCTGATAATGTAGCTCTATAAGTGAAAGAATTTTAGAAATCGGTTGAGTAGTTTTTGAATTTATCCATTACATACCTCTTTATAATATTATAGTATAGATAAAAAATGTAAACCACAGGTCATTGTCACGATGACAGCAGAAATTCTACTGAAAAAAATATAAGCTATTTTGATTCTAAAGACTATTATTTTATGTTGATTATATTTTGTTTTGTAGCCTATATTCTTTTATGGCGTCATTATATTTTTTAATTTATTATATTACATCTTTTCAAGGTGGTAATATTCTATTGTATCTTTATTACGTTCTATCTTTTTATAGCGATAATAGCATATTTATCGTTATTTTTACCAATTTATAAGTGTTTTTAATTGTACTGAAATATTTTACATTAGTTAATTTGGAATATTAAAATTAGAGTACATAAAGTGATCTCCAGATTCTTGTTTAGTTATTCATTACATTATGTATTTCAAATTAAGGAAAATATAATGAATTGAACTAAATACTATTACTCTCTAATAAATAGGTACGAATTTGTGTTACTGTAGTAAATTAAATTATATTCAATTTAATTTAGTTAGTAACGGTACATTTAATTATTTTCATATACGAAGACTTCGTTTCACACGCTTTGTTTAATAATATCAAAAGCCTAGGTACATAGGTTCCGCGACTACCTCACTTCACGCTCCTACCGCGTGAGGGTGGGCGATGAGTACAGTGACGTGAGGGAGGTCCGGTGCGGCGTGCCCCAGGGTTCCGGATGCAGACCTGTGTGCTACCTGCTGCATGTTAATAGCCTATGTGGAGTCTTGCAGCATTGCTCAGCGTACATGTTCGCGGACGACTTGTGCGCGCTGCTGGCTGGTACCGATCTCACTGAAACCTGTCGCTTAGTTCAGCAAGATATAGATGCAGTAGTCAAATGGTCACATGACAACGGCATAGTACTCAATTCCGAGAAAACTAAACTCATGCTTATACATTCACCTTATTTAAACATAACGGAATCTCATCCCTCTCTCTTCACACATTCATATGAATGTATACATAATAATTTAGACAACTGTATCTGTATGCCTATAGAAAGGGTACCTTGTGTAAGTTATCTGGGCATGAAAATTGATGAAAACTTTTCATGGTCGCACCATTTAGATTTCATTTGTAATAAGTTAAGAATATTGTTGGGAAAATTTTATCACCTCAGCTTAAAGTGCCTCCTAGCACACTGAAATGCATATATATGGCTTTGGCTGATTCGATGATGAGTTACGCACTCGATTGTTATGGGCTCACTTTTAAAACCAACATTGAAAAATTAGAAAAAATACAGATTAGTTTTATAAAGTTACTAGTAAATAAAAAAACAAAAGAGAAATATAAAAATGACTATAGACAATTATTTAAAATATGTAACATCCTTCCTATTAGCTTGAAACACAAATATCTTCTTGCAGTTAACAACCATGGCAATCGGGAGCGTGACTCATTGCTGAATAAAGTAGACAATAGATTTAACACGAGAACAATGACAGCGGGCAAATTTGACGTAACAAAGATAAATAATTATTACGGCGACAGAACACTTAAAAAACGCGTTCCATATCTATTGAACAGCTTGCCCGCTGACATTCAAAAAAATTTCAAAATTCTTTAAAAAAGTACTTAATGAACAACGTGTAGCTCCGTTCATTTATTCATATGAAATGATATTATGAGACTCGTCTGACCCCACAGACAAACCGTTGAGATGGTTTTGTGGGGCTATGTATTGTGAAACATGTACTTTAATAAATAAATAAATAATAAATAATAAAAATAAAATAGGTCTGTACCTAGACAAACGTATGTAGGAAGAATGATGAGATTCGAGGACGCGAAAGAAGTATATAAAGACTGCGATTCTTGGCGCTCCGTCCTGTCTGACTATCTCATTAGGGATATAACGTGAGGATAAATATGTATTAATACATATAAACCGTTAGGAGCATTTGGTGTATCTTCGAAGTCCAAGGTCCAATACCAATGATATTACAATGGAACTTTGGAATTGTACTGAACCCGACGCAAACAGAATCATTGAAATCGGTTTATAAACAAAAATAAGTTATGCCCCAACATACATAAAAAATATATGCAGACAAATTGAGAATCTCGTTTCTTTTTTTGAAGTTGGTTAAAAATTATTGTATTTGACGCCATTAGTATTGCCATCTCCACGCTCTCAGCTTTATGTGCTCGCGAACTCTATTTCTACATGTATTTTAGTTATCTTACGCACAAAGTTACAAACTTTGTGATCGACATATGCATATTTCGCATCCCAACGAAGCAAGTTCAGAGTAAATCAGCTACTCGACATCGAATGAAAGAATTATCAGTTGCAAGTCTTTTCTATCTTTTCTATGGTACTTAGGGTACCAGCTTGTCAAAACCCGGGCTTTGATGTAATCCTAGATTTTTGTCATAACCTTGCGACATATTGTGTACTGTTTTATATTACAAACGTTGCTTTAGATTTAGAACGAGGAAAACTTTACATTATAATTTAGGATAAATTTTGTACCTAAGGCGTATGGAGATATTGCAATAATTTGTGTGGGTATCATACTCAGGATTATTTTACGGGGTGGTTCGGTCCAGGTTTCATAAAAACCGATTGACAAAAAAGAATTATACTTGATAATTATATAGTAATCAATCAAGTTGCCATTACAAGAAAATCATACTCAGTGTTACTACTGCATTTAAGAGAAACTACTACATAATACCTAACTAGATAACAGAGCCGTACCGTGTTTTTATTTCAGCGGAGGAGGGGGGGATGTTAGAACCCCCAAAATCTGCCCCCCCTCCCCACTCGGTACGATTATGGTGGGTATGTAATAGATATGTCGGTGAGGCTTTGTTTATGTTCTGAGGGTTGTTACCAATCTTTACGCTACATATTTTACGACAAAGTCAGCGCGTGTCGTAAAATATTTATACTCACCAAAATATGTCTTTGTAATTCTGTATATGATGACTTTGCTTCAATTAAAACATACATACATTAATATCTTTACGCTGTATCCCTAACGGGGTATTCAGAGAGGACGGTGCGACAAGCGTCGTGGTCATACATATTTCTTTCTCTGCCTCATTCATTTCTCTGGTAATTGGGTCTTTGTAAGTCGACCTTAGTCTTCCTTGGCTTCTTATACCACTCGCTTTCGCTCTGTAGATTTTCTTCGTTAATTATTCTTTCGTCTGTCTGTTATTTCAATAAATTAAATTGCATATTTGTTAATATGCATTTTTCATGTCTACGAGTATCTATATTTCATTGTATCGTCATCATCATAAAATCGGCTGTACAATGCACGCTACGCGAAGGAAGAAAGGAATTCTATATTCACTGCTTTGTGCTTTTGGTGACGATATACGTATGTATGTCCAATATGTTAAGTTTGTGAATTATCCACTGTAATTGTCTATGATGAGTCCCTTGGAGATTTTCAGTAGTGAACTCTAGTGAGTAGTGAATAGTGTACAGTAGTGAACATTTAGATCTATTCATTTTCATTAATGATTCGAATGACCGAATATTTCAACTTGACACATGATCAGTCTATAGTTTACGTTGATTATATGAATATGTAATATATTGTATCTGTGGAATTCGTAATAGGCATATGGTAAATTTGTAACATATTTTATTTATTTATTTATTTAAATATTTATTGCACCCACATAATACACAAACAGAAAATTTCATGTAGAGAAGATAAGCAAAGGGTACAGCTTATTTCTATTCGTAATAGGTATATTATATTCTGTATCTAACTAAATACAGAATATAATATATTACAAATTTACATATACCTATTACGAATGTTGCCATCGTGACTCACCCCGGCTTCACCCGACTTCGGCAACTTTTGAATTGTAAATTTTTCTCCTATACATTAAATGTGAATGTATTAATCTAAATCTTCCTTAGCTTCCGAATTAGTTTTGCACTTATGTTTTTTAGTTAGTTTTGTACTAATACAATGGTTTAGCAGTAGATAGTTTTGTACTTATTCTGTGGAATACGTGATAAAGCTCTCGATCTCGTGAATTCATATCTGGCTGACCGAGAACAAAAAGTAAGTGTAAACGGGGTTACATTTGTCGGTTCTAAATTAAAGATGGGCGTTCCCCAAAGATCAATTTTAGGGCCGTTCCTGTTTTTGGTTTACATTAATGGTCTTCCATTTATGCTTAAAGACTTATGTGAAATAATATTATTTGCTGATAGCACATAAATATTGTTTAAAGTCAATAGAAAAGATAAAGATATCAGTGGACAGAATAGGACCTTGGCGGATGTCTCGAGATGATTCGCTGCTAATAATTTACTAATGAATGCATAAAAAACCAATCGTGTCAAGTTTTCTCTCTCCCATGTACCGAGAATTCATAATATTAAACTAGAACTGGATAAGAAACAATTAGAATTAGCGAAATCAATTACTTTTCTTGGTTTAACAGTAGACAATAAGTTACAGTGGGCGGACCATATCGGGACTTTGGTTAGTAAGCTCAGTTCGGCAATATATGCTATTAGACCCATTAGACAGTTGACAGATGTGGCTACGCCTAGGCTGTTGTACTTCGCCTATTTCAATAGCCTTATGTCTTATGGCCTGCTACTGTGGGGATCAGCGGCGCATATGAAATTATCTTTATTTTACAAAAGGGGCCAATACGTGTCACCTACAGTATGAACGCAAGAGAGTCGCTGGGAGACCATTTTACAGACATTGATGTACTCGCCTTACCCTCGTAATAAATTTTTGAAAACATAATGTGCACTAAAAAGAAATATAGATTTATTTCAAAAGAAAGGCGTTATTAATGGTGTGGAGACTCGAGGTCGTGGTCAGCTAGTTATTCCTAAAAAAAAACACTGAAAAGTAGAAAATAACTATTCTTTACTAATCAAAACTCAAGTACAATTAAAATAACTTTATAAATACGATACAAATACCTATATAATTAAATTTGACAGTTATTTGATAGTTATATATTTAATTAATTTGACAGATACTGAAGTCGATGCCAAGCCTACTAAACTAATAGACTTTATTTTGTTGCACATTGATTTGAGGACGACTTGAGAACCTCCTCCTTTTTTTTGAAGTCGCTTTAAAAATTACAAAAGTCAAGTGATTCATTTTGGGCAACTGTGTTCGTTTTCATAATAAAATTCCTCAAGAAATTACTCAATTAACTGAAAAGAGATTTAAACTTGTTATTAAACGCACACTGATTGGAAAAGCATACTACAAAATAAGCGATTTCATTGAAGACACAACAATATTCTGGAAATAATCCTCTCTGCACACACATTTACTGGCTTTATATTAGTGTATTTTAAATAAATATTGTAGAGTGATATTAAAAAAGTAATACCTGAGTGAATTTTTTGTCGGTTCTTTTGTGTCCAGGTTTTCTTTTCCAACCGAACTATAGTAGATTTGACGTTCAAAAATACCTTGCATTTGGGTTGACTTGAATAAATTCATTTGACTTTGATTTTGACTTATTATTTACGGAAAAGGTATCACCATAATTTTATATCTCGCAGTCTCGCAAATATGCTAATGACTAAATGAACAACTTTCAAAGCTTCATGTTTCTTTAATAAAACCCTGCCCATAGTAACAGTGCGAAATTAGCGGGATTTAGACAGTGAGAAATTTGCATGTTCATCTCGCGGTTACAGATTTGTATGTATTAAGTTCCAGTTTTTAATACGCGTTACAAAGCACATTTCCTTTTTAAATAAACGGTATAAATGACTGGGATTCCTTTCTCGTACAAATAATTAAATGTAACCGACAATAGATACTCGATCACAGAAGTCAAGTTAAAGATACATAATTGGTTTAAGCAATATTTACGAGGAAAGAAAACTGGAGTGCGATTCGCTATTGTAAATTAGTCGAATTCACTTCCGAATGCGCGGTAAGATTGTCAACCATGAACCGATATTCTTTGAAGTCGACAGAGATATTAGCGCCGCCTCGATGAGTGCAGCGGCGAGCCGTGCTTTCGAAAATGAATTTTTTGACGTTTCGCTAAATATAACAATCTAATCTGAATGAAAGAAGTTTTATTTAACGTAATTATACTTCGCTCATAGTATCTTTAATTTAGAGAATTCCATTTGAAAGCCAAGTGAGTTCGAATGCGAAGTGGGGTGAATTGTCGAGCGAGTCTCGGTAGGGCGATATAAGTTTTTACAGTATTACATGGCTGTTAACTGTTAACATCTGAGAAATCATAAACATTGTGAATAATGCGTATTGGATGAAAATAATTGGAAATGCATTACGCTAGATAGTTTTTTTTTATAAAAAGGAAGCTCCATGGGAAACTTTGTCACTCAATCTTCTGTACGAATTGTATATTCCGCGGAGATTTAATGAAAAAGCATATTGTCAAAACGTATGATTATTAGGGCTTCAATCATTTTATGATCCCCATATACAGCAAGTGAATCTATTTATAAAATATCGTACGTGCAAAGAAACATTAATTGTATTTGTAATGAAGCGATGTGAAAACAATACGCGATGGAGCATCCATGTTAGGACCGACTGACGTCAAATTACGATATTATATTCAATCTAAATTAAAGTAATAAATGAATGACGAATCACTTGCTAACGATTTAGATTTGGGAATCAAATGTTAGGAAATTCTTATTTCTAAAGTCGGTATAAACTTGAATCATTTGTTTTATTTATTTTCATTATAATGTTAGACGTTATTTAAAGAGTTCTGTATTTAAATATAAAGATTTCGATGCAAAAAAATGATAGAGCCGAATGTAAATTAAATAGTCGACTAAGGCTTTAATTATTGCTTTAATGTACTACGACATTTAGTGAAGACGACATTTTCATATCAAAAAACACGCGTTTGCAGGGCTAGGGTTGTAAAATCGTTAAATAGATTGTTTATATTTATACCAATAACAACGGCCGTATATTTGTATAATTTGTAGTTGCAACACGTTTTGAGCGTGTTTTGTAATGAATGTGTACAATTAGTCTAAATCAAAAAGGCCGCGATGGCATCGTGTTCGTATAACGCACGTCATCACCGTTTGAAAAAGCCGTCGTATGTACATAATTATGTGCTTTAAGCTGCAATAAATTCAGTATTATTTATACTACGTGTATAGATAGACGTTACTCTCTAATTTTATTAATTGGTAATTATATTTGAATATTACTTACAAATTATTAGTTCATTTTATTTTAATTTTTTTTATAGCTTACAGTTACTCCATAGCGTCATTATATTTCTTTAAGTTAGTATATTTTTAATGGATGATAACATTATATTATTTTGATCATATTTATTTATAGTAACGAACATAATTTCTATTGTTGTTTCTACCAATTATGAAGTGCTTTTAATTGCATTTCTACATACATACATACATATCTTCACGCTGTATCCGTAACGGGGTAGTCAGAAAGAAGCGCTAGGAGTCGCGGTCCTTACATACCTCTTTCGCTTCCTGAAATCTCATCATTCTCCTCACACATTTTCGCCTAGGTGTACGAGTGCTTTTGACATTTCCGTCTGCTAACACTCTGGCTATTTGATCTTCATAAGTCAGCCTTGGTCTTTCTTGACTTCTTTTACCACTCGCTTTCGCTCTGTAGATTTTCTTCGTCAGTCTTTCATCACTCATTGAATTTATATATTAGTATATATCTCTAATAAAATAAAATAAATATATATTTTCGCATACCTAGGCGAAAATGTGTGAGGAGAATGATGAGATTTGTGGAAGCGAAAGTATGTATATGCCCGCGACGCTCCGTCCTGTCTGACTACCCCGTTAGGGATACGGCGTGAAGATATGTATGTATGTATCTCTATATTTGTGCTCCTTTTTGGTGGATCGTGTCATTTTTTGTGGAACATAAAATACTGCTTTGAAACGAAACAGTATGAATATATTATGTACATATTATATTGGTAAAGGTACTTACCGTACGTATTTTGTAATATTAGACCTTTTGTTGTTATGTGAGGGACAATGTAAATGATTTTTGTCGAAGGTTTTTTGTCACACAATAAAATTATTATCTAAAGGCGTGCTCAACTTACGTGTAACAGCTGGAAAATTTTTGGATATAATTTTAACGTTAAAATAATTATTTTCAACATCACATATTGTCTGTACCTACTACATTTTAATATATAATGTAATATTGTTTTCTGTAATTATTAATTACATTTTATTCAAATTGTAGTCTAAATTGTGTTAGTGTCTAAGCACAATCATTATTAATTTCAACGATATTAAACGAATCATTTGTATAATTTCGTATTTGTCATAAAAAAATCTTATACATAACTTTGTATTTCAGCGTGCCATAGGGTCGATTTTTCAAGCGTTAATGTCCTACTTGGGTAAATAGTATAAATAACAGTGAAATTGTCTTTCTCCAAACAGTTGAAGGAGTAGGTACCGATTAAATTTTAATAAAAAATGTCTCAATTTAAAACATATTGGAACGATAGTTGCTTACGGTAGGCTTGGAGGAGATAGGGATTTTGCTGCGCGACCGAACTGAAAAAAATGTGACTAAAACCGTAAGAAAAATATATAACGGAAGTTACATAGTAATATTACATTCTCTGAACGGAAGTGCTATAGTCGTATTTGGAACGAAGTTCCTTATTCTTTGTACGATTTTCCACTGCAAGAGAAGACAAAGAAATATATGCTCATAACAGCCGCTGTCTTCACTAATGTGTAGATAAAATGATGTTCATTTTCAAATCCAAGATGGCGAAAATAACTTTTTTGGATAAATCGATATGGGTGTGACATTATAGGTTTCTCGGGGTGCTGATTATGAAAATTATGTTTATTTTCGAATCCAAGATGGCGATTATTATTTTTTTGGATAAATCGACATAGGTATCATATTAGGTAAGGCCATCAGCTTGGTCAGCTTAGCGAGTAAAGTCTATACTAAGGTATTGACTGAACGTATGAAAGGCGTTTCAGAAAGATAATTGTGGTAGGCGCAAGGTGGGTTCAGGAACGGTAGGGGTTGTATGGATCAGATTTTCTCGCTTCACGTTATCGTTGGAAGGTTTCTGGCTATAGGCCGGAAAGTTTTCTGCGCTTTCGTGGATCTAGAAAAACATTCGATAGAGTAGTGCGGAAGAAATTGTGGAGTCTTCGGCCTGAATATGGCGTGGAGGGCTCCTTACTGCAAGCTGTGAGGTCATTATATCGTGGCCACAGAGCCTGTGTAAGGATAGACGGTGACATGTCGCCCTGGTTTGAAGTCTGTTCTGGTGTCAGACAGGGCTGCGTGATGTCAGCCTGGCTGTTCGTGCTGTATTTGGACAGTTGCCTCCAGAGATTGAAAGGTAATATGAGTGGTATGGGATGTGATGACACAGTGGTAAACTGCCTATTGTACGCTAACGATGCTGTGCTAATAGCACCATCAGAAGCAGAGTTGCAGACACTAGTCACATGTATGAAAGAAGATTGTGAAGTAAAAGGATTGAAAATGAATGTGAACAAATCTAAAGTTCTGGTGTTTGAAAGAGAAGCGGTACAAACGAAATGTGTGATTTGTGTAAATGGAAAATGTCTAGAACAAGTGAATGAAATTGTGTATCTGGGGAGTGCGTTTTCGAGGGATGGAAGATGTGAGTTGGATGTGGAGAGACGGGTAGCAGCTGGCAATAAAGTGAACGGTGCTCTGTCCGCATTAATAGGTAGTGTGAATATATCTAATACTGCTAAAATGGCCATCCACAATGCGGTGTTGGTGCGAACTTTGTTGTACGGTAGTGAGGCCTGGATATGCCCGAAATCGAGTGAAAGGATGATAAATGCTGTGGAGATGCGGTCTCTCAGAAATATGTGCGGTGTCACGCTTGCGGACAGGATAAGCAATGATGAGATATGCAGTATGACAGCGTTGCACAACAGTGTTATTGTAAAAATGAATAAAGGAATGCTTAGATGGTTCGGCCACTTGGAAAGAATGAGTGATGAAAGACTGACGAAGAAAATCTACAGAGCGAAAGTGATTGGTAAAAGAAGCCAAGGAAGACCAAGGCTGACTTATGAAGATCAAATAGCCAGTGTTAGCAGACGGAAAAGTCAAAAGCACTCGCATACCTAGGCGAAAATGTGTGAAGAGAATGATGAGTTTTGAGGAAGCGAAAGAGGTGTGTAAGGACCGCAACTTCTGGCGCTCCGTTCTCTGTGACTACCCCGTTGGAGATACAGTGTGAAGATATGTTATATGTTATGTTATGTTAGGTATCATATTCTAGGTTTCTAGGGGTGCTAATTACGAAAATGATGTTCATTTTCAAATCCAATATGGCGAATATTACTTTTTTTTTGGATAAGTCGACATAGGTACCATATTCTAGGTTTCTCGGGGTGCTTATTAAGAAAATGATGTTCATTTTCAAATCCAAGATGGCGAATATTACTTTTTTTGGATAAATCGATATGGGTATCAAATTCTAGGTTTTTCGGGGTGCTGATTACGAAAATTATGTTTATTTTCGAATCCAAGATGGCGATTATTATTTTTTTGGATAAATTGACATAGGTATCGTATTCTAGGTTTCTAGGAGTGCTAATTACGAAAATGATGTTCAGTTTCAAATCCAAGATGGCGAATATTACTTTTTTTGCAAATTGTGTTACTTCTATATTATCCGAAGGAACTTCGTTCCTAACTGGTGTCCCATGACACCACATCATTTTTTATGTTTATATCTTTGTACAATAATAATAAAAAATAATAATAATAAATAGACAATATTCAATAAATACTTAGCATTAGACATTAGGACTACAGTATTATACGAGTAATATTTAAATAATAAACTATGATTACCAATGAGCATTTTTATACAATTAATGTACGAGTATGTTGTGGAGTTTCATTGTTTTCTTGGATTATTGTAACACAGTTTTCATTACGAACTAAACATTTTTTTAATTTTTATTTATTACCTTTTATTATTTTTTATTTTAAATTAAAAAATATAATCGTCGGTGAATACTCGTAGTTACATAGACATTCTGTTATATAATTACTCTAATTTGAATAGTTTTCTTTAAGTAAATATTTTTTAAATTGTAGGTAACCCTGAACAAGGTTTGTAATATTACCATTTACCATTCATTACCTAAGCGGAAACGTTAGGTTCAGAAAGTGTCTATAGAGGAGGATTGGAAGAACTAAATGAAGCGTATAGCGTTAAAGATAAAACACTATGACTTTTAGACGTAGATATCTTTTCGTGGTTTAGCTAGGTTTCATTATCTAGCTAGCTAGCTAGTATCTCCTTCGTTAGTCAAATGTAGACCTTTATTATGTTATATCTGAGGCAGGTCAAAAAGAAAATTAGGCGTCTAATCGTACAACTTTCATTATCTAAAGTAATATTATTAATTTCACTTTTTTTACTCATCGATTAACATTTTTACAACGGGAACAAGTACATCAATTTCCAGTCAACAGAGCTTGCGCAATCAGGGCTTGCCTCTTATTCTAATCGTTATGTCTCTTTTTTGTATTATGTGTCTAACTTTTATGTTTTTATCTGACGTGCAAGCAATGAAGAATTATGTAAAAGGATTATGATAAAAAAAATCATTGCAATATCCATGTAAAATTATTAAAAAAATATTGAATACATTTTTTAAGATAAATGGTTTAAAAAAGAAACAATATCTGAAAAAAAAAAACATAAACTGGATTTTACGAATTTAATTACTGTCACTAATTTCTTTGATATACCTGTTTCTAATGAATTAAATCAAGTTTATTACAACTTTTTGTTATTTTCACAGTCCGTTTTTGGCGATTTGTATTGATCTAAACTTAAATTATAACATTTAATACAAAAAAAACTTTTATTAGACAGTATGGACATTTTAGCATCTACACAGCAATCGTAAGGCACTGCATGCAACTTAAACATTATTTATCTAATTTTGAATTCACCGGGCCCGTATCTGTTTGTACCCGAGTTGTTTTCTAATGAAGTCCCCATGGAGTCCAGACCCGATTGACCAAGTTTCGGTTTAATTGAGCGGAAACTAAATTGTAATCTACATAATACTAAATTTGGTACGAACTCCATCGATTGTGTTAAATATTAAGCTTGAAAATCTTCTATCAAGATCCATTATATTTCTACTACAATTTTTGAGATAGGTTAAAATTCATTAGTGACAATAAGCAATTTTTTTTTCTCCAAAGGTCAAATGTTGTTAAATAGAAATTAAAATATTTTTAACTTCACATCCTATAATGATCCTGTAAGAGGGTAAACAAATACATTTTAGTTTAGGTAACTTTAATAAGAGATTATGTTTTTTATTCTAAAGTTCTGTTCTGGAAAGTATTCTAGAAAGAGTTCAAGAAATTACTTATAATTTGTTCATATTTATTTTTAAAAAACTGTTTTAGATTACTTATTTAAGATGAAACTGTTCAGAATTTTTTTGATGATTTTTTTTTATTCTGCCAATATCAAGTAGTGGACGTCAATCTACATAAAATGCAAAGTTCACTCGTTCAAGTCAATTGATGGTTTCGTTTTTGTTTCATTCATATTTTATTGTCTTTGTTTATAGTTAATGACCTCGATGGCGCAGTGGTTTAAGCGTTGCACCCAAACGCGGAATATTTCTGGTTCGATTCCCGGTCGGGTCAATTTAGGGAACGAACTTTTCTAGATTGTCTCAGGCCTGAGTGTACATACTGGGAACCCCCCTAGTAGTCGTCGTCTGGTTCTCATAGCACAGAGAATGCCCTAGTTCGAGACCAGATTATTGATGTGTATTGTCTGGTGCCTTAATTTATTTATTTTATATTTAATTAGATCTAAATATGTATATTTGCACAGTTTTATTCTATTTACGTTTTATTCTATCATATCTCACCACAGATTAAGCTTCGTTTAATTATGAACCCTTGGTAGTTGATATTTCCTGTTTATTCTTGTAAGTTTCAGTGTATTTCGTTGACTTGCTTTCCTTTTTAAAATCGCGGATGCAAATGGCAACGATTTTTCTTTAACGACTGACAACATTCAATTAGTAATTATAAAAATCTTACACACATAAATGAATGTTTGCGTGTCGGTCTTATATATGTTCGCGCACCGTTTATCCAATTGCAATTAAACTTTGGTCACTTGTTGTGTGAACACCGGGGAAGGTATGGAATTAATATATACTGACCATGCAAAGGAAACTATTGGCAATAGCTAGCGTTAAATAAATAAATGGATACCAACACCAGACGATTACACTAAATGCGCACCAAATATGTGCGAACTGAGGAACATCCAGTAATATGTTACAGTTCATAAAAGATCGATTGGAAGCACGTTACAATAACATCGTGAACAATACAACAAGATTAACACGATACAACAACAATCGTGTCGTGAAACACGTGTCGATTGGTGGTTTTTGGAGTTTGAGCGGATTCGGTGCTGGTTAGCTGGCCGAGTCCGATCCTGGTATATCCTGAGAATGCTTCGTTGAGAGGCGAAACACGTGTCGATTGATGGTTTTTGGAGTTTGAGCGGATTTGGTGCTGGTTAGCTGGCCGAGTCCGATCCTGGTATATCCTGAGAATGCTTCGTTGAGAGGCGAAACACGTGTCGATTGGTGGTTTTTGGAGTTTGAGCAGATTCGGTGCTGGTTAGCTGGCCGAGTCCGATCCTGGTATATCCTGAGAATGCTTCGTTGAGAGGCGAAACACATGTCGATTGGTGGTTTTTGGAGTTTGAGCGGAAAATAGCTGGCATAACATGCTATACAGAACGATTGTTATTTCTATGTACCTACTATCCTTACTTATCGTACAATAATAAATTAGCCCACAACATGGTTCTAAGTGACGACTAACTAGTTTTAACTAAAGTAAATGTCCGCTAACCATTACAAAATAAGATAGATTTTAGTGTCACCATTTATACGAAATGATCTTAGAAAATAGCAGTGACAAATCGATTACGTATCATATTCACAGGGAAACAGACATCGAGGCGATTCCATTAGCGTTCTATTTTATCATATTATCATACCATTGACAGCACTAAATAATGAATACATATATTCCGCAGAACAGCAGTGTATTGACCCAATTGGGACCATGTCGACGACCTTGATTATTCTGCTGGCTTTCCAGCTTTTTACAACAATGCATGCAATATGTGGGCGACCGCGTGTAAATCACGTATATTGCCACATACAAAGTACACGCTTTGTATGAAAATTACCATAAAATTACTTTATATATTATAATACATTTTTAAATACTTATATAACATATAGCCGGTTCTTGCTAAAATAATATGCTTCCTTGTAAATTATAAAAGATAATAAAATGACGTGCATTTTACTCGATTAAGATTTGAAATTATTTTGATATTTAGTTAGAATTTAATTGCATGAAGATCAGACGAAAGTTATGATATTTTATTTGTATTGCATGATTACTAAGAAAAAATGTAAACTGGTTTTTGGTTTTTCCTAAACAACTTGTAAAAAGCTGTAATTTTTACATAGTTTTCCAATATTTCATTTCCAACCAAATCTGTGAAGAAAAGGGAATTTTTCTTACAGTCTGATTGCCTCGGAGTCTGATTGTTACTGGGTGCTTCCCCAGTTCGTTGTGCGGTACTCACAACACAAGCTTATTGCTCATTTTGTAACTGGTGTTATTATCTGGAATATTTAATTTAGTCCTAACTGTCACCAGCCACGCGTTGTTGTGGCTCAGTAAATATTATCAAATACACGTGTACTCGATAGCGACGTTGTGTCAAAATTTCAAAGCGCAATCGGTGAAGAATTTTCAGCGATTTAAGCTTTTGAATAAACGAACAATTACATTTTTATTTGTATATATTAAGGCTTACAGGGTTATATAACTTAAAAGGAAAAAAGGAACCAGTACCTACAGACCCGAAATTTGGCACAGAGATACATCTTGTTGACCTACATATTTTGCGACAGTTAAAATTTTAAAATATTCAAACAAGCAGAAGAGTCGAGGAAGAGATAATAATAATAATAGTAACTTATTCCAATCACAATCAAAATACAGAAAAATGGGAAAACCCTCTGACTCCCGAACTAGTTACAAGACTGTAAGGTAAATTACGTACGCCAGCCCTGTAGCCCGGGCATGAGAATAAGGCTACGATGTTCCCCGTAAAGGGCGATTAAAGGGGCCTTCGGAGTCACGGCCGACTGTAGTGGGTAGGAGTTTTATTATAAAAGGCCCATATAACCCAGTGTCACCTCCAAGAGGCTACACCTATGTTCAGGTTTTCCTGCGTCACCAAAAAAAGGTACTATTTGAAATGCATTTGACCGTTTCCACCTCCCTCCATATCTCCAAAAACTATTAAACCTAGAGTTTTGAAAATTTCTGGTAATGCCTGTTTGCGACAATTCGTGACTATTTAAAATTAGCTTCTTGAGAGTTTATAATCGAAACGCAAACAGCTAAACAACGTAGCTTGCTTTATTGTATACGTATTATGCGTGTGTTTAGTTCAATGTTGTACATTGAAGTGTGATAAAGAAAACAATAACAATTCGTTAGTCCTGCTACACGCGCGATCTTCATTTTGTTAACATATATTGTGTTAAGATTGTGATATACTATATGTTGTAGCATGTTGCAACAAAGCCTTATCTAAAATATAAATAGTAAGACAAACAAAGTCATCGATTTCATAAATTTTCAGAAATCAATTTAAAAATTTTTGTGTCATATCAATGTAGTACAGAACGCGAATTGTGCGAATACAACTTTTAATAGATATTTTTGTTTGTGGGAAAAATTCGACGATGGTCATTTAATGGACAGCGGCAGCGAGTTGATGTTTATATTATTTATTATGCATCTACTATATCAACCTATCTATGTAGGCCTTTGGATTTCACTTCTAAGTACAAGCCTTTACTTACAAAAGAAAACTTTCCTTTTGTATAAGAAAGTTCTCTTTTCACAAAAGCAAGTAACCTACTGTCAGCGTTTTCAAGCCGCCTATTCATAAGACATGTGATTTAACTTAGCGTTTACCGCCATACATGATAGTAAAAGCTGACAACAGCCTACTAGAAACGAAGACGCTAGAAATTAATGCTATTAGATTACCCACCCAATAGGTGACCGCGCGCGGAATCAATATTTCAGTTTATTTTAAATAAACTCAATTTTTTATTCCGCAGCCACATCAACCAATAACGTCGACCTCGTAAAATTTCACAGGATGTTTTCCATTACGCAAAAAAATAGTCACGTGCCTTATCCCTTTCTGAGACAATAGCGAAAGTGTTGCGGAATAATAAACAGTACAATACGAGGCCGAATCTAAAAATAAACATCTGATATGTATTGAAAACGAGATTTGTTTATGTTTTCTTGAATTAATTAGCGCCATTAAACAGACACAGACTAAGGAATGTGCTTACTTATCCCACAGATTAATTAGTAACTAACGTAAACTTATACGTAGAACTTGTTAAACCATTTATGATTTTAGATAGAGCATCAAGACACCAAAATTACACCTTAAACGGCTCTTACAGCAGTATTTGGGATTACAGATGAAAACGGAAATAGATTATTAGGGACTGCTAGGCGTCGCCTATACAGATTCCTATCTCTTGACGCCTTGTGCGACCTGCGGAGGAAGACAAGCAAATGGCTCATTCTACTATAGACATATTTGCTTCTCTGCCCCAAACTAGCATGAATAATTTGTAATATATGTATTATTTGTTTTGTTTTGTCTGCTTATTGTTTCCCGTATCCCGGCGACTATCAGCAGTTAGCAGGTGCCGCGGCTGCACTGTCGAGAAGTGGCTGGCCGGAGCTTCGGGAGTCCGTCGGGCTGTCAGCTTCTTCGGTTAGCAAATAGGCCACAGAGTACTATAGGCTATGCAAAGAGGTAATGCCGCCACTCTGCTTGGCAATCTTAAACAATGACAACTTTTTAAACAGTGACTTTGAGAAAGGCTGTTATTTATTTAGGATAATACTTAATTTTAAGTTTGTAAGTATTAATGTTTCGTTTCGTTTTTATTTTGTTTAGATAAATATGTATGTTATGTCATTATGAATCATATTCGTGGCACCTTTTTAGTGCTCTGTAGCCAAATTGACAAATACGATAGTCATCTTTTTGTCATGTTCGTCCGTCAATCCGTATGTAACTGCTAATAATCTTTAAATCTAGCTGGATACCGTTTTCTGAAGGGGTACTCGAAGACAAATTAAATTACCTCGAGTAACAGTCGATGACTAAAGTTACATTTCTGTCTCTTTCTAACTCCTGGAAATGACTCGGAAATACGCTTACTAGTATATATAATATAACATTAACATTAATAGTAAAAGATGAAAAGAGATAAGAGAACGGTATAGAGATATTTCAAGGTTAAATTTTTCGACCTTAACTACCTCCTCAGGGTGCATCCTTCAATTTAAATACTGCTCCATGGTACCTGCCGGTATATTCTGTCGCCCTACATCTATTTGAAAAGAAAAGCAGAGAAATGCTGTAATCGGGTAACACAAAACTAGAAATGTCAGACGTCCACCTTTTTCTATTTAGCATTAATTCTCTAAATGAAATCCTTAAAAAATATTTTAAATAGATGCAAGTACATTCAAAAATTAAAAAAGATCCCCTAGTATTCCCTAGTAATTTCAGAGCAATTCACAGTTTAATTAATGTGTTTATAACAAACTGGCCAACCCTGACTTCGCGCGGGTAGAATTTTTTTTGAAAATGAAATGCAGCCCATGTTACTCGCTGATAATTTAGCTTTCCATTAGTGAGAGAATTTTTGAAATCGTTTGAGTAGTTTTTGAGTTTATCCATTACATACAAACAAACAAAGTTTACCTCTTTATATATTAGTAACTCGGCGACCGAGCTCTACTCGCCTCTTCCTTTTTATGACTTATAAGACTGCGCGGAAGATAAACAGTTAGGACATTGTTTTTTCTCCCTTTAGGCAACTCTCAGTCGCAGCACATATACATGTATAGTGACAAACATACATACATATATTATATTTGTATTTTATTTCCTTTTTTATGTCTACATATTTTTTGACATTGACACCGAGCTTTACTCGGTGTCAAAAAAAATAAGAAAAATAAGTCTGACCACAACGCAGAATTCGAACCCGCTTATTTCAGCTTGGTAGTTCTATGCTCTAGCCACTGTACTACTGAGAAAGTAAATTTTGTTGTGAAATCAAAAGAGTTTAGAGTTTAGAAATTTTAAGTATGTGAAAACATAGAGAAAACAAATTTTTTCAGAATTGGAATCTAGTTAAATCGATTTTGGACCACCGTAAAGCTCTATATTATAAATTTCATCGTACTCGTTAGAGCCATTTCCGAGAACACGATTATAAATATTGCTTGTATAATACTACTCTCTTAAATAACATAGTATCTTAAAATAAAGGAAGTCCATGAAATTTAACATTCAATCCATTGTTCAGGAAAATAAAGAATTGATTTTTCTCCATGACTTTTAGGCCATAGACTTTGTAAATAACTCTAAAGCCGGACGCCGCGCCGTGTCCGAGCAGGAACGGTGAACTAAATCAGATAACCTGTCTCAGCTGTACATATGACACACATTTATTATTAGATAAGCTGATCGGTCGCCATTTCTGTAGAAAACAGCACCCACACGTCTATATTTTTTCCGATGTTATTTGCCTCACTTCGTAGTATAAGACAGGCTGTCTGAAGTTATGAAGTCTATGCTTTTATCATTATTTTTCATTTTATTTCCGCATTATAACTATATATTATATAATATTTTTATATTATTATTATAATACGTGCATTATTAAAGTGATATGTGTTTTTAATAGGTACTTGTCGCAAACTGCACTTGACGTATTATTTCAAATTATTAAAAAAAACAAATAACTCTGACCACATTGCAGGATGCGAACCCGCGTACTTCGGCGTGGTTAGACCTATGCTCTAGCCATTGTGCTGTTGAGAAGATAAACTCTGCTGCAAAATTTAAAAAATTTAGAAGTTTTAAGTGTGTGAAAGACGAAAGATTTCACCCAAATTGATACCTAGTTAGATCGATTTCTTGCCCCCTTCGAATCCTATATTGTAAATTTCATTGAAATCGCAAGAGACGTTTTCGAGAAAGCAATATCAAATATATCAAAATATATGTATGCACAAATATTCTCGTTTAATATAATAGTGGATATAGTACAGACTAGCTGTTGTCCGCGATTTTGTTTGCGTAGTCTTTTATTTACTAAATTAAGTAATTCAGAAACCTTCCTGGGCGTTCGTAGAACAACTTACCAAAGTTTCATCACGATCTGATGAGTCGTTTAGGAACGCATAAAAGACAACTATGGAAAGAAATGTTCGTTTTTATTTATGTAGATTAATCTTTTTAATAACAGTTAACTGTTGCTATCTGTACTTATTTAGAACTGCTTCATTTCGCGTCGACCCTTACGTTATATGAGTTCATTAGTTTAAACTATTCGTGCTAAACAATAGAAAATTTGTTGAAACCGTCTCAATTTAGATTACATTCCGTTCAGATTACATACATGTAAACTTATTAAATATACCGAGGAATAGTTATTAAGTTTTGAACAATATAGTACGGTGGAAATAGGCTAATGACTACAGAAAGTAGAGTCAGTAGATCTGCAGATTTGAAAGAGTTTGATTACCTGGATCGTGATATCTTACAATCTTCAATCGTGGTAACACGATTAGAAAAAAATTCAAAACGAATCCAGAAAAAACATTGTTTTGTACAAAAAGTCGGTTGAATCACGGAAATTACCACCGATAGGTAATTATAATATCCCGAATCTCTCATACCAGTTTTTTAAATGGTTATGTAGTTTTAGTACAGTTTTAAAAAAAACTTTTTCTTAGTAAAGTATAATCAAATCGCAATTACGAAAATCAACTCTAAAGCACTGCATAGGGCACGGGCCTAAAAACGATGCCTTTGCGTTGGGCTGCACGGACAGTCTTCTCTATTATAATAATGTAGTCTTTGGCCAGACTCTTAACTTGTTTTCTAAAGCACGAAGATACTCGCCCATCCATCACCCATCCAGTAAATGACTACCCGTAACATTACGTAATTTCAGTGATTTTCTTTCTCGTTTATGGAAGTCTAAGACATCTTAGATAAATGATTGAAGATATGAATGAAGAAGATTGAAGATTGAGGAAAGAAATGACTTGATTTCAATAAATTGCACCCCCTTAATTAAACGAAAAGTTATTGTCAAAGCGAGACTTAATGATTATCTGCGTTAATTAACTTTGACTTTTCGGGGTACAACTTAGAAAAATTCACATCTTCTTCGATTATGGCCAATATATACTTTAATGTAGTACTTTTATACATAATGTAAGTAAGTACATGAGACATAATATGCATTGTTTTACTCCAATTTGCCAAAACTAATGTTATAAAATAAGGCAATGCTGAAATTTTGAAATACAATTATTATAAAACATTTTCGTGCTCAGTACTTTATGTCACCGAGTATTTTAAGTATTTTAGAGTTTTACTTAAGTAAACGAGGCAATAAGTCTTATTTACCTTTTCGATACATTGGATAGAAATAAATTACGTGTATACTATGTATATTTGTGCTATTTCCCTTTCGAGATAGACAAAAGTGTACTAAAAAGGTGTACATCATCAAGATGTAGCAAAATTACACATTGGCGGTACTGTCAGTAACAATTATTTGGACTCAGAGGTAGTAAAGTAGAACTAGATCTTCTTCTTCTTCCATGCCTTATTCATTTATAAGAGGTCGATCCTCCTTGTTCTGCGGCGCCAAGACAGTCGGTCTTGGGTTGTCGTTTCGCTCCAAATCTCTAGCCACTGTTGTCTACCACGTGGCCTGCGGTTGTTTTCTGATTTTCTTTTTGTCTAGGATAGCTAGGGCCCTCTTCATAACGTTGTCTTCACCTGTGTCATCACATGCACAAAGTGGAAATAGATGGATAAGTTACGTCCATCGTCTATACAGAATCTGTCTAATGCCCCCCTATCTTTTGGTTGACTTTTACGACGTGCGGCGATAAGTAGCTGACACATTCTATGATCTTCTTTCTCTCTCAGACTGGCATCGATGTCAAAGCTATTAAATCTATTTCATTTGATTGAGTTACAAAAAATTCCATAACTCTTTAAGTAGGTACCTTAAGTCTGTTTTAAAAAAAAATAATTTGCTTCACAACATCTGCTATATAAGGCACCGGTTTCTTTTCTTATTGTACAACGAAGTGTAATAAAACGGAAAAAATTAACAATGTTTTAAACAAGTTCACGGTCACGCTGATTTCCACTTACAAAAGTATTTTTTGTTTGAACATCTTGCACGAGCAGGATCCAACATGCGAAATGTCTTCTATCATTCAATAAACCTTAACGTTGTTACTTTCGTGATACTGAACTCGGGAGAGTTACATAAATATAAGTATTTTGCGTTTGAAAAGGAAATATATAACGTACATTCTATTCTTTTAAAAGAGAATCAGATAAGATGACAAAATTAAAAATATTAAATTGTGGACAATTTTTGCACACAATTAACTGGTCATGAAATTTTCCAGCTGTTTATTTTTCTGCGCAAACTATAAATGTTAGTCACGGGATAGGGCTTAAAATGAAATTACACAGGCGTTCTTTGGGCAAATTATTACTGAAGATGATTTAAGGTGTATGTATGGTTTTGTGATATCGTGATGCTCTGTTTTTTCTCGACGTATATAAGTAAAGCATCTGCGCTCGAGCCCAAAATAACTGAATATGCTATACCATCATCCCCATTAGCCCATATCTTTCCATATGTCTCTCGGAACTTGGCTGACACTGTTTTCCGGTGTTCTCGTCCAATCACTATCTGCAAACCACTTGAAGTTTTAAGTCCATCTCTCTGAAGGGTCCCTGACACTGCATCTCCCCGCACGTAGATTCCACTTTAAGGCCCTTCTGTGGGCTGTGCTTCTATTTCCACGGTAATCTGTCCTAAGATAGATATGACCTGCCCATTATACTTGAACTTGCTGATTCAGTAAGCTTTTTGGTCAGTTATTTTTGGTTCTTCGTCCATAGCTCGCTTGACTTTGAATATGTGGATCATTGGTTCAAGAGTTTCGTCTTGAAACACTATATTGGCGACGAGCAGTAATAAACATTCATGTCATATTCCTATACTTGCTCTACTTAACATGAGTAAGACAAAAACTTACAGTTTCTACAAAGTTTTCTTTTTACCGTCTCATAGCACGTTTTTAATATTATCTGCAGCAGTTTGTTTTCTAAGTTAAGTTGTGAGGTGAATTTGAACTTTTCGTTTAGTGAATGTATTCTGAAAAACGTTATTGAAGAATGTAGATCGATACCAGACCTTTCGTAATAGTTTAAACGTAAGTAATTTGAAACGCAATCCTTTTCTACTGCGAAATCTTTTTGTAAAATACTATGCGAGTTCTAGATAAGAAATAGTATTTTTTTTATCGTTCATAAAGTAAATGTTAGTTGAACCCTCAAGTTAAGATTTGTAGTAATTACTTAGATAAAACTTCAAGGGTTATGATTAGTTCTTTTAAAATATTCTTATGTCTTGTTGGGAGTTAAAAATAATACTTGTAAAATAAATTAAAAATTAAAGAAACTGCCGACTTAAAAAAAACCTCTAAAAAGTAAAAAATAATATTATGTACCTATCGGCCCTTCAAGTTTATGGTAAGTTGTAATATAAATAGTAGTAGTAATATATCCAAGCGTCATCTTGTTGGGGTACTGCTAAGTAAATTACTTGTATTTAAATTTCAATCTACTTTATCGTTTTTAGTTCCATTCCAATAAGCCCAAACACGATATCTTCTGTAAGTTGCTTATTCCAGATGATACCTACTGCAGCATCAGTTCAATGTTACCATGTTATTGTAATATCATTGAAGTTACAGGATACTAAATTTCGAATCGATCAGACGAGTAGAAGTTGCTTACATCCCTTCAACAACTAGAAAAGAGCTGATAATCTTCAAATGACTGAACAGATTTCTTGAATCATAGCTAAGAACACTCCATCAAGTTACCTTTTGAACAAAAAAAAACAAATCGAAATTAGTTCATCCGTTTAAGAACCACTATGCCACAGACAGACACATAGATACACAGACAAGCAATTTAAACTTATGAAACCCCTCTTTTTGCGTCGGGTATTAAAGATATGAATAATAGGAACTATCAAATAGAAGAGTACAGATCAATTATTATTGTTTTTAAATTGTCTATACTATAATATTATAAAGAGGTGAAGTTTGTTTGATTATATGTAAATTCAAAAACTACTCAACCGATTTCAAAAATTCTTTCACTAATAGAAAGCTTTACTCGCTGATAATATATCAGCGAGTAACATGCACTGGAATTTATTTTCAAAAATATTTCTACCCGTGGGAAGCCGGGACGTGTCGCTAATTCGTCAACAATGGCCATAATTTATCTGTTTTCAACTGCTGCAACATAGAAGTAAGAAATATACAGTATGAAGCTAACTCGCTTTAAATTATATTTGTAATAATAAATAATAATAAACTCAGACATTTTCACACAGCGCCATCTAGTCCCAAAGTAAGCAGCACGGCGCTTGTGTTATGGGTACTAGACAACTGATATACTACGTATATAATTTTCTTTTGTAAATAAATACATATACAAATTATACATAAACACCCGGACTCGGGGCGGGAATCGAACCCGCAACCCCCATTTACTTTCCGACGCGTTAAGCCGTTGCGCCACGGAGGTGGCCTAATTTGTCTACCTTAACAACCGCTGGTCTTTGAAATACAAGAGGTTGTGTTATA
The DNA here is from genome assembly GCA_907165235.1 of Zeuzera pyrina. Lineage (NCBI taxonomy): Eukaryota > Metazoa > Arthropoda > Insecta > Lepidoptera > Cossidae > Zeuzera > Zeuzera pyrina. Next base: position 7,067,288 of record OU015639.1, read on the forward strand.
TGTCACAAAATTGCTCTCTGTCCTTACGCTTATTTTAGCTGGCATCTTACTGTAGAGGTCAGTACGCTTTCTTCTGAGTTGAGGACCTTGAATTCGACTCCCGATCAGTATCCTAATTACGCAACTTCTCAATGACCGACCATGAATATAAAGACTGCCTCGAAACATTTCACTTTAGTTATGAAACCGCCTTTTTAACTATTTTAATTATTAATAAATACGAGTATTTATTATTTACGCGTTTCTCATATTATGAGAAATACGTAAATAATAAATACGTAAATATGGATACCTATATTTTATATACCTATACATTATATAGTTATCCTTATTTACAAACGCTCTTGTAGTAACGGAAATCAATTTTCCTTTTCGTAATACGTAGGTCGTAGGTATATTTTCACTAATAACTACTCTTACATTATTATTATGTTGAACTACCATCTGCGTCGAGATTATAAATAAATATTTCGAAGTTCAATGAACTTTAAGGTTAGGCTGAAATGTGTTGAAGGCTACTTTAACTCTAGTCTAAAGTTATTTACTGGCACTTTAATCTTACGAGGTTTACATTAAACTGTTTTTGTAATGTGAAATGAATGGGCACCCTTTCTAGGATTATACTCGATTTTAAGACGGAAAGTAATTAAAATTAATAAAATATTTAATTTTGGGGTATGGGGGTAATTATGTAAAGCTCGTCTTAAACATTTCATGAACTTATAATAAGTACTTACTTAACAACGTTACTGTAATTAACATTATCAATATCAAGTAAATATTAACCACATTATTTTTACTTCTTAAAAAATTTTTTTTTACTTCTGAGCAATAAATGTATACGCACTCGTTAATATATACACACACACTTTATTACACTTTTAAGACGATGAAATGTCTTTCATATTTAAAATTTTCAAACTTTCGCGTTCCAATATAAAATATCTAAATAATGGGAAAATAAAATGCGATTACTTTTTATATTGGCTTGACGTTTCATCCGAGTTGCATCGGTCGTGGTCTCAAGCAAACTGTCACAGCAAGTTTCACTCCGTGTTCGAGGCAGAAGTTTCTAATCTTCTGTCACTGTCGCAGCAAGCTTACTTGCTTCAGTAAGGAGGCAGAAGTTTAGAAGCTTCTCCCTCGGACACGGCGAGGCAGAAGCTTCTAAACTTCTGTCTTCTGACGTGGATTGAAACTTGCTGTGACAGTTTGCTTGAGACCACGGTCGATGCAACTCTGCCGAAACGTCAAGTCAAGGTAAATGGGAATCGCGTCATTTTCGTTATTTAAATATTTTATAATGAAATGTTTTTGTACACATTTTTAATCAGAATCTATACTACTGTATAAATCTCTAGCGTCTGTCTGTAATTTTAACTTTGCCGTCAAATTTTGTGATAGATAGTCATTTTATGACTTACTGACTTCGATTCTACCATGAATAAAATTTTTGTCTGTCTGTCTGTCTGTCTGTCTGTATGTCCTTTTATAACTGAAGAACGGCTAGACTGATCTTGACAAAAGTCGGTACATAGTAAGAGCATGTGATTGTGCTCATGATAGGCTACTTAATTTTTAGAAAATCTACCCCTAAGAGGGTGAAAAGGGGGATGAAAATTTGTATGGGAAATGGTAAACTGCTGAACCGATTATGATGGAATTTGGCAGGCAGATAGTGTGACATCAGAAAATGGAAATGGTTTACTTTTTTTTTTTAATTTGCCTCTAAGAGGGTGAAAAGGGGGATGAAACTTTGTATGGAAAACGCTATATCTTGGTAATGATAAAATTAGGTGAGATGATAAGACTTATTTTATCAAAAATACATAGGCTAATTTTTTATCAAAAATCTGTGAAAAGGGGGACGGGAAGGAGGGGGATGATACTTTGTACTATATAAATCTCTGCGTCTGTCTGTAATTTCAGTTTTTTTGACAAATTTTGCGATAGTCGTTTTATGACACTGATTTCAATTCTACCATTTTTAAAATATTTGTCTGTCTGTCTGTCTGTCTGTATGTCCTTTTGTAACTAAAGAGAACGGCTTCACTGATCTTGATGAAAATCGGTATGTAGTAAGAAGCCTACTTATTTTTTTACAAAATTTACTCCTAAGGGGGCGAAAAGGGGGATAAAACTTTGTATGGGAAATAGTAAACTCCTGAACCGATTATGATAAAATTTGGCAGGGAGGTATTTTGACATCAGAGAACGGGCATAAGCTACTTTTTTTTTAAAAATTTACTCCTAAGAGCGTGAAAAGTGGGATGAAATTTCGTATAGGAAACGCTAAATCTTTTTTTAAATTTGCCTCTAAGAGGGTGAAAAGGGGATGAAACTTTGTATGAGAAACGCTATATCTTGGTAATGATATAATTTGGTGAGGTGATAAGACTTATTTTATCAAAAATACATAGGCTACTTTTTTTTCAAAAATCTGTGAAAAGGGGAACGGGAGGGAGGGGGATGAAACTTTTTATGGAAAATGCTAAACCGCTGAACTGACTATGATGTAGTATGGATATAGTTTGACACCTGAGAACGGACATAGGCTACATTTTTATCAAAAAACTACCTCTAAGGGATAAATAGGTGGATGAAACTTTGAATGGGAAATGCTGAACCGCCGAACCAATTATGATGTTTGGTAAAGAGATAGTATATGACCGGAGACAGACAAAGGCTAGACGTAGACTTTTTTTCAAAAACAATCTTTAAACATACTATGTGCATATATAAACATACATGTAATCCAACCTAATCCGGGACAGCCACTAAAAATGTTCCGCGCAGACGAAGTCGCGGGTTCAGCTAGTATATGTATAAGATCCCCTACTGCTGCTGCTACACGGGTCTAGTGCAGTGACATGTTGTCCCCCTCAGAATCACCATTTTATACGAAAGACGGGGCCTTATTCTGTAGCGCGGGCTACAAGACCGATAAACCCTCTGATTTGGGTTAACGAAGCCGTTACCAACGGCTTACTGTGCCTACCGAAACAAGGAAATGATCGATATGGAAACCATTGGGTCACCCGTCCAATAAGTCACCGCGCGTTACGTTATTTAATCTCAGTGATCACATCAAACATAACATAACATACATGCCAATGCACTATGAGTGCCTATCACCGTTGGTATACCGCCATTTTATATTTTATATACCTTACGAGGTAGACTTCGTCCTATTTTATCTTTCGCGTTACACTTCTTTCTTTCACACGCGTTCTTTAACGCGTTTTCGTTGGCCGTATTTTAAAGCCAAAATAAGAAATCTTCGCATATTCCGTACTTTCTTTCTCTCCTAGACTAGCATGTAAGCATAATCACATATAGAGGCTCTTTATATGCACCTCCAGCGAAATCGAATTAGTTCTTCGTTTCCTTCCCTATGGCGGCAGCAATTAGGTTGATTTTCGCAGTTACAGTTTGACCAAAATTTGTTTTGTATAGAACTGTAATTTGCAAGAAAACTACTTTACCAATTAAAAAAACAAGCCAAATATGTGTCGGGTCCAGTGAAGTGTTCCATAATCAGGATGCGCAATATTAATTTAATCGACAGCAAAAACAAGTTCATATTTAATAGCATTTCTCAATGATACTGTGAAGAACAAACTTATTTCTGCGGTCGCTAAGCGTTTAATCGAAAATATACTGCATATATCAAAAACTGCGCATCGTATCTTATTCAAACCAATTTTCGTTGAAAGTGCTCTTTGAAGTTAGAGGGCGAGATGTATACTTTTTACGACTTTAGCACAAGCGCATATCACAGCAACTATGGATTTAAATAAAAAAGGAACTTCGAAACCTCCATTTAATTTTCAAAGGCCTATTTAAAGAGACCCACATATATATATATATACATGTGCGTTGGAATTATTTTTTATCATTTAGTTAAACGTATGGAGCAACATAAATTAATTTTTTCAAAATTTCACTGCGCCATTGTACAGCGGTTTCAAGAAAACCTTCTAAATTTCGTCTATATTATAATAGTCACAGAATAAAATGGCTGCGACATACAGACCAACAGACGGGCAGACGAATAAGATGAATAAGACGAAATTACAAGGCTTCCGATTTTCGCTATTTGGCTACAGAACCTTATAAATTGGGTCGAGAGATTTGGGATATTATAATTACCTATTATTATAGCAAAAATCATTTTCAAATTCTGTTGAATTTTGTAAGGTTCAACTGAATGTTTGTGCCCAACGCTGTGTTTTCTGGATTTATATCGAGATTTTTTTCCGATCGTATTTCCACGTTTGAGAATTTTAAGACAAAGAGTTAAAATTCGAAGTTTTCTCTGACTACCCCGTTAGGGATATGGCGTATGCTGTATGTATATAGTTAAAGTTGTATACATCTAAATATCGAACTCTCGGTCTCTCGATATTAAGATCCAGGTAACCAAACACGAGTCTACATAATAGGCAGGCTCTTTATACATAGCATATACGAGTACACAGTATGTACTTATTTAAACGAATAAACCATTTTAATTTTCGCCACCACGGTTTTTATGTATGTATTTCTATTTGTAAAGTTTAGTACAATAAATTACACGTGTAGTAAATTAATGCGATGTTGTCCTCGAATAAAGCGAAGCTGAAATGGAAGGATTATTGTTAAAACTTAATTAACTTTTCGATAAAACATGGGAGAAATGTGGTTATCTTTCTTCTCCACTCTCAAGAAGGCGTTTGAAAATTAGTGATTCCTCCCTAAAGTGGTAATGTACTGAATCGCTTGCCTTTTTCATTGCCCTAGATCCTAGATTACACTTCTACGGACATTCAATTAAACTTATTCTTTCTTTCTTTCGTACGTTAAGATTTCTTTAGTAAGTCGTCTATTGTATTCGTTATTATACATTGTTAAAGAGAATAAAAACCTCATTTCATAATAGGGTGCTTAGATCGAAGAATCTGACTGTACATACTGTGTATAAAATGATATATATGTTTGACTAGAATTATAATGATGTACAAATTATATAAATTAATTAATTTTTATGCTGACAAATTTCAATGACTAAAGGAAGGAAAAATAAAATAAAATAGCTTATCTAAAATGTTCCATTCCATGCTATACATTACAACAACCTACTATTTTTAAATAGTATAAAGTATTTAAATATAATACTTAATTATATAATAATATAATGTTTGACGTATTACATATTTTGTAAATTATTTAAATATGGGACTTGTGCCTGAAATAAACAATTTTATTATTATTATTTAGCGAATGCGTAAGCTCTCGCATTCGCTATTCCCTAGGCGAAAATGTGTGAGAAGAATGATGAGATTTGAGGAAGCGCAAGAAGCATTTAAGAACCGCGACGCTTGGCGCTTCGTCCTCTCTGACTACCCCGTTAGGGATACAGCGTGAGGATATGTATATATGTATGTATTTAGCGAATAATATTTTTTACTTCCGACAAAAGGAATATTGTTATTAGTTGACGCCGTTATTTGTCTATCTGTATATTTGTTTGCGATTGTCTTTGTTTAGAGTTTTTGTGGAGAATGATTTTAGTTATATTTCGGTGGATATTGCTTCATTAGGATTTATAAATTTCTAAGGGGGTAGTTGTTAATTTTACCTTTATCGTTATACATTCAGTATTAAACTTCGTTTACTTTCGCTTAAGTTAAAGTAATCTATACGTTTTTTTAGTGTTTTGTTTCAAAATTGTAAAAAAGAAACACAGAATTGACTGGTTCGTTGGCGTTAACGGAATAGCAAGCAAGATTAGCAAGTTGTCTGGAGAATTGTTATTATAATTACCTGGTCTAATCTGTCTGTTTGTCAGTTTGTGGCAGTTGTCGTGTAGCGACTATAATTAAATTTAAACAAAGAAAATTTAAATAGATTATCTGCCACGTGTATCGTGGAGATATGTATGTATATATATTATAAAGTGATGGTACCAAATGAAAGCTCCGATGTAATATAGATATTTAAAATACATAACATCGGAGCTCTATGATAAACTTTGTTTAGCATTTGGCGGTTACAACTAATAGCACATACAAGTACGGCTTGCATATACAGGGTTTTTATACTTCCGTATATTAAAAGGAAAACGGAACACTTTTAAGAAGCCGTTTCGAAATATTCATAGGAGAATTAAAAAAGGACTCGACTGAAAACTATGCAAAATAGACCTTCCTTTCCCTTATCTTCGAATCTATTGGACCTAGAAATATCCAAATTTCAGATAACGTAAACTACAACTACCTGAATTTCATCAGAATTATAAAATATTTTGCATATGTGATGAATTCCTAAAAATATTTAGCTTTTTTCCGCTCAAACTCCAAAACCACTAATCGACACGTGTTTCGCTTTTCAACGAAGCACCCTCAGTATATTCCAGATACCCTTCACCGAATCAAAGGATTATAGGATTCTGTGTTGGGTAGCTGACCGAGTCTGATCCCTGGAATATACTGAGGAAGCTTCGTTAAGAAGCAAAAAACGTGACGATTGATGGTTTTTCGTGTATGAGCGGAAAATAGCTAAAGATGTATAGGAATTCATCACATGAAATGGATTTCCGCAAGGTAACACCCGAGTTACCTTATACAATATGTTATATACTATATTAAGTTTTGTAGATATTGTAAACTTAATTTCTATGGAAAACTAGGATTTCTGCTCATAAAAATATGTTGCTTAGCACGGATTTATATCACAATTTAATATAATATTTATTTAATATATATTAAATTGTGATATATTTGACCCACTTTGTAACGTGCCGCGCGGAAGTTAATTTTTTAATGTGGTTTATTGATACGCAAGAGCTACTTACGATATTGGGTTTCTTTAGGGCCATCCTGGAGAGGAATACAGATCAAATTTTTATCAGGGCGCCTTCACTGTATTACTACAATCAATTTCAGTTGTGAAATAAAAGTACACAATATTCCAACGTTCACCAATTTATTAAAAAAATAATCCCTTAATATTGATTTCATGAGTTCCTTACTCCTTACTAAATAAATATTGTAAATAAATGTAATATATATATTAAATTATGATATAGATAAATATATTTCATAATATAATTTTATATTTAATTAATAATATTATAGAGAAAAAGAGAGCGGATTTTGTAAGTTTATTCATATGTGTAGGGCAATATCCGGAACCATTGCACCTATTTAAAAATTCCTTCATTATTCAAAATGGTTAGTATTCAACCCGAGCGAAATCGGGACGGTCCCCTAGAATATTATATACGGACAGTGAACTAAACTTGTTCTTTTTGTCTTTCTTAGGCTACGATTTATTTAATAAGTCATGTATTAGCAAATAACATAAAAATAGGTAGATATAATTTATTATCTCTCCTTTTCAGTTACAGTTGATAAATAAGTAAATTTAAAATAAATAATGCAAAACGAACTTTTTAGGTTACGCTAAAATATGTTCGAGGCTAATATAACTTCAGTCTAAAGTTATTTACTGACGCTTTAGTCATACGAAGTCTACATTTAAAGCTATTATAATGCGAAATTGAACGTGTACCCTTTCTAGGATTATAAGCTATTTTAAGATGGAACTTAATTAAAATCAAACAGATATTTAAAAATTTCGCGGTCTTATCTGTATTTGACTTTTAGCAGAATTATATAAAATGTTATAAGCCTGCTTCATATTATGTATGTACTTATCAATGTTACTCTAATGAACATATTATATTTCTATCAAGAATATTATTTAAATTATGTCAAAGATTGTATATTCTCTTCGGTACGTAAAACGTATTCAGTAAAACATCAATATTTATACAAATGTTAATGGGAGTCTTGTCAAGTCTTTCAAACATTGCGCCTAGTTTATTAGATTACTCTCAGACTACCCCGTTGAAGATATATATGTATGTAACAGGTATAATTTTAAGTATAAGAAATATAAATAATATACACATATATGTTATTTTTAATAAATATAAATTGATGATCAATTCTACAAAGAAAGGCGTAGTATGGATATTACATCCCTAGGACCAGTTTATCATGGACTATGAATAACGGAGAATATGTGATAGAACAAAACTTAAATCTGTAGCACGAACTCTTAAAAGCTTTAGTAAGATATGCTGCAATCCGTGTAATTCAAGTTCGCCTTCTAAACTGAGAATTATTGACCAAAACTTTCCCCGATACTTGCAAACTTCTCAAACAAATACTCGTAGCTAACAGCTTGCCCAATGTGGTGAAACATAACGCGTTCTTAGAAAAGCGGAGTTACGGACATATGCGGCGTGGTCTGCTTACTCTAGACCTTATAGAATATTATTTTGTCAATTTTAAAATATTTCGTGCTATGACAAAAATAATACAAAAATTTGATAATAGCATCACTTGAAAAATAATATTTCGTAATGAATTAAAAATATTTGGTCAAGTACGTCAAGGTTCGTGTTCTCTAGTTTAAAAAATATGTAAGTCCAGTATTTGAGAGATTTTTTAAAATTTATTTTTATTCATTTCGACTTCCCCTGATTACAATTTATTCAAGGACTTTGTTCATCTTTTTGCGCCTTACTTATCTCTTTCTTATTCTATTACATTGTTTCCTAAACTTTATACAATTTTCGTCCCATTTTACTTAGCTAAGTACTTGAGAGATTAGAGGGGGTTAATGTTTAGTTTACTTTTCTATTTAATTCTTTTTTGGAATATTTAAAGTGTTACCTAGTATAAAATTACGAGATGGTTGTAAAGAGATATTGTGAAAATTAATACGATATTACTGTCTGTGGACTTTTACAGACTATTATATCTATATAAATAAAAATGAATATTTCTTGGTATGTTTGTCCTCTATTCGTTCCTAAACCTTTCATCTGATTTAAAGTAGGTTAGAACTAAAGTAGATTTGACGTTCAAAAATATCTTGTAATTGGGTTTACTTGAATAAATTGAATTGACTTTGACTTTGATTGATGTGATGACACTTTGGTGAGTTGTTCTACGTACGCCCGCGAAGGATAAAAGACTACGCGAACGAAGTCACGAGCGACAACTAGTATTATGGAAATATTTAAGCTCACATATGTAGAATTGAAACTAGATAGTGATAGAGTGATCTTTAATAAAACTTCTAAACCGTCTTTTAGTCAACTTACAGCCTTTGCAGGAAGATAAGCAGCTATCTGCACATTTTGCATTTTTTTCTCTCTTCATATTAACTTTTCATATTGAGTTATACGTATTTTCAGTAGAGGCTTTAAGGTAGAGCGCGGTCATGTGACCGGCCAATACGTCATACCTGAAGGGGCGCTGAAGGCCCGAAGGCACTCCGGCCATAATATTGGAAGCAGATCCAAGTTTCAAGATTCTTTAAGTACATTTACTGTGCTCTTTAGAAACTCATTTTTTACTGTATCTTTACATACATTTTTTTTATTAATTCCTTTATGAAATGCTACTTTTCATTGGCGTCATTACAAATTTAATGACATCTGATTCAAATTTTTAGACTGATAGAACTTGAATTTATTATCTTTGCACATGGCTAAACCGAGAGGGTGTCATAGAAACCTCGCTCAGGGAGCAAATATTTCTAATACCGACGCTGCGTATTATTTTGTTTATGTGTAGATGTGACTTTAATAGTTTTTTTCGTGGTAATATATATACTTATAATATTCTCATTCGCAATATGCTCGTACCCAGGAAAGAGGTTTAAGTGTGGAATATAAACTGACCAGGTACTTTTTATGGCGGTCGTCCATAAAATGTGTACGCAACGAGAGGGAAAAGGATCATATATCCTATAGTGTTGCTGCAGTGTGTATCTAGGATGGGTTACATCTACGTCACATATTTTTCTACAATTACATTTAAGCGTTTCACTTTTTTTTTATTTATTAATCACCACTGACCCAGATTGATACTATGACATGACCAGAGACCTTTTTTTATTTTTTTGTCCTTTCCTCCTATTTACATTAGGCTATTAACATTGCTAGTCTTTACAATGATTTATTCCCTACACTTGTTCTTGAGCTTTTAAATTTTATTTCTCTATTCATCTCGAAACCCACTACACAATCCCACAACTATTTTTCGTCTACAAATGCTTAATTAATATTTTTTACGTTTACATTAATTTCTATTTATTGTACGTTAGCGAGACTTGGATATGTCCGAAATCAGGTGAAAGTAAGATAAATGCAATAGAAATGGGATCTCATTCAAATATGTGCGGTGTCACTCTTGCGGACAAAATAAGCTATGAAGAGATACGCAGTATAACAGGTTTGCACGACAGTGTTATTCTAAAAACGAAGAAAGGAATGCTCAGATGGTTTGACTGACGAAGAAAATCTACAGAGCGAAAGTGAGTGGTAGCAGAAGCCAAGGAAGACCAAGGCTGGCTTACGAAGATTAAATAGACAAGACGTTAGCTGACGGAAATGTCAATAGCGCTCGCATACCTAGGTGAAAATGTGTGAGCAGAATGATGAGATTTGAGGTGGCGAAAATAATGTGTAAGGACCGCAACGCTTGGCGCTCCGTCCTCTCTGACAACCCGTTGGGGATAGAGCATGAAGATGTATGTAGTAGGAAATCAGACCACTTCTAATCATACATTCATCTATCACAACTTATTCGTTGCCTACACTATGCAACAGAATGTTGTTTGACATGATGATTTATTAATCTAGATAATATGTTCGTTGTCGCTTAAAAATATTTTCGAATAGTAATATGCAAAACAGACCTTATTCTCCCTTATTTTCGAAACTAGTTGGCCGAAAACTTAATAATTTTAGTGAATACGAGAGGACCCGTGCTGTTCCGCAGCATTGTATTCACAATATAGTTCAAAAATAACGCTCTTATATGATGAGTAAGCTAACCTAAGTTGAATACAAAAATTGAAAGTCAAGTAGAATGTTCACACCTAGCTTCCGTCTGAGTGGGCAAAAGCTCAAATGAAAGAACTCGTTCCAGCGAGTGTTCTTAGACCAAAACGAACACCTCAGAACCGGAGACACAGAGAAAGAAAGCTATGAAAACATAAGAAATGTACTGAAGGAAATCGCGTTTGAGTATAACTTGAGAAGGGTGAAAGTTAGGTGATTTTCAATGCTTGATGACAAATCTGTGCATCTAAACCTTTTATTTAATAAAAAAATTATGCAAATCGGTTGAAACTAATAAATTATGAAATCGGTTGAAAAAAATTTCATCATTTTTTTTAATATGTAGAAGATAACGCCTTTCGGTACTTTCAACTAACATGAAACTTATAATAATTTCTGTCTTATATATTTTTAGAAATAACGTTACAAACAAATATAATAATATCATATTTATATTAATACAAGCTGTTGCCCGCGTCTTCATTAAGGTTTTTTTTAATAAATTAAGTAATTCACAAACCTTCGTTGGCTTACGCAGAACAACTCACCACAGTTTCATCACATCGAAAAAATGGTTTAGGAACGCGCAGAGAACAAACATACAAAGATACATTCATTTTTATAATAATGGAAGTGCCAATGACCCATGTTTCATGACGTGTTTGATTCAGGTAGATATAAGAAGATATGTAGGTATTACAAACTGTATATACTGGCGTATAGACATACAAAGAGTGCGAGTGAGAATGTAATCTTTTACGATTGTGGTACGAGTAGAAAAGGGACAGCAAACGAGACGCTATTGTACCTTTATTGTACCCTTTTTGAATGACAGGTCATCACAAGTCGTCACGCTGTGGAGAATGCTGTTGACTTATTTTATCGTTTTGTGTTATTCCATTTTTATTTCGAAGGAGTACTATATTTTTCAATAATGGTAACGTGTTATGTATGTGACTGTGATATTAGATATCACAATAATTAAGGGAATCATTCATTTCATAGGTGACATTAACAAATTACAAATCGTCACGTATCAAAGAGCTCTATGTTCGTAGTAGTACGATTCTCCCTTAGGAGGGAAGGTATAGGGATCTTAGCCCATACGACCGACGTCTTCAGTAGTAAATAGATAAATTTTACATATTATTTCATCAAATGTTGACGTAGTACATTTTAGATGTTTCTTGGAGATATTTCTGGGGACAAAATATTGAGGCAGTCTTTCTAATAGGATCCGCCGAGGCAGACTAAGCCACTAAAAACATCTTAACATCACTACTGAATAACGTTTATTTCAACAATTTCACATAAGAGCACAACTTGGGACGCAAAACTACCCCAATTTACATTACAATATCCTCTAGAAACCAATTGCAAATAATTGAAATAAACGCCCCACCGCTCCCCATAAAATCCCGCCAAAGACTCGAGCTTTATGTTCGTCTATACGCCAGTATACGAGTACAGTAAGTTCATGATAGGTACAGAATGTTGTTGAAACATGAACAAACATTAATTACGGAAAACAAATCAAATTTTGAATTTGATTTGATGAAAAATTTGTGCTGTATATGTTAAAATGTGCAATAAAGAGTATACAACAACAACAACACGAACAAATGTTCGTTTTTAGAGGTTAAAATATCAAGATTAATTACACATGTATGACCTACTAAATATGTAATAAAGTTAAACTTAAGTAACTTAAGATTTCTGTAGCAATTTCGTACAAAGTAATAGTTGTAATATTCTATAAATTGGATTTGAAATGCCCATTATTTAATTAATTGTTTTCCATTTTTAATCTCTGACGTAAAAACAAGGGTATTATTAGTTTAAAGTGTGTATCTGTGTATGTGTGTGTCTGTTGTGTCATTTTAGCTCCTAGACGGATGAGCCGATTTTGTTTTAGTTTTTTATTTGAAAGGTGACTTGATCGAGTGTTCTTAGCTATGATTCAAGAAAATCTGTTTAGTCGTTTGAAGATCCTCAGCTCTTTTCTAGTTGTTGAAGGGATATAAGCAACTTCTGGTGTGATTGGTTAGAAATTTAGTATAATGTGACTTAAATGATAATACAATTTAATGGTAACCTTGACTTGATACTGCAGTATCATCTGGATTCAGAAAGATGTCCAACTTCTCACCAACTTCCAGCAGAGGTATCGTGTTTGGAGTCATTGGAATAGTCTCAATGAATAGTTTATAGATAGAGATCAGGGTCAGAATTTCGAGTGTCGAGTATCCCGAAAAGTATTTCTGTGAATTTGGGATAGAGTATCGATCGTAGTGTGTTTAAAAACCGTCAAATAAAATTTAAACTAAAAATTTAAAAATCCCCGATTCAAAAACCTCTAAAAAGTGAAAAAAAATGTAGGTACCTATTGGCCTTTTAAGTTTGTGATAAATTGTATTATAGTAGTTGTACTAGTAATATATCGCCGCTTAATATAAAGTAAAAACGGAATACAACTAAAAATGATAAAATGTGATTGGTAAGAAAATTAAGCGGATCCCCGACCCTGCGACATTTGGCTATACCAATTACTGTGTATCTACTACCTTTACTATTAACTTTAAGGACCAATAGGTACATATTACTTTTAAGAGGTTTTTTTTGAGTCGGATTTTTTTTTAATTTATTAGGTTAAGGTTAATAATATGTTACCAATACATATTAACGGCAAACAGCTCAGTAAGTACATTCCAAAAAAAATCAGCCCTTCCTTTTCAGCCATTTCTATAAAACTTTAAAAAGAGCTAAAACTTGTGGATCTCGTGTATTCTAGAATGAAATACGCCTTTTCTAAAATTTACTGAAACAGTGCCAGAAACATGTAACACAATGTTTCGTAAGCCCCGTATTAAATCCTTTTTCTTTAATTAGAAAGGATTGTTATCTTTCCTTAGAGGTCAGATAATGAAACCTAAGACAGTGCATTTAGCGCGCTGTTGCTGAGAGCCTACAATAAAGTCTAATTACAGGCCATTAATTGAGACATAAATCATACTAAATTGATCATATTTTAAGATGAATGCATATTTGTGGCGTTACTTATTACGCCCACATTAGAACATTTGTAAATTAACATATTTTCTATTTAAGTTAGGTGTCTAAAAATTTAATCAGATATAAATGGCTACATATATTAAAGCCATGTGTAAGATTTTTTCGTTCATTAAAAAATCGGAGAAACGAAAGGAGTGATGGAAACTGATACTGATACATTTAAAGTATAATATATTCCCAAAAATACAAACTTTATGTATTATAGTTAGCTGTGGAATTCACAATACAATGAGCCTTGTCTGTTTTCATCGATTGACCTCACCGTGATTGCGAATATTACCAATGCCGCCTAATAATAACTAGACAAAAAGAAAGGAAAATTATAAAATTATGATTGTTAAGGAAGATTCCAGGAATTGAAGTAGGAAAATATACAACTCAATACTGTATTGTAGTTATTATAATAATTGTAGCACTTGTTCAAGCTCTGAATTTCAAGGTCGTTTTAGTATTTTTCTTCTCTGGTTTAGGTATAAGTACATATTTTATCTGACAGCGACCTACTATCTACTGAGTGATCACGTATGGTATAATATAGCCGTAGTAACTATTATCTAATCTGTGATGTAGTTATCCAATATATAGTATACTAACTGCGCCTCGCGGTTTCGCTTGCGTTAAATTTGATATTTCTCCGCTATAAAAAGTAACCTAAATTACTCTCTGAAAAGTCCTCTACCTGACAATGAAAATCTCGCCAAAATTGGTTAAACAGTTTTGGAGATTATCCTGGACAAACAAACAGACAGACAAACAAACATTTAAGAAAGCACGTTTGGATTTTGGTTACGTATAGATGTCTACATAAGCTTTAACAAGAAACTTTCATTTCGAATTCACTGACAGACAATATAATTTTATTTAAATGTATGTATAGATTGTAGAATGAATTGAATGATTAGAATGAATGAAATAGATGAATGTAATGTGTATGCCTATAAGATAATGTACAAAAGTACTTTTCTCTGTATAATTTAGATAAGAATACACTTTTGTGCATTGTTTTCCACTGAACACTTTCAGTGGTTTAATGCTTATTTCGCACACTTTTTAACAGCAGAGTTTGTCTAGTGCTAGTAACTGGAAGTGTCTACATTTGCGCATGAAGTGATGTATTCCATATGTTTATGCATACTTTACACAGCTAGTTACAACTACCTGTACCCAACACAAGACACAAAAGTCAGGGACCTTGTTGTTTTCAACGAAATGAATAACAATCCGGTAATTGGACAAGGAATAACTACATTAAAAATTATTCATCCTTCTGGCATACGTTTGTGATTCATAATATGAAATATATACGTTTTTTAAATATTTATTTTAATTTTCAATGTCAGTTTTAGGACAAAACTTAACCGAGTATGCGTTGGAATGTGAAAACGGTAAATTTTAAAGTTTATCGTATTTAGTGGAAAAAAGTAATAAATTTAATGTGAAAAGTATTTGTTTTACAATACATATGATTAAAATTAGTAATAGTCAATTTATAGTGAAAATATTAATAATAATAATAATGATGATAATAATAATTTATTTATTATCTATTTAATAAAAAGTGATTTTGTTGTGGTGTGTATTACGTGTAACTGTATGTAATTCAGAAGTAGTAAATTTGTAGTGAAAATATTACTTTTAAATATGATAAGTCGAAATTCGAATTTATAATTCTGTTGTTTATTTAAATATATTATTTATACATTAAGATTTCATTATCTTTTTGACATGCTATTGACTGTCCTGTAAGTGTCAACGTTCTTACAATGCTAAAACGTACTCAGGTCGATCCAATTATCTGTCTTCAAATAAAATATTGTACTTATGCTATGTATAACGGTGCGTACTGCGTATTCCCAATCCGCCATAACAGAACATGGCATGGGTGAGGCGTTTATGCCTCTTACTAAATTACCTAAATAAAAAATCAATATAACTGACAAACAATAGTTTCCGGGATGGAGTTAGACTGTTATCCATTAACACCAAAATGTTACTGTTTTGTTATATGAAAATGTTATTGTTCTGAGGTTTCGTGTTCATATTTAGTCAGTTAATACTCAGAGTTAGCAGATATTAGAGGTGTATTGTTAATATAATTTATTATTATGTAATTAACAAAAATTCAATGATGAAATGTTTGAGTACCTATTTGAATGTTTCAATGTTTATGAGTACCTTTTAAAAAATTTTGTTAATTTGCAAAAAAAAAGTTTACAATATAATATTACGCCACGCAGATTGTTGGTCTCCTTTCTTTTTGTTTTTTGCTTCGCCATACAAATTGTGGAATAAGGGAAAACTTCCACTAGCGCGTTCCTGTGCGTGAATTGTGAGCCGGTCCTGATGGCTGGACTCAACCTATTAAAAAAAGAAAACTATTAAAAAGTTAACATCGAATTATGAATTCTGCTCTCGCTGTCATCTTTGTATGTGGCTGGAGCTGCCCTTCGCTATTAATATTTATCATTGCTTATTTCCATAAAAAGTTCACCAGAAGGTCAGCAATCAAGGATCGCCAGGTATGTACTATTGATTTATTTCTTGATTCCGTAATTTATGTGGCAAATTTTTCTAAACATTTTAATTCAATATTTTTTTGCTAAACAAATGGTGCTTAGCTATTTACAAGCTTCTCCACAGATCATTATCAATCAGATGTAATACAAATATAATAATATTGTTCATTATATTATTTTCTTTTGTTTCGACAATATATTCCATATTTCCAATTTCCACATATGTTTAGGCAGATATAACTATAAATCAGTGGATATAACCTGACATAATAATGTCAGAAAAATGAACAACACATTACTAATTACCTTAATTTTGTTGTTGTTGTAGTTGGTTAAAAAACAAAGCATGTAACAAAATAAATCATTATAAGAAGTACTAAGTTATTGCAATACTTTTGTATAAGATTGTGTAATTGCGTTGTGTTTTTATGATTATGTAGCAAAGTAGCACAAACAGAACTTAACGTCTTTCTGTTTGCCTGTCTGTCTGTATGTCAATTAATTTTAGTTAATTTATTCCGCTGTGTTGTTAGGTTACTCTAGTGTACTGAAATTGGATATAAAGACGCAAATTGGAAACCCAGAAACAGAAAACAAAAAGTTATCTGTGTTAGGTGTTTCGTCCCAATTTTTTTTTAATTTCTGCGTTTTCCGAAACGTTTTCAGCAGGTTTTTGATATTGCATTTATTAAATTTGTGTTAAAGAAAGAAAAAGAACAACGTACTTATATCGCCAGAGAATTTACTGGTTAAAATGTGTTGAACAGTATTGAATTCACCTTGTAAGTTCTATTCTCTTACATAACTAACATGGTGTGAGAGTGAAAACAAAAAAAAATTAAACTACTCGTAGGTACGTATTCTGGAAATGGAAAAGTTTGGTACTAAAATCAGTAAGGAAAAAGTTTGGCTATTATGTCTAAATTACTACGAACACGTGTATTCCTTTGCGGCAAATCACTTTTTCATTGGGAATAGATATACCAAAGTTTGTGATTTACGAAGTTTTGTTTTGAACGAACTTTCAGCAGGTTATCTGTTAGGCTAGCATTCATTCATCATAGCATTAGGCTATCATTCGTAGTTGCAATAACATTTGAATATTAGATCTATGCAGAATCGATATGGAACGGCGCGTCATTGTATTAACGTTTTTACCCACTCACGGTGAAGTAAAATAAGGGTTTGGCCCAAGTTTGCGACATTTCCATCATTAATTTGATCTTAATAAGTGAGCTTTAATCATCGTTGGTTTCTAATACCGTTCACTTTCGGTCTGTAGATTTTGAAAGTGTATGAAGAAAATTCGAGAAAGCGAGAATACTGTGATTAATAATACGCGAAATCGTAGGCGATCTTGCGAAAAAACAAGATCAGAACCAAAACTACTACACCAAAACTGATTTCTTTATCACGCTATCGTTTTTAGTCTCTGTGCCAAAAGCTTTATAGTTGCAGATCAGACCACGATACGAGTAATTTTACGAAATTCTAAGCAAACTATTCTATCAAGGTGAAAATGAGACGAAATGAGACGGAACAATATGTATTGATAAAAAAATTATGTGTACTTAATTGAAATAAAATTGTTTAACTTAAATTTTGAATTTAGACAAAATTAGTCCAAATTAATTAATTTTTAATTTAAAAACTCTAAATAGGAAGGTAAGATAGATATATGTAGGAAGGTTTGGGACTAGATACGTAATGTCAAAGAATGATAGTCATTACAAATTGCCAAATTTTTGCAATAAGACTGATAAATTGATACGTTCACGTATTTTATTCTTTTTTTTGTTACCGCTTAGACACAGGTCATATATCTGCGTCCTGGTTACTACTAAACGTGCGCGCTTATGGGATCATTTGCGCTAATACATGGCAGACAGCAGCGCCTTTCTATTACCTACAAGTGTTACAAGTAAGAATTGGTTGCCTATGTTTGTAGGAGTAAAACCGACGGAAAAAATACATGAGCTGCGACATACGAATAGACACACAAGATGTAACTACGAGGTTTACTTTTTCGTGAATTTGGCTCCAAAATCCTGAAAAGTTCAAAATATCTTACAACGAATATGAATTTTAATTCAAAGTGCGTTACAATTCCTATTAATTAAAAATAATGTAAATGCGAAATTTTGTGCGGATGGATGGATGTTTGTTATTTTTTCACGAAAAAAGAACGACTTCTGAAGAAACTTTAAAGTAATATATCTTATATATCAAAATAATATCGTGTGTTTGAACTTCACGCGACCGAAATCGCGGGCGTTTGCTAGTACTTCATAGGTTAAAAATAGAACAATTATTTCCGTTTTATTATTTACATAATAATATTCATTTTGGTACATATTTCATATTTAGAACTTCAAACATTGTTACGTATTGGTACGAGATACAATTAAAATAAGAAACACATTACATATACGTAATATAGAATCCTATTTTTTAATAAAAGTATTTGGTAGTAACAGACGTGAAAATATAATAAAATGGAAAGTTCACAATAAAGGCACGTACTTTTGAGCTTTTACAAAAAGTCGTTGATAACAAAGTTCACAGTTGTCGAAGCTCGGAGCGAGCGAAAAAGTTTAATGAAAACAATATACACTTAAAAACGTGTTTCTTATTATTATTTATCAAATTAAATGAAATTTCGTAAATGGAAAGTTAATGGCCGCAAGAATCAGTAGAGGATAGGGTTATGGTATTCCTTGCCTAGTATTCCTTTCCTGGTAACTATTGGCTGAGGATTAGCAATATCTACAATAGACTTACTCAGTACCGGATACGTCTCGGGAGCACCACAAACAGCACCGAAAAAAATTATCTCTCACATAAAATTTTAAAATTCGTGCGTAATTTAATTGCCTAGTGTAATGAGATGTCGTTAACTCGCATATTTCTTTGCTTGATGGTATCGAACCACACAGCGGAACGATTTTTTCGAAATTGAAAATTAAAATGAAAAATCAACGACAATGCTCAAGAGAGGCTCGAAGCTTCCTCGATATTGTTTGCTTTGATCATGTGTTCATATTTATTAAAGCTGTTTCATTTATATCCTATTTTCTTCATTTTTGTCTTCAACGTAAACAGATATGACGAGTATGACTTTTATGAAATAACTAGACATGGGCCAATTCGCAAATGATTGATTGTCATATTTATTGGTTATTAGTAAAACAAACATTTTTAAAGCTTTTGTTCATTTGTGTGCTTCAATAAAAACCACCAAGAATTAATTAAATGAATAACGTTTATTATTCATTTAATTAATTCTCGGTGGTTCATGATAGGTGTAAAAATTTGTATTTTTGAAAAACGCTTAGAAATGAAGAACAGGACGTTATTATTTTTTGCACATCGCAAGCAATAAGATTCTTCTATTATTATTCTGTTTTACATTTTCATTAAATTATGTCACACATATTACAATGAACTGATTTATGATACTTATTTGGTATAGGAAAATAGGCAACTTTATGCAACACTACAATTAAAAAAACAAAACGTTAGACAAACAACCTCGATTTTTTCAATGTTGTAATATTATAGACAATATTAATGATACTTGTACATATTTCATAGTTTCGTGTATATAACAAAAAATAATAACAAGAAATATAGAAAAGCAGTGTTATTAGAGAGCTATATGTAATACGCCAGATAACAAACGATGAAAATTTAGCAAAATTTTGGTTAGTTTCTTGTTTGTTTGCATTGTAGTCAAAAATGAAAAAAATAGGATAGGATAAATCTATGTTCATGGTTTTTTTTTATAAGAGAGGGGGCAAACGAACAAGCGGGTCACCTGATGGAGAGTAACCAACCGCCGCCCATGGACACCCGCAACAACTGGAGAATCACGGGAGCGCTGCCGGCCTTTAGAGAAATGGGGAAAGGAGGGAAAGGAGGGGGAGGGGTGATGGGCCACTGCCACTCTCACTCACCGAACGAAACACAACAGCAATAGATACTGTTGTTTCACGAGAGGGTGGTATTTCACCGGGCGAGCTGGCCCTATTCGTGCTGCAATGCAGCATGGCTCTACCACCTTTAGAAGCTGTTACATGTACATCAAGAAACTGCCAAATTAGCCTGTTGAATACTGGATTCGGATACAGTCTCGTGGCACATGGACTTATGTAACTGTTGACAGTGATTTAGATCTTTTGTTTCAAAATCTGAAATGTAAAAGTATACGAGTAGTTCCTTCTTCATCCTAATTACGAATTCCTTTGAAAGGAAATCCAATTAAAACTGTAATGTCTCTCTATAATTAAGAAAGACTAAAAACGTAACATATCTTTATAATTAAGATAGTGCTTCCAAGAATACCTATACATATGATTAAAGTATAATAATCACAATATTAATTTCAGTAAAAAAATAATATTAAGATAATTTGACCAAAATCAAGCCATTAATATTTTGTTCTATTACATTAACTTAGGGTTCTGTAGAAATTATGAATGAAATAAAAGTTAAATACAATAAATTCAAGTTAAATTAGAAAATAAAAATTAGAAGTGAATACAGAATTATTCCATTTTTTGTCTTTCACTTTTGGTTTTGGCTTACACATTTTTTTGGTTTCCATTTACAAATGGTTTTTGGTCGCAAATTTATGATATCTCAGTAAACGCAAAGATTACGGAATAAATCGACTGTGACATATAAACATACAGTCTAACAGAAAGTAAGACGAAACTATGAGACTTACTGTCCACGGAGACGTAGCCTCATAGACACTTCAAAACACGCCATGCAGCTTGTGCAGCTAAAGTTTTCTAAAACCTATAGCAAGCATAAATTTTCTCATATGCCTACTATTCACGAAGGCGTAGCTTCATAGACACGGGTATTTTTACGCTTGGTGTACGTCAGCTTGCTGCTTTTTTCGTTTTTGTTATTTTGCGAAAACCTCGTAACTAGTAACTAATTAATTAGATTTGAACTGAAGTAGATTTGACGTTCAAAAATACCTTGTAATTTACTTGGATAAATCGATTTGAGTTTGACTTAGAATGTTTAATTTCACAATTACATCTATAGTCTAAAACTCTAAATTGTAAAATAAACAGATAAGCGAAAATGGTTAATCCACTTAATAATTAATCACGGTCTATCAGAGATACATTAGCCCAGATATCAGTTTTATAGGTTGTAATTATTAGATATATAGTTTACATTTCATTTCGGTAAGAATTTATTTTTTTGGCCTTAAAATATTATAAAAACTAATTAAAAGCATTTACATTAAAAATAGATACCTCCATTTCGTGTTAAAAAATGGAAATACAAACAGCATAATGGACGAATGACAAATGAATAAATGATGACGAATTATTATGAATGATGATGAATGATGAATGGATGGATATTAAATTTCATTTGAGAAATATTGTTTCTATTATTTTGTCGTGGTTCATAGTATTTCATCATAAGTTTTCTTTACATCCAATATATCTATAAATATGTAAAGCGAAGTCTCTAATTCTGTTTGTGCGCTTAGTTCATCCAATCTACTCAATGGATATTAATACAGTTCATGTGATGAATTCTTACAATACTTAGCTATTTTCCGGACAAAATTCCAAACCTAGCTAGATAAACTAAAGCTAATTAAACTGGAATTGAACTAAAAAGCTAAACTAAAACTAGTCAGCTGACTCATTCGTTGATTCGGTGCTGGTTAGCTGGCTGTGTCTTATCTCTGAAGACGCTTTGTGGAGAGACAAAACACGTCTCGAACAGTTTTGGAATTTTTGGCGAAAAATAGCTAAATATTGTAAGAATTCATCACAAAAAATGGATTTTCGCCTGACCCGAGATCTGAGTCTATACAATATATTCGATATAGTTCTCACTATCATTTAAAAAATTTCTTCCGGAAGATTGTCGTATAGATATATTATAATAGAGATATGTATGTATGTATATTATGTATGTATGTATGTATATAAGATATGTATTTATGCATATTATAATTGATCTCACTCGGGCGAAGTTGGGGTGGGTCCCTAGTTCTATATAAAAAAGGAATAAATTTTACAAATACAGCTAAATATCCGTATCTATCTTTTATGTAAATTATGACTTTGGTAGTATTTCTACTTTCTAGACACGTACTAGAGATATTATTTAGAATCATTTCAGTAATTTTTCTATGTAAAGCACAGGAATATGATAAAATGTTCCGTCTAGTCACAGGTACGAGCGACCGTAAAATTACTACCTTAAAATTTGATTAATTTTCCTTCCTCAGAGATAAACCTATAACAGTATTGTCCTTTATCTCAAATAAAGAACGATAAAAGAAATTGCTCAAAATTAAAATATATACATCAAGTCATTCTCGATCAAAACCGTAGGTACTTTACAAGATTTTTTATGCCACAGCGCAAAACGGTGTTAATTTATGTGAGGTCTTACACGTTATAAATGTGGCAGCCGATATGTGAGGTGTTTTATTCCCTCGCAGTAATCAAACAATAAATCTGATTTTTTATAAATGCGAGTAAAATAGGGATTATGCAACAGGGCGTCATTAATTTAGGGCGACAAATTGGAAATTTTGACGGCAAAGATTACAATTTTTCTAAGTAATTACAAAATGTATAAAAGTGATATTTGGTAACCCGATTTTTGATTTCATTGACTTCAATTTGCCAGTTGCGTTTTACGATTGGTTAACTTTTATAACAGAAAAAAATATCAAAGGAACCTCTTTTAAAACAGAGATTTACATTTTTCGGACGAATGGAACAGATTTATGCTTTTAAATTTTCTGTGTACATTAATTAATTATTTCAAAATTGATTATAGTTTATAATTAATTAATTTTAAATTAAATACTGCTTTTTCGTATTATCCGTAAGCTAGCGCGCGCACTTTTGCATAGTGCAGTAGGTATATTTTAGATTAAATTATTGTTTATCAGTGCATCGTCTTAATAGCATGACCTCCACTACAATAAAAAGAACAATGGCAAGTTCCCATACAACGTTTTAATACCTCGTATCTATTTGCCGCGTCTTAACATGAAAAAATATTAAAACGATAGGAGCCTTTCCTGAACAAAATCACCAAGATCTATTTTATGAGAAACCACAAATAAAAGATAATAACTTTTTACATTTTACAATTAAAAGAAGACTTTATCTTAAATGGGGAAGGCGTAATGTGTCAAGATGATGAGGAATAAATAATATCCTCACGCTGTATCTTTAGTGGGATAGCTAAAGAGGATGGACTACCAAGTATCGCACTCCTTACCTAATTCTTTCGCCTCTTCAAATCTCATCATTCTTCACACGTAATATAAAAACAATAATTAAAAATGGTATCCACTATTTTGACACTACGGACAACACAATATGTGCGTATTTACGTATTGCTTTCGTTCTATAATTCCTTTTTTCTAAACATTATTTATCGAGTTTGTGGTTTGTATGTCAAAATACATTAAAGAGATAGATTCGTAAAACAAAAATTAAAAAAAAAAAAATAACAAAGAAGCAACAATAATTGCTACAGATTGCAATTATTGTTTTTTTTTTTAATTTTTTATTTTATATTGACGTTTGGTCTTAATTGCAAAAAAATATAGTAACACCAATGCAATTATTATAGTCGATTTAAATGACCGTCCAGTAGCATTTAGTTGCGATAGTGGAGACGGAATACTTTATGTTACGAAGGAATAGAAAATAAAGTATCAAGTACGTATAAGTAGTGTTCGATTTATATAATGTACATACTAATATACTGTATATATTACATAATATAATATACATACTACGTCGGTACCGATGTAGTTACTAATGAAGCAAAACATGAACAACAACCATTATATAATAATCCGAGTCCTGAACATCTTATTATACAATGTTTATAGGTAATGTGAATTCAATATCGTCTGTTCGAATATACATAAAAGGGAAAAACTCGTATTCTACAAGTAAATCTAAATGTGCAAAAATGTTGAATCTGTATTATCAAGAAATCTATCCAGCTAAAATGCAGAATCGTGTTTTTCAATTTTTGTATCTGACAACCCTACGTTATAATAAAAATGCTTTTATTAATGCAGACCTTATATTAAACCCACTTTAATGTTGCGATCGTTTGATCGTTACTTATTTTTTATAAAGCGCTTGTATGTATCTACGTGTTCAGAATAAAATATAATGTTGCGATGCTTTTATAACGCAACGTATGTATTTAAATTATGAGAATATATATAATATATCATGTTTATTTATTTCTAAAGGTATAAACGCCTGTTAATTACATTATGCATACAAATCAAAATTGGAGCAGCATAGTATTATGGTTTATTTTATACGAATTTCAAGTAGAATCACCATCGAAAGTAGTTAATAAAAACCGTGTAATATATTACTTTAATATATTACATTACGATATCAGTATCACAAGTGACTCAAATACGCAACTTTTTCAATGAATTCCAAATATTTGTGACTGTAGATTCGTAAAAACTGTCTAAAACGTGGAGACTATTGTCGTCGTATTTTTGTACGCACATAATAATATGACTTAATATGTACTATACCATAATCATGTCGTCTTTTTTGAAACTTTATTTCGAACAAACTATTTTTGATGCTGACTGTACACGATAATACTGCAAGTAAATATACTTATGAAATCAAATAAGTTTACTGAATTTAACAAAGTCGTTGCTATTTTACGTATGTATATATATACCTAATTGAAAAAGATTTCAATATCACAAAGAGAAGTAATACTCCAATACTATCATAAAGAGAAGTAGTAATCCATCATTTAGTTGATCTGAACATTTTGCATTTTTCTCATTTCAAAATCTTGTCAACAAAAAAAGTCGGGTAATTTCTTTACAAAAATCATAACAAAAATTGTTGTTATAATTTGTTGTTATAATTTCGGAACATGTATTTCCGAAGTTGGAGTACCTTAGGTAATAAAATGGATGACATTGTATATAAAAATGTATCCAAAAGTTCGTGTAGTTTCGTCGATGAAGCTTGTTAACACCCAATAACTTTCATGCTCGCTCTCTAAATCCGCTCAATTGACGGGATATTGACAGTGTCTGACAACAAACGTAGTATATAGTTACCACCCTTTCAAATAAAACAAATATCGCGAGCGGACTTTAACTAGGATTGAAAATGATTGTATTTGATCAAGAAAATCTCAACCTGAATGTTACACGACTTTGAAACAACAGCTACAACTTACAATGAAATGAAATGTTTTTGAAAGAATTTGATATGAGTGCCATGAATTTTTTTATTATTATGTAGGTAGCTCCTAGTTGAGGCTGTTATTGCCATCAATAGGGTAGATGACTATTTTTGAACAACCTAGTTAAAAGATAGGTTTGGTAACCATAAACAAAACTGTGAAAAAATATTCGAAATACATTAAAAGACATAAGAGTTATTCGCTTTTATACTTTAGTAGTGGGAACAGATTGGGGATAAGTTCCGTCTCTGTCACTCCTGGCGCTGTGCAATGTCATTGTGACTTCGTCACGTTACAGCTATGTAACGCTGTCTCCCTCTAACTCATCCCCACACTGTTCAGTTTTAAACTAATGAAGTTTAAAACTGAAACTAAGTTTCTGTCTATGAATATCAATTAGTTCAATTATTTTAATAATGTACAAAATATATGACATTTAAGAGCCGTTATCTAGCCTATTGAACGCGAACCAATCGATTCAAAATGGAATGCATGCGAAGAATTTCTGAACGACATGCTTCAAACTTCAATGCACCTGGACTATCTATCTGACACTGACGGAGAGTGGAAAGGGGTTGATATGTAGGAAGTACTTTGAGGTATTCACATTTTATTTACAAATGCAACCGGCCCCGGAATAATCTACCGTTACGAGAGAAATTCAGGAGTACAAAGTAAAATTCCAAGTTTATTTGACTTCTATTTTAATTTGTTTGCTCATCTCACTTCTGTTGTAATAATTTTTATTTTTTATTATTTCGTAAAACTAACCACTATATTATTATCAAAACTTATTACATTCATTATAACACATTAATAATCTCCTGAAGATATGTATGTATGTATGTAATAATGTCCTACATCATTGGTTGTATACGCGTTCCCAGACCGAAGGCAAATCGTAAACACCGTTAAAAGTATCTATCGCTTGAATTTAATTCACAAATAATGTTGTTCAGTAATATGTAAATCCTTTTTGCTACTATAAGGAGTACCTCTTCGCATGTCCAAAACAACTGAAATCATAAGGAGTCATCATATGCATGGTATATGGCAGTTAAATGATGTTTCTCTATCATTTATCTTTAATCAATTGCTGAACTATTTTTGACTGTGTGATGTGGTCTAGCATTATCATGTAACATATTATAGGACTCGTTGCATGATACTGTTGTGCTCAATTAGATATATTCTCTTTTTGGAATTACTAATAGCGTTCTCCAGTCATAAAAATTATATTTTCATTATATAATTCTCCAAAAGCAATCCATCTCATGTTCTTAGCCATTATCAATAGTATTTATCGTTTATGTGTAGCTTTGGTCATGGCAAATGTTCTCGTTGAAGTGCTTGTTGCTTGGGTCAACGCAAAATCGTGACCGATGTCTTAAAAGAAGAGTTTAGAACTCGATCCAAGTTTCGTTATGCATATGAATCTGTTAAGTATATTTTTCTTACGACGGAACCATTGTGGGTAACTACCTGCAATTTCATATTATGCCCCTATGGACAGTCGAATAAGAAGAATCAAATTGGATGGAAAGATCATTCTACGTGACTGACGCAGCGCTTCTTCGATTTTATCTTTTGCTTCTAACTTAGTTGATGATATTTGTCGCGGTGCCCGACGAATGTCATCAACCAAACTCATCTGTATAAACTTTTAAATTTTCGCGTTGCATTATAAAATATATCTAAAACGGAAAATTTAACGCGATTACCTTTTATTCTTATGAGTTTGCTTAAGACCACGGCCGATGCAATTCGGTCGAAACGTCAACCCAGAATAATAAGGTAATCGCGTTAAATTTCCGGTTTTAGATATATTTTACAAACTCATCATGTCATCATGAAGTAATGTTATGTGCAATTCCTCCTGAGTAACTTAGTAAGCACAACATTTTAAAAAACTATACATTGATATTTAATAGATTATAGACTGATCGATTTTTTATTTACTTTCTGTGATATATGCTGATAGATTACACTCCAATACACTGGTAGATTTTTTAAGTCTTCCATTTTAAATCTATGAACTTGCTAACTTTAGCATAACATTTTAAAACTATACATTGATATTTGACAGATTATAGATTGATCGATACTGATAGATTACACTCCAATACACTGGTAGATTTTTTCAAGTCTGCCATTTTAAATTAATAAAAATGTCTTAACAACATGACAACCAACATTATTACAACATTGCGCAATACATAAATAACTTAAAACAAAAAGGCGACACTGAAATTGGGATGACCTAATAATTACGTAATTTTTAGTGCCAACGTAATTTCAAAATCATATCCTTAAACGAATAAACATAATAGTATATAACATACTAGCTAACCGCCCCGGCTTCCCACGAGTAGAAATTTTTTTGAAAATAAAATACAGTCCATGTTACTCGCTGAAAATATAGCTTTCTATACCCAGGTGTAAGAATTTTTTCAAACCGATCGTGTAGTTTTTGAGTTTATCCATTACATACAAACAAAGTATACTTCTTATACATAGTTATAATACATATACATAATTAATATATGATAATACATAAGATACATAATTATAATACATATATCAATAACTTGGTCTAATTTACGCTGAGTTTATTTGATGTAATAAAAATGTTTATAAAAAAAATTAAACCACCTTCAAAAAAAATCACTGAAAAGTACAAAATAACTATCCTTTATTAATCGAAACCTAAGTACAATTAAAATAACTTTATAAATACGATGCACATACCTATATAATTAAATTTGAGAGTTAATGAAGTCGGTGCCAAGCCTACCAAACTAATAGACTTTCCATTGTTGCACATTGTTAATTGTACTTAGGTTTCGATTAGTAAAGGATAGTTATTTTGTACTTTTCAGTGATTTTTTTTTGAAGGCGGTTTAATTTTTTTTTATAAAAATGTTTATTTCTCCCTTTTGAGTGATCTTGACCTAAATAAATATCTAGGGCAGGTCTGTAATTAATTCCGGAGCGTAACGATATATAAGAGAATCATCAATATAAATAAAGCTTATATAAAAATAAAGGTTAATCAGGTCGCGTTATTTGGTGTATCTTCGAAGTCCAAGCTCCAATACCAGTGAAATTTAAATAGGACCACCTCTGAACTATTACCTACCAAACAAAAAAAAGTTTTCAAAATCGGTTCATAAATGACGGAATACAAAAAAAAAACAACATACAGCCGAATTGAGAACCTCCTCCTTTTTTTGAAGTCGATTAAAAATGCAAAATTATAAATTGGGAACGGTAAAACATACCTACTGTGATGGCACGATCTACACATTATAGGGAGGCAGTAACGAATTCATTTAGAGATCTGCTACGAATGTACCTATTACCATTCCAAAATAAATAGGGGTTCCTAACTTCAGCTGCATACGTGCCCTCACTTGATAGCCTCAAGCGTCGATTTAAAGAAGTCCTGGCACGATCAATAGTGAGTACTTCGGAGGTACTAACACGGCTGGGCCCAGCACTTTCATTTATGTAAATAAGAGTTGCACGATACACGTATACGATTTAAGTAAAGTAAAATGTTCCTCGCGCGAGTGTATAGAATATTTTAAGTAAAGTTTTGGATTCTTCTTTCTCATCGCATTTCGCTGATAAAGGTTGGTGCAGAATACTGCGTAGAGGTTGCGTACAAAGCCTTTCTCGCATCGAGTCAACGGCTTCTAACGGACGTAACGTACATGAGCGTTAACAATTATTGTTGACTGTTGCTTAAAAAATCCCCATCGTTAGAGCAGAACAAACAATACATATCAGTGTTGCAGACAAATTTAAATTTAATTTAACTTCATAGTAATGATATACAAATAAGTATCTGTATTTGTCTCAGTTATTATATGTAAGTACATACATATATGTATATTTGTATGCCAAAACGGTTGATCACAGCATGTTCAAATAGCTTGTTTTTTATGTTTTATATCGGCATTACAAGTACGCTAACCTTTGTATAACTAATTAAACATTTGATTTGATTTGAAGAAACAGAACGCAATATTGGATTTTAAGAAAATGAAGTAATGTTTTTCACATTTATATATGTATTTTTTACACAGGTACTGCTCTACAAAGTCTACAAACTTATAAGATGTAGACAGGATTTCACTGTGATATTATTTCCTTGACATATTTATATTGTTTTGAAGAGAAACAAGTTATGAGAATATTGCTCTTTACATATTCACTAAAGTTTTAATTTTGGAGAAAACATTACCTACGTTATACATAACTCGATTTCCATACATTTTTACTTATCCGATCAACTTCAATATTAGTATGCGATGCATTACGTGAAGTTCTGAGGTAAATATATTTTGTATGTATTATACTTAATTGCCAGGAACCTCGGAGAACTTATTGTGATGCCCGACCGTTGGAGTCCGTTCTTATGTTTATTAAAGAGTATGAAATATTTGTCATAGACTACTTTCCGTCCGTTAGAGTCCGTCCTTATGTTAAGGACCGTCGTTCTACTAGCTATAGAGGATGAAATATTTGTCACAGACTACTTTCCGTCTGTTGGAGTCCGTCCTTATGTTAAGGACCGTCGTTCTACTGGTTATAGAGTATGAAATACTTGTCACAGACTACTTTCCGTCGGTCGGAGTCCGTCCTTATGTTATTGACCGTCGTTTTACAGGTTATAGAGTTTGTAATATTTGTCACAGACTAATTTCCGTCCGTTAGAGTCCGTCCTTATGTTAAGTACCGTCATTTTACTGACTATAGAGTATGAAATATTTACCACAGACTACTTTCTCTCTGTTGGAGTCTGTCCTTATGTTACGGACCGTCGTCCTACTGGTTATAGAGTATGAAATACTTGTCACAAACTACTTTCCATCGGTTGGAGTCCGTCCTTATGTTATTGACCGTCGTTTTACAGGTTATAGAGTATGAAATATTTATCACAGACTACTTTCCGTCCGTTAGAGTCCGTCCTTATGTTAAAGACCGTCGTTCTACTGGCTATAGAGTATAAAATATTTGCCACAGACTACTTTCATAAAAAAATGTATATGTACTTGGTCGGTTCCTTTTTAAATAAATTTGTTTACAATGTTTTTGTAAATAATCTAAATGGGTTTTTTAAGCGTGAACAGCAGAAGTGAAGTTGACGTTTTGTTTGGATTTTCTATTTTTTATGCTTTTGGGAATTTTATAGTACAAAAATGATAGTATATAATTGTGCATCAAAGTTCTATGCAAGTGAAAAGAATTAGAAGGTCGAAATAAAAGTTTTTACGTTCTTCCAAGAAGTCCTTTTTTACCATCGCTTTACGGGCGGAGCGTTAGGGATTTAAAAATAAGAGAAAAGAACAAACTTTACATCAGACATGCTTCATGATGAAATAGGAAGGATTTTTGTCTACTGAAATCCTAATAAAACAAGGTTGAAAGGGTATAGTTGCCTTTGCCCTTTGCCCAAAAATATAATAATTGGTACGTTTCAATGAGGCCAGTTCTTGTAAGCAATTTAAAAAAACAAAAAGTATTCTTTCGTAAAAAATTATATGTTATTTGTTTCATTAGTCTCAGCACTGTTGTTAGTAAAGTGTAATTCTAAAATATAATTTAAAATATATTTAATTTAATTTATAGATCAAATAGCCAGTGTTAGCAGACGGTAATATCAAAAGCACTCGCATACTTAGGCAGAAATGTGTGAGGAGAATGAAGAGATTTGAGGAAGCGAAAGAAGTATGTAAGGACCGCGACGCTTGGCTCTCTGATTACCCCGTTGGGGATACAGCGTGAACATCTGTATTGTATACAATTTAACAAATTTATTTTAAAAATATTTAACTTCTTTATAAGTTGTACAACCCTACAAAAAATACTGTAGTCGTATAACGCGGAAATAATTTAATATCCTCGAAAATCTCTCCGAACATGTGTTTATATAGCGTGAGATACGTGACCGGGTAACAACGTGGCAAATATCAAACCATCCCTCATCCGGGGGTTATTCTCGTTTTGCAAACTGGTTTCGGTCAGGGGAATCTACTAGGGATTTCCGTTATCCGTTGACTCTAATGAAAACGATAGGTTACAAAAGAAACATTCGAGATCAGTACTGCAAGGATGAGAATAGACTGGAAATTTAAGCCTACTAATTGGCTATTATCATTAAGGAAGGATTAACAAACCAATAAATAAGATTACTAAGTAATAACTAATTTAACCAATAAAGATAAAGAAGACATTGAAAAAAAAAATCTTAAGAAGACACAAAACGATTATTGCGTTAAATGCAAATAATTATAATATTAAATATTATTTGTTTACTTTGCGTGTGTTCCACCATTCTACAATTTTAGGTTATAACTTTTCCGGACTTGAACCTTGTAACGTTTGTAATAGAGAACTCCTTTAGAATTGAGGACCAAGCTAAATAAATTCGGAGTCAGAGGGACGAAAAGACAATTTTTCTTTTCCCGTGAGACATTCGGCTAATACTATTCAATATTACACGTTAGCGACGAAACACGTGTTAAAGTTGTACTTAGTATAAATAAAATATTACATCGTGTTCTCTTAAATCAGTCCCCTTCTATATTTGCATTTTAAATAGATATGAAAATTCACAGTAATTAAATTCAAATTAATTTCAGATGTCATATGTAACGACTGGGATGTTTAAGTAACATTCATAAACTGAATTTCGGCTTCTTTAAGTTAGGAGTCACATGAAGCTATGAGTATGAACAACATACATATTCTTACAAAGTATGAAGTACGTGTGTCTCCCTCGACGACATGTAGCCGTGAGTTCGTGAAGTTATCTATTTGTTTCTCATAAGAGAGTAGACTCTTTGAATTGTACGATTTTCGTACGAGAACGACGAGTAAAACTATTGTGTGTTATTATTGCGAAGTTGTTATAGCGACTTAGTGGTAGTCGAGTACTCTTAGATGTTACAGAATGAGTTTGTATTCTTTGATAATAAATAGGTACGAATATATTTTTAATTAAAAATAAAATTTTATTACAAACTAGATTTTGACCGCAATTTTGTCCGCAAGCATAACAAAAAAAATATGTACATATGTATATGTAATAACCAATCATGCGTGTAATTACTTTAAAAGGTACCGGGATTCGGTATCTTAATTTCGGATATAAATATGTTACTACAATTCAGAGAAACAGCATGATTCTAATGCTCATATAGAAAATTTTTCTCTACAAAATCTACGTTACACTTATAAAAATTAACGACAGGAAATTGGTTACCAAAATTTAACAGCTTTTACTAAACAATCGCATAAAAAATTGTTGCATAAACTTTATTACTGCATAATTTTGGGTCATTACCATACTTTTGATAGTAATCACACCGATAATT
This sequence comes from Zeuzera pyrina, assembly GCA_907165235.1. Lineage (NCBI taxonomy): Eukaryota > Metazoa > Arthropoda > Insecta > Lepidoptera > Cossidae > Zeuzera > Zeuzera pyrina. The sequence goes on from OU015639.1 coordinate 7,100,428, forward strand.
CCGAACACCCTAACTTTGAGAGTAAAGTGTAATAATAAAGGTAACGTAATTATAATAAAACCGACTTTAAAAAAAAAAACACTGAAAAATAAGAATTTACTAATCAAAACTCTAGTACAAAAATAACTTTATAAATATGATACAAATACCCATATAATTAAATTTGACAGTTACTGAAGTCTGTGCCAAGCCTACTAAACTAACAGACTTTCTGTGGTTGCACGCCGACTTCAATAACTGTCACATTTAATTATATAGGTATTTGTATTGTATCGTGTTTATTAAGTTATTTTTGTACTAGAATTTTGATTAGTAAAGAATAATTATTTTGTATATTTCAGTGACTTTTTGAAGCCATTTTAATTTTTGTATTAATTTTTTTTATATTTAACTGACCTTGACCTAAATACGAGTAAATATCTAGAACAGGTCTCCAATTAACTTCTTTTCTAATTCTAAAGCACGATGGCATACAAGAGAATCAGCGAAATAAATAAATAAAGGCCATAAGCAGTTAGTGTTATTTGATGTTATTTGATGTATCTTCGAAGTGTAAGCTCCAATACTAATGAAATTTAAATGGGTTCAATCTGTAAATATGTCCTTTCAAATAAAAAAGAATTTCCAAAATCGGTACATAATTGACGGAGTTCTGAGGTAACGAACATAAAAAATACAACTGAATCGAAAACCTCCCCATTTTTGAAGTCGGTTAAAAATACACATTTACCCTCTTATGAGTAAAGGGAACCTGTAGTCTTTCAATCAACGCGTAATGCATTAAAATTCAGTCATTATTTAAAATTGTAAATATGTTCATTCTGTAGTCAAAGAAACTTAAAAGCTTAATCAAATCATTATTATTTCATGAATACTAGTGGACAAAATAGAACAGGATAAATGGTCATAATACATTACCGCCACCGAGCACGTGCTGGAGGCTTACCACCATCTCTTATAGTATTATTATTTTAATATTATTTGATTTAAATAGCTCGAAATTCTGACAGTAGGTTAGTGATTAGTTTTATCATTCGACATAATCATCAGTAGGCGAAAGAAATACGTAAGAACAGCGGTGAAGTATAGTCAAGTCAAGTAATATTAAAATCAGTAAGTCAAGTCAAGTAATATTAAAATAATAATGCCAAGAGATGGTGATAAGCCCCCTGGTCTTAAGGCGCGAGATGTTTCAGCAGAGCTTTGAACCAATGAGGGCGCGTGTCAGAAATCTAACAATACTATATTAATTTACTCATAAAAGAAATACAATCAAACAACATCTACGCAACGAACTCTGTATTATGTCTTTTCAATATATAGATACATATGTATAAACTTACTCTACGGTTTGTTTCACAGTCAGTTGGTAAATATAATTATCCTACTTACTTGTCATTCATGTCATGTAATGGGTATAATGAGGAATATAATGCAGGTTTCAGCATTGAAAAATATTGTGCGGTTTTCTTATATCATACTTTCTTTTGACGTGACGCGCCGCGTTACGTCATACTTTTTTTTTTTGTAATTATAGGTATATAAATAGATTATGTTTCATATAAATATACAAGAACAGATTCATATATATATAGATTATATCTATACTCTGAAACTACCTATGCCATATATCTATATTAAGTACAAGAGTACGACCGGTCAGAAAATTATATAATTCAATTTCCATCTAGACACTGTCATTTATCCAATAAAGAAAGGTAGCATCTATGGGTATTTAAAAACATCGATGTACCATGAAAGATAAGTATAACTCAACGAGATTTAAAGGTTCTGCGACCGCCACGACTTATGTAACCTAACTAATAAGGTATTTATGTAACCCATAAGGGTTAGTCGAATAATTACAATATCATTACATCTTACTGTGTTTTAGCTTTTAAAGTATCTATACAATTGATTTCTTCCTATAGATTCTGAAATCTCGAGTTAATTATTTATTTAAGGAACGTATCACATCTCAAAACAATTAATGTTAAGAGACTGAAATAAAACAATATAATTGAAGAAACTTGATATCACGAAGAATTTGGAGATTAATTTGAACAAATAGTGTTTTTATTTACTTTTTTGTAACAAACAACCTTGAACTTATGTAAGAAAATATAATTCCAACTTGACCGTCACTCTATTACGTGAGAGAAGAGTTATAGGCTGAGTTCTATACGCCACAAACATTGTTTGTCTTTTTCTACGTAATGCTTGGACAATATTGATACCTAATATTTACAAATACAAAGAACTGTTAAATATCGTTTTCTTCTTTAGTATATTTATAGTTATTTATTTATTTGTTCAATAGATACTCCAACAGCATTATTACAAAATTACACCAACTAAAGTATAAAAAACCTAGACAGTGTGAATCACTTTCACAGTAGTATACAGCACTTATAAGTATTACCACATACAGTGATACTAAATATACTACACTAACAAAAACATGTGTGGTCGGGGACCCTTGTCAGGAATTAACATCAATACGTATGAAACGCACATCACACGGTCTTAGAAAAAGTGCTGTTTAAAATTAGAAAAAGCTTAAGCTACTTACGCGTTTACTTTAGTTGTCTTCACATATTTTATAGCTTTCTAATTTTCTAATTACACTTACTACGTAAATATTATTTGTTTGTTTTATGTGTAACATTGAAAATATTTTAGTTCAATAATTGCTTAGAAATGAATGCGAATGCGGATACGGCTAGGTTGGTGTACTTCCCATATTTTCATAGTTTAATGTACAATGGTCTTTTGCTGGAAGTATCAGCGGCGCATATTACCTAACTCGATTTTTATTTTGCAAAAAAGAGCGATATGTGCCATCTACAGGATGAGAATCACTAAGAGATCGTTTTAAAGACATAGATCACTCACTCACCTTGCCGTCCTTATACATCTCTGAAATTATTATGTACCCTACATGAGGAAAAATATAGATCTATTTATAAAGAAAGGCGATATTGGTGGTATGGAAAGCCGAGGTGTGATAAATTGGTTATTCCAAAATTTAAATTACATAAGTCAAATGTTTCATTTTTGGGTAACTGCATTCGTTTTTATAATAAAGTTCCTCAAGAAGTCACTCAGTTAACAGAAAAAATTTAGATTGGTTATAAAACGTACATTGATTAGACAATCATACTATGAAATAAAAGATTTCGTTGAAGATAAAACAATAGTCTGGAAATTATCTTCTCTGCCCATGCATTTACTGGCTCTCTGAATATTGTATTTTAATAAACCTTTTGTAAAATGATGTTGAAAAAATTGTACCTGGCTGAGTTCCTTGTCGGTTCTTCTCAGTGTTCAGGTTTTCTTTTCTCTTCTCTTTGAACCGAACTAAAGTAGATTTGACGTTCAAAAATACTTTGTAATTGGGTTTACTTGAATAAATTGATTTGACTTTGAATTTGACTTTGCACCTACCTATCTCTAGTAGGCAATGAGGGATTCGACAACCATTTTCCCAGGTATCCAATGCTGCCTTTACTGTCTCGAATGTCTCGCATAATTCTTTCGTTCTAGTAAATTCTAATGCGTTCCATTTTCGAATTTAATTTCGCAACTCTTGAATGGATATCGTTGGGTAATTAGTCTGGCTCACTCGTTTATCGTCAGCCGTCATCCTATATCCGCCGCATCAATATTTATTTACTATGGCAACGTTCGCTTTGAAGTAGCTGTGCTACAATCCAGTGAAAACAAAATATTAATAAATAATTTTCATTGCTCTACGCAAGATTTGCGATTTTATTTCGACAAGTGGTTCACAAAAAATTACAATGCAATCGTTTTAGTTACTTTTTATGATTGAGTATGAATAATTGTATAAATTATAAATAGTTTGATACAATACGGTATCACAGTACAAAATAGTACCGCAAATTTGATTATATTGGAAATTACAAAAACGATATTAAGATGAGAACTTGGCGGTTTTTTACCTCAAATCAAAGTACATTAAGCAGATATATTTATTTATAGTGACTTTTAATAAAAGTAAGATAATATAAAAACTTGTAGTCACAAATGTGATTCCTTAAAATAACTTCTCTTTTTTACGCAGATGTACGTTTATTCTTTGTGAGTTTATACACATATATGTATATATATATTGGGTCCTTACATATGAAATTGGCGTTTTGTACGGGAGGAATAAAAAGTCAATTTTTTTTTTGTAAAATATATTTCATTAATCGAAGTAAGCACCGTTGTTATCTATGCACTTTTGCCATCTCATAGGTAGTTCATTGATCCTTTTACTAAAAAAACCATGGGGGCGAGAATCAATAAACTCTTTGAAGGCGGTTTGGACTGCCGCATCGGAGTTGAATTTTTTTCCTTGTAAGAAGTTGTCCAAATTCCGGAAAAAATGGTAATCTGTTGGAGCAAGGTCCGGGGAGTACGGTGGATGTCGCAGACATTCCAATTGTAGCTCATCTAACTTAGTGGTTGTTTGTTGTGCAGTGTGTGGTCTTGCGTTGGCGTGAAGCAGCAGTGGCCTAGAGCGATTGACCAATCTCGGTTGTTTAGCAGGTAGTTCTTCCTTCATGGTTTGCAGTTGCTGAGAATAGATATCTGCCGTAATCGTTTGGCCAGATTTTAGAAAGCTGTAGTGAACTACACCGGCGCTAGTCCACCAAACACTCACAAGTAACTTTTTCTGAGTCAATTTTCGTTTAGGGCAGGATTTGGCTGGGTCTCCAGGGTTCAGCCATTGCGACGAGTGCTTCCGATTATCGTACAGTATCCACTTTTCATCACAAGTAATGATTCGATTTAAAATCCCTTCATTATTGTGTCGGTTGAGCAAAGTAACACAGCAGTCGACGCGTGTTTGCAAGTTTGATTCACTCAATTCATGAGGTACCCATCGTTCAAGTTTTTTTACTTCCCCGATTTGCTTCAAGTGGATTAATACAGTTTTGTCACTTACCCCGAAGCCTGCAGCTATCTCTGAAGTGCTTTGTGATGGATCCGCTTCCACAATAGCCTTTAATTCTTCATTTTCCACTTTGGTCTCCGGCCGTCCACGGGGTTGGTTCTGAAGGTCGAAATTTCCAGAACGAAAACGTTGAAACCAAAAACGTACCGTGTTTTCTTTTGCGACACCAGCGCCGTACACATCATTAATCCTTCGAGCTGTTTCTGCAGCACTGGTGCCACGGTAAAACTCGTACTCGTAAATATACGGATATTTCATGTTTTCCATTGTGCGGTAATAAGCGACGCCAAAGAAAAAAAGAATGAGAAAAAAACAAATGAATGACTGTTTTCAAAACTCAAATGTACCAGCTAAATGAAATTATAAATTTGAATTTGGAATTCTTAACCAAAGAGGAGATATTTCAGATCAAAGTGGTCAGTACGACAAAACGCTAATTTCATATGTAAGGACCCAATATATATATCTATATATATATAGACTTAAAAGCAAAATGGTAACTTACATGTTTTTTTCTTTTGAACAGCTAGACAGATTTCAATCTGCCATAATTACCAGATTTCAAATATTTGTATTCTAAAATTTATATTTTTATAATATTACACATTCAATGTATATTCATTAATATTGCTCATAAATTATAATTACACTAAAGAGTGTTACGTTTTGAGTATTGTGAATTAAATAAATTAAATTTTAAAAAATAAATTTTAGCTTCTACATTCTATGATTAAAAATGTTTAGCCAGCCATGTAAACATTACAAAGCGACAGCTATTGTTTACTTATAGATTCCGCATAAGATCGTGCCGCCCTATCGAGGCGACAATACTTTAGCACACTTTAGATTAATGCGTGTTGATTTTGTTTTGTGAATACCATACGTATTTTAAAATGTCACGTATTTAAAATATCAGTTTATTATTTCATCATGCCTCAACCAATCCACGATGCCAATGAATGCCAATGCCCGATCATGCATGATTTAAGAAAAGATGAGATGATTTTAGGCTAGGCTTTGAAGGAAAGACAGAAATAAAATTAAAAATAAATAACGCAAATCATATTAAATTGATCGATGAACAAATAGCCAAATATGAAACACGAATTGGCGGCCGGAAGTATATTTTTCAGCAAGACAATGCTGCTGCTTCATACCGCAAAACTTTTTAAAGACTATTTTTTAGAACACTATTCAAATTTTAAAGTGGCCAGCACGCTTCTCTGATTTCATATTATTGAAAGTTGTTGGGGTAAACTAGCACGTGCTGTGTACTTAAATGGGAAATAATTTAACAATGTTGAACATCTAAAAATGCTCTGTGCCATATTGTAGCATCGATCGGGCGCGGTACGATCTTATGCGGAACCTATACTTATGTTAACAAGAGCTGTCTCTTTCTAATGTTTAACCTTAACCTTGGCTAAACATCTTTAAACGTAGATTTGTAGAATGTAAAAGCTAAAAGTTTCTTTTTAAGTTGTAACGAAAAATGGGTACTGTGCTAAAGTTTTGTCGCGGAGTGTATTTGGGATATTAGAATGAGATACTTTTGAAATTCTGAAGAATTACAGAGATCCAATTGAATTTTGTGGAAAACAAGATTTTTCAGGATTTATCTTAATTGAGAATTTTTTCCAACCCTGTTCCCAACTTTGAGGATTTAAAGACGAAGGTCTTAAAATTCTTAAAATTGGGAACGCGTAGGATATGTCTCTTTCTTTATGATATTTGGATATATATAGGACATCATCTCTTCGACATGTCTCTTCTTCATGATATTTGGATAGACATAAGATTTCAACTCTTTAGTTGAAGTCAATTATATTATTATTATATTCAAATATCTCATTTTCAGTCTCTTTGGGTATCGAGATCCAGGTCACAGAACACTACCAAATCTGCTTAATCTGACAACAACAAATAACAAAGATGTATGTAACATTTTTGGTCAGATATTAAGAATTTTTGACAATTGATCTACTCTAAAAACTTTTTTTTTTAATTATGTTACAGCACAATATTTTCTTCGATTGTTTTAAAAAATAATGTACAAATATATTTTGCAAATTTGTTATGCGATAAATGTTTTCCGAACGAAAGGTATCTGTGTATTTATATCGTAATATATATAATTAGGTACATACGCCAATATTATTATTGTTTTGTTTTATTTAACAGGCGTCCAAAAGCATTAATAACACTTGCTGTCACAACCAACAATGACGTTTTATAATTGTTAATTCTTTACTTATTTTCGAACGGCCCGTTGCGACTTCGTCCGAGTTTAATACATAATATACAGCCTATGTCTATCTGGAATAACGTAACTTTCAAATGGTGGTTTCACATTTTTAAATAGGTGCAATGATTTCGGAAATTATCGTCCACATATAAACAAACTTACAAAATCCGCTCTTTCTCTCTTTATAATATTAGCATAGATATTCTATTGGACTTTTTGGCGGGAACGGGAGAAGTGGGTTTGTCATTTTATTTAGACATACTATTTTTTACATTTTTGAGAGCTTTAAAATACAAAAGTGACAGTACATTGTGTTTTAAAGTTCTGTGCAAGTGAAAAGAATGGAGTGGGTTTAAATAAACATGTGTAGCTGAAGTTCTCGCGCTCTTCCAAGAAGTTCTATAAAACCTCAGCAAAGTCTACTATCACTTTACTGGAGGAGTTTTACGATAACGATGAATAAATACAATATGTGACATTGGCAAATGCGCTAATCTGTGCGCCATGCCACGAAGAAAGAAAAAAACAAATATTCTCTAAGATGCACATCCATCAAGTCATACGATTGTTGTAAATGTATAATTACTTACACGATAGATGTTTTCAAAGGAATTCTACAACTGGAAAAGCTTGTATCTGAATTTCCTTAAAAACTTGGGGAAGTTCGAATAAAATTATTTTTGCGAGAAAATAATTTAAGTGTGACTAAACCATTATACGAAACTTCGCCACTTTGTACTCGTAACGTGCCTCGCGGTGATGTTAACTTTTAATGAGGTTTATTGATAAGCATGAGCTAGTCAGGATATTGGGTTTCTTTAGTGCCACCCTGGAATGGAATACAGAGCAAATGTTTATAAGGGCGCCTTCCCTGTATTGCTACAATCGATTTCAGTTGTGAAATAAATACACACTTTATTACAACCTTCACCAATTTATTAAAAAAATATCCCTTAATATAGATCTCATGAGTTCCTTCAATGAAATATTAACTGTTATTTATAAAAATTATAAATGAGATTTTACAATAAAAAAAAATACATTTATATTGGAAACTTCAGCTTCTTAATACAAGGTATAACTTAAACATTAAGATGTACTACAATAACGAAATATAAGGTTAGTTAAGTATATTTACTTTATTACTGACTGTTAATAATTTTTTATATCTGCTTGTACATTACCATATAAGGAGATAACCATGTACATATATGTCGGAAGAGACACAGGGCAATTCGTGCTTTTGCAAGTCAGCCATGAGAAATAGGTACCTAATCTTACAAGAGGCGAACTACTCCATAAAATACAACGTTAAGACAAAGTTAATGTGCAAACGACAGAAAACTTCATAACAATTATTACGTAGGTAATTGGAAATTTAATAATGGCAAACAATCCGTCGAAGAAATGCTATCGCACTGGCCGCCGTAGTGCACTGCACAATTATGTTAGGTATTCCGCCAGCCGAGTTGTCCCTCCAATGGTCTCACAGAATTCCCATGAAGTCCACTATACTCGTAGCTAACAAATAAATCTCAACGAAAAGAGACTAAATATGTGTAGAGGTAATTCCACCTCATACTGCAATGCACCAACAACAAAAAACCCTCATTAGTCCATGGTGTTTATGGAATTAAGAATGGGAATAAGATATACCACTCATCCAATCAAATGTGGAAATAAACATGAAATTTAGCCGGGAATAAAACATGGAACTAAGCATGTAATTAAACATGGAATTGAACTTGGAAAACGATTCCAAAAAAGACACTGAAAAGAAAAGTAAAATAGAAAGAAAAATACAAAATAACTGTCCTTTACTAATTAAAATTAGAGTACAATAATAACTACCTACAAATAGAATACAAATACCTATGGAGCACTCAACCTATAGAGCCAAAATATCGAACCATCCTAATAACCACTCCTCGGTTTTTTGACATTAACGAATATAAATTCTCGCTCGTATTAAAACAATTTATAACCAGTACCGGACCTGTGTGTACATCTCCATATTTTTAGATACTTACATAATGGCTTCCTGTTCTATTCGCTAGTGTGAAAGCAAAGCAAAAATGAAACTAATAAACAGACACAATGTCATTTCATCGGTAAATAACAGTAAATATATAATTTTCAAATTGATAATTATTTTAACACGGGTCAAATTAAACTGGATATTCAAATGGCGTACTCGATGACGTGTTATTATGCAGCTCGCTTTCACCGGTGCAACCTCTATTACATTATCTCAGTCTATTCATACGCACGTTTAGGTCTTGTAATAACGTGTGCGTGGTCAACCAATCTGAGCGCAGTAACCGCAGCAGTGTTTAGACATAAATCGATTGCAAATTTCCTCTCTATAGGTTGAATGTTCCATGCAAATGAATACCTATGTAATTGAATTTGACAGTTATTGAAGTCGGTGCCAAATCGATGTGCAACAACAGAAAGCCTACTAGTTTCATACGCTTGGCACAGACTTCAGTAACTTTCGAATTTAATTATAAATGTAGGTATTCGTATTATATTATATTTATAGTTATTTGTGTGCTTGAGTTTTGATTAGTAAAGGATAGTTTGTTTTTTTTTCAGTGTTTTTTATTTAAATCGGTTTAATTTATTCCTTAAAAAGTTTTAAAAAGTTGAATGTTCATAGCTATGAGGGGCGAAAATTAATCCAGCCATATCCAGCTACTCCCAGGATATTCAGCTCTGAATCTTAAATGTATAGAGATCTTAGGCACTGTTGCTGCTAAAAACTTCGATTTTGTTCTCTGTTAGCAGCCGTAAGTCTGATGATTACCAACATAGGTATTATACTAAAAACAGTAACTAGTTTAAGTTAACTAGAAACAAGGGTACCTTACTTTAAAAGTGTCAAAATAAAAATCTAAAAAATACCTGACTTAAAAATTATTATATTTCAGACTATTTAATCTGTCCTAAGTGAAATGTAAATTATTGATCGATTGAATATTTATGGCCTTTAGAGAGTAACACTGTTCATTATTTTTAGTAGATAAAAACTTCCTAATTACTTCGTTTACTTTAGTATAGCTCTCTACTTTTTCAGTAGAGAAACTGTTCTTATAAAAACCATCTGTTCGCACTACTGATACAACCTAGGTAATTAACATTCTTTCATTAAACTCTATTCTCACTTAGACTGCGAAAGAATGCAAACAAGTCGACAAAGGCAAATAGGGTAGAGTTTATGTGTCTACGTAATGTGCTTCTATTACCTGTTGGATAATTGGACGGGCTGGGGTCACCGTCTTATCTAATTGAATTATTTCGATGGTATAATATTATTTTTTATGGGCAAACGCAGGCTTTTTAACTGTTATCAAAATTGATATTGGTGTATAAATTAAAAATTATGAACACAATGACATTTGACAAAATATATAAATTAAATGTAAAATATAAGAGTTGTTGGATTTTAAATTCCACTGGTAGGTACAGCGAAAGCATAAGAAGAGAGCAAATCTAATACATGATGTTTTCTTCTCGCTTTATGATGTTCTTCATTCTTTTTCGTATGCTTTTTACCATAAATAGCGATTTTCAAACTTCCATCTATCTAATAAACTCTGTTGGTCTCATTAATACTTCCCATCAAATTCCTAACACTTTACTGATTTCTTTTCTAAATATTTTACTGTTAAAGAAAAGATGGTAAAGGGAAAGACTTTCTACTATATAAATTGTGGAAAATCTTTACCCCGAATCCAAGAGAGCTATTCCATTGCGCGTTCCAAACGCGCTGTTAAAGAGCACTCCTTAAAAAGTGTACATTAAACATGTCATTGAGCTACTGTACTTTTTTCACATGTCTATCTATACTGTTATACTCATCTTTATTTATGTGTGTTACGTATAATATATACATATTATGAACAATGAATACACACATGTATTTATTTGGTACATGTTTAATCATAGTATGTATGTATTACACGCAGTGTTTATTTTTCTTTCAGGAATCTATTACTCACCTTAGTTTGCTGGAATTTTTATTAAAAATAAACTTATCTTTTGCTCGTCTTTTCTATGTGTATGATGTATGCAATAAGTAAATGAATAAAAATATGTTAGAGGGAAATGGCGCTATCGAATAGAGACGTCACAAACTTGTAGTGTGATTGCGTAGCGCCGGTGACAGAATCCGGCTTATTAGCCGGCTTATCTTCTCTCAATCGTCACTAATCAAGTTTATAAGCAAATTACTTTTAGATGTATGTATTACTCTTAGTATGACAGGGTTGCACGACAGTGTTATTGTAAAAATGAAGAAAGGAATGCTTAGATGGTACGGGCACATGGAAAGAATGAGCGATGAAAGACTGACGAAGAAAATCTACAGAGCGAAAGTGAGAGGTATAAGAAGCCAAGGAAGACCAAGGCTGATTTATGAAGATCAAATAGCCAGAGTGTTAGCAGACGGAAATGTCAAAGCACTCGCATACCTAGGCGAAAATGTGTGAGGAGAATGGTGAGATTTGAGGAAGCGAAAGAGGTATGTAAGAACCGCGACGGTTGGCGCTCCGTCCTCTCTGACTACCCCGTTAGGGATATAACGTAAAGATATGTATGTATGTACTCTTAGATTTCTCAGTGTACCTGCTTCAAATATTTTAACAGTATATATCTTTTATAATTATAAAATCTATTTTTCAAAGAGTTTTTAAGGTTCCGTAGCTTAAAATAAAAAACGGAACTCTTATCATGCGTCCGTTTGTCTGTCCAACTGGCACTGTCGATTTTTAATTTTGATTTTAACGATCTCGAGGGTGCAGTGGTTTAGGCGTTGCATCCAAGCGCGGAAAGTTCAGGGTTTGATTTTCGGTCGGGTTAATTTAGTAAACGGACTTTTTTTAGATTGTCTGTGTCTGGGAGACACCCCTAGTAGTCGTCGTCTGGTTATCATTGCACAGGGAACGTTTTAGTTTGAGACTATATGATTAATATGTATAGTCTGGCGCATTATTATTATTATTATTATCTCCTCTATACACAGTTTACACTGGGACTGTTAAAGCTGCACACGGTCTTATAGCAAGTGTTACAGCTACTTCTTCAAACTTCCAATGGTGTCTGGTTAAGCTGATTCAAAAATCGTCTAGTCAAGGAATATGTATCTATAACTATTGACTTCTGCAGATTAATGTAAGTGGTGTAACTGAGATTTAGCAGTTTTAGGCTTTTGAATATACTTTTGGGAACAACCCCTGTTGATGATATTATTATTGTAACTATTTTGACTGTTTCTTGATGCCACATCTGCTTTACTTCTTCTGCCAGTGACATATATTTTTGTATTTTTTCATTGTATTTCTTTTGTAAATTTTGACTATTAGGTACTGCTATGTCTATCAAATAAGTAGTTTTCTTTTTCTTATATGTTAATGTTATATCTGGTCTATTGCAGCTGATTGTTCTATCAGTGATAATATCTCGATATTATCAATCTCGACTCCAGTACAACTTTATTTCATTATTTTCAAGAACGGCCTTAGGAGTATATTTAAAATAAGGAGTATAACTATCTATGAGTTTATGTACAGTGGCAATTACTTGGTATATTTGTTTAGCAACATTATCATGTCTCAGTATGTATTCCCTGTTAGCGAGTATTGGACATCCGGCAGTTATATGGTCTATTATTTCAGCCGCTTGGTGACCTAATCTACATCTGTCGTTATCTGCATCAGCATCTTTAATTATATATTTAGTATGGTTTTTTGTTTTTATTATTTGGTCCTGGATTGCAATCATAAAACCCTCTGTTTCCGCAAATTTATTTCCTTTGGTTAACCAAGTGTTTGACGCCTCTTGATCTACGAGTTCTTGATTAAGTTGATTGGGATGTTTACCATGTAATGTTTTTTGTTTCCAGCTGTTTATATTGTCAACATCGTCCATTATCTTGTCTTTAGGATTAAATTGGGGATTATTCAGCTGCAACGGAGTCCCTGATGTTGGTAGATTGATGAGTGCTTTGCATAGTGGGTTATTATGGCATCTATTTATAAAGTACGTACGAAGATCATTTATCTGTTTATAATGTAATTTCTTTATGTCTATAAAACCTGTGAATCTCTCCACCGCTGAGTGTATGTGATGCATTTTGTGTTTATTACAGATAGTACGTGTGGTCATATTGAGTGCGTCTAAATCTGTATCAGTCCATTTTATAATGCCGAACGAGTATGCAAGTATGGGAACTGCATAGGTGTTTACAGCTTTCGTAATATTTCGGGCCGACAGTTTCGATTTGAATATCCTATTTAGTCTCGCTTTATATTTGTTTTTCAGATCTTCCTTCATTCTAATATGATCTATGGAGTTACTTTGCATATATCCTAAGTATTTATAGGTTTCTCTGAAATCCATACTATTGATTACAGCATTTTGCGATACAAGTTCATACGTTTCTGTATTTTTATGTATGCCCTTTATTATACAGTTTATTTTACACTTATCTCACTCCAAATTTCATATTTATGTCATTGCTGAATCGTTCTATCAATTTTAATAAAGTATCTAATTTTTGTCTCGTTGCTGCGTATAATTTTATGTCATCCATGTAAATGCGTAATTTTAGTGTTGCTTTCTTTGTCTATTGTATAGCCATATGTTGTACTATTTAATATTTGGGATAGTGGATTTATTGCTAAATAAAACCACAATGGACTCAATGAGTCACCTTGAAAAATTCCTCTTGCTATTTTTACGGGTTTACTTTTGATATTATTGTTATTCGTTTTTATATTAAGAACTGTAGTCCATTTTATCATGGTCTCTTGCAGAAAGTGTATTACTAAATCATTAATTTTATAGAGTTATAGAACATAAATTTGCCATGAGTGGGGCACACTGTCAAACGCTTTCTGATAATCTATATATGCGTAGTATAAATTTCTATGTTTCTGTCTTACTTGGTTATGTATTTCACTATCGATTACAAGCTGTTCCTTACATCCTTTTGAACCCTTTCTACATCCTTTCTGTTCTTCTGCTATTATATTATTTTTTATGACATGTTGATTGATTTTCTCTGCGATAATGGATGTATAAAGTTTATATATAGTTGGCAGGCATGTTATGGGTCTATAATTTGCAGGATTTGATGTATTAGAGTCCTTAGGTTTTAGGTATGTGATGCCCTGTGTCAGAAATGCAGGTATATTTTGAGGATGCTTTATGATTTCATTGAATATATTCGCAATATGCTTATGCGTTGAAGACAGGTATTTCAACCAGTAATTTTGTATTTTATCAGGTCCTGGTGCTTTCGAATTTAACATTTTCCTAATTGCATGTTCTATGTCATCTTTTTCTATTGAGAATGATTGCATATTTTGTATTTGCATTGTTTTCTCCTCCACCTTTTCCATCCAACCTGTATTCTCATTATATGTTTCCGGTTGTGACCAGATGTTTTCCCAAAATCGTTGGATTGCCTTTATGTCTGCTGGATTCTCTTCTGTATGATATTGTTTTTCAGAGTTTAATTTTTGATAAAACAATTTCTGATTTGTAATAAATTTGTAATAAATTTGTAACTTGCCATTTATATATTGAGTTATTTGTCCAATTTCTTTTCTGAGTTTGCTTATTCTAGTCTCTATTCGTCTCTCCCATTCAGGCTTCCTGTCAGTGTTACTATTTTGTCTGTTTTGTTTGTTCCCATTTTTGGTTTTGTTATGTATTGTAGTGGCTGTAATGGCTGCGCTATAGATCAAGTCATGTATTTCTTCTAGTGTATGTTGTTCGTTATCATGTAATTCAGCTTGAACTAATCTGTTTAATATATTCATAATGAGATTAGTTTTACGGTTTACATGTAGTTTTGGTATATCTGAATGTAGAGTGGGATCGGTACCTTTATACTTTGCCAGCATTTCCCTGAACACGCTTTCTACTCTCTCAAAGTCCTGTATCTCCTTCTGCATGGTTTCGCTTGTTCCACATGTAGTTTGACTCTGTGTTATACTATTACTACAGCAGTTTTCCGCAGCCTCACTTGAAATTATTTGGGCAGTCTGGTCTGTTTGAATTGTTATCGTTGTGTCATTTGGTGTAGCATGCATTAGAGCTGGCTGTGTACTGTGCTCTGCGTCTTCTTGCAGTGATTTCTCTATCTCTTTTTTGATGTTTTCTCTTTCTATTGGTGGTATTCTGTTATTTCTGTGTACAACCCTAACTTGATCGGCCAATCTTTGCTCTGTCAAAAAATGTAATTCCGGGTATAGATTAGTGAATTTTTGATGAAGAATCGGTCTGTATCCTGTCATATTAGTTTCCAGATTTCTGGCGTGGTTATTGCAACGGAGAAGTTATCGGTTAACTTTATCTGTCCATTTCATCCGTTCTCTACTTCGGCCAGCTTGAGTGGTTGCAGGCCTCATGTCCTGCAAAACACTTCCAGCTGTGTTTTGAACAATATTGGGTGGTATTCCATGTATTACTATTGAGCTGATTATGTTCAGTGGTAGCATTTTGGTTGACCGTCGCCCACCGATGTAACGAACGGCCACTGACGGATCGCATGCTGTCACGTCCAGCGTCAACTCCAGACGTGCCCTGGCGATCACCCCCAGGAAGCGGCCCTATACATACTCTATTATTACGTTGCTCCATGATAAGATGGGTTACCATTGCCATGTTAGCCGTATCTACGTATTCTGCTTGACAATGCTTGTAGCGTTTGTTTTTCCTTGTCCAGGTCTTCTATCATTTCATCTTTATTCTTGCAACTAATATTTAATTTATTCTGCTTCCTTATTGATAACTTGCCAGTTATATATTGAGTTATTTGTCCAATTTCTTTTCTGAGTTTGCTTATTCTAGTCTCTATTCGTCTCTCCCATTCAGGCTTCCTGTCAGTGTTACTATTTTGTCTGTTTTGTTTGTTCCCATTTTTGGTTTTGTTATGTATTGTAGTGGCTGTAATGGCTGCGCTGTAGATCATTGTAACATTAAATCACGTTGTCCGCCCCCACGAGAATCTGATGTTCGATTCGGGCGTAATTATTATTATTATTAATAATCTTGATGCACGCGCACATGAATAATTTCGTAAAAATCCCATTTTCGCTTTTGTGATGTGGTCTATGTACTTTAACTTCAGTCTTGCGTGATCAAAAGCAGTGATGAATACTATTACTGATCACATTTGCCTTAAAGATATTACTCTCGTTTTAAAAATGCTCAACTCGTAAGAATGCGAATAGACGTTTATACAAATTATTCACAGTGTTATTGATTTCCCTAACCTAAATAAATAAGAATTTTTAAACAACTATTTGTGCTTATTATTGCCGTATATAAATTATTTATTCATCTACCTTCTCGCATTTACCCAGGAGAGAACACTATAATCGTATTAAAAGCTTACAGAAATAATTAATTTGGTGTACATAATATACTCAAATATTATATTATGTCTCCTCTTGTCAATGTTTTTGTTGATTTAGATCAACAAAACAACTTTATTAGTAAAGCATCGTGATTTATTTATTTCTTTTCTACCGATTCCATAAATCCTATAAAATACGTTCAGAAACCGTAGCTTATGTCAACCAATGTCATACTTGCTATTATCTTATCTTTATCAGTGTTATAATCTTATACTAAATCTTATTATACAACTCAAAACAATTTCGTAATAGTGCAAGAGCCCGTGACGGTCAGACCTTCGTTATTTTATAAAAGCTAAAAGTTACTCTGCACATGAACATGTACGTGTAGGAACGATCAGTGACTATGAAGTCTGGATCATTCATTCATTTATTTGATCAATAGATACTCCAACAGCAATGTCACAAATTACACCCACTAAAGTATCGAAAAAATCTTAAACAGTGTGAAACACTTTTACAGGAGTATACAGCACTTACAATTATCATACAGTGAGAGTGAGACCAACTATACTACACTAACGAAGCATTACAATTTTTGAATTTGGTAGATACAATAAAATCATCATCGTGGCTTTGACAGATAACAGCTAACAAAGGTGTATAAAATTACTTCACAAAATCGTTAAAGTATAAAGTGCAATTTTTCTTTATTTTAGTCAGGATAATATTGGAAATCACGTCATCCATTGCCAGACACTTTTAGTATTTAGTATCGTGCCAACCGTCTGCCAGACACCCGTAAACTTTAATAAATTCAAATTACACTTTCGTTAAAGTATAAAAGCTGAATTGTATATATTATGTTGCTTAGGGAACTATCAGAAGATATTTTCTTAGTAGTCAGACAGTTTCGACAGTTTTTACATTTTGCCACATAAGTTGAAAGTTTGCCGTCGGTAGGTACGAGCGCGAGGCAATATACATACAAGTCGTTTTAATTATATACTATACTACGTTAATAATTATTACATTAAATAATTATAGGTTTCTATTTTCTTTCGTATATTACATACTTGATGTCATAAGTAAAGTATAAAGTAATGTATGCAACTGTATATAATTAGGTACTGATGAAGCGTTCATGTAAATAATACTCATAACCCGAAGCGCGAAAAAGCGAGTTTCGCTTTCGCGCTTTAATACCTTTGATTAAACAACAATTGCATAAATAAGTATTATGAAGTTGCAAAAATACCGAAAGAAAATTGCAGGAATAATGTTGTACAGATCGCACTAGTAGTATTATACAATATATTTCTCTCAAGATTGATTGAAACATGTTTCATTCTGTAACATCGAACGAAATCTTACAACGAAAGCGACCTAAATCTTTTATAAAGAAATAATTCTTTATGATAACGAATTGAATAAAAATAATAAAAGCGTACAAAAATATCGTCACACCATTTCTTTAATGGGACAGACAAATATGTACGCTGTACCTAAGATCCATACTGTAGTCTTACGATCACAGGCTGGTATTGTTCAAATAGTATTTTTTGCATAATTATAGAGATAGATAAGAAAGAAAATATAATGTATTATTGATGTAACATAATTGTATTATTGATTATTGATGTAACTATAATTATCGCTCTGTAGATTTTCTTCGTCAGTTTTTCATGACTCATTCTTTACATGTGCTTGAACCATCTAAGCATTCCTTTCTTTATTTTTACACTACAATAACACAAAAGCAATAAATTATATTTATTATTATAAATTAATTTTTTATTTTGGATATTTCATATATATTATGAGGACGCGTAATTTTTATCTGCATTTTATCTGCCTTATATAAATCTGCATTTATATAGGGAAAACATTTGTCCATGAAGTAAACATTACAGTCATTAATTTGCAATCTTTGTTTATGGTTGTCGAAACCTTAACATAGATCCCAAAGGTTGCCACACACAAAATTTGCTTTAGACATAAATATTTGGGATTCCATATCTGTCAAAGTAAGGATGGCCTATTATTAATTTTATGGTTCTAAGTTCCACTTCGTTTCAGCTCATAATATCGGAAAGGGTCGTATTCTCTGGCGGCCATATTTCGGTCAACGGTCAATTTAACCCTTAATCACTACATACCGTCTCTGTGATACATATTATGTTCTATTCATATAGTATTTAACTGGCTAATAATAAGGACGTCCTATACTAACAATTAATTTGTTATGAGTTATTTTACAATAGGTATATATGCGTATAATAGATGCACGCGTACGTGCCTTTGTCGTGAATAGTTCCGCTCAATTACGAGTACATTTACAAACCCAAGTAGGTATTTTATGTTGAATATTCTAATAGATACACTTAGCACACATTATAATACACTAATCACATTAATTTTAAACTTTTAAATTTAAAACTTAACGCCATATTTCAGTTACGGAGGATAGAAAAATATAACGCAACAAAATCCCATTTTGAGACCGTATTCAAACAATAATAATTATATGAACAAACTAACCAAACGTAATAAGTCAATGTATAAATAAACTATCTGTAATAGGCTTATTGTACAAACAGATTAAGGCAATAAATTATACATACATACATATATTTAAACTGTATCCTTAAAATGGCAGTCAGAGAGGACGGAGCGCTAAGCTTCGAGGTCCTTACGTACTTCTTTCGCCTCCTCGAATCTCATCATTCTCGTCACACATTTTCGCCTAAGTATTGCGGGTGCTTTTGACATTTCCGTCAGCTAACACTGTGGCTATTTGATTTTCACAAGTCCAGCCTTAATCTTTCTTTGCTTTCTTGGCTGCCACTCACTTTCGCTCTGTAGATTTTCTTCATCAGTTTTTCATGACTCATTCTTTACATGTGCTTGAACCATCTAAGCATTCCTCTCTTTATTTTTACTATAACACTACAATAACACAATAACAATAAATTATAATTATAATATACACATGTTTTCAATATATGCTGTGCATAAATAAAAGCGTTAAACGTTACATATTATGTCAGTCACTTGTTTTTAATGTTAACTTAACATGCAGACATACTTTTAGCAATGCATTATAACGACGCAGATAAAGAGAATGAATCACAAAATATCGTGATTCTGACATGGGTACTTCTGTCATTTCCTCATTATTTCTCTAGTACATTTTCGCCGAGGGATGGAGTGCTTTGACGATCCTATCAGCTATTGCTCGAGTTATCTTCATAAATCAGGCTTGGTCTCCCTTTCTATTAAATCTTCGAGTTCGGTCTTTATGATTCCATTCCTCAAAAGAAAAATAGGATCCTCAAAAGGTCCTTCACACGTTCGTTCGTCGTAACTATCTAGCCCAGTCAATTTTTATGAGAAATCGTATAATTTAGAAACTTCAATACACTATGATGTGCTATAAAGCCTACTTTTAAATAACATATTTGAAAAGACATTGCGCAAAATATTGTAACACTCTCATAATAGATCACACTATCTTCAGGAGTAGTGAACCTGACACTAATGAAATCAGGAATATAACACATTGTTAATCAATGTCAAGATTCATATGTTATTCTGGCTATTTACTGCAAAATATCAAAATTATTGAGGATACGCGTTCGCCTCTTAATTAAGGCGAGGGTTCCCGAGCTTAGAAATAATCTAAAACAGCGAAGTAAGTCGCGTAGGCTTCACAAGGCTCCATTGTAGATATTTTAAGAGTCGAAGAAACGCATTTTCAATTAACAAAATGATTGCTGAAATGTCTCATCCATTCAAAGACAATTATTTTTGTATATTAGTATAACTCGAATGGTCGAATGGAATATTTAGATTACTTATATTGTTTTTTTTGATGTACTTAATTAAAACAGGGCAAGTATCTAAGGGCCGGCCTAATTACAAGATTGTTAAATAACGTATATTTTTTATAGAGATTTCTTTGTGATTAACGAATACAGCATTCTTAAAAACAGTCTAACAAAGGTACTCTCGGGAACCTTCAAGAAGCATCCTCAGAATACTCCAGAGATCAGATTCGGTCAGTTAATTAGCACCGAATTTTGACCGAATCAAACACGTGTCGATCAACAAGTTTGAATGTTTGGGTGTAGAATAGCTAAAGCATGCGAATTCATCACTCAGAAATGTAACGCCTTATTTGAAATTGACAGTCAAATTGTAGCGAAAATCCTAAGCCTTAAGAGATCTTAATAAAGTTATTAAGATCTCTAGACATTAGTTTTACTAGTTTATCATTTTA
Organism: Zeuzera pyrina; assembly: GCA_907165235.1. Classification (NCBI taxonomy): domain Eukaryota; kingdom Metazoa; phylum Arthropoda; class Insecta; order Lepidoptera; family Cossidae; genus Zeuzera; species Zeuzera pyrina. The sequence goes on from OU015639.1 coordinate 7,121,292, forward strand.
GAATTGTTATACAGAACCCTCTGTGTACAAATGAATTTTCGCTTAACAAACAACTGTAGGAGCGTAAACCCTAAAAGAAAAAACGAAACCTTTATAAAATTACTCATGCATCCATTCGTCTGTCCATCTGTCTGTCTGTACCTCTGTTCCAGTCGATTAGTTAAGTTTTCGTAGAAAAATTAAAGAAAGGCGAAATCGTGTGTTCGAAATCGATTTAATCATTCCTCACTCCTCACAACTCTACCTATTTCTGAAATTTACTATTACAAATATCGGACGTCAACCCTCTTTATAGAACTCTCACTTGATCGATTTGCACAATTACATTTCAGTCTTCCTATGTTGCTCGAAAGTAAAGAAAGAACAAACGAATAAAGTTACATAAAGCAGCTCAGCTATTTTCTCATTTACTTGTCCTTGGTCGCGCCGACTACGATATTAGTAGTATTTCTTTCTAAGACCATTGAGCCGCAAGTATCTCCTTAGAATCGATATGTAAAGTGTGGTCGTAAAATCTAGTAGACCATCTTTCTGAATGGATTCAATTGTGTCTCAGTAGCATCCCGATGGGCTGCAGATTGCGTGTAAATTGCTGTTAGGATGTTGGGAATAGTTTTTATCAAGTAATAGCATTTTTAACCGATTTCAAAATGGAGGAGGTTCTCAATTCGACTGTATGTTGTTTTTTTTGTATGTTTATTACCTTATAACTCCGTCAATTATGAACTGATTTTGAAAATTCTTCTTTTATTTGGTAGGTAATACTTTAGAGGTGGTCTCAATTGAATGACACTGGTATTGGAGCTTGGACTTCGAAGATACACCAAATACACGACCCAGGTTGCGTTATTTGGTGTAACTTAGAAGCGACTTATCAATATAAATAAAGGTTTTAACCAGTTATAACCTTTATTTACATTATCACTATAATTATATTTATCAATGTAAATAAAGGTTATAACTGGTTATATGAATGTCTTGTATAATGTAAGGTATATATGAAATTGGCGTTTTGTACGGGAGGAATATAAAGTCAATTTTTTTTTTATAAAATATATTTAATTAATCAATGTATGCACCGTTGTTATCTATGCACTTTTGCCATCTCATAGGTAGTTCATTGATCCCTTTACTAAAAAAAAACCATGGGGGCGAGAATCAATAAACTCTTTGAAGGCGGTTTGGACTGCCGCATCGGAGTTGAATTTTTTTCCTTGTAAGAAGTTGTCCAAATTCCGGAAAAAATGGTAATCTGTTGGAGCAAGGTCCGGGGAGTACGGTGGATGTCGCAGACATTCCAATTGTAGCTCATCTAACTTAGTGGTTGTTTGTTGTGCAGTGTGTGGTCTTGCGTTGTCGTGAAGCAGCAGTGGCCTAGAGCGATTGACTGGTTGTTTAGCAGCTAGTTCTTCCTTCATGGTTTACAGTTGCTGACAATAGATATCTGCCGTAATCGTTTGGCCAGATTTTAGAAAGCTGTAGTGAACGACACCGGCGCTAATCCACCAAACACTCACAAGTAACTTTTTCTGAGTCAATTTTCGTTTAGGGCAGGATTTGGCTGGGTCTCCAGGGTTCAGCCATTGCGACGAGCGCTTCCGATTATCGTACAGTATCCACTTTTCATCACAAGTAATGATTCGATTTAAAATCCCTTCATTATTGTGTCAGTTGAGCAAAGTAACACAGCAGTCGACGCGTGTTTGCAAGTTCGATTCACTCAATTCATGAGGTACCCATCGTTCAAGTTTTTTTACTTTCCCGATTTGCTTCAAGTGGATTAATACAGTTTTGTCACTTACCCCGAAGCCTGCAGCTATCTCTGAAGTGCTGTGTGATGGATTCTTCATTTTCCACTTTGGTCTCCGGCCGTCCACGGGGTTGGTTCTGAAGGTCGAAATTTCCAGAACGAAAACGTTGAAACCAAAACGTACCGTGCTTTCTTTTGCGACACCAGCGCCGTACACATCATTAACCCTTCGAGCTGTTTCTGCAGCACTGGTGCCGCCACGGTAGAACTCGTACTCGTAAATATACCGATATTTCATGTTTTCCATTGTGCGGTAATAAGCGACGCCAAAGAAAAAAATAATGAGAAAAAACAAATGAATGACTGTTTTCAAAACTCAAATGTACCAGCTAAATGAATTTATAAATTTGAATTTGGAATTCTTAACCAAAGAGGAGATATTTTTGATTAAAGTGGTCAGTACGACAAAACGCTAATTTCATATGTAAGGACCCAATATATCGTTGCGCTCTGGAATAAGAAAGAAGTTAATTGGAGACCTACCCTAGATATTTATTCAGGTCAAGATCACTCAAATAGGAGATATAAAAAAATTTATTAAAAAAAATTAAACCGCCTTCAAAAAAAAAAACACTGAAAAGTATAAAATAACTATTCTTTACTAATCGAAACTGAAGTACAATTAAAATAACTATAAATACGATACACTTACCCGTATAATTAAATTTGACAGTTATTGAAGTCGGTGCCAAATTAATGTGCAACAACAGAAAGTCTATTAGTTTGGTACGCATGGCACCGACTTCAGTAACTGTAAAATTTAATTATAAAGGTATGTGTATCATATTTATATAGTTATTTTAATTGTACTTGAGTTTCAATTAGTAAACGATAGTTATTTTGTACTTAATAGTGTTTTTTTTTGAAGACGGTTTAATTTTTTTTAGAATTTACCTCCTGTAACTTCTTATACACATACGAGCACATGGTTTCACGTGAATTCCCAGTAGGGTGGTTAGAGAATCAAAAGACACAATTCAATCATACCTTGGACCCACTTTTAACTAATTTGGGTACACTGAAGGCAAAGCGGAATCATAGTGACACGTTGTTATAATTTGTCAATACCATTTTCTTACAGTATAATAATAAGGTTTGGCCGACTTTTACGATCTGTGTAGGAATGTAAGCAGCTGGTATTTATTTTATATTTTTCACTCTCCCTCATAACAGCATAGAATTTTACGAGTGCCATAGACCAGTAATCGTGTAGATGACGCTTTGAATAACTTTAAAATTAAAACGTGATTAAATATTACGGGCTGCGGAACAATGTGCTGTGATCTGATTGGTCACGTAGAGATCGAACGTTAAATATTTGAAGGGCGCATAGACAAAGAACTGTCGACGTCGTCGCTATTTAAGCGATATATAACTGAACTATGGGCAGTTAAACTATGCAAATATGGTGTCCTCGTAAGCATCCTGTAAGTCTTACTGGTATGTGATTTCTTTAGATAAAGTGGCCCCTGGCTCATATTTCATTGATGCATATCTCTTAACAGCTGGACAAGAACCACTAGATCTGCTCTTCTAATCCTGCCAATGATTCTAATTTTTTCAAGATTATCAATTCAACTGGAGGGCACTATTATATCTTTTCATAAATTGCCTTTATTCGAGGACTCTTCTACAAACGGTACCGATACATATAGTCTATCTTCACTGCTTCAACTTTCTGTGAGCTGCGCCGATCACTCTGGTTTTGCTTCCTATTTCTTCAGTTCGGATTCTACTTATCACTTTTATTATATATGTGTATGTGTTACTTGTACGATAAACATCCAACGAACCAGAAATTCCGAGTATAATTCTCTCCTTAGCTGGATGAGAAAATTTTAGAATTTCGAATGCTTAAGAAAAAAGTCTGAACTCAGAAGCAGCATCCATCCTAAAATTATTCAACGCCTTATTTGATTTAATTACGTTACATTTTAGGGATGTAGCTCATATTATTAAAAAAATTAGTAGGATTCACATCGAAATCATTTACATATTTTCCAGGATTAAAACACTTTTTCTTCGTGATATTCCTAAAGTGAGTCTCTTAATACTTTTAATACTAAGTATTTGTTTACTGGCTGTGAGCAGTGACCACCATTTTTTTTTCCTATTTAAGCTCCCAAAATCAAGATTCAAAATTAGACTTCGAATTTTAAAGTTCACATTTGTATTTGGGTTTTAGCAATTGCTACTTGTAGCTCTTCAAAAGCAAGCAGGCTAAAATCTAGAACAATTGCAACTATTTATATTTTAATACATTATAAGATAACAAACAAACAGAATATACCAACAAACAATGAAGTGATTTCATAAGGTGTAGCTTTGGTCCGAATTTTGGTGGTTTTTTTATGTTATAACGAAGAATAAATTAAATAAACATGCAAAAATAAATTAAAAATATTTATAATAAAAATATATGCCTACACATGAAAATGTGTTTCCACAAAAGCTTTTGCAAGATTACATTGCATTTCCGATACCTATTGGTAAAATAAAAAGGTTTTTATTTTTATTTCCTCAGTATTATTACTTAGGGGTAATCTTAGGAAAATGCATTAAGTACAACCAATATAATAATGCATGCATGTTTATAATAAATGCTTTTTACAGTTAGTTTTGTAACTTTACGCCTTTCCTAACACAAAGGGGTTCACAGAAACATACTAATCTTAAAAACGTGGACAAATTGAGTTTTTTTTTTAAATCGGTCTCCGAACCGAACCCTAATGTCTTAATAAGCACCATGGGGCGGGGTCAAACGAACGTTATTTCACGAGTTGCGGGTCGCGTATTTTAGTCACATAATTTATGCAGCATTCGGTTTCACATAAAAGTCCGGTGTGTGTCACACGACTACGCAAAATAAGTTGTTTAGTAGCGACTCATGCGTGTAATTATGATCGAATTTCGGATGGGTGAGAGAGGAGTAAGGGAAGCGATTAATTTGGTACTGGATGTGCGAAATCCAACACATTACTTGCTCGCAAAGTTATTGATACGGATTAATTGATTACTGAGGTTCGACAACATCCGTCTATGGAATTTTTCAAAAAAATCATACATAGTGATGATTAGAAACAGACGGCTACAAGTCACCGAGAATTGTTTTGAAAAATAAGTCCTCTTCAGGGCTGATGGCTTGTCTTATGTTTGAATCACATTTAGTAATATAAAGTTCTATGATGTTAATTCATGAATTTATTGGCAGTCCTTTTCAGATATATCTGGTTTTAAACATAAGCATTCATATAATGTATGAAACTGTCCACACTTCGTTGTACCATATCGCGTGTATTTGCCAGCTTTTTTTCCGTCATCCTCTTTTAATACTTCGTAGATACATACTTTTTTAATGAATCCATTTCACACGAAGACACGAACATCCTGAACAAACGCTGAAAAGCAACCGAATTTATACGTCCATCTGGCGGACTAACAGAACTTTAGTTGGACGTAAATACGCAACTCACATCTCACAAAATTGCGCTCGTTTGGCTTTATCCTATAAGTGTTTATTACAGTGTTTTATAAGAAATCGACAACTACTAAGATATAGATTCATATTGATTTGAAGACAAAATAGATGTTCATCCATATAAGTAAAAATCAATTGCCACATGTATGACGGAGCATCACTTGAGAACGGCTCTACCGATTTGGTTGATTTCTTTTTTGTTGTGTTTGTAATTGTCAGAGTAAGGTTCACATGAAAGAAAATGTTTGGAAAATCCTCGGAAAAGTCGGAAATTTGGATGATATTTTTGTATGAAAATCTCAATAAAAAAAATTTGGTAAGCAAACATTCAATATCCCACTATTTAAAATAATTTTATTTAAAAATAAATTAACAAGTTTCATAAGAAGATCTTCAGTTATGAAACTTACTGTTTTTCCTTTTAATAAATGTAAATTTTTAAACTCTTATTCATAATTTCTTCAAGTTTGCTGCTTTAATTATTTCAAATTGCTTGAAAACTTTTTGTTTCAACAAAACATATTCATGAAAATCTCTTGCTGTTTTCAAATTTCAACGTTTTAATAACTTAGAAAGTATTTCTCCACAACTTTTAAAAGTATAAAAACATATATTTCTTTGAAAACAACTTGATGTTTTATTTTAAACTTTCTCTGTACGTCATATGAAATACTTCACAGCCGTTTTTAGGGTTCCTTAGTCAAAATGATAAAGAACCTTTAAATTCCTCATGGTGTTTATGTCCGTAAACAGCAAAGATTAATTAGTTACTACCGTAAAACAACGGAGTTATTCTGCCATCTTTACATCTACTGAGCTTTTTGACACAGCGCAGAGAAACATAAACTGTTAACTCGAAACCTAAAGAAAAAAATATGAAATCAATAATCAGATTTATTTAACCCGTTTTTTTCATTTGTGTGTTATATTAAAATAATTCCTTAATATATTTTCTTGATTACTTTTTCAATTTTTTTTTGCAATTTACTTTATGAAATCCGTAGTAGTAGACCGTAATGTGTCTTAGACATTCTTGTAACCACATTTTGGTTTATGACCATGGTTTAACAGACTTAATCGACCTTTGTATATGTTCGTAACCGAGGCTAATCTAATCATTAATCTATCATTGCAGCATACAACACCACCAAGTCTTAACAAGGGAAGATACTTAATCAAAGTCAAAGTCAAATCAATTCATTCAAGTAAACAAGACGTTTTTGAACGTCAAATCTACTTTACTTAAAATTGTTTTAGAACCGACAAGAAACTCAGTAAGGTATCATTTTTTCGATATAATTTTACAAGTTTACATTAAAATCATTTATTTTATAATATGATTGTATAATATAATATGATTGAGTAAAATGTGCATTTTATAACAAATCTAAATCTATTTTCCAGTAATTGAGGAACTACTTGAGAAATTTATTATAAAAACGAACGAACTTAAAGTTTCTCATAAGTGTAACTTATGTAATTTACATACATACATATATATCTTCACGCTGTGTCCCTAACGTGATAGTCAGAGAGAACGGAACACCAAGCGTCGCGGTCCTTACATATGTACTTCTTTCGCTTCCTCAAATCTCTTCATTCTCCTGACACATTTTCGCCTAGTTATATGTAATTTAAAGGTTATGTAATTTAAATTTTGGAAAAACCAGTTTAATATGACTTGTCCTCCTTCGCGGTTTAATACTGATGGAAACTACGGAAATACCGATCGAAACAGACTCGAGATATGCGAGTCAGCGGCCTACAATAACATTAAAATTGCAAGGGTGTTTTTCCGCCTCTTGGCTGTACCGAAATATTCTTATGTTGGATTCGGAAAATACACTACACGAGAGGTCACCTTGGGATTTAAACTCCCACAGACAAATGGTGCTCAATAATCAATATAATTCAGTGCGTTGCATTTAATAAAAACTTACGGACGAGTATGTTATGAAACTACTGGTGTGTTATGTTCGGATATTTTTTCCTTGATATTATACTATTACGGCTGACCTATTTATTTTTATGATATTATGATTAAACTGGGATGAGTTTCTAAGAAAACTGAAGGGTTCACCCGACGACGCAGCGATCCGCAACGATACGCGATCAGAAGGTCCACTTGTCATTTTTTTATCTGAGATCGCTGGCAGAAAATCATATGCCACAACGGGCTGACTGCGCATATTAATACGCATATTAATTTTCTTTTATGTTACATTACTATCAGCGTATTCGCAATATTAGATATAATACTCGTTTAATATTTTGGATGTCCTCTGTCTTCATAAGATTTTTACATGTATTATCTTTTTATATAATATACATATTTTGTGTATTAAAGTTTGTATGTTCATAAACATTTTGATATTACCTATTAAATAGTAATAACAACAATTCGGTGTTCATAATATTAACTTTTAAACAGTCTGTTTTCTGAAGTTACAATATTTTATATTTTTATTTCTTGTGTAATATTATTATTAACAATTTATTAATTAATTTAATTTCGTGTACATTAATTCATTTGTCTAAAAATTTATAGAAAATAATAATATGCAAAATATTGATATTTTACGTCGCTGAATGTGTAGCCAATACAAAATTAATAATGTTTAGTTTAGCAATTGGGTTAGAGCTGATATTGTACAAATTTCAAATATGTAGGTAGTTTGAAAGAGCTCTGTCTTACGAGATAAGGTATAAATGGAATAATGAATAGCTGGTTTAATTCCACCTAGGCGAAAACATAATCCTTTCTCTTTCCAGATTCCCACTGAGGTGAAAACATTGCTTTTTCTCTTTCCACATTTATTTTAATTCTATAGGGGCTGTGGTTTCCCAGCAAAAGTTTTGTTCATTGTATCATTGACTTTTTTATTGCGCTTGTAATGCTATAGTGCTTGAAATAATCACTGAAGTTACACACATTGCATACGGTCATTCAAGAGATGGGTGATCTAACAACATCCATATCGAGCCTTCGTGCTTCGTTTAAAAGATGTAATTCTATAGCGACATGTGCTCAAACTTACTTTTTTCCCCATTTTGGACATAGCGTGAAAGTAATTTATATATTTTGTGTTAGCTGACTGAAATATCAAAAACACTAGCGTATTTTGGCGAAAGTATTTGAGTACATACTCTCTCCCTAGCCCTTTAGAGATACAGCGTAAAGACGTCATGTATGTGCGTAGTGTGTATGCACTTAATACTTTACTCTCATTTGTTGCTTCAAATGTGTCAAATTTTTTACGTTTTCGACCTTCTGACATTTTTTATAACTTGAGTTTTAAAACACTGATAACGATTATTTATTATCGACGTCAATGATAATCAAGGACTACTTTTTAACCTTACTAAGTAAATGTTTCTTTAGTAATCAGAAACAATACTAAGTGCCATTTGATGTTTTATCGATTTGGATATAAATAATAAAATAGTTGAGAAATATGACATAACATAACATAACATAACTTCACGCTGTATCCCCAACGGGGTAGTCAGAGAGGACGGAGCGCCAGGAGTCGCGGTCCTTACACACCACTTTCGCTTCCTCAAATCTCATCATTCTCCTCACACATTTTCGCCTAGGTATACGAGTGCTTTTGACATTTCCGTCTGCTAACACTCTGGCTATTTGATCTTCATAAGTCAGCCTCGGTCTTCCTTGGCTTCTTTTACCACTCACTTTCGCTCTGTATATTTTCTTCGTCAGTCTTTCATCACTCATTCTTTCCATGTGCCCGAACCATCTAAGCATTCCTTTCTTCATTTTTACAATAACACTGTTGTGCAACCCTGTCATACTGCGTATCTCATCATTGCTTATCCTGTCAGCAAGCGTGACACCGCACATATTTCTGAGAGACCGCATCTCCACAGCATTTAACAAACTTTCACTCGATTTTGGGCATATCCAGGCCTCACTACCGTACAACAAAGTTGTATCAACACCGCATTGTGGATGGCCATTTTAGCAGTGTTAGATATATTCACACTACCCACTTATGCGGACAGAGCACCGTTCACTTTATTGCCAGCTGCTACCCGTCTCTCCACATCCAACTCACATCTTCCATCCCTCGAAAACGCACTCCCCAGGTACACAATTTCATTCACCTGTTCTAGACATTTTCCATTTACACAAATCACACATTTCGTTTGTACCGCTTCTCTTTCAAACACCAGAACCTTAGTTTTGTTCACATTCATTTTCAATCCTTTTACTTCACAATCTTCTTTCATGCACGTGACTAGTGTCTGCAACTCTGCTTCTGATGGTGCTATTAGCACAGCATCGTCAGCGTACAATAGGCAGTTTACCTATGTGTCACCACATCCCATACCACTCATATTACCTTTCAATCTCTGGAGGCAACTGTCCAAATACAGCACGAATAGCCAGGCAGACATCACGCAGCCCTGTCTGACACCAGAACAGACTTCAAACCAGGGCGATATGTCCCCGTCTATCCTTACACAGGCTCTGTGGTCTCGATATAATGACCTCACAGCCTGCAGTAAGGAGCCCTCCACGCCATATTCAGGCAGAAGACTCCACAATTTCTTCCGGACTACTCTATCAAATGCTTTCTCTAGATCCACGAAAGCGCAGAAAACTTTCCGACCTAAAGCCAGAAACCTCCCCACGACAACGCGAAGCGAGAAAATCTGATCCATACAACCCCTACCGTTCCTGAATCCACCTTGCGCCTCCCACAAATATCTTTCTGAAACGCCTTTCATACGTTCAGTCAATACTTTAGTATAGACTTTACTCGCTAAGCTGACCAAGCTGATGGCCCTATAGCACGCACAGTCTAGGTAGGAACCTTTCCCTTTATATAGAGGTACTATGACTGCCGTGCGCCAGTCCTCTGGAACCTCCCCCTTCTGCCAACAAAGGTTGCAGAGTGCACAGAAGGCATCCCAGACCCTAGGACCACCATACTTGATCATCTCAGCAGTCACCTCATCAATTCCCGCAGCCTTTCCACATTTCAAACTTCTTATCACTTTCTCAATCTCTTTCATACTAATGGCATCCTCCAGTCCCTGGCCCGAGTGTGGCAATTCATTAGAATCGCTCTCAGTATCAGAGACGGAGTCGCCACTCTCATACAGTTCTCCATAGTATTCACTCCATCGCTGCAGAACATCCTTTTTATTTGTAAGCAGGTTGTTTTCTTTCGAACGCACTTTATTCATTCTGCAAGGTGCCGGACCACTTCGGTACTTACGTACTTCTTTCCAAAATAATTTGGAATTTTCCTCGAAGTTGTCCGACATCTTGTTTTCATCTAACACCCTACACCTTTCACGCTTCTCTTTCACTAGTGCCTTCGTTTCTGCTTTCTGCAGCTTATACCTGTCTTTCATCAAATTTTTCATACCACAGTCATTAGTAGCAAGGTAGTCTCGCCATGCTTTCTTTTTCTTATACACAGCCGCTTTCACCTTATCATCCCACCACACATCACGCTTTTAGCCGTTCCCAATCTTATTCATTCCACACACTTCTTTTGCAGCCTCAATCATACTATCTCTAAGGTTCTGCCAGCATTCTTCAACATCATCGCTCATCACTTTCAATCTATCATCAAGCTTACTGGATAATACCCTTTCATATTCCTGGTGGTCGCATCCTGTAGTTTCCAGCTTTTAATGCGACTAACTGCTGCAGGTTTGGACACTACGCGATGTCGCCATGCTGCGAACAGACCCCTTATTCTGGTTATCACCAGAAAGTGGTCCGTCCCGAGATCGGCTCCTCTATACGCTCTTGTGTCCATTACCTGCTTCTTAAGTCTGCTATCCACCAGGAATAAATCAATCATACTTCTCGCACCCTTTCTTTCCCACGTGTACTGATGGATCCTTTTGTGCCCAAACATGTTATTAGCCACAAAAAGATCCTTTTCCATACACAGTCCTAACACAATCTTACCAGCATCATTCACTCTCTTATCTCCATATTTGCCTAGGACAGACTCGAATCCTGTTCGAGCTGTCCCGACCCATCCATTCATGTCTCCACACACAACAATTCTTTCGTTCTCTTCAACCGTCGCCAGAACTTCTCTAACATTCTCCCAGAACTGCTCCAGTTCAGCCAAACCGACAGAGGACACTGGGGCATATACTGCCAAAACAAAAATTCTTGTCAACCCAATCTTGAGGCGTACCCAGAGCAGTCTGGGATTTACACATTCATACTCAGTCATACAATTAACCATACGAGAGGACAGTAAAACGCCTACCCCTTGGCATCCCCTATCTCCTTGTGGTACCCCTGACCACAAAGCGATGCCTCCTCCGGGCAAGTCGGCAAGTTCACTGCCGCCTCGCTTGGTTTCACTCAAACATAGCACATCCAATCTTTTCTCTTCCATAATATCAATCACTTCATTCATCTTCTCGTCAATCCCACCTCTCACATTCCACGCAGCTACTCTGCACTCCTCCCTCCACTTCCCTCCGCTAGGTGCACAGCGTGTTGGGTGGCGGTCCCCAACGCCGAACTGCACTCTGCACACACCAGCAGGGACAGACCGGTGTACGTCGCTTTCGGGGGACGCCCTAACATTATCATTACCATTGTCCCACATGGTTTGCACAGAAGAGGAATTGCAGCCCTGAAAAGGGCTGGCAGGGGTCGCGACGAGCACGCTTCCTCAGTTGACCCCCCAATAATAATATAAATAATAATATATATAATAGAAATATGACATGATGTAGAAAATTTCCCAATACGATGCCTTTTATTTAAATGTTAACTAACGTCACGAAATTTTAGGAAGAAAGAATGTCAGTGCACAAGAGAATCGTACCTGGATACCATTATTAGTTGTGTTGGGGCTTACAGATAATATAGGAACCAGTGGTGATAAATTGCTATCCATAGCTTATACTCGTTCTAGTTCCATACAAAACCATTTGTTATTGTGCTCTGACACCAAAACACTTAATTGACACTGCGTAGTCTTCTGGGGTTAATTTACCTGCGCCTGAAGATCAGCTGGCGCATTTAAATTTTTTTCTAATATATGTAGATGTGAAGATATTAATATTGGGTCCTTACATATGAAATTGGCGTTTGTACGGGAGGAATATAAAGTCAATTTTTTTTTTGTAAAATATATTTAATTAATCAAAGTATGCACCGTTGTTATCTATGCACTTTTGCCATCTCATAGGTAGTTCATTGATTTACTTTACTTTACTAAAAAAACCATGGGGGCGAGAATCAATAAACTCTGTGAAGGCGGTTTGGACTGCCGCATCGGAGTTGAATTTTTTTCCTTGTAAGAAGTTGTCCAAATTCCGGAAAAAATGGTAATCTGTTGGAGCAAGGTCCGGGAAGTACGGTGGATGTCGCAGACATTCCAATGGTAGCTCATCTAACTTAGTGGTTGTTTGTTGTGGAGTGTGTGGTCTTACGTTGTCGTGAAGCAGCAGTGGCCTAGAGCGATTGACCAATCTCGGTTGTTTAGCAGCTAGTTCTTCCTTCATGGTTTGCAGTTGCTGACAATAGATATCTGCCGTAATCGTTTGGCCAGATTTTAGAAAGCTGTAGTGAACGACACCGGCGCTAGTCCACCAAACACTCACAAGTAACTTTTTCTGAGCCAATTTTCGTTTAGGGCAGGATTTGGCTGGGTCTCCATGGTTTAGCCATTGCGACGAGCGCTTCCGATTATCGTACGGTATCCACTTTTCATCACAAGTAATGATTCGATTTAAAATCTCTTCATTATTGTGTCGGTTGAGCAAAGTAACACAGCAGTCGACGCGTGTTTGCAAGTTCGATTCACTCAATTCATGAGGTACCCATCGTTCAAGTTTTTTTACTTTCCCGATTTGCTTCAAGTGGATTAATACAGTTTTGTCACTTACCCCGAAGCCTGCAGCTATCTCTGAAGTGCTTTGTGATGGATCCGCTTCCACAATAGCCTTTAATTCTTCATTTTCCACTTTGGTCTCCGGCCGTCCACGGGGTTGGTTCTGAAGGTCGAAATTTCCAGAACGAAAACGTTGAAACCAAAACGTACCGTGCTTTCTTTTGCGACACCAGCGCCGTACACATCATTAATCCTTCGAGCTGTTTCTGCAGCACTGGTGCCGCCACGGTAGAACTCGTACTCGTAAATATACCGATATTTTATGTTTTCCATTGTGCGGTAATAAGCGACGCCAAAGAAAAAAATAATGAGGAAAAAAACAAATGAATGACTGTTTTCAAAACTCAAATGTACCAGCTAAATGAATTTATAAATTTGAATTTGGAATTCTTAATCAAAGAGGAGATATTTTTGATCAAAGTGGTCAGTACGACAAAACGCCAATTTCATATGTAAGGACCCAATAATTAGTATTTGCCTATCCCAAATCATCATGAAAGGTTTCTTGGCTTAATATCAATTTCGAAGTCTAATTAACGTGTCAAAATTGATCGATCTTTACGTTGAAAAATAAACTAGTACGTCTTCTCAATCTACCTGTCAAACAAAGTCAATTCCTAAGTCTGTAGGCTTTTGATTAAACCAAAGTTTTTAATTGGACCTTCAAATTTGAGTATGATTAAGCAACTCTGAGTTCGATTGGTTGCGTTCATAATAATGTATTATGTGATCCTTAGTTCGTTTTGTCGGTTTATTCAGTTTACGCCCAACAATTGGTGTGTTTGTATATTATACTATTTTCTGTTACGTTATGTAAATAACTCGTCATTTTCCATTCAAAACGGACAGAATAAGATGAAATCGCAAGTAAATGACACTTTAACGTTACTTTCAAGAAATGTTTGGGCTTTTAGATAGTGAACCGGAACAAGATAGTGACGGTTTGCCAGCCTTTTGACTATACAAGCTCCGCAAACAAGGCCTATCCCTTGGCTGACTTTTACGACCTGTGCAGAAAGATAAGCAGCTGTTACATCCCATATATTCATTGTTCATTCTCTCTTAGACCGTTATGGAAGAAAGAGAACAAAATTTTAATGACGTAAGAGGTAATGCTACCCAATCTGCTCGGTACCCTAAATAACGACAGCTTACTAAGCGGCGACTTTGAGAAAGTCTATTATTTAAGATAATGTTTAGTTTTATGTTTGTGAATATTAACGTTAAGACAGTATATACTACTGATTTATGTCATCAAAAAACTGCGAAAAGAAAATGATGTTAAAAGTTTCGTTATCTAAGTTCTTTATTTTTAGACTAATCTCAACTCCCAAAATAGGGAACGCACATTTAACGACAATAGTAAAAACATTAGTAAAAGTAATAAAGCGTCTAATGTATCACGTACATAACATGTGCCGCTAACGTCACGTTAAACGCGTAGCCGAGCGATACCGTGGTGAGGAACCATTTGTTATTGTCCTCTGACGCCAGAACACTTAGTTTGTAGTTCAATGTCAACTTGATACTCCATTGTTTTCTGGGTAATTAAATGGCTTTTGTAAATAGTTGTAGCTAATACAAGTCGGGTATGAACAATAGGGTTAATTCTCTGCTTAATATTGTAGCATATATAAACAGAGCAATTATCTTCCCTAAAACAGTTAATGCTGTTTACTGTTCTTAACAGTGATGGATTCATCTACGCAAATTCAAGTCAAACTTTTAATATCTATATCATAAACATAAGGAACCATAGAATCTAGCAAAACATCATTATAGTTTATTATACTTCTCTTAGTTTCTAGTAGTAATATCGCTAATGATAAATCAAAATGAAATCCTACACATATAAGAAAATTACACATGATTCGGTTATCAGATCAAGCATCTGTAAGTAACATTGCCTAACATCGTGGATAAATTATGAATCTATGTCTGCGTAGGATTATAAAAGAAATATGTAGATACATTTACTGGAATTTATCGAACCCATTATTCTACACATGCGCTGCAATCCAAATCCTGCAAGTAACAGAATACGGAGATAGAGCGCGCGCAATTCAAGACGACATACGTCAACATACGAGTTTCTTGACAATGGATCTGATACTGAGCTAAGGAGAGGTGGATGTAGGGTACGGTTATCAAATGACCGGGAAATCCGGTAAAGCCCCGTGTACCGTTTTGACTTTTAAGTCGACTGTATTATTTATTTTATATTAATGAAAAATCTGCTGGTTTCTAGGTCAAAAATATGTATTTTCAAATTCTTATAATATAAATGATGAAATATTTAAAAAACGAAAACACAATGAAAAGGAAATATTACATTAAAAAAAAGAAATTAAGGATGAGGTGTGTTTCTGCACACTCAATTCGTCTATGTTCAGTAATTATACATTTAAAACCCAGACATTCGTTTTTCATAAGTATATCCAGTGTCAAGTGTATTAAAAATAGTATCATACTGGTTTGAAGTCCCCGTTTATGAAGAAGACATTCTAAAAAAGCTGCTAACGCTGCCAAACTCACTATCTTGCTGACACGCAAATAATAAAACATCTAAAAACACGGGAAATTAACGCGATTACCTTTTATTTTCGCTTGATATTTCGGCCGAGTTGCATCGGCCGTGGTAAACTCAAGTTTACTTGAGACCATTGAGAGAGATATTTTATAATGCAACGCGAAAATTTAAAAGTTTATTACGCAAATAATATAAAGGGATAATCAAAGTTTGTCAACCATTTGGAATATCTTCGTCAATTAATTACACCAAATATTGATTTTTACCTAAGCTTAAATTAAAATAAGAGAAGTATTAAATATTTATTTATTTTTGCTTGCTTTTGTATCTTTAGTTCATTAATTTATAAAAATATATTTAATTTATGTGTGAGGAGAATGATGAGATTTGAGGTAGCTAAAGAGGTGTGTAAGGACCGCGACCCCTGGCGCTCCGTTCTCTCTGACTACCCCGTTGGGGCTACAGCGTGAAGATATGTTATGTTATGTTCTGTTTATTTAATTTACAATTACCGTATTAAATAATGCTGCAAGTTATATTACTCCACTTTTTAACATAACTCCAGAAATATCTAATAAATGATTAACAGAGATTTATTAACCCTAGATATCAAAAACACAAGTGACCTTGTCTTTTAACAATTATGTGACGAGTTCGAGATTTCAGAGTCGAAGTTGTTTTTAATTATTTTTTATTAATTTAAAAGTCGCAGTTATATTGGAATTTACATTGTTTTAGTTAGACCACATATTAAAGTGATCCGAAATCAACCTTTGATTTTGGACATGACACCGCAATTTTTGGATTTGGATTTAGATTTGCAGAGTTACATTCTGTCAAGAAAGTATCGGGAATGGATGATTTGTTTATGGTTCCAAATTCAATTTTTTGTTTTTTTTGTTGTTGTTAGATTGGCACAACTGCTTTCCATTTTGGCGCGGAGTTTAGTTGCATCTGTTATTTAGATTAAATACAGTGCTGTTTTTAGTTATATCATTCTAGTGTATATTACGAATTTCGTAATGGACAAAAACATTGAACAAAGAGTTTGTCTTAAATTTTGCATCGCCAATGGAATTTCGTGTTCGGGGTCACTGAAAATGTTACAGAAGGCTTACGGTGAATCGACTTTATCAAAAACACGTGCTTATGAGTGGTACAAAGCGTTCAAAAGCGGTCGAGACGTGATGGAAGATTTGCCTCACTCTGGTAGCCCATCAACGTGTGCAACTGAAGTTAACATCGCAAAAGTGAAAGAAATAGTGACTGAAAATCCTCATTCAAGTTTGAGAGAGATAGCCGCCGAACTTTCTGTATCTCACGAGTCGATCCGTACGATTTTAAATAATCACTTGGGTATGAAACA
The DNA here is from genome assembly GCA_907165235.1 of Zeuzera pyrina. NCBI lineage: Eukaryota > Metazoa > Arthropoda > Insecta > Lepidoptera > Cossidae > Zeuzera > Zeuzera pyrina. Next base: position 7,138,383 of record OU015639.1, read on the forward strand.
TGTTGCCGCTCGGCTAGTCCCAAAAGACCCGAATTTTCTCCAAAAACTCAATCGCATAAGAGTCGCTGAGGACATGCTAGAACGAGTCAATTCCGATCCAAAATTCATGAAACGCAATGTTACTGGTGACGAGATGTGGGTTTACGAGTTTGACATGCAAACTAGTCAACAAGCTTCTTCGGAGTGGCGCCTTCCAACTGAACCGAAATCGAAAAAACCACGCCAAAGTCGATCAAAAGTCAAAGTCATGTGGACTGTTTTCTTTTACTATCGCGGTGTTGTGCACTCGGAATTCTTGCTGGAAGGTCAAACGGTAAATAAAGAATATTATTTGGGCGTTATGCGGCGTTTAATAGAGCAAATTCGACGAAAAAGGCCAGATTCGTGAAATGAAAATTCTTGGATTTTGCACCACGATAATGCGCCTTCGCACAAGGCCATCATTGTGAACGAATTTTTGACCAAAAACTCAACAAATACCATCGAGCAACCACATTATTCACCAGATATGGCTCCAGCGGACTTCTTTCTTTTTCCTAAACTCAAATTACCACTTCATGGCACCCGTTTTCATTCGGTAGAAGACATAAAGGAGAATTCGCGGCGAGCACTGAACTCAACTAGCGGAAAAAGCGTTTAAAAAATGTTTTGATCATTGGATTATTCGTTGGCGTAAGTGTATCGTTTCTGAAGGAGCATACTTTGAAGGTGATAAAATAAATTTGAATGAATAACTAACATTTCGTGTATTATTGATCTTTTCCCGGTACTTTCTTGACAGAGTGTATAAATTAAAAAAGGATAGCCGATATTAAGGTGTACTATCGATTGGTATATTTTATACTATCGAGTGTAACGTATGCTAACAATTGACTCGCAATAACGAGAACGATGTTCTATTATTATCAGCTCTGAGAATTTTGTAGGAGGTTCCACCCTCCGTTCCCGGACTATATGTAAGCGGCGTCGGCTGAGCGTTTTACGAGTGAGTGAGTTTTTAACTATAGCAAGCGAAGCAATAACTGGAAGATATCGAGTTTAACTATGAGGAATACTGCTACGAGAATACGAATATGAGGAATACTATGAATACTGCTACTATGACTCTGCCAGGAAGATTGTTGCGTTTGTATGTGAAACGTGTGAAACCATCTTCGGTGACTACCACAGCTAGGTACTTAACTGGAAGCTGAACATTGGGAACCGCCGTAATAAGTTTGTGTTTTCTGGATACGTGTTTGTGTGTGTGTGTGTGTGTGTGTGTGTGTGTGTGTGTGTGTGTGTGTGTGTGTGGTGTGTACTACATAAATTTATCAATTAATGCATTAAAAAAATATAAAAATTTGCACCGTTAATCGACTTTTAATTACCCATAGCTCGTTATAATACATTTATTTTTGTAATAATGATTCTTTCCTTTGACAGCTTGATAGCTTACTCTTGTTTCGATATGTGTATTTAGTATGTTATTTTTTACACGTGTTACAAATGTTAATTGAAATATTATGTACTTTAATATGTATTTAATTTTTTTTTCTTTAATATTCACTAAAGTGTACACAGATATAATATTATAGGCAATGCAATGTTTTTAAAAAATGTAGTTTAACTTTAAATTTAATATTTTTAGCGGTAAGACAATCTTTCATTTCCTTAGGCAAACCATTTATAATTGTTAGTCTCTTATATTTTAAGATTTGTTTATGTATATGAATTGTTGGATTTGGGAACTGTTAATTTTTAGTTCCAAACTTATCTAGTGACTCTTTCACTGCTGTAGGGTACCTTCAATTGCTCATTCAAATAATTTTCCTTTAATAGTGAATTTTAATTTGATCGATTATTTATAATTAATTTTCAATGAAGGCTTTTTAATAGATGTGTCATCAACATTTTTTTGCTACATAATTACGAAAATTTTTATTTTAGTGTATTACAATTAAGAGCAAGCTGCCAAAAAAAGTTTTTTGGCTAGGCTCCGCCCTCACACCGCCACCAGAACGCAATATTTATCGTTATAATTGGAATATTAATTCATATAATAAAGTATCCTTCACCCAGTATTTAGTAAACCGTATTGTCATCCTGTTAGCCGCAATTTTATGTAACTTACTCAAGTAATTTTGGAGAAATACTTAAAAATCTCTGAAAAAGGCATCGCATTGCAGATAAAAAAAATTAGGCAGTCGCTAGAAAAATGTATTAAGAAATGTATATTTAAATTTAACATTTATTAAACGTGTGCCCGCCTGAGACAATTTATTTAAAAACGGTCAAAATTTTGGCAGCCGGGTCTTAATGGACATACATAAGTAACATACATGATTAAATAACAGTTCTCTGTAGTCTAGCCAGTCTAGATACAAAGACAATTCAATTAACAGAATGCATTCTAGTTGAAGCAAAAGGTTAGTCAATGTAATCTCACATGAAATAAATGTAAACACGTGTATAGCCGTACAGCCACTATCGCTCTTTTTATAAAATGATATTTATTTCTTTCGTTTTAGCTTGTAAACATTTTTGTGTAATATGTTACGTACAATATAAAATTTAGTAACGATATTGTTACAACAAGTTACTCGAACGTATGTGCATAATTAGTATTCAAGTGTACGAACTTCTGTTCATACGTAAAGGAGCAGGTTCGCTGTAAAAGTTGTCAAGCGACAATCAAACTTTGTTATTTATAACATGACTAAATGATCGATCGATGATCGAGATATACTTTTTGTGCAAATATTATTTATAGGTACTTATAGGGATACGCCGTGAAGATATGTACGTTTGTATGTATGTATGCACTTATTTTAACATAAATGTAGTGTTACTAAATTGAACTTATTATCATAGTAAGGTTCAAAAAGGTTCAAAAAGGTTCTTTTCCATTTAAAAAAAATAATTATAAAACGTCATTTAAGCTGAAATATGTTTTATTTTCATTTTCAAATTGATTCTTGTTTTGAAAAAAATAAAATAGGCTAAATTTGTTGTAGCATGAGAACATATTTACCCTTCTAATGTAGATTTAACAATATAAGGGAGTTTGTGTCCGACGGAAACTAGTTTTTACTACCGGTGTCATAACCGAATTTCAGTTTCTGAAACAGTCTTAGCCGAAAAATAAACCGAAATTGCCTTTTAAGGTTAAGCTTTTATATAAATTTGAAATAGTTTTGTTTGTCTAATATGTACTTTATATTGTACATGGTGCGGGGCGAGGTAAGTTCTCATTGCACTTAACCAGTTGCTACCGAAGGCTAGTTTTGGTGTTAATCAGTTTCCGCAGGTTAGCTGCCGAAACTGTAATTAAATCGAAACTCTAATTTTCCGCCCTAACTTGCCGAATCTGAAAACTCGGTCGGACGTTAGTCATAAAAAAAACATGTGTGCTTATGACCATAAACCTTTAACTTAAGAAAAAGTAGATAGAAATGAAAACATATGATATTCTAATTATTAAGCGTCACCGACCCGAGCGTGACGGATCAGTTTCGTTTACTGTTCAGAATGAGCGCAAAACACGCCTGAAGAAGTTTCCACTTCGGTAGTCACGTAAACGTAAAAAACATTAAAAATTACTCGCTTCTAAATTAATGGGGACGAAGCTCTGTCTCAGTCATTCCTAACGTTAGACAACGGCAACGCCACTACAAGTTTATGACGTCACAGTTCGGCAGTATCATCTCCCACTTGCCCCATCCTTCTACTGCTGGAGCTTAAAACTTTCTTCTCTATTGTTAATGAATTCCACATATTTTCTCACAGTTGTGTTCTTAATTAAAATTATTCTAGTTTAATGTGTAAGCAAATAACATTTCTAAAACGTTCTTATAATGAGTTAAATCGTATAATGTAAAATCACGCGTTACGTAGCGCGACTAAATTATAATTAAGGTTTCCCTGAAACTGCCGCTCACAACTACGTAGGGTGATACGGCTCTTATTTTGCGCTGAAAGTTTCAATATCATAACTCTTTCTCGTCGCGGTTTCTAAAAGCTTCGACGGCCTTGTTCCCTTGATTCCGGAATCTTAATATTAAGTGCGGTATAAAATCTCTTCTAGAATTTTTTTTATTTGACGTACCCAAGTACTTAATTTATGATGATAACTGTCTTTCGAAGAATAGGTATGTATGTATTTTACCATCTTCGTTAATTTACCATAAAAATAAAATAGATAATTTTTGGGAAAGTTTCAAATGCAGTTCAGTATAAAGTAAAATACCACACAATTTTTATATTTTAAAAACAACTCGCCTCTAAATTTTTGTATCACATTAATATATATTATTGTGTTGGTACCACTCACTACAAGGAGAAATAAAAAATAGATAAAAAAATGTAATGAGACATATTAGCATTAAGTAACACTGAAGGAATTCATTTTTATAGTTAGTAATATTTTTGTTTTATTTTTGATAATAATTTAAAGTGATATTCTTGTATGACAATGTAACTTTACTTACATTAACAAAAATACATATGTTAATATTTACAAACTTAAAATTACACATTATCTTAAATAACAAACTTCCTCAAAGTTGCCGCTTAGAAAGCTGTCATTGCTCAAGGTACCCAGCAGACTGGCAGCATTGCCTCTTTGAATAGCCAAACTAATTCGTTAGCGGAAGGAGCTGCCAGCCCGGCGGTCTCCCGAAGCCTCGACCAGTCTCTTACAAATATCAGAAACCAGCCCATGGGCTTCGGGGCCCCAGGGACCCAAAGTTTCGACTGCAAAGGGCGTAAATATGAAACTCTCAGAGAGAGTCGCATACTTACGCCGTTTCAAGTTCTCGGGAGCGCTGGCCGCGGCACCTGCTGACTTGGAACTCGCCGGCACATGGGAAACGGCAAGTGTATCGACACATGTGGCATCCCACACCAGCGATCTTCCAAGTTTCGAAGGAATGAGCGTCAAACCATCCGGTCTCCTGCCGTCACTGCGCGCAATACCTACAGGCTCTAAGACTGCAGGAACGCCAGCGGCGACAAGAGCCCGCCGAATGACGTCATTCAAGGCAGCATGTCGTGACATGCGGCCCGCACTACGTAAACAGGATAAACCGTGGTGACCTAGTACATCGACGAGATCACCACAGCGGCAACTTGTATGATATATTACTCCATCAGGTTTATTTGCCTTCTATATTCTATTATTGCACATATCTAAGCTACGATGTTACATTTTAGGTACAAAAACTACATACCTGAATTGCACAAAAAACATGTGCTATGCTACACATGACCGCTATTGTTAAATGGTGTAGCAAGGAGGCTTTAGGCCTTACAAATGTTTCACTTTTGGGATTCTCTTGCTCCAGCTATGTATTTTTTTTATCTGATACAATTTATAATATACAGTGCCTAAGTCGACATTTACGAAGTATATCAAATAACATAATATAATTATGTACTCGTAATATAAATTTTAGTAGACGTCTTCTCGTCTCATATCTTTTATTTTCTCTCAAAATACTAACCTATGTTCATTAATAATTTTGTTCTCTTGCTCTTGGGAAATATTGCTTTTTTTCCTCAATTTAATTTTCCTAAGAATATTAATCCAACTATACCTTATTCTAATTTTCTTAAGAATATTAATAAAATTATGTGGTAATAAAGTCTATTAAAAGAACTTGGGTATCATTACAAATATTAAAGTTAAGTTATTAAAGTAAGTACTCCCAACCTTGTAATAAAATCCTGAATTCCGGTACTGTCCTTAAAATGGTGTCCTTTGAAATTTAATTATCTGTCCTTCACAGAAATCCCCTGACATCCTTTAGACATCTTTCATTTTATTGTCAAATCTCTTGATTTTCACTTGGATATTTACCGCCTCCTTAGTCTTCTTTACTGTTTTTTTTTTACAATTTGGAAAGGTTGAAACAAATAACTTCTTTTCCAGATTTTCTGCTCCCGAAATGAGGAGTTTGTAATGTATACTATCATATTATAAACCAGTAAAAGAACTGAATCTTTACATTGAAGTTATTTATGACGAAATGCTTATGAAACTCATTTAACGACTTTAAATCAATTAGCAACAAAAGAAAGTCTATTAGTTTACCGAGTAGGCTTGACATCGACTTCATTAACTGTCTTTTTTTTTATCGTATTTATAAACTTATTTCTGTACTTGAGTTTTGATTAGTAAAGGATTTATGAGGAGTTATTTCGTACTTTTAGTGATTTTTTTTGAAGTCGGTTTAATTTTCTTATTAAATTTTGGTTTCTCGATTTCAAAACAGGCATATTTTAAATTGTTTAAGGGTTTTATGTTTGTAAGTATTTTATTAGCGTGTTTATTTGTGGTATAGGAACGCACTAAGTACAATAAATAATAAAAAAACATATGAATAGAAATTTTGTTTTAATATACTACTAGCGTCCTGTTCCGACTTTAATATTTGTCTACTTCTATAGGCTAAACGTGAATGCGCTATACTTATGTATAAACATACCTCGCTGATATTTTAAACGATCGTGACAACTACATTGAAATCCATTTAGAATTTCAGAAGTTATTAGCGAATACAAACAAACGCAGATTGCCATTTTGTTTTATGCTAAACGTACCTATAAAGACGTACGTAGGGACCATTTCATAAAAACAATTTCAAAATTGCTTGAAATAAATGTTTTATATTTTACTGGCCTATGTAACATGTGGCTCCCCGTCTCATTATCTCAAAAATATTTCTCAGGCAAAAATTTCTCGGACAAAATTTTCTCATATAACTATTACTCTCAAAAAGTATTTCTCAGGCAAAAATTTCTCGGACAAAATTTTCTCATACAATTATTACTCAGTACAAATATATATTTCTCAGAGTATTATATTCTCACATAATTACATAAAGTAACCTACCCAAAGAGAGTGTTCTTATAGGGCGAAATCTGTTCTGGCGCCTAACCGGCCGCTGCTGCGGCACGCTCGCTCGGCTCGCGCGTTGTGGTTTATACACTTACCTAACCTAACCTACCCAGAAAGAGTGTTCTCATAAGGCGGATTGTGCTTTGGCGCTCAACCGGCCGCTGCCGCGGCACTTAAAAATATTAGTATAAAAATAAGAAATTATAGCCGGAGACATTTTATATATAACAAATTATTGCTATGAGAAAATATTACGATGAGATATTTTTGTTTGAGAAATTATTACAGAGTGTACTGAGAAATTATTGTCCAAGAAAATAAGATCGGTCGCCGTAGCATGTGTATAACAAAGGGCTAAACCATGTACGATTAACGGCAAAGTCATTTACGTAACGACACTAATTTTTATGCTTAGAATAAGCAATGTAAGACTAATCAATAACAATTAAGTAACAGCCAATAAAGATGAACGGAGTATCAAAAGGCAAAACTAAATTACATACTAACAGCTCTATGAAATAAAACGGTTTAAGTTAAAGATTTAAGTTATTATAAATAATTCGTATTCTTTGTAATAAACGCTATCCGTAAGCCAGCCCATATTCCAGAGCAATGCTCAGGTGGGAATCTCTGCTGAAATACCGCTATTCATCACATATTACTACAAGCAACATCCCTTCTAACCGTGCTTAGTTAGAGATTCACACTTCAGTACCGTTCTTGAATACGGGCCTTCCGACCTGCGTGGCGTGATAAGCGGCTCACAAATTTTATATTTTTCTCCCACATTTGTAAGCTCAGATGCTTATTCTAGCACTAGAGTCAAGGTGTGAATTTGTTACGTTTTGATATTTTGTGTTAGAATTTAGGACATAAAACCTTTTCATGAAAATACAACTTGAAAATAACTTCGTTTAATTAAATCTAACGCTGTTTAGACTACAGAATATACCAAAGAAATCTACTTTCACACACCCAAAAAACATTACCCTCCTTTTGCTAAAATAGGAAATGTAAGGAATCCCCGAGGACAAGAAAGAGCACCGCATTGTTTTACACTCCGTCCACTATGATGAAGTACTGAGAATGAATTAATGAACGAACGAATTAATGAATGAATGATATATATGTATTATACTTAGTGTGAAAATGTACAAAATCGGGACTGATTGGTGTTTTGTTCAGCCTTGTAGCCCAGGCCAAGACATAAGCTACAGTATCCGTCGATATCCGTAGAAGGCATCTAAAGAGTGACCTTAGACTCCTGAAGAGAACTACAAGGGTGCAGGGCGGTAGATTTGCTTCCTCAATAGTGTTATGTGGCAGTGCTAGTGGGGCTCCGGTGTGTTCCGTAGGAGTGCCCAGAGCTTCTCGAATTGCACCGAGGGCGACCACTGTGGGAGTATTTATGAGTAAAAGTTGAACATTACCCAATCTCAGCCCTGCTGTAGGGGTGGGTACAGTGACATTTCTACAGCATTTGTTAAGGTAGAACTGTATTAGGTTACTATAAGAAAATTGTAGTTGTAGAAAAAAGAAATAAGACACAGTCAACGCAAAAAAGGTAGCTATATTCACGGTTATATATTCCACATCTATATCGCACAGATTAAGTGTATTCATGCGTGGCAGTGTTACCGTTACAACAGTGTTATAGTGTAAATAACATATAATTACATATGTACATAAATACTTATTATATCTCACATATTTAATAAGCCCGTGATTATCTATTATCTTCCCTAATATATTACCATACTAAATATAGATACATTTATATTCATGTATACATAAGCCTAGCTTACTGAGGGAAAAGAAATATAGTATACTAAGGCTTTAAATGGTAATTATTGCGTGAAAATTGAAACTTTTATTGGCCTCACATGTTACATATCGATAAGAAAATATTAAGTGGTCTAATTCTTAAATGGGATTCAGGCGGAGCCGTAAACTAAATTGGATGAAAGTGGGTCTTGTGAATCGCCTAATGGTACTTCGATAGATGAATACTTTCTTATACATTTCTAGCAGTACTGTGAAACAAGTTCCAAAAGTAAAAGCAAAACTTGGACTTAACTTACAGAAATAAAAGTTATGAATGGATACATTCTGAATGACACCTTTTTCTTGTATTTAGAAATGATCGTAGGCATCTTTGAAGGGGCGAACAGAATCCTTGAACTGTACCTTTTGATAACGTAGTTTCAGAGAAACGACCCTAGTGAGGTAAAAATTGGCAGCTTCCATTCGCACAGCACAAAAAAATAATATTCTTACAGTTCGTTTCACCTTCGTGCCGTTTGAATTCGAATCGCTTTGTTTCGGTGTTTATTTCTAAGGATATGTTTGTATCGTTTATCGTTTATTTCGTTACACATTTTGTGTGTTTTGAGTAAATATGACACAGAAAGGTGACTACTCGTCACTACGAAAATTGTATTAAATTTTTCTTTTGGACGCTGTGACTTGTACAATAACTCATTTCGATCTACTCCTACTAACATCTTCCAAAAGATCATTAAGTGTCTCTGAAGAAGTGTTCACGAGCATAAATTCTTCACCTATACAAAAATTACATATAATTCATACCAGTACTATGAATTTGAATGTCTGTCTGCATGTTTGGTCAGCTTTCACGGCTAAACTACTAGACTTATTTTGCTGAAATAGAGATAGATTGAGTACTGGAGGAAGGACATAGGCTACTTTTTTAATTTCACATATTTAATGTGCAATGGACCAAAAAAGTTTTTAGGAAAAAGTTTTAGTCCGGTGGTCTTGGTCGTCTTCAATGTATAAAATAAAAGTCTTAGCTATTGTAAGATTTTTTCCTTTGTCAAGAAATTCTTGACACATTTTATTATTTGTATTTGCGCTCGTATAATGAGTAAACATGAACATCTCATGAGTAAATAAACATTAACACATATTTATTCAAAATTAAGTTTATTTCTGCGTTACAGAAATCGTACTAACATGTAATAATAATTATGATTATGAGATCTTTCCTAATTAAAGTTGCTCAAATAGAAAATTTTAAATTAGATTTCGTGCCTTTGTCGGATAAACAACTTTTAGTACCTAATATATTATATCTATCTATTGTAAACCCCTGGTACGACTGGGTATCTGTTTGCAGATTTGCCTTGCGTAACCAAAAAAAAGAAACGGAATTATTCTACACAAACCCAATACAAGTTAGTTGTAAGAGTTTTCAAGCTGTCTGTGACGCCACTGAACTGGCTAAGAACTTTCGCCATATGTAATAACTAATTAATCTATTGCCAATATTCGAGACCAATTTAACGTATATTTTAGAGCACGGAAATGCTCGATATGGATATCAGTAGGCCATCCACCCAATGGGTCACCACACTTAGCGTTGCTTAACCTCAGCGATCGCAGCCAAGTGACAAGGGAAACCTGTCACAGAGGGTGGACCAACAGGCGCAAAACAGTTTCTCCCGTAAGGGCAAAGCTTTACCCTATATCCCAGGACCGCGGTACGTGGACTCCGTGTCGACATTCTTCACGAGATGGCTCTGTTTCAACAGAACACCGCGGATCTAGGCCGGAGAGCCGATAATGACTTCTGAGGGTGGTATGTGAGTAGCACCTTCAGTACCGGGTGGGGACCAATGAGGCCGACGTAGAGCCAAAAGGGCCCAACTGCGGACAGCGGCTGGCGGGGTGGACATTTTAGTTCAATCCGGCAGGCGTACTGCAAATTCGATGCAGATAGTAAGTGTAGAACTACAAAACATGAAATCTCAAATATGCAGTGATTGACTCCAGGAGGGTACCACTTTTTCCAAAGGTGGTGAATCTTTCTCTGCTTCCCTGCGGTAAGCAGGCAGCCCTACGTGTTCTGGGAGGAGTGGCAAGATTTCGTGTGTTGTAGAAGCTGTGGGGGTAACAGACCCCTTTGCAAAGAGTGGGGCGGTATGCCGTACCCCACAAAAAGTACACAGGACTGTAGAAAGGACTACAACCATGCAAACTTTGGTTTAACGGATCGGAAAAAATTACCGAAACTAGCTCAACCATCACAGCATCCACAATACAAAACAATCAAGACGATATTAGTGAGACACCATTGTCTCCTGACACAAGGGTTATTAAACAAAATATGCAAGAAATAAGAGAATATGCCAACAAGATAATGAAAAGAATGAACAGGGCTAAGAGTGTAACTAAAGAGTGTAACTATTACTACGAACGTTCCGAATATCACTCAAATCATTACAGACACCATTCAATCAGAATTGAAGCAGGAACCTTCGCAAATATAGCATCTACTAAATTATCCCCATTAGCTAAAACCAAACAAGAAGCCCTAGACAACTGGCGAAAAATCATTACATTCAAAACCGTCACTTAAAACGTCACAAACTAATCGAGCTCCAGCTCCATATGTTCCGGGTCACATACATATATCATACGCTCTGTTCTTTAATGATGCCATAACGGATTGCGGGTGACTGGGACGGTGGCGAGACGTAGCGTACAGATATGCACGCTGCATCTCACCGTCTACGTCACACGTCTACGTGTCTGGAAGCCTACACACACGGACAGATATGGGCGAAGAACGGATATGGGGTGAACCGACGACTACGTAAGGCTATAGAGAGGTACAGACATCCAGAGGTGAGCAGACAACCAGCCTACATACCCTATGTGAAAAATGTTACTGATAAAATTGGATCAGTTTAAAAAAAGTACTCTATCAGCACCATATACACTCCTGGAACAAAGATAAACAACACAATGGGCACACCAAAGGACGTTGCAGACGTTGCAGACGCCAGGAGTCTATAAAATAGATTGTAGCTGCGGTAGTTCATACATTGGTCAAACGAAGTGCACTATTGCTGAAAGGGTTATTACACTAGAACATATTGCAGCGGTGAAAAACCGGCAAACAACCAAATCAGCGATATCGGAAGATCTGCTCCGATATCGCTGATCAGATACCAATCACTGATTGTGTTTCATCGCCCACAAGTCCTTTCTACTGATCGCCACTTTTATCCAAGAGTAGTGTGTGAAGCGATTGAAATTAGGAGACATACAAATTTTAATCGGGAAAACGGGTACAATTTATGGACGATGTGGAATCCTGTGATTCAAGGAACAAAACCACGTGTTACGCATTAGGTTAAACGCGTGGACACCGTGAGTGTTGTGTGTAGGTATCCCGAAAATTATTTACAAATATCGGTGGTAGATGACAAAACATCTACCCCAGACACGGAGTGAAACTTACTGCGACAGTTTACTTGAGACCACGGTCGATGCAACTCGGTCAAAACGTCAAGCCAAAATAAAAAGGTAATCGCATTAAATTTCCCATTTTAGATAGTTTACTTACTTTCCAAAGAGCATATGTAATTAAAATTATACAAGGATTTAGAACCATAAATACACCCATCTCAATTATACTTGCTCAACTCACCCTGTTGCCGTCTAAAATAATGGAAGTATCAGAAATAGAAAAACTTAAACTCACTGGAACAACAAACCATTTGCCGACTTATACGTACATAAAAAGCCCACACCACGTCACAGTTAATACATCCATCTAAAAGAATAAAAATTAAATTTGAGGAAATCATGGATACAGATCTATTAAAAACCATTATATCCGATGATACGTGGCAGCTGTTTACTAATGGAAGTAAACACGACAACCATGTAGGTGCTGCTTTTGTTGCAATTAATAAAGATATAATAATAACCAAGAAATATAAACCTCATAATGAATGTTCAGTTTTAGACAAAGCATGCGGTTGGATACTCGAAAATCGAGTAACTAAAGCGCAAATACTGTCTGACAGCTGCTCTGGATTAACTGAACTAATGAATAATAATAGCACTAACCACTTTATAGTTCAAATTACAAGAAATTGATAACAGCTCAAACAAATAACCTCGATGTACAACTATACTGGATTAAAGCGCACAAAAATATATTCGGTAATGAGCTCGCGGACGCAGCAGCAAAAACAGCAACTACTGATAACAAAATTCCAGATTATAATTATATATCTATCAAACTACATCAAAAAATTCAGGCAAAAAATAAACTTAAACAACTTTACGACGAACCAGACAATTGCAAATACACAAAGACGTTATCACTAAGCGCAAGATTTTCAAATTAGAGATTAACATATTTAAATACTGCCCACAACATTTCAAATCCTTATAACTTATTAGAAGTAATTAGTAAAGAATCAAAAACTGAAGAATATCACAATTATATACCCTACATAATAAGTCAACTGAAACCTTTAATGAATAACATAAATGTAGAAGCAAAAGTAAGAATCTAAAAAATAAATGAGCAAACATAAATAAAAGCATTTAGCATTCGCAAAAGAAAGAAGTATACCATTAGCATCGAGCTTTAGCTACGTAGCCCAAAAATCAATATTTAAAAAAAATAAAAAAAAACCTCAACCATCGTATCAAATACAGATCTTACTTAATCACTACTGCGTTATTAGTGCTTCACATCTTTGTTATAACACACATAAGCAAAATAAAGAACCTGAATAAGTTCTACACTTTTACAGTGCATTGCGGACGGAACAAGACTTTACCAGTACTGGAATGTTACGAGAACAACCCAAAATTGAATCAATAAAATAAACATTGAACGCTTTGATAAACAAATACAATCGTATCTATTTCATACTCTGCCTCATCCTATTGACGACAATACATTACTGTTTAGGTTAGGTTTAGGTTTACTATTGACAGCTGAGAATATTGGAATATCAGAAGGATGATGCAAAGCCGAGCACTTTCAGTGTGATTGCGAAAGGAGGAGACGCCAGCTGAGTCTTTTTTAACCAAACGAGGCCGATTAATTGCTATTTTAGTCGAGAATTTCGTAGTCTTTTTCTCTAATTTGTGAGGAAACAATAAACAAATTTATTCAAGAAACATGAAAGTTTAATTCTAAATACTAATTTTTAAAATCGTTATAAAATTATGAAAACACACAATATGGTGTCTAAGTTTTAGGCGCGCGTTTTCCACCGCTCGAGGTCTTTATACTATTTGAAATTTGTGAAAGGAAATGCATATTCAGCCTCAAAATAATAAATGTACATACATACGTACATACATATCTTCACGCTGTATCCCCCACGAGATAGATAGGTTGGAGCGCCAAGCTTCACGGTTCTTACATATTTCTTTCGCTTCTTCGAATCTCATTCTCCTCATCATTTTCATCTAGGTATAGGTGCTTTTGACATTTCCGTCAGCTAACACAGTAAACAAAAAATATAGTTTGCCTAAAACCACTTAATTATGTCAATATGCACTTGAAACCTCGCTAGCACTCCATGAAAAACAAAAAAATAAAACTGTCCAGCAAGTTCAGTTATTATCGCATTAGAAATTGCTGACGTGTTATTTCGTTGTTTATACTGATAAGACTCGATTGACGTTTGTTTTCTTAAAATAATGAAGCAATTTTCAAGCAAGTGGTAAAAAAAATATATACCCTACAGAAAAGCTCGTGATTCGTGAACAAAGAATCCTTTTTCAAACACTTACATTTCTTCCCTATAGCTATCTTCACAGTTTCTAAACTCATTTACCAAAGATGTGTTACGTATATGTATCTAACGTTTAGTTTTGTATGTTTAAAAACGAATCCTTATATACATAATAAAGAAATACCTAACAAGTAAACCCTTCACGTAAAAGGAGAAATAAAACCGAATTATGTAGATACCTTTGAAAATAAACTACTAAGACATTTTTGAACGTTTTAACCGAATAGAAGCTGTTTTAGGGACGAGTAAGCTTCGATGAATATTTTATTGGTCATTTTTATTATTGGGAACCAAATAGACTGTATTCAATTTGTCGGTCCTTTTATTGCTTTTAATAGTATACAAAATGGTTTTAAAAAGAGCTAGTTTTGTTTGTTATAGGTTATTGTTAAGTGGAAGGAAGTGGACAGAGTTTTTCCAGATTGTTTTTAAGTAATCCAGGCCACTTAGATTTTATTATCATAGGTAATCCAACTGTTAGATGTACATCTACAATTTAAATCACATCAATTAGCTATCTGTGATAATTATTAACCGACTTCAAAAAAAAGAAGACGTTCGTCTGTATGTTTTTTTTAACGTATGTTCACCGATATCTTTGCCAATGATTGTGGATGACTCAAAAAACATGCTTTTTTGAAGTAGGTTTAATTTTTATTAATTTTTTTTTATTTCTCCCTTTGAATGACCTTGGTCTAATTCTGGTGTGCAATAATATACAAGAGAATCATCAATATAAATAAATCTTATAAGCAGTTAGCGTTATTTGGTGTTATTTGGTGTATCTTCGAAATTTTAAATTTAAATATGAAGTATACCCTATAAAAAAGAAATTCTAAATCGATCCACAATTGAAGCAATTATCGGTGAACACATAAAAAACGTACATACAGACGAACATAAAATCTCCTCCCTTTTTGAAGTCGGTTCAATTGGTCGTCATCATTGATCACTCGACAAATATGTAAATACACAATATATTCGTCGCACCCACCCAGTGAAAGTGCTGCATAAGTACTCGTTCATAGAAAATATCAAATTAATGAACGTGCCAATTTAGTTTAGATGATCTCTACCATTATCATCATTCTATCGTTTATTTTTTATGCTTACGATTTCATGTCATATTGGTTTTCATGAAACATTTGTTGACGCGCCTTGAAAACGAGTCGTATGCTTTATTTTATTTTAATTCATTTAATATATTTGTAACGCATATTATTCATAAATTTTTGCTTTCTGCACTCCTTCTCCACATAAACTGTAACTATACCAAATCTCACACTCCTCCATGCGCGCAATAGTGCTTTCTTCACGTATTGCTATATAAATTATTATTAAACTGAACTTTAAGAGTTTTGAAATGTAAATCAATCTCTGATTTATATATAAACTGTATAACTTTTAGCTGTTGTTACTAAGAGCACATTATCTTTTGAGTAATTATCATTACGCTAAAATGTCGGTCGGTACTAAAAGCCGAAAGATATTTACGCGGCAAACGACAGAGATTGATGGGGTGCAATCTTTTTTGAATAAGTATTATCTCTGTATTCCCAGATTATTCTTTATATATGTGTATATAGCAAAAGTAACGAGAAACAAATAATGTATAACTTTTTTATCAAAAGCAAAGCGTGTGGTAAAAAGTAGATACATATATGCATCTCTAATTTCACTGGCCCTTTCGTGAGACCTGAATTAAATTCATGGTAGGCGCCTAATTGTACAACTACCAATGATTGGAAATAGATATACCCAATAATTTGTTGTTTTCAATGTGCCCATTGTTAAAGTTGTTATCAGTGTGTCTAAAATGTAATGTCGATATCAATTTTCATTCTACAGAAGTTTCCCAATTAAATGTCAATTCCATGTACGAAACGAACTTCTCTATATTATAAACTTAGAAATCAATTATATATTGTATGAACAGGAAAAATATTTTGTTCATTCATATTAATAGAAACTTTTACTTGTAGATAATTGTTTACTATTATTAACCGAAAAGTTTGTTGCTTATTAACAGTTTTTGACTAAAAAGGTTTCAATTTTTCAAACTGGATTTTATTATCAGTTGAATGCAATAAAAATGTTTTTATTTATTATTAATAACTTTTATTAACATTCAAAGACTGTGAATAATTTTTAGGGTTCCGTTGCCAAAATTGCAAAAATCGAACTCTTATTGTTTCCTCATGAATGTCTGTATGTCTGTCTGTTCGTATATAACAGCTGATTTATTCCGTCACCTTGGAGTCAAGCTTTTACTAAGCCGTTTGGCATAGAGATATAAATTGGTTATCCAAAAATAAAACTGTTAATAGATGGATATTTCAATGAATTTTAGTGAGTTTTTTTCATAATTATTCGTTATTATGAAATTAATTTAAATTTACCGAATTAACTACCTGTACTTAAATCAATTTTGATAATTTATTCATTACATTAGTAACGATTATAAGTAATGATGTTTATTTGAGAATTATTGCCTATATTGCCCACTACTAAAAGTAGTAAAAGTATTCGTAAATGTTTAAAATTCGAAGATTTAATATAATAGTTCCTCTTAAATTTATTGATATAAGAAATACTTCTCTCGCTATTTCATTTCTTTTACAGTCCACCGACTCGTAATCTTCTTATATACAATGTAAATATTGGAGGAAAAAGGGTTGTCAAAGGTATATTGTAGTGAAGTTATACAATAAAGAACATAGTTTGAACTCATAAATTTAATAAAAAGATATCTACTCTACGTAGAAAACTTCAAAAGTGAAGCGATGAAAACGAGTTGGCCCACCGTAAATCAGATATACAGATACCGTTTTATTAAAAATACCTGAAAAAAGTAATATTTAATGTTTCGTTTAATCAATACATGTTAAAAATAAATAAAATAAGTAGTTTACATATAGCCTAAATTGCTAATTATGAAGATCGGTTTTCATTAAACTTTTTTGATGTAGCATTGCCATATTTTGTAACATCCGTAATGTGTGAAAAAACTAAATAACGTATGCCTTTTTGACAAACTGGCTTAAAACGTACCTTACATAAGCTGCTATGACCACTTTGTTAGACAACAACGCAATTTATGTAGTTGCAGGTTCGTTTTCCTATGAAATGAGAGCCGACTGGCTTGTCTAATACAATGTGTCGTATTTATAGGTAAATCAACTTATTTCAGTTGTTTCTCTTTTGAAATATACGACGTGAAGTCTATCATTAATAATATACTTACGTTTGAAGTATCTATATATATATATTACATTACTATAATGTGACAGCTGCCTACTTTAAAATTAAACGCAATGCGTAGTAATCTGTCTTGATAGAAAAGACGATAGTTAGTTCTTTTTCAATGATTTTCAACCAACAGCCACGTAACATGTGTATTTGCATATTACTTTTATCAATATTAATCATAGTTTCATAAAATGAAATAATTACTTTTCGGTCGCACTCCGCCTATAACGATGAAGAAAGGGCGGGTTAGGCATTCCGAAGTACGAAATACCTAGAACATCTTGCTACCTTCTGTACTGCCGATATACCGTCTTGAGTACAACACTTAATCACAATGATATTCTTACAGAAGTTTTTTTCAAAATGGGTTACATGGCCTCATTATTTTAAAATTATACTTACAAGAAGAAAAATGTCTAAGCATTTTACTATGTTTATAGATTATCACTATA
The DNA here is from genome assembly GCA_907165235.1 of Zeuzera pyrina. Lineage (NCBI taxonomy): Eukaryota > Metazoa > Arthropoda > Insecta > Lepidoptera > Cossidae > Zeuzera > Zeuzera pyrina. The sequence continues at coordinate 7,156,541 of OU015639.1, forward strand.
GTGCTTGTGTTAATAACAACGAGGATATTTATTCACAGCATGATAAACCACAAACTATTCAGCGCGTCAGCTGATTTTTTTTTAAATTGTTATAAAAAACCAATAGGGATAAAAAACTGAGTAAATGAGTCGACCACGTACTTCAGAGGACATCTCTTGCAGGGCCAAAAACTATCCATAAACTTTCGGTATTTACATATATATGAGTTTAATTTACTGTTCAACAGTACATTTCGTGTTTATAAGTTCACAGTGATGACTTTCGAACCAGTATAATTACCGCCTAACCACTTAGCAACGAGCGCTATCATCTATTTTACTTAGTTATATCAACACAATAACCTTGGCTTGACAACGGAAAGTGTCCTTGAAATTTAAAAACAGACGAGACCCCATTGAGGAGGTATTTATAGCATCAGTATTTCAAACTCAAATTCTTTTTAAGATTGCTCCAACGCCATTTGCATTCTGTACCAAAATTGGTGAAGCATAATTAATTCTAAGACTAATTAGAATCACATCTATAACATAATCCATTTCTGTTTCATTGGTAATTCAAACTTAGTATGTTCTTAGGGTTACGTATCCCTAAAATAAAATACCAGCCAAGTGCGTGTCGGACCACGTGTAGTGAAGAGTTTTGTAGCAAAGATGTAAAATATTCACTTAATCGGTAGCAAAAATAAATTTACATTTCGTAACCGAATTTGATTAATAATTTTTGTGTAGACGAATTTACTCAGTAACCTAATATTGGGTCCTTACATATGAAATTGGCGTTTTGAACGAGAGGAATATGAAGTCAATTTTTTTTTTGTAAAATATATTTAATTAATCAAAGTATGCACCATTGTTATCTATGCACTTTTGCCATCTCACAGGTAGTTCATTGATCCCTTTACTTAAAAAAACCATGGGGACGAGAATCAATAAACTCTTTGAAGGCGGTTTGGACTGCCGCATCGGAGTTGAATTTTTTTCCTTGTAAGAAGTTGTCCAAATTCCGGAAAAAATGGTAATCTGTTGGAGCAAGGTCCGGGGAGTACGGTGGATGTCGCAGACATTCCAATTGTAGCTCATCTAACTTAGTGGTTGTTTGTTGTGCAGTGTGTGGTCTTGCGTTGTCGTGAAGCAGCAGTGGCCTAGAGCGATTGACCAATCTCGGTTGTTTAGCAGCTAGTTCTTCCTTCATGGTTTGCAGTTGCTGACAATAGATATCTGCCGTAATCGTTTGACCAGATTTTAGAAAGCTGTAGTGAACGACACCGGCGCTAGTCCACCAAACACTCACAAGTAACTTTTTCTGAGCCAATTTTCGTTTAGGGCAGGATTTGGCTGGGTCTCCAGGGTTTAGCCATTGCGACGAGCGCTTCCGATTATCGTACGGTATCCACTTTTCATCACAAGTAATGATTCGATTTAAAATCTCTTCATTATTGTGTCGGTTGAGCAAAGTAACACAGCAGTCGACGCGTGTATGCAAGTTCGATTCACTCAATTCATGAGGTACCCATCGTTCAAGTTTTTTTACTTTCCCGATTTGCTTCAAGTGGATTAATACAGTTTTGTCACTTACCCCGAAGCCTGCAGCTATCTCTGAAGTGCTTTGTGATGGATCCGCTTCCACAATAACCTTTAATTCTTCATTTTCCACTTTGGTCTCCGGCCGTCTACGGGGTTGGTTCTGAAGGTCGAAATTTCCAGAACGAAAACGTTGAAACCAAAAACGTACCGTGCTTTCTTTTGCGACACCAGCGCCGTACACATCATTAATCCTTCGAGCTGTTTCTGCAGCACTGGTGCCGCCACGGTAGAACTCGTACTCGTAAATATACCGATATTTCATGTTTTCCATTGTGCGGTAATAAGCGACGCCAAAGAAAAAATAATGAGGAAAAAACAAATGAATGACTGTTTTCAAAACTCAAATGTACCAGCTAAATGAATTTATAAATTTGAATTTGGAATTCTTAACCAAAGAGGAGATATTTCAGATTAAAGTGGTCAGTACGACAAAACGCTAATTTCATATGTAAGGACCCAATATTTACAACCAGGTAAGATTTGCACTTGGGTCAACGACGTTGTCCCATCTCCAAACATCTGAGCTTCTAAAACATTACTATTTAAATATTAATACTGGTATTTCCTTTGATAATATGGTAATATATGTATTAGTACTATTTATACACATTTTAATATTTTGTTCTGATTCTTGTCTGAATGACGTACTTTAAATAGTACCTGATTAAAATAAAATCACTAGCAATAAACTTCACTCCAAGTACCTTCTACAACATCTATTTATTTAAGTTAATTTTAAAGACTACCGACCCGCCCCGGTTTCGCATGGGTAGAAATTTTTTCGAAAACAAAATACAGCTCATGTTACTCGCTGATAATGTAGCTTTCTATAGGTGAAAGAATTTTTAAAATCACTTGAGTAGTTTTTGAGTTTATCCCTTACATACGAACAAACAAAGTTTACCTCTTTATAATATGAATATAGATTAGTAAAGATAATGTTCATAAGTTCATATTATTACAGTTTATAACATGATTCAGACAGATGTACATATCAGATATGTACAATACAAGGTACACCTAATTTTTAGAAGACTTGTGATATGCATATATTTGCAGGAGCATAAACTGTAATGAAATAACAACATATGTAGATATTATTTAAATATGTGTGGATATACTTATACCCACATATTTAAATAATAATAATATTTATTGCCAAAATTTTTTTTGCAATATGATTACAATACATTAGCTAAACGTGACCAAACTAATATGACAAAAACAGCATCCGTTGCCGAACTAGGTTAAAACCTGTATTTCAGCTTTCGGCGCCACTCCCCACAGCAAAGTAATTGAAACAAATATGTGGACTAGGTTAGCCAGGTTAGCTAGGTTTGATGCTTAGTTTTCTGACAACAAATACATAATATTTAGAAAAGCTAAGCTAAGAGTATAAAAGTCCCTCTCATTAGTATATGGTGTGTGCGTACGTGTATGTATGTGTGAGGGTGTGTATAACTTAAGATAAATATACCGAAGTACTTACTTCAGTATATTTATGTTCTTCCTTTTATATAATGTGTGTGTATTTGTTATCATTGACACTTAAATTGAAGAGAGCTCACTGAATAAAGTCCCTGAGTATGCAAAATTCTTTTGTTCTCTCACAACGAAGTTTTATAGCGTTTATATGCTTAGGTCCGTGTATTTTGGATATAAAAATGCAATGAATATCGGCATCTCTGAGATTCTAAAATCGTAAGCATAATAGCATACAAATCCGATCAAGTACGCATCAAAGTACGCGTAAAGATTAGGTTTCGGTAGATCTTCCGCAAACAATGAGTGACAAAGTTGTTCATCGTACTTCCTATTGCAGAATTTTTTGTAACCAACTACACAACAACTTCTTACGTCATTTCTTCTACATCTAATTCATTGACGTCAAAAATTAATCATGCATTAAAGTCGCACCGAAATATTTTAAATTATTTCGTTTTTAAAACATTTGTAGCTACATTCGCCACATAATATTGTAAGGCATAACGTTTGCAATCACACGTTATGGTTAAACCTAATCCAATCTGTCTTTATCTGTGTTCCATATATGTCTAATCTATCTATTATGCTTTCAACCGCTCCCTCGGGAATATACGACCATAAGTTTATTTACGTATGTAATGTTCTTTAACAAAAAACCGGTCAAGAGCCAGTGAAACTCGAACACCGAAGGATCCTTATTATCACACAACATAATTCGTGTAATGTATTTGTAAAAAAACTTTTTTCTTCCACTCAGTTCGAGAACCTTAGCGTCACACTTAGCTCACACTTGGCCAATTCTCAAAAAACCGTTGAAAAAAATACTTCCCATGTAAGGGGGCCGCACTTTCATTTTTTAATTTGAGTTTTTTTTTGTTTGTCAGGATATTTGCTATTTATGGCATTATGGTTCAAAAATACAGACTCGTAAATATAATACATTGAAGGGCAGACAGACGGAAGGCGTAGGCTAAATAATGTAGTCCCGTCGGAACCCATAGGGAAGAGAACTCTACAATCACGTGACATATTCTATATCTACATACGTGACGTACTCTCTTTAAAATATCGAATTTGTAAATGAAAAGTTATGGGTAATTTCTATTACAAATTGACCTTATTTACAATAAGTATATTAGATACAAAACAAGATTAAGTGTAGACTATAAATACAGACAATAATCGTTATTTTCAGAAATTTTTTTTTAACAAGAGTAAGACTGTTTCGCGTACGTGCTTCGCCACGCGTTTGTAGCGCACACGTAGCATTTTGCTACGTCGGCTCTACGCTACTGCTACGAGAAGTCACAATGAGTGTTATGTAGATTGCGCTCGTAAAAAACGTGATTCTTTTTATGCCGCCATTCATATAAACATCGAAGGCTCGCTATCAACTACAAACTGCCTGCGGTTTTGCACGCGTTTATATATTTCATATCTTTTTTATGTCTCGATTTTAAAACATGTTACGGAGCTTATTTTATTCCTGGAATTTAACAATACTAAACACTTAAAACGTATCCATAACCAAAATAGATACGCATATTATGTACAACAGTAATTTATTTCTTAACTACAAGATGTACAACTCGTCAAGTACATTTAACAAATCTTATTATTATACACATATTGACTCTGCTACAGTAATAAGAATCGTAAACAAATAACTATTGTCGCATATTGAAATTCCCTCATATCAAAGTGAAAAGGTATCGAGTTATATGAACAGCTTAAATCCGTATTGATCGGATGTCGTCATTGATGGACTGTGTATAACTTCACACACACGAGGGCTCCACATTGTTACGAGTACATAATATTAGTTTATTTTACACACATACGTATGTTCCATATTAAAATATTATTTATATATAATATGCTTATCAGATTGGATAATAAAAAATACAATATTTAACACAAAATATAATTTATATGTATCATGAGATGTACCACGAAGTACAATATTTAGTATTTTCCCATAGCATTTTTAGTTTTATTTCAGAATTTATTGTATTTTTTTGTTACGAATAATAGTAGTTTTATGAAATAACATTGATAATAATTCCTATTTAATAATAGGAAATAGTATGTCATAATTATATCTTTTGAACGTATAACGTAGTATACAATGTACAGCATACAATGTATCATCGACGTTGTGTGAATATGATATACATATGGTATAAGTGAGTAACATGTCTAAGAAGACTCTTAGAAAGTTATTGAAAGTTGTTGTAAGTCAAACAGTTTTTGAAGAGAATTGAACTCGCTGTTAAAAGAGGATAGTTAGGAAACTACGTTGTATACTTGTTTCGTTATTTCTTTCATTTTAACTTGTAGAGCGAGGATACATTATTAGAAAAATGGCTTTATAACAAATTATTCTACTCTGTTCGAAAATTCAAAAAGGTTATCGATGCATTTTAAACGTATGGACCATGAGAATATGGTTCATTTTTGTATGCTGTGAACAAGCTTTTGTTGTTGGAGAGAAATATTGAGGGATGAAATACGAGTATGGCGAAAGCAACCCTTGTTGTGGCGGCATTATACATAGAGAACTATCACGGCTGCTCAGATTAGTCTTTTTTCCTACACTCTTTTGACTCGGAGATTAGACAGAATTCATTTCTAGTTTTCCCTCTATTTCTAAGCTTACGACTTTTTATATTTGTAAGTAGAATTATGAGATTAACTACCGTTGATCCTATAATTCTATTTACAAGTCCTTTATCGCTTTCTTGAATATTATGTTGACTTAAGACTGCTACTTCTTTTATTCAATTATCGCATTTTTTTACTCGCTATTGCTTTGTTAACAGTTTTGATGAAAACAAGAATTATAAAACATAGCCAGATGCGTGTAGGACACTCATTAACTTAGTGTTCTGTAGTAATTCCGAACAATGTAGAAAATAAGTTGAAATACAATAAAAAATTGGGTTCAAAATACTCGCTATTTCATACATTTTATTTTCGAAATTTGGATTAACTTTTCATCTCTGTACCTTTTATCTTAAATTTCAGATCCGAAGGTATAGACGGAACAAATCAGCGGTCACATACGGATAAACAGACCGACAAACGGTTAGGCAGACACAACGAAACTATAACGGTTTTTTTAGAGATTTTGTTTACGGAACCCTAAAATAATTGAGAAGAATCTTGATTTATTGTTCCCGTTTACAAAAGTCGTTCATTTTTTTTAAACTTATACGAATAAACTTTCATGTAAACTTTTCAGTAACTAGGTGCTTTGTGAAAATATTGAATCAGTATGTGTCGACAACAGTGACTGATGTTAAATCAAAGCTCTTTGCTAATGCCTTCTATTAAAGTTAATCTATCCTAAGTGGTTTACCAAAGTGACACCTAATATATGATAACTTATTGGAGCGAATCAAAAACTCCATGAACTCTCAGATAATGAGCATCCTGCAGGGCTGTTTATTTGCATCTTAATAATCAATATTGTGTATTTTCATTCGCCTAAAAAATAATTCTTTATACACGAGTTTCATAAAATATAATTAATCGAACAGAAAAGACATCACTAGTCTCGTACAAATTTTCATTACGAATTCCGCAAAAAGAGCAATGAACGCTTGCGACCTTTTTATAGATTTTACATAATATAGGCCGCGTTTTGTGGTCGAATTTTTATTTTTGCTTTACAGAAATACGTACTATAAACCTTTAGATGTATTTCGGTGTCTTATAAAAAATAGGCAAAAATACACATGGAAGTTAGTGCTTATTACAAAATGTTTCACTTTTATGCACTATAACGGATTTCAACTGTCAAATAAGCTTTATTTATGGTAAAATTGTTGTCAATGTATATTTTGTTATCGCTAAAATTGATACTTTTGTTCGCTATTATATAAAACAATACGTCCTATGTTTGTAAGATGTTCGTGGATTTGTGAGGTAATTATTTCTACCTGTCAGGCTTACAAAAAGTAATCTATGAACAATATATATAAATAGAGTCTGGCTAATGAAAGTAGACCCTCGATTTTTTTGTAAACTTTTTACATGGCCATGCTAATACAAACGGTTGGAAATGACAGAGCACACTATGCGCGTTGTAAATAAATACAAAGAAATAGATAGAATGGGAACAGTTTAATATATAAATATTTAATACTAATATTTCTAGAAATTATGACTATTTCTAAAATAATTTAACAAAATGAATACACACATAACATACAAAAATAGATAGAATTACTGAAGAAAATTTTGAAAGTTTTATAATCAATGTGAGAAACAGTGACACCAGTGACTCTAATGAATCTATGCATGTAGAAAAGTTGGATTCAAGTTTTGATTGTAGTGAATAAAAGAAATATTTAAATTTGTTGTTTTTTAATAATCATTTGTAGTACATATTTTTTCATTATAATATAGTGATAGTGATATTATATCATGAACTGGATGGTAGGTTTCTTTTGATGGATGTCACCTAGGTAGACCTGCTACCACAAAAATGTGGGAACAAATTTTACATACGCTCATCTTGCCCCAAACTAGACAAGGCTATGGGAACTTTACAACTGATAAATAATCTTAGATAATTAAATTAACACTCAGAAGAAAAAAATAATATTCAGAACTACCAAAATAAATTTCAGATATTTCATATAAATTTCGGGGTGGTCATGAAGACATTTTTAAATTTGCCGCGCATTTTCAGTGTCTACTTTAATCAATCATATATATATATATAGAAGAACTAATGAATCCGACGATAAACTGACGATAGATAGTTTACAAGAGGCTCGACATAGAAGAAATTCTTATTTATTATAGTCGTTTGAACAACATCGCGAACAAATACACCGTCATTTCTTTTTTTTTGCAGGTTGGAAATAACTACAATAATATATTGGAAATAACTACAATAATATTTATTGTAACTGTCGCCGAAAACATTTAATTTCGTCAGAGAAACGTCCCATGTACTTGTGTAGGTATACATTGTACGCTCTATAATAACTGAATAGAACGAAAAAAGTGTCGCTATAATATAAGAAAAGGAAAAGCGCTTTTAGTTAGTAGAGTAGAGTCGTTAAACAATAGAACAAAGTTAAAAAAAATTACTCAAGCTTGAATAATCTCAAACAAACTAAAGTAAATAAATACCTATATCGAATAAGCCGTGCTTTTACCATGATTAAATTAAATGTTTTTGATTATATGTAAGCTCAGACTGACAAAAATTAAAAATAATTTTTACATAGAAAAAAGCAAAAACATCTAAGGAATCCTTCCAAACCTAAGCCACCACAGAATGACCATTTTTATAGGATTTGTGCCTAGTCTTCAATGTAATATTTTTAATGAAGAATCAGTCCAGTTTACAATTGCAAAAACGTGAAAGCGTGAGTACGAAAGCTCGATCGGCGTCTGTTAATTGAGCACGTTTTACGAATTTTTTTAATTACAGAAATCAAACGATCTGTATATAGCACGAAATAATAAAGATTATATAACTAAATGAGTACAAAATTATGCTTAGTTGGAGGAGTTGACGTAGAATTGATTATGTTGGTTACTCTGCGAATTTCGTTTTAATGAAAAGAAAAAGATAAACGGTAAAATTCATCTTGAGATTGAGAGAAAATTATGATGAAACATTAGTATTTCAATTTTATTACACACATATCACAGTTAAATTCATAAAAGCAGTAAAAATGTTAAAGCAGTTAATGTGAAATGACATGGAGATACTGTATAATATAATATTTTAAAAGTTCTGACTTGAGCAAATCACAAAAGCTTTAAAATAAAAAGTAATATTTCAATGTAGTTAACATACCCACAATCCATTATAATAAATATATACATGCATATCTTCACGTTGTATCACTAACGGGGTAGTCAGAGAGGACGGAGCGCCAAGCGTCGCGGTCCTTACATACTTCTTTCGCTTCCTCAAATCTCATCATTCTCCTCACACATTTTTGCCTAGGTATGCGAGTGCTTTTGTGTTATTATCATAAATAATTTTCTTAAATAGAAAAAAAAGTTATTTATGGTTTTTCCGATCTAACATTTCATTGTTAATCCCCGTAAGACGGCGACAAATATGTATGCACGAGTATATGTAACTTCACGCCGTTTTCCAATCGGCCAAAGAGAGCATTAAAGAAAATTTTGCCTTGACGCCACTCCTAGCAATAAGTTTCTGTTTCGACTTACAGATATCCAAGCGGAATCAGATAGTGACAGTTTGCTGGCCCATTGTCGATATCGTTGCCTCCCACATAAGGTGTTGTAAGCTACAAATTAACTATTTTCATCTTTTTTGTAAGGTAAGTTTGTTTTTTCTTTTTTATCTTCTTATTCTTTTATTTATTTTTTGTTTTCATTAATTTTTAAAGTACAATGGATAACATACACACATGATCGTTTTTTTTATTGTCTTTAATTTTTAAATTAAAATAGATAACATACATAAAAAAGACTTATTTGCATAAAAAATACTTGAAAATACTTATTTTGTAGCTTACAACCATTTACGTGTAACTACATACCCCAATCCCACCGCCAGGGGAGTGGGTATCTATGTAAAGCTTTCTCCTGCGCTATCAAAAAAGAAAGGTTTTGAGAAACTGTAAAATAAAATTACATAATAATATACGTACAGCTGACCTTTTATTTTTTTTAATTTAATATTAGTGACTATACATGCCAAATTAGACCTTTATCTCTGATCATCATCGATATACTACAAATTTGGATTGGAGTTTGGAAAATTTTTACCGTCCAAAAGTTCTGAAACACGGGATATCACAGGATTTAAGTCCCAAATCATCCCGGGATTTTGCTAGCTCAAAATAATATTACAATTGAGTTTATTTTTGGCAAGATGTATCAATAAAATTAACATTTATTAGTATAAATCAACATTTATTAAATGTAAAATCGATGTCTCGAGCTTCGAAACAATTAAAATTGGAATAAGATTTTGAAGATACGAGACGTCCCGAAACATAATTTTAACCGTTACAACTTATACGTTACACCACAGATTAATTAGTTACTAACGTGAAGTTACACTATGTTACAATTTATACTTCTTAATCAAATTCTAAATCTAAGTAATACATCTATTCATATCCATCCATATGGTTCCATATGGTTGTCTGGAAGAGATCGCTCTAAGCGATAAGACCGCCTATTGTTATACTTTTATTTTTATAAACGTTAATGCTGATTTTATTTCTACTCTGATGTGTTGGCAATAAAGTTATCTATCTATCTATCGATCAAAGCAAATACACATTTTTTCCTTAATAAAAGCTTTCTACGAATTTCTATTGGCTGACGTAAACACAACGCAGTATAGCTTCTAACCACATCATTAAAACTTGTCTCCCCGTTTACAACCTCAGTTCGATGTCCTCATGAACCTCTGTTTATTGCTTTCGGACTCCTCCGTTTTCATGTTTACAAATGGATAATCACTTCCGAAGTCGTTCATTACGGACCTCTTTCGACGCGCTTCCTTTAAGGTAATGTGACCTTTTCGCCGCAAAATTCAGTTACATCTAATATTTATAGGTGTGAAAGTACTTTAGCTTATTACATCGAACGTCTTTCTGCCTAAGTTCGGTTCTTATCTCGGGAGGGCGGCCTATGGACATATATTACTATCGTAGATTAGTAATTACCCTTCTTAATTAGCCTTTTTTCGATTCTTATAGTTTCGTTATATTTTCCTCTTCGCCTGTCCTCTTCATCTATCTGTATAGCACACCCGATTTATTTCATCATCTTACACATATTAAATTAAAAGATACAAGAACGTAAATTGGTAACACAAACTCAGAAATGAAAATCAAAAAATTTCTGAGAATTTGGATAACCCTAGGTTAATGCGTGACGAATTCACTCTTAGCTGGTTTTCTCTAGTGTAGAATGACCAATCACAAACTCCACTTTCTCACATATTTAACTAGCTGTACCCGCGACTTCGTCCGCGTGGAAAAATTTTCCTTGACCTCTTTAGATTACTGAGACCCGCGAGGTACTCATATTGTTGGTGTTAAACAAAAAAGTTATTCCCTGTAATGGAACATCCGCCATATTAGATTTATAATGACGTCACATATACAAAAACCTTCTCATGCACATTCCATTTCATTTGATACCTATATTGTTGGTGTCGAACGAAAAAATTATTTCCTGTTATGGAACATCCGCTATATTGGATTTATGAAGACGTCACATGTCCAGAAACGTTCCCTTGCGTATTCCATTTCATTTGATACCCATATTGTTGGTGTCGAACGAAAAGTTATTTCCTATTATGGAACATCCGCCATATTGGATTTATGATGACGTCACATATACAGAAACCCTCCCCAGCGTTTTCCATTTCATTTGACACCCATATTGTTGGTGTCGAACAAAAAAGTTATTTCTTATTATGGAATATCCGTCATATTGGATTTAAGATGACGTCACATGTCTAGAAACCTTCCCCCGCGTATTCAATTTCATTTGATACCCATATTGTTGGTGTTGAACGAAAAAGTTATTTCCTGCTATGGAACATCCGCCATATTGGATTTATGATGACGTCACATTTACAAAAACCTTCCTTTGAGTATTCCATTTCATTTGATACCCATATTGCTGGTGTCGAACGAAAAAGTTATTTCCTATTATGGAACATCCGCCATATTGGATTTATGATGACGTCACGTATACGTTAACCCTCCCCTGCGTATTCCATTTCATTTGATACCCATATTGTTGGTGTCGAACGAAAAGTTATTTCCTATTATGGAACATCCGCCATATTGGATTTAAGATGACGTCACATGTCTAGAAATCTTCCCCCGCGTATTCAATTTCATTTGATACCCATATTGCTGGTGTTGAACGAAAAAGTTATTTCCTGCTATGGAACATCCGTCATATTGGATTTATGATGACGTCAATTGTACAAAAACCTTCCCTTGCGTATTCCATTTCATTTGATACCCACATTGTTGGTGTCGAACGAAAACGTTATTTCCTATTATGGAATATCCGCCATATTGGATTTAAGATGACGTCACATGTCTAGAAACCTTCCCCCGCGTATTCAATTTCATTTGATACCCATATTGTTAGTGTTGGATAAATAAGTTATTTCATATAACGCCCCCGCAACTCCCTTTGCGGCTGGAATATCGTAAAATCCATTCTTAGCTGACCTTTACTCGCCGCTATGGAACATCCGCCATATTGGATTTTTGATGACGTCACATTTACAAAACCTTCCCTTGCGTATTCCATTTCATTTGATACACATATTGTTAGTGTTGGATAAATAACTTATTTCATATAACGCCCCCGCAACCCCCTTTGCGGGTGGAATAACGTAAAATCCGTTCTTAGCTGACCTTTACACGCCGAAAGGAATATCCCTACCAAATTTCAAGTCTCTAGGTCTTATGGTTCCAGAGAAATCGTGATGAGTGAGTTCAAAATCGGGATCTCCTATATATACATATAGATTAATTTAATTTCATCATCCGTATGAATGTAACATGCATGCCATTATCTATTTAGGGTGCTCACATCACGGCGCAATAAAATTGCATGCACTCCAAAAAGATAAATAGGGGAATAATTCAATTTCCCGTGAAATAAATACATAAAATAGTTTTTGGTTTACATTACTATGCTTTATTTTATATAAACATTATTTTATTTTGTTCATTTTATCAAAAAAGACTCAAAAAGAGTGTTTATCTTTTTGACGACTTGCGGTATTTAGTGTGTTATAAAAAACCAAGGGAAGCCCTAAATTCCTCTCTAATTCTCTACTAATTGCTTTCTTTTGTTCTCTTTACTTTCATTCATTACTTCTATTTTTGTCTTATCACTATAGTGTTTCTTAATCACACAGTTTCATATTGTGTATTTCTGTAACTGAAATATCTTGACATATTATACAGTTAATCTTTATTATTATAGTGAACTACACCAGGTATCATAAAATACTGTTTATTATACGATTTAAATAATATAAGTAAGCACTTCAGACAATTACATCACTTGTTACACGCAAGAGTTTCAGTCCACGACAATTTAAGTGTTCGTTTTCTAAATAGACCCGGCCCAGAATCGAACTTGGAATCCTCAGCTCAGAAAGCGGAGTTTAATATCCACCGTGATAACGAACTATCAAAATATAAACATACGTTATACAAATACGTGAAATAAATGTGCTAGTTTATTTCAGTAATTACTAATAAATTATGGGGTGACCTAAACATAAGACTCAGTACTTATATACATACGTATATATATTGATTCTTAACAGGATTTACAGAGAGGATGGAGCGCTAAACATCCCAATTCTCACATTTTCATTTTTTTTCCTCCCCAAACCTCATGCACCTTTTGAATGGAGCTGACCGAACTCAAAATTGTGAGACTGTTTTGGGCAAGTTATGACAATGAATGCAACTAGAATAATACAATGGATTTTTCATAAATACATGTTTAAATATTCTCACGATATGTCGCTAAGGGGGCGGACAAATAGTTAAATTCATACTATACCTAGGTAAGGTCGGTTAGGCTTATTATTACAACCCATAATTCTGAAATTTTGAATTAAGTCAGTTGTAAAGGTGTGATATATTTCCAACACATTTTTATTTATGAATATACGCGTAAGGTACAAAATAACTTAATCCCTTGCAATATAATGTTTTTTGTAACAAAACAATGTTTTCCGCTTCGTATTTTATTTAACCGCTCAGACAAAAAAACAATGCTATCAAGGGTATGTATAATTTTTTATTACAGTTGAATGGACATCAAAAAGAACAACCAAAACAACAAAAACATCAACATGTTAAAAAAACAATAGGATTTAACAGAGGCATTTCAGGTAACCGTTACGTAAATAACAGTATTCATTTTTGATCTACATATTTCAGTACTATAACCTACAAAGTCGGTAATAATTATTGATTTGAGACGTGGATGCCTGAGACGCCAAAATTTTGTGCAAATCGAGAAGAGTAATAAGTAACAATACTAGTTCCAGAAATTGAATTTTGGAAAAATCTTTAATACATGTTTAATACGTATTTAAATTACATATTTACATTAAATTTTAATTAAAATTGACCAGAAATATTTTCCATGTACGAACATTTAGACATTTTAAAATTGGTTGAATCGGTTAATCTATCAATGATATATGTTTTTACTTGAGTAAAGAAACAAAAAACAATCAAACGAAAGTTATAACAGCCGCTATCTCTCCCTGCCAAATGAAATGTTCTCAACGGTGATACCAGAAAATCCATTCTTTGTGTCCTTCGTCAGTGGATTTGACAGACTGGATTCATTGATTTTGAGACTAGAATAAAATAAATAACACGAGAATGTAGAACTGAAACACATGCATCAAAAAAGTAATATTCAACAATTTATTGAATTTTACCTACACATTTTTACTAGGTAAGTAGAAGAGTTTATTTAAAAGAAAACAAGAAGCATGAAATTCTATTTTTCGCTGGATAAAAGGAAAACAATGTTTTAAAACAGATTATCGGTCCGATGACATTTATATAGGTATAGCTGCTGTCATTTTGTACGGTCGCGAATAGTTTACTCAGAGATGAAATGTTCTAAAAGTAATTAATACCTTTTTGCCTATTTTTGGGGTTCTATTAGAAAATAAAAATGTTTACTTTTCAATTATTTATAAAAGTATAAAACATGTCTGCTGCTCATTTTTCAGCGAAGGCTGTAGAAATTCGCTAACAGGGCCTATTTAAAGAGCTAAAATTATTATATTGGTCACAGCCACTAGTCACTAATTCCCCTTTTTGACATGTAATCCCAAATACTTAAGAACCTGCCTATGTAGCCCGACGCATGTGAATTTGTTGATCACCCCGCACTCTAAAGCAGCAGTACGATAAGACTAGCAGCTATATCTATGTTAGATATCCGTAACTTGATCATAATATTCTAGCACGAAAAAGTTTCAAAGTTGTTAACGTACATTTTCGTACACACCAATAAAACCTAGTTTGAACTATTTCAGTTATTACAATTACCTAACGATTGTAGCGATAATCATTTTGTAAATCGATGGAATTTAGGATATAACTGAATGTTTGTGCATAACTGTGTTTTTCGTTTCTTTTTTGTTAATTTTTTTTTTTATCTTATTTCCGTGTTTGAGGATTTTAAGATAAATAGTCGACATTGTATATATCTAAATATCTAACTTTATTTCTCCTTAATTATAGAGATCTATGTCACCAAAGACTACCATTGCATATTTTACTAAATTTTTTTCTTCAAAAACTCTTAACCTGAGTCGGTGACGCAATTAACAACGACTAGAGCTCGCCCTATGGTCGAAATACGACCGTAAATATAAACTTATAATATAAACTCTGGCGACAATCTCTACTCTGTGTGACTGGTTGATCCAAAGGGGTTACGTATATGTGATCACAAATTATTACTTTGAAATTAACAGTTTTATTAACATTGGCAGTATGAACGTAAACAATGAGTGAAATATTTAATTTAATGTATTTCTAATGAATTTTATATAAAAACATTAGCTTTCTCCATGTAAACTTTAAGACTACCAAATTTCACACTCCACCGTACGCGCCAATTTCTTAAAAAGGGAACCAAAGTTTTGGCTTCACGTATTAATATATAGATACTCGTGTCTTTTTAAAAACCATTCTTATGGCCCCCGTCTGTCGTAAGAAGGTACTAAAGGGGCCTTCAGGGTCGCAGCCGATCGGAGTAGGGTCCCCGATCGTCCTTCCACGCGACCCCGTGAAGGACGACAGCGCGTGCGGTCCGCGCTGTCGTAGCACTGTGGTGGTGCAGGGGGGCCTCTGTAACTGCCCCCCCTTGAAGAAGTGTGCTTCAGCACAACGCGAGAGGGTTCCGGTTACGTTCCGTAGAATTCCCGGAGCCCCTCGACAACACGCCGATGACGACCACCGTCAGGTTTAAACGGGTATATTCAGCTCAGAGAGTCCCACATACCCTTCCCGCTGGCTCTTGGGCAGAAAAGGGATACATAAAACATTTCCTCACGTTAAAAAAAATGGTCGATGCTCGTAACTACGAGAGGTTACTACGTATGATGTTAGTGTAGTTGCAAAGCGTAATTTTCTTGCGTTGTGACGCACTGTTCACACTAAATAATAAATAGCGTAAGGTTATAGTTGTATATCGCCATTAAAAAACCGTATAAAAATCTATTTTATTTTGGTTGTGTCTTTTTTTATTCTGACAACCATTAGTCATTTAATTAGAAAATAAAAACCTTACAAAATGACAAATTACTTTATATAATTCTTTCTGCTTTTTCATTTACGTTTTTATTTAATTACACTTCAATATCCCACCTGTAGATACAAATGAAAATAATAATTATTAGCGTAGCATAACTATTGCAATTGCAACTCCCTAACTGAATAAAATTCTTTTAAATATACCTTTTACTTTCTCCGTTACCTACATTTAACGGCAGCTCAGATCTTGACAAACTTAACCCTCATTTACGGCACAATTTGACTCAAAGAGGAAAAATATTCGGAGCGTTTGCTCTGACAACACAACACGATTACATACGGTAAGTCGAAAGAATGTTCTACGGATGTGGTTACGAACGGTGTGCAGAGAAATGTATTTCATTTACGATATATTAGGTATGTTTTTAAACACAGCATCGATCAACTGATTCTTTTTCTTAGTGTTATTAGATTCCTAGCCAAAATCGTTTGAGCCCTTGTGTAGTTTCGTCATATTTGTCTGTATGCCACCATTGATATGTCACAGCCATATTATTCGTTCTTATTATTACGACAATAAGCCGAAATTTAGTACAAAGACGCAAATTACTCGTAGTAACCCACTCAAAATAAAAACAAAAAATACTTAATAGTTATTTACATGTCTATATAATATATTTCTTGGAACTATGCGACCGATGTTGATGAAAATTCGAGTCGGTGATTTGATTAATAGTTTATTTTATTTAGATATACCAACAATGGACAAAAGATATGAAAGGACAAACACAAATAGATAAAATGGTAAAAATACAAAGAAGATAGAAATAACAATTTTATATGACTGCTCTTTGTGCGAATTGGTTTACGAAACTCCCTTGTTCGAATAGTACTTAGTAAAGAAAGATTTTTGCAATAAACCTTTCCTTTCTCCCTCTAATGAAATCTCGCAAATAGACTTTTATACTCTTCCTTTTATCGAAATGAGTTACCTAATTGCAATGCCTACACAGTTTAACAGTTGTAACGTGTCTATTTAAGTTTAATATGAAATTGAAAACAAACATCGAATACTATTATTTAATTAAATACTCGACCTTAAAGAACATATCAAATACTGAAAGACTGGGTCTCTCCTTTAATTATTTTTATTAAATCACCGAAAATAATTTTGTGGAAATGTAAATGGACCTGTTTAATATAATAATTAATATTTACTGTCATTTGGTAATTCGCTGCAGTCTATCTAATTTGTAGGTACTTATATTTCAAATATACGTTGGCGCAAATAGTATAGACGCTAATTTGACTTTTACACTAAAGGCAAATGGCGCTTACGGTTATTACGTAACTTGCAATCAGCATGCGACAGCCAATATCGCGCAATATCCGCTGTCAAAACGACTAGTTTGCATGTCAAACTTGTAAATCCACGTCTCGTCACCAGTAACAATGCGTTTCATGAATATTGGATCGGAATTGACTCGTTCTAGCATGTCCTCAGCGACTCTTATGCAATTGAGTTTTTGGAGAAAATTCAGGTCTTTTGGGACTAGCCGAGTGGCAACATGTTTCATACCCAAGTGATTATTTAAAATGGTACGGATTGACTCGTGAGACACAGAAAGTTCGGCGGCTATCTCTCTCAAACTTGAATGAGGATTTTCAGTCACTATTTCTTTCACTTTTGCGATGTTAACTTCAGTTGCAGACGTTGATGGCCTACCAGAGCGAGGCAAATCTTCCATCACATCTCGACCGCTTTTCAACGCTTTGTACCGTTCATAAGCACGTGTTTTCCATTATGAAATTCGCAATATACACTAGAATGATATAACTAAAAACAGCACTGTATTTAATCTAAATACCAGATGCAACTGAAACTCCGCGCCAAAATGGAAAACAGTTGTGCCAATCTAACAACAACAAAAAAAAACAAAAAATTGAATTTGGAACCATAAACAAATCATCCATTCCCGATACTTTCTTGACTGAATGTATGTGTGTGAAATGTATTATTTGTCAATATGTTTATTAATCTACTGCCTTACTGAAGTGAAATCACTTAACCGATTTTAACTAATGAAGTATCATTGAATTTGTCTCAATTTAGCGCGTGATACAGGCTAGGTCGATTTTTGAAAAATGCAATATGACGTCCATGTGACATACCTAAATTGAGGAAGTTAAAAAATGTAATCGGACCCTATAATGGGTATAAAATTCAAGAGCTTGAGAAGATTATTTCAAAATTATGAACGAATGGACAAAAATGATGTCAAGTGACATTTTTAGTATAAAGAAAAATTAAGAACAAAGAAACAAAATTAAATAACTGCAATTTATTGAATTCATTGCCGGAGTCAAAAGCCATTCATCCTATTCGCAATTTTTTGTTAAATACGTTTTTAATTCTTTAAGCTTTATTTTCAGAAAAGATTTTTACAAATCTCATAAGTCTAATAATAGTGCTTACCTATATTTAGTCCATTGTTTTTTATTCATACTCCATACTAATATTATAAAAGTCAAAGTGTCAATCTGTCTGTTACATTTTCACGGCTAAACCGCTAAACCGATTTCGATGAAATTTAAAATCGAAATAGATTAAGCTCTGAAGAAGAACATGCGGGCAAAGTTGCGGCCGTGATACTTTTGTAAAAGTAAGTATTAAGTGAAGCAGAGACCGCGGAACCTAACCCGGACCCGGACCACGTGGTTAGGTAATTCCCAGTCCCAGTTATAAAATCACTCGTGCGTGACAGTCGTTTTGCTCAGAAACAAAGTAGCATATTTGAGGCTCGGCGTAGTAATACATCTTGTTATTTCACATATTTTATTCTAATGAATACTTTAAAATTTCATACGAAAATATGAGAAGAGTCAAATGGGATACTCAAATAAACAGGGGATTAGTTACGTCTAAATAAATAGTGCAAAGAACTGATTTTATGGTGACTTGCAAGTTCTATTTACTGTGCTATGGCTATGGAATGGGTAATGACATAATGGTACGTAATATACACTGCAATGTACACCACATTGTATACAGGTAAGTAAATTTGTGTTTCGTTTTCAACTAGTGACCCGACTCGGCTTCGTCCCGGTGGGATGTTGAATGTTTGGACACTAATTTTTTTATATTGAGATTTTCATACAAAAATACTATCCAAATTTCCGACTTTTTCCTTGAATTTTCAAAAAAATTTCTTTCATGTGAACGTTGTCCTGACAATTATGAACACAACAAAGAGCAATCTTCCAAAAGGGTAGAGTCGCCCTCAAGCGATGCTCCGTCATACATGTGGAAATAGATTTTTATTTATAAAGATTTTAATGTTGCAATGTTCTCGAATTTAAACTGTATTTGTTATAATAATAATAATATATAATAATAACAATAATATATACTCAGACATTTCACACAGCCACATCTAGTCCCAAAGTAAGCAGCACAGCGCTTGTGTTATGGGTACTAAACAACTGATATACTACTTGTATACTTTTCTTTTGTAAATAAATACATATTATACATAAACACCCAGACTCGGGGCGGGAATCGAACCCGCAACACCCGTTTACTTTCCGACGAGCTTAGCCGTTGCGCCACGGAGGTTGTGTTATTAATTAAGCCAGTGTATAAAACGTAATCCGTCATATTTCTATACGAAAAAGAAACTGTACCTCCCATCAGCGCAAAGATGTTATTCAGCTATAAGTGCTTTTACCAGTTTCCTTAGAGAACAGATACTAGAACTGATACCTCTTAAGCCATTGTACGAGATATCCAATCTTTTCTCTGTCTTATTTTTGCAAGTGAATTATCGTGAGATGCAATATTGTAGGAATCTCCTGAAATTACATCAGATCACGTTCCCTTCGCGAAACACGTAGATTGTTAATGAAACCTGAAACTATGTTTATACTTACACATTTAATTTTATAGAACTTTTTAGGATTTCGCAGCTTAATAGGAAAACTAGAACCCTTTTTTTGGCGTACATTTTTCACTAGAGAGAAAAAAAAAGAAATTTGAGAAATTTGAGAACAAAGAAATCGATAGGGCATCGGTTTCTTTGCCTTTCCTTGCCTTACAGTCAAAATCTTCAGTAATTAATGACGTACGTTGTCCATATTTTTCATTAAAGTATCGACGTCACATATTTCAATGTTTCTTGGAGTTGCTAGCGACAAATATATTGAGGTAGTCTTTCTAGTAGAATCCGCTGAGGTAGACTAAGCCACTAAAAAAATCTTAAGATCACACTACTGAGTTAGCATTTATTTTAACTATTCCACATATTGTACAACAGCGTATATACTTGGGACATAAAAGTATGCCAACTTTACGTCACAATACCATATATTCATATCATAATTAATATAAACGTCCAACCACTCCTCATAAAATCCCGCCAAAAACTCCAAATGGAATCCGTTATGAGATACACTGCTATATCCTTGTCGCAGTCCCAAATCGTCTATCTATCCAGTCGGTGTTCTCAGAAACTATAACGTACAACATTTTATCTTGATAGCTTACACATTATAGTTTAATGTGTTTATACAATTTGTTAATTAATTAGTAATTAATACAATTAATAATATATAGTAAGCATACTATGTTCGGAGGAGGGTGTTGATATCTGCAACACAGTTTACTTCTGCGGATATCGTCGTTGCATATCTTGTATATGTGTGTTACAAATACACACATCAAAAAAGTCTAAGCAACATGTACGATTTTGATCATTTGAACGATTTTTACTATTGTAATATATTTATATTTCTTTTATAAATAATAACTAAGCATTTTTTGACGCATTAGTGACTAAAGCAACAAAATCCTTCATTCAATTGTTCATTTAATCACAGTAATTAACAATATGTGTACCGTAACATACGTAGTATAAAATAAAGTTAAAACTAAATTAAACTTTTCATGTTTTACAAAATTCAATAACGACATTTTTTTAATTATTTGATAATTCAATTCAAAGTGTGACCGCCTCTGTTGTTTAAAACTTGTCGGCAGCGATTTTATATATAAGATTGTTTATCAGGATAAACAATCTTATAAATTCAATGAAAAATCGCTGAGATTTGAGAAATTTGAGAACAAAGAAATCGATAGGGCATCGATTTCTTTGCCTTTCCTTGCCTTACAGTCAAAATATTATGGGATCAGGATCCTGCGACAATCGGTCCCAATGGAATTTTAACAAGTCTTTCAGTTGTTGGGTTGTCGACCCTCCGTCCAGGTTCTCTAGAACACGTCTCTGGAGCATGTCCCATGCGTGCTCGATGGGATTGAGGTCTGGCGATTGTGCAGGCCACGGCAATACCCAGATGTTTTCCATTGCCAAATACTCTCTGGTCCACCGAGCTGTGTGCGAACGCGCATTGTCATGCATCAGCGTGAAATCTGAGCCAAGACTTTGTGCAAATGGGTGAACATAAGGCCCGAGGACATCTTCAACGTAACTTTCAGCGTTCATATTGCCATCTACAAAAACGCTCTCAGTTCATCTGTTCTTCATAATACCCGCCCGTCCTATCACTGTAGAGCCACTGTAAGGATGCACTTCCTGGATGAATCTCAGCCGTTCAGCATTTCCGGGACGACGATACACTCTTACCCTTCTTGTATCAGGCCTAAATCCAAACCGGGACTCATCACAAAATAAAATTTTATCCCTTTGCTCCTGGGTCCATGTCAACTGTTCCCTACACCATTCGTTTCGACGGGCGCGATTCCCATGGCGTATAGGTGTGCACCTAATTGGGCGTCGTGTTCGTAGGCCGCATCCATGCAGCTTATTTCTCAAGGTTTGGTGGCTAACAACAACATCGCTTGAGAATTGTAGCTTTAAACCTTATCCTATCCTAACCTTATCTCCTGGGCGGTTAACATCGGCTGACGTCTTGCAGTCAGTTGTATGTATCGGTCCTGTCGAGCATTTGTACTCCTTCCACGTCCTGGGTGCTGCTCAGCAGGATCCCCTGTATTAACGTAACGCTGCCAAAGACGACAAATCACGCTCCTATTGACACCAAAGTGCCGAGACACCTGGGACTGATTTCTTCCCGCTTGTAGCATTCCTACAGCTCTCTGCATTTTATCAGCAGTCAAATGGCGTCGCTCCATAACATAAAAAATGACTCACCACTCAATTTTTTCAAAAACTGTATATTTCAAAATGATAAAAGTGCGATAAATACCAAATTTATCAAGCAACGAAAATCGAGAAAAAATAATTAGCTTTTATTTTAATAAAAACAAAACACAACCGAAAAGGTTCTATTTTTAAAATCAGCCAGTATATGTTTCCGAGAACAAAAAAGATTGTATACCAATCTACTTTTCTAAGAAAAAAATAAAGTATCAATAAATAAAATATGCAGTTTCTGTAAATGATGCGTGTTGCTTAGACTTTTTTGATGTGTGTATGTATAAACAAATAGAATAAAAATAATATTAGACTTCATAATATCCGTGGAAGAATTAAAGGCGGAGCAAATTTGGATATTCGAACTCAGCTTAATAATTTACTTATTTTAATTTTACAGAAAATATATCTTACTTAGGTCTTACGCATTTTCAAAATCGACACTTGCAAAGATCAACACTGTAACTCAGTTTTTGCAATTTGGAATTATTAATTATGTTCACGATAAAAAAAATACAGATTAAAAATTTAAAATTAATTACATCGTTGTCCTTGAGAAGTACAAATTAAGTTTAGTTTCCCATTTCATTGAAATCGTACATAACTTGCGACTCGCGTAACTTTGCGACGCGCGACGACTCGCGCTTGACCAATTTCTTTTATTAATATGTGAAAAATAAATATGTGTAAATTATCATCGTATAAACTCTTTATGTAAATAAAAATTAAACACATACGTAACTTTAAGCAAATTCCCATTTGGAGTGAGCAGAGGACAAACTGGCTCAATAATTTGGAATGAGCAGAGGACTACGACTCAACAAAGTCGCACTTTGACGCCACATCTGACAATAAGTATTTGGGCTCAAAGATGGGAAAATAGAAGGAAATTTTTATAAATTGCTGGCTCATCGCCTATACTGGTAAATTATCACAAGCTCACTTAGCTGATTTTTTACGACCTGTGCATAAACAACTGGCACTATTTTTCACATTTTGTGTTTTCTTTCTCTCTCAGACCAGCAAACGCATATAACATTGAACACAAAATTACACACACTGTTATTGACTGCGTGTTATTTGTGTAATATTTCTACTAGTTTTCTGTTTTCATTACTTATTTAACGACGATAAGTGAACAGCTAAATACTTTTGTCGATCGTAAACTTTTATTTTCATAAACCGTCGTCAGGAAAGTTTATTGCTTTTACTATATTAAATATGAAGACACTTTCTTTTACATCGTAGTTAGCCCTATCTATTAAAGATGTATAACAATAATAGAGACGCAATTAAAAGCACTTTGAAATTTGTTAAAATAACGATAACAATTATATTTATGGTTATGAAAAATATCGCTTCATTAAAAATATACAACTTGAAAAATGTAATAATAATACTCCAGATAATAACATAAATTGGGTGATCCCAAACTAAGCACTAGGCTTGTATTATGGGTACCATACAGCGAACTCTGGGGGAGCTTCCAGTAATATCCAAACTCCAAGCCAATTTAGAAAAGTTCCATTGCTAAATTGGCCGGGGACCAAATCCTCGTGCCGGTTTGTAACGCGGACTCTCTGCCGCCGCGCCAACGGGCGGAAATGAGAGCATACAATAATATCGTAGTTTGTAAAAAATTAAAAAGGCTTAAAACAATACTACTCTGAAAATATAATATAATATATTCCGTATATAATTTTTTACCCGATAATTTCTGCTGTATCCCGGACAATTACATCTTCCCGTGGTTTATATAATTTATGCTAAAAATTTATTTCAAAACTAATAAGTTTAAAGGTAGCAATAGATTTAATAGTTAAAAGTAGTTTTGTTTTGAGAACTTATCACAATTTAAATTATATACGCATATATTAAATTAAATTTCAAAATAGTAATAATGTTAAAGGTTGAAGTTTGATATATTAATTCTGGTCATTTATGTAGAAGAAATAAAGACCAGATTGAACGGTTTCAAATACATTCTGTCCAATTAGAAAAAAATTCGTCGCCTATTTGGCTGAAAATATAATTTGTTATTTGCATATTTCTTGTTAAAGTTCATTATCTGTCTTGATTTCGTTGTAATCAGGCGACATTCAATTTCAGGTCACAGACAATTCAATATTAACAATTTACCTACGGATAGGAAATCACATAGCTATGATACAGTTTACAGGTAGACTAAAAATACTTGGATTAATTTAAAAAAAAAACAATAAATCTTCGAATTCTGAAAACCCTGAACCCGTTGTGCAGCTGTGAAAACAGATCTGAGATCTGCTTGAGTTTGTAAACAAGCATCCCGTTTTCCGCCACCGCGCTGTGCAATATTGACCTTTTTCCTCCTCAGTGCCGGATCAATGTCGCGTACGCTTTGAATTTCGCAATCTTTATGTATAAAAATAGACGTTTGTATGTATGTATATAACCACTAAACTATAACACTAATCGATCACCATAAAAGTTTTCACGCCATGTAAATGTATTTATTTAAGGAGAAAGTGTTTAAGCTATCGCTTTGTTGTAAGTCACCGCGCGGACGAAGTCGCGGGTAAAAGCTAGTAAATATGTAAAATAAAAGATTCAATTTTATCGATGCCTACTCAAATTCAACTTTTATATTTTATGTGGCAAGTAATTAAAGTTACATTAAGAAGAGATCGTAATTTATAGTGACTAATAAGTATTTAAAGGTAAACTATGTCTTAATTATTTCTACAATAAATGAACTATTTTCCAAAAACGTCAGCAAAATTAGTTCAAATATTTTTTTAATTTAATTTCGATTTTACGTCCACATTTAATTTTTTTTTTGACGATGTATTGATGTATTTTATGTAATTGTCTGAAAAAAATCCTATTATTTCCATTGCTCCCACTCAGTTCTGGGAGAAGTAGAAAAATATGGAATGCGTCCGTTATTAGTGTTCCTGCGCAGGAACCAATCGATATTGAGTACCTCTTTTCATTACCATCTGTAATATAAGTCCAAATAAGTACTAGTGACATGGAAGTGCAACCAAGGAATATGGACATTTGGATAAATTGTAATAACTTTTTACTTTAATCACCAAAAATTATCTACCAATGTCTCTCTAAAAACAAGCTTTTACTTGATTGTTGATTGTTACCAGTCACAAAAGTATGTGCAAAATTTCAGCTCAATCGTTTAGGTGGAACTGGTGTTAAATTTATCAAATAACTACTAACAAGTCGAGTTGAATGAAAGCTTGTAAAAAAATTTTTGATTCCAGTAAAAAAATATTAAGAAAATTTTATCAATTTGTCGAAACACCTGCGGACTTTCTTGGGTGTAGATCGGAAAGTTATACTAATAATTCCGAGAAGTTAATACAACATCTGGAGCCAACGGTAAGTAGGAATCGTCATAAAACGGGACTTTCTAATTATGCCTACACTTAAACTGAGATTTACGATAGTAGCGCTCTCGGTGAAAATGTCCTGGCGATGTTAGTCGAGAAATATTACGAACTTGACCTTGTCAACAGCCGCAGGAAGAAAAATGATATTGCTCGTCATCTGTGTTCTACATTCACGGTTAGGTGCTTGGCGATCGTCAATCTAACCGCCGTCATTAATTTTCGCTTTTCTTAATATCGCCTCGAAAAATAATAATTGAATATAGACAAGAGAAAAAAATTCGTGATTATAAGAGAGCTATCGAAACATATTTAATAATAGGTATTTACATTATATTAAAAAATATATTTTGCCGAAACGAATTCTTACTTTAAAAAAATTCGAACGTTTTTCTTGATAATAAAATGCTCGTTTGTTTAATTTAATTTGGTTTATAACAATAATATTGAGAAAAACTTATTAACATTACGTATGGGACGATTTACATCATAAAAATGAAAGTCCTTACCTTATTTATTAGTACTGTGTCCACAAAGCAAAAGTTATTCAAATATATTCCGAGAAGTTTTTACTTCACAAACACTAAACAGTATTTAAAGAATACACATAGTACACTTTATTTTTTAATTTAGATGTCTAATTAGCTAGTTATGCGACTCATGAACTCAAAAGAAAAACATTTCAAATTTATGCACAACACGAATTTCGCGCGCGTTAGTTAATGTGCGAATCAAAACCGAAATGTCATTGTACGAGAGAGCGGCGCGTATTGTGCCAAACGCTCAACTGACTCATTCGGCTCGGATCTCGGGATAGGTCCGATTCGCAGGCGCGCCACAACCCGATGGAAGAAAATAAACACAGGGTAGATATGTCCCTGGTGCGTCTAGTAGTTACAGAGATTGGCCTCCCAATAAAAACTCGAGGAACAAGATAATTTTCTTGTAAATTTATTCTCGACTTCTTTAATTAAAAGTAATAAAATTCAGCGTTCATAATCGTCCGCGTGGACTGTAATCGTTAGGGCTGCTATACAAGGATGCAATACAATTGTCCGACGTTTTAGGCGCGAATATTAATTGACAATGAGACAGCACGCGATGCGTTAGAAGCTCACGTACACACACACTAGCGTTTTCCTCATGTTTGATTTTTCGTTTTTGTTCGTCAGCGACGATTAATTATCGTGGAATTTTATAGTATTCTACTGAATTCGAGATAGAATATAATGTTTTTTTAATATCTGTGTTATAACGTTATAAGCGTCATATTGTAGCAGTCATATTGAGTCTCCACCGACATGGAGAACAATAACTTATAATATTTATAGATGCACGTAATTACTTAAAGGATAAATTAACTTTTAACTTCTGTTATCTAGAAAAATAAAGCATTCCTTGGTTAACCTAAATGTTTACAAACAACATTCACTGTGACAGACGGACATGGACAACGTAGACCAGTTTAGCTTTTTTAAATGACGTTTGAAGCATTGACCGTAAGTCTTTCAGCAGGAATAAATTTGTTATAAATATAGTATCTTTGAGTATTGAGTGATATTAATGTAAAAATAACAATCTATGAATTATCTAGGCCTCCTTTAGTAATATTATTGTTAATAATTCGTTTGTAAATAGAACTTTCTACAACATTCTAGAACACGCACCCGGCTTCGATGACAAATGTACCGTTGGTCTAGATTATCTATACTTAGGAATGTGGATGTTAAGATATGGTCAATAAACATATCGATAGACTCTAAATATGTAGCCTTTGTTTTCAGATAGAATAAGCTCTAAATTAATGAAATATTAGGTCTTTAGTTCATAAACTTATTAGTACTAACTAATAATAATAAAACTATAGTTGACATAAACGTCATACACTTAGAAAGAATTAATGAATTTTATCGACTCGCTAGGTAGGTGTAATTTTAGATAGGGTTTGTCGAACACTGTCTCTTCACTAGTTGTTCCAGGAGTAGGAACATAGGTGACCTTCGTTGTGGGGTATAAAAAGCGTCTCGTATCCGACAGCTTCCTTTTTTCTTTTCTCTCTGCTGCAGCTGCCTCATCAAAGTCTCAGGAAGAAACTAAAGTTAGGCCACATGTCGCCTAGTATAGTCTTAGCTGTATTTGTTTGGGAGTAGCAACCCCGATTAGAATTAATGAGTTAATTAAGTTAGTAATATGTTAAAGTAGTTGAGGTAATCTCATGGTGGATCCCTGTATGTAATGAATACTTTGGAATAGTAGTAAAATCTATTCAACATCTAAACTTCAGTACGAACTAATCAAAATAGTACTTAGAATGGTTTGGTGCACTACTCTGACTATCAAGAAGTCTAAGTCTTCTTCACTTGGGTGCTATATCGCGTGGCCAGGTCGCAGTTCCTGTTAAAGGGGAATCTTTGAGGACCGGGGCATGTGTGTGCTGTGATGCCAGTAGATGTTCGACAAAGGGGAAGTCTGAGGAGTAGGTGCAGCTGGTGGATGACCACCCCCTTCTTTAGATTGATCAGTGATAAAACTGATAACACTCTACTTGTGACTAATAAATGATTCTCTGTTAGATATTAGCTCCACAGAAAGGTATTGTGTATCTAATATATTTTTCTCTGTGAAATGAAATACTGATTAATAAGGTATAAAATGTACTTGGGTTTATGTATCTGTACTACTAAGAATTTAAATGCAGTACATAAACAAGGTAATGGTGTCTAACCCTTTATAACTAGGTACACTTCTCTTTAATTTAAGATAACATAAATAAATTATGTTGTTGTCACTATAACAAGTAATATCTGAGCTCAATACTTGTAAAACTTTAATACTAATCAATTATTCTGTAAACTAATTAATATCTAAGTGCTGTTAGATAATAGATGTTCTTATTTAATATATATAATAAAAAACCAGATAATGTTGTTTAACCAAAGCATTTAATCTTTTTAAAATGTTACTAACTTTTATAATAAATACATAGTGCGCTGTTTTAATCCACCATAGAGAATAAGTTGTAAGAAATAAATGTTTTTTCGTGTGATGTTTTTCTGGTGTCTAATTAATTAACTTTCTATAAATATCCCATTAGATCTCGATTGTAGAGGTGTACTCACTCTCCAGGTGACAGTAATAATAACATCATCAATTACTCAAGCCACACCTCACTCTGCCGGCCTGAGCAAGCCACGTTGCATTTTACTTAACATTATTTCACGGTATTTTCTGTTCTAGGTGGACAGAGGATAAAGACGAAGCCCTTCTAGCAGCGACTATTTGAGTTTACAAATAACAAAGCAGAACTCTATAATAACAAGTTGTTAGATCATCTCCTGAACAAGTCCTTTATTAATAAGCATATTTTAAACTTAATTTACATAGATGTTACTGTAGGTACGAATTTATTGACGCTGCCACTATTCTAACGTTGAAAACTCTTTAAGTCTTGTCAAAGGTTGCGAAAATTAACTTTAAATGTAAATAGCTGAATCCTGTTGAGCACTTATCTACTATAATGGAGTTATAAAAACTTTGTGGGATAAGAAAAAAGTAGCGGCTGAGGTACAGTCAAAGATTTTAATAACATGCGTGAACCAGCGAAAATAATTTGCTTGACTCATTTAAACGGGCCCCTATGGTACGAAAGTTAATGTAGTACATAGTATCCTTTGAGATTTGCAGTTAGATTCCCTACATGACTAATTTAAAAACTATTTTTTTTTATAAAACAGTAGGCAAACGAGCAAGCGAGTCACCTGATGGAAAGTGATCACCGCCGTTCATGGGCACTCACAACTTTCGGGGAGTCACGGGTGCGTTGCCGGCCTTTATGAGAAGGGAGGGGAAGGGGAAAGGGGGAGATGGAATACCGGCACTCTCACTCACTGAACGAAACACAACAACAATAGATGCTGTTATTTCACTCCAATATTCTGTGAACGGGTGGTATTTCAAAACTTTTATTAATTGTCGCCAAGTCCGATTGCGAGAAGGCCGTTTGTATCTCTATTACCATTTTACTCGCTAAAACTACCGTCAAACGGTAGTGCTTTCGCTGTTGTATTCCAGTGCGGAGGGTAAAATTTTCATAAATGTTCCTTAAAAATTCTTCAAAAATTTTTATTCTTAATTTTAAATAATTTTATAAATAAATAATTTATATAAATAACAAATAAATGAATAAATAATAAGCATAAATTTCTGATACAAGGGACCCAAATAAATCCTCAAAGTCGCCAACGCATTTGCAATCTGAACCGCTTTCTTAACGTCTATACTTTAAATATCCATTACCTTCAGTCCATTTAAGATTAAATGGATTGCTTGTTCAGCGGTCTTCTTTTATTCCGTCCTCGTGGTATGAAAAGTCTGG
The DNA here is from genome assembly GCA_907165235.1 of Zeuzera pyrina. NCBI lineage: Eukaryota > Metazoa > Arthropoda > Insecta > Lepidoptera > Cossidae > Zeuzera > Zeuzera pyrina. The sequence goes on from OU015639.1 coordinate 7,186,839, forward strand.
ATATTACTGAATACCTCCTTAAGTTCGTTTGTGGCACCTATAAATGAACTTATTGCTTAGTTTGATATACGGTTAATGTAATTAATTGGAGTTTTATTATTAATATAACACTAGAATACCTTGGCGAAGATGTGCGAGAAAATAATGAAATTATATTAAGGCGAGAATCGTATGTGAACGCTTTTCGTTCTCCTAGGATATCGACGTGGGTCGTAAATGTAGGATATAATGAAGGATGTGTTAACATGTAATGAAAAGAAGTGCTTTCAACAACTCGTGTACTTCTCGAGACTTATTTTTTTGACAATAAAAAAAAAAAATTATTAAAAAAAATTAAACCACCTTCAAAAAACATTGAAAAGTATAAAACAACTATCCTTTACTAATCAAAACTCAAGTACAATTAAAATAACTTTATAAATACGATACACATACCTATATAATTAAATTTGACAGTTACTGAATTAGGTGCCAAACCCACCAAACTAATAGACTTTATATTGTTGCACATTGATTTGGCACCGACTTCAATAACTGTCAAATTTAATTATATAGGTATGTGTATCGTATTTATAAAGTCATTTTAATTGTACTTGAGTTTTGATTAGTAAAGGACAGTTATTTTATACTTTTCAGTGTTTTTTTGAAGGCGGTTTAATTTTTTTAATAAAATTTTTTATTTCTCCCTTTTGAGTGGTCTTGACCTAAATAAATATCTAGGGCAGGTCTGCAATTAACTTCATTCTAATTCCGGAGGCAACGATAGACAAGAGAATCATCAATATAAATAAAGGTCAATATAAACCAGGTCGGTTATCTAGTGTATCTTCGAAGTCCAAGCTCCAATATCGGTGAAATTTAAACGAAACCACCTCTGAAGTATTACCTACCAAACGTAAATAGAGTTTTCGAAATTGGTTCATAAATGACGGAGTTATGAGGTAACAAAGATACAAAAAAAAATACAGACGAATTGAGAACCTCCTTCTTTTTTTGAAGTCGGGTAGAAATATCAACTCGTATAATCACAACACCCTCAAAATAATAGTGTTGCCATCTTTTAACGATTATGATTATAACAGTTAATCACAATTATTGACAGTAGCTGACATGTGTAAGGACCGCGACGCTTGGGGCTACATCCTCTATACCTGTTCTGTTAGGAATACAGCGTGAAGATATGTATGTGTGTATGTATGAGTTTATGAGTATGAGTTTAACATACATACATACATGTTATAACATTTTCATTTATATTAAGATTGTATATTCTGACAATCTGTGTGGCAAAATGATAAGGATATCAAGACAAGCGATAATTTGGTTTGGAGCTGCCAAGTGGCTTACTCCATATACGATATTTTTTCATTATTTTCCAATCGTAATCGTAACTGTGGACAAGACGTTCCATCATGAAGTATGTTACGTAACTTACTGCCTTTGAATTTATCGTCTGTCCTGATTGTACACAACTGTAAAATCGTATCATGAACTCAAGGGTTCAAGCACTTTATTTTCTTATATATCAATATTTTAGGGGTTTTCTAAGGATCTACATATATATAAATATATGCCTATTCTTGTCGGGTAGAAATACATACGTACATATTACATATACATACATAGTACATATTACACAGCTTTACACCATTTCCCAATCGGACAGAACATTAAGGCCAAAAAAATTACACTTTGGCGCTACTTTTAGCCATAAATCTTTGGACTCACAAATGGCAAAAAAGAATGAATAAGTTTGCTTTCTCATCGCCTATACCAATTCCTTGGTCGACTTAAAGGTTTATACTTTACGGGAATCATATAAGTCCTAAATCTTATTAGTTCTAAGGGAATTGTTTTATTTTGCCATTATAAAAATATTTTACGGAAACCTACGTGCGCTAATCAAACTGGCACTTTAACAATTTTTCTTTTTATATAAACATGGTTTAAAACTAAAATTCCTATTTTCTCCATAAAAACTAGTTGTAGAAAAACAAATCATTCTGTAGTTAAAAAACAAGCATAGATATAATCCAATCAACATTTTGAAGTAAAATATACCTAACTTCTCCTTGTTTATAGACTTTTTGTTAATCTGTCGTTACATAATTCAGCTATGTAAATAAAGTTGGCTGCTGAAAAATGGACTTCGTTATAAAAAGAGGCGACGAAACAAAAAAGACTACTGAAAGGAACCGTCAAGGCAGTGAAATGTCGTTGATTTGTTCGACTCAGTTACGTTAACAAGCCCTCGTTGAGTACATCTATTTTTGCAAGAATTAAATTATACTTTTCGATAAAAAACTATAAATAAATCCATACCTAATACAAAAATTAATTAGTATAAAATACCAAGCTGTCAATAAGCAAATTTAACGAGAGTTTATTTTCGCGCCCTGCCGTGGGCTTTGTTTTCATTTTCAGCTGTTTCTATTTAAAACTGTCCTCTGATAAATGTTATCTGAGATTTATTTAAAGGATTTCATTTACAGATGTCATAGTTATATTACGCTTTAAATAGTGAGACGGTAATTATATTTTTAGGAATCTGCACTTCAAAAGGAACAAAGTATACGGAAATGTTAAAAAGACTCGCATACCTAGGAGAAAATGTGTGAAGAGAATGATGAGATTCGAGGAAGCGAAAGAGGTACGTAAGGACCGCGACGCTTGGCGCTCCGTCTTCTCGGACTATCCCGTTAGGGATACAGCATGAAGATATGTTAAAAGGAAAAACGAAAACTTGAAAGAACATTAACGCCTTCGTTTGTTTCTGTATTACAGAAGATTTTCACACAAATTGTCATCGTAAAAACTTGTAATTTGTCGTATATGTAAATGAAACGTACAGCAAACAACGAAATAAATTTTTAGGCAGTTGAATTATGTATAAATAAGGCATAAATTCTAACATTAATATTTACAAACTTAAAACTACACATTATCTTAAATAATAGACTTCCTCAAAGTTGCCGCTTAGAAAGCTGTTATTGCTTAAGGTGCATAGCAGACTGGCAGCGTTAACTCTTTGAATAGCCAAACTGATTCGTTGGCGGAATAAACTTCCAGCCTGGCGGTCTTCCGAAGCCTCTACCAGTCTCTTACAAATATCTGAAACCAATCGATGGGCTGCAGGGTCCCAGGGACCCAAAGTTTTGACTGCAAAGGGTGCAAATATGAAACTCTCAGAGAGAGTCGCATACTTACGTCGCTTCAAGTTCTCGGCAGTGCTCGCTGCGGCATCTGCTGATTGGAAGTCGCCGGTACATGGGAAACAGCAAGTGTAACGACACAAGAAGCGTCCCACACCAGCGATCTTCAAAGTTTCCAAGGAATGAGGAAGGACGACAAGAGCTCGCCGAATGACGTCATTCAAGGCAGCATGTCGTGACATGCAGCCCGTACTAAGTAAACAGGATAAACCGTGGTGACCTAGTACATCGACGAGATTATCACAGCGGCAACGGTGAGGAAGATTAGTCCTGGGCCCCAGACAAAGGGATACTATGAGAGAAAGTGTGGTATTGTCAATTAAGTTTCCTAAGTATTTTGAAGGTATTACCTGCCACCAGTGTCCTGACTCCTGAGAAACAGCCAGGAGGTGAGACCAATCTTTTTCGGTATTACAAGAATCACAAAGTTGTAAATGAACATGTAAATTTTGGATCGAAAAGGCAAAAGCGTACAATGAGGAGAGCCATGTCATCTAAAACAGGAGCACCTAGGAGGTACAGCGATTCTTTTGACAAGACTTTAATATTCAGCGCCAAATTATTAAATTTATTAATTATTTCATATTTTTTAATAATTGGAATCAAATAGTTCACATTTAAAAAAATTGAATTCTAAGCTAATCTTTAAACCTTTGAATGAAGGTTTTAAGGTCATCTAAAACAGTAATTGCTTTACCTCCTATTGTTCCGTCGTCAAGGTACCAAATATTAAATTAGGAATTTAAATTACAAATGGCAGAATGGATAGCCAACTGAAAATAGCTGGTCCGAGAGGATCACCTTGTTGACAGCCAACTTCGGAATGTCGTTTATGTATTATCTTTATATATTAATTTTGAAGGACTGCTGTAAGATTGCCAGAGGTATAATATAAGGTATAATTGGCATAAATTATAATATAATAAGTAATTCATTTGAGGAATGTAAAACTGTACTAACGAAGTGACTACTATAATCTTTGAGTACGTATCGATGTTGCTCATATTTCTTTCTTTCTACATTACTAACTTGTAATGTAACTTTTACCCTATTTATTTCAGCAAGAGAAGGTGATGTATTTGGTGTGTGTGTGTGTGTGCGTCTCGAAATAAATTGATGATTTTGCTAAGTAGATAGGTAAGTAGGTCGAATATTAACAATATTTCGAAAACGACAAAGTATCCTATTAAATGACTCGAGTCATCAATATTTTGCGTTTAAACGTGGCGTTCAAAACGCAACTTTGTTTCTGTTACTTGTTATAGTAAGTCTATTAAGGAAGTCGTTATACAATTTATTGAGCCGTCTGTATGAAACTGTAATAAAAACTTTTATTTGTTTTCGTTAGAAGTAAACCTTAATTTCAAGTTACAATAAAATATCCGTACCAAACTATTGTAGGTTATTTCGTTATATTAACTGTACCTACCATCTCTGGTGTAATACATAGTCTTCCTTTAACCATTCTGCGAACAAAACTGCAGATAAAATCTAGTTTGTCATGAAAGATTTAATATGAAAATTGTATATCCTTTTAGTCTTGGACATACATTAATTAGGGTTTCATAGCAATTTCGGATAATGAAGAAGTTCAGATAAAGAACAAATTAAAAAAAAAGATATAAAAGAATTAGGGTTTGTTTCTAAATACCCAATATTTTTAACCGACTTCAAAAAAAGAAGGAGGTTCTCGATTCGTCTGTATGTTGTTTTTTTTTTTGTTTGTTACCTCATACCTCCGTCATTTATGAACCGATTTCGAAAATTCTTTTTACGTTTGGTAGGTAATACTTCAGAGGTGGTCCCATTTAAATTTCACCGATATTAGAGCTTGGACTTCTAAGATACACTAGATAACGCGACCTGGTTAAAACCTTTATCTATATTGACGATTCTCTTGTATATCGTTGCGCTACGGAATTAGAATGAAGTTAATTGCAGATCTGCCCAAGATATTTATTTAGGTTGAGACCACTCAAAAGGGAGAAATAAAAAAAAATTATTAAAAAAAATTAAACTGCCTTCAAAAAAACACTGAAAAGTATAAAATAACTATCCTTTACTAATCAAAACTCAAGTACAATTAAAATAACTTTATAAATATGATACACATACGCATATATTTAAATTTCACAGTTATTGAAGTCGGCGCCAAATCAATGTTCAACAACATAAAGTTTATTAGTTTGGTGGGCTTGGCACCGACTTCAGTAACTGTCAAATTTAATTATATAGGTATGTGTATCGTATTTATAAAGTTATTTTAATTGTACTTGAGTTTTGATTAGTAAAGGATAGTTATTTTATACTTTTCAGTGTTTTTTTGATGGTGGTTTAATTGTTTTTAATAAAAAAAATTTTTTTATTTTTTGTTTCTCATATCTGGGTTTGGATTACAAATTGACGTCTCTGTACCTTTCGGCTCTGGTGGAGCGCTGCCGGTCAGATTTTGGGTATGTAAGTGACGACGACTTTAGGAGATACGTAGAATTTGTATACTACAGAATTGCTTCTCTCAAACAGGTCCACTTGTAAGCATGGAGATCGGCAGTGAGCTGTGACATACGGACAGACAGACGGAAATGATGAAACCGCAAGAATTCCATTTTCGCCATTTTTGAATCGGAGCTCTGAAAATCCCGGACCAAGATTCGAATAGGACGAAGCCATAATGACCGCTCTCACGTTGTATCAACTGAATTTTCGTGTCTCTCTTTCTATGTCATTGAGCATAACCACGAGTGAAACATTTAGCTACAGTAAGTTTGGCTCGCACTTCCGGTGCAATTCATGTCAGCTCATGACCGGCTCGACGGTCAAAACATTGCAGTATTGAAACAATTTTTTGCAAAATACTCGTAAATCTTAAGTACTCTGACTACTAGTATTAAAAAAAAAATATGACATGTTTAACTGTGTATGATGTATGAACTGAAATAATTATTCGTAAAATACTCGTAAATCTTAAGTACTCTCATTAAAAAAAAATATGTCATGTTCAACTGTGTATGATTGTCCTATGACTCTTCCCTTGTCACGCGCATTAGTACAAGTCTAGAAACTTGCACCAACAAGAAACGGACACGCTCTTAAGCCAAATGCTCCGTCCAATACATGACGACCTCCGTGGCGCAACGGCTTAGCGCGTTGGAAAGTAAACGGGGGTTGTGGGTTCGATTCGCGTCCCGAGTCTGGGTGTTTATGTATAATATGTATTTATTTACAAAAGAAAATTATATAAGTAGTATATCAGTTGTCTAGTACCCATAACACAAGCGCTGTGCTGCTTACATTGGGACTAGATGGCGCTGTGTAAAAAAAATGTCTGAGTATATTAATACAATTCTTGGTCCTAGATGAAAATAATTTAATAACCCTTTGATTAGAGATTGGTGTGATTTTTATTTTTATATAATATATAGTATAAATAATACTCAGTAATGTATCAATATAGCAAATAAAAATAAAAATCACACCAATCTCTAATCAAACCTTGGCAAAGCAGTAGATGTCGAAGTAATAAAAACGGTACAGTCCTGAGAATGAGAAGAACTTGAAATCTACATATTGTATAGACTCAGGTGTTACTTTGCACGAAATTCATTTCATGTGATGAAATCTTATAATTTTTAGCTATCTTCCGCCCAAAATTCCAATACCACTAATCGGCACGTTTTTTGCCTCTAACGAAGCATCCTCAGGATATTCCAGAGATCAAAATCGGTCAGCTAGCCAGCACTGAATCAACGAATGAGTCAGCTCATTCTGACTCATTCATCATTCGTGAGAGATGACTCATTCGTTAATTCGGTGCTGGTTAGCTGACCGACTCTGGAATATCCTGAGGATGCTTCGTTAACAAGGTAATGAACAAGTCAGCACATACTGTCTCATTCGTGATTCATAATAGCTGACTCGTTCGTTGATTCGATGCTGGTTAGCTGACCGAATCTGATCTCCGTAAAATCCTGAGGATACTTCATTAAGACGCGAAGCACGTCTCGATTGGTGGCTTTGAAATTTTAGGCAAAAAATAACTTAAAATTATAAAAATTATTCACGTTAAATCTACCTATATCTCTCAATCTCGACTGTTACGTAGATACATTCCACTTATACCAATACTTGCTCATCCTACAGCTACTCCCTTATTACAACATTGCCTAAAGTAAGATAAAACCATAAATAAATATAATCTATAAGCAGTCAGTCAAATCAGTCAGTCAGATTTTATTAACAATTAAGTATATATAACTCGTAATATGATTAAAGTACAAAGTATTTGTTTTGAAATCGTAGCGGCTGTATTTTAGTGCAATTATTTTTATATCGTTTTTATGGCAAGTGTTTTAAATATGTCTTAAGGAAATCGAATAAACTAATTAGTTTAAATACGTTTAAATAGTTATTCTAAAAATAACCCAAGAAACAATAAAATTGATTTAGTATAAACGACATTCTGATATCGCTTAATGATTTTTTTGATTATTAACTCATTTATACTAATAACAATATTGGTCTAAATAAGAATCATTTATATTAATTGGGTCTACTTGAATTTTTATAAGTGTATTATAATTATTTGTTCGAAGTATTCATTAAATGTTAGTGACTACTGCGTTGTTAGTTCCATTATTTTTGGTATCACAAGAAAAATCAAAAGATATACAGAAACTTGGTTATGTGAAACTCTTCGATCTGATCGATGGTAAAAGTTTTACCCAATTAACCGAGGTTTCCTAAAGAAAGCCTACGAATGTTTTGCTGAAGTCCCCCTTATTTGCAAAGCTACTGAACGCGAAACTTTCAAAATTTCTAGGAATATAAGGCCTTAACAGTTCGAAGGCAAAAACAAAGTTACGGTCAAAATAGTTATAATAATATACCTAATAGTCCAAACTCTTATAGGCCTTCAGAAATTAATTTCACGAATACATTATTATATAAGCAGTGGGAGCAGAAATCAAAGAAAACCAAGGCTGATTTACAAAGATCAAATAACCAGAACGTTAGCTGACGTAAATGTCTAATACCTATGCTAAAGTGCGTTAGAATAATGATAAGATATGAGAAGGTGAAAGTATGTAAGGGTCACGCTTGATTTTTATGTAATAGTCGACTAACTTAATCATCAGATCCTAGAACCAGAGTACTGGTGAAGACGAATCAAACGAGCCCAAACTCGATGGGGCTGCTTTGTTATATTGCAGGGTACCCATAACCGCCTTCCAGGGTGCTATCTTCTGGCTCCATCATCAGACCCTGGATATCGTTTAGGACCAGAGTCCTATTCAAGACAAATCAAACGATCCCAAACTCGACGGGGTTGCGTCGTTTTATTACAGAGTTCCTATGGCCACCTTCAGGCTCCATTATCAGATCAGCTCCATGTCATAATAATATAGCAGTATCATCCAATTTACATATGCAAGCAAAATTTCAGCTAATTAGAAACCTGAAAGTGGTCAAAAACTTGCAAGATTAACAACAAACAAACAGCAACAACAAACAGACAGCTACCGGGACAGGTGAAACTAAACAAAAGCTTGTAATTAAATAAATGAATGACCTATGTAAGAAAAAGATAGTATGTAAGAAAAAGTATGTAAAAGTATGTACGAAAAACCATTTAGTTTTTATAGTTTTGCTTAAATTATCTACTTGTAAGTTTCTTTTTGTATATGTATGTGTGTGCAATAAATATTTAATTTAAAAAAAAAATGATTAGGTACCTATAATAAATGTAAAAAGTTAAAAGACTAATAATAAAAATTTGTTATTACTATTATTCGAAAATTTTCTGAAATCACTTAAAAGATGTTTATGATGAATGGAGGTAAAAACAACGACTTTCCTTCTAATTTATTCAACTGAGTGTGTCGATGGATTAGAGTTTAAAGTGTGACTTCGAAAACTACCTAATATTTTAAAATTTGTCTTTAGATCACATTGTAACTACATAACTTCATGCCGTTCCCGTAATATACTTCAAAAGGTAAAAATATTTGTGTGTCGGTACAGTACTCGTAAACTATGCTAAGTTTCTTGTCCTTCAGATGTTGAATTTGAAAAGTTCTAAATTATATATTTCTTTATGTTGAAGCAAATTTTATTTAAAACAATTCAGTTGGCTATTCAAAGAGGTAATGCTGCCAGTCTGTTGGGCACCCTAAGCAATAACAACTTTCTAAGCAGCAACTTTGAGGAAGTCTATTATTTAAGATAATGTTTAGTTTTAAGTTTGTAAATATTAACGTTAAGATATTATGTGTATTGATTAATGTCACTAACGTAATTTCGTGAATATAAAAAATTCTTCATTGAAATTCGTATCCCTTATACAGTTCATTTGCAAGTAACAAAAAATAATTCATCATTTTACATCTTATATGAACTGCAGTATTATTTTACGTTAGTAACTAATTAATCTGTGGCATTATGTTAAAAAAAAAAATAATGAATTTCCTATATTTCGTGGTAGCATTAATACTATGGATGCAAATAGCAATCTGTGACCAGAAAAATCCATCTCATTCTGAGTGATTCGTGGCGTGACCGCCATGGCAAAGATCTTTGTGAAGGAGAGCGGATCGTGATTTTTTATAGCTCTCCTTATTTTTATGGGATCACGATCATGAGAAGAACAGAACTACGAAACATTTAATAGATGAGCTAATATATATTATGAACTTAAATCGATCAAACTTTGTTTATAGATCATAGGGATTCAGCTTTACACGACAGTATTTGGATGCTCTCAACTAGATATTGACTTTTTGGCGGGAACTAGAGAGCTGAAGTTCGCATTTTATTTGTGATACATTTTCTATTTTTAACTTTATGGGAGTTTTGTGAATTCATGGTTCATATTATTCAAATTCTGGCCGATTGTTTTTGCAATAATAATTACAGTTCTGAGTTTGCCAAATCGTTATGGATTTTTATTCTTTATAACTATTGCATTATTTATTGCACACAACATATCCAAAAAGAAAGATGCAGCGTAGTAATTTCTAATAGAAATTATTTTCTGCGAACTTACTAGTATGACAGTTCCATAGAAGAAAAATAGAGACTGTGTGTACTTACATAATATAATTAAACATATACATACATTCATATCTTCACGCTGTATCCCTAACGGAGCAGTCGGAGAGGACGGAGCGCCGGACGTCGCGGTCCTTACATACTAATAATAATTAAACATATTATTATACCAAATAAATATATACATATGTATAAACAAATATCTATACATACATACATATCTTCACGCTTTATCCCCAACGGGGTAGTCAGAAAGGACGGACACATACCTATTACATATATCTATGTATAAAGGTAATAGGTATATATATTATATATATAATACCTACCTATAAACAAACGACAAAAAAATGTTTCCAATTCTCTTTTTCAACATATCAAACTCAAATTCTTAATGCATGTTACTTTACATATAGACTTCGAGCTCCGGTCATTCTTTTTTTACAACTGGAGCAACTTTTTTATGTTATATAGTAAATTTTCTTTGACAGGTTTTGGCTAAATTCCTTTTTGCATTTTTAGTTTAGTCTAATTTTAGTATAAAACTAAGAAGTAGGTATACCTATTGAAATATTCTTAATGTTTTGTAAATATCAATGGCATCTGATAGTGATAAAAGATTTTAATCAGTCTGAAGTTAATTACCGCTGTATAACAAGAACTTGTTGTTAAATAATTAAGTGATTACAGAGAAAAACAGTGTAGCTAATTCGAAGTTATTTTCTAAATACTAAAAGCCCTGTTGGGAGAACGTCATAATGTAATAAATTTTTAATTAACTTTACCTATATCAAAGCCATTAAGAAATTCAGGACCTGTACCGCAATGGCTGATATGTGTTGCACCAACTAGTCAAATTATCATTGGTTAACGAATCAACTGTTCTTTTAAATAAACTAGTTCACAGGTTTAAATAGCTTTAACGGTGTTTTAACGTAACGAAACGTTAACTAAACATAACCTATTCCTTTAGCAAATCGAAAGGAATACGTTATTGATTCATTGTTTTGTTTGTCAACGTGTGTTTCGTTGATTTCAATGAACTAGTTGAAAAATTAATTTGTATTTGCGATTCAAAATAAACGGTTGCTTTTTGTCGATGCTAAAAACGTCAAAGATCAACCTCTAGGGGGTTATTCATAAACGTCGGACATTTTTCGTGGCGGAAAGGCCGATCGTCGGAAAGCATAAATTCAATCCGACGGCTTGGATTTGTGAATACGACTATTTATAATATGATATATAAATATAATATAAATATAATACAATTTCGTATTTGTGAATCGCGTATACAAAATCATCGAAAAGTTTCCTGTCGGATACCGACAGTTGAGTTTCCGACGTTTGTGAATAAAAGTCTAAAAAGTCATAAAGTCTAAAACACATCTGTATCCACTAGCGGTAGTGGATATATCAATATACAAAATATCTTTTTAGCGGGAACGGGAGAAGTGAGGTTGACATTTTGTTTAGATTTTCTATTTTTTACATTTTTGGGAGGAGGAGAGAGATTGAGAGTTTTAAAGTACAAAAGTGATAGTATATTGTGTTTTAAAGTTGTGTATAAGTGGAAAGAATGGAGTAGGTATAAATAAAAATGTATATCTGAGGTTCTCGCGCTATTCCAGGAAGTCCTTTATAACTTCCGTAAAGCCCACTATCAGTTGAGGAGTTTTACGACAAGAAAAAATGAATTTACTTGTGATTCTACTTATTAATACGTGACATTGGCAAATGTGCTAAACTGTGCGCCATGCCATAAAGAAAGAAAAAAAATCTTTTAGATAAGCATTAATATGAAAAACACTTAAAAAACATTATTTTTAATAAAGACAAAAAAGAAAAATTACTTTAGTTTCTAGGGGTTGATCGGTTTCTAAACGTCATTACTATAATGGCATCTTGGAAGGTCATATATACCTACGTATACCTTATACGTTTGTGTCAATGTAGGATGTAAGTTACATAGTATTAATTACACGTATAATAAATATGCACGTGTCATTATTATCACTCCACGTGCCCTACACACTCTGTGTGAAGGTACGGCCGCTAATTGAATATTAAATATTAACGTCTTCATTAGGTCGTAGATCATAAATAACACAATAATTTCCCTCCACAGCGACATATCCGTCTTGAAATTATACATTTCGTTACTTTTTAATAAATAAGTTTTAATTTAATTGTTTTCCAACCAAGTCATTGCAAAAGATATCATCGCAATTACGTACATCTTCAGTTAATTTCAATTTTAATTACAGTGAGTAACTTCTTAACTTTATGACGATATTTATCTCATAACGTAAAACAGATTTGTGTTATGTGTGTATGTTGTATTTTTATGAGTATATTCATTATCTAGTACAACATATTATCTATATATCCATGTATCCAGAGACAAAGTCAAACCAATTTATCAAGTGAATCCAATTGCAAGAAGTTTTTTAACGTCGGATCTACTATCAATTCAAAAAGAAAACTTGCACAATGAGAAGAACCGACAAGTAACAGTCAGGTATCGTGATTTAACATCATTTTACAGTAGGTACCTATTTTAAAATCTAAAAGCATGTACCGGTAAAAGCATATGCAGAGAGGATTATTATAGACTATATGCTATTCTCTCCAACAAAATCGTTTATTTGGTTGGTATAATATCATGACAGTTTCCTTTTACCATATAAATTTGTGAAAATAGTAACTTTTAGCTTGCCTCGAGTTACTTTTCTAGTACAAACTTTATGTGATATTTTCTGTTGAAGTTCTTTATTAAAGAATTGTTCACTCAGAAGTGTAAATTTAAGTTTGTCATATACAGGAAGTACTTTACAAAAAGTAAACAATTTATAATAGTCATTTTGGTGCAGTATTTTTACATTGTTTGGAACTATTGTCTTTAATATTCGTATTTGAAGTTGATATATACGATTTATGTCTTGTACATACGACCATAACTACTGAGACCATGTAACAACCGATTCTACCAATGACTGATATAGTGTCAATAATATGCAATATGGATACTTTTGCCTTTCTACAACTTCAATTACATGAATAACCGATACATTTAAAAGCAAACAGTCATGACTGTGTTCCATGAAATTAATATGAAATAATTGTTTGTTATGAGAGGAACTAAAATACAGTAATTATGTTTTATTCTTGTTTATTACTAGACACTTTTGATGAGTGTATATTTGAACAATATACACTCATCAAAAGTGTCTAGGATTGTAATTGAGGATTATTACTTTAACTTTTTTGGATCGTTATTGATTCTTTTCAGTAATTTTCACTATTTGAATATAGAATTTTCTTTAAATTTTGATTAAAAATAGAAAATGAACTGTCAATCAGTATTCCCATAATAGTGTGTAATAGCGTTTTCACAAAACCATTACAATTTCTGCATCGGAACTTAAAAGAATTGCATCGATATGGAGCGACGACATCATTTGACACGAGAAGAGATCATGAGAGCCGTCGGAATGTTGCAAGCTGGTTTCAGGCAACGTACTGTGGCTGTCGCTCTTGACACTACACAGAGCGTCATAAGCCGTATCTGGACACGCTATCGTTTCACGGGCAGCGTGGCCGAGCGACATAGAGGACGATCTTGCATCACCATTCGCAGACAGGACCGGTACATCCAAAATATTGCTCGACGGAATCGTACTATGACCGCCATGATGCTGGCTACGAGGCTCCACAGCTCTTTAGGCTTGCTGATAAGCGACCAAACTATCCGAAATCGTTTACGTGAAGTGAGTTGTCTGCGTTCCTGAAGGCCGCTGAGAGTTCTGCCTATAGCACCCTGCAATCGTAGGGCCCGTTTACAATGGGCTCGCGAACACAGAAATTGGGAGGAAGAAGACTGACGTTGTGTTTGCTTTTCCGATGAATCTCGTTTCGGTATGAGGCCGGATACAAAACGTACTCGAGTTTGGAGGACCTCTGGACGTCAAGAACGTTTGAAATTTTGTCAGGAAGTTCATTCATATGGAGGTGGAACAATAATGGTTTGGGCCGGTATTTGGATCGGTGGAAGAACCGATCTCATTTGGATCAGGGGCAACCTCAATGCTCAGATTTATGCGGAGAGGATTGTTTCAGACGTGATCATCCCTCTGCGAAGCCGGTTGGATGATTCGTTTCGACTAATGCACGACAATGCACATCCACACACGGCTAGAGTCGTAACACGCGCTCTTACCGACGCTCTCATCAACGTTCTGCCGTGGCCTGCTCAATCGCCAGACCTTAACCCAATTGAGCACGCATGGGATATGCCTCAAAGAAGAGCTCTGCCGAGTATGATGCCGTTCATACCCCACAACAACTTTTTGACTTGTTAGAAAAAATGTGGGCGGCCATTCCTCAAAGTGATTTTGATGAACTGATTTTAAGCATGCCAAATCGCTGCGATTGTGTAATTTGTGTCAATGGTGGAAACTCAGATTATTAATTTTTTTAACTTTACAATAAAAATTTAAAAAATCCTCATTTTTGCCTTTTTTCTGCTATTTAATTGACCACACATTAACTTAGGTTAATTTCCCACAATTTGCAAAAAATGTAATTTTTCTTAATTTTTACAAAATATAGGGATAAGTTGTTAACTTAAACATAGGAATTAAAGTAAGAAGCCAGTCTGGAAGACTAGATTTGTTAAATATTAATTGGATAATTTTTTATAGTTAAAAATGTACTTGATCCCTAGACACTTTTGATGTGTGTAGTTTGAAATGATATTGTAATTTGTGCATTGCTTCATTTATGTGATTGTCAGCCACTACAAGACACGTGTCATCCGCATAGTGATAAAATTAGCATTCCTTAAAAGCTCTTTGACATTTTTGTGCAAAATAATGATATTTTGACGCTCTAGTTCTCAGATAACTTAAGATTTTTTAATATTCTGCAGAAAGTTTATAATATCTCAATTTCCCTTCTTGAATATTGGTGTTGCATATTTTTATATTTATTTTATAATATCTTACAATAACTATTTGTTCACGCCATATATATATTTTATTTTGCCGCTAATACATTCGGCTTTCTTCGTTGGTTTTCGTCGCTGTTCGTGTGCTAATCACGAAAAGTGATTTACTTACCGTCATATAGAGAGAGAATTTATATCTTACCGCTTCTTTTTCGCTCCCTTAATCGCTTTTCCGTAATATAAATTTATTTCTTTTAATACGCTATTACTCTTCGTTAAACCTATTCCCACGCTTTCCTTGACCCTGTGCTCCATGTGTTGTCACCGGACTGTGAATTGTGTGTGAGTTAGACCAAAAACCCCGAGAAGAGGCGCCACCAGGGGACTTGTGCACGGATCACAGAACGGACGCAGGGGCCTGGTATACCTGTGTTATTATCCATCCATAATCCAGGTTAGTCCTAGCTTCCATTTTCATTAAAATAGCATATGAACCAGCATTTATTTATATAATTTAAAATACGCTTTAGAGAGCGTCGTCATATATATCTTTATAAGAATATTGGCGTGCTCACATTTTAATGGTCCTTTTCGAGCGGATTATTTCGCTTTCATGTGTCTGTTTCAATATTTTTCGTCATTTATTGTAATATTTTAGTTATTATATATTTTGTTTCATTTGAGGGTTGTCATTAAAAAATATTTGTTATACTACCGCTGACACGTAATGTCATTTTATGTTGATATCGCAGTCAGTAACGCTTCGTAAGACATTTTGAGTAATTCCTAAACTTTAACTTTTATAAAACGAAAATGGCTAAAATTTCGGCTTCAGAATTAGAACAAAAGGTTCTTATTGGTAAGCGAGATGTACTTTATTCGCGTTTGCAACTTGTACACGAATATTCAAAAAAGGCTTTTGATAATGATGCTTCTAGAGAGTTATTTTTGAGTAGTACTGATTCCATAGAATCTATGCGCTTAGAATTCACTGAAATACTTGACAGAATAAATACATTAGAATTAAAAATATACCCGGATAATAAGCCTAATTATCAGTCATGGGCATCTTTTGAAGACATTTATTGTCGTATTAAGAGAGTGATAGCTCTAATAAAAGAAAAAACAATGCAGTCGCATGTCGAGCCAAAACAATTAGGAAAATTGCCGAAACTCGATTTGTTGGGTTTTTCTGGAGATCCGTTGCAATGGCCAATGTTTTATGAAAATTTTAAAAGCACCATACATTCTAACCCGACTTTAAGTAATAATGAACGAATTCAATATTTAATGGGTAAATTATCGGGACGCGCATTGTTAGTTTGTGCTGGTATAGTACCTATAGCTGAAAATTATGACTTAATGTGGCAAACATTGGTTGATAAGTTTGAAGACAAACGATCGCTTGGTAATGCATATTTATGTCAATTATTAGAATTTAAAGGATTTAACGTATCTTCCGCAAAAAACATTGACTTATTTTTGGATAAATTTTGTGCCGCTGTGTCAAACTTGAAACAATTGAAAATTCCAGATTTGACCGATTTTATATTACTACATGTAGCATTGAAGAAATTAGACGCAGACACCGCTCGTTCATTCGAGATGTTAAAACGTGATGTAAATATACCCACTTATGAAAGTTTAATTTTATTTTTACGCGAACAAACTAAAATTTTAGAACGTACTTCAAACGAACGTACTCATATACCTTATATGAAAAGGTCTTCTGAAAACAAATCATATAATTTACCTTCGGCTACTACATCTAAGTTCACACATGCATTAATTTCTTCGACTAATCACTGTATTTGTTGCGGACAGAACACGCATGAACATTTGTACAAGTGCCCCGCATTTCATAAATTATCAGTAGATGAACGCATTAATTTCATTAAAAAACGCAATGCTTGTACGAATTGCCTTAGTTTCAAACATAATTATTTTAATTGTCAATCATTAGTTGTGTGTAGACATTGTACCAATAAGCATCATTCTATGTTATGTCGCAAAATAGGTGGATATCTCAATAATGCGCAAAACAATAATAATGACTCGTCTGTCGCTTATAAAAGTTTTGACCGTTCTACACAACTGCAACGTCCAGTGCACGTGAACTCGCGTAATGTGGTAATTACAAGCCCTCAGGGGTCTCATTCTACTTGCAATGTAAAACCGGTTTCAGAGCCGACTTCTTTAACGCAAACCGAACGAAATAGTAATACGCGTACTGAAAACGTTTCATTATGCAATATTCAACCGTTTGACAAGCGCGTAAATACCTGTTTATTAGGTACGGTGCAGGTAAACACATGTGATTCGTTAGGTAATACACATTGTATTAGAGGTTTAGTGGACACTGGTTCTCAAAATAATTTTATAACTTTTGATTGTTGTAAAAAATTAAAATTAACATTTAAAAAATTGCCGCTTTCTGTTGTAAAAGGTATAGGAGGTGTTACCAATCCCATTAGGGGTGTCACTTCTCTAAAATTGTATTCTCGTTTTAACAAAAATATTTACATTCATATTAAGGCTTATATTATTGACAAAATAACTGATCCATTACCCGCTGCTCGTGTAAATACTTTCACACTTTCCTATTTACAAGGTCTTAAACTCGCTGATGAATTATTTTATGTGCCAAGTGGCATAGACTTATTGTTAGGAGGGTCTTTATTCGCTGATATTTTATTGTCTGAAAGGGTGTCTGGACCATCAGGCACACCAACCGCGTTTGAAACCATATTTGGTTACATGATAATAGGAAACATCCCTGTTGATTATCGTGATACACAAGTTTCATATTATTATTGTTCTGTTAATGAGTCTATTGAGTCCATCGTACAAAAATTTTGGCAGTTAGAGGAAATTCCATGTCATCCTATTTTGAGCCCAGAAGATAAAGAATGTGAAATGATTTTTCAAAATAGTTTTTCGCGTGACGTATCTGGTCATTTTAAAGTCGCTTTGCCTTTCGCGCTTAATCCCGACCTACTTGGTGATTCTTACCAAAAAGCAGAGAAACGTTTTTTTTCACTCGAAAGAAAACTTAATACTTGTTCAGATTTACGTACAAAATATAATGAGATTATTAGAGACTATTTACAGAAAGGTTATATTTCGTTAATTTCTAATGATAACCATAACGACGGTTATTATATTCCGCATCATCCTGTATTGCGCTCGGAAAAATGTTCTACACCGGTCCGAATAGTTCTTGATGCTAGTGCACTAACGGATACAGGTATTTCTTTAAATGATTTATTATATGTAGGTAAAAATTTACAAAACGAACTATTTACAATTTTATTAGATTTTCGATTTTATACCGTAGCATTTTCGGCAGATATAAAACAAATGTATTTAAGAATATTGGTTAAAGAAGAAGATCGCAAATATTTAAAGGTTTTATATCGTTTCGAACCAACAGAACCGCTTCAAACATATCAATTTAATCGTGTCTGTTTCGGGCTCCGCAGTAGTCCTTATCTTGCTATGAGAGTCGTGAGACAGTTAGCAGCGGAGGAGCAAGAACGTTATCCGCGAGCGGCTCAAGTAGTTATGCATAACATTTATATGGATGACGTATGTTATTCCGTACCCACGAATTGTGACGCCATACAACTCAAAAATGAGTTGTTGGAATTGTTCACGGCCGGGGGCTTTGAGTTGATAAAATGGTCCAGTAATTCACGGGAATTATTGGATTCATTACCTAGTTCGCATCGTTATTCTACGAATATCGATTTCGATAAAGATCAACATCTTAAAATATTAGGCTTGAAATGGTCTTCCATTACTGATGAATTCAGGTTTACCGTTTCGATCGAAAATTTGCCTTGTACAAAGAGAAGTATTTTATCTGTTGTTGCTCGTCAGTTTGATGTGATTGGTTTTCTTGCGCCAGTCATACTTTACGCTAAATTATTAATCCAAAAATTGTGGACCTTAAAGTTGGATTGGGACGAGACTCCACCTTCGGATATTGCAAAGATATGGAAAACATATCTAGCTGAACTACCTTTACTTGAAACTCTTAGATTACCCCGCCATTTAGGTGTTTTAATAAATTCTAAAATTTCTATTATTGCATTTTCAGACGCCAGTGAAAAGGCGTATGGAGCTGTTGTATATATAAGGGTAGAAAATACAGCTCAACCACCTATTGTTCGTTTAGTTTGTGCGAAATCAAAGGTCGCTCCGCTTAAGATTGTGTCTGTAGCACGCTTGGAGTTATGTGCCGCTCTTCTTATGGTCAGATTAGTTCGTCGCGTTGTTGATACTTACCAACGACGTCACGTTATTAATGAAATATATTGTTTTACAGACTCCATGGTAACCCTGGGTTGGATTTATTCTTCTCCGCATAAATTTAAAGTATTTGTCGCTACACGAGTTACTAAAATTCAGGATCTCCTTCCATCAAAGCATTTTTATCATATATCAGGAACGGAGAATCCCGCAGATTGCTTATCAAGAGGACTTATGCCTTCTCGTTTAAGTGGTCATCCACTTTGGTTAAACGGTCCCTCGTGGTTGCAATTAGAAACATCTGAATGGTCTAACAGATGTTCGCAAACATTATGTAATACTGATTTACCTGAGAGTAAAATTATTACGCTTAACACTTTAATTGATAGCGAGCCTCATCCTCTTTATGCGCTCTCAACTCGCGTTTCTTCTTGGAATGTTTTATTACGCTCGATTGTTTTAGTGTATCGCTTTATAAAAAAACTAACAGTTTACAAACATATAACTGCAGCTGACTTACATTTTGCTGAAATACAAATTTTGAAGGTTATTCAACAAACTTATTTTTCGGAAGACATTAAACGGTTGCAAAGTAACAAATTATGCTCTCTTGCTATGCGAAAACTTGCTGTTTTTAAAGATAAAGACGGTCTACTTCGTGTAGGTGGACGTCTTCGCAATTCTGATATTACTTATGATCAACAACATCCAATATTGTTACCGCGTAAAGATCATGTAGTTGAATTAATCGTAACTCATTATCATCGCAAACATTGTCATACCGGTCCTCAATTGCTGATGTCTATTTTACGACAGAAATTTTGGATAATGTCTTGCAGAAATATAGTACGTCATATTGTTCATAAATGTAACTTTTGTTTTAAAGCTAAACCAAAGCAATTGTTTCCGATCATGGGTGATTTGCCGTCTTGTCGTGTACAATTTTCTAAGGCTTTCACTCACACTGCAGTAGATTATGCGGGACCCATAAGTATAATACCTTATCGTAAACGTGGTATTCATTCTATTAAAAGTTATTTGAGTATATTCGTATGTTTGGTAACACGTGCCGTACATGTTGAAATTTGCACTGATTTGTCTACGCCTACTTTCATTTCGGCCTTTAAAAGATTTCTAGCGAGACGTGGCAGTGTATCATGCATGTACTCGGATAATGGTACTACGTTCATTGGTGCTAAGAATTATTTAAAAGATTTGTATCAGTTATTACAATCGGATAATTTTAATACTGCTCTCGCTAATGAATTAGCAGAGAACCGAATACAGTGGAAAATGAATCCACCGCTCAGCCCACATTTTGGTGGACACTATGAAGTGTATGTAAAAGCTTTTAAGTCGCATTTATATAGAGTCATTGGAACTCAGTTGCTTACGTATGAGGAATTACTGACTGTGCTCACTCAAATTGAGTGTGTTATAAATTCGCGACCACTTACACTGCTTAGCTCAGATCCCTCCGATCTAGCTGCATTAACGCCTGCTCATTTTCTTATGAGTACACCTTTAAAGGAACTACCGGCTGCTGACCTCTCAAATGAATCTCCAAATTTACTTAAACGCTATGCTTTATTAGATCGAATGGTACAATCGTTTTCCAAACGGTGGAAAATGGACTACCTTCATTTGTTACAGACACGTGAAAAGTGGACTTCTCCATCTAATTCAATTAAAATTGGAACAGTAGTTATTGTTATTAATGATAATTCACCTCCACTTCATTGGCCTTTGGGTATAGTTGTTGCAACTTATCCTGGCAAAGATGGTGTTGTAAGAGTAGCTTCAGTTAAAACTACCACTGGCACTTATAAGCGGCCTGTGGTACGTCTCTGTCCACTCCCTTCACAATAATCCATTAATATATTATGTGCCCTTTTTTTTTTTTTGTTTTTATTTATTAATTTATTTGTTTTTTTTCTCATTTAGTATTCTTGAAGCCGGTGCTTCAAGGGCCGGGGGCATATGTTCACGCCATATATATATTTTATTTTGCCGCTAATACATTCGGCTTTCTTCGTTGGTTTTCGTCGCTGTTCGTGTGCTAATCACGAAAAGTGATTTACTTACCGTCATATAGAGAGAGAATTTATATCTTACCGCTTCTTTTTCGCTCCCTTAATCGCTTTTCCGTAATATAAATTTATTTCTTTTAATACGCTATTACTCTTCGTTAAACCTATTCCCACGCTTTCCTTGACCCTGTGCTCCATGTGTTGTCACCGGACTGTGAATTGTGTGTGAGTTAGACCAAAAACCCCGAGAAGAGGCGCCACCAGGGGACTTGTGCACGGATCACAGAACGGACGCAGGGGCCTGGTATACCTGTGTTATTATCCATCCATAATCCAGGTTAGTCCTAGCTTCCATTTTCATTAAAATAGCATATGAACCAGCATTTATTTATATAATTTAAAATACGCTTTAGAGAGCGTCGTCATATATATCTTTATAAGAATATTGGCGTGCTCACTATTCTTTGAAGTCAGTTTACAAGGAAAATTCTTAGACGCGCTAATTTGACGTCCTAAAATTCCTAATTAACATTGTTTCGATAAGTTCTAACAATTTCTAAAATTATGTTGAATACAAGTACATGTTCTTATTGAATACTGGTATTGTGGAAAAGTAATAAATTGCTTACTTTTTACAGAAAAAAAAATTTGAAAAGGCTTATTTCAAGGATAAAGTGTCGTGATTAAACGTCGATTTAGTTCCAAAAAAAGCAGTGATTTGTAAAAAGAATAATATGAAATGAAACTTCATTCAATGTACAATATATGACAGAAATTATGTTTTTAAATTAATCAGCGTAATAAATATAATAAACTTATTAAAATCAGTATAAAATACGCATTGTTCACGTGTGTATCTCAGACCCGCGCGAGCGCTTGTGGAGGTGTACAAGAAATTTATACGCTCTTATAACGAGCGATCGTAAGCGAGAACAGTAATATGCTGACTTGTTTTGACCCAGTGTTGACTTCTCTGTACCATGAGTCTATTATGACTTTTTGATTTCCTGCATTTTTTCTGAGACACACAAATATTATGTTTTAAATGGAAGCACTAGTAGTAAAGTTAAATAAAAAAGTTCTGAAGTAATGCTGGCTTACAAGTATTACAAGCCGGGTATCAAGTAATATCTATTGCGTTTATAACAATCTATACATATAAATAAAATTGAATTGTTCGTCTATAATTTTAAAATAAAAGCTTATATGGTTATTTGCGAGTTAACCAAGCCCAAAAACGCGTTTTTAAAATTTTTCATGGTCTATTTATTCGGTCTTATCTTCAAAACGGCTGACCCGATTTTAACGTGACATTCACTGGAAAATAGAGAATTTTTCAATAATAGTCTGACCTTTCTACATAAAAATTATAAAAAATTACTAGTAAACTGTAAGTTGATCCGCATCTGTTAATTAAATATATATAAAAAAGATAACTCGAGAAGTACGCATAACACTAATGAGAACCACAACAAAATTTTTAGAATTTTTATCGGTCTCTGTCTGGATATACAATATATATTATGTACTTAAGCATCTCACGATAAGTACTGCAAGAATTTAAAGATGGTTTTAATAATTGCATCTCTTAAGTCTTAAGTTGCATCTTACCTTAAAGATTGCACTACAAATGAAGCAAAAAAAACTTATTTTTAAATTATATATGGAGTACGGCGGCCGGTGCGATAGCATTTCTCCGACGGATCGTTTGCCATTATTAAATTTCCAATTACCTACGTAATAATTGTTATGAAGAGTTTTCTGTCGTTTGCACATTAACTTTGTCTTAACGTTGTATTTTATGGAGTAGTTCGCCTCTTGTAAGATTAGGTAGGTACCTATTTCTCATGGCTGAGTTGCAAAAGCACGAATTGCCCCGTGTCTTTTCCGACATATGTGTATGTATTTTCATGTTTTTTGAGTTTCATTTGTATAACGTTTTGTATAGGTTTCTTTTGTTCTTTTTTGTTTTCTGTACTATTAAGTGTCTCTTACTTTCTTTATTGTAATGTACCTACGTAACTGTAAATTCTGCTGTATAATTTTTAATTCATTCCTCGCGATACAGGCGAAGCCTAGTGCGGGATCCCTGGTAATTCTGTTGCAAATTGTTATACCAAATAAACGATTATCTTATCTGTAATAATATGGGTTTATTTTATTGTGGTTTTTCCGTTGATCCTACATTTTTTACCGTAAACATACATAAGCATAGCAAAGACATCTATCAATTATTACTTTAAACGAGTAATGTTTGTATGTAATGTGTAAATATACATATACATATGTATATCTGATATCGCTTTTTCGAAAACGTATATAGCGATTTCGATTAAATTTACAATATAGGGGTTGAGGGATCGGGAAATCGATCTAGCTAGGTCTCAATTCTGGGAAAAATCGTTTTCTCCGTCTTTCACACATTTAAAACTTTCAACTCCAAGCTTATAAACTTTTTATTTTGCAGCAGAGTTTACCTTCGCAATAGCACAATAGCTAGAACGTAGGTCTATCACACCGAAGTGTGCGGGTTTGAATCCTGCAATTAGGTCAGACCTTTTTTTGTTTTTTTTTAATAAGTTGAAATAATATGTCTAAGTTCAGTTTGCAACACATATCACTTTAGTAATTTTCTTACAATAAGAAAATAAAATGAAAAATTATGATAAAAGCATAGTCTTCATAACTTCAGACAGCCTGCTCCGTACTACAAAGTGAGCCAAATAACATCAAATAAAATATAAATGTTGGGTACTGTTTTCTAACGAAATGGCGACCGATCAGCGTATCTGATAATAAATGTATCGTATGTACGAGTACAGCTGAGCCAGGTTACCTCATTTAGCTCACCGTTGCTGATCGGATTCTACGTCTAGCTTCGGAGTTATTTATAAAGTCTATAGTTGAAAATCATGGAGAAAAATCTATTATTTATTTTCCTGAACAATGAATTTAATATTAAATGTTATTTAAAAGGGTAGTATTATACAAGCAATATTCTTGTATTTATAATCACGTTCTCAAAAATGGCTTGAAAATTTACAATATAGAGCTTTACGGTGATCTAAAATCGATCTAGCCGTATCTCAGTTTCGAAAAAATTCGTTTGCTCTATGTTTTCACACACATAAAACTTCTAAATTTTAAACTCTTCTATGTGTGATTTCGCTTCAGAGTTTAGTTTCTCAATAGAACAGTGGCCAAAGCGTATGTCTACCACGCTGAAATGCGCGGGTTCGAATCCTGCAATGTATTCAGACTTTTTTGTTTTTTTTTTTAAAAAGACACCGATTAAAGCTCGGTTGCCCAGGTACTGTTATTATAAAACGGTAACACAGCCATGTCGGTACATTGACGATCTTTTTAAAAATAAATGAACTAGGCATTTTAGGCTTTTCTGATTCCAAAATAAATACTTATAGAAGTGTTGTCTGTGTGTTTGTATGTTTATTTAATCAAAGCCAAGAAACTACCATTGAATTTTTATAAGAATCTCTCTGTTTAAAGAACTAGACTTTTACCTACTTAATACAGTGTATATCATCACTTTTATCTTTATTACAATGGTGCGACCTTATTTTTAATTAGTAAAGGATGCGAACTTGAGTTTTGATTAGTAAAGGATAATTATATCTAATCATGACTACGTAACTAGTGATCTTTAAGATAAGATTTGCACACATTTTACTGTAAAAATATATTAGATATGTATGCTAATTGCTACGTAATATGCTTGCTAAATATGTACTTACACCAAAATATTTTGAAAACAGCACTATTTCTGTTGCTTAATTTTATTGTAATTCAATTGTATTTTAATATTAATAGCTTTATTCAAGCACTATCTAAGCCATTCTAAACTTAAGGATAGCGAACCGCCTGTAACCCATAGAACTTTTCTCGACTTTTCGAAAGCATCTAAAATAGTTTGATGGGTATGAATTTATGTTAGGTTTCGTTTTTTTTATTTATTTTTGTAGGTGGCAGAGATGAACATTTAGACATAGACGACATTTTTTATGAAAAAACTCTCTATATAGTTCCATTATTTTCAATAAAGCGGCTAAACGATAAGACCTCCGCCCCGAAAACACAAATTTATACTTATTTATGTTGGTGAAGGTGGTAATAACGATTTATTCATCGCATTAATCATTTCCTGAAAACTTAAAATATGAACTGTGAATAATGGTTCCGGGGGAATAATGCAAAATAGCTGTCGTTCTCATAGTGCGTGTCTCGAGAAAAATAAAGTTGAGTTCGGCCGCTACATTCTAAAATAATAGCCAACCGTATTTGACCAAATAATATGTTTTTTGGAGTTTACTCCTTAAGAATAGATTTTCCTATAAGGCCCCCGGTATGGAAATTTTATGAGGAGTAAAATTTATACAAGCGTTAAATAAAAGCGTTACGTTTTCTGCGCAACGTACCTTGCGCACCTTTCACTTTTTCCTTCTCTTTCACTCATATCCGACTCGACAGTGATCGCTGACGCGTGTTGCTAAACAGATTTGTATCACTTATTCCTCTTGAATTTTGTAATTATAATTGTTTCTTGTATTGAAGCTAAGGTCTTTCATACACCTTTGGGATGTAATCTTACTCACAAAATTAAAACGCAACCGAATTATGTAATGTTAGGTAGACGTCGTGTATTGTTGCTCATAGCGCTTTAAATACAAAATTTTGACATGTTATTTCAACGTGTGTTTGGCTCAATTGATAAATACTCACTCTTATTTTCGAGACTCATTATTATGTTGTGAGTTCAAATCTCGACTCAGCCGCTCCACATTTTTTTTTCTTAGAATGCATGCATATCTACGGCTAATCATTTTTCAGCACCTTGAAAGTTGTTATATAGACAGACAATGAAGTTGTTCATCTCTTTTTTTTAATATTTTTTTTAATGTACATTCAGTCAATTCAGTTTTTTTTTGTTGTTGTTAGATTGGCACAACTGTTTTCCACTTTGGCGCGGAGTTTGAGTTGCATCTGTTATTTAGATTAAATACAGTGCTGTTTTTAGTTATATCATTCTAGTGTATATTACGAATTTCATAATGGACAAAAACATCGAACTAAGAGTTTGTCTTAAATTTTGCATCGCCAATGGAATTTCGTGTTCGGAGTCACTGAAAATGTTACAGAAGGCTTACGGTGAATCGACTTTATCAAAAACACGTGCTTATGAGTGGTACAAAGCGTTAAAAAGCGGTCGAGATGCGATGGAAGATTTGCCTCGCTCTGGTAGGCCATCAACGTCTGCAACTGAAGTTAACATCGCAAAAGTGAAGGAAATAGTGACTGAAAATCCTCATTCAAGTTTGAGAGAGATAGCCGCCGAACTTTCTGGGTCTCAAGAGTCGATCCGTACCACTTTAAATAATCACTTGGGTATAAAACATGTTGCCGCTCAGCTAGTCCCAAAAGACCTGAATTTTTTCCAAAAACTCAATCGCATAAGGACATGCTAGAACGAGTCAATTCCGATCCAATATTCATGAAACGCATTGTTACTGGTGACGAGATGTGGGTTTACGAGTTTGACATGCAAACTAGTCAACAAGCTTCGGAGTGGCGCGTTCCAACTGAACCGAAACCGAAAAAACCACGCCAAAGTCGATCAAAAGTCAAAGTCATGTGGACTGTTTTCTTTTACTGTCGCGGTGTTGTGCACTCGGAATTCTTGCTGGAAGGTCAAACGGTAAATAAATAATATTATTTGGGCGTTATGCGGCGTTTAAGAGAGCAAATTCGACGAAAAGGGCCAGATTTGTGGAATGAAAATTCTTGGATTTTGCACCACGATAATGCGCCTTCGCACAAGGCCATCATTGTGAACGAATTTTTGACCAAAAACTCAACAAATACCATCGAGCAACCCCCTTATTCACCAGATATGGCTCCAGCCGACTTCTTTCTTTTTCCTAAACTCAAATTACCACTTCGTGGCACCCGTTTTCATACGGTAGAAGACATGAAGGAGAATTCGCGGCGAGCAGTGAACAGAATTCCGGAAAAAGCGTTTGAAAAATGTTTTGATGATTGGATTATTCGTTGGCGTAAGTGTATCGTTTCTGAAGTAGCATACTTCGAAGGTGATAAAATAAATTTGGATGAATAACTAACATTTCGTGTATTATTGATCTTTTCCCGGTACTTTCTTGACAGACTAGTATATGTATAAAGTATTTTTATTACTAATTGTTTTATGCTGTCGCTGCGGTAACACATGATAACGCGAATTCCCAGAACTGTTTGAAAGTCATCAGCCGATCAAGTGACACTTCATTTATTGTAGCTTCTATACTAATTTCACAGTCTGTTCTAACCCTATCATACTTTGAACATGCCGTCAATATATGTATCACTGTCTCCTCCGTAGCGCATAATTTGTACGTTATAGCTATGTATTAGAAAACATACATAATAATTATCACTGAATAATAATATTATGAATAATGAATAATAAAATAATAGACGATAAGTGTGTAGTCTAATATACGTTATATAAATATACGCATGTAGTCGAATATGTAATTTGGTAGCGAACAAACAGAGCAAAAACACATTTTATTAGAATTCCACAAGAAAATGTTCCACACAGTTTTATATCCTTAGATAAACCATACATAACTACATGAAAAGTAACATTTCACATAACATTTAGAAAGGAAAGAAACATTAAAATAAATGTTTGAAGTTACACTTCTTTTGGCGCGTTCGGAAAAACAGATCAGTGTGTAATTTGAGCATGTAACGGAAGTTTCGTCATCGATGTAACACATAATTTATTAATTTTTATTTCATTAATTTCATGCAGCGAGTTTTATTTGTTTCGTATTTCTTATTACGGGGCCTACCTATCGGAGGTCCGCTAAGTAAATGAAGTAGAAAAATATGCAGCTAAAAAAGACAAAGTTCGAAAACTTAGCGGTTCCCTGACGCTACGACGCTTGGATATAATATTGCTACTATTATTCATATTACAACTTATCATGAACTTAAAGGGCCAATAGGTGCATATTATTCTCTTACTTTTTAGAGGTTTTTTTGAGTAAGGTGTTCTTTAAATTTTTAATTTAAGTTTATTTCATGATTTCTAAACACGCTACGATCGACACTCACATTCTCCACATGCACACAAATATTTTCCGGGACGATACACGTAATTCACACCCCGATGACCGTTTATCTTTTTTTTTTTTTTGGTTTCTGAGAGGCGAAATTAAGCCCCCGCGGGCTACCCAGCCGGACTCTACGCCGACTGGGGAGTGTCGGACTCGAACCGACTAAACAAAACCCCTCTTTGCTGTTAGCCCTAGTGGCTTTTACAGCGTCACAGGTCGCGTTGGGGCGAGCGCTGAAGGCGCCCTGCCAGATGGTCGACCGCCTGAGGGTTCCTCCAGCCGAGGGATGCCTCGTATGGAGGGCGGACCTCGGGCTCAAGGCGTCGCCAGGGGAGCTTTCCGCACCTGCGTGCATCTTAACGGGCTTCCTATTCGGGTGAGGGCCGGGCCTCTAGCGGACCCGGCCGGCGAGGCGGCTGAGGGCCGGTTAGTGTGCCTAGTGTTCCGCGTGGCAGTTTACAATGTGGCTTAAGGCCCGCGTGTGTGCGTGTAGAGCTACGTGATCGAGCTTCTAAACGTGAGACCCTACGGGTGTCGCGGGAGTCGTCCTCGCCTCCGCCGGTGGGGGCGGTGCGGTCGTAGTGTGAAGGTTGGCATGTTCGAGTTCGAACGTGTAATGTCGTCGTCGCTGTCGCCTAACACATGTCTAGGCCTACGATAGCGTTTGCGGACGCGGGTTTCGGGGGTGTACGATGACGCCCTGACCACTAAGGGGTTCGGGTGTAAGGAGGAACGGTGAAAGAAGCGTTGGGACGCCTCTTTTAGATATTGAGTTATAGAGGGCAATTCTAGGTCGTAGTGGAGATCTACGATGCGCATGTAAGGAGGGGCACTGGTGGCCCTGCGCATGAACCTATTCTGAATAACTTGGAGGGAGTTGATGTGAGAGCGCGCAGCGTGAGCGAATACTACACTGGCGTACGTAATGATAGGCCTGACGCACGTCTTATATAAGGTAACTTTATGTCTGAGGGACATTTTGCTTTTAGCGCAAATGAGCATGTTGAGACGACCGAGGACGAACGCGGCGCGGTCGCGGACCATTTTGATGTGTTGGCCGAAGGTCATGGCACTGTCAAGGGTGACTCCTAAGTATTTGACTTTCCTAGTCCAAGGGATATCGTACGGAGAGTGTTAGCGCGGCGGGCGCGGCTGGTCGTCGTACCCCTCGAGAAATACACGGCGGCGCTTTTCTCGGGGTTGACTTCGATTCCCCAAAGACGGAACCACTCGCCTAGGCTCGTGACCGCGACTTGGAGGAGTTCGGAGACTCTGAGGCGACTACGGTCTGATGTGAACAGTGCGGTGTCGTCCGCGAATAGGGCAAGCTCTACACCGGAGGTTTTGGGGACGTCGTTCGTGTAGAGCGAGTAGAGCGTGGGCGATAAAACGGAGCCCTGTGGGACGCCTGCCCTGATGGGGCGGGGAGAGGAGAGCACCCCTTCGACTCTATAGCGGAAGGAGCGGTCTGACAAAAAGTCCCGTACTATGCGTACGAGATCGTCGGGCACGCCGAGCCGGCGCAGCTTGTACACCAGCCCGGCGTGCCAGACTTTGTCGAACGCCTTCGCTACATCGAAGAAGAGGGCCCCCGTGCCTATAGTGCGACTCGGGCGGTTAAGGCCCTGCAGGATGTGTTCCGTGAAGCGGTGCACTTGTTGTATGCACGAGTGTTTGGCTCGAAAGCCAAATTCCTCGTCTATGAAGAGACCGGAAGTGTCTAAGTGGGTTTTGAGACGAGCCAGAAGGACCCGTTCGTAAATTTTCCCTAGCACGCTAAGGAGACTGATTGGGCGATAGCTATTGGGGCTACTGCGGGGTTTACCCGGTTTCGGGATTCCGATGACGATCGCTTCCTTCCAGGCGGCTGGGAAGACGCGGTTCGCCATGGCGGCATTGATAATGGCTGCTAAGAGCGCGAGAAAGCGCATCGAAAAAAGTTTGACTACTCGGTTGGAGATGCCGTCTCTACCAGGGGCTTTTCTAGGTTTGAGAGCCTTGACAATGTCCTGAACTTTGTCAACCGTCGCGGGTCTGAGTTGGCAGGGGGTGGTCACGGGCGGTAGGGAGCCTACTTTGCGATTGACCATATCTAAATAGTTCTGATCTACAGGCTGAGAGCTAGGGGAGCATTGAGCCTCCAGAGTGTTGGCCAAGAGTTCGGCTTTATCTACATCGTCGAAAGCTGTCTGTCCGTTCGGTTTCGTCAGAGGCGGCATTGCTTGGAACGTGTCCGATTTGAGAGATCGGGCCAACTTCCAGTAAGCCTGGTGCGTCGGCTCGATCTCTCGCATGAGATCGCTCCACCTGTTATCCCTAAGTTCGGAAATTCGGTATTTGACTTCGCGTTGGAGGGCGCGTAAGTTGCGTTTATTCGTTTCTGAGGGAAACGAGTCGTAAGCGCGGGTCGCGGCGTTCTTGGCTCTGATCAGCCGACGGATGTCTCCAGGGAGCTCCCAACGGCGGTCGTTCGCCGCCGGGACCTCACGGGAGCACGAGGAGACCGATTCGCGGATGTGGGCGGTGAGCGCGTCTATCGCCGCGGTCGCGTCCTCGGCGGAACGGATAACGTCCGGTATCGCGTTAAGCCGCGGCGAATTCTCAGAGTTTAGCGTTTCGTCTAAACTCTGCCAATCCGTCACGGTTTTTGTGAGCGTCCTAGTGTCTATAATAGGTCCTAGTTTGAGTAGTACCGGCCTATGGTCAGAGTCTAACTCGTGTAACGCCTCTATTGAGTGCAGCGTTAGAGCTACGTTCTTTAGAAGCACTATGTCGAATACGTCCGGTCTGTGTGTTGTAACTCTGGGATAGTGGGTGGGCGTCATGGGGGCGATAACGTCAAAGTTAAGGACATCGGTTAGTTTTTCTAAAGCTCTGCCATTTCGCGAGGTGGTGTGCGAATTCCAGCGACGATGTTTAGCGTTGAGGTCGCCGGCGAGTATGACAGAGTCGTCTAAGTTTAGGACGGCCTCTAAATCGCTTCTAATTAGCGCTTTACCGGGAGGGAGATAAACAGACGCGAGTGTGACAGGCGCGTGCCCCGTGAGAGCCACCCGGCACACCGACGCCTCTATGTTGGTGAGGGCGGGCGTATCGATCGGAATGCAGTGCAGGGACCTTCTGTAGTAGATAATAGTGCCGCCTTTGGGGGCGGGCACCCTATCGTTTCGCACGATGTTAAGCCCGGAGAGGCCGGAGTCGCGATTTCTAGGTTTCAAGAAAGTTTCAGCATTATATCTATTTGGTGGTCTCGCGTAAACTCGTGTAGAAGGTCGCGTTGCCTGCGGAGTCCGTCCGCGTTAAAAAATGAGATTGAGAGCCCGCGCGGTTTGATGCGCGCGGAGGGAGTTGACCCGTGGGTGCCCGGTTTTATAACCTACGAGGGGGCGCCGTGAAGCGGCTTAGGCTGTCTGATGATGAGCCGTCCCATCCCGTCGCTACAGTCGCGGATTTTACGCGCGACTAATTTAATTTCGTTAAGGTTGATATCCTTAACGAGGTCGGCGAGCATTCGGATGTCGCCGAGGAGATCGGACGCCGGCGCTGAAGGAGCCGGCGCCGCTGAACGCGTTAGAGGCGCGGGCCCCTTACGCCGTGGTGGTTGTGCTGGCGTCGGCGCAGGTTGAGTTGGCGCGGAGGGCGCGGGCTGTGGCAGCGCAGAGGGCGCGAGTTGTAGCGGCGCAGAGGGCGCGAGTTGTAGCGGCGCAGAGGGCGCGGGTTTGGCTGGCGCAGAGGGCGCGGGCCGTGTGGGTGCGGAGGTCGCGGTAGGGGCGGCCTTAGGTTGGGCTGGGTGCGCAGGGGGGCCGCGGCGTTGGCCCTGATGTGCTCCGCCGGCTCGGCGCGACTTACCCCCGCGGCGGCGACGGCGCGGAGCTCTCGGGCATCCGCGATAGTTCGCGGGATGTCCGAGCTCTCCGCACAGTACGCAACCGGGAGGGTCAGACGTCTCCGGCGTGCGGGAGCACTCGGGGGTGCCGTGGTCTCCGTGACACTTGACGCACCTAGGCCGTGCGAAACAGTTTCGGGCCGAGTGCCCGTACAGTTGGCAGCGGTGGCATTGACCCACCGTGCCGCGCTTGTGCAGGGCCTCTACGGAGAGGCCGGAAATCCTACACACGGATTTTATGTGGAAAACGGCCTTTCCCTCGGGGGAGAGGTCGAGTACGACCAACACGAGGTCGAAGGCCTCCTTCGAGCGAGGCTTGTAGAGGCGGTGGACTTCACGCGCCGGGAGGTTTTGCGACTTAAGATCGCCGAGAATGAGCTCTTCCGGGAGCTCCTTGGGGAGGCCGCGGATGACCACGCGAAGCTGGCGCTCCTCCGGGAGCGCATATGTGTGGAAACCTATGCGCTCCGAGCGTAGGAGCGCTGTGAGCTCCCGATGGTCAGCCGGGGTAGGGACCTTAATGCCCTGTGTAGTGTTGCGGGCGGAGTTGAATTTAATGCGCCGCGCGTCTAAGGTCCGAGAGACCCTATCCCACGACGCTTTTTCTTGAATAAACACCGGTGGCGGTGTTTCGATTTTGTCGGCCTGAGGGGCCTGGGTGGCCTGTGAGGCAGGCGCTTTTTGTTTGGCCAGAGGGGCCGCGGGAGCTCCGGAGGCCTGAGGGGCCGCCTTCGTCGTTTTGGGGGGCGGACTGGGCGTGTCGCCTTCCCTCGGGGAATTCGCCCGCTTCCTCTTGACCACTAAGCGCCAATCGGCGCTCTCAGTGGCCTCGTCCTCCGAAGAGGAGGGAAGCGCTATGTCCATTTCCTCTTCGGAGTCCGAAGCCTCCGTCGAGTCAGGGGAAGCGGGTGAATCGCTAACGGGGGCCGGCTTGGTTGGTTCGCGCGGCGGGGGCTTCGCGACTGTAGCGACGGCGGAAACGACGGCAGAGTAAGACGCGGGGGTGGGGGCGCGGGTGAGACCCGGTAGTCCCACAGGTCGCGAATATGAGAGTGTAATGACTCGAGTTGAGCCATCACGAACGCGCGGAATTCGGTGTCCGTCAGCGTGTCCATGGCGCTGGTAGAGCCGCCAAGTTGTGTGAGAGGACCTCCCTGCCGGGGATAGGCAGGGGGGAGAGTGCCTACTTTGTAGCCCTGGTCGTACTGTGCCTGTCTTATTGTGCACAGATGTGTACCTAACACCTAGGTCTTATATAAACTTCACTAACTTAACACTAACTTAACGATACGGGTTTGCGCGGCCGCGACGCAACGCGGTACGCCGGTCGGCGCTGCAGGGAGCGCGGGCGCGACGCGACGCGAACACACTATTACTCACTACGCGCGATGCGCAGTGAGTACAGCAATGGCAGCGCACGCGAGCGCGCGGAGAATACGCAACGATTCAAGCTGGCGCGGCTGCGACGCGATAACCCGGTTGGCGCTACGGGGAGCGCAGGCGCGACGCGATAAACCGGTCGGCGCTACGCGGAGCGCAGGCGCGACGCGACACGAACGCACTAATTCGCTACGCACGATGCGCAGCGAGTAGAGCGATGGCAGCGCAACGCGGGCGCGCGGAAACGGCACTAAGCACTGAGAGGCGAGGCGAGCGAGCGAGCGACGCGTGCGTCTCGTTCGGCGGCCGAGAGCAGACTCCAGGGCCGCTCTTTTTTTTTTTTTTTTGGTTTCTGAGAGGCGAAATTAAACCCCCGCGGGCTACCCAGCCGGACTCTACGCCGACTGGGGAGTGTCGGACTCGAACCGACTAAACAAAACCCCTCTTTGCTGTTAGCCCTAGTGGCTTTTACAGCGTCACAGGTCGCGTTGGGGCGAGCGCTGAAGGCGCCCTGCCAGATGGTCGACCGCCTGAGGGTTCCTCCAGCCGAGGGATGCCTCGTATGGAGGGCGGACCTCGGGCTCAAGGCGTCGCCAGGGGAGCTTTCCGCACCTGCGTGCATCTTAACGGGCTTCCTATTCGGGTGAGGGCCGGGCCTCTAGCGGACCCGGCCGGCGAGACGGCTGAGGGCCGGTTAGTGTGCCTAGTGTTCCGCGTGGCAGTTTACAATGTGGCTTAAGGCCCGCGTGTGTGCGTGTAGAGCTAAGTGATCGAGCTTCTAAACGTGAGACCCTACGGGTGTCGCGGGGGTCGTCCTCGCCTCCGCCGGTGGGGGCGGTGCGGTCGAAGTGTGTAGGTTGGCATGTTCGAGTTCGAACGTGTAATGTCGTCGTCGCTGTCGCCTAACACATGTCTAGGTCTACGATAGCGTTTGCGGACGCGGCGTTCGGGGGTGTACGATGACGCCCTGACCACTAAGGGATTCGGGTGTAAGGAGGAACGGTGAAAGAAGCGTTGGGACGCCTCTTTTAGATGTTGAGTTATAGAGGGTAATTCTAGGTCGTAGTGCAGATCTACGTTGCGCACGTAAGGAGGGGCACCGGTAGCCCTGCGCATGAACCTATTCTGAATAACTTGGAGGGAGTTGATGTGAGAGCGCGCAGCGTGAGCGAATGCTACACTGGCGTACGTCATGATAGGCCTGACGCACGTCTTATATAAGGTAACTTTATGTCTGAGGGACATTTTGCTTTTAGCGCAAATGAGCATGTTGAGACGACCGAGGACGAACGCGGCGCGGTCGCGGACCGTTTTGATGTGTTGGCCGAAGGTCATGGCACTGTCAAGGGTGACTCCTAAGTATTTGACTTTCCTAGTCCAAGGGATATCCTGGCCGAAAAGTGTGATCGTTCTGAGAGTGTTAGCGCGGCGGGCGCGGCTGGTCGTCGTTCCCCTCGAGAAATACACGGCGGCGCTTTTCTCGGGGTTGACTTCGATTCTCCAAAGACGGAACCACTCGCCTAGGCTCGTGACCGCGACTTGGAGGAGTTGGGAGACTCTGAGGCGACTCCGGTCTGATGTGAACAGAGCGGTATCGTCCGCGAATAGGGCGAGCTCTACACCGGGGGTTTTGGGGACGTCGTTCGTGTAGAGCGAGTAGAGCGTGGGCGATAAAACGGAGCCCTGTGGGACGCCTGCCCTGATGGGGCCAGGGCCGCTCACTGGTTCCCTGCCCACTAAAGTACCAAACGATGTGTCCGCAACTAGCGCGGTCTGTAGCGATATCGATTCGGGCGCCCGGTCAGTAGCTCTATCTCTATCTATGGACTGTATCTATCTCTATCTGACCGGGCGTTCCGCGCTGCGGACACCTCTGATTGGTTACTTGTTGGTCAAGGGAAGCCAGTGGGCGGGTGAGTAAATGTGGTGAGTTTGTGTGATGTGTAAGTGTGTGAATGTGTGTATAAGCTTTCTTTATTAATATTCCCTTAATACTATTACATTTCTATATATCTATTTCTATATCTTACTATTAACTAATAATACTATATAATTCTCTTTCCCTATTACAATATGTCTATATTAACACATATATTTATCTATTTCTTTAACTATCTGTACGTATTATTACTATTTCTTTATATATTACTTTTTATTTACATTTGCGTTATTATCTATAATCTAATTTTCTACGTCGCGAACAAAAACCATTCTACTTTGGAAGTACTAAGCAAAAGTTTGTAAAAACAGTCTACATTGGTAAAAAATTCTGTTGAGAAAATTTAATATAAATGTATTTTCCTTTTACCAGAATGATTATAATGATCTAAATTTATAATTTAAATATTAAATTTCTGGCCTATCTACAATTGTCGTGCGACGAATGAATAATATTAATACTTCAGATAACTACACATATCGTGGGACCCTAAACTAGATTTCAAACCCAAAAAACCCCAAATCTTTTACTGTTCAAGCAGTGAGGATGAGGATTGTGGAATGCCTTTCCCCCTCAAATTCGAGAGAGCCAGTGTATTGCATGTTTCAAACGCGCTGTTAGGGAGCACTACTTGAAGAATATTTATTAAATTTTCATCTCATATATTTACATAATTGCTGTAATTTTTTTTCTTATATATTTTTTATTAACTTATACTCGTCCTTATTAACGTACATTGCATAGATATATTTATAATATGTATATATAAGGTTAATGTGAAATGGGATATAAAACTGCGGGGTTTCAACGTGTCTGTTGACTGTTATATTACAGATGTAATAATTACTGGATACGTTTATTTGCTTTTCTATACAAAAAAAAAATCATTTAATGAGAAAAATGTACGACCTTGTCATTCATAAAGACAATTAATAATGCCCTATCTTCCAAAGGTTTGCTAGCGACGTAAAAACGCTAATATTAGGGTTGCCTCGCCTTTATTTTGTTTTTAACTACGAGGTTTTACTCTAGAACTATTTACTTTTGGCGAAGTTGTAGTATGCAAATTTTCCGTTGTCGGGGCTACTCTAATAGCCTTTCAAATTTACCCATCCTTTCGAAATAACCTCGTATATATGTTATATATATATATATATATATACACATATTTTTATATACATATTTATTTAGCAGATATATGTTCCTATAGAGTTAGTAAGTACACACGGTGTCTGTCTTACTTCCATGGAACGATCGCTCTCACGGGTCTGCTAGAAGCTAATAGAAATAAGCTGTACCCAGTGCCTATGTGTAACTTTCTTTTTGTGTATGTTGTGTGTGCAATATATATTTAAATAAATAAATAAAATAAACAAATAGATGACGCATGATGGAGGTGAGGTACTCCTCAAAGTAGACATAAAAAATGCATTTAATTCTGTCGATAGATCAACCTTGTTGACACAAATAAAACAGCATGTTCCGGACATATATCCCTACCTCGGGCAATCTTACAGCAGTCCTTCAAAATTAATATATAAGGATAATTTATTACATTCCGAAGTTGGCTGTCAACAAGGTAATCCTCTCGGACCAGCTATTTTCAGTTTGGCTATCCATTCCGCCATTTGTAATTTAAATTCCAAGTTGTATGACGACGGAACAATTGGAGGTAAAGCAATTACTGTTTTAGATGACCATAAAACCCTCATTCAAAGGTGTAAAGAAATTGGCTTAGAATTCAATTTTTCTAAATGTGAACTCATTGTTTCCGATTCAGTTTCGATTACTAAAAAAGATGAAATCATTAATAAATTTAACAATAACGTTTTAGATGACTCCGTACCCTGCTTTATCAATGATCAAATACAAAAATGTAGTCAGTCTTCAGACTTTCAAACTTTTCAAAATTAATTCTCACATGGCTCTCCTCATTGTCCGCTTTTGGCTTTTCGTTCTAAAATTTACATATGCTCTTCGCTGTTCTCAGCTTTTTACATTTCAGAACCTTTTAAAATCTGTAAACAACATTCTCAAAAATACATGATCTAAAATATTAAATTGCTTCTTTGTTGATGACAGGGTCTGGAATCAAGCCTCACTTAATATCCGTTATGGAGGCCTGGGCATACGTAAAATCTCGAGTGTATCACTGCCTGCATTTCTTTCGTCAGCCTACAGCACGGAAAACCTTTTCCTATCTGTTATTTGAACTTCCTTAGGATCGGTTGAGGTGCCGTGCTTGACTGATGCTCGAAATGCTTGGTTAAGTGTTTGTCCGAGTACTAACCTGCCTACCTCGACCTTTTCTCAGAAACACTGGGATGAGCCTCTATGCAAAAATGTTCATTTACAACTTTTAGATTCTTGTCAGCCTACAGCACGGAAAGCCTTTTCTTATCTGTTATTCGCCCTTCGGCGAACGGCAGGAGACTGGATGGTTTGACGCTCATTCCTTGCAAACTTGGAAGATCGCTGATGTGGGATGCCATTTGTGTCGATACACTTGCTGTTTCCCATGTACCGGCTGTTTCCTATTTCCAAGTCAGCAGATGCCGCGGCCAGCACTGCCGAGAACTTAAAGCGGCGTAAGTATGCGACTCTCTCTGAGAGTTTCATATTTGCTCCCTTTGCAGTCGAATCTTTGGGTCTCTGGGGCCCCGAAACCCATCGACTGGTTTCTGATATTTGTAAGAGACTAGTCGAGGCTTCGGGAGACCGCCGGGCTCGCAGCTTCTTCCGGCAACGAATTAGTTTGGCTATTCAAAGAGGCAATCCTGCCAGTCTGCTAGGTACCTTAAGCAATGACAGCTTTCTAAGCGGCGGCGGTAAATAAAAATTTTACGTATATATGTACTTTTTTGTTATTAATAAATATGTATCAGAATAAAAAACAAATAGATCTCACTTTTTACCTATTGTCACCTTTAAACAAATAATTACCAAGTACTGAAGGCCATATTATGTATTAAATATAATTATCATATTCAATGTACTTTTATAGCTTATTTCTACAATGAATTTTTAATTATAGTTACCAAACAAAGAAAAATTTTTAAAGTTTTTTCCAGAACAAGTTGGCTAAGAAACTTTACAAACGGCATAAAATTTTCAGTAATTGCTTGACGCTTTCACGTAAAACATAAATAAAAGGAGAAAACATTTTAAAAGGGACTTACAAACAACTTTAGATTGAAGCCATGACGTCGTTTATTAGTTGGTTATTAGGAACGAAATTCAATGTATTGCAAAATAATAGTGGAGTAAGTGTATTATGTAAATTTCTATATAAATTGTGTACGTCTATTTTGTGTAAAAATATTTTGATTTCCTTTATTTTAATACATTTGGTTACACATATAAAGTAACAT
The DNA here is from genome assembly GCA_907165235.1 of Zeuzera pyrina. NCBI lineage: Eukaryota > Metazoa > Arthropoda > Insecta > Lepidoptera > Cossidae > Zeuzera > Zeuzera pyrina. Next base: position 7,226,039 of record OU015639.1, read on the forward strand.
CAAAAACTCTTTTCATAAAATTACGAAAATAAATTCCATATAACGTCAGGAAAATAAATAAAATACTTTGTGTCACTTCTTTTGACTTTGCTGTAGTAGGTTGAAAAATAATAGAATGGTTCCAAAAATATATAGTTAAAATATTCCAAATGATTTGAAGTAATTTAAACAATGAGACAAAATCATCAGAAATAATTGAATATCTATTTGTAATATGAGCGAGATTTACGTTACCGCTAAAATATAATAATTTTGTGTAAGTACCTACCTTTTATTGAAATATCTTCCTTTGAATTATGTTGAAGTATTTCATTGACGGTGCTATATTTTAGTTCATTCATTAGAGCACTGTGTCATGACAAATACATGAGCAAAGTTTGTTTGGGAAAGGTACTTACCTTTAAATTCAGTAGGTACTATTTTCAATGGCGGTCCGACATCTGTATATTACAAGGCTTATGAATTTTAATATACCAACCTAATTATTTTAGCAAATTAGTACAGATTGTTACGTAATACACCCCGTATGTCTTTACGTGTTTAATTATTTATTCATTTGCACATATTCAAAGAGACACGAAATATAATTTTTGTACAAAGACACTGCTTAGAACGTACTTCAAATCGAAATTTGTTTTTATATCTATATCTGCCTTCTTGGAGTATCTTACTTTAAGGATTAAAACCAACTATTTAAACTCGATTTAAGGAAATGACATGTCGGTTTCATAAATCGAGCTTAAATAGTTGAAGCAAGGCACCCTTGAGCTTTTTATATTGTGGTGTGGTTAGTGGAACGCGTAGGCAAGCGCAAAGATAATCCAGACAATAACACAGATTGTGTGACCCCAAACTAAGCAGTAAGCTTGTACTATGGGTACCACACAACGAACTCTGGGGGAGTTCCCAGTAACACCCAGACTCCAAGCCAATTTAGAAAAGTTCGTTTCCTAAATTGACCTGACCGGGGATCGAACCTGGGACCCTAGCTTGGAAAGCAGATGCATATGCCACTGCACCAACGGGCCAGTCAAAGATTTATCGCAACTTAGATTATTTTCTTTATAGCGGTTCCAACCCGAAGCATTTATTAATTTGCCAATTCTTATAATGAATTATTACAATCTATCGCTTTTTAAAGGTACCTGCTCATTAATTTGTGTTTGCGTTTTTTTTTTTATTTTTTACTTTGTTCTGCTTCCCCTGATATTTTTCAAGAACTGTTTTACTTCATTTATTTCTTATTGCTCTAATATAAATTTATTTTCCTTCTATTCATTTTCCTACTCTCACCACCCTTTTTATACATATAACAACCCATATGCTTTACTATACTTACTCTTCCTTCCTAAGACACACTTAAAAAATTCCTTCCCATTCCTACTTAACAATTTCTTACATTATAATTACATAACTTCTAACATCTATCCTTATTTTATCTATCCTTATAGTAAGACTTTTATATCCCTATTTTTATTACCAATTAGCAACTAATTTTACTCGTATTTAACACTTCTCGCTGAAAATTACATTTTCTGTATTTATTATTAGCTTACTGTACTACTATTATTTATATTATCTTACATTATTTATGTTATTGAATATATATTTATTATATACTCATGACATAATTTTCTTAATTCTATTTGTTTCTATTTACAACCTTTTTTGCTATTCGTGTACAATATAATAATAACACTTCCGACAATTACACAGATTGTTTGACCCCAAACTAAGCAGTAAGCTTGTACTATGGGTACCACACAACGAACTCTGGGGGAGCTCCCAGTAACACCCAGACTCCAAGCCAATTTAGAAAAGTTCGTTTCCTAAATTGACCTGACCGGGGATCGAACCCGGGACCCTAGCTTAGAAAGCAGATGCATATGCCACTGCGTCAACGGGCCAGTCAAATAATATAAAATATTTTAGCAGTATAGTTCTGCTAGAGTTATATTTTTAGCTGTTATTTTAGTGTTCTACTTCCCATCTATCTTTGAGGAAAGTGGAGCACTCAAACAGTATTGCGTTTGCATAACTTTATTTTTATTTCAAACTTTTTAATTGTAGATAAAAGAAAATCAGTACTTATTTTTAATAGTATGTAGGTAGATCAAACTCTGTTAGCAGCAATAGAGCCTAATGTCTCTTCGCCTAATATTTGAGTCAGAGTTGAATATACTGAGCATGGTTGAATAATTTCTACCAAACACAGCTAAGAAGTAAAGAAGTAAATATTCGCGTACTGTAGCTTTCAAATTAAACCCCATTTAAATGAATTTAGCTGTTCAAGACCTACCATGCCACCAAACAGATACACACACAGATAGACACAACGGCGTTAAACTTATAACGCCACTTTTTCCCTTGGGATTAAAAACTTATAGTGTTGACGAATAAAACGCTTTACAAAAAAAGCAATATTAAAAAAATATTTACTTTATAAATAACCCAGTGACTTAAAACTATTTGATAAGGTAATTATAGTTTCAATTACAAACACAGTTAAATTAGATTTTAAACTTTTACAATTTTAATTGAATTATTCTAAGAATAAAAGCAGTAGGAAATCGGGGAAGAGGGTAAGCGAGCCTTATAATAAAGATAAAACAAATTAAGCCCATAAATTAACGAGAGGGTTTCTAATACGGTATAAATAACTTTTAAATCTACTTCTACATGTTTTATAGACATCTCGTCAAATAATTAATGTAATGGGGTTAACCCACTGGGGATTTCAGTACTCTTAATGTTTACATATCAGATAGTCTATTTTGATCAAGTAAATATTTATTATATATAAATAACTACATGAAAAGTAAAAGACCGACGAAGAAAATCTACACAGCGAAAGTGAGTGGTAAAAGAAGCCGAGAAAAACCAAGGCTGATTTATGAAGATCAATTAGCGAGACTGTTAGCAGACGGAAATGTAAAAAGCACTCGCATACCCAGGTGAAAATGTGTGAGGAGAATGACGAGATTTAAAGAAGCGAAAGAAATATGCAAGGACCGCGACGCTTGGCGCTCCGTCCTCTCTGACTACCCCGTTAGCGATACAGCTAAAGACGTGTGTGTGTGTGTGTGTGTGTGTGTGTGTGTGTGTGTGTGTGTGTGTGTGTGTGTGTGTGTGTGTGTGTGTGTGTGTGTGTGTGTGTGTGTGTGTGTGTGTGTGTGTGTGTGTGTGTGTGTGTGTGTGTGTGTGTGTGTGTGTGTGTGTGTGTGTGTGTGTGTATGAAAGGTAAAAGATTAATTCTATTTAATAAGAATAGTCAAAATAACTATTCCCATGTAGATACTGTAATTCCTAGAATGCGGAAGTCTAAGTCCATAAGCAAGGAAAGGTACATAGGTATAATAAACCACCGATTGAGACAGTGACTTCGGAAATTACAGTTCTAAATTAGTTTCATCTACCTCATCTCATTTGGAAGTCTTTGTTAAATGTATTGCAATTTAACACTATCACTGATGATTCAAATTACAATAAGTGTTAAAGTGACGCAGTGATAAACAATAATAATTTAATATAAAGGAGACCTTCTGCACCATACAAACGTACACTTACGAAAAATACGAAAAAGCAGTTATTTTAGTTAATATTAAAAACTATGATTAATTTTAAAAAATCCAACTGGTATTTTGAAGTGTGTTTAAATCAATCTACACAGAAAATTTAGAAGCATGAATCGGTTCCGTTACTCCGAAAAATGTAAATCTCAGTTCTAAACGCAGTTTCTTTGATATTTTTTTGATAGTTTCTGGTACAAAAGTTAACAAAAAATGAATTCAATGAAATGAAGAATCAGGTTACCAAATATCACTTTCATACGTTTTATAATTAGATACGATCAAAAAATTGCGATCGATCCCTGCCGTAAAAATGTCCAATTCGTCGCCTTAATCGAACGCTTGCTGGTCGTTATTACTCGTCAAAAGTGCCATTTGGCTACGTTTCATATGGCGGTTTTCGCACGACTTTACTTTTCGTTTAGAAAATGAATAACGTTTGACTACCAATTTAAAATTCGTTATGCTAGATCACGTGGTATTTGTCATTCTATTCTACTAGCGTTTACGACAATTCAGCCACTTGTCTATACCCACATCTGAACGCAATGTTTCTGAATGCAACTTTTATTCGGTTTACTATTCTGTTGTTGTTGATTCTCTCTACTGTTATTCTGTCAATAAAGGAGTATTATCCTCGATACGATTTCTTAACAGTTTCATTCTAATAGAGAAAACCGACTGCTAACATACTCGCTAACAAATGTATAATCGGCATTTTGTTTTATAACTTTTACATTTTTTTGTTTAGTTGATTTTCAAAGTACCTACACGACGCGGAGTCTATCCTTTTTTATGTTTATGGTTTTGGTAGTCTGTTTTAAGTCTAAGTACATCATTTATACTGGAAATAATTATTCATACCAGGAATAGAAGACTTCGTAATAAATATGTAATGACCTTCGTAATGACATTTGCCATACTATAACCACAGAGTAATTAGTTACACAGATTAATTAGTTACTAACTATAACGGCTAAAGCTGGCTAAAAGCGTTTGAATAATTTATTCTTAATTTCTGTGACAGTTGATAACCTGTCACGTCGCAATACTGAAAGACTGGATGGAATCTTGAGTCTTTTCATGAAAAGAATGTTATTGAATAATGAATCTTTATTACAGGGTTTATTACATAAATGTTTTATTAAAAATTTTGACCCAAGAATTGTCACTTTTCTAATAATTTCACTATTTTGTTGAAATTGCTTTAATTGCATATATTGAACTTCGATTGCATCGCCCATTGCTTTTCAGAGGCCAAACTCCCCTCTGGAAAATAACTGTAAATTTTCCTAATTAATACGCTACACAATTAGTGCTCCAGAACTCTTTTATCGCAGGCATAAGTTTAAATGAAATATAACGGCCTGTAAACGAATACTAAATTATAATATTTCACAACAAAAGGATAATAATATGTCTAAATACTTAAAAGCGAATGGCTCATATATCAAAGCTGTAGCAACCGCTACAACCAGCTTTTCGAGTCCGTGAAAGGGACAATAAGTTCTTTGTGATGCAGGCAAAATATAAGAAAAGATTTTTAGGGTGACAGCTTGTGGGTTAAGACTGTTTTCATTAATAAAATATAAAATCTATAAAAATAACGAAATTTTTGGAGAACTGTGTAACTGCATAAATTTTTTTATTTTCTTTTTGAGCATAATAAAAACAAATTTAGGTAACTAGTTCAATCAGTAGAAATCAAAGACTTCTGGTAAACTTAATATCAATGAGTATCACTGCTAATAACTTTTTTATATTAGGCCATAAGCAAAGCAAACTATAACAGGCTTCCGAGTCCAGTGATGAATCCAAGAAATTACAGCTATCCCGTTTGCACATTTTTGTTAAATACGTAATCTGGTTTAACTTTCGTAAATTTCATTTTATTAAAACTATTTGTAGGATGAAAATCAGTCACAAGAGATTAAAGCATGAATCTAACTGTTAAATTATTCCCTAGAGAAGCTATGGTATGTACTACATGAACGCATGATTAGTAAGAAGGATTATCGCTAGCTAATCTCTTACCAACAATATTGTTAACACGTCATTAATAGGAAACTTACGGTTCATTACCTAAGCATAATATGGTTCAAACTCGTCAGGTACTTGTTTGAAATACTGTTGAGCTAAAAATTAAAAACAATATTTGGTATTAGACCGCGAATTATTTAGTTACCTACTAGATTAGACGATCAGTTTATTTCTTCTTACAAGCCTTTTATACAAAGAGAATATTAAAACGCCATGTTTTGCCAAGTTTGATGCATGTTATAACATCACTGCTAATGACGTGTAAAAGGAAGAACTTTGGGCTAATTTCACTTAATTCAACGTAAAAAACGTTTTTTTTTCACGTAACAAAATAAGTTGAGTTTTTACATTTTTTATTTTTGGTGGAATTAACATTTACAAATATTGACAATAATTATAAATAAAGGTCGATGTAAGCCGGGCAGCTTACTCACTTTTGATTGCTTGATCTACACAAAACCGGGATAAATTGTTCATCAAATTCAATTTTCGGATTTTCAGTTCTTGATAAATGTAATACATTTGTACTGCGAAACGATATAAATTAGTACCTTGAGCGACCGAACTTCACTCGGTGTCTTACAAGAAATAACAAAAAAAAGTCTGACCACATTGCAGGATTTGAACCCGCGCACTTCGGCATGGTAGACCTACTGGTCCAAGAACTAGTGAACCCGTTACCCGGAGGTAACGGTATGTCTGTAAGGCTAGAAATTCTTATGTATCATACGATTTGATAAGTACGTTAATCATCACCTGGCAGGTATCACCCCTGCACGTCATCAACCCCTATATTTTTGAAAGTGTAGACAAAATTTAAATAAAAACTTGTTGCTGTAAGCTTTAAGTTTTTATACGATTAATTTCATTCATTGTAAAGTTTAAAAAAAAATGACAGGTTATTTCGATGAGCACAAGTACAGGCCTGACAGGTGAATGGAAAGGTAATGTCAATTACGTAAAGATAAAAATTGTGGGTAAAATATATTTTATTAATTATAACATGATGTACATAAGTTTTTAAATTAATCTACATTATCTGACACGTCCCTAATTTTTTCATCATCATATGATTGTCCATTAATGATTCCGTCCTCTGAAAAGAAACAAAGTTTTGATATATTAATAATAACATTACATATCGTATCTTGCGCTCTATTTATATGTAACATACGGATTTTTCAAAACAAAAATATCCTATACTATCGAAAAGGGGTTGACGTACCCATGAAATTGAACAACTCAACCCCTTTTCGGTAGTATAGGCTATTTTTGTTGTTGACTTCAGGCCGTCCTGTTGGTCCAGCATTTCACCGTCTACCAGGCACTCGAATTCCAACTTTATCTGTTCAGCAGGATGCGGCTCTTCCGAACTAGTAACGAGTCTCTCTAGTTCCCGGTCTCCCACTACCCGCCTGGAGTGTCCTTCCTTTATTTCGTACAACGTAGCTGCCTCCCTAATCCATATATCTAATGGGACGATTCCAGCGAATAGTAGGAACGAGTTCAAAGTCTAAGTCAAAGTCAAATCAATTTATTCAAGTAAACCCAATTACAGGGTATTTTTGAACGTCAAATCTACTTTAGTTTGGTTCGAAAAGAAAACCTGGATACTGAGAAGAACAGACAAGAAACTTAGTCAGGTATCATTTTTTCAACATCATTCTACAATAGTTATTTGCATCTGCAGAGAGGATCATTTCCAGTCTATTGTTGTGCCTTCAGTGAAATCGCAAATTTTGTAGTATCCTTTTCCAATCAGTGTGCGTTTAATGACAAGTTTAAATCTCTTTTCCGTTAATTGAGTAATTTCTTAAGGAATTTTATCATAAAAACGAACACAGTTATCCAAAAATGAACCACTTGACTTTTGTTATTAAATTTTAGGAATAATTAGCTGATCATGACCACGAGTTTCCACACCATTAATAACGCCTTTCTTTTGAAATAGATCTAAATTTTTTCTAGTGTACATTATGTTTTCATAGCTGTATAACGAGGGTAAGATGAGTACTGTTAAATATGAAATCTAACGGGACCACTGATCACTATGAACACGTTATCAATTCTTCATCACAACTATTATGCACTTGACTATTCGACGGCTTCTCAATAACTGACCCTTACAAGACCAAAATCAGGCTTTTATGCAACCCCACTACATGCAGGAAATCCATTCTACCCTCTTTTTTGTTACTAAAATGTTACATCATATCACATGTGAGTAATTTATGATTCAATTTAATGTGGAACTAACAGTACTTAATGTCTTTAAAATGATCTGTCAGCGACTCTCATGCGTTCATTCTGTAGATGGTATGTATTGCCCTCTTTTGTAAAATAAAGATAGATTTCATAAGCGCCGCTGATCCCCACAGAAGCAGTCCATAAGACATAAGGCTATGGAACTATGCGAAAAACACCAGCCTAGCCGTAGCCACATCTGTCTACTATCTAATGCACCTGATAGCATATATTGCCAAACTGAGCTTATTAGCTAAAGTCCCTATATGGTCCGCCCACTGTAACTTATTGTCTACTGTTAAACCAAGAATAGTAGTAAGATTTCGTTAATTCTAATTGTTTCCCATCCAGTTATAGTCTATTATAGATTTTGTGTAGATTAGATAGGGAAAACTTAACACAATTGGTTTTTTGTGCATTCAGTAGTAAATTATTGGCAGCGAACCATCTCGAGAGATCCACCAAGGTCCTATTCTGTCCACTAATATCTATGTCTTTTCTGTTTACTTTAAATAATAATGATGTGTCATCAGCACATAATATTATTTCACATAAGTCTTTTAGCATAAATGGAAGAGCATTAATGTAAACCAAAAATAGGAACGGTCCCAAAATGGATCCTTAGGGAACGCCCATCTTTAATTTAGAACCGACAGATGTAACCCCATTTACACTCACTTTTTGTTCTTGGTCAGGCTGATATTAAATCATGAGATCGAGTGTTTTATCACGTATTCCAAAGTATTTCAGCTTGTAAATTAAAGTTTTGTGACAAACACAATCAAAGCTTTGGAAAGATCACAAAAGTTAAGGGAGAAAGTTTCATAAGATTTAGTAATTTTATGCGCAAATCTCCGCTGAACTGCATTTAATTGCTTCTGGATACCCACTTTGCTCACGGCAGGCGCCAATGCGCTTGCAGCATACATGATCGTTGGTTCGACGACTGTCTTGTATATAGTCCTGTCTATCCATGGCTTAAGCTCCTAGGATACCCCCGCTGCTCTGGACAATTGTTTATAAAAACAGAGTGACTTTCAACACACATTGGTTACATGTGTGTTGAAAGCCAATTTGTTATTAATTGTCAGACCCAAGATCTTTATCTCGTGAAGACGAATCTAGCTTCGCGTAGGCTTTAATAACATTGTACATTATATATTTCAACGATGATAACATTTGTTTTGTTTAGGAATATGAGGGGCATTTGAAGGACTATGATTCAACCTACGACGTACTGAAGGATATTCTCAAGTTGGTGGGGCTGCGGTTAATGCGTAAGGATTCTGACACCGCCAGGTTATACTTTAGAATTCTTAATGAAGTAGTTTAGTGTATATTTATAATAATATAAATGATATCCAGACAATTATATCAATTATGAGACGGCAAAATAAGCACTATAATATTATGCTCGTAATATGAGTCCCACGAAACAACCAAGGAACACCAAGTCACATCTAGGTTCCCATAGGCATATAATAAAGCAGTAGAAACGACGTGTGTGTACGTTGAATAAAATTATCAAAAAATGTAGGTATGTTGGCGAAATAAAAAGAGTAACAGAACACAAAAAATTTTTTTTTTTAAATTTTCGTCTGTCTCAAGCCCACCAAACTAATAGACTTTATATTGTTGCACATTGATTTGGCACCGACTTCAATAACTGTCAAATTTAATTATATAGGTATGTGTATCGTATTTATAAAGTTATTTTAATTGTACTTGAGTTTTGATTAGTAAAGGATAGTTATTTTATACTTTTCAGTGTTTTTTTGAAGGCGATTTAATTTTTTTTAATAAAATTTTTTTATTTCTCTCTTTTGAGTGGTCTTGACCTAAATAAATATCTAGGACAGGTCTGCAATTAACTTCATTCTAATTCCAGAGCGCAACTATATATAAGAGAATCGTCAATATAAATAAAGGTTATAACCAGGTCGTGTTATCTAGTGTATCTTCGAAGTCCACGCTCCAATTTCGGTGAAATTGAAATCGAAGATACTCTAGATAACTCTAGAGTATCTTCGAAGTCCAAGCACCAATATCGGTGAAATTTAAATGGGACCACCTCTGAAGTATTACCTACCAAACGAAAAAATAATTTTCGAAATTGGTTCTTAAATGACGGAGTTATGAGGTAACAAACATACAAAAAAAAACAACATACAGTCGAATTGAGAACCTCCTCCTTTTTTGAAGTCGGTTAAAAGCTATTTTACATATTACTTATTTTACATATTAAACATATTAGTTATTTTACATATTAATTGAAGTAATGAATTGGCGTTCGATATTACAATATCAAATATAATTATTAAGTACATATAGTATTAATATGCCAAATATTTATCCAGAACTGTGATGTAATGTAATCTTTCTGAAAAAAATGCATGCAATAATATCTTCTTCTATCTATGCTACTAATCTATAACCTCTAAATCTCTAGCGTCTACCGGTAATTATAATTTTACTGTCAAATTTTATGATAGATAGTAATTTTATTACACACTGACTTCGATTCTACCATTTTTAAAATTTTTGTCTGTCTGTCAGTCTGTCTGTATGTCCTTTTATAACTGAAGAATAACTTGATGGATCTTGATAAAAATCGGTATGTAGTAAGAACATGTGCTTGCGCTCAAGATAAGCTATTTTTTTTAATTTACCGCTAAAGGGGTGAAAAGGGGGGTGAAACTTTGTATGGGAAATGGTAAACCGCTGAACCGATTATGATGAAATTTGGCTGGGACATAGTTTGACACTATTCTACTTTTCTTATCAAAAATCTACCCCTAGAGAGAGAAAAGGGGGATGAAACTTTGTATGGGAAACGCTAAATCTTGGTAATAATAAAATTTGGTGCGGTGATAAGACCTTTCTTATCAAAAATACATAGGCGAGTTTTTTATCAAAAATCTGTGATAAAGAGTACGGGAAGGAGGAGGACGAAACTTTGTACGGGAAATGCTAAATCGCTGCATCGATTATGATGTAGCATGGATATAGTTTGACACCTGGGAACGGACATAGGCTACTTTGTATTAAAAAACTACCCCTAAGGGGTGAAAAAGGGGATCAAACTTTGAATGAGAAATGTTGAACCGCCGAACCAATTATCATGTTTGGTACGGAAATAGTCTGTGCCTGGAGACTAGACGTAGACTTATTTCAAAAACAATCTTTAAACATACTATGTACATGTACATATAAAATCTAAGCTAATCCGGGAAAGCCATGAAAAAATTTTCCTTGTAGACGAAATCGCGGATACAGCTAGTATAGTATAATATCCTGTCATCTTTATCTATAATTTTACTTTGCTATCTTTTGCTACTTACCTTTTTCCTTCATTATTAAACACCAAATTGTAATGTCTTATATTATAAAAAGCACATTTCTAAATTTCATTGTACTAACTATTAAGAGCGCAGTCTTCTAGCACAGGTTATGTTTACCATATAGTATAAAGTATAAATTTTATACTTAAAACGGTACTCCGACGCTTACATCGTATTAGTACTAGTACTCTTTTAAGACTTTTACCCTATCCCTTATACTGTAGATGTTTTGTACTAATTACTAATATGTTTTTTCATTTTCGTTCTTTTTTCTTTTCTTATCAAATAATATATGAGATGAAAAGAAAATAAAAGTAACACTTGTTCTGCCGACGTCGACTAAATAATAACTTCTCCGCACTTCACTCTTCGAATTCATTATAGGCATTACTATCCCTTACTTTACTTGTCCATTCCATTTTCAAAAACCAGTTCTCTTTTTCGCCAGATTATTGTGGAACATTTTCTACTGGTTCGAAATTGTGAATATAGTTGTGGCATTGTGTTTAGAAGTAATAAAAATGGTAAAGACAGGCAAAGATTCTTCATCTGAAGACGCCATGGAGATATTTAGAATGCTGCCTTGCATGGGATACGTGGTACTCGGTTAGTATGCATGGAACTTTTATAGTTGTAATCAATTTGTTATCGTAATCGCCCAGTTTTGTCTAAGTCAGTCGGTTAGTTAAATCAATCTGTCAGTCGTATCAAGTGACATAAAATCCATCAGATCACCCAGTTCTTGAAGCAGACACTGAAGTACTAATTTAATGTAATAATTGAATTGGTACTCAAAGAAAAAAGCGTGTTTTTGAAAAGTCTACCAACGTCGTCCTACGTCCAAGACGTTCGACTGTACGTGATTACTTATTGGATGGGCGATCAGTAATATCCAACCTGAGAGTCTCTGTGCTCGGACAGTAAAAGTTCTAATTATTCCCATATCGTATTCGTTAACGATGTCTTGATAACTACAACAGCAACTTAGACACCAGCCTAACTCTACCAATCTATTGTAGATCCTCGTGAGAATCCCTTAATCTACCTTAAGTGTCCACTGCAGTTTATATTCTGAATCGTAAAAACGGAGTGCATGTAATGTGTTCCGAAGTAGTGAAATGCGACAACGCAACTACACAATCAATTACAGATATTGAACGAGAGAGAGATCGAATATTGCATAGAGCAACGTTCAGAACAATGATAAATATAAAAGCTGGGCTAAAAAAGCGACAAATTAAATAAGTTCATTCTATCTTTTACTTACAGCTTTAAAAGGGGTGCATAATAATATTTTATATTTCGTGACTGCATATGCGAGGCTGTCTTAAGCTAATGAGTTCACATAAGTTGGTTTCAAATAATTACAAGGGCTGCTATTTATGTATCCGGAACTGGCCAGTTACAGAACAATATTAGAAAAGCAATTATAACATTAAAAAATGGAACTCTTTGGCTGATGAATACAATTTGTTTCATGTAGCTGTCATTTGTTTATCCTTTGTGGCGTCATTTTGAAAATTGCGAGTCTTTATCACCATGGATTTAAGTAGTGAAAATGTTCGTGCTGTGATTTATTACGATTTTCGGCGAGGGCTATCTCAAAAATAGTGCATCGATCAACTCACTTCGACCTTTGGAGACGAAGCACCATCGAAAACTACTGTGTATCACTGGTTTAGTGAGTTTAATCGTGGGCGGTCTGTGCTCACGGACGAAGTTAAAGAAGGTCGCCTTAAATCGGTTGTTGTACCTCAAAATATTGATGCTGTGCGGGAATTAATAATGCAAGATCGTCATGTTACATATCGCGAGATAGAGGCGTTTCTGCGCATAAGTATGACGAGTATATATAAAATATTACACGAACATGTAGCTGTAAAAAAAATTTGTTCACGCTGGATTCCGCACAACTTGAGAATTGACCAAAAACGGGCTCGTGTCGATTGGTGTGAAAAAATGTTACAAAAGTACAATCAGGGTGCGTCAAAAGCTGTCTATAATATCTACACAGGTGATGAATCTTGGATATATGCGTATAATCCTGAAACTAAACAATAATCAACGGTTTGGGTGTTCCAAGATGAGCCGAACCCAACAAAAGTCATTCGTTCAAAAAGCACTTTGAAGCAAACGGTCGCTTGTTTTTTTGGTATAAATGGACATGTAGCTACAGTGCCACTAGAGGATCGTAAAACGGTTAATTCTGAATGGTACACGACCATTTGTTTGCCAGAAGTCTTTGAAGAAATGAGAAAGAACAGCCGACAACGCAGAATCCTTCTTCATCATGACAATGCTAGCTGCCACAAATCGGCCGAAACAACTCGGTATTTGGAAGATCAAAAGATCGAATTAACTGGTCATCCGCCGTACAGTCCCGACTTGGCTCCCAACGACTTCTATTTATTCCCAACCGTGAAGAATAAATTACGTGTTCAATGTTTTTCGAGCCGTGAAGAGGCTGTTGATGCGTTCAAAATGCACGTTTTGGAGATACCTCAATCCGAATGGAAAAAGTGCTACGAAAATTGGTTCCAACGCATGCAAAAGTGCATCAATCATCATCGTGAATATTTTGAAAAGCAATAAAACTATAATAAATGCTATATGTTTGTTTCACTTTGTTATTTCGGATACATAAATAGCAGCCCTCGTATATGTCACAAACCTTATGATAGTATTGTCAACGTGAAAATAACAGCCAGTGATATTTTTCATTTCACTCATATATGATACATCAAGCTATAACAAAAACTTAGAAAGCCGTCACTGCGTTTTTCTTTTAATCCGGCTTCTATACTTGTCATTATTCCGAGAGGCCGTGGCGAGGTGGCGCAGCGACGAGATGATTTTTTCTAACGCAAGCGCCCTTTTAATTATATTTCCAAACCACACAACGAGTTCAAGAATTCCGACTTTAAGATTTATTACATTTTGTTTTTAATTGTTGTACGTAACTTTAGTCCGTATTCAATCCTATTATCTGATATCATAGAACAAAACTATATCATAGAATTTAGAAATGCAGGAAAATGATTTCAACGTCTGTTTGGTTCATTACTTACAAAAAATACGTCGATGTTATCAAATCTTGTATCAGTATACTGTATACAATATACGGGTGAAGCCAGGATAGTAAGCTAGTGCTAGCTTTGTGCTTAAAAGCTTAGTAGCTTAAAATCGACACGAAGCTAGTTGCTAGATTCTTAACACGAATTCTATTATGCTGGCCTCAGACGTGTGCGTACTGCTATAAATCTGTCCACCCGATAACGTAATTGGTATTAGCAAGCTAGTTACTAGCGTAGAGCAATAAATGAATTTATCAATTTTGTGTCACGCAGCAATAATTAATAAAAAAATGTGAACATTTTCTAACAGCGGTGACAAAATCATACAAGATAGTATGCTACGCCCCAATTTATGAGAACCTTATCACAGAGTTGCGAGACATGTGGCCTGTTGGAACTATTACCAAAGAAGAACATCGTATTATTCAGAGTGGACTTCGACAACTCAATTACGTTATAAAAGGTAGATACTGTTATAATGGATTTAAGACTTAGTGTTTAAAGCGATAAATATCGGCGAAATCAAAACAGAATCAGCTTTGTTTATTCCATTTAAAAATGATCAAACAATATTCACACGAAATATATGACAATATTGATCTTAAGATCGTTTACTTATCAAATGTAACCGCATATAAAAAATTGGAAATATGAAAATTGTCGTATTGAAATATAGGTATGTAATACATATAATATTATGTATATCTATTATAGTAGTTGAAGATCCTAAAAATTTAGTGGAGTTGAAGATTCATAATATTATCATTCCGCTTTGCCAGCTCTAAGCCAAAGACTTCTATATAAATTGAGACAGACGCGCTCTATGCATCAATTTACACTAGTGCGTACGAAACGCTGACTACACTGTTACCGATGAAGGTTACGCGGTCTTACAAAATGTGCTATTTAAAATTAGTAAAAGGTAAAATTACTATCTCTTTTACTCTTGTAGTCTTCATATACCCACATTACTTACGAAAAAAATATTTGTTTGCTTGTGTAATATTGTCAATGGTTTAGTTCGTGGATTGCATAAAAATGTTCGTTTCATGGAGTCAGGCGGGTCTACTTCAATTTATATAGGAGACTGCTGTAAACTTAAATACTTACTGCTACAAAAAGTGTAAAAGTCATCAACCTATCATGTGAAATTGTGATTTTGACAAATCTTGATGCTCTATCTACGTCTAATATAATGTTATTTATGTATATGTGTACATATCTGTATTAGTGACACATAATGTGAAACTGTATCCACTACTAATGTAGCTATTATTATTGTATGAAATCTTCCATATTTCCATAAAGCACGAGTTACCGAATATTACTTATGTGATGAATTCATAAAATCTTCAGCTATTTTCCGCTCAAACTCCAAAAGCCATCAATCCTAAACCAAAATATTGGTTTAAATAGTCGTGCAGCTGATTCATTCGTTGATTCGGTGCTAGTTAGCTGACCGAGTCCGATCTCTGGTATATCCTGAGGATACCTCGTTGAGAGCCGAAACATGTGTCGATTGGTGGTTTTTGGATTTTGAGCGGAAAATAGCTGATGATTTTATGAATTCATCACATGAATTGGATTTCTGCAAAGTAACACCTGAGTGTATAGAATATTACTTACGTAGATTTGCATCCGATGCAACCATAATACAATATACAACGTGTTCTTACATTTTATAGAAGTGTATTGACAATACACATCGTTGTCGTTTAATTGTTTCACTATAAATACTTTCTTGAAACATACAATCAAATAGACTATAGACACATTAACATAATATAGTTATATTGGGCCAAACTGAAACACATAAAATCACATGTTACAGAATGTTAACTAAACTAAATTATCACGTTCTACTCGAAATTCAATTAGTCATCCTGTCTTCTTGAATAAATTATGTAAATACTTCTGTATAAATTACATTTCGTGGTTTCCTCGATAATTAAGAAAATAAATACTCCCTATGAAAATGTTGGCTAATTTTTATTTAACATGACTACACATATTACATTTATTTTCTTAATTGAAGACAATATAGATAATTAGTAATAATTCGCATAGCGTATTGCACACAATTTCTACCACAAATATATTGTACTCCAATACTGAGATAATCTAATGACAGGAAAAAACATAAACAAGTCAATATGGTTTTATTGGTTTTACGTACGCATATCCAAAATTTTGACAATTTACATTCATTTTGAAAATACAAAGTATGATAAATGCAGTAGAAATGCGATCTCTTAAAAATATGTGCGCTGTCACCTTTGCGGACAGGATAAGCAATGAAGAGATACGCACTATGACAGGATTGCACGACAGTGCTATTGTAAAAATTAAGAAAGGAATGCTTAGGTGGTTCGGGCACTTAGAAAGAATGAGTGATGACAGGCTAATAAAGAAAATCTACCTCGCGAAAGTAAGTGGTAAAAGAAGCCAAAGAAGACCAAGGCTGATTTATGAAGATCAAATAGTGTTAGCAGACGGAAATGTCAAAATCACTCGCATATCTAAGCGGAAATGTGTGAGGAGAAAGATGAGATTTAAGGAAGCGAAAGAAGTATGTAAGGACCGCGACGCTTGGCGCTCCGTCCTCTCTGACTACCCCGTTGAAATACCCCGTAAGGATATGTATGTACCTTAAATAGTCTGTTACGAATTATTAAATTTGCATAAACTAAATATGTTTGAAATTCTGATAGTCCTGTGCGAGTTAATATGGCATTCTCATTAATTTCTATACTATGTTTAATGTTTCAAGTCTCGAGCTCAATGCGAATTTCGTTTAAAATAGAGTACAAAATTTATACCAAACACATAAACAAACAGGCAGACAAGAAAGCGAATTAATAAATAATAAAAAGTGGTAATAAAAAAAGTTTACACAAAAAGTTAATTAAAAATATCACAAAAAAATTTAAAACAATATGTAACTATGATTGATGGAATGAATCACTGGAATCGGAAGACATGAGCAATAGATAAAGGGTTAATTATGAACCACCGATTATTTTTTTATTATAAATCTTTTCTTTTTATTATTATCACTTGTCGTTATCGATTCTAGGATACTACTGGTGTAATGCGTCGCTGTTAGTGATATTTCTGTCTTCTCCCATAATCAACATATTAAAGCGAGCTGGCGGTCAAGATGTGGATTTGACGCTACCTTTCTTCTACTGGCTCCCCTTCGATTCCTTTAAGAGGGGATATTATGAAATAACGCTCGTAGTGCAGATTTGGCACAGTAAGTTTATTATTCATAGCGTTAAGTTCTCTTATTCCTACTGTTACATAGAAGGACATTCTTTACTACTTACTAGTATTACATGCACGGACAACCTTTGAATCAGGGCTATCACAGCCTCCGAAGTAATTGCACGTAAACTAGAACTACGAGGATGCTGGGTTTCACTCTCTTCGATGTGCTGCAGCACAGCGCTTAGAGTGACTCCATTGTGTAGCAGACTCCTGGAGCCCCTCGACGCAGGCTCAAGAAACGATCACTATGAGAGTTTTAGTGGGTAAAATTACCACAACAAGGTACGCGATCTTCCGGGGAAAGACTGGTCCCTCTTCGGAAGAGCGCGTACGTTAAAAAAGTACAAAAAAACAAATTATGGTGTCCCACACTAGCCACAAATTGCAGAGTAAAGACACAAACACACAGTCACAGCCTAAAGAGAAATCTCGTGGTCGCAGGTAGTCAAATTGGGACCTCTAATTGGAATCCGTATGAAATGACATGAAAGAAGACAATGACGACGAGTAGATCTTCAAAGCGATCCCGAGAAGATACACAGGCATAGCGGCTAGGGTGACACCGGTTTATTCCAGCAAAGATCCACCTCGCTTTCATGATTTGAGGAAGATTGAGAAATAATAATTTCACATAATCTGATATTTCCTTCGGATTGTTGGGTATGGATATCCTTTAGTTAGAGGATTTAGAAATTTAAAGCATTAAGATAGTTTTGAAAACTACAAGGCCTCGTAGCCTAATGTGTAGTGGTACTTCTGTGTGTGGATTCAGTCGCTTACTGCGGCATGGAATCTGATGGCATCAATATAAAGCGTCTCGTGTATTTTGGTCACTTTTATTTCTATATCACCCTTAGTGTGGTGTCGCTCTCGAGAACAGAATACTTAACAAAAATATAATTATGGCAATTAGGCAGATTTAGACGAAAGTCTTGTTGTAAAACTGAAGAAACAATGCTTATATGGCTTAGGAATGCAGAAAGTATGAGAGAAGAACTACGAAAAAAGAAAAAGCTAGAATGAGTAGTAATAGAAGCCAAGGAAGACCAAGGCTGTCTTATGGAGATCAAATAGCTAGAGTGTTAGTAGACGGAAATATCAAAATAAACACCTCTGCGAAAATCTTCGAGAAGATTTTTGAGGAAGCAAGTAGAAGTATGTAGTGAGTAATGACTGTGATGCAAGTTGCTGCCTCCTTTTTGCCTACCTCATTAGGAATACAGCGTTAAGGCATGTATGTATGTGTCTATTTCTATATTCTATATACCAGTAGTCTGAGATCTGGTGGGTGAATTAAAATTTCTGACAATAAGTTACCTACCTCCACTAATACGCACTGGGCTCTTATGGCGCGTGTCCTGACTTTTTTCAAATAAATTCAGCAGTAAGAACTAGGCCACATATGTAGGTGCTATAGCACAGAACAAGTGTATTGTAAAATATAGTGAGTAGCTTTTTATATATTCTACGCTTACAATTTTTTTTTTCTTACCACTGTTACTGGGAAACAACAGTCTCTATAGAAATTATGTATATAGTGATATGATCTACGTGTTATTATTCCAAGAATACAGTCTAATATATTATGATGTCATTTTACCACATACCGAGAGTATAAAAGTATTTGATATTACTTAATACGCACTCATGTCACGTAATGCACTCACTACAGTTCATTCATACGTAAGGTTTTTGTAATATATTAGTATTACACGTAATTACACTTTCCCTAACGAAATCTCAGGAGACGGATGATTTCCAAAGTATTGTAAGGTAGGTAATTTACCCTTTTTGATCAAAAAGTTTATTTATAATAACTTTATTAGACATTCAAACGACAGGTACCGCTGCGTATCGCCTGATAAAATCGAGGTTGCAACTCATTAGAGCCATGATAATTTAAATAAAAAAGATAAATGTTGTTACATAAATAAGTTCAAAATCCTTTTTGTTTTGGCGAATTAACCATATTATTATACATAATTTTTTTAACCGACTTCAAAAATAGGAGGAGATTCTCAATTCGGGTGCATGTTTTTTTTAACGTTTGTTACCTCATAACTCACAAAATGACTAAATGAATGAATTAAAAAACTACTTCTTCATTTATGAACCGATTTTGAAAATTCTTTTTTTATTTGAAAGGATACTTCTAGATTGGTCTCATTAAAATTTCATTGGTATTGGAGCTTAGGTTTCGAAGATACACCAAATACCGCGAACTGGTTATAACCTTTATTTATGTTGATGATTCTCTTGTATGTCATTACGCTCCAGAATTAAAAAAGAAGTTAATTGTAGACCTGCCCTGTATATTTATTTAAACCGAGGTCACTCAAAAGGGAAAAACAAAAACAAAAATAATAAAAAATGAAACTGACTTCAAAAAAAACATTGAGAAGTACTGACTAACTGAAGAACTACTACTAACAGAACAAATCAATGTGCAACAACAGAAAGTCTTACTTTAGTAGGCTTGGCACCGACTTCAGTAACTCTCAAATTTAATTATATGGGTATTTGTATCGTATTTATGAAGTTATTTTTGTTCTTAAGTTCTAATTAGTAAAAGATAGTTATTTCGTACTTTTCAGTGTTCTTTTGTAAGTCGGTATAATTTTTATATTAAATTTTTTTCTAACACAATGTGATGTTGATGTCTACTTTATTATACGATAGCGAGGGTTAGATGTACCCGAAATCTAGTGAGAGTAAGATAAATGCAGTAGAAATGCGATCTCTCAAAAATATGAGTGGTGTTACTCTCGCAGACAAAATAAGAAATAAAGAGATACGAAGCATGGCACGGTTGGATGACAGAGTTATTGTAAAAATAATGCAGAAAGAATTGCTCAGATGGTTTGGGCACATAGAGAGAAGGACTAATGAACGATTAACAAAGAAAATCTCCTGAGCGAAAATGAGTAGTAGCTAGAAGCGAAAGTAGACCAAGGCTAAGGTGAAGTTCAAATAGCCGGAGTGTGAACTGACGGAAAACCAAAAGCACTCGCATACCCGAGCGAAAATATGTGAGGAGAATGATGTGATTTGAGGAGGCAAAAAAGTCGGACCGCAATGTTTGAAAATCCTGTCTCCCGACTACCTCTTAGGGACATTAAAGTGTGAGACTATGCATGATTACGTATTAACTGTGTTAAAGTAAATACTTTCATTTTCTCAAAATGAAAATTACTGACAACTGCGATCGAACCCGAAACTTCCACCAAAGATTATCTGACCCATCAAGTTCCGATCTCATATAGTGATGATGATGAACAAGTGATTCGTTATATACCATTTTTGTTCAAAACCACATAAAACATATACAACACTTAATATGGACACGTATGTACCACCAAGGGCGTCGCCAGCTTATGACTAAGGGGGGGGCAATGGGGCAATATTATGGAGGATAAAAAATATTAACGCCGAGAGCATGAAGCGTTACACTTTGGAAGTCTTTGCCTCGATGACGATTGTAATAAGAACGGTTCTAATATCAATGTATAAAACTTCACAAGCCCTCGACAGCACAATAACTAAATCAAAATTTTAAACACAGTAATAATTATTTATTTTAACAAAAATAATATTTAATGAAGGAAGTCAATTGCTCGCACTTTGGTCGCTTTGCGGCTAGCTACATTTGATCTCTAGGGGGGGGGCAAGTGCCCCCCTGCTCCCCCCTTGGCGACGCCCTTGTGTACCACGTATGTAAACAAAAATTAATCACACACTTTTTTTGGTTTATTCGTAATAATTGGAATACAAAGACCCAGCTGAATAAATAACAAGCGACAGCAATAACACCTTCAGCTGGACGGTCTAGAAAAAGTCAGAAAAATTAACTTAACAAATTAAAAAAAGCATGAAAAATGACAACTTTCACAAGTTCAGTTTTTCGTACATCAAACCACAGGTACATTTTGTACCTTTTCTTTTAAAACGAGAAATTTCTATCATATTATTAAAGTTTTCTCCGTAGTACGTACCTAAACGTTTTTGGTAATATTGTTTTTCAACAAATAGGTAAATGAAACGAAAAAATAAACATTGTATCTAAAGATTCAGTTTCATACATACTCATCTACATTTTCCCTGAATATTTGAAATTGATTTGTTTTTTAATTCGGAGAAAACATTATAATAATTTTAGTATATACGCACTGCGTGTAAATTGTAACGATATTAAGTGGTTATTTTAATATTATTAACACCCGGGAAGAGAGGTGTTATGAGTTTGAAGCCTATGTCTGTCTGTGGGATCTTAGGTCCCAAACGGATGCATCGGTTAGCAAGAGGTTTTTTTATCCCACGAAAAGTTTTTTTTTATCCTCTACTATACGGTATGAGTCGATGGTGCCTATGAGTCGGTGGTGCCTGTGAGTCTTCCAGAGGCCGTGAAATATAAATAATTATTTACTTGTTGCCTTTTAAGGGTACCTGCTAATTTTTTTTTGTTATTTTTTAAATTTTCGATTTAACTTTTTTGTATTACCTTATAAGTAAGCACCTACCCATTTTTATTTTGTAGCGTTTTTACAGACATTTCACTATCACATTCTTCGAGTGTCTTCTGAAATGGATTGGGAATTGAAGCCATAGACTTTATTAACTTTGATGACTATTGTTATTAACTCCAGATAGCCTGTCTCGTACACGAAGTAAGGCAATAAAATCATACAAAATATAAATATGTGGATGCTGTTTTCTAACGAAATAGCAACAGATCATCTGATCTGATAATAAATGTGTGTCGTATGTTTAGGTGAATCAGCTTATCTGATTTTCCTCACTATTGCTGCTCGGACACGGCGTCTGAAGTTATTTATAAAGTCTATTCATTTAAGTGTAAATATATATATTGCAATTGAAATAAAATAAATGTTTCGTTTTTTTTTCTCATTGCCTATTACGTTATAGCGTTTGTCTATTGTTAAATAAAAATACGTACATGAAGATTTTTTAGAGAAATAACATATTCTACTCACTTTATATGCTTTCGTAGTGAAGTTTTCAAAACTAGTAATGCACAAAATTGATCTTGCATTTTCTACGCCAAAATGCACTACAAATGTCGATTTTAGACAACACTATTCAACCTATGTTTTATTTTTTACCAGCGTTCGTCACGATCTGGTTCATGCTCAGCTGCGACCTGCTGTTCTGCATATTCCTTAATCACATCACTACGCAATTCGACTTACTCTCACTCAGGATTAACAATTTTATCTACGTGCCGGTAGATCAACAACTTCTCAAGATCTATCCTTTGGGTAAGTATCGTATTTTTAAATGTTCATTGCCAAAAATTATTATCTTTAATAAAAACTACATATTTACTTTTTTTAATTCCAACCACATATTTGTATATTTTTTAAATCGATATATCATCGACATATGTCGATGTAGTGATTTATGTTTCAGTTCATTAGTATTGCAATACTATCGATATTAGCAATTTACAAACAACGCTAATCCCATATCTAAAAACACGGGAAATTAACGCGATTACCTTTTATTTTCCCTTACGTTTCGGCCGAGTTTCATCGGCCGTGGTCTTAAGTAAACTGTCGTAGCAAAGCTTCACTCCGTGTCCGAGGCAGATTTTATTTCATCTACCCCCGATATTTGTAAATAATTTTTAGACGTAAAAATAACCGCGAGACAAGAAGGCACTTTATCATACTGTGTTTATAGGAAGCCTACACACAGACAGATACCTGCACGCCACGATTTCGTGGCGTGCAGGTATCTGTCTGTGTGTAGGCGGGCGTGACGTTTTAGAAATCTTAGACACCGAAATCATTATTCTTATTTAAAAGTCGCAAACTTGTACGCATGTGCATCCTAAAAACTTATTCATCGTACCTTTGAACCGCAGTTACAGTTAAAATAATAAAATTACATCCGGCACAATATCGATAATTATTTCGTTTCAGTTTGTTACATTATTAGGAAATATTTTTCAGAAACAGTAAAAAGCTGTAAGTGAAAAGTTGAAAAAATCACCGTTCCCTGGCCTTTGTTGGCCGACGTGTTCATGTATATTCGCAGTTATATATTCGCAGTTGTCAAGCTTCATGTACGTGTTTAATTATTATTTTTGTAAAAATCTTTTTTATCTGGTACCATAATATGTGCATTATTTATTATTTTTCTTTTATTATGTATACGTGTAGATAGATCTTCATAAGTAGGTACTTTTGAACTCAAGGACTGCAATTTCTCATTGCATTTAAGTTGTCCAAATTGAGTAAAAAATTTGTTCATTTAGCACAAACGTATGATATTTTATTTTTAAACTTCACTAATGTCATCGTTCAACAAATAGGGTTAATAAAATGCTATGAATGAGGAATGTCAATTTATTATTCTCTTTAAACAAAATCCATAATTCGAAATATCAAATATTGCTAACAGTATACAAATTAATTAGACATATCTAAAGAATTTTTTTAGAACAGAATCTTTATGAAAACAATATTCTTGATTTTAAAATAATAATATCTACTTAAGTATCTATCGTAGTACTAAAATATGTATTAGTTAAACAGCTAATAACGTAAAATCCGTTACAACTACCGTCTAGAAAATTGATTTGGAATCAAGACTGCTGTTCACCAGTAAAAATTGAAATCATAAATATTAAACAGATTAAAATAAAATCTCTTAACATTTTCCGATGCTTCCAATGCTTCACACTTCACATAATTACAAAAAAATGTAGAATGTATTTACCTATTTTCGGTGTCCCTGTGGTCGCAGAAGTCTGCCAAGGAACATCGTGTATTGTAAATAACTCATGCGTATTCGACAGATTATTTTATTGTTTATATTAGCTACGAGTTACTTTATCGTCTTGTTACCATCAATAAGCTCAAATAGGTACTTACTTCCAAAATTTGGTGATCACAATAGATCAATTTTGGTCGCAGTGATACAGATCTGGTAGGACCTGCATACCCACTTACATGAAATAAAAAAATACTTCCAAAAAAACGGTACATTCATGGAATACACTGAATTTAATATACGTGCGTAGGTCCGCGGAACCATATGTACAATGTACATACATCGTCGGGAAAAAAATACTCTGGAACCGGGAGTTATATTAAAGTAAAAGAAAGATATTATCGTTTGAAATATCGAACGTACCCATCTCTATTTCTCAGTATTAACAATTTTAATAGCAAATACTTACTATGTATACTTGTATTAAAATCGTAAGTCGCAATAGTGTTGAAAGTCCGTCAAAGTAATGTAAGTAATAAAAATGCTAGTTTATTTACTAAGTTGATTCACACAATATTTACCAATAGCGTTCATAATGTCGGCTTCCACTCGGGCGTTGTAACATAACAAAGTATTACTGTCCATCGTTAGTACCATTCAGTACACCGCCTACAGGCAACTGGTAGTTATGACACTACTACGGACACGTCTACGGTCGGCAAATAATTTATTATTATATACCGATTCTTTATAAATCTTTATCGAGTAATCTATATCGAAATTATAATTACAAAAAAAACAGACAACACAGCAAGCAATTTTGGTCTTTAAAAAAAGTTTGTTATCTTGGTACATAGACGGCGCTTACGTTGAAAAATTAGCACTCCAAACTCCAAAAGAGATAATGAAATCACGAAAATGCAATCGTGATCCGGCTCGAGGGACCAAATAATAAGACTGCGCAACCAATGTAGCTAATGCGCATACAAAGTGCGAACCATTTTCTCAGTAGAGTTGCATATTCCCCCATATTATTATATTCGCATGGTATCCCCGTGGTAATTTTATTTTTTTCTAACATTGGTTTTCAGACCATCATTAATATGTACAATTAATCCCATAAATTCATAATATTAAGTGTCTAGTTAACCAGATATTGAAAAAGTTCAATTTGGGGAAAAAATCAAAATCCCTAGGAGAACATTATATTAAAAGGTTCAAATCGCTTTTAAAACAGAACACCTTGTTATTGATAATTAAATTATTAATTTTTCAAATTCTCAGGTATTGTCAATAATGCAGACGTAAAAATCTATAACGACATTGAATTGGAAAACGAACACCACAAGGAACTGTCTGAAATTTTGTTGAGACATCAGAATTTAATTAGGTGAGACATTTTAACCAATAGCGGCTAAATTTAAATGGGGCCACTTCATAAGTATACTCTTTCAAACAAAAACAAATTTTTGAAATCGATTCACAATTGACGAAGTTATTGGTGATTGGTGAAAAAAATTACATACAGACGAACACAGAACCTCCTCCTTTTTTAAGTCAGTTAAAAAGATTCGCAGTCTCAGATGCCATCGCTGAGATTTAGTACATCTTATACTCCAATGAGTTCATAAATACATATAAATTACGTATTTATAAGTTGTCTTTATCATATTTATGTATGTACGGTATATATCTACAAATATTAATACGATACGTGTATAATATCTATACGAATTCACTGCTATGAAACCCCGGGAGATGGCTAAGTTCATGTCAGACTAGATATGCGGCTTATTATCAACTTTTTATAACAACGTAACTAGATTACATTTTCACGTGACATCCTTGATCCTTGTAAGCCGGAACTAAAAGAATAGGGCTGTATCATTTGCCTGTCATAGCCGGCGAGTAAAGGGGGGTCTCCACTCGTCAAAAGTCGACCCCGGGGAGGATGACGGTCCTCCTCCCGGACGGACGAACGCTCGATGGTCCCTCTCTACTATTAGACCGCGTACCTACCCCGAAACGTGCTTGGCAAAATAGAATGAGCACTAGGGTATTATATATTCGTGATCATGGAATCCCCTCATCTGTAGACGACCACTCAGGGTGTTTTAATGTGTAAAAATCCCTCATTCACTCTCTTAGAGAGTAAGTGTCTTACCATTTAATAATTAATTAATTTATACAAAAAAAAATCTCTCGACGTCAATTGAAACACTATTATTATTAGAATTAATAGAATTAGAATTAACGGCAGATCAAATTCCTTATTTCAAAAAAGTCTGTCAAACATTTTTTTTAAATCTTCAATAATTAGGGTCTCGGGTATGTCGCTGTTTCGTAACATTACATAATAGTACCTATACATATTACTAGTTTTTCATTTTGTAGTTCCTTGATCCCTATAATTATCATTTAATTTATAAAATTATTTTCAAGGTTGGCCGGTGACGTGGAGGAAATATTTAGTTTTGCTTTGCTCATCAACTTCTCCAACAGTTCCATTATTATTTGCTTTTGTGGGCTTTGCAGTGTTGTAAGTACTATCACAAAGAATTATATTAAACTCATATATTATGTAAGTAGTTACAGACTCGTTCTTGAGCCCCGATAGAAAAAAGAGATGCTATGAGTTCTACGCCGCAGTTTTATATTGTAACATGTCGGTTAGGTACATTGTTGTTCAGAAACAGTAGCGGAACGCTCCGAAATTTTTTCGTTACGTTCTACCCAATTCAAAAATTATTATTTATTTATTTTTTATTTATTGTAAGGATACACCATCGACCTTATCACTATGTATTTATATTGTTACACTTTGTACTAATAAATCTATATTCTGGTGACATGTCTTTACAGGTGCATACAACGATTCACATTTTGTTCATCTAAATGTATTTAATTAAGATAGCAGTGATATGCACAAATATGTGTCGATTATTTACATAAAATCCAGAAAAAAAAATTTAATGAAAAAGAACAAAAGACTACCACATAGAACCAGGTTAATTGCAACGCACGCCTGCACAGGAATACTATACGTCACTCTATAAACACACATACACATACATACACACACTATAAATCATAGCATAAAAATTTACACGAATATTAACATAGATTGTAGCAGTCTATTGAAAAAAATATGTATGTTTTTGTAAGTCGATGATGCTTTAATTAAAATTGATTATGTATTTCGATATGTTCTGCTACTGTTTCTAGCCAACGTAAAACTTACATACACATGACGTACTAGCTGTGGTTCGTAGTTTCACTCTCGTTTTTGATATATTTCCTGTATAATAACTAGCCAGAACTAGCGAGACAAATAGACAAACAAAAATTTAAAAAGATCGTGTTCGGGTTTTGATTATGTGTAAATAATTACATAAGCTTAAAATAAAAGACAGAGTATTATTTTTAAAATTTGAGACCAACGAGTTTGTGTCCCATTTTTAGGGATCCCTATTTAAAAAAAAAATGTAACTTATAAGATCACATGTTCGTTCATCCGTCTCTCCGTCTGTCACAGTCGATTTTCTTTTCTTTATTTATTGTTGAAATTATGTGATATAAAAACTTAAAATTTGATACAGTGATACATCTCGTTAACCCGAATAATTATGTTATATTGGTTAAAATTTTAAAATATCTATAGGTTAATAGCAATTAAGTAGGTACAGTCAATCTGGGTAACTTTGACAGATCAACAAATGTCGCTGATTTGTATTTGATTTAATGTGATAAATTCCCAAAATCTTTAGCTGTTTTCCGCTCAAACGGTTTCGGTGCTAGTTAGCTGACCGAATCCTATCTCTGGTAAACCCTGAGGATGCTTCGTTGAGAGGCGAAACACGTATCGATTGGTGGTTTTATGAGTTTGAGCGGAAAATAGCTAAAGATTTTGGAAATTTGTCACATGAAATGGATTTCCGCAAAGTAACACCTGAGTCTATACAATATTTGATTTAATGTTTATTTTCATTTCAGATTATGGAAAAATGGAATGAGATAGTGTATAAATCGTTCATGTTGACAGCTCTCTCACAAATGTGGTTATTATGTTGGTACGGACAGAGATTGCTAGAGTCGGTAAGCGAAAATACAAAAAATATCGAAATTTTTTACGCTGTGCCTAAGGCCAAAGTACTAGACATGGGTATAGTGCACTACGCCGCTTAATTGCGCCAACTCTGTTCACTGCGCCGGATGAGTCGGCTCACTTATTTCGTATTGACGCACAACATACTTCAACGCATAATGCGCTGTCTGCGCTTAAAAGCCAGCAAGCGCGGCGTTTGCTTTGCCACACACTCGGCGAGTAACATATTGCTGTGTCATAGCACAATTTTGAGTTAAGGGGACGTATTGATAAACAATAATTTAATCTAAAATAGACCTTCTGTTCTATGCAAACGTACGCCCGCTAGCTTACGAACAATACGAAAAAACAGTTATTTTCGTTTATTGTATAAACTATAATTAATATGTTTAAAGTAAACTATACAAAAAATTTAGAAATATAAATCGGTCCCGTTGCTCCGAAAAATCTAAATCTCTGTTTTAAAAGAGGTTTCTTTGATTTTTTTTTTGTGTTACAAAAGTTAACTAAACGTGTATCGCAACTGTGAAAAAAATTAAACCGCCTTCAAAAAAAAAACACTGAAAAATACAAAATAACCATCCTCTACTAATAGAAACTCAAATACAATTAAAATAACTTCTTAAATACGATACACATACCTATATAGTTCAATTGACAGTTACTCTCGGGTTAGTAAAATACCATTCGCTGTCGAAACCAACGATGTAACATGCCTTCCAAAACCCATCATCCATCCATTACATAACCGCACTCAACGTTATGTAACCTTTGGTATCGATTATTAAATTGAGACGCTCATAATCCATAAACGCCGTAGTGAAAATATAATAAACATGTCTACTTACATATCCCTTGGCAAAGCACGTTTCGCAGTCATTCCGCACATCTGGTTATCATACTGAATAATCATAATAAAATGTTATTGTTGTTGTGTATACGTAAGGTCTCCAACTAGAACTGTTGTTATTATGATAACGTTAGACAATTTTCGTGCAAAATACCAGCTCGATATGGCTAAATACAACATTGCTATTTAACCATTTCTTATCTCACACCAGTACTGTATTTTTCCACTCACTGGTTTAAAAGGGAATGAATTACAGATTATCTTTCCGTGCATTGCTAAAAGTCGGCTAAGGGATAGAGCTTTGTAAGAAACTTATATAAACATATCTTCACTTTGAATACGTACATTACAAGTAACTTATTTCAATTAAGAAAATAATAAAAAAGTAGAAATAAATGAATTGATAATCTTAGCGTTACACCTCTTGATCTACATTATTTGTGATATTCCTTGCTGAACTTTCATACAAGCTACCATTCATTATTTTGTCCCTTTAGAGAGGATATTTTTTTTAAAAGCGTCGTTCTTAATATTCAGCTAAGAGACTAAATAGGTACCTAATTTTATAGTATTAATTACAAAACAACAGATTTCCCATACCAACTTTCATCCTCTGTTTAAGTTTTTAAAGGGTAAATTTCCAAAAATTCCGAATCACTTTGATGTCTTATTTTCTAACCGAAAAGCCAAATATCAATTTTCGTGGGTTTATCTCAAAAAATTACGAATTTTTGTACAAACTTCTGTCCCGTATTTTTTCCCCTAAAGAATTGAATTTTTAGTGCACCTGTACAGAGTACACCCACAAGGGAAAATATTGTCTTTCAAATTTCAAGATTCTTTTTTCAGTGGTTTAGGATGTGCGTTGTGTCAGTCAGTCAATCAGAGAGCTTTATTATGTAGATGGACCAGTTACATATTACTTATGGTTCTGGTTCATTATCTGTATAAGTCCAAATATTGGTTGAAGTATACATAGTAGAGATGTCAGGATGTGTCTTTGTTGCGTGTTACTGCTCTGCCGCACAGTGATGTGAAGTTATGTATAGTAATAATGACAGCGGTGTAGCCTCAAGGACACCTAGGCCCAGGTATAGGGCAGTTAGAAATTAGCACCGTGTCTGCTCGTCGACAATGCAATGAGAAAAGATCGTGTGGGTTACGATATTAGGAGAAATTAAGGACGGCTGATACTATGCGGCCTAAGGCGACCAAGATTCCTAGCCTTCCTCTGAATGTTAAGTAAATGTTTTGTTTCAGAGCCAAGGCGTATCGGACGCTCTCTATAACAGTGGCTGGTATAGAGCTTCTATGAGAAACAGAAATTCCATTCTAATCATGATACAAAGGTAAGTGACGTTAGGTACCAACTACGAATGCGAAAGAAAGAAATTAAGAAAGAATTAGTTGTGGGACTTACACTTACTACATACTTGTAAACAGACGTACATAATATTTACATGATATTTCTATTCTATATATTTATATATCTTAGTAAGTTACTCGTCAACATGTACATACATAAATATACGCACAAACATTAAATTTGCATATGAAAATAATTGAATATTTTATGTATGAACAAACTTTTAAAAAAAGTATTTTATTTTATATCTACCCACGCATTTTACACTACAAATGCCGTGCGCATTCATTTAATGTAGTATGTGTAGGTAGTTGATTGTATCGAGTCAAACTGTTGTACTTGTTGTTTGAACCTTTAGTAAATGGGACCTTAAATCATTATGAATACTTACCGATCTGCGTACCTATTATTATTATACTATTCATCCCATAGTGAAACAATTATTTTATTTATATATAAAAGAACTAAAAGATAATAAGTACTATTCAAACAGGAAAGATGTCATTTACTTCATTCTACTGATATTAAAGTACCTTCTTCTTTGCAAAACTCACTGGACATACGCACATGAAAACATTATATTATGTGTCACGAAAAGTGCCCGCTAATTAATTTATGTATTGTATGTTATTATTTTTTTTTATGTTTGTTACCTCATAACTCCGTCATTTATGAACCGATTTGGAAAATTATTTTTTTGTTTGAAAGGATATACTTCCAGATTGGTCCCATTGAAATTTCATTCACATTGAAGCTTTGGTTTCGAAGACACACCAAATAACGCAATTTGGTTTATAATCTTTATTCATTTATGTTGATGATTCTCTTGTATGACATTTGTTAACTATCGTTGTCCCCACATGGTATAATGGTCGTAGAGAGAAGATATAAATTGCCTGTGATATAATAAATTCAGTCAGTAGAGTCAGTCTTGTGGCGGACAGAGAATATGACTGGTAGCTGTCGTCTTCGGATTGTAAGAATACTGCTAAGGTGTCATTATGATGCAACCGTTACACTGTTCTTTTATAACTCATTGATATTGATATGATATTGATGATATTGATAATGGCCACAATGGGCAATAATATCCCATGTTCGATCTGTTCGCATCTTTATTGTGAATTCCCACGGTTTATGCTCTTGAATAGAATGGAAGTTAACACATTCCGCTCCAAAATTAGAAAATAAACAAATTGTAGATCTGCCCTAGATATTTTTTTAGCCCTAGGTCACTCAAAAGGGCAAAATAAAATTTTATTATAATAAAATTTAACCGCGATTTCAAAAAAGAACACTGAAAAGTATGAAATAACTATCCTTTACTAATCAAAACTTAAGTACAAAAATAACTTTATAAATACGATACAAATACCCGTATAATTAAATTTGAGAGTTATGGAAGTCGGTGCCAAATTAATATTCGACAACAAAAAGTATATTAGTTTAGTAGGCTTGGCACCGACTTCAGTGACTGTCAGATTTAATTATATGGGTATTTGTATCGTATTTATAAAGTTATTTTTGTACTTAAGTTTTCCTTAAGTACTACTGAACAATTTTTACTAATATATTCTGTAGGTTTGTGGCAACTGTACTTATTCTGTTGCTATTACTTTTTATTAATTTTATTGTATGATGTAAATTTTGTTAGAGCTATTCATAGAGAACTGATATTAAAGGCGACGGCCTAACAACCCGCCATTGTTAAGTTTATTACTTATCGCTGTAGGTAGTCAGTGCAACTTTTTTAGATATTAATCTATGAACAATTTGGCAAAACATATGTAGTACTTACTTCTATCAATCGGGATATGTTCTTTGCAGAACTAATTGTAAACCTAATCCTTAACCGTACACAATGCATGAAAAGCGTGTAAGAACGAAATTATCCTTGATAAATTAACAAACTCTATCCAGCCATCAACTAAATATAAACATCATTCGTCATTTAACTAATTTTGTTCACACTAAGTTTAATTTTTTTTAAAGTTTTACACTACGAGACTATGTCCGATTTCACCAAAGTCCCCTAATACATAGCGAACCCGAAAAAAAGAATAGGGGTCCGCTAATATTGATATTGCGTTTCACGAAACGTTAGGATACCTTATGTGCACTGTGCAACCTTTGTTGCCAGAAGGGGGAGTTGCCAGAGAACTGCCACACCGCAGTCATAGTACCTCTCTATAAAGGGAAAGGTTCCCATTTGGACTGTGCGTGCTATAGGGCCATCAGCTTGGTCAGCTTAGCAAGTAAAGTCTATACTAAGGTGAAATTGACTGAACATGTGAAAGGTGTTTCTGAACGTTATTTGTTGGGGGCGCAAGGTGGTTTTAGGAACGATAGGTGTTAGGATAGGTATGAATCAGATTTTCTAGCTTTGCTTTATTGTGGGGAAGTTTTTAGCCATAGGTCAAAAATTTCTCTGCGCTTTCGTTGATCTTGAAAAAGCATTCGATAGATTAGTGCGAAAGAAACTGTGGAGTCTTCTGCCGGAATATGGCGTGGAAGGCCCCTTACTGCAGGCTGTGAGGTCATTGTATCGAGGCCACAGAACCTGTGTAAGGATAGATGGTGACATGTCGCCCTGGTTCGAAGTCTGTTCAGGCGTCAGACAGGGCTGCGAGATGTCTGCCTGACTTGTCGTGGTGTATTTGGACAGTGAAAGACAGACCAGACCAGACATTGAAAGGTAGACGGGTGGGTAGTATGATATGCGATGATACACTGGTAAACTGCTTATTGTATTCTGACGATTCTGTGCTTTAAGTACCATACCAGAAGCAGAATTGCAGACACTACTCACGTGCATAAAAGAAGAATGTGAAGTGAAAGTGAAAATGGCTAGAAGAAGTAATAGAAATTGTGTATCTGGCGAGTGCGTTTTCGAGGGATGGAAGATGTGAGTTGGATGTGGAGAGACGGGTGGCAGCTGGCAATAAAGTGAACGGTGCTCTGTCCGCATTAGTAGGCAGTGTGAATATATCTAACAGCTGAAATGGCCATCGACATTGCGGTGTTGTTTCGAAATCTATTGTACGGTAGTCAGGCCGGGATATGCCCGAAATCGAGTGAAAGTATGATAAATGCAGTAGAAATGCGATCTCTTACAAATATGTGCGGTGTCGCCCTTGCAGACAAGATAAGCAATGACAAGATACGCAGTAAGACAGGGTTGCACGACAGTGTTATTATAAAAATTAAAAAAGGAATGCTGAGATGGTTCGGGCACATAGAAATAATGATGAAGAAAATCTACAGAGCGAAAGCGAGTGGTAAAAGAAGCCAAGGAAGACCAAGGCTGTGTTATGAAGATCTAATAGCCAATGTCAGCCGACGGAAACGTCAAAAGCACTCGCATACCTAGGCGAGAATGTGTGAGGAGATTGATGAGATTTGAGGAAGCGAAAGAAGTATGTAAGGACCGCGACACTTGGCGCTCCGTCCTCTCTGACTACCCCGTTGGGGATACAGCGTGAAGATATGTATATATGTATGTGTGTATGGTACATAGTTATGTGACGACTTAGATAGCGTTGGCGAAATCGGGCATAAGATATATATAATTGAAGTAATTGAATAGAAATCTATTCAAAAAAAGAGATCATCTATTTATAAACTCGTTTATTTCACTTTGCTAAGCTATTCTGAAAATAAATTACATACTTTGAGTCATTAGGCTATTCAGCGAAATATTCGAGATAAACGTCTTAAGAACAATTTTATTTTATGGCTATACTACCGGCCCGCCTCAATTTCGCTCGGGTCGAATACACAATGTATAAGCCTATGTCCATCTGGAATAGCGTACCTTTCCAATGGTGAATTTTTCAAATAGGTGCAGTAGTTCCGGAGATTATCCGGACATATATACAAACTTACAAAATCCGCTCTCTCTTTGTAGTGTTAGTACCTATAAATTGTATTGGTTAAGAGTCCGCCTGTGCAGTCCAGTGCAACCATATTCGTTCATTACCCTCGCACACTATAGCGATAAAAATAAAGTTGATTTTAGCAATTGCGGTTTGATCATGTTTTAGCGCATCGAAATATCGACAATTCTTTATACACATAATTGTAATTTGCAAGAAAACTGCATTACCAATTAAAAAACTGCTGTTAGAAATTTCAGACATTATAATTACCTATCCATTTTAGTAAAAATAATTTTGAAATTCTGTAGAATTTCGGAGATGCAACTGAATTTTTGTGCTAAACAGGGTTTTTTTTTGGAATTTTTTTATAGAGATTTTTTTCTCCAATCATGTCACGACGTTTAAGGATTTCAAGATTAAGAAGAGTTGAAGTTGTATGTGTCCAAATATCTAACTCTGAATCTTCCTAGATATCGAGATCCAGGTCACAAAACACACTAAAGTCTGTATAGGTGGACTCTTAAGAAATAAACGGGATACTTTAAAAAATGTACCCCGGATGTACAAAGTTAGTGGTATGTGAAGTAGGGAGGAGAAATGTCCTTTTTATATCTACAAGGGACAGAACCTATTTCTTGAGAAATATTACAAATAAAACCTGCTAACTCTTCCTTCATATATTATATATTTATGTATTCTTACTCAGGTACACAAACACGTAATATTTTTATTGAATTATTTTGTTTCAATACCTCATTTACAATAAATACTAATCTTCGTCGATGTCTATTTCGACTGTGTTCGAGCTACTCTGACCTTCATAAGTTTTTATATATAGAGGCTGTTGCTCGCGAATTTGAAACAGGCGTAAGATAGCTTTTTTCTAGTTCCGTTCTTCCGGCGGTAACTCCTCCAGCTTTGCACCTCATGGTAGGTTAACCGAGAACGAAGACGACCAGCAGCCAATGTAGTTAGCAATTTCAACAAAATAATAACATGCTTAGTCTATGTCACAAATTCGTTCAAGCTAACAAATGTTCATCGTTATTGACAGCAATCTAGTCACAACGAAGTTGATTTCTAAAGTAGGTACAGAACGATGTATTATAAATAACAAACGTAAATAGCTGAGTAATAATACATACATAAACATGTAATAATATATGTATAAGAAGGAAGTGTTAGCTGGTTTTATTTTCAATCTCTCTCAGGGTCTGTCCCTTGTAAACAACATATAAAAAAGACATTTCTCCTCCCCACATCACGCACCGCTCATTTCGTAGCTCCGAGGTACAATTTTTTTAGTGTAATTATATATTGTAGTATATATAACACAAAACATGTATATAATATATATTAATAAGTAAAATCTAGCCCTAAAGTACCAGCCCTAGAGATTATAAAACTGTTCTCAAGATAGCATGTCGAATATTTTCCTAACTGCTGGCCTCAGGACATCAAATAATGTGATCTATCTTCAAAACAGCATAGCAAAGTGAAATAAACGAGTTTATAAATAGATGATCTTTCTTTTTGAAAAGGATATTCTAGTCTTTACTTTAATTGTATATATATCAATATACATATAATATATTGATTGTATATATATAATATACGTCATGTGTGAAACTTAAGAAAACTAATCTTTTACCTTTTAGCAAGTTACTTGACGAAAAATGTTCGTATTCAGTGGCTGACTACGCGAAAACTATAAGTGATATTGCTTTTGTATGTATTAGGAGTTGACGGTAAATTTATCAATGATCGTTTTGTTCCTACACGTTTTTCATGTATTTTGTACGGTTTTTTTTAACTTTGCTTTAATACAAACATATTATGTAGATAAAAATACTCAATATGTTTCATCAAATTTTCAGCTTAAATTATTGAACTTGGTGAAGGTGTAATTTTCTCGTTCTTTGATATATAATAATCAATCTATCGAGAAAGGGTATATTTAATAAACGATGTTTATGCTTATGTAAGGCCTTTTTTATAGATTTTTGATTTTTTTTCTTAAGAGCTCTTTGACATTTTAGTGCAAAATACTGATATTTTACACTCTAATTCTCAGAAATCTTAAATTTTTTTAAATATTTCGCTGGTAGTTTATAATACTTAGATCCATTTTACTTCTTGAATATTAATGTTGCATATATTCATATTTATTTTACAACATCTTACGATAACCATTCTACGAAGTCAGTTCACGAGAAAAATTCTTAGACGCGCTACTTTTACGTCCCAATTAACATTGTTTCGACAAGTTCTAACACTTTCTAAAATTATGTTGAGATCAAATAAATATTCTTATTGAATATAGGTGTTGTGGAAATGTCATAAATTTCATACTTTTTACAGAAAAAAATATTTAAGGAGGCTTATTTCAAGGATAAAGTGTCGTGATTAAACGTCAATTTAGTTCCAAAAAAACCAATGACTTGTAAAAAAAAACGATATGAAATGAAACTTCATTCAATGTACAATATATGACAGAAATTATATTTTTAAATTAACCAGTGTAATAAATATAATAAACATATTAAATCAGTATTAAATACGCTTTGTTGACGCGTGTATCTCAGACCCGCGCGAGCGTTTGTAGAGGCAGGATTGTACAGGCTGTACAAAAAATCTATGCGCTCTTCATAGCGAGCGATCGCAAGCGAGAACATTAAATAGGGACCTGTAATATGCCGACTGACTTGTTTTGTTCCAGTGTTTACTTTTCTGTTCCATGAGTCTATTATGACTTTCTGATTTTCTGCATTTTTTCTTAGCCATGTAAACATTGGGTTATAAATATAATCACTAGTAGTAAAGTTAAATAAAAAATTTTTAAAGTAATGCTAGCTTACAAGAAGTATTGCAAGTCGGGTATCAAGATGACATCTATTACAATTATTAAATTTAATTAAATTGAATTGTTGGTCTATGATTTTGAAATAAAGCCTTTTGGTTATTCGCGCGTTAACCA
This sequence comes from Zeuzera pyrina, assembly GCA_907165235.1. Taxonomy (NCBI): domain Eukaryota; kingdom Metazoa; phylum Arthropoda; class Insecta; order Lepidoptera; family Cossidae; genus Zeuzera; species Zeuzera pyrina. The sequence continues at coordinate 7,263,488 of OU015639.1, forward strand.
AACCCAAATACACGTTCGAAGATATTATGCGTGTAAATAAGTACTATAACAACTATTATGTTTTTTACATAAATATTAAGCACAGTATAGAAATATGTATTTTCAGAGCCTACTACCTACTTTGTTTCAGAGCACAAAGAAAAGTTTGTGTAACAACGTACGGCTTTTCTGTAATCTCTTTGGCAAGTTACACAACGGTAAGTAGATAAATGTGCTGGCACCTTACTTATGTTTAAAACATAACGTATTAACACGGGCAGAAGAGTGTTAGAAGAGGTGGTCTTGCGAAGCGAAACATATAAAGAATCATATATTTAGTCCCTCAAACCCTCAATATACTTATGTATAAATATGTATTATTCTACTTGCTGTATTTTTGGCGCAATTCTGGAAAAGTAATTACTAATTAAAGTAAATAAATAATTTTGTAGTATACGGTATACCGCGCGAAATTATGTTTTCCAAGCCGTTAACGAGTGATTTCATTCAAAAGTTAAATGCACGAATTTTTTTTTCTTTTCGTACAAAACGACTGACTAAAAATCTTCGTGTTGTTTGAAAGGTGGTACAGAAAATCCACGTGTTTAATTTTATTTTCTGCGTAAAGTTATTCAGTTACATGGGTGGAATCATCCTCTTGGAAACCATTAGAATTTCACGCTGTTTATGAGGTTTTCGAAGTGGACTGTATTTGAATAAGTTTGAGAAATACGTAAAACCGTTGCTACGAGCTAAAATCTCTCTGATTATAAACACGGAGTCTCTGACGAACAGCCCTTCCATTGCACATGGTACAACATGAACAGGAGCTCGATGTGGTACATTTTCATACTCTGTTTTGATAAGTAACAACACGACAGCGCGGCTGACGCCTGACGATAGCATCTTTTACAGATATTCGTATGACAAGCCGTAATACTAAGGCGAAACGCCCAGCTCCGACCTCACGTAATACGCACGCATGGTTAGTGCTGTCATTGACAGACATGTGACAGAATCAGTCAGTATCGTATTTCATCTTATCACCGTGATATAATGATACGGCAAGAATTTGAGCCAAGACTGTATTAAATATATTTTATAACAAATGATCTGAAGCAATAAGGTATTAAAGCAGTGGTTAGAGTCGAAGGCTTTGAGACATATTGTTTGTATATTTACGCTTAGGAGAGAGTGGGGGATTTGAAGCCACGTAAGGAAAAGTAAAAAAAGACGAATTTATGTTGTAATAATATATTTGTTGAGGCACTAATTAGTAGTTTATTTATTTGTCTTTCGGTAATTACTAAGAAACATATAAAAAACTAACTCTTATTATTGAAAAAAATCACTTTTTTTTATAAATGTTAGTTTCGCTCGCATTACTCCACGCGTGGGGTAACGAGAGCTAGAAAATCTCCATATGTGCAATGAGAGCCAAAACAAATCACAGTTATAAAGTAATGAACAGAACATTGTAATCAACAAAAACAAAGCATTTCTAAAAGTTAAATAAAATATACAACATACGATATTCTAGCGATCTAAACAAAAATTTAAATAAAATACGATATATGGAGCCAACGCAAACCGAACACTCAGAATGAGCCCATTTTCACTGGCTCTACAACGCTACCATAGCTCTCTCTTGTGGAGAGCTTCTAGCTCCCATTACCCAAATGTTTAACATCTCTAATTAATAAAAGTAATATAAATAAACATTGCTAAATTATCTATCTTTCACTATTATCGTCAAGTTTATGAAATAAAACATTTAATAAATACTATACACTACAGAATAATATAAGTTCAGGTAATTTGGTTGTGAGATTTGATATTTTTTTTATAACGATGACTAACAAAATCAATTTGTTGTCGTCATCGTTATAGGCGTTCCACTAAGCTGAGTAACAGCGATCATGTTGCATATCCGAAGGTATTCGAAGCCGTTCGTGTCATTTCGGCCTGACTTGTACGTTCCTATATGTGTACATACATACTAGTTTTGTAATAGCTCCCATTATCCGCTAGCTCTCATTACCCCGTTCGCCCCTAATTAGATTTGTATAAATATTGCGATTATATGTATATTTTTGATGCAAGTATAGGTTCAATTTCTTTCATTATTCATTCATTCAAGTATAGGTTCAATTTCGTTTAGTATCTCATCACTCAGTATCTAAGGACCGCGCCGCTTGGCGCTCCGTTCTCTCTGACTACCCCGTTGGGGATACGACGTAAAGATATGTAATGTAATCTCATCGCTCATGCAAGTTTCTATAAGCCGTTGTTTGACTTTTCCAGCCTGCGCGGAGAGATAAGCAGCTGGCACATTCCAGTTTCCTTGTATGATTTTCTTTTTCTCCCAGTATGTATTCTTATGTAAGAAAGCATTTCCAAGATATCTTCGATATGACATTACATTAAAAATTATTGTCACCTTCTTATGAAAGTGGGTTAAACTCTACTATTATTACTACGATTTTATTCTGTAGTGGGCGATTATTGGCTAAGCAAGGTTTTTAACTAAAACATCGCTATTGAATGCTTTTCGATCCGCAAATACTCATATTATATTTTTAATGAAGCAATTTAAGATTAGTATGTACTTACACGTTTCTAAAAGGAATAAAACTGTTTTATTTTCTTTCTATTACTATATGAGCACCATACTATACTAATGTATGCAAAAGCATGCGCATTCAAAAAAAATTAATTTGAAGTAAGAAGATATTACATCGATGAGAAAGAATGTGTTGATTGGTACCAGGTTTTGATTTAAAATGTTTAAACAATGTGATATCGTTTCTTTAATGCGCAGTCGTCTAGAATATGCCTCATCCGTTTGGAACCCTTTAAATCAAAATCACATGGGACGAATTGAAGGAATACAACGTCGATTCACACGGAACAGTTCTATAAACATGGACTAGGTACCCCCTGATATTGACTTATTTCAAAATGGATTCGCTTCTTGCCCGTCGTAAAGCCATCATTGAAATGGTAAACTTATTTTATAGTATGATTGTCTAATCAATGTACGTTTTATAGCCAATCTAAATTTATTCTCTGTTAATTGAGTAATTTCTTGAGGAACTTTGTTTTAAAAACGAATGCAGTTACCCAAAAATGAAACATTTGACTTATGTAATTTGAATTTTGCAATAACCAATTTATCACGACCTCGGGTTTCCATACCATTCATTTGACTTGATTCATTATGAGTTTTCTCTTAGAGCAAAATATATTTTTTTTTTTGTATAAGTGGATACATTCATGAATGAGTACAATGTAATGTTGGAGCGCACATTGTGCTACCTAGTGTATGACATTAGCTGACTTAAATCCAGTAGGTAGTTTAAGTGTGTTGCATAAAAGTACTCAGTAGTAAATGATGAATAGTTTTCTAATTGAAAATCTCAATCTTACTCTCCTTAGTAAAGTAGTAAAAGTAGAATGAGATTGAATGGAGTGGGCATATACAAGAGAAGTCAGAAAAGAGCATTTCCCCTAATTCACCCATCTCTAGACTGCCCTGCCGTTAATGTTTATTCATTTAAACTAAAATGTATTAGCTGCTGGATTGAAATATGTCCATGCTTATGCTCCCCCTCCAAAGGGAAATACATGATATAGATATCATTACAAGTGTCTCTGTTACAGGTAATTAAAACGGCGTATTCATACTTCACACTGCTTCTGAGGATGTATGAAAAGTAAACGTAGCAAAATAGAACTTTTATTATATTCTATTATATTCTATTCTATGGTTACCCATGCTTACAAAGTGCAATAACAATTTTACTGAAAAGCTATTTTGAGACTCGTAGCTTTTTCATAATTTCTTTCTTCAGTTAGATTGTGAATGAAAATTGCGATAGGTAATCCAAGTATGTACTCGTATTAGTCGTATTTCGATAATCGATATTATACTGTAAAGTACACACTGTTACAGTTATTTCAAATTTTTACTTATTCCTTAGGTATAGATGAGTATTGTAGCTCTACTGATGTAATGTACCTACTTAGTGGCTTAGTGGTTTCTAATACGTAGAATGTAATGTTAATACGTAGGCATATGGACGTTTGATATATATTTATTGTTCTATTACTTATTTATTTATACCGAAGAAAACGATACTTGAGCGCTACATACATTTAGTTTGCTAAGGTATAAGTTTATTTTTCTTTTACCCTTTACCTTACATTTTACACACCAGATTTGTTTCTCAAGTATGTACGACATTTCAAGTCGTAACTAAAATCAATGACGCTGTTTGGTACAAGTCATAAAATGATTGCAAAATAATGAAATACAACTGAAAATAATATTGGACCAATGAAAATCAAAAATCGCCAAGTCTTTTGGTTCTCTAACTGTTTCCGATGCGCTAAGTAATATAATATATTACTACATTTACAAAATAATATTTTTTTATAAATAGTAGTTCAACGTATACTTTTGTACAGATCAAAGTATAACAATTGTATGAGACGTTTGAGATAGTCGTATAAACGAAGTATGTATAAACAAAAACTAACATTTTCGCAAAAATTCAGCATCCTATCTTTCATTTCGAAGATTACCCTTATTTCATCTAATTTGACTGGACGTGCCACTGAGCTAATATGCTTCTAAAGTGCTATGAGTAGTACAGTAGTAGGTACCTACGTCTAATTTAAATCTGCGTAAGTCTTAGACGGTACATATTTCGGCACATTATAATAAATGTTTGCACCACTCCTCAAGACATTATTAAGTCTGGAAAAAGTAGACATGAGAAAGTGAAAATGTATATCTTCTAATGTAAGATATTTTTCGTAATACGGCTTCAACGACCTTCTGAAAATTTTTTCATGTTATTTTTTGTTGCTTAGGTATTTATTTATTTTCACTGTTCATCTAAAACTTGTTGATATAATTTATAATTGTGATTGATTTTCCTTATTTCTTGTAAACAATAATTGGCCTCTTATGAATAATTCACAATGCCGACTTTATCGTACAGTAGTGAGCCCGAAATCGAGTGAAAGTGAGATAAATACAGTAGAAATATGATTATCACATAGTAATATGTGCATTATCACCTCGCGGACAAGATAAGCAATAACGAGATACGCAGTATGACAATGTTGAACGACGGTGTTTTTGTTAAAATGAAGAAAGAAATTCTTAGATGGTTCACGGTTTGGCTGTTGTGGGGTATCCATTTTTGACATCGGATTTGGAAGTCTATTTTCATAGTAATTTTACATTCTCTTTAGTACATTAATGGACTATGTTGTATCCAAATCTTGTCTGGAATCACAGAGTACATTTGTCTTGAATGTCTTGGCGAAGTTGCAGTTGCGATAAACGATATGACCATGGTCTTCTTTTAAAGTATATAGATACTTTTTATTTCTTTTTAGTGTACTTCAGTGGACGGACACTGCCTTTTAATGAAAAAATTACAAATTTTTGAGAAACCGAACCCAAAATAAAAACTACTTTGGCATAATAGCTGCTAATCATAATTTGGTTCGGTTCGCATTTTAAAACCAAATGCACGAAGCATAATTAAAATACGTTTTCGTGTTGACTGTATTACGTACGTACAGAACTCAATTTGCTGTTCTGTTTCCATATACTACATAGTACTCTGTGATCATAACCAATATTGTCTACTTGTACATTTTGGCAAGTGAATTTGATTCACAGAAGTGTTTTAGTTTGATTTTTACGCATGTTTTAGATTATTTTTGTTCATGGTATAATATATATCCGTAAAATCCCAGCGCTATCGTGTTTCGCGACCGCTCTTAGTCTTATGCATTTGGAATTTTTTTATTTTAGTGTTTATTATGAGTGATTTGTGTCTACAGTTACTATAAATACATTTTATGCATAAATACTGTTTTTACCATGTTTTACTGTAACGTTAATTTTAATGTAGACTAAATCTGAACTTTTGGACTTTCGATATTAACTTTTAAATGACTTTTTTTACTTTTTAATTGATTGTTTTGCTCACTGTTTGTCTATTTGTATTAAATGAATAAAAATACATTGACAGTTTCTCATTTTTTTTACCAATAATCTAAAATTCATTGGAGTGGGTAGATACCAAATATCAATAACGATATCGAATTGCACAGTACTACTATCGATAATTAGGTTGACATCACTAATTATATGTTAGTAGGTTGGTACACATAATTGTTGATTCCATTGTTGTATTAATTTACGGTCTAACATAACTAGCAGAAATTATTATTCCAAGTGCCGTCTCTCTTAAAACGTAGTGATTATATCTTTGGTCTACTTTATTTATTCTTCGGTGTACTTATAAATATATAAAATACAAAATGTCCAACAAAAGAAACAAACAAATTGAAGATCACGAAAGTGATAGCGAAGAAGAGCAGGAATCTGTTGAAGAAAAGGATTCAGATTTCGACTCCGATGGAAACTACATTGGTGACAAAGTGAGTAAAAACATAACCTATAAAACACATGGACCTATTACGCTGTAATAAATGAAATATTTTCTTCTTATATTTCGCTTGTTAACAAATTTGTAATATGATTTCCTACTAGGCAAGATCTTCATTGTAATTTATTTAATTTCGTCGTATGTTTCGTGTTTCACAATAGTTTGAAATTAACCTGTAAATACCTCTAATGTTTATATATCTTTTATCCAGGAGTAGATATGATATGTTCTCTCTATTATAAAGATAGTAAAATCAGGAGATAGTGGTTACATAAAGTATCTGAGACTGTAAGTACCGTAGCAGATATTTAAAAGAAACCATGAATTCATCTTTGTCAAGGAGCATTAAATTCGACAAGTTTAAAGTAATTAAATTATTAAAACGTTCGTGAAACATTATTAACAAACTAATTATTGAACACGGCTATACTCACGTCCAATCGGTATACGGTATAATCAGACCTATTGGAGGTCCTTCATCAGGGTGAGTGGGATGAGCCTCGCAATCTTTCAGTACCTATACCAATTAAACGTGAGAATAGCTGTGTTCAATAATTAGTAAATTAAAGTAAATTCATTGATTCAAAGTACAAAGTTGTGTTCGTTTCATTATTCTTGTTGTTTATTTCTCGTTGTTCATTGTATTAAGATTGTACAATGTACACTCATTAAAAGTAGTAGATTGTAATAACTTTTCAAACCACAACATGATATTTTCCTGAACACACTGTATTGACAACAAAAAGGTCTAAGATTATTTAGAATGTTAATATATAATTATAGCCAGAAGAATTGAAAACTTGTTTATGACTTATTGTTATTATCTTTAAGAATAATATTGTTATTTTCTTGTATTTCTTTAATCTACTGTTTTTGATGCAGACTGCATAATTTATTAATAAGAATATCTGAAAACTCCTTATTCATAATATCCTCTGGAGGAGGCAACTGTTCTGTATTAATGATATATGAAGTCTTGTTATTTCGAACAAAAATTATAATTTGATGAAATATGTTTAGCAATTAAGCTACCTTTAATATGTTAATGTATGTTACAGGAACTGCAAGCAGATTTCGAGGGTCGCAATCCAGAGGACTGTGATTTTCATGGCATTAAACAATTACTTCGACAACTATTTTTAAAGTCAAACGTAGATTTAGGAGCACTGACACAAGTTATTATTTGTAAGTATGATAGTAGTTATAATTAATTTTTAACAGCAGTTAGTAAATAAAAATTTCTCAATACTTTTGATCATCATCATCTCAACCAGATGTTCACCATTGAATATAATATCTAGGTCTGCTCTACATTATTTTATTCACCCATATCCCAGATATAAACCTCAGTAATCTGCCCATGAAACACATACTAGATATTTTTGCAAAATATCATACATATCTTCACACTGTATCCCTAAAGAGCTAGTTAGAGGACGGAACGGCAAACATTGCGACCCTTGCATATTTCTTTTACTTCCTCAAATCTCATCATTCTCCTCACATATATATATATTACTAAAAAATGCCTAAGAGATGGTGCATTGAATATATGGTAGCAAATTTTAGTTATTATTTTTAAAATAAGTTTCTTAAATAACTAATCAATATAGCGCACTCATCATCTTACAGTTTTTTTTAGTAATTTTTAATACCTACTTAAACTTACAAACCAAACCAAACGTACAAACCTTAGTACAAAGGGTCAAATAAGCCTTTTTGATTTCTTATCAAATTTTTTGGAAATGCTATGGACCACATCATTATTTGATTCTATTGTGTTCATTGAAAATTATGTTTCTCTCTGTTTCATGCTAAATTGATACATGTTATAAACAGTCATCTGATTAGCTCTTGTAGAAATAGATACATACAGTATTAAGTAAATTTAGTGTTAATGGTATGGTTTGGTACAATAGACTTTTGAAATTAAATATAAAAAAAGCTGCTAGACGATGTAATTGAAAAGTTGTTTTGTTTATAGCTCAAAACTACATTGGAAGTGTAGTAAAACAGTGTTTGGATGATGGACAAGCTGATGATGACGATGACGATGATGGAAGTGATGGTGTGTTTGGAGTCACCACAATCATAAACATTACAAAGAAAAAGGTAAATCATACTTTCTGTTTCATGTTTATTGTACCATTGAGTCATTGTTCAGGTTTAAAACATAATATTAAAATCAAAAGGAAAGAAATATGAGAAAACGTATGTAGGAAATGATTATGTTTTTACTTTTTAGAATGAACCATGCATAGAGCAAATTAGGACATTATTTATGACACTGGCTGATGAGAATGCTGATGAAAAAACTAAAACGCTTATTAAAAACATATTATCAGATGACTCTCAGAATGTTGGGCTTGTTATTAATGAAAGGTGAGGCAGCAAAAATCACAATATTCGTTCCACCATTAACAATTCTGAACAGTGCACTGAGTAATTGTGTAGAAAGGACTAAAAATTAAAAATCCGAAAAAAAATTATAAAAAAGAAGACCTAATTTGCACCTGGGATTTTGACGATGAAACCCAAAAATAGGAAATAAGCGTAAAAATGCAAATACGTAAAAAAGTCTTCTGGTATATCCAGAGACCAGTAGGTAAATTCAGGGAAAATTCATACCATAACTAACATTTCAAGTAGTAATTTGATGCTCTAACATCTAGGTTCCCAAACTTATTTTGTCTACTGAGTCGAGAGCTCATGCAGTCGTTGTCTAAGATGCCTCCTAGCTAAATGAAATTACAAATCACCCCCCAGGCCTCTACACAACGCCCCCATTTTTTTTCTGGGTCTCTTACCGCCCCCCTTTAGGCCTGCAGCGCCCACAGGGGGGCGTTATCTCCCACTTTGGGAATGGGTGCTCTAACAGATCTAATTCAAAATTTAGAATAAGATTTGGAAGATGCACAAAAAAAAAGTATAATGTAAACTAAAAAAGAAAATATGCTTAAAATTAAATTACAAGTGACAATCAAGAATAGAATTACACACTACAGTTACATAATATTTAGTAACTAATTAATCTGTGATAATATCATATAAATCAAAGTATACAAAAATGTGTGAATAAATTAACATTTTTTTTGTTTGTAAAAACAATGCTAATATTTTTTCAGGATACTGAACATTCCAGCAGCGATCAGTGTACCACTATTTTCCTCATTGCAGTCAGAACTAGAAAAAGCAATTAGAAAAAATATGCCATACACATTCCAGTACCTCATTTGGATATGCAAAACATATAACACTGGAGGTATGTAAGTTTCATATTCTTAATAACAATTATTCTTAACACAGCAATCTGATTTATGCTAGTACAATCTTGTTAAATAAATGAAAACAACTGTTTATTTACCTAATAAAATTATATTGTAAAAAAATGTCTTTAACAGAATCTTCAGAAGTGCTGTATGCAAATCAAGAAGAGAAACCGCTAGCAGATGAAGCGCTGGGTACCTTCGATGTAGACGTGTCTCAACAAGTGGACTTCTCACAGTGGGAGTATGAGGGTGGAGCAATGTCACCATGTAGGAAGGTAAAGAACATTTATACAGTAAATACTCAGATTGACTTATCCATAATATAAATCTAGTGATTCTAGTGACTTTATACTAAGGTTACGCAGTCAATAAATAAAAACGAATTGTGTAAATGAATTTTTTATTTTTCATTAAAATTGATTACAAAATTAGCAACTAATGTTAATTGAAGGTGAACATAGACAAGTTTTCCAACATTCATAGACAATTAAATCTGATTACCCTCAAATGAAATCTCTTTATTCTAATAAAAGCAGCAAAAGGACCCTAATGTTACAAAGCTAATCTCTCATGACGGTATTTACATGTTATACAACCAAGATGCAAATCGGAAGTCTGCTGGATATATAACTATTCTAACCTGCTGGAGGATAGAATAGTCTAGTTTCGTGTTTATGAGGCTACTAAAATTATACCATAAATAGTAAATAACCGCATCAGAAATAAGCCAAATTTATGGATTAAATCATTAACTAAACATATTTTGTTTCACAGGTACTGATACTAGAAGGAAAAAAATTTAATCAACTGGTGAGGCTCATCAAGGAAGAGGTGGAAAGTGGTTAGATTAACAGGAAAGGAAGAACAGATACATTGCCACTTATTTATCCAATATAACAATACTGTGTAAGCAACATACTATTATCGATTTATTTATATTATTATATAATAAAACATTTTCTGCTTTCATTGTGTTTACTTAATAGTAATTATTCGATTTTACGACGTCACTCCAAGATTCTTGTAGATGCTAAGTGCGTCCTTCATCATATAATCCCTTAAAGCACATAATGCCTTCAAGACTTTCGTCTTGTGGTCCATTGACTGGATATCGGTTTCAGAGAGGCTCTTATCCAACGCCAAATAGCCGTTAACAGCTTCTTCTGTCATCCAATGCGCTGGTAGCTTTTGCAGATTGAAGTTAGCTGGATCAGGATTGATTGGCATCGGCGTGAGTGACTTCTCCCATGGGGTTATGTACTTCTGCTCTGAATGAAGACCTTCAATGTATCTGCAAGGAAAGGATATCTATAGACAAATACATTAACAATAAAGAATTAAGCCTGCACTCAGGATATAATATAAGGCAGACTTCTATTATAAGCTAAAGTTCATACAAAGAATGAGCCGTCGTGGGATGCCTGGCAGATGTGAAACATTGAAACTTTTGTACAGAAAATATGCATGAAAGGATGGTTTATTTAAAGGAAATAAATATGGTATAATCAAAAACAAAATATTCAGATTTTTTTAAAGAAAAATGACATCATGGACTTGAAACGTCATTTTCGCGTAAGACACCTATGTCGATTTATCCAAAAAAGTAATATGCGTCAATTTGGTTTTAAAATGAATGTCATGTTTGTAATCAGCACCCCGAGAAACTAGGATATGACACCCATGTCAATTTATCTATAAAAGTAGTATTCGCCATCTTTGATTTGAAAATGAATATCATTTGCATAATTAGCATTCCGAAAACCTAGAATTTGACACCCATATCAAACATAAACAACATAACATATCTTCACGCTGTATCCCCAACGGGGTAGTCAGAGAGGACGGAGCGCCAGGAGTCGCGGTCCTTACACACCTCTTTCGCTTCCTCAAATCTCATCATTCTCCTCACACATTTTTGCCTAGGTATGCGAGTGCTTTTGACATTACCGTCTGCTAACATTCTGGCTATTTGATCTTCATAAGTCAGCCTTGGTCTTCCTTGGCTTCTTTTACCACTCACTTTCGCTCTGTATATTTTCTTCGTCAGTCTTTCATCACTCATTCTTTCCATGTGCCCGAACCATCTAAGCATTCCTTTCTTCATTTTTACAATAACACTGTTGTGCAACCCTGTCATACTGCGTATCTCATCATTACTTATCCTGTCAGCAAGCGTGACACCGCACATATTTCTGAGAGACCGCATCTCCACAACATTTAACATACTTTCACTCGATTTTGGGCATATCCAGGCCTCACTACCGTACAACAAAGTTGGCACCAACACCGCATTGTGGATGGCCATTTTAACAGTGTTAGATATATTCACACTACCCACTAATGCGGACAGAGCACCGTTCACTTTATTGCCAGCTGCTACCCGTCTCTCCACATCCAACTCACATCTTCCATCCCTCGAAAACGCACTCCCCAGGTACACAATTTCATTCACCTGTTCTAGACATTTTCCATTTACACAAATCACACATTTCGTTTGTACCGCTTCTCTTTCAAACACCAGAACCTTAGATTTGTTCACATTCATTTTCAATCCTTTTACTTCACAATCTTCTTTCATGCACGTGACTAGTGTCTGCAACTCTGCTTCTGATGGTGCTATTAGCACAGCATCGTCAGCGTACAATAGGCAGTTTACCACTGTGTCACCACATCCCATACCACTCATATTACCTTTCAATCTCTGGAGGCAACTGTCCAAATATAGCACGAATAGCCAGGCAGACATTACGCAGCCCTGTCTGACACCAGAACAGACATCAAACCAGGGCGACATGTCACCGTCTACCCTTACACAGGCTCTGTGGTCTCGATATAATGACCTCACAGCCTGCAGTAAGGAGCCCTCCACGCCATATTCAGGCAGAAGACTCCACAATTCCATATCAATAATACCAAAAAAAGTAATATTCGCCGTCTTGTAATCTAAAATTAACGTGATTAGTAATCAGCACCCCGAGAAACCTAGAATATGACACCCATGTCAATTTATACAAAAAAATAATATTCGCCATTTCAGATTTTAAAATGAACGTCATTTCCGTAATCAGCACCCCAATAAACCTAGAATATGACACATATCGATTTATCCAAAAAAGTAATATTCGCCATCTTGGATTTGAAAATGAACGTTATTTTCGTCATGAGCACCCCGATAAACCTAGAATATAACACCCATGTCAATTTACCTAAAAAAATAAAATATTCTGTTTTTCCGAAGTGAATAACAACACTGTTATACGCTTTGGATCTTACTAATAAACGCGGCGTAAACATCTGTCATACTCAAGCTTATGAACAAAAGACAATGATGGAAAGGTACAAACATTTTCCGAAGTTTAACCTCGTAATTTTTATTAGCAACACGGTATAGGTATACGAGCTCAATACAAGCGCGTGGCGACACGTCGCCAAGTCGCTACGCCAACAGCCGGTCTCACCTGCTGCATAAGCTGTTTCGCATTTTAAAACATTGTTTAAATTGCAACGTTTCCAATAATGAATTAAAAACACTTTTTCATCCTACTTTAAAACAGCGATTTAAACAATGTACTAGAATAACAAAATAATATTAAACAGACATATATAGAAAATATTTATTTTAAATTTAAATTAATCTATGTTATCAAAATGTTTCTTCCTTTTCTTCATAGACCTCATGATCATAATGTTTTGATTTTGGCATTCTCTTATTGAGAGATTTACAAATCTACTCTAACTTGGATGTTTTTTCGTTAAAAAGACGATTTTTGAGTTTTAAGTTCACTTTAGTTCTGAAGGAGCAAAATAAACTTGCATACATGTTTTTTTTTTATAATATTTAGACATTTCACACAGCTACCATCTAGTCCCAAAGTAAGCAGCACAGCGCTTGTGTTATGGGTACTAGACAACTGATATACTACTTATATACTTTTATTTTGTAAATAAATACATATTATACATAAACATCCAGACTCGGGGCGGGAATCGAACCCGCAACCCCCGTTTACTTTCCGGCGCGCTTAGCCGATGCGCCACGGAGGTTGCCAAAGTAAAGTACATGTGGTTGGAGTATTGTGTCAAATAGTCTTCCAAGCATAGTTGTAATAACCATGTTGCAACGAATTAAAAGTTTTATAAAACTTGTCTAAGTAATAATAACGCTAACCTGATGTAAGCCTCCGAATGCGTGACTCGTTGAGCTTTAGGCGGCGCGGCTACAAAGAGCGGTTCTCCGACGGAGCGGCCCTCGCCGCCCACTGGCGCAGCCAAACTACCCACGGGGCCGACGCCCGGCGATGGGCTGTTGCGACCCAATGGGGACATGCCCGATAAGGACGCTGCAAACATTTTTTTTTATTAAACTAATTAAATCAATTTACTAAGTACACTAATATAATATTATGTATATTGTATACTCACACGATCTACAATTTCCATCCTCTCTAACTACCCCGTTAAGGATACATCGTAAGGTTATGTATGTATGTATAAAAGCGCAGATTAATTAGATAAAACTCACCTCCGGGTGACATAACGCCGTTACGTAAATTACTGGAGAATGCCTTCGGTGGTTTCTTTGTAGATGGTATGAAGTTCCTATTGAAAAATTTAGTGTTAGTAATATAATAGTAAAAACCCAAACATATAGAAATCTCTATCTGATTGAAACTATGTAATTCTAGTCGATTGACAAATTTGCAAGTAGTTACAATTCTTAATAAATTTCAATAATACGGAAAAAACATCTATAATGCGTGTTTGCGTGTCCGTACGTGTATGAATGAGTGTGCGGGCGTGAATGAATGAATAGTGATTTGTGGGTACAGTATTACTTAAAATATAATACATAATTTCGACAGTTTTCGTTTGCACAGAAAAGCGTAACCGACTCCCTACTGTTGCCGAACGTTTACAGAATTTATATATACTTTAATGTAAGTAGTATTGGGTCCTTACATATGAAATTGGCGTTTGGTACGGGAGTAATATAAAGTGAATTTTTTTTTGTAAAATATATTTAATTAATCAAAGTATGCACCGTTGTTATCTATGCACTTTTGCCATCTCATAGGTAGTTCATTGAACCCTTTACTAAAAAAACCATGGGGGCGAGAATCAATAAACTCTTTGAAGGCGGTTTGGACTGCCGCATCGGAGTTGAATTTTTTTCCTTGTAAGAAGTTGTCCAAATTCCGGAAAAAATGGTAATCTGTTGGAGCAAGGTCCGGGGAGTACGGTGGATGTCGCAGACATTCCAATTGTAGCTCATCTAACTTAGTGGTTGTTTGTTGTGCAGTGTGTGGTCTTGCGTTGTCGTGAAGCAGCAGTGGCCTAGAGCGATTGACCAATCTCGGTTGTTTAGCAGGTAGTTCTTCCTTCATGGTTTGCAGTTGCTGACAATAGATATCTGCCGTAATCGTTTGGCCAGATTTTAGAAAGCTGCAGTGAACGACACCGGCGCTAGTCCACCAAACACACACAAGTAACTTTTTCTGAGTCAATTTTCGTTTAGGGCAGGATTTGGCTGGGTCTCCAGGGTTCAGCCATTGCGACGAGCGCTTCCGATTATCGTACAATATCCACTTTTCATCACAAGTAATGATTCGATTTAAAATCGCTTCATTATTGTGTCGGTTGAGCAAAGTAACACAGCAGTCGACGCGTGTTTGCAAGTTCGATTCACTCAATTCATGAGGTACCCATTGTTCAAGTTTTTTTACTTTCCCGATTTGCTTCAAGTGGATTAATACAGTTTTGTCACTTACCCCGAAGCTTGCAGCTATCTCTGAAGTGCTTTGTGATGGATCCGCTTCCACAATAGCCTTTAATTCTTCATTTTCTACTTTGATCTTCGGCCGTCCACGGGGTTGGTTCTGAAGGTCGAAATTTCCAGAACGAAAACGTTGAAACCAAAAACGTACCGTGCTTTCTTTTGCGACACCAGCGCCGTACACATCATTAATCCTTCGAGCTGTTTCTGCAGCACTGGTGCCACGGTAGAACTCGTACTCGTAAATATACCGATATTTCATGTTTTCATTGTGCGGTAATAAGCGACGCCAAAGAAAAAAATAATGAGGAAAAAAACAAATGAATGACTGTTTTCAAAACTCAAATGTACCAGCTAAATTAATTTATAAAATTGAATTTGGAATTCTTAACCAAAGATGAGATATTTCAGATCAAAGTGGTCAGTACGACAAAACGCTAATTTCATATGTAAGGACCCAATATATTATTACTGTGTACTTTAAATTAAACCAAGACTAAACCAGGATTAAACCAGGACTTTTTGGCGGGAACGGGAGAAGTGAGGTTGTCATTTTATTTAGATTTTCTATTTTTTACATTTTTAAGAGTTTTAAAGTACAACAGTGATAGTATATTGTGTTTTAAAGTTCTGTGTTAGTGAAAAGAATGGAGGAGATCTAAATAAACATGTGTAGCTGAAGTTTTCGCGCTCTTCCAAGAAGTCCTTTTTAACTTCAGTAAAGCCTACTATCACTTTACTGGAGGAGTGTTAGAGACAGTTAATGTTTCTCCAGAAGTCACGTTATTGGGTTGATGGTGGCGTTACCAATGCCTTAAGAAATATAAATAAATAATTGATTAAACCAGATGTTGCGCGCCGCACCATCAACGAATAGCAGCGTAAAATTTTAGTGGCAGAAATGTTCAACAATGTCATTGACAAATTCCAATGTCATTGGTAACAACTTAAAGTTCCCGAGTTATTAAAGCTTGTTTAGTTTGGTACATCGAGGTGATTTATATGCAGGTGGCAGACTTAGTGCCCCATGGTGCTTAGCAGCATTCATTTTTAATTTCTGCTGATTTTGTTCCTCGTATGATCTTTTCTCATTACATTGTTCTTCTTCTCCTCTCTTGTATATACTAGCAACTAGTTTCATATGTATTTGAAACATTTCTGCCATTCTCATAGTAAAAAGTATTTTTCTGACATGAAATGTCTGGCTTCTTATTATTAAGTACCTTACACTCCAGTAATGGTAGACTTTACTGGTGTTAAAAAAGACTGTTTGGAAAAACGCAAAAACGCATATTAATTCAATCTTTTCAATTCTTAACACTTGCACAGAACTTTAACTTTAACACACAATGTACTATCACTTTTGTATCTAAAACTCTCAAAAACGCAGAAAATAGAAAATCTATCATACATTCTAAATTCACTTCTTCCGTTTCTGCTAAATAGACCCATTGCATTGTTGACGACGCCGTGCGTGTGCGTGTGCGTGTGCGTGCGCGTGTGCGTGCGTGTGCGAGCGAGGGGCGCCAGGTAGGTGGTAGGTGGTAGGTAGGTAGGTAGGTGGGTACCTGGAGCGCTCGTGCAGCGCCATCATGCGGCCGTTGCCCTTGTTGACGTGCAGGTCGCGCACGTGCCGCAGCAGGCGCGGCAGGTTGGGGAAGGGCGCCTGGCCCTTGCGCACGCGCGCGCAGTTGCGCCACACGCACGCGTACTCGCTGAACGAGCCGCGGTAGTGCTGCTGCACGTGACCCGCTGACGACACGCATGTACACGGAAACACACGGTACACTACTCGCCACCATTACACTATATACTTACTTTGACTGGCCCTTTTCACTATATTTGACTGGCCCGTTGGCGCAGTGGCATATGCATCTGCATTCCAAGCTAGGGACTCGGGTTCGATCCCCGGTCAGGTATATTTAGGAAACGAACTTTTCTAAATTGGATTGACTCCCCCAGAGTTCGTAGTGTGGTACCCATTATACAAGCTTACTGCTTAGTTTGGGGTCATGCAATCTGTGTAATTATCTGAAGTATTATGATTATTATATTTACTCTTATATATACTACATAATTATATTTACTCGGCTTACTATTTTATATATTACCAGCAAACCCGGCCCGTTTCACTGGGCGTTAAGATGAAGTTAAAATAAATTAAAGTTTTTATAATTATATTAATACTCCAAAAAAAAAAAAAATCTACTGATCCCATCGCTACCAAACTTTACAGGAACACCCGCTAGGCCAATCTGAAGATTCCCTGAAATTTTCATCGAAATCGGTCCAGCCGTTTCGGAGTCCATAAGGAACATACATACGTACATCGCCTATATAGATAGATAGATTATACTCTATAATTATTACATATATAATCTATATTATAATATAATAATATATAATTTCAAATCAAAAATCAAAACCACACTCAAATAGCACTCGCCTAACGACTGCCATAGATTATTTACTTCTATCCACAATATTGTTTTTAAGTTATTGTTAATTTTTATGTATTTGATTATTTTGCTGTTTGTTTCTCTTCATCAAATTCTAATGTTTTAATGTATATGCACGCTTTTGGGTTTCAGTCTAGTTATGTTGTGTTTGTCCATTATTGTATTGTGAATCTATTGTGGCTGTAACCTGTTGTGTGTACCAAATAAAATAAAAATTAAAAAGAAATTATGTTTACTTGACTTGTCTATATTTAACCACAGATTAATTAGTTACTAACGATTTAACTATAATTAATCTCAAAAAATCTAACTGGCATTTTGAACAGTGTTTAGGTAATTTAGAATATACACAGATAATTTAGAAGCATAAATTGGTCCTGTTACTCCGAAAAATGTAAATCTCCGTTTTAAAAGAGGTTTCTTTGATATTTTTTTTCAGTTACAAAAGTTAGCCAATCGTGTATCGCAACTAGCAAAATGAAGTCAATGAAATGAAGAAACAAGTTACCAAATATCAGTTTCATACGTTTTGTTATCACTTATCACTTCGAAAAATTTAAACCCCTGCCGTCTAAATTTCCAATGTGTCATCCTAACTATATAATTTGTTAATGACTACAGTACAGAACTTACATGATAACTAACAAACTTATCAAAGATTTAGTTATCATGTTTGTAATTCAAAACAGCATCGAAAATATAAATGAAACCTTGATTTATAACTAAAAAAAAGCCTACTGGGATACCTATATAAAATTACAATCTGTTGCGATACTCACGTTCTAATTTAGCTTTCTTGGTTTCAATAAAAGTTCCAATCACTTTGCAGCGTAAAGAAGGTGAAGATGTTTTTATAAAATATTTATCAAATATTTTTAACGCATTGAATGCCACACTAATTTAATTTTCCCGCCTGGGCCACATTTATAATGAAATGTTGCTTACAATAGACAATAAAACTAATTTTATCAATATTATATTGATAGTGTTATTTAGCAAAAAAAATTTCTAAATCGTCTAGGAGTATAATTGTCACTTGATGCTTCCCCTGTGCGTTTTATAATACCTATAGTACAAGCCTTAACTTTAGATTGGAATTGTCTGGAGTATCATGCTAAAAATGTCATCTACAAATTAATTTCTTAGTACTTTCTCTCAGACAGGTTTGTTTAAAACTAGTAAATAGGTTTACTTAAATTCGAAATTGCGGCAATGATATGAAATATGAAAAGTTTCGAATTTCGAATTATGTGATTCTAGTAAATTTCAATAATCACCAGTATCTCTCAGCTGAGAATTAACTCATTACAGGCCATCAATGACCCTTATGACATTCAACGTGTTAAATGACTAAAATATTTTTAACATTATTTAATACAATATTAAAATGTAATTATACTTACTGTTTCCTCCTTCTCCTATACAATGCTCCATACAGTCGGTCAGATCTTCAAACTGATAGTCGCAATCATCCCAAGCACACTCATAGGTCTTCTCCATAGGAGTCTATTGAAAAACAAAAAAATAATCAATCAGAAAACCTGTAGTTACAATGCTCGCCTGTGCTTGTACCGTAGTGTACCTACTAGATGCTTTTTCCGTATATAACCTTATTGTTCCAAAAAACATACTGACTATTAAAAAAAAGAAAATGATTGTCATTTTTTTTAAAATTAAAAGCAAAATTATTTGTTTGAATTTAAAGTGGGTTTGCCTTTTCACACAAAAAACTGCATTTTAGAAAATTTTGTCATTTCAAGGCAAGTTAAATACAATTTTCGAGATTATTATCTTCTGAAGCATAACTTATGTCAAGCAATGACGTCATTTGACGGCTGAAAAATGCAAAGAGCTACAAATGCTTTAAAAGGGAAAAAATCAATCTGAGGTATCTTAGCATTTTGCAATAAATAGATTTGAGAAATATAGAGCGAAACACGAAACATCTCATATTGTGGTGAATGAAGTGCATTTTCCCTTACATGTTGTGCAAGTTCCCGCATCTCCTCTGCTAATTTAGCAGAGGTCTCTTCATTGCAACGGGCAGCACGTTCCTCCCAGCTCTGTTTGGTTGAAGCGGGCAATGAGCGCCACTCGTTGCCCACTATGCGAGAAATCTCACCTGGTAAACAATAATTACTCAATCTCATTTCATTGCTAACTTCAGAAAAAATAAATGAGGTCAATCTAAGTTTGGACTATTTTGTTTTAAATGAGGAAAATGCCATACAAATATTCTACGATTTTTGTCATTAGTTGGTACCAAGTAAAAATAAGGCAAAAGCCCTTTTAGTTCGATAATTTCAACCCAGTATATGTTTTAAATTCCTTAAAAAGATTTAGGATCACATGCAACAGTATAAAATATTTTAATAAGCAAATATGAACCACACGCTTAACTCTTGTAGATATTCAAAAAATACCTACTTTTAGATTTTCTGTCCTTGGAAGCTAAAATTGTGAAGTAAAATTAAGATAGGTGCAAAGATAGAAAAATTTTGACACAGGAGCAACATATAAGGACAGTGTAGATAGCAAAAAAAAGCAAGGAGATAATCACCGAAGGTAGAATCTGGATTGTTAGCTATAATGGCTTTCCGCACTTCGCTCGAGTATAGAATGTAACCAGTGACTATCTTCTGCTTCTGTTCCTTCTTCTTCTTGCCAGAGGCTGGAGTGGCTGAAGTTGTCACGGTTGTTTTCTCTTGACTTGGCGTTGGAGCCATTGATGGGTTGTAAGGGTTACTGTTGCCGCCTAGAACAAATTATATTAAACTTAACTGTTTCTACATACCATTTCTAGAACAGAGTAACTAAAGATTATTATCAATATCCATAAAATTATGAAATTTCTTAAATAGTTGCCAATCAATTTTCACAAATGATAAGATTCAATCTTTTTTACCTTCTCAATTTCATAAAAATGCAGTGTTCCATTTTACTAATCTAAAAACTTCGATAATTATGTTTGGATTGATAATAATCGGTAAAACGTATTATTAAGAAAAATAATAAATAAAAAAAATATTGAATCGAAATATTAAAACCGGAGTATGAAAGGGATATTTCCGATATTTAACAGGATTAATTTAAAAATGATAATAACTACTTAGTATTTTTATCCCCAATAACTTTTAAAAATTCCCAAGTTTTTTCTTTCATACAAAAATAAAAATACATTATGTTTCTGAAAATGGCACCTACTCTACCCGGTCGCTATAGTGGCACACGCACAGCGCGGCGCGGCACTGAGGCCCGGTGCGCTTGCACTAGGAAATACGTACACAGAGTAATTAAGTTTCAGACAGTACAACATAACTTAAAAAATATTTTTTGATGAAAGTATTAAGTTTTGAAAAAAGTTGTAGAACAAAAGTTATTAGGTATGATGACAGGAATTTTCCACTAAGAGGTATTAATATTTTTCAATTAACCCTGTTAATAATACGCTTATACAGGACTAGCTGTACCCGCGACTTAGTCTGCGCGGAAAATTGTTTCGTGGCTTTCCCGGATTAGGTTACATTATATGTAAAAGTGCATAGTATGTTTAAACACAAAAAAAGTCTACGTTTAAGCTTACATCTGTCTCCAGGAACACACTATCTTTGTACCAAACATCATAATTGGTTCGGCGGTTCAGCATTTCCCATTCAAAGTTTTATCCCCCTTTTCACCCCTTAGTGATAGCTTTTTGATAAAAAAGTAGCCTATGTCCGTTCCCATGTGTCGAACTATATCCATACTACATCACAATCAGTTTAGTGATTTAGCATTTCCCGTACATATTCATTCCCCTCCTTCCCGTCCCCTTTTTCACAGATTTTTATAAAAAAAAAAAGTTTATGTAATTTTGATAAAAAAGTCTTATTACCGAACCAAATGTTATTATTACCACGATTTAGTGTTTCCCATATAAAGTTTTGTCCCTCTTTTCACCCTCTTCGCGGAAAATTTTTGATAAAAAAAAGTAACCCATGCCCGTTGTCTGATGTCAAACTATATCCCTGCCAAATTTCATCATAATCGGTTCAGCGGTTTATCATTTCTTATACAAAGTTTCGTCCCCCTTTTCATCCTTTTAGGGGTAGATTTTCTAAAAAGATAAGTAGTCTATCATGAGCGCATTCACATTTTCTTACTACGCACCGATTTTTATCAAGATCGGTCAAGCCATTCTTCAGTTATAAAAGGACATACAAATAGACGGACAGTCAAAAATTTAAAAAGTGGTGGAATCGAAGTCACTGTCATAAAATGAGTATTTATCACAAAATTTGACAGTAAAATTATATCATTACCAAGATTTAGCGTTTCCCACAAAAAGTTTCATCGCCATTTTCATCATCATCATAGGGGTTAATTTTTGATAAAAAAAAGTAGCTCATGTCCCTTTTTCTGATGTCAAACTATCTTCCTGCTAAATTTGAACGTAATCGGTTCAGCGGTTTACCATTTCCCATACAAAGTTTCATTCCCCTTTTCACCCCTTTCAGGGTAGTTTAGCCTATGTGTGTTCCCAGGTGTCAACAATATCCATTCATACATACGTACATACATCTCCACGCTGTATCCCTAACGGAGATCAGAGAGGACGGAGCGCTAAGCGTCGCGGTCCTTACATACATCATTCGCTTCCTCAAATCTCATCAATGTCGTCACACGTTTTCGCCTAGATATGTGAGTGCTTTTTACATTTCCGTCGGTTAACATTCTGGCTCTTTGATTTTCATAAGTCAGCCTTGATCTTCCTTGACTTCTTTTATTTTCGCTCTGTAGATTTTCTTCGTCAGTCTTTCATCACTCATTTTTTCTATGTGCCCAAACCATCCAAGCATTCCTGTCTTCATTTTTACAATAAAACACTAACTATAACCATAACTAATAATAACAATAACTGTATCCATGCTACATCATAATCAGTTCAGCGGTTTCGCTTCCCGTACAAAGTTTCGTTGACCCCTCCCTCCCGTCCCCCTTTTCACAGATTTTTGATAAAAAAGTACCCTATGAATTGTTGATAAAAAGAAGTCGTATCGACGCATCTCTCACTATCAAGATTTAGTATTTCCCATACAAAGTTTCATCCCCATATTCACCATCTTAGGGATAAGTTTTTGATAAAAAAAATTGCCTGTGTCCGTTCAGTAATGTTAAACTACCTCCCTGCCAAATTTCAGATTTCGGTTCAGTGGTTTACCATTTCCCATACAAAGTTTCATCCCCCTTTTCACCCTTTTCGGGATACTTTCTAAAAAATAAGTAGCCGATCATGAATGCATTTAGATATTCTTACTACGTACCGATTTTCATTAAGATCAGTCAGGCCGTTCTTCAGTTATAAAAGGACATACAGTCAGACAGACAGACATAAATTTAAAAAATGGTAAAATCGAAGACAGTGAATCATAAAATGACCAACTATCACAAAATTTGACAGTAAAATTATAATTACAGACAGACGCTAGAGATTTATACAGTAGTATAGATAGACAATAGAAAGTTTGTTTTTGTAAAAGAGCCTACGTATGGCCTACGTCTGCCCCCGGGCACGTACTATCTCTGAACAAAACATCATTTATCATATATCACCATATCAGCGGTTTAGCATTTCCCATTTAAAGTTTCATTCCCCTTTTCACCCCCTTAAGGGTAGGTTTTAAAAAAAAGTAGCCCATGCCCGTTCTCTGATGTCAAACTATCTCCATGCCAAATTTCATCGTAATTGGTTCAGCGGTTTACCATATAATAAATATGTTATTATGTGCAGGGTAATCTCCGGAACCACTGCACCTATGTATATGAAAAATTCTTTCACCATTGGAAAGCCTATGACCATCTGGATATAGGCTACGTATTATGTATTCAAATCAGGCGAGCTCGGGACGGGATGCTATTGAGTTATTATTATAAAGAGAGAGCGAATTTTGTTAGTGTGTATATGTGGAGGGTAATCTCCAGAACCATTGCACATGTTTGAAAAATTCTGACTGACTGGCCCGTTGGCCCAGTGGGATATGCATCTCCTTTCCAAGCTAGGGTCCCGGATTCGATCCCCGGTCATGTCAATTTAGGAAACGAACTTTTATAAATTGGCTTGGGGTCTGGGTGTTACTGGGAGCTCCCCCAGAGTTCGTTGTGTGGTACAAGCCATACCCATAGTACAAGCTTACTGCTTAGTTTGGGGTCACACAATCTGTGTAATTGTCTGCAGTATTATTATTATTATTCTTTCACCATTTGAAAAGTACATTATTCCAAATGGACATAGGCTATATATTATATATTCAACCCGGGCGAAGTCGGGATGGCCCGCTACTCCTTAGTAAATATCATTACCTATTGATAGAGGCGTTGCAGGCGAGGCTAGTGAAGAATCGTCTAACGAGTTCTCCAGGAGCATCTCCACGTCCTGGCTGCCGATAGTCGTGTTGATGAGGTTCGTGAACTGAGGCTTGCCATCCTGGTAACAATTATGCATTACCATACACCATTATGATGCTATTCCTTTGATCGTGTTCTGATTGTTTTTAACCGTCAGCAAAACTAAATCTACTTAAATAAAAATTAATGTTGTTGTTGCTAAGCGCATAACTTAAGAATAGCTGGAACGGTTTGGTAATTTTTTTTACCTGTTCGTAATAATCCAAGTAAGGTTTTTATGGAAAGAAACATTTGAGAAGTTTTCCATAAAATGGAATATTCGGGAAAAACTGAAAGTACTTTTTTGATCATAACTCGCAAATAACAATATGTATACTTTCTGAGCCATGGCAACTCGTGGCCCAGCATAGTTAATACGTATTTAAAACCATTACTCACCCAGGTTAAGTACATAAGAAAACATAAAATAGTCAGACTTGCCGATAAACCAAGCTACTTACACACATACATGCATATGTACATATCTTCACGCTGTACCCCTAACAGAGCAGTCAGAAAGGACGGAGCGCCAAGCGTAGCAGTCCTTACATACTTCATTCGCTTCTTCAAATGTCATCATTCTCCTCACACATTTTCGCCTAGATGTGCCAGTGCTTACCAAGTTAATTAACTGTAAAAACCCCTTTCGAATCCACTGAATGCTTTAGAATTGTAGAAGAGCAACAACGCGAACATTAACTCTTTTAAGATTTCCATTCTAAAATATGCCGTATTACAAGACATGCTTCATTATTTGTACTACAAGACATATTTTATTATTTGTATTACTAGACATGTTTCATTATTTGTATTACAAGACATGTTTCATTATTTGTATTACAAGACATGTTTCATTATTTGTATTACAAGATACGTTTCATTATTTGTATTACAAAACATGTTTCATTGTTTGTATTACAAAATATGTTTCATTGTTTGTATTACAAGACTTGTTTCATTATTTGTATTACAAGACATGTTTCATTATTTGTATTACAAGACATGTTTTATTATTTGTATTACAAGACATATTTCATTATTTGTATTTCAAGACATGTTTCTTTATTTGCGTTACAAGATATATTTCATTATTTGTATTACAAGACATGTTTCATTATTTGCGTTACAAGACATGTTTCATTATTTTATTCCATTTACCAAGTAAACCTGGCCAAAAATGTTTTCGCCTCATATAAACTTTCAGTCCCTATATTACTATCATAAGAGATGTATTTTCAAAAACTATAAAATTATTTCATATACATTATTTCCAGTACTTCAAATGCTATATTTTACCTCCGTAACGTCGTGAGGATAAAAAGGCATATTACCATTTTTCAGTACCTTAAGAGTATTTTTTTTAAATTCCTTTCTTAGTGTTTGCGTGTCAGAAAAGAATCGAAAAGAAAAATTATTAACGTAATTCTGTAATTCTCGCAAAAGAAAAAAAATGGTCAAGGAAGCTTTCCGTAGTCTGGATGTACAGTATTAATTTAATAAGTTTTTATCTCTGAGTTCACTGAAATACCTTCAGCGAACCGAAACAAACAAAGTATTATTTACAGTCTATATAATGAAATCATAATGTTTCTCAACACTGGAAACGAAGTTATATCAGAGCGTGCTGAGCATGTAATCGATACAAACCAACACTGTAATATTTACAGTATAGAGAATTGAGAAATTCATTACATAGAAATCCATTGTAGTTTTCACTATGTATAACACTGTATGCTCACCATAGAGTCGGTGTTGATGGTGGCTCCGAACTGCTTGCCAGTGAAGGTGGCCGCGTGCACGTCTTGAGCAGTGGCCAGAGCCGGGGGACCCAGTGGCTTCGGGAAATTATAGATCTGGAGAGAAATTCACATTTTATATTGTAGTAGGCTGCAAACAAGAACACAAAGCAATTAATTGACCCATGTGAATACATCTAACTCACGACGAAGAGACAAGTTTACCCGTACCAAATTTATAAAAATAAAATAAATTAGGAGACTGTAGGGTAGGTGTTATAAGTATTGGGCAATAATAATATAATAATGCTAATCAGTTTTCAGCAATTAAATTGCCCATTAATTGTATGGTCGATTTTTTTGTTTGAGACCATACAATTAATGTGATTGTATGATGAGCACGATTTCTGGTTTAAGTAGATATAAATACCTCATCAATGGTGACATCTTTGCTGTGTTCAAACTTGCGTAGACCAGCCTTCAGTTTACGAGCAACGCGACTCGACTCATCGTACAGCGATTCGCAAACATACACGTCGTTCTCCGCTATCTCAGTAGGACGACCTGCCAGTATCGAGTTTATAACGATTTTAATCTAGTAAATCTGATTAGAAGACATTTTTGAATGTCAAATCTACTACCGGTCTGGAAAGAATCTGTACTGAGAAGAAACGACAAAAAACTCAGATTTTTTTTAAAGTCAATGAATCCGTAATATTTCAAGCCTCAACAAAATTTTTCTATTAACAGAATAATCTCTCTAGTATGTTTTTTTAATCAATACTTATTTAACAATAATAGTTTTCTACGTATGACCTGTGCGCGCGCGTGAAGAAAGACAGTAGTTGTCATCGTATTAGACCAAAGCACATTTGCCTACCCTGTTCAGCAACGATCCGAGGATATGGGTATATCTGCCCACTTAGTACCGACACTCGAGGTAGGCGTCGTAGTGAAACGACACACTTTTGGTTGAGTCTCACCAACGATTCCTACAGATATCCGCAGATACGGACGTCTAGAGCATCACTAGTACTAGTGTTTGACATAATCATCGTAGTGCAATTATCTGCAATGCCCATCAGCGGTCCCTATAGATATATGATACGAATATAGACATCTAATTCACAAATACTACTAACACTTTTAAAGACATAGTGGAGAATGGCACACTTGCCATCAATGCTCACCAGAGGATTGATGTATATACTATGACCTCTACAGATACCCGCGAATACGCATACATTGCACATCACTAATACTAACACTTGAGGTAGTCATCATAGTGGAGCATGACGTTTACCTACGATGCACATCACAGAGCTAGTGTTTTTACAGTGATATCTCTGGATATGGATACCTGGTACTTCACTAATACTGAAACTAGGAATCGTCATAATAGAGCACTATACAATTGGCGACGATGCCCACCAGAGGGTGTGTGTACTATCGCGGAAAGTGAACGTTTAGCAGTTTAAAAAAACCTTTGAATTTGCCGTGTAATTGACTGTTTTATCGACTCGACAAAATCAGCAAATTGAAGTTTCTATTCGTGTCTTTGT
The DNA here is from genome assembly GCA_907165235.1 of Zeuzera pyrina. Classification (NCBI taxonomy): domain Eukaryota; kingdom Metazoa; phylum Arthropoda; class Insecta; order Lepidoptera; family Cossidae; genus Zeuzera; species Zeuzera pyrina. The sequence goes on from OU015639.1 coordinate 7,291,165, forward strand.
CATTTCTAAATTCAAAATAAAAAGATAAACGTACGGGATACCAATCGGTAATCTTCGTATTCCGAACTAACACGAATGAACAGAATCGAAGAGCGAGATGTGCCAAAGCACAGCAAATAAAAATTAACTGCAATTTATGGATGCGTAGTCAAACTTGGAACCCTTATGATTTGGTCGTAGGTCAATAAAAAAAATAGGTCAATAACAATTTTTCATACAAGAACAAGTCACTTCATAATTTGTGTTAATTGTATTAAGTTAATTGGATGGAATAGACGAACACTAAGAACAATTTACCGATAGCCAACTAAGATATTCCAAACAAACACTAATGAGGAGAAATTGAGTTGTTAGCGAGTGCTATTATTTTATGACGGATTATGTCATTTAGTATCGATTTATGATTCAATAATAAATAAAACTAATACAGCGTCACAATAAACTGATGGTAGCATTTTACGTTAGTAACTAATTAATCTGTGGTAGCATTGTTAAACTGGGTGTATCCTACTATTCTTGCAATGGGAAGAAAGGAGTCCAATCCGCGGGGTTAATACCTAAAAATTTGCAGACAACGACAGCCACGCGATCACTGCGCGACCGATGATTAATTGTAATAAAAATTATTATCATGTATGACGATTGCGCATCTATTATTCTATGACCGTAAAATTCACTTTTCGCTGTAGATTTAGCGCCACTAGGCGCTACTATACAAATTACATTACACAAATTCTCGTTTTGACAGCAGATATCGCGCGATATAAGCTGTCGCATGCTATCTGCAAGTTACGTAATAAGCATGCCGGTTGGGATTTATAGTTGCAATGTCTCACGTAAGCAACAAGGAGTCATTGTTCAACTACTCAAAAAATCAGAGAATATTTTTCCATAGTCAATTCGAATAATTATTTTTCACGAACTAAATCAAAACTAATTCTAACTATATATTATAAATTCGAACGTTTAAGTTACACTACCCACTACTACTACTATCACTACTAATACACTAACACATACCTACATATATAAAACATAATTAATACTAACACTTGAGATAGTCGTCGTAGTGGAGCACGGCACACTTGCCGACGATGCCCACCAGAGGGCTAGTGTCGTGGACGGCGGTCAGAAGAACTTCTTGTTTGTAGAACGGCTTGTTCACCACGCCCGCTACCTCCGACGGGTAGATAAGGAATGGCCCGCGGAAATAACACTTATTGCTGTAACACCAAAGTTCAATCGCTGTATTGTAGGGCTCAAAACATTATTTAAACTGATAATTACTTATGTATCCAGTAGACGTACTAATAGATCAATAACTAGACATAAATAACCTGTCTGTGATTTTTATTGTCGTCGTTATAGCAGTATATAGGAATATACATACATACTATATAAAGAACCTGGGCGACCGAGATTTACTCGGTGTCTTACAAAAAATAACAAAAAAAGTTTCACCACATTGCAGGATTCAAGCCTGCGGATTTCAGCTTGGTAGATCTACGCTCTAGCCACTGTACTACTGAGAAAGTAAACTGTTGTGAAATCAGAAGAGTTTAGAGTTTAGAAGTTTTAAGTGTGTAAAAACACAGAGAAAAGGAATTTTCTAAGAATTGGACCCTAGCTAGATCAATTTTTGACCACCGTAAAGCTTTATGTTGTAAATTTCATCGAAATCGTTAGAGCCGTTTCGAGAACGCGATTATAAATATACAAATACTGCTTGTATAATACTACTCTTTTCAATAACATAGTATCTTAAAATGAAGGAAGTCCATAAAATTTAACATTAAATTCATTGTTCAGGAAAATAAATAATAGATTTTTCTCCATGACTTTTACCCATGGACATTATAAACAACTGCAAAGCCAGATGCCGTGTACGAACAGCAACGGTCAGCTAAATCAGATAACCTGAGTCACCTTTACATACAACACACATTTATTATCAGATAAGCCGCACCCACATATCTATATTTTATCTGATGATATTTGCCCCACTTCATAGTACAGGACAGGCTGTCTGAAGTTATGAAGTCTATACTTTTATCGTTATTTTTCATTTTATTTCCTTATTATAAGTAAAAAAAACGGTCTGACCACATTGCAGGATTCGAACCCGCGTACTTCGGCGGGGTAGACCTACGCTCTAGTCATTGTGCTATTGAGAAGGTAAACTCTGCTGCAAAATTAAAAAGTTTAGAGTTTGGAAGTTTTAAGAACGATTTTTCCCAGAATTGAGTCCTAGCTAGATAGATTTCTCGCCCTCATCAACCCCTATATTGTAAAAGAGACGTTTTCGAGAAAGCAATATCAAATATATATTTTATACATAAATGATATAAATAATAAATATTGCTCGTTTAATTTAATAGTGGATAATGTTTTGACAGGATTACACCGATCATGGTCACGAGTTTGTGACCATTATCGGTGCGATCCGGTCGAAATGTCGGGATTAAAAAATATTTTCTTTAAGTAACATAAACTAAAAACAAGAAAGAAAGAAGAAATATTGAAAACATTAATATGTAAATATGTAGACATTTTTCGTTTACAGTTATAGAATAGCATGGTTTATTATCATTTGTATTTATGTATGTGCATATAAACATTAGTATGTCGCCGATCTTCCAGGTGGTGTCAATGTCTTCTACCAGTTATTTGCCACAATCTGTGACCATGTATTACGTTAGTAAATAAATAAATAATCAGTCACCATGTAGCCACGCAAGCATGCACGCACGCAAATGTGCGTACTATTACGCGCCGAAACTCGATTGGGTTTTAAAAAAAAGATTTAATCGTTTACAAAATAATTATACTTTATGGAATAGTAAATATAATGGAAATAGAAACTTAGAAATAGAAATCGTAAGGTTTTAGAGAGTTCCGACTCGTGCTGAGGTTTATCCCGGACTGACTATCCAGTCTGTAAACTCGCCTATCCTTTCTGATATGCTGGCACATCAGACTAATGGATGAATGTATGATCAGCTCTTTTGCATACATCAGTGGTTGCGTGCGTGTGCGCGGTGTGTATACGTGCATATGTGCGCGCGTGTGTGTGTGCATGTGTGCAGGCCTGGGCCTAGTCAGCCTTAAGGCTAAAGCTGTGTATGTGCGTGCGTGTACGTGCGCGTATGCGTGTGCGCGTGTGTGAGAGCATGCGTCACTAACTCGCCGGTCTCCCAGATGGTGTCGACCTGCTGCACCAGCTGCTTGCCGCCGTCCGTGACCACGTACACGTAGTCGCCCGTCTTCACCACGCCCGAGCACACCGTGTTGTACTGCTCGTAGTACGTGTTCTCGTCGTCCGTGCCCAGCGGGTTGTACATCACCACGTCCTACATACGTACAAACGTACATACACACTAAACTAAACCAGCCGTTACGCTGCTTCGCTGGGTGTCAATGAAAATTTAGTACCTAATAAAAAATAGCGGAGGGTCTATGGAATTCAAAAAATAAATAGCCTAAAACCATATCAGACCCATATCAATCTATGGGACTATGACCATTCGACGCGGAATCGTTAGTAGATGGTTTTAGGTTCAGTAGTTTTCATGTGATTTAAGGACAAATAAAAACATTTTCATAATTATTTCAATCATACAAGTTTATAATGTGTAAACTTATCACATTACTTAATTCATAATACTTATAACATTCGAATGTACCTATGCTTATCTTCTTGCGCAGGCTGTAAAATAAATGATGGCCAAAAAATATGGCTTATCATAAGGGATTGGTATAATGATACATCAACTTATCACTATACGATTCCAAATAGCCATCTCCAGTAAGCTCTCTAGTGATCAGGGTCAGACTAGCCATAACTATGTTGGTGATCATCGACCGGATCCGACACGGCTAGAGTCCAAATTAAATTCGGTTAATCAGATCTATTTATAGAACTGAGTGAAATCTAAGTGAGTGAGAAGGGAGGAGAGCTTATGCGTGCTCTGTTGTACGTTCCGTTCCCCCATGATAGGCTGGTCCTAACAGACTTACTCGGGCCCCCAATATAGGTTTGACAATACGCAAAAGATGCGGGCTTCCTTAGTCACAGTGCCAGCCCCCTTTGCGAGGTCTCTTAATACCCCTCCAACCCTGCTACATAACAGTAAATACTTATTGCTAGAATTTGCCTCGTGTAAGCCTTCTAGCAATAAATCCTATTAACAATTTTTGTCTTTTCACTGAAACACAATGTCAAAAATTGTAAAAATAAAATGTTTTATTGAAGTTACATGTTATAAGTTTTTCGACGACTTTACCAATAAAAACAAATAGAACTATGTATACATACGGGTCTTTCTTTTTCCTGTACATTCTCTAATACTTCCAGTTCTGCCAATTCATCTTTATGCTTCTCGACACGCTCACGGAATACTGACACCGTGCGACTGGGCTCGAGTGGAACCTACAAGTGAAACAACTTTATAGAGATTTCGACAAATGAACCGAAGAACTAGTCTTGGCTCAGTACTGTAGCATAACAGGAGAGTAATGGCACAGAATAGATAATTAACAGTACTACCACACACTCACTACCACAGTTGAATTAGTTAGTAGGTACTAGGCTCACTTTGCAAAGACACTTATATAAATAGCTACTCTCGTAGTGCGGCAATAAAGCGCAATCTAGCTCATCACTAGCGCTAATGCCTATAATTAAAATTACTTAAATTCAATCCGTGTGGGAGTGCTACCAAGAATGCATCGAATCACTACGCACGAGAGCATGTTTTATTTTTACCGTCTCATAGTAATCCTGTTACTGTCTCACCGGCAGGATTACGATTTGGAATTAATAATTTATAATACTTTATGTACTTAATTTTATAATTTATACACATTATAACAAGAACTGCGTATATAACAATAATTGTGTATAAATAAGGCTTTTGTGCTTGACTAGGAGTGAAATAAAAATATAGTGTAAAGTTCTTACATAAAAGTACTATAATATAATATGTATAAGTATGTAACTTTTGATACTTAATGTGATATATCATATTCGAGGAACTTACAAAATTTACGTATTTACGTACGACAATTCTAATAAAAAATGTGTTTAGATACAAAAACGATACTTAATACTGTTTACTAAAACTTCTTTAGAGTTTAGACAACCTAAGGCGACACAATGTGCCTTGTAACATTTTCTTTATTTTTTTCATTGCAATAACATTAATTTATAATTACAAATAGTAGCGCATGAACGAAAAATGTTCAACATTGAGGATAGTATCTTAAAATGAATTTTGAAATAGTAAGGGTTAAATTTGAATATTTTAGCATTGGTTTTTTATCTTCGTTTTTGTCATAGGTTAAGTAGCATTGAATTTATATTGGAAATATAAGGCGATAAAGCCCAAGAATCTCAATTTTAAAGAGAAAAACATTTTTGATTCTATTCATTGACATCACATTTTTTAAACACAGGTATCAGAGCTATAAGTCAAAAAATAACTTGTAAAATGAATTGTTTTGAATAAAATATTACAATACCTCTCTCTGTACAAGTGTGGCTTCTTTCTCTGAACCTTCCCACACCTTGATTTTCTTGAAGAGGCGGTGTTTGCTATTGTAGCGGCTCTCACACACATACACATCCTTATCAGCATAACCTGACCGAAAAAGACACTTACTACAACAATTGCAGTGATACCGAAATGTATATCAAAATTATCACAAAATAATATTGCCAGTTACTCATCACTCAAGTAAATTTTTACATAAATCTTTTAACTAATAATATAGCAATATAATTAGATATAATATTTAAGAAAAAATGCATAAATAAAGCTACTAGAAATCGAATTCATGTGTATTTGATAGGTATATCATTATAATTATATACTTATCATAACTATAACTATATACTTACCTGTATTGTGAGAACACAAATTTTGTTAGTTTTATAATATGTGGCAACTTAACTGGTTTCTGTATTGTGTTTAATATTATTATTTTATGTTTGTAATTTGTAATCGTTTGTGCCTAAATAAAGCAAAATAAAATTAAAAAAAATAAAATAAATATACAAATCCTAAGCCGAATCTGCTGTGACATGTTTTTGCTTTTCGAATATCGAACATGTTTAACGAACAAAAAAAATGGCCGTAGCTAAACTGTTTGTTGTCGAACAATAGGCGAACATGTTTTTTAGGCGGACAAGAAATATCCTTGCATTCGCCTTGGTGATGGGGGTCACTATGGAGTGGAGCAAGGAAATACATTACTTTTTGTGTAATTAATAGGAGAGAGACCCTTCATTTGGGATTCGTCGGCGGTGGATCATAAGAACAAAAGTAAAATACTTGATACAACACAAAAGAGTAGCGTTGCTGATAGGCATTTCTGTCATAACCCATAACACTAACATGAAGTAGAGTAATTTACACATAATCGGATTCTGTTTCTTCTTCGCAACATTAAATCCATATCAATTACCAAAACAGTATATATCTTATTTCTCCAAACTAATTTGTGAGCAACGTGGGTTATACATCCAACTACTAAATCTTCATCGCTTTAAAAAATAGATTGATAAACAACAATTGCAATTTATAGAAAAATATAACTAAAAAACTTTATTCTCGATTACTCTATGATATATACTATTCACACTTTAAAAAATGATGTTAGGTTTAGTTCGATTATGAAATAAACTTTTTATAGTTTCGCTATTTGTATCCATATTGTTTATATGTTGTATCCGTCGTTGTAAAGGAAATTAACTTATTGTTTTTATTACATACTACTCACCTTCTGGCCTAAACTTGAAGTACTCCTTAACATTCATAACATAACAACGCCCAACTATATGATCCAGCGGGATTGTGCGATGGATCTCAGTTTTGAACACTTCCTGCTGAAGGAATTTGCGCGTACGAACATGGAAAGTCTCATGAGGCCTACAAAATAAAAAATAAACGCAATTCGTAATTTGAACTACAATTTATCGTTGACTATTTAAAATTTTTCCGTAAATGGGTAACTTCTCACACAGCCTGTTACCAGGAATCCTAGCATTTTTTGCGATTATCATAAATCAAAGTTGGACGCAGGACTGTTATGGTCCGCATGCTCAGTGCTCACTAATATAAAGTATTAAGTTATTAATTTTTATTTAACGTTCTGTTAAAACACAGATCACATCAGACTGGCTGGTGGCTACAAAATGATTGCTGACAACAAAGACTAGACAATTACGTTAGTAATATAATATGGCATATGGTGAAGATCGTACAAGTAGATTGGAAAAGACACTCTAATAATTTGCCGTTTCTCCTGCCTATATCAGACATTTTTTTATGATGTAGTGAAAAAACTGAAAACTTCAAAGATACTGAAGGTCCCTTAGGAAATGACTGAGTTATGTCAGTCTCCTACCCACTAAAATTACTGTATCAGTAGTCTAGGACGTATTCTGGGGGTTTGGAGATCTAGCACAGGCGAGGAGTACTATAGTACCAGTATTCTATGTACTCACCTGAAATATACGTTAGCGTAGAATACAGTGACCCCGTCGTCATTAGTCCACACTCGTTGTACCTGAGCCACTGTAGGCTCTTTACTTCCCCTTTCTCCTTGTACATACACAAAATCTCCTTTGCCATATTGAGATTGCGCTGTACCAGTGCTGCCTTCGGCTGGTAGAGATTCCTCCGTGCTGGATCTATAGGTTACATTAATTTAGTTGAGATTGTATTTTTTTTTAATGATCTGACATAATGAAATAAATGAGTGATTATCAATGGAGTTGTTAGAACAGTGTGTAAAAACCATCCATTATTAGTTTACAGTCTCATTATTAGTTCTAATAGCTCTATTTTTATGTAAAAATAATTTTATCAGAGTAAAATAGAATGGTGAGAAAACATTGAATAGTGTATAATATATCTAATAGATTGTTACTCATCTCATTTTAGTAATCAGATGTAGAATTATTACATATTTTTAAATTTTTCAAGTTTGATATATAACATAATAAACTGGTATTATTTATTCATTAAATTATTATAAATACAAATCAAGAATACAACTGCGAAAAAAAATTTGATTCATTGAAAATGAATAAGAAGTTATTAACACTTTAAACTTCAGTGGCAGGAACGGAGTATGGATGTGTAAATGCTAAGGTTGTTGTTTTTTTTTTAATTTATTTACACCATTTAAAAAGGCAAAGGTCAGGGATATAGGCTAAGGTTGCTACAAAGTTTTAAATGATAACTGGCCTAGATTTAAAAGATCTAGTTTATGAAAATATTTTTAACAATCCATTCAATGTAGTTGGTATTATATTTGCCTTGAGTTTATCTTTTATATAGAGTTAGGAAGAATCGTCGTTACGTCGTTATTAATGTGGTTAATAGAGTATCCATATAAATCTAGCTCGTAACATACGTCCATTCAACATACGTTCAACAACATACGTTCGGCGACACGTACTAAGTTTCCCTTCTCTGGTTCTTGTATGAATGTGTGGTGTGGGCGTTACATTAAAACCACTGGACACGAAGCACTACTGTTTTCACCTTTACCCCTCTAGCTACAAACCGAGTGTTTTAATAATGATTGACAGTGTTGTTCATTCAGTTCGATTTGTATGCTGGCAGTCATAAAATAATTATTTGCAAAGTAGTGCAAGCAAATCTTAATTTTTTTTCCTATTAGTATTCACAAAAATAAAAATATGTTATGTTCTGCTGTGTATCACTGTACTGTGACCTTCCCCAGCCACGCACATTAGTAAAAATCTAGAAATTCGCTTAAAATAAGGACACTTCAAAGACACGCTCATAGACAGTGATGGGTAATTTTTCGAATTTTTTCAAAACATGGAAAAATTTCAAGAAAAATTTCGGAAACATTTCCAAAATGGAAAAATATCGGTACTTGGTCCGAGGTAATGTCCTTGGCGTGTGGGCGTGTGTACGTGTGTGGTGTGTGTGATGTGTGGTGTGTGTAGTGTGTGTGTGTGTGTGTGTATGGTGTGTGTGTGTGTGGTGTGTGTAAGTGGGTGTGTGTGTGCGTGTGGGTGTGGTGTGTGTGTGTGTGTGGTGTGTGTGTGTGTGTGGTGTGTGTGCGGTGTGTGCGCGGTGTGTGTGCGCGGTGTGTGTGCGCGGTGTGTGCGCGGTGTGTGTGCGCGGTGTGTGTGCGGTGTGGTGTGTGCGGTGTGGTGTGTGTGTGGTGTGTGTGCAGTGTGTGTGCGGTGTGTGCGCGGTGTGTGTGCGGTGTGGTGTGTGACCTGGTCTCGTCGTCGTCGTCATTCTCCTGCAGCATCTTGCACTGCTTGACGAGCTCGACGCTGGTGGCGAGCGCGGCGCGCGTGAACTGCAGCGCGGGCGAGGCCAGCACGCCGCGGCACAGCTCGTCGCGCGCCGCCACCAGGTACGACTGCAGCTCTACCGAGTCCTCGAAGATCTGACTGTCGGTGCGCGACAGCCGCCGAGCCCTGCCCACCACCACACATTATATACCATACGTATACGACAGATTCATGAGAAAATCAAACATCTCTTCTTATAGAACTTCTGATGTACCATTTTCCAAATTCTTATCAAACATCCCCAATTTATAAGGGGATTTTACAAGTCTCGAATCAATATTCTAAATTGTTTAGACTCTTTTCAAACATCCCCAATTTATAAGGAGATGTCTGATTTTAAAAGTCTCGAATCAAATATCCCTAATTGTTTGATGTGAATAATATGAAAATCAAACATCGCCTATTCCATAACAATGTTCGATGCTCCTGAAAAAATCGAAGTTAATCAGAATGTCTGAAACTACAATATTAGTTAGATTTTTTATTCGTAACCAATTACGTTGCTAGCATGTTGTATTTTTTGAAATATTATTATTTTATACCTAATTTGTAATAGAAATAGCAACACAAAATATAATAAATTGTTATTACAGTGATAAATTGATTTCTTAACTCAACTCAACATTTTATACTGTAACTCCGAAACTCAATCAATTTGTAGACGAATTTCGTATTTAAATTCCATTGGCTTACAGTAGAATTTAATATTCAACTAGAATTAATTTTTGATAAAATTCCATCTTCTAAGACTGAAGAATACAATACATACTTTATCTCTACCTACAGTACTAAATTGAAATTTAAAATCCAAAATTTATTCAAAATTCTATGCAAAAAGACTAAAACCAAATTCAATGTCACTTCACTACCTTTTATACAATGTTAAAATACCGTTTATTTAAATTCGAAAATAAAATTTAAAACACTGTCCGTCTTACTACAAAACATATTTTAAACATTGGTCTAACACGTGTTTAGGTAAACACAGTTTTAGAGATAGACATAGTTTAAAAACATGTAAAAAATTACGTTAGCAAAGGCTAGTGTCAATATATTACAGCGTTTCAGTGCTTTTAGTCACACGTTAAACTAGCTCCAGCTTGTGTTTACATATAAACATAGTCTACGCCGTGTCTATCTTTTTTGTAGTGTTTGTCTAAAAACATGTGTCACCTTTCAAAAACTGCAAACATATCTTGTTGGAAGTGATCCAGCCTTTTGTAGAGTCCCTTGTCGAGACGTCGTTTGATGAGATCCAGAGATATTGCCCGCACTTTCTCGCCGTTCGCTGCCTCGTCGTGTTCAGGAAGCTCCGCCATACTATCTGAATAGCATCTAGACAGGACATTCAAACGAATTTTACTATGTATTTGAAACAAACAATATCAGCACATATTTCTAAACCATCGCAATAATCGAATGACTCAAGAGAGCCTAAAACTTCATACCATAATAATATGACAGGCATCAATTACTTTCACACCATTATTAACTGTTTACTCAATAGATTGTAATAAGTGACTTAAATATAAAAATACATGGTATATTACAGAATATCTCATTAATATCAATTTTGGTTTGGTAATTTTTATTTACCAACCGCCCATGTCAATGCTATAAAATATTGATGAATTAAAAGTACATATTCAGTTGATGAAATTGTTATGTATGTCAAACAAAAATGACTTCTTACCTAAAATACTGCAATATTAGTATATTTATCATGTAATGTAGATAGAATGTAGCTCACCTTCCCTCCTCATCTTGATGATTATACACAGATGTGAATAAGTTCAGCAGCAGTTCTTGAACGGCCGCGGGCACATCGGGTACGGCGTCATCGTCTTGACTTTGGAAAATAAAACTTATTAACCAAACTTCAAATTGAATAGGCGTGCAGGGAAACAGGGAATGATCCACTATCCCTTCCAAAAGCTTTCAAACAAATTTTTGTTTGTCAAAAGACATTCAATTTGCTTATTATCCGTTATTTCGAAAAAACAAACGAATGTCATAATATTCACTCAGTGTCAAAGCAAATGTATGGGGCCTTGATCAGTGAGTCAACTCTTTCCCTTTTAAAAGGTGGATAGCATTAAAATATAAGGGTTACCAATATAAAAGGTTTAGTTTAATTGATAAGATAACAATTAAATTTGGTAAACAAGTTCACCGGGTATTCCATATTTAGAGGTATGTCATAGAAAGGGTTTTGCACGGGAACGGGTAGCCTGATCCCTGCGAAAAAAGTCGGCCTTACTTGTCCCAAGTGTAGCTTTTTGTACACAATGGCACAATGCATTACTATATATGATATACGAACAAGTCATATTTTTTGCTTCTTTTAGTTTCAATTGAATTAGAATCGTTAATTTTAACATCATTATTCAAATATACCAACCTTAACAGCTGCTTTGTTTGGAGACACACTCGTTGCAATATCAATGCATCTTTGTATATTTGAGAATCAGGCTCATTGTACTTGCACGCGTTATCAAACATCAGTATAAAATCTGAAGCTAACTCATTGACGGAATTGTATCCATTATTCTTCAGCTTATGTGCGATTTTCTCCATATCTATAGGGTTTTTTATTAGCTCGTAATAATCAGGGTATTCAGTCTTGCTTGGCAACTTCATGAAGATTAGTGCTAATTGGCGGTTAGCTGAAAGAAAATACGCTTGTAATAGTTTAATTAAACTTACAAAGAATATCTGTAACCTTTATATACAAGGTTATTTGGAAAGGATGTGTAAATGCGAAAGGGTATTAAAGTACCCATGACAATGGAAAATTTGCATTCTACAACTTCAACAGCTACTTTTATTTTATAATATTATAAAGAAAGAGAACGGATTTTGTAAGTTTGTTTATATGTGGAGAGTAACCTCCAGAACCACAGCACCTTTTTGAAAAATTCTTTCACAATTCGAAAGGTACATTATTCCAGATGGACATAGGCTATTTGATATGTATTCAATCCTGGTGAAGTCAAAAAAATCATAAAAAATCATTTCATACCACCCATCCAGCCTTTTACAGATCTCTCACCTTTAGGATCTCTGTAATCCCTAATAGCATCATACAGCGTCCTCAATTTCTGCTCAAATGGTGATAACTGCTTCGATTTTACAGATTTGAATGTTTTTAATGGAGTTTTTCTCTCATAATTACTGTTTAACTCTTTTAGTTTCTCATTCAGCACACGCTCCAGAAGGTTAGCATCTTCATATATCATGGATCCTTCCTCGTTAAACTTACGACAGTTAGAAAACATGAGACGGAAGTCAGACACTATTTCATCAATAGAATTGTAGCGGTCATTCTATAAAGACAAAACAGTATGAAATATAAAATAAAATTTTAGAAGGCTTATAGTAAATTCATAGATAAAACTATTAATTTTAAATATAATAATATATGTATAATTGTAGTTTGAATTACTAATTCTTAAATTACTAATTTTTTCCTATATTTCCCAAATAAAACCTAGTTAAACCATATTAACAATTAAAAAAAGTACTATAGACATCAATCACAAATAATCGAAGACTATAGACAAACATTATGTGGTAAATAAAAACAGTGAATTTTATTATAAAACAGACCCCATTTCCATGAGGGTATGCACACGACAACTTCCACATATCGCTTGCGAACGTTAAATGCAATCAAAATGCAGTGCATTGCAAACATTACACAGTGTGTGATGATCATATTTTACTTTGTTCTACTACTCAAATTTACAAGATGTTTGTAGTGTTTCATAAACACGTATGATCAGTGTGTGAAAAAGACGTTACTCTATGAAATCGATAGGCGTACGTAAATGGACGTACTTCCTTCCCTTCACTACACAATTTTTATTTCAATACAGGATATAACAATTAAACAAACTCTTTTTACTATTAGGTAATATTTTGTGGAGTTATGGAGTTACATTTATCTAAATTCTTCCTGCTCCGCGACCGCGCTATTGTAATTAATTTTATGATACAAGCTTAATTTAGGGTCATAAGATTTATGCGAGCGTTATGACTATTATTTTACCTTGATATTAGCCTCGATGGTGACCATATCGATCGGTTTGTCAATAACGAGGTAGTATTCAGGATATATTTTTTTGCTGGGCTTCTCCATAAACAACAGCATGGGCTGCCGACCGTCAGAGCATGTGAACTCAACGAGCTGTCGCGCGATATAGTGCAGTTTCTTCTTGAGCGGCACCGACGACTTGGGCGCGGGGGAGGCGGCGGGGGCGGGGGCGGCCGCGGGGGCCGGGTTCAGCCGGGGTCTGCCTGGGGGACATGGGAAATATGATTAAAACCATCGACCTACAAGACTGCAATGCAGCTTGCCAATTTTGGTGTGCGTGTAGGGTTATAAATGATTTGCAACGACCCTTAATTTTTAATTTTTTTTTATATCAGAGGGGGCAAACGAGCAAGCGTGCCACCTGATGGAAAGTGATCACCGTCACCCATGGACACCCGTAAAAGTAAGTATATATTCACGGACCATTCTTTGTAAAGGCTGGAAACCGACTAAAACTAATTACATGTGTATGATATTCGTAAGTCATTGTTAGTATAAATTAGGGAATAGTGCCGAGAGCGCAGTTACAATGTGTCACATATTATTTATACAATAAGTAAGTAGGTACAAGTAGAGCTAAAAATTTAGCCACCTAAAGAGGAGTCAATTGGTTACAGCTGATTTAGTCGATCACATGCAACTATCAGAACAGATTTGTGAGCTAAATATTTGAACACTTCATTAAAAACGCGTTTATTATTAAATTGCTGATTGACGTCTATATCGTGCAATATTTATGTGTTTTATTTCAAGTACGATAATTAACTTGTGATGTCTGATGTCTGACAAAGTTTTTGCTTGCAATTGCTTGTCTTGTAAGTCATTGATGAAAACCATAGATGCACAGTAGAGTCCAAATATAACTAACTTCGTTTATAACGAAACGTAAGCTCAAGTTAGGTGTCATACAAACGTACTATGAGAACAATCCGTATAGTACGACTCCGGTTTAAGGGATTAATTGCTTATAGCGACGTTCAATCACAAATAAAATTTTAGACACAATCATCACTCCAAAAACGTCCGATCCAAAATTGCACTCATATAAGTATTTGAGTGCAATTTGAGCATTCTCATCTAATTTTCTCGAGTTATACTTTTATTTCTGTTCTGATTAGTAGAGTCGAATTTTTAATATTACAGGTACTATTATGTAAATATATTTTCGGTACTGAAAATTAAATATTGTAAAAAAGGATTTGCTGTGCTTAATTATAAATTTATGAACACTGTAAATTGACCCTAGTAACATTTTTCTCATAATAAAAAACAATATAGCTTTTCTCCACTGACCATACCTTGTACTTCATACAAGCCCAAAATCCCGGCTCGCCTTACTGAATGCTCAGTAAAGAATAAATTATGAATAGGTATCAACTTTAAAGTTTATCAAATGGTTTCAAAATACCCGTGAATTACTTGTCAAATGAAAATAACGGAAGAAAACAGGTACTTAACCCCAAGTTGCGATCAAGTGGCAACAACCAGCCAACAGACTAACGACCTCTCAAGACATTTAACCATAATTAACTCCCTCTAATGAACACAAAATTATGCTGTAACACCTGATTTTGCAAATATAAGCAAGACAAATTTCGTTGTTAACTGACATTGAGGTTATTTTGGATTATGGCGTGTACGTGAATGATCTCGTCTATCTACCTCGCTCAAACATACCCAATACTATGCACTGTCTCTTTCGTATTACTCATCTACGATAATATACTAAATCTATGATTAAAACTGTCAGTTGTATTCGATATCTTCCCTCTCCACTGATCTGGTACAGAAAGGGAAAACAGCATATGCCAGCTGCTTATCTTCCCATACAAGTCATTAAACTCGACCAAAGGAAAAAATAAGATAATGAATTCTTATAATTTTTAGCTAACCTCCGCCCAAAGTCCAAAAATCACATATTGGTTGGTAGATTTCGAATTTTGGGAGGGGATAAAAATTATAAAAATCACACACATGAAATGGATTTCTGCAAAGTAACACCTGAGTCCATATGATATAAAGGAATTAAGGAACTAACTAATGGAAAGAGAAACTTGTATAAGCAGTAGGCTAGCCACTTATATGACTACGATTTGTCATTTGTAAGCCCTTATACTTACAGCCAATAGCGGAGTCAAAGTAAACCAAATTTGTTGGTAATTGATGCTCTATCTGTACATATGGTATATCTGCAATATTTAATAAAAACCTACTAATCCCTACTACTGCTGCTTACGTTGGCAACTAGTCAAATCAATTATTTTTATCGACTACCCAAAAATTTACTGTATTTTTATATGAGATGTGTTCGAGATTATAAATGAGACGTCGTAATTTTTGTCTTTGACGAATTTTTTTTTAAATTAATAACTACATTACAAATCCTACAGTTTCCTGTTCATTGAATTATTTTACATGTCTGTCTATATCTCTAACATGATATAATTCATTTTTGATACTGTCGAATACTCAATTATATGGTTAAAATTTTTCATATGTGTGTTTGTGGAATGAACATAATTTAATTTTTTATTTATAAGTCATGCACCCACCCACAGGTTATTATCTTCCATAATTTAATTAAAAATATTATTTAACGCTTTGCCATTGTTTCAGTGACGCGGGATAATATTCAGTAATGTCATATTTACCTCTCGGTCTTGGAGTGTTCACTTGTGCCTGATTCTTCACCGATGACAGACTCTCATCATCACTGGATGAACTTTGAACTATATCCAACAATTCTTGCACACGTTGCTGCATTAATCTACATATAAAAAGTAAAATAAGGTCAAGACAGTCTTATTGATTTGAAAGCATATTTTAATTTTAATAATAAAGTTAAATAAAGTACCTAAGTATGTTACATTTAATACCATAATTTTTTTTAGGTTTCACTTCAAATAAACCACATCTCTAATCATATGTAATATTCTATGAGTCAATAATAACAGACAAAAAATTTATACATAATCTAAATCTACAATCATATTATTGTATACTAAACTTGTTTTTTGCTACAATAATGATGGTGTCAACAAAACCTATGATGCTTCGCTTTTGCGTTCCATTGGCATATCGAAACAACCACAATACTTATTTTTTTACTTTAAGGCTGATACCTTTTTTAAGCCAATGTTTTATCCCAAACCACAATGAATAAGTGTGGATAGTTGCACGGAACCGCACACTACAAAGAGGATGCTTATCCTCACCAGTCTGCCCATGACCAAGATTGGTGCAATCTGGTCGAAACATCAGGATAAAAAGGTATTAAATTAAAGAATTAACATGACACAGACCCGGTTAGTTAGGTTTGTGAGATTTATACCAGCATCGGTGTTTATATTACTACATAAACCTTATTAAATTGTGTTTAACCCCCGAACCCAAAAAGAGGGGTGTTATAAGTTTTATATGTGTATCTGTGTGTCTGTCTGTGCCATCATAGTTCCTAAAGTTTGAAGACCATCAGCTCTTCTAGTTGTTGAAGGGATGTAAGCAAATTCCACTGGTCTGATTGATTCGAAATTTAGTATATTGTGATTTTAATGACACTACAATAACATGGTAACCTTGACCTGATGCTGAAGCATCATCTGGAATCAGCAACTTACAGCAGAAGTATCGTGTTTAGGCTCATTGGAATGGTCTCAATTAATAGGTTATAGATAGATAGAGAGATGGTGATCAGGGTCTGATGATGGAGTAGACAACTATTTTAAGTTTTATTGTTTTTCATATTAAACATACATAAATAATCATGTCATACACACCTCTGTAGCTTGACAGCGTCTTTATATAATCTTGATGCCGGAACATTATACTGCTTTGCATTCTCAAACATAATATTCATATCCCCAGCCACTTCTGACAGGGTTCCGTAAGCACCTCTCCTAATTTTATTCTTAATCTGGTTCAAAGACACTGGGTTTTTAATCTCTTTGTAATAGTCAGGGTACGCTCGGCGGGAGGGAAGCTTCCAAAATGCTTCAGACATTGGAGTGCCATTGGGTCCTAGGTGGTTCTTGACAGTTTCCAGAAGTTTCCACTGAGGCGAGTCCTCGTTTTCAACCTTCTCCTCGTCACTTTCGCCCGCACTATCCTCTGAGTGCTACATCAACGTAAAATATTTAACAGTTAATTGTCAGAATTCAGTAACACTAATTGGGATGATAGATATGAATGTATGCATGTATATATGTAGTATAGTACTACATATATATAGTGATAGAGAATTTTCCGAAATTTTTCAAACCATGGAAAATTTTCAAGAAAAATTGGAAAAAACGGAAAATTTTCAAAAATGGAAAAATATCGGAAAAATAACTGAAATATAGTTAAAAAATTTGAAATTTCTTGAAAAATTTCAACGACATATCTTTACATATACATATTATATTAGATTTGTTAGTAATGCAAGATTCAGTATGATGGCAATATTGTTTGTACCTTGACATCGTGGTCACCTTCCCCGGGCGGGTCCATGATGGCGAGAGCGCGGCTCGAGGGCGCGGGCGCAGCGCGAGAAGCGCGCTTGCTGCGGATACGTTCGGACGCCTTGCACGACGACCGAGTCGCCTGCTCCACCTCCTGCCGCCGCATTTGTATTATCTACCGAACACGCCCTACATAGTTATTGTGCTACTCGCATGACGGATATTAAAACTAGTTTCAAAGTCAAAGTCAAATCAATTTATTCAAGTAAACCCAAATGCAAAGTATTTTTGAACGTCAAATCTACTTTAGTTCGGTTCAAAAAGGAAACCTGAATACTGAGAAGAACCGACAAGAATTCAGTCAGGTATCATTTTTTCAACATCATTCTACAACAGTTATTTAAAAATACAATATTTATAAAGCCAGTAAATGCATATGCAGAGAGCATCATTTCCAGTCTATTGTTATGTCTTCAATGAAATCGCTAATTTTGTAGTATGCTTTTCCAATCAGTGTGCCTTTAATGACAAGTTTAAATCTCTTCTCCGTTAGTTGAGTAATCTCTTGAGGAATTTTATTATAAAAACGAACACAGTTACCCAAAAATGAACCACTTGACTTTTGTAATTTAAATTTAGGAATAACTAGCTGATCACGACCATACCATTAACAACGCCTTTCTTTTGAAATAGATCTAAATTTTTTCTAGTGTACATTATGTTTTCATAGATGTATAACGAGGGTAAGGTGAGTACATCAATGTCTTTAAAATGATCTCTCAGCGACTCTCGTGCGTTCATACTGTAGATGGTACGTATTGCCCTCTTTTGTAAAATAAAGATAGATTTCATATGCGCCGCTGATCCCCACAGTAGTAGACCATAAGACATAAGGCTATGGAAATATGCGAAATACACCAGCCTAGCCGTAGCTACATCTGTCAACTGTGTAATGCGCCTAATAGCATATATTGCCGAACTGAACTTATTAGATAAAATCCCGAAATGGTCCGCCCACTGTAACTTATTGTCTACTGTTAAACCAAGAAAAGTAGCTGATTTCATTAATTCTAATTGTTTCCCATCCAGTTCCAGTCCATTATGGATTTTGGGTACATTGGATAGGGAAAACTTTAACACAATTGGTTTTTTGTGCATTCAGTAGTAAATTATTGGCAGCGAACCATCTCGAGACATCCGCCAAGGTCCTATTCTGTCCGCTAATATCTATGTCTTTTCGTTTAACTTTAAATAATAATGATGTGTCATCAGCAAATAATATTATTTCACAAAGGTCTTTAAGCATAAATGGAAGATCATTAATGTAAACTAAAAATAGGAAGGGTCCCAAAATTGATCCTTGGGGAACGCCCATCTTTAATTTAGAACCGTCAGATGTAACCCCATTTACACTCACTTTTTGTTCTCGGTCAGCCAGATATGAAATCATGAGATCGAGAGCTTTATCACGTATTCCATAGTATTTCAGCTTGTAAATTAAAGTTTTGTGACAAACACAATCAAAAGCCTTGGAAAGATCACAAAACACGCCAATGGCATCTCGTGACCCCTCCCAAGCCTCTAGTATATTTTTGACCAAGCTTGCTCCCGCATGTGTTGTTGACCGCCCTCTCGTGAAACCGTACTGTTGACCATGAAAAATCTTGCAAATGTTAAAATGTGCCAGCATTTGGTTGAGCATTATTTTTTCGAATATTTTACTCAACGCTGGCAATATCGACACTGGGCGGTAGTTTGTAGGATCTGACTTACAACCCGATTTAAATATTGGTATAATTTTACTATGCTTCATCAAATCGGGAAACACACCTTGATCGACACATTTATTAAATATATTTCCTATAAATATAATCCTCACAAATCTTCACTTTTCTTTTTTTTTAATTCTTTGAAAGTTTTCTCTATCTCAAATGAAAACATGTGCCTGAACTGAAAACTAGGGAACCACTTTCCTATATTTTGGCTTAATAGTGCCCGTGCTGTATGTGCGCTAGACCACTAGTAATGTGTACAGGTGCATTTGAAAAAAATTTAGCAAAACCATTAGCAACCTGTTTTTTATTAGTAGCGATTTTATTATTAATGTATATTGAGAGGTCTTCGTTTTTCTTATTTTGTTTCATTGAGTTTGAATTTGAGAATAGACGAGAGAAGTAAAGGCAAGTTCGACATTTGTATCATATGACTGTTTTTAATTTTAATACTTAATGGACGGTTTAGTGATGTGCCGGATATCCATATCCGTATCCGCGGATATCCGAGGGAGGAGAAAGATTCAGATCCGTATCCGTGTCCGTTACTTTTTTGGCGGATCTTTTACGGATATTTTACCATATTCATTTTCAATACAAGATTAAATTCTATATAAGTCGAAACATGTCCTGTCACGCAAAGCGTCAAGTGACGTCAA
Organism: Zeuzera pyrina; assembly: GCA_907165235.1. Taxonomy (NCBI): domain Eukaryota; kingdom Metazoa; phylum Arthropoda; class Insecta; order Lepidoptera; family Cossidae; genus Zeuzera; species Zeuzera pyrina. The sequence goes on from OU015639.1 coordinate 7,311,477, forward strand.
CTATCGTTTCAAAGTCATGTGCACCGACACCGATCGAGAAGAAAGTTAAGATCCGTATCCGTATCCGCGGATCTTCACATCAAATATCCGTATTCAGATCCGTATCCGCGGATATATATTTTTAACGATCCGGCACATCACTGGTACAGTTGCATACACATGAAGTATCAGGATATATACAAAAGAAAACAGAAAAATATAATTATTTATAACCAGTGGTCGCCCAGTGTCGCAAAATTTAAGTTTTAATGTTATTGACGTCCTTTTGTCAGAGTATACCTCTATAATCATTACATACAATTTTTTTTAACTTTCTACATGTTAATAAACATAAAACAGATGTGTAATATACAAAATAAAAAATAAACGATTTTTCTCATGATATTTCACATACACTAAATGGATTATTAAAAACTCGAAGCTGATACAGGCAATTTGTAGTAATTATTTGTTGGCAACATTTTAAAATTCCTTGGTGACAATCTCTACTCTGTGTAATTGTTTGACCACAAACTATTATGTATTATGTGCTTAGAAAAATAACTAAAGATTTATGTTATTATGTGCTATGTCACAGATTAAGCTACTAACATCATTTGATGTGACAATGGCAGTATAAACAGAATTGGCTGAATGAATGTTTGAGCCTGCACAATTAGTGTACTTATCTCAAGTATTATATATTAAAATTTTGAGCAAATAAGAACAAGTAAGGACCATAACCCTTGGCCCTCCATACTCTCAGTCTACCCCGTTAGGGAAGCAGACTGAGGATATTTCTATCTTAAGTTTTAAATTCAGTGTAACATAAGGTACCATACTTACTTTTTTCAATGTTTTAGCATCCTTATAAATCTGACTACCCGGTTCATTGAAATGACATGCATTCCTGACCATCAGGAGCAGATCTTTCTCCAACTCCCCCAAGCTAGTATATTCTCCACCCTGGATTTTTTGCGCGATTGTCTTAAGATCGATTGGTGTATCAATCACATTGTAATATTCTGGATAATGCCGTTTGGAGGGGAGAAATTGGAAGGCAGTGTAAAGAGGTCGACCATCTGCATTAGCTGTCATCACCTGTGAAAGTAATAAATAATCCAATTCTATTATAAACACATGGTTAAAACCACAGATCTACTACTAATAGATATTGCAATGATGTGGCCACTAGTTGTTCTCGCTTTGACAAACTGTTCCTTTTCAGCCTAAAATACTGCATTCTCCCATCACAGCCAGGTCTCTACTTCACATATTATATTTACGAAAAAATGTATATTCATTATTCATTTGTAAAGTTCAATAAGAATTAAAAGCTTAAAAGTACTAATGAACTAAGATTTGTTTTGTGCCATACGATTGAATTGCATACCGTTAGAGACGAAATATGTATATTCGCATCCCTTTCTTATTTACTGTGCATACCATGTACTTACTGTAAACAATGTTCCAGTGTACAGTGACAAAAAGTAGGTGTATTAAAGTAGGCGATGAGCACATTTTGTATACTACAAAACAGAAGGTGACACAAAAGTGACTGCGTTATGTCTACCTACATACGTCACCAAGGTGTCGCGGACCTGGGAACTTTTTGCGACGTCATTGTCACGTCGCCCAATGAGTGCAATTTCATGTTTTCATAGAATACGTTAAAGTGATTTTTTATCACCGTTACACAGTGACCAGCGCCAGCTCTTTTGGCGTTGTAAAAATCTTGAAACCAATTTACACTCAATATGCCTTTTGACATCAAAGATGTTAATAAAATAGTAGTACTAACAGAATTAAACAACTCCTCAAAAACATCCTCCTCATTGTTGGTGGATGTTTCAGACAAATCCTCTGCAACATCTGACCTTCTGCTTGAAGAGCCATTCCGAGATAGTTTGAATGGTTTCATCTCTTCACCTAAAAATTATTATGAAGTATACAGTTAATAGTATTTGATCAATCATAAAATATAACTTACAACAAAAAAGAGGAAATAACTTATGTATAGATGGTTAAATTAGGTGCAATTTAAGATTCACGCTGTTAATGCACACTATTATACAACTTTTGCCCGTGATTTTGTCACATGGATTTCGAAGAAACTTATATACATACATGATATCTATACTACATAATCATGACTTATGAAGATCAAATGGCTAGTGTATCAAATGTTCACCTACACCTACCTATATGTGATGAAATGGCACCTACAGCGAAGGTATTACTGATGTATAACATACACCACTCCACCTCTACAGGGGAAATTACATTTATTTCATTTGAAATTTACATCTAAAGAAGCCAAAGCTGACTAAGAAGTATGAAGATCAAATAGCCAGTGTTAGCAGACGGAATTGTCAAAAGCAACTCGCATACCTAGGCGAAAATGTGTGAGGAGAATAATGAGATTTGAGGAAGCGAAAGAAATATGTAAGGACCGCGACGCTTGGCGCTCCGTCCTCTCTGACTACCCCATTAGGGATATGGCGTGAAGATATGTATGTATGTATGTATAGTCATGTTGTCTAGCACATATATTGCATATGTATATGTAGAGCTGAGTGCAAACATCGAACACAACTTACATAACGCTTACATGACTATGGGAGCAGTTTGCAGATCAACATCAATAGTATACGAATACATAACAGTAGGACGTCTTCATAGAAAGCTTGCATACGCGGTTTAAATGTGTGCGCGCTAATACGCAAGCTGCGTGACACACACAACGGCAATATTTTGAGCGAATATGGGTAATTATTATAGCGCCAGTCGTGCGACCGCATGCCTCCGTTTGTTTTTATTTCGTTCTACACTTCGTCACAAATACGAAAATGTCAAAATCGCATAAGCAAACGTATTATAATGTCTTTAGATACCTAAATTATCTTTAGTTATTTGAATGCGGAGTTATCGTTCTTCATCTCGCATACCTAGATAAAAATGTGTGAGAAGAATGATATGATTTGTGGAAGTGAATGAAGTACGTAAGGACCACGACGGAAAGGAAAAAAATGGAAGAGGAAAATGTTGAAAGTTAAGAGGAAACAGGGGTTTAAATGGATGAGGGCTCCATATGCAAGGGATGAATCATTTAGATTCATTCAAAATCTGTTCTCATAGTTTATAATTTAGATTCTATTAAATAATCTTCACATCTCGGTTATTTTTCGCATAAATCTGCAATGTACAGACACAGAAAGTGTACGATTTTTTACATTTATATAATAGACGGATAGATTTGAATACCTGTGCATGTATTTTACCACATATACTGAACTTACCGCTTTCAAGTGCCTGTCTAGTTTGTGAGTACAGTTTCCACAGCTCAATAGCATCTTTGTACTCTAATGAATCTGGTTTATAGAATGCTTTAGCGTTGTTCACCAGCAATTCTATATCTGCTGATAATTCATCAATATCTTCATAGGTGTCAGTTTTCAGCTTCTGTTGCACCTGTTAATAAATACATATCTCATTGTTAGTTTATGAATACTGGCAAAAAACAGATTACATAAAAAGAGTAAATTAACCATGAAAAAAAGGCAATTTCAATTTCTAGCTTCATTATTTAATAAAAGTATGTACAGATTAAAGTTATTTCACTTTAAATAATAAAGTTTTTAAATACACTTGTAATGATTAATGTTACCACTATGATAATAATTGCTTTGGTAGATTTCAAGTAAGTTTGAGATTTGACATTAAAAAACCTTATAATGTGATTTAATAAATTAAATCTATTTAAATTTCAATTGAAACACCATCAATATAAATATCCTTTTTCAAATAATAATTTAACATAAATCTTCTTGTAGAGATAATACACATAATTTTATAAGATTTTCTTTGTTTAATTTATTTTATGAAACAATGGTAAGGTAATCACAAAGAACAGAATCATGACACACTTTACCTATTTCAATTTCAAAATAACTTACATAATACATTTTTGTAAAAGCTAAAATCTGTATTGATTACAAAAAAAAGTACTTACTCGTAACAAATCAATAGGTTGTGATACAACTACATAATATTGTGGTTCTTGACGTCTTTTTGGAGCTCTTATGAATGAATCACACAGCAGTGTTCCGTCCTCTTTCTTGTATGATCTGATTGTGTCATACAGTTGTTGACAAATTTCAGCCTACATATAAAACCAACACAGTAATAATCAATTTAAAAAATAATTTTAAAGAAGTTAACATGAAGATAACAATCCAACAGCAGCCGAAAGATTGAAAACAGGTAGTGTACAATAATTCACAGTTATAGCAACATATACAATATAAGTATTTGGCAAAGGCATACATCTTTAGATCAACTCTATTATAATTTTAACTCTTCAACATGGTCTTTCCAACTCATTTTCGGAGGTAAACTATGCCGTATAGTTGATATTTTCAATATTATTGATTCCAAAAGCAAGGAAATTTATAAATCCTTTCTATCCGAAAATGACTTCAAACAATTGATTAGAAGTAAAACGATTGCAAAGCATACCAGTGATTTTAGTGTTAAACTTTTTCTCAACTATTAGAATGTCTTGTATTAAACAACACAAATGTTATTATAGCACCTAATGCCAAAACATGTACATATATCATAGTTGGTTTAAATCAGTTCCAAGTATTTTGTTAAATGATATTTTATAACGTAATTGAAATAATTATTGAATTTAGTTTTAAGTAAAAAAACAGATAAAAGGTATTACAGCTAAACTTTTCAGGTATAAATAATAACAGTTACATTTCCAGTTAATATTAATAATAACCGAATCTTATTAATAAAGATATTTTAGCAGTACCCATCCATTTACTCACGTGATTTAAAAAATTATTTAGAGCACTTCCAACCATTTCTTTTAAGTTCAAAGGACATGGAATATGTTTTATGTTATGTTTTTGTGCTTGTCAAGAAGGAAAAAAACAAAATTAAAAATTTGGAAAAACCCCACCAGGGTTAATGTTAAAAAGATTAAATGAAATGATAAAATTTTCTTGGGTTTGTCATTATATTATTATTATTTTTCAGTACTTATTTCCTTTAAGTTGTGAGGTTTTCAAAAATTGTATTTAATCCTTTTTCAATTACAACATTTACACCATTTTAAGTTTTTTTCAAAATTTTTAATTTTGCTTTTTATTTTTTTTAACTTTTGGGAGATTTCCTAGTTAATATTTTATTTTATATTTGATTTATATGATTATATTTCATTTTTTATGATTATATCAGACATTCAACAGTTCATATAAAGAAAAATGTCTATTGTAGCACCCTCTGGCAAGTTAACACGAACACTTAAGAAGCATCGCTGATGAAACAAACTTTTTACAGAAAACCATATCTAAATTGATCAGTTTTGGAGACAAATGGATACATTCATTTTTACACACACAAAAACAAATAAAAAACCTCTCGCCCTAAACACACAGCTTCTCTGCTCTCTCCTGGGTAAAAAGCTATATAAACTCATTTGCATCTTCATGCTATCTTATTGGTAGCCACAACAGACATAACATGAACATGTTGGTAAGGTAATTAATTTTACTTTAGGTAAAATTAAATAGCGGGTTACTCACAGGATCCAATTTTTTCTTCTTTCGTGATGGCGGGGGGCCGGGATTACTTAATTCAACACCATCATCACTGTCATCCCCATCAGCTCCACGACTCGCCACAGACGAGGCTCGTCGCCTTTTACTCATTTTTAGTAATTAAGCACTCAAATAACTAATATAAACAAATGTGTTATAGCACTAGCGAAACCAGCGAGTGGTATTATTGAAAAAGGAGTATTGTTATATTTATTACTATCATTTTATTACATTGGTACACATTTATATTTATAGACGTTTCTCATTTGTACAGTAGCAATTGTGGTAGCAATTGGTAGCAATCACCAAACAATCACTGCATATAATTTTCAAAATGTCCACTGAATAAGTCAAAACTAATCACTACGGTTTAAAATGTCATAAGTCACAATCACAACCACTACCATAGATAATACATATAATATATTTACCACAACGGCATTGATTCAGCAGCTCATGACAGTTTTAGTTCCGAACGAGTTGTATTGGCGCTGCAATCATTACGGTCGTCTTGAGCACAGATTTATAAATGGAAGCAGATCAAACATAATTCACTCACATAGATACCGTGTAAGTAATAACACTGTCCCTTTCATTGTAGTTTAAAATTCTATATCTTTATCCTTTTTTTTCATTTGTTGCAATACAATGGCACACATAGACAATTCCATAACTGTGGCAGCCGCCATCTTCTGCGACTTTTTTGCGGGAACGGGAGAAGTGTTGTCAATTTATTTGGATTTTCTATTTTTTACATTTTTGGGAGTTTTAAAGTACAGCAGTGATAGTGTGTTGTGTTTTGGGGTTCTGTGTAAGTGGAAAAAATGGAGATCTAAATAAACATGTGTAGCTGAAGTTTTCGCGCTCTTCCAAGAAGTCCTTTTTTAACTTCAGTAAAGCCTACTATCGCTTTACTGGAGGAGTGTTAGGGACAGTTAATGTTTCTCCAGAAGTTTCGTCATTAGGCTGATGGTCTTGTTACCAATGCCTTAAGAATTATAAATAAATAAATACCATCTTCTGCTTATGTCTACTTAAGCGGAGTTCGACGGTTAAACATTTCTTGGTGTATAAATATTATTTTAGTTAAATAAAGTCGAAAATACGGTACAAAAGTGTTGTACCCCCAATAGTTGCAACGTCTCATACAGAAAAGCCCCGAAAATCACGTTCCATCGGTAAGTAAATCTGATGTTGCAAATTGTTTGATTACTGCATTCAGTTATCTGATATTTTTGTATTTCGGAGCTCTGACACTTAAATATGTTGAAAACTAATAAAATTAAAGTTTCCTTATATTGTATAAGGTTTTTTTTATAGGTTTTTTATATTTTTGTACCAAGTACCTAACCAATTTTGACATTATTAGTACTTGTATCTTAAAGAGGGCCGAATTCAGAGAAAACTGAATCTCGTAATAAAATTAAATATTAACTAAATATTAAAGCATTTGATTTTGATGTATACCTTGTTAATTTCGAGTTTCTAAAGGATGAAAATCTTCATATTTTTTAGTTAAAGAACTACATAAAAGAAATACATAAGAAAGGCTACATAGAAGAAACTGGCAGCCCAATTCTGGCAGTGTTTTGTGCTCCACACATTTTGAACCGCATTTATTATGTAAAAGAGATACCCGTAAAGCCCTGTTGCTGTTAGACCATGTTTAACATACCTATTAAAAATGACCATGCTATTGCCAAATTAATGTCTAGTCGCTATGCTGGGCTGAACCTGGGGCAGTGTTGTTTAGAAAAAAGCCAGTGCTGGAAGCCATACTTCATAATTACAAAATTATTTTTAATTTATTCTTAAAATAATACAACTTTCTTGATTCAAGTAAACGAATATGAACTGTATTATGCATAAATCGTGTGTTCACATGTAAAAATGGTGAAAACAAATATGGATATCTGTGAACCGGCACTCGAGGTGAGTTATTATTTATACTGGAAGTGATGGCGACCAGCTGGTATTAATAAAACGCAGAGTTACTTGATTACTGAAATAACAGTTTACATTTAACATAACTACACACGAGGTTACAGAGCGTCATAGACTACAACACACTACAGAGCATATCAATAACATAGAGTATAACATAGGGTTACTCATCTAATACAATATTTCACACACCCTCTCCTAATTTCCCAAAATTACACAAGACTTATTAGTATACTACTACATTACCAGACTTTATGAACAATAATTGTTATACATAGTTACACTTTACACTTATTTATATCATTACATTTAATCAGTTTGCCTTTACGCTGTCTAAATTTTATCTTATTCAAAGGTTTGGTGAATATATCAGCAGTTTGCCACTCTGTTTTGCAATATTCAATTTTAAATTCTCCCTTACAATATAAGTCATGTATGTAAAAATACCTAACATCAATATGTTTGATCTTTTATTGAATATGCCTGTTTTCACTAACTGTATGGCACTTTGATTATCAATTTTATTAACAACTGATATATTTATACCAATGTCCATCAACAACGACTTTAGGAACATAGTTTTCTTACAAAAATCAGCTGCTGCAATGAACTCAGCTTCAGTAGAGGATAGTGCTATTATAGGCTGCCTTCTTGAAAGCCCAGGAGATTGGTCCTTCACCAAAAGTAATCACATACCCTGTTGTGCTTCTTCTTGTCTTTAAATCTCCAGCATAATCCGCATCACTATAAGACATCAAATGAACATTTTCTCTAAACTTGTAAAACAAGCCCTCTCCTAAAGTACCAGCAAGATACTTAAATATCCTTTTCAGAAACGTTTCGTTCCACCTTCTTGGTGATTGTCTTAAACTGTACAAATATTTTCTTAATTTGCAGACCTTACCCTCTTCTGTTTTTCTTCCAGACGGCACTCTCATATAGATAATTTCTCTGTTAATAGCTTCTAACCAATTGTCTTTTTCAGTTGTTTTCATAGCTTCATTACATGTAAGTAAAACATAATCATTAAATTTTTTCGGATGTCTCAGTATTCTTTTTCCTTTTCCCAATTTATCCTCTTCTTCTTGGGTTTTGCTTTCTACACTAGTTAAAGTTTCATAACTTTCTGTTCTACTTCCTTCTTCTCTTTCATCAAATTCACTTACCTCTTCTCTTTCTTCACTTTCTCTAGATACTATACTTTCATTTGCATTATCTCTCTCTACAGAATCCTGTTCTTATTCTGTGAATCTTTCCTGTTCTTGGCTTGTATCATTATTTATACCCAAGTTCATAGTATTCCCGATTTTCTCTTGATGTTCTATACCTGTCACTATTTTGTTATCACTTCCGGTAGTATTCATGTAGTTATCCATCTTCGATTGTTTTTCATTTCCCACAAATACTACATCCTTTTTAATTACAAACTATCTTTTTTCGAATAAGATATACTCGAAATCCTTTAGTCTCTTCTCCATATCCCATAAATAATCCTTGTTCTCCTTTTGCATCCCATTTTTTACGTAATTGATCTGGTACATGTACATAGCATATACTCCCAAATACTTTCAGCTGAGAGATGTTAAACATCTTTCCAGTCCACAAATTGTATGGTGTCTTACCAGGTACTGTACTAGTTCCTGTGCGATTAAGTACATATACAGCCAATGCAACGGCTTCTGCCCAAAAAAACTTTGTTCAACGACTTGGCGAGCAACATGGTTCTTGCTGCCTCTGTGACTGTACGCATCTCCCTCTCAATTTTTCCATTCTGCTGTGGTGTATAACTCACTGAGGTTTCGTGTTTTATTCCCTTCGCATCTAAAAACTTTTTAGTTTCATAAATTCTGTACCACCATCAGTCCGCAGAATATTCACAGTATTACCTGTATCTTTCTCAGCAAATGTAATAAAATGTTTTAATTTCTCATAAACTTGTGATTTTTCTTTCAAAAAATGTACTGCCCTATAATGAGAATAATCATCTTTTATTACCAAATAAAAACGAGATCCACCTAAAGATTATTCTTCCATAGGTCCGCACAAATCAGCGTATATTAATTCCAAAGTTCTAGTACTTCTCATAACACTCCTTTTAAAAGGTAATTTATGCTGTTTCCCTTTCAAACAATCGACACAAACATTATTTTTAATATCAGTATATTTAATATTGTTTTGATTCAGTATTGCTCCAGATTCTGGTGAGCAAGTACCTCATGCCACTCCTGAAATGTAGTAGCACCTATCCCCACAAAAGCCGTAGGTTGTTGAACTGTCCTGAATTTCATCACAAACATTTTACCCTTTCTTGTCGCTTCCGCAGCAATGATACCATCCTGATTCAAAAAATAACATCTGTTGTTGTTGGACATTAGTGAGTAATTCCTATCCAGTGCACATGCTACAGCAAATAAGTTAACTTTAATATTAGGTATATATAACACATTATACAATGTAGTTTCTATCCACTCTTTACCATCAAAAGCCTCAAGTTTTATTTCCCCAGAACCCTGTGCAAAAATAAATCTACCATCCCCTAATACAATTTGTTTAGGTTTCTTAAATTCAACATAATTAGTAAACATAACCTTACTTTTACACAAGTGTTGCGTAGCACCACTGTCCATAATCCAGTCCTGTGATAACACAGTCCTAACATTGCACCTACAACAAATGTATTGTTCTTCTTAATAAAGTGTTCTTTAGTTTTTCTGTACCAGCACTCACGTATAAAATGTCCAGGCTTCTTGCAGAAATGACACACTGGTTTTTCTTTCTTCCCCCTGCAATTACCTTTTTTGATATTTGGTGTCCTTGCCGCAAATGCTGTTGTATCCGATGTTCTTTCCAACCTGTCACCAAGGCGCTGTTCTTCCATCAATAGTCTGGCAGTGAGATCATTTAGTGTTTGTTTTGATTCTTCCACAGATTCCCACGCACTGATGAAATGTTTGTATTCCTCTGGCAGAGACATTAGTATTTTCGTCATTAACATGCGATCATCAATTTTTTGACCTAGATCCAGTAGTCTTTTAGATATATCTTGCAAATGTGATATATATTCACCAACAGTGCTTCCTGCCTGGTAGGTAAAACCAAAAAATTTCTGTTGCAGTAAATGTATGCTTGCAGACGATTTTAATTCGTCTTGCAACATGCGCAATAACTTTCTCTGATATGGTCACGATGACAGATTGTGCTCTCGCGTCGTTTTCTAGCCATTTCACAAGACTCGAACCTTCAGGAGGTTGTGGTGACGACCCGCTTGTTACCTCGAACAAACCCAAGCTGTTTAATATAATCCTTACTTGGAATTTCCACACGTTCCAGTTATGTTCACCCTCCAAACGTATATTGCTTCCGACAATGTTCGTCGACTCCATTTTGTTTTCAATGTAATGCAGTCGTAATATAGTTATGGGTTTTCTGGGCACATAACCTGTGAACCAGCACTCGACGGGAGTTATTATTTATACTGGAAGTGATGGCGACCAGCTGGTATGAATAAAACGTAGAGTTACTTGAATACTGAATTAACAGTTTATATTTAACATAACTACACACGAGGTTGCAGAGCATCATAGACTACAACACACTACAGACTATATCAATAACATAGAGTATAACATAGGGTTACTCATCTAATACAATATTTCACAACATCTCGCGGCAAATAATGACAAATAATACCTACGATTACTAGCAATGGTAATCTTTAGCATATCTGAAATTCTGCGCTAGTTACTTCTGGCACACATTGAAAAACAGTGAAATATTGTGTTTGATGCACATCTATAATGAGTTTTTAGTTAATATAATAAGAAAACAATCCCATTAATAAATAAAAGACTGAAAACATTTTTTGTTTTATTGTGTAAGCTATTTTAATTTTTATTCTCAATGTGATCGATCACCCATCAGCTATCCATTGATTTCTTTTAATTTTTGAGTTTTAGGCGTAGTTTAGAGAAAATAATAATCAAAGGACAACGTATAGCGATGAAGAGTTATTTAATAATTTTATAAAACATTCACTGACGCTTATCTCCTTAGAAAAATAGTTAACGATAACATTCGCCTGATAAAAATTTGTTCTATTTTCTCATAACCAAGTCTCTAACACTTACACTAAAGCAATAGTAAGTAGGTTTTATTGTAGTTACAAAAGACCGTTAAACGAAATTCCTCCAATTCCTCTAACTCGCACACAACTTTATTGTACAATATACTATAATTTTTGCATTTAAAACTCCCAAAAGTACAAAACATATCAAATCTGAATTTCGAACAAAATGCCAACCATGCTTCTTTTGTTCGCGCCAAAAAGTCTTAATTCAAAACTCACTTGCCCATTATCAACTTTTCCGACTTAAAAATATATCGTTCATGTCATTAAATTTCATGTACTCACATAAATCAAACCGCAAGCAAGGTCATCACAATGTACATGCGGCCCAGACTAGCAGCGCACAGGCGTCAGGCCTCTTGTATCGAACAAAGAATCATAATATTGTATCTTGGAGCTATTGGGAACACTCCAAATTACATCCTTCATGAGACAATAACAATCTACAAAAAGAAGGAATATAATAAAATAATAATCTCTAATACTAGTACATTACTTAGTTAATTTAATTCTTATTTTATCACATGAAAAATATAATTTAGGGTGTCCCAAATAGTCCCACTCTAAGATAAAACGCAGTATAAGCACCCACTCCTTAATGCTGGCCTGAGTTCTGCAAGTGTGTGAGTAATATTTGTTAGTGTAAATTTGCCATGCATTTTGTATCAATGGGTAGAGTATGCGCCTCCATTTAAAAGTTTGTGGTCTTGCCCATCCGCCATGAAAGTCAATTGGTTGTCAGTGTGCTGTCAGTCTGACTCATACTCAGATTCTAGCTGCTTTTCTATTTCGATTTGAGTTTCGATTTACCTTGTGTTTTCTTCGATTTCATGCTTGAGTTGAGAACCTTGAAATCCCTTAATTACGATGAAACATTTACGCTGTTGAAGCAAATAATTTGTAAGTCGTGACAGATGACACTTTATCAAAGACAAATATAGACATAAGTCTGTTTAATCTGAACAATGCATTAGAAAACATACTTGATCCGAGATAAAACACAAAAAAATTGCTCTGTTCCGTACATTATTTTTTTTGTATGAAGTTGTGACAGACTGCTATATGCCTTATTCTTGTCACCTTCACGTAACAAATCAAAATGACATAAATAGTGATGAATATGCACAGACTTTTAAATGGAAGCAGACTATACCTATCCATACAAAATGCGTGGCAAATTCACGCTAACAAATATTACTCACACACATGCAGAACTCAGGCCCGCATTAAGGAGTGGCTGCTTATACTGCGTATTATCTTCGAGCGGGATTATTTGGGACACTCCAAATTATATTTTTCATGTGATAAAATAAGAATTAAATTAACTAAGTAATGTACTAGTATTAGAGATTATTACTTTATATTCCTTTATATTTATTATATTCCTTTTTTTTGTAGATTGTTTTTGTCACATGAAGGATGTTATTTGGAGTGTTCCCAATAGCTCCACAATACAATATTATGATTGTTCGTTCGATACATGAGGCCTGATCACGAAGTAAAAACGAAGAGGAGGCGCCGTAACGAATTTTCGTCATACAAATCAGTGTAATAATATGCGGGTTGAGGGGGACGCGGAATAAATGGAGGGGGATGTTGCGAATCTGTTGCCATCTAGCGAGTTGTAACAGTCTCTTTGTGTTATCATTTTTCAAGTAGTTTTATTATTGACCACCGGATGAGTAAAATTTATTCTTGATACAGAGATGTACTTAGTGATTAATCGGTAACTTGAAATTTGCACGATTCAAAAATTTTCACATTAAGTTATGAAATACCACTTAATTAGTATTTAAGAGTAAATTGATATAAATCCATAATGTATATTATGATGGAGCAGTAAAGCGGATGAGATGTAGTTTTACATTTGTAAATTTTTTTATCGTAATACAACGTATCGTTTGATACAGCGTGAAGATATGTAAGTATGTATCGTGCGTGTTGGGACCGAATAACGGTCTAGAATAGCAATTTTTAAATTGACGTTTGTCCATTTGTTTGTATGCGCATCATGCAACTGTTACTGTCTCTTTATTTAAATAGAATGATAATACAGATGGCGCCACGAAAGATGAGTCTTGACAAGCGATTGTGGTGGGGAATCCGCGTAGATACGCTCTTACGAAATTGTAATGCGTTTTTAGGGATTTTCTTATTGTCCATTCTCTTCATTTATTATAAATCCAAATAAATTAATTACATATTGGTGTCGAACTTTTATTTTCTTCTTACACAATTTAATTAGCACCAAGTGGCATGGCAGGGCGATGGCATGTAAGCGACTGGCGGAGCCACGCGTTCTACTTGGTTTATCCATACATACATACATATCTTCACGCTGTATCCCTAAAGGGGTGGTCAGAGAGGGCGGAGCGCCAAGCGTCGCGGTCCTTATATACTTCTTTCATTTCCTCAAATTGCTTTATATTCTACTAAAATGCAATTCAGCACTTTTAGCATCGCCAGGTCGCTACATATTTATTATTAGTGAGACAATATATCGCATCTTTAGAATGAAAGCCACTTAATTTAAAATTTCAGAATTTCCGATTAAAATAATAAACTTAAAAATACCTACTACTTAATTTAATAGATAACAGTACAAACTTGCCTGTCCCATTAGCAACATATCGCGCGAATATTTAAACATGTATTTGTGAAAAATCCATTTTATTATTCTATGTGAATTCAATCTCGGAACTTGCCAAAACAAAATTTCGAATTAGACCAATTTCATTCTATGGTCTATGTAAGTAGTTCCCATTACTATAAAACTGTTACACCAGTACATGCGTAATTTAGTTTCGGTTAGTTATTTATTACGTTATAACTTTGTTACAAAATATAAAATATGAGAGCATTATCAAATAATAGTTATTATTAAATGAATTAGTTTATGAAAAGCATATAAAAATTATCCTTCATACAACAATAACATATTATCCTCACGCTGTATCCCTAACAGGATAGTCAGAGTTACATACTTTTTTCGCTTCCTCAAATCTCATCACTCATTATCACTCCTGACACATTTTCGCCTGGGTATGCGAGTGTTTTTCACATTTCCGTCAGCTAACAGCTCTGGCTATTAAATATTCGTAAGTCAGCCTTGATCTTCCTTGGCTTTAATTATCTTTTATAAAAGAGTACATCAGTATTAATACGTCTAGAGTGCGGTCCTTATAATGTTTTGTAATGTAACTTCTATTCTATTCCCCAACAGAAATTATCCGTAACAAAAAAAATACGTTAGTATTATTGTAATACGTCTACCTCCTGCGTGCGGTCCTGCTGATAATGTCAGTTTTAGCAAGAATTTTTATTCCCCAACAGAGGTCACTTCACTCGGTGTAAATGAATCGATGTAGCTTTTTTACAAACAATTTCATGAATTAAATTAACAATTGAGCAGTGTTAGGAGTAAGCAGGTAGTTTTTTAATATGCTTAGCGATATCTGAGTGCAAAATGTGATTTTAAAGGGCGATTAAGTTGACATCTGTCGACGAATAGTAAAAGCTACACGAACAAGAAAACTTTCTAGAACTGTCGATGTAATATTGTATAAATTGATACTTATACATGAAATGAGATATTTTTTAGATTATCACAGCATCCATCTGAATGCGACTTGCAACCAACCACACGGCACTTCATTTTTCTATTGTACAATCACTGAAAATATTTTTTTTTTTCGTAAAATAATACGCGTGACTGTCAGGATCGAACTGGCATACGTGTAGTCGATACACCCCTACGCTTTAAAGCTGAGCCTATATTTTTTTACGTACAGGCTCAGCCCATTACAACGTCTCCTCCTTCCTTCATAGGCCTGATGGTTGTGAGCTGCTGGTCTTGGGCCGCATGTACATTGTGATGACCTTGCTTGCGGTTCGATTTATGTGGGTACATGAAATTTAAAAGTCGGGAAAGTTGATAATCAGGCAAGTGAAAGTTTTGAATTTAGACTTTTTGGCAAGAACAAAAGAAGCATGGTTGGCATTTTATTCAAAATTCAGATTTTCCATTTTTTGTGCTTTTGGGAGTTTTAAGTGCAAAAATTATAGTATAATTGGAGGAATTTCGTTTAACAGTCCTTTGTAACTCCAGTAAAACTTATTTACCATTGCTTTACTGTAAGTGTTAGAGACTTGGTTATGAGAAAATAGAACAAGTTTTTTATCAGACGAGTGTTATCGTTAACTATTTTTCTATCTGGAAATAGTCGATGGGTGATCGATCACATTGAGAATAAAAACTAAAATAGCTTACACAATAAAACAAAGAATGTTTTCAGTCTTTTATTTATTAATCGGATTGTTTTCTTATTACATCATCTAAGAACTCATTATAGATGTGAATCAAACATATCATTTCACTATTTTTCAATGTGTGCCAGAAGTAACTAGCGCAGAATGTCAGATATGCTAATGATTACCATTGCAAGTAATCGTAGGTATTTTTTGTCCATATTTTTTTTCACCATTTTTACATGTGAACACACAAATTATACATAATAAAGTCCATCTTCGATTACCTGAAGCAATAAAGTTGTATTATTTTACCATTAAATTAGAAATATTTTTTTAATTATGAAGTATGGCTTCCAGCACTGGCTTTTTTCTAAACAACACTGGCCCAGGTTCAGCCCAGCATAGCGACTAGATTAATTTGGCAATAGCATGTTCATTTTTAATAGGTATGTTAAACATGGTCAAACAACAACAGGGCTTTATGGGTATCTCTTTTACATAATAAATGCGGTTCAAAATGTGTGGAGCACAAAACACTGCCAGAATTGGGCTGCCAGTTTCTTCTATGTAGCCTTTCTTATGTATTTCTTTTATGTAGTTCTTTAACTAAAAAATATGAAGATTTTCATCCTTTAGAAACTCGAAATTAACAAGGTATACATCAAAATCAAATGCTTTAATATTTAGTTAATATTTAATTTTATTACGAGATTCAGTTTTCTCTGAATTCGGCCCTCTTTAAGATACAAGTACTAATAATGTCAAAATTGGTTAGGTACTTGGTACAAAAATATAAAAAACCTATAAAAAAACTTTATACAATATAAGGAAACTTTAATTTTAATAGTTTTCAACATATTTAAGTGTCGGAGCCACGAAACACAAAAATATCAGCTAACTGAATGCAGTAATCAAACAATTTGCAACATCAGATTTACTTACCCACGGAACGTGATTTTCGGGGTTTTTCTGTATGAGACGTTCCAACTATTGGGGGTACAACACTTTTGTATCATATTTTGCACTTTAAATAACCAAAGTAATGTGTATACACCAAGAAATATTTAATCATCAAACATATGACGTACTACACAAGTAAACAGACGCCATACTCCGCTTATTTTGACTTAAGCGGAAGATGGCGGCTGCCACGATTTCGGAATTGCCTATGCGTGCCATTGTGTTGCAACAAATGAAAGAAAAGGATAAATATATACAATTCTAAACTACAATGAAAGTGACAGTGTTATTACTTACACGGTATCTATGTTTGAGTGAATTATGTTTGATCTGCTTCCATTTATAAATCTGTGTGAAAATGTATTAGGAGAATTACACTTTAAGCACGAAACGTAAGATTGCATTTTAATTATTATTTTTTTAACAAACTTCGTTTCAATGTCATGCAAGAATCTTTTACTAGCTTTTGCAACCTTATGCTTTGATGGTAAGGTCTACTTTAAATTAGCACAATATTACGGATAATACTATACGATATTAGAAACGCATATGTCAATTCGGACAATAATTTGTTTAGATTTTACATGAGATTATGCACCTTGTTTTTTATTTGTGATCGAAGATCCTCATGTGGAGTATCTGGATCTTCTATGTAGTCTGTGGAGTATCTATTTGCCTGTAGTTATATTATAATATGCTCCTTGGTAGTTCACTAAACGTAGTGATCAGTCTGTCGCGACTTCATGCAAAAAAAACAATGTACGGAACAGAGCCATTTTTGTGTTTTTTTGCCGGATCAAGTATGTTTTTATGCATGTCCAGATTAGAGAGACTTAAATGCCCTACACAACTTCCAATTCGTTGGAACAACTTTCCTAGGGATGGCGATATGAGATCGATTAATGGAAAAATTGATCGATCGATCTCGAGTAGAGAATCAATTTAGTGAATTGATTACAGACACCCAAAAATGGACTTTCCATTATAAAAAACGCAACTAAAAAATAATGAGCTAGCATGGCATTTTTTAATAAATTATGCATATACCTACATATCGAACACTGCCGTCATCTTAGAGCTCTCGAAGTCAATTTAGCGCTTTTTTGAGTCGTCTCTTTTATCTATCCCATGCAAAATTTTAAAAAACACGTAGAGCGATTTTTGAGTGTCTATCGTTTATTCACTGGATCGATTCACTGGTCGAGATGTAATGATCGTTTCTTCCTTTAATCGATCTCAGATCGCCATCCCTAGGAAAGTTATTCCAACAAATGGGAAGGTGTGTAGGGAATTTTAGGCCTACATTTGTTTTTGATGAAGTGCCATCTGTTACAATATTTGCTTCAACAGCGTGAAAGTTTCATTGCCTATTTTTATTGCAAATATTAGGGTAATAATAACCTCTGTAGCAATTTTGCAATATTCAATGGGTAAACAAACACGAAGTATAGAAAATAATATGGGGTTGGAAATTAAATGAAACGACGGCATTTTAAAACATTTTAGGCGAATTATTATGCTCTGGATGAAGTTTGGTTTAGCTAACTCATCAGTCCCAATGCTTGCTTTTGGGACAAAATTTCCCTATTTTAATTTTGAGAATAATTCGTTCATTAAAAATAGTGTGGGAAATGGTACATTTATGAATGTCGATATAGATGTTTTTATTTTCAGATGTAAAAAATGCGTAAAAATGACATTATGAGTATTTTATTAACATTTACAGACAAAAAAATGAGATTCACTGCTAAACTGCTTTCGGGTGACAAACTATAGATTTTTTCATAATTTTTTGAAGGAAGCTTTCTGAATTTGTATTTTAATATTGCCTATTGTAAAATGTTGGAAGTATGATCCGACTAGATTTCTCGTCGGTTTTTTTGAGTGTGGAGGTTTTCTGTTCGACTTAGTTATATTTGCCTTAAAAACACCGGTAACTTTAAAAACAAGGGGTCGTGTTTACTTGAGTAAATTGATTAGATTTTAACTATAAAGAACTTCTTAAAACTTATTATTTAAATATTTTCTAATAGTTCTTTATGTTTACACTTTCGAAGAAAAAACGTATGCCAAAAAAAACAAATCTGAAAGTCTATTGTTTAGTCCTAGAATGTAAAAACTGCTTAAGAACCTATCAAAGTGGCAGAGAAAAGGGTTTCAATAACAATAACATCAATTTTCATTACTGAAGACATTGGCTGTATGGGTATGGATATCTTTGCCTTCCCTTTCAAGGGAGAAATATTTGAGAACCTCAGATTTTTAGAGAACGGCAGAATTTAGAAACAAACCGGAAACCAGTACAAAAACAGACATAACGCAAACAACTTCGCGCAACACATGAAGAGAGGTACATCCGGCACATCCTCGCTGCTAGCTCTTAAAATGAGATTAGTAGGTACGTACGTTAGGAGAAACCTTTGAAAGTACCCACAAATCACAGATTAAGTATTAGTCACAAATTAGTAAAATTATGTAAAGGACCCCCTTTATATTGTCACCTTTTTGTGCACATATTGCGTGCACGGAGAAGAGTGGGAACAATAGTCTGAAATTGTTATAGTGAGATTTGGCGTAGACAAGTGTATATGGTTAACTTTAACAGTAAAACCTGGTAAAGCCTAAGTACCTATACAATCAGTGTATTAATTGATTGAATGAAAAATATTAAGTAGTTACCAAGTATGTACCTACCTACAATAAAAATTACACAGGTACCTACCTAATGTTAGTTTGTAAAAATAAAATAGGGTAGATTTAATACATATCATTATATCATTTTCGTGTGAACTCCTTCGACTACTCTTTTGCTAATATTTTTCTCATTAAGCCTCAGTCAATAGTTAATAGCCTATATATTTATTTTTAATTAGCTGTTATCTATTCAAACTGCATAAAAATGTATAAGATGAACAAGATGAATAAATATTATAGAAACTTCATTGTGTGCCGTGAAATTGATTTCTATTGCGTGATATGTCAGGAGATGCTGACCGATGTCGAGAAACATATTCGATGGGAGAAACATAGGAAACTCGTTAAAACTCAGGCTCTTCACCCTAAATACAAAAAGGAACATGTCTATAAGGTTAGTAGTAATTTTTTCATAATGTTTAAGTGTACAATGTAGTACAATTTGCTTTCATTATTTACTAATTCGTTAATTATAATATAATTAAGTAATTACTACTAGGTACTTATATATAATTTCAGATTGGAAACATCTTTTATTGTGAATTTTGTAACAGTGTTACAACACCAGAAAAAATCAATGATCACATTAATTCTGAAAGCCACAAAGCCAACAAAGATAATCCTGAAGACATTACAAAAAAAGTTGTAAAAACCGAACGCTCTGGTGATGGTGTAACGGTGTCTAATTTTGTAGTTAATAGGGATCATTGGCATACTATAGTCAATAATCATTGCTTTATTTGCAATAGTACTGTAGATAATGTTGACAAACACATATCTCTACCTATTCATATGATAAACTTGATGCAGACTGATGCTGTATTTGAGCAAGATGATCGAAATTACAGGAAGGTAGGTGAAAATTGTAGTTACAAACGTGGGGTTTGGAATTCGGTCCCAATGGTAATTAGCACTAGTACACGACTTCATTCGTTTAGACTATGGACCACAGATTTCGTTGTGAGACGTGCCTTTCACGGAGATTTGTGTCACATGATTGTGGTATTTAAGATTTGTTTCAGTTCCAAAGTCGATGCACACGTTGATTTGATTATTCTTGATTCAAAATCCTAGTCTTTTGGAGTCATGGCTACTGATAATACATCTGAGATACCTCCAGCAGTGTTAATAGCATTTGGTATTACTTTATCAATTTGTTATAAAAAAAAGTAAAAAGCTCCCTATTCGTCTTTGGCAGAACACACATATTCTTTCCCTCCTTTATTCTATTTTATTTAACTACACAACACCAACATATTTAAAATATATTTTCAAGTTCTGCAGCAATGAAGAATGTGAAGTAGTTTCATCTTGAAACTCCTTTGCACACTTTCTAGTTCATTTCTCGATCATTCTTAGTACAGGCTGTTCGATTATGGAATTCCCTATCACTATAAGACGTGCTAACACCCTTTTAAGTCAACAGGTCAACTTAAATTTATTATCTTTCTCCCTAGTTCTTTTGTTTTCATTTATCTGTGTATATATATATGTTATATATGTATACATGTATTACGTATGAGTATATATTATGTATATGTGAGTGTATATATTATGTATGCGTATATGTATTATAAGATACATATGTAGAGTGTATCATATATTATTATATTTTTTTATTATTGTTATTTATTTTTAATGTACACATTCATCCAATCAATGCCGGTATTACACCGCCTACCGTAAATATTCTCCGATGTCTAGCATTTCTTTACCCAAAGGTTACCTGGAAGAGATCTCTTTAGCGATAAGGTCACCCAAATTGTATTGTTCTTAGCTTTTTATTCTCATGTTTGTAATAAACTTTTACTGGTGCAATAAAGAGTAGAGAAAAAAGAAGAATATGTATTATATTCATATACACAGTCTCTAGATATTGTATGCTATAAACTAGTGATGTGAAACTGTTATCAGATTGCAACTGAAACATCCAATTGGCATCACTGTTTACACCTTGATATTTGTCTCCAGACAATCATGCCCATGTTGCGATACAAATAAAGGGTCCCTTGGATGTTTCAATTGTAAAGTATCTAATACAGCGGTAAGAGCAATGCAGCATCTTGAAACTGTATGTCAGTATGTATGTGCTTCTCTCTATTCAATATTTTTTATCACTTATCTAATATTTTTTATTAAATATCTTTGTGCTATTAATTAGCTTATATCCTATCGTGAGCTCAGTGTTATTATCTATATGAGGTAGGAAAAGGACAGCTAATGAATTCAGCTTAAATAGCATCATATTATGTGGTTCTATTCATCTAGTCCACTGATTTCCAAACTTATTTTGTCTACTGAGTCGAGAGCTCATGCAGTCGTTGTCTAAGATGCCTCCTAGCGAAATCAAATTACAAATCACCCCCCAGGCCTCTACACAACGCCCCCATTTTTTTTCTGGGTCTCTTACCGCCCCCCTTTAGGCCTGCAGCGCCCACAAGGAGGCGTTATCGCCCACTTTGGGAATGGCTGATCTAGTCCCTCACAGAACTAAAACTACTTCACCGATTTTAATGTAATTGGCATCAAAGCATGACTTGGAACAATTTTTTTTTCATAATAATGAATGAAAAATGGATAAGTATAGTAGACTCTTCCGAGGTTTCAACTTCAGCAATGTATTTAAGGAATTATAAGTACTGTTAAATCTGTCATTAAGTTTTAGTTATTTAACCTTTATTTTTTTCCAGATCGGCGATAATTTAAATTTTTGCTTCATATGTTATGTAGCTTTCGATACTGATAATTTTGAAAGCCACTGGACAAGTGAAGAGCATTGTAAAGAAAAAGAGAGAAAAGAAACTGAAAAGAACAAACAAGCTAGCATAGATGAAGCACAAGAGAAAAATTCAGAAGTGGCAAGGAGGCTATTTGACTCGCAAAGAGTAAATTATGATATTGATTTGACTATTCAGGCAGCTATATGTAAAATATGTAAAGCCTATGTAGAAATCCATTACAAATCTTTGGTGGATCATAGAAAAGTACATAATAGGACAGCAGCAGATATGGAAGAAATAGTGAGTAATGCAAGAAAGGCAGCTCATAAAAAAACTCTGGCATACATATTTTTTGATCATGGCAAAAATAGGCAAGAACTAGCAGAATTTGGACGTAAGCATTATATAAAACTAAATGAAGGTGGGAAAATTGGCTATTGTTGGCTATGCAATAACCACATGTCCGCTCATTTCAAAGTTTTCAGAGAACATATTACAGGAGCATGTCATGTAGGTCATTTAGAAGTGAAAGGAATTATTAAAAGAAGAGATACTACTGAGAAACCTAAATATAAGAGTGAAGTATTAAGACACTGGTTAAAAAGCATTCAACGGCTTGATAATGATAACCTTGTTTTCTTGAATAGGGAATTTTGTATTAATCCATTAAGTTTTGTTTTTGTAACCCCAGTCAATGATGGATCAAAATCGAACAGTGGTCGAATGTTATGTTACATATGTGATATAATATATCGTGAAGGCAAAGCTCAGCATCTGAAGGAACAAGAGCATAATGAGAAAATACTGAAAACCCATGTGATAACTACGATAACTGATGAATTTGTGAGAGAGGTGAGATATCTGTGCCGTAGTAAAAATAGAGGGCACCACCACAAAACATTATATTTATTAATTACAGTTGAAAAGTAGGTACTGTATATATTAATTCTAAAGTAATCAGTCCTTGGAGAGATAGTACCGCGGGGTTATTAACTAAAAATTAGCAGACAGCGACAGCCACGCAATGACTATGCGACCCGCACGCTTATTACGTAACTTGCAGACAGCATGCGACAGCCAATATCGCGCGATATCTGCTGTCAAAACGAGAATTTGTGTATTATAGTTTGTATAGTGGCGCTAAATATACCGCGAAAAGTGCATTATACGGTCATAAAATAATAGATACGCAATCGTCACTTGTGATACCAATTTCTTATTACAATTAATCACCGGTCGCGCAGTGATCGCGTGGCTGTCGTTGTTTGCAAATTTTTAGATAATAACCCCGCGGTGACTAATTGTAATAAAAAATTGGTATCATATATGATGATTGCGTATCTATTATGCTATGACCATAAAATGCACTTTTCGCGGTTGATTTAGCCCCACTATACATAGTGAGATAGTAGTAAACATTACATTACACAAATTCTCGTTTGTAAAGTATGATAAATGCAATAGAAATGCGATCTCTTAGAAAGATGTGCGGTGTCACCCTTGCGGACAGGATAAGCAATGAAGAGACGCAATATGGCAGGGTCGCACGACAGTGTTATTGTAAAAATGAAGAAAGGAATGCTTAGATGGTTCGGGCACATAGAAAGAAAGTGATGAAAGACTGACGAAGAAAATATACAGAGCGAAAGTCAGCGGTAAAGGAAGTCAAGGAAGACTAAGGCTGACTTATGAAGATCAAATAGCCAGTGTTAGGTATTAGGCGAAAATGTGTGAGGAGAATGATGAGATTTGAGGAAGCGAAAGAAGTATGTAAGAACCGCGACGCTTGGCGCTCCGTCCTCCCGTCCGTTAGGGATACAGCGTGAGGACATGTATTATGTAAATTCTCGTTATCACAGCGAAATTGGCTGTCGCATACTGTCTGAAAATTGCGATATAATTTTCTCTATGAAGTTACGTATTAAGCATGCCGTCTTGTAATAACTGCTAATATAATATTTTATTTTACGCTTGTAACAAATCTGTGAAAACCTTTAGATTTGTTAAAAATGTCAATTACACCGATGATATTATACACAACAAAATACCACTTACCAGTTTTTTCATATATTATGTATAATAATATTATACATAAAGAGTAGCCAAGTGCAAGACGGCTCGCGTACCGGGGGTTCTGCACTATTGAAAGAATTATTGATAATTTGGCGATCACAATAGATCACTTTTGGTCGCAGTGATACAAGTCTGGTGGGACCTGTATAACCTGTATTAAATAAATAATTGATAAAAATTATTATTAAATATATTGTTAATGAACCTCTGACCCGATTTCCGAATTATTGTATGTGTATGTCACTGTCCAATAGTAGGATTGGGATAGATAAGAATTGCCATTTCATGAAATTACCTTTTATCTAGTACCTACTTTTTTGTTATTATATTAAGTAAACAGTAGCAATGTCACACTTAAAAATAGTAAAAAATTACATAAGCCAAACAAGTTTCCACTATTGAGTAGACATGCAAATAATGTAATTTAAACATTCTCTATGAGGATCTATGAGTGCAATATGTTTACACACATAGGCCAGTAAGCCCTGGTAAACCAGGTTGGGCAAGTTTGCAATGTTGGGTGTGTATTATTTTGTGGATGCAAATTGGCTGTCAAAACTAAATACAGCTTGGTAAGCAGTTAAATGCGGGTATTGTTGACCAACACATGATACCGTGGCCTTTCAAGAAATTTTTTTGATTTTGCTGTGGGTTCTTCTTAATGAGTTCAATATAAGCACCTACTTTGGTATTTCATCATGCTTTTTAAGATTCTATTTTTTTTTTAGATCCGACCTAGTCTTTATCACTGTGGCTATTGCAACATGCGCATGCCGAGTTGGAACTTGCTGACGAAACATTTTTTGAGCCCTGATCATAAAACGATCCTGCAAGAAAAAATGATAGAAAATGAAATTGCTAAAACTGCGGTACTACATACGCCTATAAAACAGATGACTCTTCGTGAATTGATGAATATGTATAAATCTCAAAATTTAACATGATTTGTCCCATTATTTTTCTTTACAACTTTTAGTGAACAGTTGTGATATCTTCTCACCTATTTTATAAATCTCGTTATTAATTTAGCATGACACCATAGGCATTAATATAAACCAAAGGGAAGATACTGTACTTAAATTAAAAATGAGTTATAAAGTAATGCAGCAACATGATAATAAAATTTCATTTCACATATTCACAAAATGTTTCAAGGTTTATTTCTTATTTCACCATGCCAACTAGGTTTAATTATTTTCAGTTACATAATTAAACAGTATTACTTCATTCTTCCTTTTTGCTTTTTTTGCCATATTATTTTTGTTTAGATAATTAAAGGTTTTAAAACAAAAATATGTTCTATTTTTAATAGTTATAATAAAAATGTACAATTGTACATAGATATCAAATACATATAAGAACTATATCAATATTACTTAATGATACATGCTCGCAGCGCTGTCTATAACTCTACACAATAAATTGTGAGTGTGGGGCACCTTCAACCACAACACACTTGAAAATGAACATTTGACTTGGTTGGCAGTATAAATGTTAATCAATATTTATTTCTCACATTTTATCAATTTCTGTTAACAAGTCATTTATATCAACTTAATTCTCCACTTTCAACAGGTTTAAAATAGATATCAAACCAATTAGGGAAATGTGACAACAACATAATTAAATCATTTTCTGATTGTTCATGTAAGCGACTTAAATATTTAAGTGCAGGTTGAACATACTGTGACAATAACTCATTAGGCAAGATATCTAATTCAAAGTCTAGTAACACAACTATATGATTAAGATGTATTGGGTATAAAACAGAGAATGTTATGAGTGGGCAATTCTCTTTAACTTTTGCAACAAAACTAGAAATGAATAGTCGCAATTGCAAATCAAAATTTGTCATAATGAATAAAACATTTAAAATGCTTATACAGATTTGAAAGCATTGTGATGACACTGAACATCTTTTTATTAAATTAATTATAGAATTGTTAGAGTCAAATATCTCATTTATGTTTGTTTCTCTATCCGATAACACTTGGTAGCAGATGTCGAGCAGCAGTTTTTCTATTTCAGACTTAAGTTTAATTGATATATCATCAATCAAAATATCTTCTATCCTTGCAGTATTGCTGTTCCACAAATCCTTTAAAACATTTATGTATTTGCCTGAACTCTTCCAGTGAATAATATCTTTTGATAAAATGTCGAGAGAGACATTGTTTTCATTGAGGTTTATTAGAGCCTGTAACACCTCTGCATTGACACTAGATTCACAGCTAGATGTTAAGTTTAAGGCCTTCATTTGCCTTACCAGATATGCGTCAAGTTGTTTATCAGCTGACTTTAATTCAGATTTAGAATATTTTATATGATCATTATAAAGATCTGATAACAATTCTGTGACATTATCGTCAATTTTTAGGTGCTCGTCTGGTTCAACTGTGCACATTTTTCGTATGTTTTCCAATATGGACATGCGAAGATTATTATTAATATTGGAATTTTGAGTTGACATTCGTAAAATCTTAACGAAGCTCTTGGCACAGGCGCTTGCGACGTTGCGATCAAGTAGAGGGTTGCTGTACACGAATTCAGGGCAAGGTTCATTGTTTAGCGTTATCACTCTCTCTAATAACTGGTTATTCATGATCTAAATTATATAGGTAACAAATATGAATTAAAAAGTTAATGATTCCTTTAGAAAATCACGCGCAATGTAAATCGATTGGCACTTTATTTTTGTGCTTTATTTTATTAATTTTTTTTTTAAATGGCACCGTACGTGAGTACATTGCCAACGTCAAGTAAAGCGAGAAAACAATTCAATAGATATAGATGATTAGCGCATTTGCCAATGTCACGCATTAACACAAACTAATAAACAGATACAGAATAAGTGGAATCACAAGTAAATTAGTTCTTTCTTATCGTCAACCTCCTCCAGTAAAGTGATAGTAGGCTTTACTGAATACTGAAGTTCTATAGGACTTCTTGGAAGAGCGCGAAAACTTCAGCTACACATGTTTATTTAGATCTCCTCCATTCTTGTCACTTACACAGAACTTTAGAACACAATATACTATCACTGTTGTACTTTAAAACTCCTAAAAATGTAAAAAATGGAAAATCTAAATAAAATGACAAGCTCACTTCTCCCGTTTCCGCCAAAAAGTCCTTTTGTGCTTTTTTTTCTCTTTGTTTTGGCTTCGCAAATTGCATTTAGCCATTGACCAAGTATTATGAGTCGAAAGTAAGGGAAACGAAGTTTCCCGCCCTTTTTTCAAGAAACAATGTTCTTCTTCTTTCTTTCTTCATAGCATGGCGCGTAGACCAGCGCATTTGCCAATGTCACGTATCAATAAGTAGAATCACAAGCAAATTCGTTTTTTCCTATAGTAAAACCCCTCCAGTAAAGTGATAGTAAGCTTTACTGAAGTTTCAAAGGACTTCTTGAAAGAGCGCGAGAACTTCAGCTACACATGATCTACTCCATTCCTTCCACTTACACGGAAATTTAAAACACAATATACTATCACTGTTGTACTTTAAAACTCCTAAAAATGTAAAAAATAGAAAATCGAAATAAAATGACAACCTCACTTCTCCCGTTCCCGCCAAAAAGTCCCCCTTTTGTGCTTTAGGACAGTGATTATATGCTCCAAAGAGAATATAATCAGAGATTAAGTAATTGTAGCAAGCTACAAATGCGACAGTCACTTTGCCATAACTGTTATGTATTTCGTTTTCGTTTTGGCGCTACTATCGCCTACTTTTTTGACCAACCGTACTTTACGTACGTATCAATACGTTTTATATATATTTAAGTAGGTGTATCCTAGTGATTCCGACAAAATAACAACGCAGCGGCTTAGAGGATTATTTAAATCAAACAACAGAGGAGAATAGGCGTTACAAGGTTCTCAACTCGAACATAAAGTCAAAGAAAACAAAGTAAACCAAAACTCAAATCGAAATAGAAAAGTAGCCATAGTCTGAGTATGAGTCAGACTGACAGCGCACACTGACAAGAAATTGACTTAAGGCGGATAGTCAAGATGGCAGAAGCGATTACAGCGCCAATACAACTCGTTCAGAACTAAAACTGTCACAGGCCTGCAATACGTGCTATGCTCCTTGGATTTTACCTTTGACTTTTATGGCGGATAGTCAAGACGGCAGAAGCGATTACAGCGCCAATAGAACTCGTTCAGAACTAGAATTGTCACAGGCCTGTTTCAAGTTCTCAACTCAAGCATGAAAACGAAGAAAACACGAGGTCAACTAAAACTAAACTCGAAATAGAAAAGTAACCTGAGTCCGAGTATGCAAAAAATTGACTTGTAAGGCGGATAGTCCAGATGGCAGAAGCGATTACAGCGCCAATACAACTCGTTCGGAACTAAAACTCACAGGCCTGCTGTACCTGTTGTGTTTCTTGGATTTTTACCGCTGACGTTTCCAAGGCTACCAGCTATTTTTTTTAGATTTTTTAAGGCATTGGCAATAAGGTCATAAGCCTAATCATGTAACTTCGGGAAAAACACTTGTTATAAATTTTAATCACGTCACAGTTATCCGGGGGTGAATAAACGAAAACTGCCATGAATAGGTTTTTTGCTGTTTTTTTTATTAATAAAAAGTACATACATATGTTTATGTTGCTGTTTAAAAATTTAAAATTCCACCACGCGGTAAATCCTGACATACGAAATATCCGAAATAATTAAACAAAAAAAAATTGAAACTGCTTATTTCGCTACGTTCGTATTGTTAAGTAACATTGCTAACTATGCTAAAATGTAGTATTGAATTACTGGACTCGTACAGACGGTCGATTATTTTTCAATTAGAATATTGTCACGAAATTTACGTCATTTCCTTATATATTATATAACCATCAGTGTTTGGTATAATTCAACCGAACAATACTGTGTTAGTTGTACTCCTCTCGCATTGCCCTTAGTTCGCTTGTCGACACTAATGAGAGAACAATTGTAAATGTACCTCTGTTGATTGAAAAAAAAAATTAAAACTTAAATCCAAAGATTATCTCACGTTTTGTGATTATTTCGTTTCGTCTTCGCAACGGGTGAATATTTCTATTAATGTTAATTCTATGTTTTGGCGATATTTATAAGGGGGAACCATATTTCATTTATTTAACAGTAATAGTCACGTTTCAGTACATTATTTTTTAAATATCCATCAATATTACAGAAAATTTCATTTCCAGGATAATCATATCCCTTTTTGTAGCTAATACGGTAATGACGTAATCTAGAAGGAAATGACAAGGTTTGAGTTTCTCTATATGATTTATTGGTAATAACTAAATCTGCACATCCTTCATAAAATAATTAACTTCGTTAGTCGTTAATCCGCTAATAAAAAAGTTAATTTCGTTAATCGTTAAAGCGTTATTTTACGAATGATTTAACGGAAGTTAAAGTTAATTATTAATCCTTAAAATTTTAATTTTAGTCTCATTATTATTTTCTATTTAATTTATCAATTGACTAAAAAAGAGGAGAATCTTTGAAAAACGTCAGAAAGAAAAATCTTTTACAATCAAGATAACAATAGCACTACTATTGCTGGAAACAATAATGAAAAAGAAAACACTAAAACGGTACCGGAAAGGTAAAAGGCTTCTATAAAAAATGTATTCAAAGGCTTGGGGTACGGGTTAGCTATAATTTTTTCTGTAGAAATCGTCCTTATTGGGTGGTATAATTTGTAAAAGGGAGACTTTTACATGTATTTTTCACAGTAATATGGATCTAACCACAGAATGTTTACAGAAAGTTGGCATTTTAGAAGAGAAAGACTCAAAAAATGTTAGAGTATAATATGCATTGTTCCCAATCTGCTGAAGACTGCTTGATCAAAAAATGTACTTGTTGTAAAGTAAGAGTACCGCATTATAAAGTTTTCTAATGACTAAGTATCAGTAAGGAACCTATCAATACAAAAATTGTGTCGGAATTATAAGTGCCAGCACAAAAGGAGAGCTTACTGGATCCCCCTTAAAAACATTAAAGATTTAGAAAAGTATTTAACAGCCTTTATTAATCATTGTTACAAAATATCATTCCAAGTTACCGAAACATCCATTCATCATAAATTTCTCTGAAAATTTCCACCTCAAGTTTGTCGAAGAAGTTAAAGAATTTAATTTTGAAGTCGTAAAGAAATTTGCCTACTTACTGGAATAATTCATACATTTGATTTCGTAGTAGCACTATAGATCCATCTTCTGCATGTACAGTAAGTCGATGCATAAGACACGACGTTTCAGCAGTGTGGACTCATATAGTACCGCTTCAACTTGCAATAGCGAAAAATCTATTCACCAACACAGTGTACTTTAAATCTGATTCGCCTACGTTTCAATATCGGCACATATTTTACATGTTATGCCAACAATGGAATGAATTTTCATAGCTCCAGTAAATTACTTGGAATAATAGTGAGTGAGGGCATGGTAAGGATGCCCGCGATGGAGTACGTGCTACGTTAAAAAAAAACGGCAGATGTTCTTATTACGTTTGGACAGGATATTAAAACATTTCACCAATTCGTACAAAGTATACAACAAAATATTAAAATAAAAACTGTAAAGAACAATAATACAACAAACAAAGAAACTAAATGTCAACGAATTTCAATAAAAAAGCTTTAAAAGTAGATCAAGTTTCATGATGAACGTATTCCAACTAAGTGACATTTGAGATACTAGCTGTTTTGTATGTGATACTGGTTGTATATATGCATGCATCAAAAGCATTTAGAATTTATTAAAGATTACAGATACCGGAAAAATGAAATTTCGAGAAATTTAGATAAAAACTACGTTGCACCTTTGGCTTCGTCTTAAAGGACTCAAGTGTTGTCTGATGTTACAAATACAACTCCATCTAGAAGCCGATTACTACAACATGAAACTAATGTGCCAGTAACGTCCAGAGGTCAGTTGATACATTCAACTCATCCATCAAAATTCGACGCCTAAAACCTAATTACACCTAGTGACACCTAAAATCGAATTAATCTTGCTATTGAGATCTCCATTGTTAGTAACGCATCATTGCAAATTAAGATTTCAAAGCGAAGACGATTTTTGACGTCAAGAAGCAATTGCTTTTGTTTTATTCACATCACCCAATTATTCAAAACTTTATCTATTATTAATATTATTTCTCCGTATAAATTTATTATGTAGATGTAGTTTATTATATAGCTCAGGTTATCGATTATCTTTATTCAATAACACCAGCTATTTTCTTTAGTTTTAACCCTAAAGATCAGTTCCAGTACAGCAACGTCATTTATAGTCATTAAAGTCATTTCCAGGCATGACAGCTCATTTCCGGTCGGAGCTCAATTTCGGTATACATCTCCTAAACTACTTTACACAAACTTGTGCCTTGAAGAGGTAGTTACATTTTTTCTTCCACAATGATTTTCATTTCACTAAAACTTAATCAAAACAATATTTAAAACGTCAAAAAAATTATGGAGAATCCAAATGAGTTTATTTACCCATATGAATGTTCATGCAGAAAATATATCGATGTGATACATCGAAAAATTGCATTGATGTTTTCGGATGCATCGAATAAAAACATTGATGTTTTGATACATAGAATAAAATCATTGATAATCAGTTCATAAAGATTAGTAATTCAGAAAAATGAGACATTTATTTGAATTATATTTTTAATTAGTCAAAACTTTCGGCCATTAGTTTAGTTTTCATGAGCTTAGCAATGGTAGGCAAAGGCCATACAGCCATATAGGTTGTATGACATAATCAAATCTATGTGAATGTCGTATCATCGAGGCCCGCTCTAAGATGGCGGGAATTTTGAAATACGTTTTGGCTTTTTTGTTGTTTTATCCAAGATTAAACAAAAAATATAATATGTTCTGTATACACGGCGGAAATAACGTATAGCAATACAATTTCCTCTTTGTTTTGCTTTAAAACTAATATGACGCATGACGAACACGTGGAGCACAACATGTTCAACGTAAATTCGTTTTGTCCACCCTGTGTTAACTTCATTATTCTGAAGTGATCTGAATCACAGAACAAAATAATATGCGTCAATTCAGTAGTCTAAAGCGGTTGCTCCGCGGTGTTATCTGTGTGAATTCTTTTTGCGTCATTCCTTTTGTGAATGCGAAAATATATCGATATTTGTAGCAATGAGGAAAGTGGTTAATAATGGACTTCATTTCTGCAAGAGTGCTATAAAACAAAAGTTATAAGCACATATAATTTCAGACGGTCAACGAAATTGCATATTTTGCGAATTACCCTACAGGAGTCATATCAGCAGTAAATTAAATTATTTAAATATTAGACTAGTCGATCGATTTAATTCTAATTGATATAAACTCAGCTCTATCATTTGAAATCACTATTTTAGATTGGCCACATTATTTAAAATTTCGACCGTAGAGGGAGTAATACTAGAGTACGTAGGAGCGTGGACACAAGAGAAAAAATGTACTGTAGATTTCTATACAGCTTTGCTATAAGTGTTGCATAATCATTGTTGTCTATTTTACTTCACAAATATTGCATAAATCAGATAAGTAAAAGGTGGAATTTATGTAATAAATTAGCGTAAAAATTTAATACTTTTTTTATCGGCATATAAAATTTATGAGAAATTAATTTTTTATGAAGGTAATAAAGCTAATACATAATTATTTTGGAAACTATAGAAATCATTTTACACGATATTTTCTGTTCACTTATCCCAATACGACGTAGCGTCATCTAATGTCCAATAGTACATAAGAGAAATAATGAATTTGTAACTATTGTAGTTATATGTATCTGTTCACATGTTGTTTACATTCAAGTTCTGCAAATGAAAGCAACAAAATTTTTGGTAACAATTAATAATTTTTACCCAGTTATTATATTTCGCAAAGAGGAAATTTGAGAAAGTCTATTTATTATTTAAGGTAATACTTAGTTCTGTGTAAATTTTTATACATGTATATGTATGTACTGATTTATTACAATAAATGTACACCGTGAATAAAAAAGATTAAAATTTTAGGTTTCCTTACTTTAAAATGAAAAGTGTGTGTCCTCCTTTCCGTCCGTCTGTCACAGATCACAGTTGATTTTAGCACTCGCATAACTAGGTGCAAGTGTGCGAGGAGAATGATGAGATTTGGGACGGATAAAGAAGTTAAAGGATCGCGTTGCTTAGCGCTCAATCTTCTCTGACTACCCTATTAGAGGGATACAGCGTGAAGATATGTTTATAATAACATATATAAGTTTATCACGTATTTATTTACTCTATTTAAAAGTAAATTAGGTAGTACAGTATTAAAAATTAATCGTAGGAGAGGACCTACGGAGGACTTCATCTATCTACCTATACCTTTTTTTTTATATTGAGGAGTAAAAATCCTTTAAGGACGTCTACCAGCCAGGGCCGAACTGTGAGTTTAAGGGGCCCTGGGCTGGGCTACTTAGGGGCCCACCTAATTACTCAAAGTGTAAGAAAAAAATAAGACAGAGATGCATACTGGGAGTTCAGGGTTGCCAACCCGTAGGCGGCCATTACACATTCAATCTGGATCACGATCCGCTACATTCCTCCAAAACTGTTTCTTTCTATCCTACTAGATATAAATAATTAAAAATACTAAATAAAAATGATAAATAATGGTACTTATAAATAATTCTAGCAAGATAGAAAGAGACAGAGTCTGAGAGTGAAACAGCGGAGCACGATCGAGATCGAATGAATGTGTAATGGCAGCCGAACATTTTAACTGTCAGTTCGAAGTACCAACCTGAACGTAGACTTGAATTAAATGAATTGAATCGGTTTGATTAATCGCAGGATTCGCAGGGCTGCAAACCTTACGATCTGTTTAATTTCATAAAATTATGGATTTTTTCGCATTATCGTCTATTTTTGACTTTGACTTGACTTAGCTGGGGGCCCCTTGAATCCACGGGGCCCTGGGCTGAAGCCCAAAGAGCCATATGGTAGATCCGGCCCTGCTACCAGCCAGTACTGGTAAGGAGTGTCCGACTTGCACAGACTATAGCTCGTCCTCGTTTACAAGTCTACATGGAACCGCATTTGCATTTCTTCGTGCAGATTCTTATTTTCCCAATCTGCTTCTTCTCATCTTCTCTTTTCATTATAATTTCCCTCAGCATTTCCGCATACCTGCGCCAGTCGTCTTCGTTTGAGAGCATTTAGATATTAGCGATATTAAGTTTTTTTTAGTTACCGCATCCTCCCCCATTTGCGCCCTACTCCTAACTATTTCGATAAAACGGTATTGGAAAATAGCGTGATATTTTAAGCGCGTATAGGTAAGCGAAATACCACTCACTGACTGACCGACTCATCACGAGATCTCCGAGACTATAGGTTCGATTGATTCGAAATTTAGCATAGTTACTTCTTTTGCGGTGTAGACTCTCACTAAGAACGGATTTTACAAAATGGATCTGCTACCCGTGTAAAGCCGGGGCAGGTCGCTATAGTAGATCTATAAAATTAACCTACTTAAAGTACAGGTAACACCTACTTGAGGATAACGCCAGAGAACGTTCTAGTTACAATTTATTTGACGATGTCGAGTAAGTGTACTTATTATTTAACGTTCTTAATTATCAAATTACAATGCCGCTGTCCACCCTTCACAATATTATGAGCCTGTTTTTTATAGATCTCTAGGAAAGCAAATCAATTGTGTCTAACTATGTCAAAAACTATGGTTTTGAGGCACTAAGGTTGTAATACTATGATGAGCGTAACGCATAATGGGATTGTAATAGGTATACCCGGTTTTGGTAAAGTTATACCTACGCAGTATTACAGTAATAAATATAATTTATAAACTACATAGTTCGTTTTTTAAATCGATCTGGCTGAGGTCAAATTCAGTCCTCTGTCCTTGGTCTATGGTAAAAGGGAGATTTATAAATATTCGGCGCTCCGTCTTGTCTGATTACCCCGTTGGGGATACAACATGAAGATATGTATGTATGTATAAATATTTACAAATATACCGACAGCGCCATATAATTTATTATCTTTGAAAAATTCATAAATTCTTGGTGTTAGATCTTATTACGTTCTTCACTTTAATTATTGGCTCTGTTAAATAAGAATCTTTAGGTAAGTATTCTATTTTGATAACGCCCATATAGGTGAGGACATGCTTTGAACGATAATAATATTATATTTATAATTAGTACTATCATTGTCATCTTTAAAGTTATTTCATATGTGTGTGTCAGTCTCTGCCCTAATCTCGAGAACCACTGATTTGGATGTGGTTTTCATTTATGAGATCTGCCTTAAAATAATAACGCTCAGAAACCGATTAAGTGCATAGAACTGAAGCGATTTACGGGAGCCATAAATGGCTCCGCTAGTCGAGCAAATACTTGTCGATCGCATCTTTCAGAATAAATAGCAAAAATAACATTCAGTGAAATGATGTCATGACACACCAAAGAAATAATAATATTTGTACAGGTAAGTAGGTAGGTAGGTACTATTACAATTTACCTAATAGATACGTTGTTTAAGCACACATGTTGTTATTTAATTTATTGTTGACCATGGACAATGTAAGTCCTTCAGTCAAATCATAAAGCTGAACTTTTGTAAGACACAAATTAATTCATTAAAATGTCGAAGTAATACATTTAAATTGTTTCTTGGAGTTTCTGACAACAAATACATATCAAGGCAGTCTATTTAATAGGATCCGCTGAAGCGGAATAAGCCACTAAAAAAATCTCAACATTGCACTACTAAATAAGCAAATATTTCAACAACTTCACATATTGCGCAACAATGCAGACACTTCGGACACAAAACCACGCCAATTTTTCATAACAATATCCAGCAGAAACAATTGGCAAGTAATTAAAATTAACGCCCGACCGCTCCCCACAAAATCCCGCCGAAAATCATGTCAGTGCTGCTATTGTTAGTAATACCTCTGTCTAAGCATTATTATTATTCCAAGCTTTACGCCTTTCTTAACAAGGTCCCACATAGAGGAAGGTACACAGAAGCATACTACTTATACACCTTAACATATTCTTACATATCAGTAAGTAATTAATTATTTTGTCACATTAGCTTCGTATCGTTTGTTAGATCTAAAAGTGTTATTATTCACAGATCTGTTTTTCTCAAGGAAGATTTATGGGAAGATATATCCTAAAAATAACCTTAGAAAAGTTTATCAAATACGTTTCCAGTTATCCATGACAGTTTTTATCATTTATTTTTAATTCCGAGTTAAAAAATTCTATAATCATGTCGAATAGCTCAGCTAAAGCTATGCTTTAATTTTCAGGGTTATATTGTCTATAGGGTAAGAGATAAATATTCATATTTGTAGAAATCACAGTGAAATTTATATTATAATAGAGATTTTAAAAGCAAACATTAAAATGCGCGTAGTTTGTAAAACATTCATTGGTTTATTTTATTATATGTAGGTATTTATCATATCACATTAATAGGTATAATAGATAAGTAGATAGGATAAAGAGATATTAAAAGAAAAAAATAAAATAAATAAATAGAGAATGAACAGGTATTATTAGATTCAATTTGGTGTAAGCTTTCTGGGGTACCTACGTAGATGTATACCATTCTTACCTAAATACGTGCAGTAACTTTAGTTAAAAATTTAAAAAGATATTCAGACAGAAGTAGCTTTGTAAGA
The DNA here is from genome assembly GCA_907165235.1 of Zeuzera pyrina. Taxonomy (NCBI): domain Eukaryota; kingdom Metazoa; phylum Arthropoda; class Insecta; order Lepidoptera; family Cossidae; genus Zeuzera; species Zeuzera pyrina. Next base: position 7,348,541 of record OU015639.1, read on the forward strand.
ATCGCAACTTTATTTCTAAGAATTTGGATGCAATCGACAGGTCACGATATCGCAATAAAATTTACAAAATACAAAATCTTCAAATGAAACTAAAACTAATAGGCGAAAGTCGCAAACCATTAAAATCGTATTTAGGTATATTATATATGTAAAAATGAGATCGCTCATAAACATGAATAATAGGACATTTGGATATCTTAATTAGCATTAATTTACGCTGTTAGATGTTAGATCAGATGAAAAAAGTTTCGAATGTCTTAATAACATTTCATAATGCAACATCTTGAATGGAACGGATGGCGTTTCGAAAGTCAGTATTTGTGGGGCCGGTTAATAAATTATCATCGAGACCTCACAGAGGGCCCTAAATATGTGGGCAACACCGCTGTGAGGCCACGCCCGAGACAGAGAGGTTAGATGACTATCTCCTTTGCACACATACAAATGTTATTGCGTCTTCAGTAATTTTAACAATGTGTTTTAAAACACTGCGATATAAAAGCGAAGCGTATGTTTGTTTAAGGTTGTTTTTAACGTAAGTAATTTCATTAAATTTTCTAATTAGAGGCCGAGTAAGTAGTAAATGAACGGTCGTAAACCAACGCGCCGCCTTTGTTTTTGTTCTTAGTTTATTTTTATACTTATTATTGTTTAAAAGTAGCAATTTACGTTAATTATTATATTATGAATTACACCAAACTTGTTTGTTAATTCTATTCACCATCAAAACGTCTTTCTAACGTCATTTCTAATGTCAATGATTTATATTTTACATTTACATTTTTTTAACAATAATTTCTGTAACTGACGTAACTATCTACTTAGGTCTTACAACCCTTAAGTTGGGTATAAAATCCAAGTTTTGGTATACTATGATACACTTTGAACAGTGAAGTGTAGTTTCTTGATGATTTTTCATATATAATTTGGGTTCTACATCATTTTTTTTTATTGTTGATATTCTTAGTAGGTACTACGATTAACAGTTATTTTTCATGTTTGTACTAGATAAAGATAGTTGCACATATGCATGAAAACTATGTGCGGGAAAGTCATCTGCAAATCTTTATATCAATATTTAAAATGTTTTACGAATATATGAGGAGTTCAATAAAAAGTGCAACTTCAAAAGCTACAAATTCTTTGGAAGTAAATATTGGCTCACCTTACAAAAAAAAATTATTTTTTTATGTGGTTGACATAACCGGCTTGCTGTTAGTACCACAAAAAAAAAAGTAAACTGATCGTCTTTTGCTTTTTGGAAATTGAATCATTTGATTGTAGCATGTGCATGTTGTCGAAAATGGAAAAAAAAATCAGTCGCGGTTATTAAATACTGTCCTTGAAATGTTTTACTACGGAATAAGTGAATCAAGATTTATGAAATACATTAGGAATAAATATTTCACTATATTCCACAATTTAACGTCGATGGGCTGAATTTAAACGTGGAAGAACATCTACCTAAGATGACCCTTGCTCGGGACGTACTGTGATAGCAATTGCCGAAGAAATAGTAAAGAAGTCGAAACAATTGTTTTACCACATCGTCGTGTCAGGGTACCTATGCTTTATTTCTGAAGGAACGAAGATATCGATAGGTAGTGTGCACCTATAACATTAAAAGATAATTATTTGATCTGAGCATTTAATATTTTATATATACTATAATATATATATATATAGCCTGAAAACCATTTTCGAAAATAATGCGTGGGGTATACGCAATGGGGGTTTTCAGGCTGTATTTCAGTAACGGATGAAATTATTACAAAATAAAAAAAACGTAAGATTTAAAATCTGTAACTGTACACGATCAACCCAATTTTACGAGAAATGGTGGGGATAACACTTGAAAGTTAAAACGGAGTTAAACGGATACGTTTTTTTCGATAATTCTTTTTGTAACTACATACTAAAGTTATGCCCTTTCATCCATTAAAGTAACTGTCCCGTTTTCATATACACCTGTATAATTCATGACTTTCAAATTTATAATTAAAAAACGTTGGCGATCTTTTAAAATAAATATGTTCTCATGTACATGATTCAGGAAAAACGAAATTCGAAAAAAGGAAACATCATTTTTTACTGTGTAATCCTATTAGGTATCAATCATATTTCTTTTTAAATGTCTGTTCTGTGGCATTAATTACTAATATTCTATGAATTAGTCACGGATTCGCTTAAAATGTAGTAAGAAATTGAAAGTGACCAATCACAATGATTTAGAGAGCTATGTGATTTGTTAGTTTGAAATGCAATTATGTTTTACATTGTATAGCGACGCAGTGCAATGTATATTTGTTTCACTTTGTAACATTGTAACTGGGACAATATTTTACTTGAATTAGTACTAAGGTAACCTATCTATCTCTTTTGTATTATAATATCATTGCCACCAAACCATTACTGATCCTGGATAATACCCACGTTGTATCAGTATTCTCAATGAGCCACGTTGTAATGCACTGACTAATTGAGAAAATTCTCTAGAGGTTTGAACATAGACTCTGTTATTCAGCTTTTTTACCACTTTACTCATTTTTAAATTATCGGTTAAGTAATGACTAGTGGGCCTCTTACAAGCTGCAAGTCCTAAGTCATCTTTTAAAATACGCGACATGGTTGTGGGTGCTATATTCATTTCCCTAGATAAAATATTTTGCTTTCGGGCAGGATTCTTCGGATTCTTTCCTTCACTGCTTTGTTCACCTTTTTAGTACGAATATTACGTTGACGGCCAGATCTTTTTCTGTCACAAACAGAGGACGTTTCATTATACCTATTAATATCCCGGTACACAAACATTTGAGTAATACCAAGCGGACGAAGAAATTCAAAAATTGCATTTGGCTCCATACCTACTTCGAGTAATGCTATTACAGCAATTCGTTTTTCTTTATCACCTCACTCCATTTTAATGTAACAAAAATATTTAATAAAGATTGGCGCGAAAATGAGAAAACACTATGAATTATGAATATGAAAATGACAGGTTCCAAACTCAAATGTAAAATTATTGTTTTTTTTTTATTGTAACAGTATTTATGGCCAGACTGTGTACACTAGAATCAACGGATATACCATAGAATGTAACCGAAAATATTAAAAATTTGCTTTTTAAGTATTTTTCTACTGACAATGTTGAGCCTCCTATCGTTATTAGTTATATACTCAACTTAGTATGTGCTTTATTTTGATGCCGTTAAAGTTCGTCATCTATTTGACATATTGAGTTAGATAGTGATGGGTACGACTGAGGTGGTGGTTTGACTTAAATTACTTTATCCTACGTGCCCTATGTTCTGTTTACCACGAAAGGAAAATGGCGTGAAGATACAATACTTATATACAAGTAATATTCTTATTAATCTTCAGTCCTCCCCTTTGTATATCTGGATACTCGTCTGGTCTCTGCAGTTGAATCATCTCCGATATTAAACAACATCAACATGTTTTCGGATGATTGATTGTGCGTTTCGCGTTCGACGTGACATCAAAACGACTATTGTGAGCATGTAACAAACAAAAGAATTGCCCAGAAAGCGTGCGAAAGGTGAATGTCGTGAACATCGTCGGCCGATGATTGCCAGCTTGACGCAACACGACGTGACGATCGGGTTATAATGTATTGCTTTTTTATCAAACTGACTCAATTTATTTGAAACAAAATTTCAGTGGTAACACTCATTTTTAAAATTTTTCTGGTTAATGTGAGCTTGTATTTGGAGGAATTTGCGAAGGAATATACTAAGGGCTGCAAGCACATGGGATGTAAGCGTTACAATGGAGTAGAGTGGCGGCAAAGGACTGCCTTGGTCTAGGAATCAAACCCAAAACCTTTAATTTGGAAAGAAGATGATAATGATAACGTTATTTTAACGCATCGTTATTATATGCACATATTGTTAGCTTCGCAACAATTTTAGTCACCTCGATTACCGTACTGTAACAGTTTTGCAAAATTTCGTTAACGAGATTCGGGCTAAAATAGGTCTAACTTTAGTCTTTGTGAAGTATATAGTTGTTAAATAACTGCCAAGCGGTTGCAATATAGTTCTAGTCGAATAGAGGTAGTCACAGATAGTTTAATTTATACCGCCACCATTTGCTGTCAAGGAAGTAGTATAGTGACTAGTGCAAGGAACATACTATTCTTGTACTAGTACAATCAGATTTAATATGTCTTTAGGATGGTCTTTACCTGTATCCGTCAAAATGCCACAACTCTACTCCAGTTTTTTTGATGCAACAACCTAAAAAAAGACCGCTTGAGGGCAGACATCTCCAAAAACTAAGAAAACGGCATCGCTACATTTGTATGTCTGGGTGTACGAAGCCACGGCATAGCTCTTTCAAATAAAATGAGAACGTGGCCTCATGTAGTAGCTTCTTTTAATGTTAACGTTACTATCGTCTTCTGCTTAAATTCTTAGTGATAAAAACTGAATAAAATACCACCAGTTACAGAGAATGCCGTACGTGATTCTATACCTTTGAGTAAAATTTGCACGACGTGCGACATTCTCGTGCTCCCTTTATGTCGATGGAAGATTATAAGAAAGTACAATTACCTACTTAATTACATGTTTTAAGAAAATAGCATGGATTGCATTGTAATACTTTTAAATATATTTTAATACTTTTAAATATTCGAAGCGATTAGTTTTCATCAATTTAAAAAGCGTGTTTTTAACACAACATTGCATACAATTTCATTAAAAAAAAGTTATATTACTTGAATTAAAAAATATTGATATCTAATGAGGTAGTTTTGTTATTTCGTACTTTATTTTAACAGTACTCTAAAAGATACTTAAAACTCCGTGGTTACAACAATAAGCTTACTGCGTTCCGTGACTCGTTCCAAAGCTTAAAAACCTAGTATACGTATACAATTCTGTCAGTATTACCTGCGTAATAACGTATTGGCCACTGCACTAAAAAAAAGAAATAACTTAATTGAAACGATTACTTGCCGGCTCATTGGTTGATTAATCGTCCACGAAGCGATGTCGAACACGGATTAATGCAATTTTTATTCTGTCCCATCGGTTACTATAGTGCTCTTCATGCGATTTAATATAATACGAAGTCTTGAGGTAATCACGTAAAAAACGATTGTCGCGTTGTGATGCGCCCCCTCCTTTAGGCCTCGTTATGGACCACCACGATGTGAGGTCGAACGCCGCGGGCCATACACTTGGACAATTATTGGACGATTATTTTATTTTAAAAACGTCTTTTCAGAAGTACCTTTTATTTTCTCATTTGTCATTATTAATGTCTTCCAATTACATTAAGAGGACTGAATTTTTTTATTTTGAACGGAACCGTTTATCTCAAATTAAGTAACATATTATTACTAAACTAATTGCATATGTAACTTCAGAGTTCTCGTAATATAAATTTACTTTTGTGGTATATATATCCATTTAAAACAGTGTTAAATTTATTTTAGTACATATATTAGTCACCAAAACACCGTCTGAAGAAGGAAGATTACCTACAGCTGTTTAACTAGCTAGGACACAGATTTATTATTGGTGGTGACTTTAATGCCAAAAATGTTTATTGGGGATCTAGATAAACCACGACGAAAGGTAGACATCTTTTTAATGCAATTAGAGAATATAAATGTGAACCAATATCTATATATACATAAGTCATATATATAAGTCTACATATTGGCCAACAGATCCCAATATTTCTTTATATACAGGAACATATGAACAAATTTTCTTCATATCGAAGAAAAATTAGACATGAGCTCAGATCACTCTTGCATTTTATTAACGATAAACGATCATATTATCGAAAAAGAAATGAAATCAACTCTTGTTAATAAAAGAACAGACTGGGATTACTTTAAAAATATTTTAGATAAACGTATTAATTTATGCGTACCATTGCGCACACTTCAAGACCTGGACCATGAACTAGATATATTTAATATCAACATACAACAAGCAGTATGGCAAAGCACGCCTGTGATTAAGAGACGAACTAAGGGAAATAACTACCCTATATAAATAAGGGAACTTATCGTTCATAAAAGAAAGCAAAGAAAAAAGTGGCATGAGACAAGATCTCCACTAGATAAAACTTTACTAAATAAACTAACAAAAAATTTACAGAAAGAAATTAAAACATTAAAAGAAGAGTCTACAGAAAAAAATTCTGAGCCAACTCAACACTACGCAAAAAAGTGAATATTCCCTTTGGAAGGCAACAAAGAAACTAAAGTCTCCTATTACAAGAATTCCACCTATAAGCGAGAAAGATGGCAAATGGGCTCGAACTGATGAACAAAAAGCTAAAAGATTTGCTGAGCACTTGGAAGAAATTTTCCAACCAATTGATGGTGCAAATCAATTAAATTGGTCCCAAATTGAGGAAAGTTCAGAAATGATAAAACTGGTTACTCCAAAAGAATTCGAAATAAAAAATAATATCAGCGCAAAAAAAGCTCCAGGATTCGATCTCATAACAGGTGAAGTCCTCGAGCATCTTCCGAGGAAAGCCATTGTCAAACTTACGAGTATAATCAATGCTGCTTTACGATTAAAGTACGTGCCAAGCCTGTGGAAAGTTGCTGAAGTAATCATGATACCGAAACCAGGTAAGCCGCCGCATGAAACAACACCCTACAGACCAATATCATTATTGTCTGTTATGACAAAACTGTTCAAAAAATTATTGTTAAAAAGACTGACCCTAATAATAGATAGAAATAAAGTAATACCAAATCATCAATTTGGCTTTAGAAAAAAACATTCAACCATAGATCAAGTTCATAGAATTACCAGCATCATTGAAAATGCCCTCGAAGAGAAGAAAGTCTGCTCCACAATATTTCTTGATGTAGCACAGGCATTTGATAAAGTTTGGCACCAGGGGCTGATGTTTAAGCTGAGATCCTCTTTGCCTAAGGAGTATGCTGATATACTAGAATCATATATAAGTAATAGAGTAATAAGTAATGGTTTCTGATATTTGTAAGAGACTGGTCGAGGCTTCGGGTGACCGGGAGACAGCTTCTTCCGCCAACGAATCAGTTTGGCTATTCAAAGAGGCAATGCTGCCAGTCTGCTAGGTACCTTGAGCAATGACAGCTTTCTAAGCGGCAACTTTGAGGAAGTTTATTATTTAAGATAATGTGTAGTTTTAAGTTTGTAAATATTAACATATGTATGTACTTTTTGTTAGTAATAGAGTATTTAGAATAAGACAGGAAGCTCGTTATCTGAATTAAAGGAGATAAAAGCTGGAGTCCCACAAGGAAGTGTATTAGGTCCGGTCCTTTACTTACTAAACACGTGTGACATTCCAGACTTAGAAAATAACACGATTGCCACATTTGCCGATGACACCGCAATAATGGCAAGTGGATACAGCTTTATTGAGGCTACAAAAAAGGTGCAAATAGCAGTCAATCAAGTTCACGAATGGACAAAGCAACGGAGGATAAAATTAAATGAGTCTAAATCAATACATATCTATTTCACCAACAAAAAACTACAATACTACTCTGTATATCTAAATGGTCAGACAGTACCATACTCTAATACTGCTAATATCTCGGCATATCTCGGCAAGTTCATGTCAAAAAGAAACGCGACGAGCTGGACATTAGATGGCGGAACCTTAATTGGCTAGTAGGACGAAACTCCTCACTATCGATACAAAACCTATTATTGTTGTATAAACAAGTTTTGCGACCTGTGTGGACTTATGGTAATGGTATCCAACTGTGGGGCTGTACCAGTTAAAGTAATATACAAATAATATAGAGGTTCCAAAACAAAGTATTGAGGGATATTGTCAATGCCCCTTGGTATATTAGGAACGAGGACATCCATAGGGACCTGGAAGTTGAACTCGTAAGAGAACTTATAAAAAAAATAGCAGAAGCACACGAAATACGGCTTCATCACCATGTGAATATCGAGGCAATCCAGCTCCTCGACACCACACTGCTAGTAAGAAGACTAAAAAAAACTAAACCTTTTGAGTTAGTGTAGTTAATTAAATTAGTGATAACAGTGAAAGTGCTGTATAAGACACAATACCATATTTAGTGACTTATTAAATGTTAATGAAAACCCTATATAAGAGACACCAGTGGGTGAAATTAAGGACTGTAATTTATTTTAGTTTAGATTAAGTTAAAAGAAAATTGTTCATTAGCCTTCATGATAGAGCTAGATTGCAATATGAATACACTAAAAAAAATATATATTATATATATTAGTCACGATCCTATTGAAACCATATAGATAAATATCAGATCCTACCGAAGATCAGATAGTCAGAAAGTAAATCGAGTGTTCAACCCGATTCCTTAATTTCATAAGCAATCGATTCTTAACATCTTGTTAAATATTACAGTCAAATTACGTGCCTAACTAATAATCATTATAATTTTAAGACAATTATATCAGCTGTGTGACTCAAAACTCAGTCAAAATCAGTATGGGTATTGTGTATACCATTTAAGGAACTGAGGAAGCACAAAATAATTTACATAATTTACTTTTCTAAACTGACATGGTAGGAAGTCGGATGCTCTAACCACTGCACCAACATTCCATTAAATATTTGTGTAGGTAATATATGTATTAAATAATTATTTTATGTTCCTACATAGGTCGTAAAAATTGTCTGCGTGACAGGGCTCATTATAGGGAACTGGTGGTACAAGCTAACAAACTGTCCCTATAAGGCTCCGTTTTGCCATCCGGAAACCTAAATTGTGGTTGAAACTTTTAGGCTTCGACGCTGGCTGTCCAATGAGTCCAAATCCTTCATCCATCCTTGTGAAAAGTCCATCCGGAATATAAAAAAGCGTGAAGTAAATAAACTTAATCGGAATATCTACATTTAAAACGAAAGGTTGTACAGTCGATTATAGACATCAAAATGAAACCCAATGTAATTAGAATTTGAAATTGTTAGATTTTTTATAATAAAAGAAAAGTGAACAATTTTAACATAAGCAGTTAATAGCTCCAATTATTTCAGATGTAACTACATAGTTTGCATTAATTGGTTCAAAATCGGCCAACGTTCGGTGCCAAGTAAAGCGAGATAGGAGATGAGTCGCACCGCACTGGGTGGCCAACTCGAAGACCACTTCGCCACGTGTAATGACGGCTAACACAATACAATGATCTATTATTTCATTGCACATGCGCGAGATTGGATCGTAATTCTTGCTTTGACTGGTATCTCTATCTATTTGTGTTGCTACGGTTTCTGATATTCATCTATATGTATTTCTGAAATATTGAAGTTATTTAAGTTCATTAAAGTTTTAACAAAATTGTTTTCTGATTTTATACATTTGCTTTATACATAAAGAACATTATTAATTTAATACAAACAGTAAGTATATAGGTTGTACAAAATTATGTATATTTTCACGCAACTTTCCTAATGAATAATATAATTTATAATATTATTAAAAAATTAATACATTGTACATCTCTTCGCGCTGCATCCCTAACGGGGTAGTCAGAGAGGACGGAGCGCCAAGCGTCGCGGTTATTACATAGGGTTAAGGTTGGCTAATTGGTGATTGGTGGAGCATTATGGTGATAATTTTAGTTTTTTCTGTGTTAATAATGTTTCGTAAATGCAATGCGTTTTCTAAGGACATTTGCGCTTGCATTGCGCACCACTCTTCAGACTGCCAAGAAGCCGCCTTCGTAACGAATGTTGCGCGCTAGTTATGCAAAAATAATACAAAAAAACCGGAGCACAATAGGTACGTAAATATCACAATATTACTAAAAACATATCATCATTGCAATCTTCTTTGATTATTTAATGAGTTTTGTCAATTTTATTGAGATTAAGAAGCAATAAACATTGCATCTTTTTGTAGTTTAAACACATAATTTTTTTTCACAAAATTTGCATTTTGGAGTGTTGGCTTATAAGCTTACGCATTTGGTGTTTTTCTTACAGAAAGGCCTCTGGGGCCGCCGACTAAGAAAATAAAGGGTGAAAAGCGGCGGAATTACGATGTCTCGACGTACAAAGCAGGCTTTTCAAAGGTGAAAAATAACTGGTCAGTTTATAGGGCGTCCAAGGAGTATAGCATATTATGGTCTATCTTAAATAGACATTTTAATAGTTATCAACACAAAGACTGTGACATGGCTGGCTGTTTCAGTTTACAAATCTTTAAAAAACTCTTGAGCCTTGGTACCTAGGCTTGATTTCTGCCGTATGCTTACTTCAGCCTACGAGCATGCTTTCCAGACATCGATTATGATGAACGGCTTCTGGAAAACTAGCATTTTTCCATTTGGCCGTAGTGTCACTCCCAATGAAAGCATTGCTCCATCACTGATACGATTAAGTATTGAAGTCACCTAATCCAGTGACAATTTCTGGAAATGCTGAAGAAGATAGGCGTAGTACTAACTCCTTGCCTTCAGTTCTTACTGTGATTTCTATCACAGAAGCTCCGCAGTTTTAGTAGCGTTCAAAGACAAAAAAAATCCACAAGCTCGGTACCTAACGCCTATCGCTGCTCCCAACGGAGAAACTCGCCAAGAAAACATTAGTCACTGGGCACTCGCCAGCACTTGACTCGCCACGTTTTCCGTTGATAATTGCGACCGTATTGATTTTGCAGGCAGTGATGACATGACATGATGATGGTTGATCACCAGAATAGACTTATGATCATATTGCCCCATATGATATCGTTATATTGCATTCATATCATTATATTACTCAACGTCAACAGTTAAATTGATTTTACGTTAATGTTTAAAATACTTAAAACTACTGTGTAGATGAATTCAATAAGAGAAAAGTTTGATTCTAAGAATAACCGTTTTTTTTAGTAAATGGTAATTTGAGCGAAATAAAGGAAGTTTATTCCTTTTTACCTCCATATAGCCAATCTTTACCCCATTTCTTGCGCTTTCTCGAATCTCATCATTCATCATCATCACACATTTTAACAAATTAATAATATATATTACTATGTAACATATTATTATTTAATATTATTCATTGGGAATGTATGAATAATATCTATACGGGCTAGTGCGATGTTCAATGAACTCTGTGATGCTGAGGATGTAGATCTTTTTAACACAAGTATTGCGGCTTTATCAAATCTAGTGATTAAAAATCATTGCGCATTTTAATTTAATTATTTGTTTTCAGTGGTTTATATTGTATTGTATAGTTATATATACAATTATGCTAAGATGTATTGTGATGTAGTGTAGTTCATGAAGTTTGGAATTAATCTTGTAATTATTAATTGAGGACTGCGCTCGGCGTTTGTTGCTTTTGCAGAGCGTTTTTACTTAAGTTTATATGAAATTTAGAATATATATGGAAGCTTATAATTAGCTTACTTTAATATAACTTATATAGTGTTTATTTAGTTAAGATGCTGTTAGCTACCCTATGTAATAAAATAAAATAAAATATCTAATAATAATAATATTTAATGTTTTTGTTAATTTTTTTTTATTTATAACAAAAAAGTACATACATATAATTTAATGTATGAATAATTGGGGCTCCCTCTTTTCTGACTACCCCGTTAGGGTACAGCGTGAAAATATGTATGTATGTATGAATCATACATAATATTAATGAATAATATATAATATATATTTCAATGAATGTAACGATTATTAAATATATTTCACCTTCAGACATCACTTAGTACTAGCGGCAAATTTAAAACGTAGGTAATCTATTTATTATCCAGTCTCACGAAATTTTAAAATGTTATCGAAGTGGAGGAAACGTTTATTATAAAACAATTGCAAGAAGTCGTTTTTAAAAGGATAAAATTCATCGATACCCGTGTTACGTGTGCTAATAATTTCATTGGTGTAATCGGCCGGCGCAGACTGGTGTTAGTAATGACCCTCCGTGTGAGGCGAGATCCGTAAATCGTTAGTAGACACGACCGATATACTTTCGAGTAAGGTTAACCATGGTTTTGATAGATTACAGGACAATTTCTCGCCATATATTACGATAACTTTATTAAAATGACTAAATATTATATCTTGTATTGTTATCGACATATGTAATGAACAGTTTTTGTAAATATCTAAATAAACAAATAAATTCTTAATTCCTATATTGATAATGGAATGATGAAGCCATAGACAAGGATATCTTGTCAATTAATATCTTAGATATTTATAGTATCGAACATTTTAGTCTGTCAATCTTGACGACCTAGATGGCGCAGTGGTTTAGTCGATAACCCAAGCACGGAAGGTTCCGGATTCGATTCCCAGTTGGGTCAAATTAGAAAATGAACTTTTCTAGATTGTCTCGGGTTTGGGTGTACTGGGAGACACCCCCAGTAGTCGTCATCTGGTTCTCATAGCACAGGGAATGCCCTAGTTTGAGATCAGATGATTGATGTGTATTGTCTGGCACATTATTATTATTATTTTAATGAATAATTGTTTTTTTCATGTAGATTAAATTCTGCAAGATAATCAAAGTCAAATCTCCGATAAAATGAACTTATGAATTACTATCGATTTAAATGATGTAAGTAAAAAGTGATATTATAACGGTCCTGTAAATAGTCATACTTTATAATATAAGCAGAAAAAATTATTGATTATTGATAATCAAATTATTAAAAATATCTTTGGAATTGATGCTGCGTTATTAATATATCTGTGATCGCGTGATCTGTAGGTTATATAAATACAATAAAAGATTAATAATTTAAAGCAAAAACAATCGTGATTTCAATTTGTTGAATGATTTGGAATACAATATTACTTAATACGACATTGTATGTTGTACTTATTACTTATTTCGGTTTAACTTTTCTTGATTGCATTATATTACATATCTACTTAATTAACTTCGGACCCTTTAACATTTCGTATGGAAAACATTAAAATCACACATTAACGCCACTTTAAGCAATAGGATTTGATCTTATCTCTGATCTATTACACAAGAAAAAAAGAGACAACAAAGAGTCACAAGTTACTTGTTCAATGTAACATACTTAATAATAAGTCCTAGTTAAATCACAAAATCGAAATATAAGTATTATTCGAGCTAATAAAATTACATTGAACTTAAAAATGTCGTAAACTTCTGTATTCGATACTTCGGTAATTTTTGCCTAATAATAATTATATTTCGAGCTATAAATTTCACCGTAACGGTTGTAGATAAGAACAGTAATTTTATAAATCTAACATCGTACTTTATAATTCAGTTTGTTTTCGTAATTTTTATTACGAATTTTTAAAATTTTTATAGAATGTCTTACATAAACCAGGGCTATTGGACCCCTTACCGCAGAGTTTTAAAGCGAAAAATAAACTTAACTTTATACGACATTTACGACTTTCAATCATGCGATACTTAGTTATTAAAACAAATAACGTTTAGAGCGAGATAGACTGTTTAATAGTTTTTGAAATTAAGTTTTCTTAGGAAATTCTAAATTAACAATCTCTTTGGCGCGTCGTAAAATGTAATTAAATAATGGAAACTAAATAATGGGTGAATATTTTATTCATCCTTAAGTCGATTTAAGTATGAACATAAATATATAGCAGTATAACTTCAAGCTAGTTCGGGTAAATAGAGGATTAAAAAAATAATAACGTGACGTCACTTTGAGTAAGTATTAAGTTTTTGACTTACAGATGGCAAACTGAAACCAAATAGCGACAGGATCCATTAAATGCCCGTTTACGATCTGCACAGAAAAATAAGCAGCTGATATTCCCTATGTTTTTTTTCCCAGACTTTATGATTTTCAAAGTATATTATAAAGAACTTGCACAGACGATGGACTAGCAACTAATTCTAACTAGTTCTGCTTTGGAATCGGTAAATCTAAGTGTCTATTTCTAGAAGTTACGTGAATGCGTTGTGAAGTAGCGCTTTAATGCTATGAGCTTTGTCTACACCGAATGGAAATTGGGTTGAAGTTATTCGTATATACCTATGTAACTATTTATTTCTTTGGATACTTCAATTTTTCGTTTTAGGTGTTTTATTTAAATTTGTCTGTTTGAAGTCTCACCATGTTATTCAATAATGGCTCATCGTAAATTCCTCTAAATCAATCATAAACAACATCCAATAATATTATACAATAACTGAATGACCTAATTCGTTCGTTCGCTCCGTGCGGTCCCTCATTTAGAGACGCTATAAAACCTCTTTTTGACATATCCGTGGCAAAATCCCTAACCGATATGACCCTTTACTCCGTTAAGGTGTTAAGAAAAGTGGATGCTTACATTCTAAATCCGATCGTATTGTGTATTGTTTAAGATCGATAAAAGTTTGTCTGATTCCTGATCGTTTATTAGACTACAAAGGCGCCGCTCTCTGCGGCGGCCCCTTTGAAGCGGCCGCCTGTAATTATGTAAGAGCGAGTGTTCTGAACACAGTGCCTTGGCGTCGCGGTAACATGGTTCCTTGTACGATTACTAGATGGAAGTTAACATTTGAATATTGCGAAGAAGATATGACAGGAAAGTATGCGTTCTACCTAACAATGCTTCTAATTGAACACGTATTTCATATAGGAAAATGAAGAACTGTATCCAGTTTATTTAATTTTCATTATATTTAATCACTCATAAATTTTTTGAATAGGAAAATAATAATTGTCATTCTTGCACTGATAATAATATTATTTTCACAGTAATGAGTAATGACACGATTTTCACTTTATATAGGTAATTCGATTTAGTAAATACATTATTTGTGCAGATTACAACAAAAAGATGTAACTTGGCAGCAAATATTTTTTTCTGTAATAATAGCAAAAACAAAAAAAATCTAATCAGAATTGGCCTTCGACAAAGGGCGCGCTCTCTCAGTTTCTCTAATCAAAACCTCACACTTCCTCTAAATCTAATTTGAACTGAACCGAATATTTCGCAATCTGACGTTTCCGTTTGTAATTAAAGGCATTGTCATTATCGTGTGACGAATTAACTATGAGCGGGGAGCGGGCGGGACAGAGGGCGTGGCCTTCACACTTCAAAAGAGCCGCTTCAATACCGCAAGCAGACCACTTACTGCTTTGTGAGTGGGATCGACGTCATAAAGTTTATTAGCGAGACAGAGATGGAAATAAAATGTGTTTGTAGTAGTAATTCGTATGAACGGGTTGATTCAAGATTGCTTGGAATGGCGGGTAGTGTTGTGATGATAATGGTTATCGATAAAACTTAGAGACATGTACCTATATCAACAATTCACAATCATGTTGTTAGTGATCGAAGTTAGAAAGATCTAGTGTTTGTTGTTATTGAAAATTCATTGAAAATAGAAATTATTTGGCTTATTTCAATAAACGTATTTAACTAAACTAGTGGAAATCTTTAACCGATTCGAATTTATGACTCTACAGACCCGTAACTGCAGTAGTTGGTGCATCTGCCTTCACAAATTCGATTTCATTTTAGGATAATTTAATAAACAATCTTTTCTTTCCTAAATTCATCTATTCATTGTGTGATAACTATTATATTAGTTTGCAGTCACGTGAGCGATGTTGTTGTATGGAGTGTCTTTATTCATTTCTATAATGCAACGTACGCGTAGGTAATCAAAAATAACAAGCGATTTTCATTTGTACATACCTATGTTAACTATGTATGTATACGTTTATACTCTTTCGCAGTACGTTTATTATTTACATTAAAATACTTAAGCAAATGTATTTTGTGAATGTTAATACATTTGTGATTGTTGGTTTGATATTCTGTTATGTCAATAAACTTTTGTAACCTGGATTATCTGGAAAAATCAAACATTTTACATATTAAGTAAATTTAAAAATAAGTAACATAAAATACAACAAAGTATAATTAACAAATTTTGTTGTCGACAGAATACTGAGCTCTTCAAAAAAGCTTCTTATGTAGGCACATCGATTTATAGTTTTTGTGTTGAACTAATAACAAAAAAAGTATTCACGTAAATTCAAAAAAAAATTAGATCGATCTTACGTAATAAGCATTTATTAAAAATTACGAATTATTTATACTATGCTTTATTTTCGAAGTGGTATAATTTATTAGTATCGATATTGTTTATTATTTTAAAATGTCGTATCACTACTAATAAATCCGAGCCGCTAAAGAAGCTTACGTCATTAACGTATTGTTTAGAAATCAAAGACCGCCTTATGGGATGAGATCTGGAACCGAAAGGGAAAACATTATTAAATTGGATAACTTGGATACTTAATTATTTGCATAAGATAATGTGTAGTTTTAAGTTTGTAAATATTAACATATGTATGTACTTTTTGTTAATAAAAACACTGTATTATTTGCATAATAACAATATATGTCTAAAACAGAATAAACAGAGTATTGTTATATTTGCAATATAACAAAAATACTCTGTTTATTCTGTTTTAGTTAGATTATATGGAGAAAGGAAGTAAAACGAACTCCATATTGTTAGTTTAAAATGAAGATATACTTATTCCAATACATATTTTTGTTTCTGATTTTATTTTACTTTCTGTTTTTTAACTAGTGATATTAGCCAATTTTAAAAATCGTTAAGTTTTGTCCTAAGTCTCTCATTGTATTAACGTTAGACTACATAATTCAATTTGGTGGTAAGATTCCAACTTGGGTCACCTTCAACCTTCATAAAATTATCATTAATTCACTTGGAGGTCTGAGGAATTCGATAAATAAAACAATCTATTGCATTGGAAATAATAAACTCTGTAAACCAAAATAATTTGATCATAATTCTTTTAAGCGTTCCGTAACAACATTGCAAAAATGGAAGCCTTATAGAGTATTATTGTGTCTGTTTGTCCGTTTGTATGTGTACAATGGACTTACTACGTCGTCTTTACGTCTAGTGAGCTAAAACATGCTATATAAAGAGATATAAATATAAATTGTGGTAACGCAAAACCAGAAATGAGAAACAAAAAATTAAATGTTTATTATCAGGTATTTTGGACTATCGTTCCATCTTTTTTCAACATTTGTTGTTTCCGATGTGCCGGCGACTTCTAAGTCAGCGGGTGCCGCGGCCAGCACAGCCCAGACCTTAATACGGCGTAAGTATGTGACTCTCTGAGAGTTTCATATTTACGACTTTTGTAGTCGAAACTGTGGACCATGGGGCCCTGAAGCCCATCAACTGGTTTCTGATATTAATAAGCAACTGGTCGAGGTTTGGGAGACTGTCGGACTGGCAGCTTCTTCCACCAACGAAACAGTTTGATTATTTAAAAAGGTACTGCTGCTAGTCTACTGGGCACCCTAAGCATTAACAGCTTTCTAAGCAGCAACTTCGAGGAAGTGTATTATTTAGGATAACATCTAGTTTTTAGTTTGTAAATATTAACTTTAGATACTTATTTATATCAATAAATAAATTGTAAAAGAAATCTTTCCGAATATGTATTAATAAACGTATATGTTATTTTTCGTAAAAAACTAATATACAGGTAAGTACTAAGTTTATAATAAATAGTCTCACTACCCCTGGGCTCAAGCTCTGCTCCAGCCGAAATTGCTACATTCGCAAATCCAGTTTAGAATCACTTAATAATTCTTAATTGGACTCGTACAACAAGTTCACAGTCGTAGGAATTTATAACTAAGTGTAGTAGGGAAGAAACAAACTACTTTTTTATTTTGATTTATTTATGTTTGTGAATAAAAGTCACATTATAAACAAAAGTAGATATAAGTATTAATATAAAAAAGCCAATGTATGTATGTCTCAGTAAGTTTTTTTCCAGCAAATCCATCTGTTGTAGACGTGCGTAACTCCGGACTCAAAGATTCAAATGATTCGATACCGGACGCGGAGTCGAACTCTTAATGATTCCTTGCAATTCATATCAACTCGGAAGAGTTATTAATTCCGAATGGTCGAGCGAGTGCGGCAGGAGTCGATAGGTTAGTTTGATCGGGATGTAAAAAAAAGAGAAAGATAAAGGTAAGAATTGTCAGTCCTAAACTTGTTAAATTCGAAAGAAAAATAATAACAATGCTTTGCTATACAAACTGCAAGAAAGTACATAATACATAAATCAATAATACACAAATATTACTAAATAAATCATAACTTGACCAAATGTACCTAAGACTATACTTTAAGTACCTACTACTATCTGCTATTTATTTTGATAATTTAAACGAAAGTAGGTACTGCGAATTGTACAAACCTAACAAGTCCCTAATTTTTTATAGAGAAAATGATTAGGTGATTCCTAGGGTGATTAAAAAGAGGCAAGGAATCATTAAGCGAAGTTCTATAGGCGTAGCCAATCTGTAGCCCCATACGTATTATATACTATACTACCTCTATCTGTTCAATCGTTTCATGTTTTGAGTGTTTATAAATATTAGTCGGTTCATTGAACTTTTACTACGTGGAACGTACGCGAAGAATCGTCCACGCGCGCGACATATCTATTCGCCGAATTATAAATTTGTCAGCCATCAATAATGAACAGATACGATAACTAAAACTACTAACTACATGCTACATAATCATTGAAAATATTGTTACAATAAGATTATTAATAGTGACATCTACACAAATAAATAAAAATGAAGTGTCTGCTTATTTCTAAATAAAAGCTCTTTCTTAGGCTCGTGTCAGTTATTTGCACGTTACCAAATCCAAATAAGCGTTTTTACATTTTTGTTTATCTGTTTGTTGTTTGTTTGTTCGGGCTAATCTCCGTAACGGTTTTGGCGGGACTTTCGTTACAAGGTAGATGACTTCACAGAATAATCCAAACTACTTTTTGTTTCGTAAAAAATACCAAATTTAATTTAGGTGAAACAACGAGACACAGCTAGTCCAAAATTTTTTTTTCTTCTTTCTTCATGGCATGGCGTATAGATTAGCGCATTCGCCAATGTCACGTATTGTATTTATTAATCGTTATCGTAAAACTTCTCCAGTAAAGTAACAGTAGACTGTACTGAAGTTTTATAGGACTTCTTGGAAGAGCGCGAGAACTTCAGTTACACGTGTTTATTTAGATTTTAGACCTACTCAATTTTTTTCACTTACACAGAACTTTAAAACACAATATAAGTAAGTAATTACTATCACTTTTGTACTTTAAAACTCCCAAAAATGTACGAAATAGAAAATGTAAATACAATGACAACTTCACTTCTTCCGTTCTCGCAAAAAGTCGTAGTCCACAATTAAAGAAAAGTGTGTACTCATGTACGCACCTAAGAAGTTACATTAATTGAACGTTTTTAAGTAAAACTGGCCATACATAAAAAAAAACTGGCCACATATAAAATAAACCTGGCTTGAGATTAATGAAATAAAAAGTAATAAATTATGTGTTACATCTATGCGTGGAACTTTGTCATACTAATAACAAAAAATACACTGATCTTTTTTCCAAGCGCGCCAAAAGAACTAAGACAACTTAAAAAAAAAATTACATTGACGTGTGGCATGAAGCGAATCACGAGCTACATATTCGATTTGCGATAAGTGCGAATGTGCAAATGTCTCAGATTTGGTAAATGTATGGTGTCCAAAAACTTTGTGCACTAATAGTATAATGGGACTTTTTGGCGGGAGCGAGAGAAGTGAGGTTGTCATTTTATTTAGATTTTCTATTTCTTACATTTTTAGGAGTTTTAAAGTACAACAGTGATAGTATATTGTGTTCTAAAGTTCTGTGTAAGTGACAAGAATGGAGGAGATCTAAATAAACATGTGTAGCTGAAGTTTTCGCGCTCTTCCAAGAAGTCCTTTTTAACTTCAGTAAAGCCTACTATCACTTTACTGGAGGAGTTCTACGATAAGAAAGAATTAATTTACTTGTGATTCTACATGGATGCTACTTATTCTTTGTCTGTATACTAGTTTGTGTTAATGCGTGACATTGGCAAATGCGCTAATCATCTACTGAATTGTTTTCTCGCTTTACTTGACGTTAGCAATGTACTCACGTACGGTGTCATTTAAAAAAAAAATAGTATAATGACTACGTAAGTAGGTAATGTATATTAGTGTGCATTGGTTGCATGTGTTTAAAAATTAATCCGATTAATAATGAAATAAAATCCAAAGTCCCTTAAAAGGACAACTTTCAATTTACGTTTACATTCCAGTTGAAATAATAGAATAGAAACGTTCACAAAGCTCTTTGTACAAAAGTCGCATGAGAGACGTCCCTAATTCGATAATTAACAGATCCGCGCCATTAAATTGAATTATCTATGACACATTCACTCACAGAATAAAAGCTAACTACTCATTAGATATAATACGACCATTGAATGTGATCTTTACAGGTATTCTCAATCACACTTTTCATATCTTAGCTTTCGAGTGTTACGAGGCGGGAGGAAGCTCATCATATGTTGGAGAAGAGTTAATAGAAATAGTGCTGACTCATCCGGGTAGACATCTCGATGTTTTAAGTGGTGGCTAATGCTGAGAATGGGTTCCCACGATCGCGAATTCGATAAACATGTAACTTTAAAAAAGAAAACCATTTTACATCTGATACGTATCTACAAAATGAATAATTTTCAACCTTTTTTTTGCAATAATGATTAAGCTTAGTGTTTTAATTAATTAACTGAAATGATTAATGATTGTTACCAATTACGAAATTGCTTGTTTTGATTTCATTAGCAACGTGATAAAAGCTTGTCACTGTCCTTGCCACGCCTTTTAATAAAAAATACCTACTCAAAAATAATTAGGTGTGTAGTGTGCGCAATAGAATCATAACGAATTTTTATTACTGGTATTCAAGTAATTTTGATATTTAAATAAAAATACATACAACATACGTAGTTTCATGCTATATCCCTAACAGGGTAGTTAGTGAGGACGGAGCGCCAAAGCTCCAACCTTACATACTCCTTTCGCCTCCACAAATCTCATCATTCTCCTCACAATAACAATAGTTTTGCGGTGAAATTAGGTCTAAATGTCTTGATTCCTATTGTGAAATGACAATTACGAATGCTTATTTCATTTTAAAAATTTTCGCAGATTAAGTAAAACTTTTTATTGATTTTAGACCTCTTAAAAAGAGTTGCAACGTTATATATTTTATTACTGAAATAATTGAATTGTGGTTTACTTGAAGATGAAAGAATTATTATTTTATCCTTTTCAATTATGACGAAATTAATATTAGGCATGAAGTAATCTAGTGGCCAGCTCAATGGATTAATATTGTTATTATTATCATTAATACTTTTTAGATAAATCACACAGTTTATTAAGTAATGTATAATGCGATTAATTAATTTGTATACTGTGGTACTTTAAAAAAATCTTTATTCTGACCGTAATGCTTATTTAGGTTACAAACTATGATATTTAAGTTGAAATGAAGACGACAAGAGCTTAACATAATAATTAATAGAACTTGACGTAGATGCGAAAACCAAGAACAGAACAGGCCGATCATATCTGTCGGATGGAGCTGGATAGATGTGCAAAAAATTACACATTTTCCTGTTGGACGAAGTTGACGGAAGATCTGGACAGATATCTGTGTAGATGGCAAGAGGTTGTGTGGAAGAAAAAGAATAGAAGGGAATGTTAGAGATTTTTGCTCAGTAACAAGACACATACAAAAGTTAAAGATAATTAATAAAAACATACAAATTCAAAATAGTTTCATATGCACATTGGATATGCTGTAATTCTTTTAAAAACTCATATTTTTTGAAAACCTAAATGGCTAATTTATTAAGATATATTATATCTAGTAGGCACTAGGCATTCATACATAGTTGTTTTTCTTTTTAAATATCAACGTCACCTCAAGCGACAAACAAAAAATGTTCGTTCGTTGATATCTTTTCTATGAGAATTTTAATATCGAATTTATAGTAATTAATATTAATAAAACACATAAAAAAAAATCTAATAAGTACCTAAAATTTTTGATAATATTTTTCCTGAAAATATTAGATAAGGCCATAAACTTAGAGCATATTGAAATAGAATTCTCGCACTAAATTTTCCATTTATTTCTTATTTTAAAATGTTAAATAGTGTATAGCTATAGGGCCATCAGCTTGGTCAGCTTAGCGAGTAAAGTCTATACTAAAGTATTGACTGAACGTATGAAAGGTGTTTCAGAAAGATATTTGTGGGAGGCGCAAGGTGGATTCAGGAACGGTAGGGGTTGTATGGATCAGATTTTCTCGCTTCGCGTTATCGTGGGAAGGTTTCTGGCTTTAGGTCAGAAAGTTTTCTGCGCTTTCGTGGATCTAGAGAAAGCATTCGATAGAGTAGTGCGGAAGAAATTGTGGAGTCTTCTGCCTGAATATGGCGTGGAGGGCTCCTTACTGCAGGCTGTGAGGTCATTATATCGAGACCACAGAGCCTGTGTAAGGATAGACGGTGACATGTCGCCCTGGTTTGAAGTCTGTTCTGGTGTCAGACAGGGCTGCGTGATGTCTGCCTGGCTATTCGTGCTGTATTTGGACAGTTGCCTCCAGAGATTGAAAGGTAATATGAGTGGTATGGGATGTGGTGACACAGTGGTAAACTGCCTATTGTACGCTGACGATGCTGTGCTAATAGCACCATCAGAAGCAGAGTTGCAGACACTAGTCACGTGCATGAAAGAAGATTGTGAAGTAAAAGGATTGAAAATGAATGTGAACAAAACTAAGGTTCTGGTGTTTGAAAGAGAAGCGGAACAAACGAAATGTGTGATTAGTGTAAATGGAAAATGTCTAGAACAGGTGAATGAGGTTGTGTACCTGGGGAGTGCGTTTTCGAGGGATGGAAGATGTGAGTTGGATGTGGAGAGACGGGTAGCAGCTGGCAATAAAGTGAACGGTGCTCTGTCCGCATTAGTGGGTAGTGAGAATATATCTAACACTGCTAAAATGGCCATCCACAATGCGGTGTTGGTGCCAACTTTGTTGTACGGCAGTGAGGCCTGGATATGCCCGAAATCGAGTGAAAGTATGATAAATGCTGTGGAGATGCGATCTCTCAGAAATATGTGCGGTGTCACGCTTGCGGACAGGATAAGCAATGATGAGATACGCAGTATGACAGGGTTGCACAACAGTGTTATTGTAAAAATGAAGAAAGGAATGCTTAGATGGTTCGGGCACATGGAAAGAATGAGTGATGAAAGACTGACGAAGAAAATATACAGAGCGAAAGTGAGTGGTAAAAGAAGCCAAGGAAGACCAAGGCTGACTTATGAAGATCAAATAGCCAGAGTGTTAGCAGACGGAAATGTCAAAAGCACTCGCATACCTAGGCGAAAATGTGTGAGGAGAATGATGAGATTTGAGGAAGCGAAAGAGGTGTGTAAGGACCGCGACTCCTGGCGCTCCGTCCTCTCTGACTACCCCGTTGGGGATACAGCGTGAAGTTATGTTATGTTATGTTATGTTATGTTAAATAGTGTAATGTAAGTATATATTGCACATTTAGTAGGAAACTGAACTAACTCCAAATTTCAGAATTTTGAGTTATAACAACTTAAAAATAGCCGCTATCTGCATATGTACGTATGAAATTCGTACTATATACGAATTTGTCTATATATCTATCCGCACTTTAGCTATATATCGTGAGAATATTTATCCATGTATTAGTGAACTATTTATTTTATTGGTTAGTGTGAATTTTGAATTAGGTCAGTTTTGTAACGGAGGTGCGACATTATGTGGATTGACAAGACAATATGTACGAGTTAAGATGTATCTACGTTACGTAATTTGTACAAAAATTGAGTGTGCAGACAAACGTACGGACACGTATCTTGTTATTACGAGGATTAAAGTTTTATAGGTTAATAAGTATAAGATAATTCATTCTGTTTTGTTTTAAACATAGGTCTATTTGTTGCGACTGGTACATGAGGCCCTAGACAAAATATCTAACATCATTAACATTAGGCACAATCGTTCAAACGTATGGAAATGACGTAATTTAAAATACGAAAGCGATAGTGAGGGGACTTTTTGGCGGGAACGGGAGAAGTGAGGTTGTCATTTTAATTAGATTTTCTATTTTTTACATTTTTGGGAGTTTTAAAGTACAAAAGTGATAGTGTATTGTGTTTTATAGTTCTGCGTAAGTGGAAACAATGGAGTAGGTCCAAATAAACATGTGGAGCTGATGTTCTCGTGCTCATCCAAGAAGTCCTATAAAACTTCAGTAAAGTCTAGTATCACTTTACTGGAGGTGTTTTACGATAACAATTATTTATTAAAATACAAAACGTGACATTGGCAAATACACTGATCTGTGCGCTATGCCATGAAGAAATAAGAAGAACCCATAGTGAGCAATAATTTTCTATTAGGGGTAGAATAATACAAAGTAAGAAAGAAATGTCGTGTATTATTTTGGCTGTCTAGATTTTTATATGAATCAAATACATTTGTTAAATGATCTTGAAAAAATTAGTTCTGTTATGTGCAACGTCAAATCGCAACCGCTACCAAATGGCCATTAGACAAATCGCGGATTCAAACCCCGGACTCCGCCCTCTGGCAGACCATTCAGTAATTAGCGATCATTAATCTCTATGCCTCTGTCAAAACTGTGTCGTATTTTGAAAACATTATAAAATATGCCATAATTACTGGCCGTTTGATTAATTTGACCAAAATGATTTCTTTGCACGTCAAATTTTTGTTCTGCTAGGTGTAAATTAGACGATTTCTGCTTTTGATAAAGGTTGACGGATGGATAACGTACGTTGGTGTGTTAATTATTCACGGTTATCTGTTAAATTTATTTAATTATATGTTTCCCTCACTTGTGGGCCATTTCACTTTGTCTAATTACCGGTTGATTTAAATATATCTCATCAAATATATAAATACGTACCTTTGTTTTAGTTACTCGTGCTTATACGAGTATAATATATGGAAATTTGTAAAAGTAAAATTGCAAAAAAAATATACTTAAATAGTTAATGTGAAATAAGAAAAAATAAAAGAAAATTAGCGGCATTTTTATGGTTCTGTAGGCAAATTGGCAAATACGGAAACCTTATATCATTCCGGAGTGTCCATTGTCCGTCCGTGTCCGAGAGAGACATACCCAAACCCGAAAAAAAAATGGATAAATTGGATAAATAATAAATAATTTATGACCCTAATTCCTCTTGCATCCTCTCCGACTACCCCGTTGTGGATGCAGCGTGAGGATATGTCATGTTGTTCTTTGTACTCTAATTATCTTCATTTCATTTCTTTTATTTTTTTATTTTTATAGGGGAGGAGTCTCATAGTTCTCTCGATAGTTACATACTTCTCTTTCATATTATATGTGCATACGTATTTTCACGCTGTATCCCTAACGGGGTAGTCACAGAGGACGGAGTGCCAAGTGTCACGGTCCTTTCGCTTACTCAAATCTCATCATTCTTCTCAAGCATTTTCGTCTAGGTATGCGAGTACTTGTGATATTTCCGTCAGCTAACTATTGCTAGTAGTGCTACCACTTACTTTCATTTTGTAGATTTTCTTCGTCATTCTTTCATTACTCATTCTTTCTATGTGTCCGAACCATATAAGCATTCCTTTTTCCATATATATACATACATGCTTTATAATTAGCGGGGTGATGGAGAGAACGGAGCACAACGCATCGCGAGTCATTAATACTTCTTTCGTTTCCTAAATTTTGCGAGTGTTTTTGATAGTTCTCTCAGCTACTCGTCCTTTCTGTGCCCGAATCATCTATGCATTCCTTTCTTCACTTTAGAATAACATTTTCCTCTAACTCTGCAATATGTTATGTATTTCTGTATGTCTATCTATGTATTATATTTTCAATATAATAAATTAGTATAAACACAGTCTTTTTAAACATTGCATAAATCTATAGGTACATATAATAATGCAGTAGAAACCGTGTGTTTGTACATTGAATAAATTTATCAAAAAATTAGTGTGGGCGATAAAAAAAGAGTAACAAAAAAACATTTTTACAGTTTTTGTCTGTCGGTCTGTATGTACACGCTAATCTCCGAAACTACTCGTCCTTTGCGATTTCCCCAGCGATTGTCCCAGGTAGAATCAGCTCAGCTTGGATATTTAACCTTTGTTTCATTAAAAACCGATAAAAGTGAAAAAGTTATCGTCATTTAAAGATCATTTTAAAGTCACCGCTCGCTCGTTATAGAGTGCGTAATAAAACCGACTTTCACGTGGACGAAGTCGCGGGCACCAGCTTGTACAATAATGAAGAAATAGAACCTAAATACGTAACATTCATTTCATCCCTCTGTTACAATTATCGAAACGTAATTTTGGTTTATTACAAAACTTAGATAATAATAATAAATATTATATAGGTACTAGCTGCACCCGCGACTTCGTCTGCGCGGAAAATTTTTTCGTGGCTTTCCCGGATTAGGTTTTTTTTTACAATTCTTCCATACCTTCCTTTCCATTCCAATATTCTATACAGGTCCGTATGTGACCATCAGTTTATTCTTTCTCATTTCTCTCTCTTGCCATCGTCTAGTCACCCATTCCCAAAGTGGGCGATAACGCCCCCCTGTGGGCGCTGCAGGCCTAAAGGGGGCGGTAAGAGACCCAGAAAAAAAATGGGGGCGTTGTGTAGAGGCCTGGGGGGTGATTTGTAATTTCATTTAGCTAGGAGGCATCTTAGACAACGACTGCATGAGCTCTCGACTCAGTAGACAAAATAAGTTTGGGAACCTAGAGTCCAGATTGATACATCATTCACACGTTCCTATCCTTTTCTTTAGCTAATCCTATTACTTGCTACATTTATTTTTATATCTAATTTGTTACATTTACTTTTATATCTAGTTACACTGCTATCTATCTATTACACATTTGTTTGCTTAACTTATATCTATTACAATTTTTTTATACATCTTTGAGAGCATCTTATTCTCTTTGAGCATCTTATATACTTATCTTTATTTGTTTAATACATTTGTTTCACTTACTTATAGCTTTATTCAATTTACATTTTTTAATCATATTATTCCATTATTAAAATTCCCAATACTATACATAAAACAATTTACATAATAAGTCTATCACTACATTACAGATCCATCACACAGTATTACTTGCTTATTTCCTATTTCACAATTATCTCATATTTATTTTACTACATGTATCTGGTAGATATGTCACTTTACATTTATTCTATCTAATTAATTCTTATTGACTAATTATCCATTGCTGTTTCTGGTTTGTTATTGATATTACTTAAGCTTTTGTTTTGTCTTTATTAATAACCTTTTGTGTTATTTTTTCAGAATATTTTAGGAATTTACTTCTCATTGTTTTATTGCTCCTTATTTCATGTATTGCCCGGATTAGGTTAGATTATATGTACATGTACATAGTATGTTCAAAGATTGTTTTTGAAAAAAAGTCTACGTCTAACTTACGTCCGTCTTCGTGCACATACTATCTCTGTACCAAACATCATAATTGGTTCGGCGGTTCAGCATTTCCAATTCAAAGTTTCATCCCCCTTTTCACGTCCTGAGGGATAGCTTTTTGATAAAAAAAGTAGCCTGTGTTCGTTCCCAGGTGTCCAACTATCTACATGCTACATCATAATCAGTCCAGTGGTTTAGCATTTTCCGTACAAAGTTTCGTTCCCCTCCCTCCCGTCCTCCTTTTCATAGATTTTTGATAAAAACAGTAGCCTACGTATTTTTGATAAAAAAGGCTTATCACCGCACCAAATTGTATCATTACCAAGTTTAAGCGTCTCCCATACAAAGTTTCATCTCCTTTTTCACCCTGTTAGAGGTAGATTTTTCATAAAAAGTAGTCTATGTCCGTTCTCTGATTTCAAACTATCTTCTTGCCAAATTTCATCATAATTGGTTTAGCTGTTAACCACTCCCCATACAGTTTCATCCCCCTTTTCATCCCTTTAGAGGCAGATTTTTTAAAAATAAGTGGCTTATTATGAGCGCAATTACATGTTCTCACTACATATCGATTTCCATCAAGATCAGTCAAGACGTTCTTCAATTATAAAAGGACATATAGAATGACAGACAGTTAGTCAGATAAAAATTTATATACAGACAATATTACTCTGTGTCACATAAGACTCGAATAAAACTCAGTGGCTTGAGTTCCTTGTAGGCTATCTTTAATGCATTACTAGAAAGGTTTAGATGTTTAAGCAATGGTGTTTCAATGTGGCGGATAGCTAGAGTCCATAATGTACAGGCATTCTTAAACACCGTAGTGGGCTGAACCATAAAGTCATACAATAAGGCTAACTCGAAGGGATCGAGTTTACGTTGTGTCAGGATTACCCAAATTATGGCACACGAACACAATGCTCGGTTGGCTCATTACTTGTAATTTTCTTTTTATGCTGTTTCGGAGTTGCTTCGCTTCGAGACCAGGGGGGTTATTCACAAACGTCGGAAGCTTTCCGTGGCGGAAAGGCCGATCGTCGAAAAGCGTAAATTCAATCCGATGGCTTGGATTTGTGAATACGACTACATATAATATGATATAGTTATAATATAAATATAATACAATTTCGGATTTGTGAATCGCGTATAGACAAAACCACCGAAAAGTTTCCTGTCGTATACGGAAAGCTGAGTTTCCGTCGTTTGTGAATAACCCCGCAGCTATTGTTAGTGGGGTTTGGATAGGCAATGAGCAACTGCTTAAGAATCTATGGGTCTTTTTTATGCATGTATTTACGTATGTAATATATGAACGAGAGCTTCGGGTTCGATTTTTGGTAAGGTCAATCAATGTAGAAGATGAAATGTTCTTAATTCAGTTCGTTGTGTGGTACCCACAATACAAACCTAGTGCTTGGTTTGAGGGATATATAATTTTTTTATTTAATATTTATTAAATAAAATTCCGTGAATAAAATATCACCGTCGTCTGATACCATAGATTCTTGTTTTCTGTGTCTGATATCCATATTAAATTTGATTTAGGTATATATTTTTGGAACGCAGTTCAAGGAACTTAACGCAGCTTGCGGGAACTGTGAGTTGATTGAAATCGTCACGTAACAAAAAAGCGTTATGAGCTCTCCATTCGATTCTCAGTGACTCTCTCTCTCTCTCTGTTTCTTCTTAACACATGCTAGTTAATTAAGAAATATGGGGCGGGACCCGCGCGCCGCGCGGTGTCAGATTCTTTAGCTCTATACATAGTAGATTCACAGTGATCTTTTTGACTCTTTCTATTATATGCGAGTGTGTGTGTGCGTGCGAGTATCGAGATTCGAGCAGACGAGCGCAGCGTGCGCGGCCAGCTGTATAACTTTATTACTTTACGCGAGGATATTTTGATAAAATTTATTTGTATTTTATTTCTGTTTTAAGTTATACGTGAGTTTAATTGTCGCATTTTTGAAACTGCAGCTAAGGAACTTCGTTCATGACGAGGTACACCGACTACACACGTTTTTTTTTTTAATTTCTTTATGTACTATTTTTATCATCGTTTTCCCGTGGACGAGACCGCGTGGTAAGTTCAATACATCTCCCTACTAGGTATAAAAACTATTATAATTAAATAACTTCTCGTCATTTTCCATTTGGGGTGGACAGAGCAATAAGGCGAAACGCAATTTCAAATTGGTTTCGAATTTGGTATTTCGATTTTCAAATGGCAAAGCGAAATCAGAAGTGATAGGTTGCTAGCCGATCGCATAGACAAACTTCTTATGCCTTTGCCCACTTTTACGGCTTGCAAACGAAGATAAGTAGTGTCACATACTGTATTGTCATTATTATTAAATTTTATTGTAAATGTGTATACACGTTTTTATAAGGTCATATCACTGTCATTGCCTCATTACATATAAATACAAATACTATGTACAAATGTATATCTTCTAATTTAATTAAATCGACGTTTGTTTTAGTTATTTAATTTAACATTATAAAAACTTATGTCAGTTACAATAAATAACAAATGTCAAAAATATACAACCATACATATTTTCAAGCTGTATCCCTAATAGGGTAGTCAGAGAGGACGGAGCGCCAAGTGCCGCGGTCCTTAGTCCTTACATATTTATTTCGCTTCCTCAAATTTAATCTTTCTCCTCACATATTTACGCTTAGGTATGCGAGTGCTTTTGACGTCTCCGTCAGCTAACACTCTGGCTAATTGATCTTTGATTGATCTCTGGCTAATTGATTTTTTTGTCAGCCTTGGTCAAAAATACATAATCTCATAATAATAAAACACGTCAATAATAACAAATCCCCCGTTCGCCATGAACAATAGTTATCATCATTAAAATTATATTCTTGTTTTCGCTAACACGAAATTCAAAGTTTGTATGCAGAATTCGATTATCGATACATCAATATTCTCAAAATAAATCTAGGTGTCGCAAGATTGCAAATAAGATTTTACTTAAACAGAAATAATCGCCTCACAGTAACAATGCGATGTGTCAGCAAATTGAAACCATCGATAAAATACACTGACTAATTGAAATCGACAGTTACCGCTCGTATCTCTTTCGATACAAATCATACCACTCCAAAATGACACCATCTCATACTCAAAAGCAAGTAATCGCTATTAAGCGAGCTTGTCAATTTATATTGTCTCGTAAGTAATTCCACATTCCCAAGTCGATTGTGAGGCGTTATAATGACAGGAGGATGACGTATGGATTTGTCGCTTACGGCGTTTGGAGGCGCGCGCCAGCGGCCACATCAAAGAGGTGGGCTCCTTTGATGTTGCCGCGGTACCGCGCTTAGGGATGTTTCTTCACTTGGCTGATTGTATGAACACAAATCGATAAAATATAAGATCGATAAATTAACGACGTAAATGTGGACATGTAAATATTTTTAATCTACAAGTTATAAAATATCTGCTTTATTAGCTTAAACTAGCTTTGACTTGATTTGTTTGAAGTAGCGCTTCTTATTGAGGATGAAGCCTACACTTAGCAATACTAAATAAATAGTAATCGAATCTATAAAGTACGTTTTGGGATCATCTAGAACTAGGTGAAGTGTTTAGAATATAAAAGGCGAAAATGTAGGAGTTATCTTAGATGTTATATTTTAGATTTTAAAGTAAAAAAATACATACAATAGAAAATTATACAAGATACAGTACAAAAAGCGTTAGCGCAAGTTGCTTGACTTGAGATACGCCACATAGATAAACGACCTCAACAGGTAGGATGCGGTCCAGCAAGTGGGACAGAATAACCAACTCGCAGACCGGCAAGGTAGGAATCTGAAGGCAGGCAGACAAATAGACAGGTAGGAGCTGCAGTGCAATTCGTCAAAGGTTTTATTGGTAGATAGTCCCAGAGTACGTTCTTTAGGACATGAAATTTGGAATCAGATACTGTCCAGAAGCCAGCTCTACGAAGAACGTTCTATTTCTCCATTTCTCTCTCTGAATTCTTTAGTTTGAGTTTAAATGTGGAAACAGATGCTGGTTATAATGAATTACATTATTTTTAATGAGAATACGACCTAACACATGTTTCCATGCCAAGTGTCGTGGTCTTTACATACTTCTTTCGCCTCCGCAAATCTCATCATTCTTCTCACACGATTTCGCCTAGGGACTAATACGAGTGCTTTTGACATTTCTGTCACCTAACACATTGACTAGCTATTTATTCTTCGTAAGTCAATTTCATATATATCTTGTAGTTTTAAAAATTATGACCAGAATATATAAAGTATTACGACTGATGTATAAAATGTAGAGGAACAGAAGGACAGAAGGTAAATAAAAGATACATAAATACATATCTTCACGCTGTATCCCTAACGGTAGTCTGAGAGGACGTGGCGCTAAGTGTCGCTTTCCTTACATACTTCCTTCGCCTCCTCAAATGTCATCATTCTCCTCACATATTTTCGTATATAAAAGATAAAACAAAGTAATTGTGAACATTTAAAGAAAATTACTATACAGGCTTGTTATGTTGATAAAACATAGTTATTTGTATATTTACAAACAGTAAACCAAGTATTTGTACTTTAAATAGCTTAAATAAATAATATACCTCTCTACAATATTTACTACTAGATTGAAAATTTAATTTCTTATAACTCCACTCTCGATATCGATAAAGAGAATTTAAAGCGGAGGTATCACTATAAGGTAATAAAACGAATGGAGCACGTATTTTGACGTGGAGCGGCGCTTCTGGTCTAAAGTCTCTTTCACACAAATAGCGTTTTCCCGCTCCAGCATACTGAGGTGTCTGTAAGGCTATTACAGCGTTATAGTGCGGTTGAGCTTCACTATAAATTATGGTGCAATAGTACCTATTCTTTTGGACATCGCCTCGGTTAGGTCAGGAGCGAATTGATATGACGGATTCATTTTCTTAGACAAGCCTAGTGTTCGTAGTTGCAAGACTTTTTTGTTTATTATAATTACTTACATGCTGCGTGTCTAATAAATTAAAGAGATTTTAAATTTAACTTTACCTACGCATTGTATTTTGATATATTTAAAGGAATTGCTTTCAGTAAACATGAGATATTTTTAAAAATAAATATTTTCAGAAATATTTTAATTGCGTAGTTATGCAGTTTACATAAAAGAAACAATTATTAGCATAATATGAAAAAATATTTAAACCAATTATAAATTGAGAAAAATCTCGAATTAACAATCTCTGCTGATTTTCTGCTGATTTGAAGTGTTATCGTAAAAATGAAAAAGAATGCTTTGATGGTTCGTGCACAGAAAGAGTGAGTGATGAAAGATCCATGAAGTAAACAGCGCGAAAGTGAGTGATAGCAAAGTCATGGAAGACCAATGCTGACTTATGAAGATTAAATAGTCAGAGTGATAGCTGACGAAAATGTCAAAAGCCCTCGCATGCCCAGACGAAAGCGTTTATGGAGATTGATGAGATTTGAGGAAGCGAAAGAATTATGTAAGGATTACGATACTTGGCGCTTCGTCCACTGTGACTAGGTCGTTATGGATACGGCGTGAGAATATGTACCTACCTATGTATGTCTTTTTAATAGAGAAGAAATTCGCGACTATTTGAATGTGACCCAATGATGGATATATGTGTCTAACCATAACCTCATTAGCCTGCACGTTCTTACAACAAAAGCAAACAGACTTACGTCAGTGGAGGATTTAAGACAGCGAGGTTCAAATTAACGGATTGAGTTCTTCCATACAACTTGTTTACCCAAAAATTTAGATAGATAAAAAAGGAGGTCAATAAATACAACGGAAGGCTCTTTGGCGGCACCTTACACTCATAAAACTGGCCATTAAGTGTCCTATTAACGCCTATTTCGACATAATTAGGATCAATTCGCTCTTAAAACGGTCAGTTTATGGACATACCTACCTACATAATTGTTTATGTTTTATGCGTGCATTAATATTGTAGTGGAAATATGGGGTGGCGTCTTGACACCTGACGATACATTTATTTCAAAAAAATTAATATTACATAAGTAGTACATAAATATTGATTATGGCCTGTTGGTGCGGTGGTTAATGCTACCTTCCAAGTCTAGGGTCCAAGGTTCGATTTCCGGTCAGGCAAATTTAAATGATTAACTATTGTCAGTTTGCTTGATCTGGGAACGGTACGCAACATTCAACTAGTGTCTTTTATTTACCACATACATACATATCTTCACGCTGAATGTACCTACTACATACATACATATCTTCACGCTGTACCTAAGGGAGTAGTCAGAGAGGACAGAGCGCCAGGCATCACGGTCCTTACATACTTCTTTCGCCTCTTCGAATTTCGTGATTCACTCACATTTACGCTTAGTAATGCGGATGCTTTTGACATTACCGTCGGCTAACGCTCTGGTTATTTGATCTTCGTAAGTCAGCTTAGGTTTTTCTTAGCTTCTGCTACCACTCACTTTCGCTTTGTAGATTTTCTTCGTCAGTCTATCATCACATCACTTTCCATGTGCCCGAACCATCTAAGAGTTTTTTTCTTCCTTTTTACAATAAACTGTTGTGAAATTCTGTCATACTGCCTGTTTCTTCGTTGTTTATTTTATCCACAAGATTGATTCGCACCGCACATATTTCTAAGTGGTCGCATTTCTACTACATTTATCTTACTTTCATTTGATTTCAGGCGTATCCAGGGCTCACTAGCGCACAATAAAGTTGGCACCAACACCGCATTGTTGATGGCTTTTTTGACCGAGTTAGATATTTTCACACTGCCTACTAATGCGGCCATAGCACCGCTTATTTTATTGCTAGCTGCTACCCGTCTCTTCACATCCAACTCAAACCTTCCATCCCTAGAAAACGCTCTCCCCAGATACACAAATTCATTCATTTGTTCTAGACATTTTAATATCTCATAGTGTCTTTACTTACTTAGTAAAAACCAAGTAAAAAACTTATTATAATATTTATATTTTGACTGAGAAGAGTTAAGTCTGTATACGTAAAAGTGGACGTTTTTATGTAATATGTATTCGATAAACTCCAACACCGTTGGACTAATCTCTATGAAGGTAGGCACGTATAAGGATATTTTCGTGGAAGTTTTTACGCTATTCTCTTTATTGTAAGTCGTCACCATAAGGATGAAGTCGAGTAGTAACGTAAAATTAAAGAATATTTATGGAAATACTTTCTTTTTTCTGTAGAAAATAAAAACAAACATTTTCATGGTAACGTAGAAAGAGTATATGTAACAATACTTTGTAATTAGGTATAATTCGAGGATAATATCGCCTAAACAAAATGCTGGATTGTTATAAGCAAGGATGTTTAGTAATGAAAACGTATCAAAGAGATTAAAGAATCACTGACCAGTTTCATTGCCCATAAAATGACTTGTACACACATTTTTATGCAATTTGAATTCTATTGCAATAGCAATGTAAGTAATTTTACTTCTAACTGTAAGATATATTTAACACTGGCAACTAACAAACAAGAGTTTTGCTTCAAAGGTATAAAATTACGATTATGATATTCGTTTGAAATTAACTGCGTGGTACAACGGTGCCGGTGACGGCTGCCTGTGCGGTCTCTTTGATAGAACAAAATAATAAATCATCATCTTACATTTCATGTGAACTTGGTAACAGTTAGTTTATTAGGTGATAAATAATCAATTTGAAGTATAACAGACTTGTGTCGTACCGGATGATGAGATAAAAATGAAATTATGACGAACTATCTTTGTTTTAACACAGTTATTGGAAATTCTTTAACACAGTTATTGGAGTTGAACTTGAGTGTGGTTTTAGGGACATGCCTATGTACATACATAAGTATATATCTTTAAAGAATTTAAGGAAGGCATTAGACATTGGTTATCAGCTTCACCATATAAGTACGTATAAAACAACATACATAGGCATTTTGTTTATCACACATTTTCAGAAAAATCATATCATGAATATAAAGCGGTAGTAGAGTTTACTGGACTGGAGCGAAAAACAACTTCTTGGAATAACGCGAAAACATTATGTACATTTTATACGCGCGTACCTAGACGAAAATATGTGAGGAGAATGATGAAATTTGAGGAGGGGAAAGAAGTATGTAAGGACCGCGAAGCTTGGCGCTTCGCTATCTCTGACTATCCCGTTAGGGATACAGTATGAAAATATGTATGTGTACTTTATACTAAATCATGTTATATTGGGTCCTTACATATGAAATTAGCGTTTTGTCGTACTGACCATTTTGATCTGAAATATCTCCTCTTTGATTAAGAATTCCAAATTCAAATTTATAAATTCATTTAGCTGGTACATTTGAATTTTGAAAACAGTCATTCATTTGTTTTTTTCCTCATTATTTTTTTCTTTGGCGTCACTTATTATCGCACAATGGAAAACATGAAATATCGGTATATTTACGAGTACGAGTTCTACCGTGGCACCAGTGCTGCAGAAACAGCTCGAAGGATTAATGATGTGTACGGTGCTGGTGTCACAAAAGAAAGCACGGTACGTTTTTGGTTTCAACGTTTTCGTTCTGGAAATTTCGACCTTCAGAACCAACCCCGTGGACGGCCGGAGACCAAAGTGGAAAATGAAGAATTAAAGGCTATTGTGGAAGCGGATCCATCACAAAGCACTTCAGAGATAGCTGCAGGCTTCGGGGTAAATGATAAAACTGTATTAATCCACTTGAAGCAAATCGGGAAAGTAAAAAAACTTGAACGATGAGTACCTCATGAATTGAGTGAATAGAACTTGCAAACACGCGTCGACTGCTGTGTTACTTTGCTCAACCGACACAATAATGAAGGGATTTTAAATCGAATCATTACTTGTGATGAAAAGTGGTTACTGTACGATAATCGGAAGCGCTCGTCGCAATGGCTGAACCCTGGAGACCCAGCCAAATCCTGCCCTGAACGAAAATTGACTCAGAAAAAGTTACTTGTGAGTGTTTGGTGGACTAGCGCCGGTGTCGTTCACTACAGTTTTCTAAAATCTGGCCAAACGATTACGGCAGATGTCTATTGTCAGCAACTGCAAACCACGAAGGAAGAACTAGCTGCTAAACAACCGAGATTGGTCAATCACTCTAGGCCACTGCTGCTTCACGACAACGCAAGACCACACACTGCACAACAAACAACCACTAAGTTAGATGAGCTACAATTGGAATGTCTGCGACATCCACCGTACTCCCCGGACCTTGCTCCAACAGATTACCATTTTTTCCGGAATTTGGACAACTTCTTACAAGGAAAAAAATTCAACTCCGATGCGGCAGTCCAAACCGCCTTCAAAGAGTTTATTGATTCTCGCCCCCATGGTTTTTTTAGTAAAGGGATCAATGAACTACCTATGAGATGGCAAAAGTGCATAGATAACAACGGTGCATACTTTGATTAATTAAATATATTTTAGAAAAAAAAAATTGACTTTATATTCCTCCCGTACAAAACGCCAATTTCATATGTAAGGACCCAATATTTGTAACCTAGCCTAACCTAAGGGGGGAGGCCCTTCTAACTTTTTAACTATTTGTCGAAAATTGTGAAAAAATTTGTAAATAAGTTCTACAGCTTAATTTGGGAAGCTCTACAGATTATAATTAGTTTGAATAATATTAATTGTGTAGTTTTCGAGATTGGGGTAATTTCGTGTGCACGCCTAGCGACCGCAGAAATAACTTTGTTTTTCACAGTTTTATTGAGAAACGCCATGAAATACAAACTTATTTTTGCGCCAATTGAATGAATATTGTGCATCTTGACTGCAGAATCCTTCACTATCCACACTGTTGTGGTCCCACACATACCTACTTGATCAGTTCTTTTACAATTTTGTTAATTATCTGAGCATATTACAATTCATTGGAATCCAAAATAATTTTATATTCATTATATCTCATACAGCTGACGGGAATGTCAAAAGCACTCGCATGCCTAGGCAAAAATGTGTGAGGAGAATAATGAGATTGAAGGAAGTGAAAGATTCGTGTAAGGACTACCCCGTTAGGGATACAGCGTGAAGATATCTATGTATAATAATAGTAATAATAATACTCCAGACAATTACACAGATTGTGTGACCCCAAACTAAGTAGTAAGCTTGTACTATGGCTACCGCACAACAAACTGGGGGAGTTCCCAGTAACACCCAGACTCCGAGCCGATTTAGAAAAGTTCGTTTCCTAAGTTGACATGACCAGGGATCGAACCTGGGACCCTAGCTTGAAAAGCAGATGCAATGCCATTCCGCCAACGGGCCGGTCAATGTTGAATTTAGCACAAAGACAATTTAAAGGTAACGAACTAAATATTATCTTTTGTAATCTCAATTGACCTCACAGTTTTTTATCTTTTCAAAACGACTTCTCAAAACAAGTAAATCATTTAACCACAACACGATCACTCTGCTGCGCTTTGCGATCACCTTATAGACTTCTAACCGCTAGAAATTGTTTTCAGGTAAACAAAAATTTGGTAAACAAATAATTCCTTAACAGAGTTTGTTTGTTTGGAATGTTGATATTAAATACAGGTTGTGTTTGACTTAAAATAATCTTTTTACTATTTTCGTATGTAGGTACAGACACACGCGCCCATTTACTTATATTAAGCTCATATCAAAGTACACGTCAATATCAAATAGATCCCAATAATCCTATTAACGGCTTGTAAAATCACAAACTTCCTTTATTAATTTGAAAACAGATGTGTGTCCCTTATGTCTTTGAAATATGTATCAAATTATCATAAGTCGAACGCTTAAATTAGCGGTTGCGGCAAATCTGTCGCTTGACAGACGGCGTCCGGTCAGCCGACACGGAACTCAGGCTCATTAGTACTACATCCTACAAATCAATTGATACACATAACTATTTTGAGACGAATTTTTAATTTGACAAGGGATTATGAATACGCACCAAATCATAAATTTGGACGAGATGAGCGTCTAACGAGACATCGGAACAATGCGACCGGTGTCTTTGATTGCAGATATGAAACCAGGGATGTAATAATTTATACTATGTAATTAGATTATGATTCGTTTCATTAATTACCGGAAACGCAGGCCTATATTAAATTTATTATTACCCATCTTTCGTCATTGCTCGTGATCAACGTATGCATTCGATTATATATATCTAACTAAATACATAGTACATACATACCCTTCCGTCCTTCCGCTTGTTCATCGGGTATAAAACGCTATATTCGGGCTATAAAGAGATTGTTTTGAGTACCTAGGCCTCAGTTTAAAATAAAAATACCCGCATTTAAAAATTCAGTATTGATTTCAGAAACAGAGAAAAATCAATAATTGTAATATTCTTTATTACTGAGTGTAAAGATTTAATTTCGTTCTTGACATGTTCGACACCCTAGTAGAGTTGTCTTATTACCTCCCTGTCGCGGTGTCTTTGATTGCGGATAAGGAACTGGACATGATTTGAGCAGTGAGCTTGTTAGTTGAGGTTCGTAGGGCTTTAAGAACATTTATAAAATACTTATGTCTTATAAGATTACAGTTGTTTAAAAATAAAGAATTGAAATATAATTTTTCTTTTTTTAAGATGTCGTTTCACGAAATGCCAATGATGCCCAATTTTGTTATTGTAAGACGAAACTGTTATTTTACACTTAGTGACGGATAATTTACCAAAATTTTTCAAAACATGGAAAAATTTCAAAAAAAAATTTCGGAAAAATTTCAAAAATGAAAAAATATCGGAACAATAATTGAAACTTATGAAAAATTCGACAGATACGCCAAGCAAGGAAGCAAGTACAGGCATACAGTACAGAAATTACAAATAATGTTGAAAATTTTTTCAAAATTTTCAAATGTATTTAAAATTTTTAATTTATTTATAACAAATATTCAAGAAACTTACGGAAGCAATGATACTTCATGTAAACACTATTATTTTTTAGTGTTTCAACAATTAAGAATTTAATACAGCGTTAATCTCGGATAACAGTGTACTTAACCTCATCTGGGATACCGGAGTGAATGAGACAGTTTAGAAAAGTCGTTCATAAAATTGACCTCGTACATATAAAATTAATTGAATGACAAACCTCTACACCGGTGGGGCGGTTAGACAAGGAGAATAAATAAATGTTATTCTTTAACTACCCCATTAGGGATACAGTGTGAGGATTTATATGTATGTGTATTTCTTGTTTTAAAAGAGGAAGATATTAATGTTACGAAGTATTTAAGTATCCAATTAAAGGTCATTGTGTGAGCTTAAACAGACAATTATAGCTTCAAGAGTCACATCGCGCGTTTTCCTTGTACACGTATCGTATAATAATATATCTCGTCTCCTCTACCCCTGTGAGCAAGTCATCTAAACAATAATGAGACATGATTATGCTCTATGAGAAAGATAAAAATAGCAATTGTCATTGCTACACTGTTCACGAATCTCTTGGGCTTTTACAATACTGCTTGTACAACAGCACACGAAAGTGTTACCGTAAAATGTTATCTAGGTTGCTTGTATTGCTCGTAACTTCTTACTCCGTTTTCTTCTATGTTTTGTAATTGGAACACTGAGCGATGAAGCACTAGCATGAGGAATGTAAAATTGTTCTGTATACTAATCCAGAGTCAGGGCGGGATAAGACGGAATTGTGGACAAGACAAGATACTCGGACATGCGATTAGTTGGCCGAATGAGAAATTAGGTAAAGCACGCGATTTTCTTTCTCGCAAGAAAACAGTTTTTTAGACAACACTTTTTTTATGAGCTCACTCATCGAACAAAACACAACAGCAATGATGCTGTTATTTCACGCCAATATTCTGTGAGAGGGTGGTATTTCACCGGGCGAGCCGGCCCTATTTGTGCTGTAATGCAGCATGGCTCTGCCACACGAAACACACTTAAAATTGTTTTAACTTATGTCAAACAAACCTTTCAAATAATAGAAGACAGAAGTGATTCAAGGAATGAATGAATGAATGAGAATTCCGTTTGAAAATGCCATGTAATTTTAACTGCTACGATAAATAGAGCACCAAGGTACAGCAAAATTACCCTTTAATAACACTTCTAAAAAGTGGTAACTTCTGAGCCGCATATCGACAGGCTGCTAGCTTTATATAAATTCTCACAATAAGCTCTATTCCATTGCTAGAAAGATAGGCTGCTTTAGTACAAAATTTGTTTAAAATTTTTAGTTACGTGCAGGACTGTACAATTTCGAAACGTACAAGTATTTCACAATCTACACCTCGACTTCGCGCTAATTGTCCCATAAACGACAATTTATAACATAATCGTAGTTTAATATACCCACACACGCCTAAAAACACGACAAAACCACTTCATTACTACGCTTTGTGCGATTTCACTCTATTTCCTATGATGTATTGTACCATAGACCATGTCAGAAATATCATTATTTTTAATTTTATCTAAACTAAACCCTATGCTAAGGGCATAAGATAAATAATGACAATGTCACCATAAAAGTTTATAAAAAACAAAATTTATACGGGGTGGAAATGGAAATATTTGAGTTCTATTCCAAATTATTTAATCCAAAAGTAGGTACAAGGCATTGCCAAAATTACTTTGGAAAACACCTGTACTGGGAAGAATAGGCAGGACACTATCAAGAGTCTAAGAAAGCCCATTTTAGTTTACCTATAGTTTTATGAAAATGAGTAAATAAAAAATAATGACGGTGGAACCTATGGACTGATGGGAATTCAATATTTTTTAATCATCCCTAAATTATTTTCTATAATAATCAAGCATGTAGAGTTCAATTTGAATTTTAGACCGCTGAGCTACAAACAGTCATATTTGAAAATATATTGTGTTATATTACAGATTATTAAAAGTTTTTGATTCTATTTTCTGATTAGATTTATATCATAAAAATGTTCATTTGAATAAATAATATAGATTTTCGAAATAACTATTATATAACCACATTAACGCCATTTACAATTGGAGTGAACGGAGCTTAGAAGTGCAATCATAACTTCACATAACGAGCTCTTTCCATTGGCCGACAGCAACAGATAAGCAGCTAGCACTATCTGTATTTTCCCTACTTTTCCAAACCAGTATGAAAGCCAAATAGTGAATGAAATTACAAAATAATAATTAGTACATCCTGTAAAGACACTGTAGAGGTATATAGGTAGCTCTACTGAAGTACATATTAACCTATGATGTGGAGATAATAGAAACAAAATGTGCGAATCTATTAATCACTGGCGCGATTCTCGTTAATTCGATATAGTTAGAACGAACATTTGAATCGAAAACTGCCCAAGGGCGTGATAATGGAAAAAAACTATTATGGGGGCATTTAAATGAAATATTGTAAAGTTTTATTTGAGTTCCGAACTGTCATGAACGATTGCCTTTATTATGTACTTATTCGTATAAGATTAGATGAGTATTTTACATATATGTATACATTATATGTTAACGAAATTTACATTTTAAAGACGGATAGAGCATTAAAGTGGAACGGAATCACAACTTGATGCCATTTTAGCAATAAAGTCTTTGGTTTAGACCCAGATGGCATAGCAAAATAAAAAAGTGTAATTTCATTTTCATAAAATTAAAATTTTATTTAATTGTTCATATAAACATCAATAACGCTATACCTAATAAACTTGATGTGAATGTGTTTATTGACGACATTATTGTAATATATTTTAACGAATCAATAAAGCCGTTCCATAAAATTCAAAATCATGAGGAAGATTACTAACATGGTAAATGTTTGAACTTCGAACACTAATACTGAAAACACAAAGTTAAGTATCCATTTTAAAAATTTCATTTCTTTCTTTCTTGTCTAAAAAATCCATAGTCTGAGTTACTAATTTTATATTATAGAGAACTCCAAATGAGGTTAGTAAGTGAAGTGTTTAATCAAAATCACTGACATAATGTGTGTTCATACTACAAATTTTTCATAATTTTAATTTAAATAAACCACTAAACTATATGACTAAACTATTTAATACCTATATGGTATTGGCTAACAAGTTCTTTGACTCATTTAAATAATATATAGGCCTACATATATTATAAATAATGTGTAATGTGCGAGGTTATATAAAAAAAGTTCCATCTGTTGACGGCAAGGCGTCGCGTGCCGCTAGAATTAATTAAATATAATGACGATTTAATTATAAAATTAAAAGACATCTCCGTTATATTAACGACCATTTTTAAATTAAGTCGCAGTTAAAATTGTCTTGAAAATAATAAGAACGATTTGTAACTGTCGCTGCACTACTTCGTAATACTTATTTTTAAAGGAAAAACTTCATACAAATAGAATTATATTCTTAATTACACCTGGCAACACCTTCATAAAGAAAAGACATGATACCTTTTATTAGGGCCTTCAAAAGAAATACAACGTAATAACTTTTCGCGATTGTATGCAGTAATTATTTCGAATTTTGCATTGTTCTCGAAATCAGCAACTGTTTTTAATAACAACTTTATACTGGTGTGAGATCTTTTTAATCTTAATTAGCTATATTGAAATTTATTGGAAATTAAAATATTTTTTAAACTTAAAGAAAGGATCCGAATGTTGTTATGTAAATTGTACCATGAGAGTCAATAAAATTCAGCCAGTACCATTTAATTACTTTTTATAACGTCGTTTAAAAACATTCCTTTTAATTATCAGCTTTTGGTTATACTGTGGAAAGATCTCTTTGATGGAATTATTTTACATATGTATGTGATTTTATCTTTTATGTACAGGCTGTTTTGTAAGTATAGTGAATCAAGCGAGGGGGGTGGTATATACTAGAAAAATGAAACTTGGTAATATCAGAGTGCTTAAATCTTAATTTTAAACACTCTCGGTGAGAAATTGTAAAAATAAATGAAATATCAACAATTTTTTCATCGTTTGAATTATTGT
Source organism: Zeuzera pyrina (assembly GCA_907165235.1). Classification (NCBI taxonomy): domain Eukaryota; kingdom Metazoa; phylum Arthropoda; class Insecta; order Lepidoptera; family Cossidae; genus Zeuzera; species Zeuzera pyrina. The sequence goes on from OU015639.1 coordinate 7,391,927, forward strand.
CCAAATTTGAATTTTCTGATAGTACTGACATATTATACACGTGGTAATGACCACACCTATCATAAGGATTCGTTCGATCCACTTCCGAGACAACCTGCACACGATTATTGTGTAGATGCATGTAGATTTTTGTGCGGTAGAGCCATGCTACATTGCAGTACGATTGGGCCAGCTCACTCGGTGAAATACCACCCAGTCACAGAATATCGGTTTGAAATAACAACATCTATTGCTGTTGTGTTTCGTTCGGTGAGTGAGAGTGCCTGTGGCCCATCTCCAACCCTCCCTCTCCTTTCCATCCTTTCCCTAAAGGCCGGCAACGTATCCGTGATTCCCCGGACATTGTGGGTGTCCACGAGCGGCGGTGATCACTTTCCATCGGGTGACACACTTGCTCGTTTGCCTCTCTTTTGTATATAGTCGTATATAAAAAATATTCTAAGTATTATTAAAGATTAAAAGTGTAAGATATCACAATGCATTTACCTTCTATCAACTGTCCTTAAGGAGACTTATTAAGGAGACTTAACAATAATCTTTATTTCTTATACTTCTTTCAATTTTAAACTATTATATCACCGGTTTTCATAATATCTTTCGTAAAATTAGACTGAATTTTAAATATTTGCGCGCTATTCGCCACAAGCGCTTGGTCCATGACTTACCAAACTTTGTATATATGCATGTATATTATACATAAAATGTAATATATACCACGTATAAGTGTATTTTCACGTGTCATTTCTCAGGTGAGTGAGTTAAAATCCTATTTAATTTGAGCCGTTATTCAATAACATGGTGTTGTCTTAAACATATTTGCAAACACATTTAACCAATTAATAAGTGTAGAAACAAAACAATAAAATAAATCATTAAAATTGTTGTATTTTTCTGTCTTGCTGGATGAATATATATGAAAGTCTTGTTGGACGTATAAGTTATTTAATATTTGATGTGGACAGAACACCTTCACATCTTGACATAAAATTTAGCAATGTCCGATTGTTCGGAATTATGTATTACAATGCGGAACCTTATAGCAGATAATCTACCAGTCTACCATCTGTACTATTTAAGTATATACATATGTTTAATAAGCCCTATTCCTTAGGCGACTTTAGAAGACAATCATTAGTTGGTACATTCTATAGGTACAATTTTGTGTCTCTCCCAAACCATCATTCATCATAATCGTTGTATTTGTTAAATATCTATAATAGTTGCTATTTAAGCAATTACAACTTGTTTCCGGTTCATCACGCTTTCCTGTAAGTATATTGACCATAGTTAAATTATAAACAATCTCGAATGAACGTATAAAAGTGACCGAAACGTGCGTGCTTGCTAAGTTTTGTGGGACCAGCCACTTTGGTCTTTCATATCTGCTAAAATTAAACGAGATACGGTTGTTCATAATTTGGTGAATGCAGCTTGTGGGTGATCAATTAACAAACAAACTCTTGTCCGTAACAAATTGTCGTACAGTTTTAACAATTTGGGTTTATAATTTGTCATGGGTGCTGTTAGGTATAGACTACACATAATAATGGAGTTATGAAATAAATATTTTATCCGTAATTCGTTTTATAGGTAGTGTTAGTGTGTATTCAATATTACTTTGAATATTATGTCCTTATATTCTATAATGAAAATATGTCTCATCATTATCATTATCCAATACTGCTGAACGCAGGAATATTTCAAATCTTGCTTTAAGTTCCATCTATAGATAGCTTCCCGCATTCAGCTCCTTCCAGTTACTTTAACAAGGTCGTAGCACCATCTGCGTTGCAGAGGACCAATCCCTATATGTCGTCTTATTCAAGGGCGAAGAGGGTACTGAATTTTAGGAAATCTCGTATTGATTCTACGTCAAATGCGAGAAATATTTGTTCAATGTCACTTAAACTTGCTAGTTTTTAAGGTTCTGCTAAAGTAAAGCGTTTGAGTCGAATTATGTAATTTCCGATTTTGTCTCTCAAAGTTAGTATTTATTGTGATTTAAAATATCAAGACTTAATATTCATTGAATTTATATTATGCCATATACCTATCAAACATTAATAATTTTAAGTACTACCTTATAGAAAAGCAAAGGTGAAGATTAAATAGAACGTTAAAAATATTAGTAGGATTTCCACAAAAGCTTAGAGTGGTTTGGGAATTACGATTTAGGTATACGAGCTTATTAACTCTTGCTGTATTAAAGACCAACTCTGACTTTCTTCTTTATTATCTATCATGTATACCCAGTGATGGAAATGGTCGTAAAACTTTATCTACAGACACGACTATAGCGATATTTTAACAATAAAGATAAACAGCGAAATTCTTCAACATCTTTTGATTGTGTGAACTACGCGACTTTACATTTTTCACTTCTTTTTATGGTCAACGTTTTTGCTACCCGGACTTTGCATTTTTTATACAATGTTTTTGGTGGGATTCAATTGTCATCGTTCTCGATTTGTTTTCAACAGAGGTTTTCGGTAGATATATTATAGTAATTTTGTTTTTAGTGTTAATGGACAAATTCAGAATACTTTTTATAACTGTTCCGCTGATGAATAATCGCCTTAAAAATAAGATGGTTCCTTCGGCACACGACGCCGACTAAAGACTTTTAATACCAACAGCATAACGTGTGGCGAACGGATTTTACACAATACAGCTATTTGATCTAAGTGATCAATTTACTAAATGTCTGCATGTATTTCTCTTTTTATTTCGCTTATTGTAGCTTTTCTTTAAAGTTGTTTACATCATTTTGTTATGACATATTTCAAGTTCTTAGGTGATTTTTGTTTGAGGCTTATAGGAAAAACTGTACCTGCTTGGCTTTCTTGGTTTACAATTAGTTCAACAAAGAAATATGCTAAGTAACATCAATGTCGTCAAAACAAATGTATTAAATAAAAAGTTGGTTTTTAAGTAGTGATCTGCCGGATATCCGTATCCGTATTCGTGTTCGCGGATATCCGAGGGTAAAAATTTCTTTATTCTTATCCGTATCCGTTACATTTTAGCGGGTCTTGAACGGATTTTTGACATTAATGAATTTCATTAAATGGAATTTTAAATATAGATGGCAATGAAATATAATAACTTCAAACTTCCTTTTGTTTCTTAAAATTACAATTTTGCCACTTTTTATTGCAATATCAAGGAGACAATTATGGTAAACATTATAACAGCAAGTTACCTCATTATGTTTACATAAAATAGGATTAATTTATTTGTATTCGAACGAACGAACGAAGTATGAAAGTTGAGGTCCGTATCCGTATCCGTATTCGGGGATCTAGACAATAATAATCCGTATCCGTGTTCGTATCCGCGGATATACAAATTTAACAACCCGGCACTTCTCTATTTTTAATTGCAATACTTACAAACAATAAGTTAAATGATAAGTTCAAATACATATGTATATATTCGAAAGGATTTTTTTAATGTTTTATTTGAGTATTTTTTATGTGTACAAAGACTAAACTATAATGTGAAGAAACTTATAAACTATAACGTGATGAAACTATTTGTAAATAAGTTAATAGTTCTTATGAGTGTTTGGTGACCTGGATCTCGATGTCTAAGAAGACTAATTTAGATATTTAGATACATACAACTTCAATTCTTTATCTTGAAATCCTTAAATGTGGAAACGTGATAGAAAAAAAAATCACGACAAAAAATTTCAAAAATAGCTCTGTTTTGCACAAAGATTCAGTTACATCTTCGAAATTCTACAGAATTTTGAAATAGTTTTTACTGAAATGAATAGGTAATTATCTCAAATCTCTAAAACCAGTTTTTTTATTTGGTAATGTAGTTTTCCTGCCAATTACAATATAATTATGTATGTATGTATAAGTCAATTTTATTGTTATCGTCATAAGGCGCGGGGGTAATGAACGAATTTGGTTTCGCTGAGCATTAGATGATAAATGTTACCTATTAAGGTATCGTAGAAATGTATTTACGTGTTCATATTAATGTAAATTAAATTGCTCAATATTTTCATTACCTATTAAAAAAAGGTTAATTAAGGCATTGATCATAGACTTTATAACTCCAGACATACTAACCCGTACTACGATGTAAGGCAAAAAAAAATGCAAATGTGTGGATGCTATTTTCTAATAAAATAGCGGTCGAACAGCTTATCTGATAATAAATGTGTGTCGTATGTAGAAATGAGTTAGCTTATCTGATTTGTCTCACCGTAGCTGCTCAGATACGGCGTCAGAAGTTATTTAAAAACTACCCTGTTGGGGATACAGCGTGAAGATATGTATGTATGTATGTAACTTCAAAATAGCAACATTGAAAAATACAAAATAACTATCCTTTACTAATCAAAACTCAAGTACAAAAATAACTAAAATTTATAAAAATGATACAAATACCTATATATCATTTTTGGCAGTTACTGAAATCGGTGCCAAGTCTACCAAAGTAGTAGACTTTCTGTTGTTGTATTGATTTGGCATCGACTTCAATAACTGTCAAATTTAATTAAACAGTTACTATTTGTATCTTATTTATGAAATTATTTTTGTACTTGTGTTTTAATTAGTATTAGTAATTAGTATATAGTATTTCGTACTTGTCAGGCTTTTTTTTAGATCAGTTCGATTTTTTCTTAAAAAGCTTTTATATGACCTTCTCCGTTTTGTATGACCTTGACTTAAATAAATAACTGAGGTATAAACTTCTTCTCTAATTCTGGAGCGGACTGATATACATAATCATCAATATAAATAAAGCTTATAAGTAGTTAGCGTGTTAGCGTATATAAGTCCAAGCTCAAATATCAGCGAAATTTAAATGGGACCACCTTGGGCTATACTGAACCTACAGACAAAAGGCTAATTTGTCTGTGACTGAACCCAACCGAAAAAGAAGCATCGAAATCAATCCTCAATTGACGAAGTTATCGGCGAACATACTTTAAAAAACTATGTACAGACGAACATAGAACTTCCTCCTTTTTTGAAGTCGGTTAATAAAGTCTATGGCACTGATACTTATAATAGTAAGAAGTCGTAAAATAATTTGAATTCGATTAGAAATATTGTGAATATATTTGACTGCTAACAGTAACTGAAGAAACTGGGTAAAAAAAAATCAAATATGATTTAAAACACATCTTTTTATTTACATCAAACGATATTCATGTGTTATTGTAAGCACATATCTAGTGCCTTTAATAAAAAAAAGTTCTGTAAATACAGTAGTAGGAACCAAGTAGTTACAGAATTTAAATTTTTTTATGATGCATTACTTTCAGAACCATAATGATCATAAAAAAATAATATTATACTTAGACTTTGATAAATTCGCAACTACATAGTTATTACACATATGTATATATTTTTTTTTAATGTTATACTACAATATTAAAATTTTATTCTGGCCGGAAGTTTTGTTTTTGTTATGAAATAATAATTCGTAATTATTATAAGCATATTCTTAAACAGTAAAAGACTTTAATTAGTCATTAATTTTCAAATAAATAGCAGTAAATATTACAGTTACATTTACTAAAAATTTTTGATAATTTTAATATTACAAAAAGTTACTCAGTATTTCATTTGTTTAATAATTTAAAGGTACTAGAATCGGCGTTAATATTACTATATCGTTAATTCACAATTAGATTGATATCAAAATTGAATGTTATAATTACTAAGGAACTGTATAATTTAAAACATTAGTAGAAAAGAAAGCGAACTTTTCGATTTCTAATTCACGTAATATACTAATTAGTTACACAAATCTAAATGAAAGTGATTGAAGTTATTGTAAGAAAACATTTTTTTATAAGTCATGTTCATCAAAAAATCATAATTTTATACTTATTAAGATTTCCGCTAATGTGATATCGCTAGTAATTAATGCAGATTTACTTTAGAACTAATTTGAAATTAGTAATTATGCTTACTAATTAAAAATTAGTACGTAATTATTTTATAAAACTACAAATATGATGGTAAAAGACTACAATAATTAAATTTGATCTCAACAGAATTCAAGAAAGAATTTTTTTTTATAAAGCTTAACATTATTTGCTTAAATATACAAATAATTTATTAATACGCTAATTATAAAAAGCAGCGGTGATAACTATGTTATAATTTATTATAACAGCCGTATAAATGTAATTTGAACAAGTCCCGTTATATAACATTTCAGTCGTATAGTGAGTACCATTTCATAGTGATCCTATTATAGTCGTGTTCGTGAAGACTTAGAAGTCACGTCACGTGAGTACCTACTGTGAGTATTATAGTGACTTTTAGAGTAGGAGAGTAGAAATCGTTACGAACTCGACTATGATATTACCATTATGGCACTTACTACGCGATTGAAATGTTATATTAACTAGGACTTGTTCAAGTCATGTTCGTATGACTGTTATAATTATGATACCATACTCATCAGTGTTGCTTTTTTAGTTAAGTTACAGGCGTATGAATTATTACACTTTTTTGCTAGTTAAGTGGCAATTTATTTAATATTTGATTTTGGATTTTTCTAATGAGATCAAACATAATAATATATCTTTGTTTGCATCTAATTATCCTATTCCTATACATTTTTGTGTACATCAGTAATTTAAACAGCAATATTACTGGTTCATAGAAAATTTATTTCGCTATTGCATATTGCACTTTCAATCTTCTTTCGCGTACAACGGGAAGAATTGTAATAAATTAATTTTTCTTTGCTGATATTGCATTTCTATATGCCAGTCTAGATTGCCTTGTTACAAATAAATAATTTATGCCTATAAAATTATTAAGTACTTAAATAGTAACAACTATCACATTTATGTATTTAAAAGAAGCTTCTTCATAAATTTTTGTACATTATTATTCTATAATTAACGAACTATTTATTTACACACCTAAGCTAGATATAGTGAAGTACCTACTTTGAGAGACATTAAAACAACTCATCGTGAAGATAAAAACGTCCTAATGTCGTTAGAGAGTTCATTTATAATTGATAAAGTAATTCACAAATAGTCTGTTTTCGAATATCGGGTTCGATCGCTTTGATTCAAAAATCGAGCACGCGTCTATCATAATTCACATCGGTTGAGATCGCGCGCGATATCTCGTTTCATTTGGACGCACTCACTACCAGATTTGTCGCAGCTTCTTCGCTCGCCCCTATACTCATCGCCTTTTTCTTGAGTATCCCCAAGTCTGTTACGTTTTCTAAGAAACTCTTATGAGCTGAAAGAACTTTAGCACTTTCGACGTCTTTTTTTAATTCTTCCATATCTCTCTTTAACTTCGCCCGCCGGTTCTGGAACCACGTTATTACTTGTGCGTTAGACAGTCCCAGAGAGCTGGCTATTTCGTCTCTATCAGCTGGTGATAAATATTTTTGATAGAGAAATCGTTTCTCCAGCTCAAATATTTGATGGTTGGTGAATGCTGTTCTAGATTTCCGTTTCTTCTTCGGTTGCGGTCTGGAGTTGAATAGGTTTAGATGATTTGACTGACCATCTGTAACAAAGAAAAGTAAAAAAAATTTTTAAAACTGAATAAAACTCTGCTTAAAACTGAATAACTCTATTTTCATTTCTTTCTTTACTATATCCATTATTATATCCAATAATGCTGTAAAAATCAGCCAACAGCGTGTCAGACACGCTTACCACAGAGTTCCGTAATAATTTCGGAAAAACAAATTATTTTTAAATAAAAAAATTGGATATTTTGAGTTGCCAGATTACATTCATGTTTGTGCCTCTCAGCGCGGTAGATGTAAAGGTCACGAAATAAACCATGTGACATATATATTACGTATGTACGTGACATATAGACAAACAGGCAGACAGACATGACGAAATTAATAAAGGTTCAGTTTTTAGCATTTTGGCTACAGATCTCTTAAAACGAGATATTGTTCATTTGATAAATTGATTCTCTTACACCAGAAAACTACTGAACCAATCAACCACTTTACGTACAGCTTTATATAGCCAAAGTATAAGTTATAGATCAACTTTGAATTAGGGTCATTAATTAAATAAAACTTAAGCATAAATCCGATAAAATCGACGCTTTTTCAACTTGTTATCAGGTACTAAAACATCGGTCTATGACAGTGTCATAAAGAGCCCGCAGCGCTAAAATGCAACTCTTCTGTCGTAAAACACACAATAAAAGCATGGGTGTGTAACGTTATATTTTAACGAGCTCAGAATACGGGCTGTTCGTAAAAAGAGAATGAAGAAAACAATTACTTATTAGTGATATTGTAATAGCTATTAGTTAATAGGTACTTATAAAAAAGAAATTACTTTTACACTTGTAATATACACATAACTTAGTTTCTGCTTTGTTAAAAATCAACTATTTATGCATAATTATATCAATTTGAAAAACTGACAACTACATTTGGAGAAGTTATGAACAAACGGTACACACTAGTAGTATTTTGTCGAAGTCCATAATTATATTCTTGAAATTACATGAAAATTTTATTTTACATTATTAGAATTCAAAGTTTTATAATAGAAGTACATAGTCGATAAAAATCACCACAAATACGAGTCTTATAATAAGAGCAGCAATCAAAACTATTTTATTCTTATAGGCATTTACAAAATACTCATTTTCCGTTCCGACTACGCCCGGGTTGAATACATAAAATATAGCTTATTTCCATCCGGAATAATGTACGTTTCAAATGATGAAAGAGTTATTCAAATACATAGGCGCAATGATTCCGGAGATTACACTCTACATGTAAACTAAATTACAGTCACTGTTCTCTCTCTTTATTATATTGGTATAGATAAACGTAGATATAAAAGTTTAAAGTTAAGGTGTATTAGTTGTTTGCAGTTAATCTGATCTGCCTAATCGTAACGTTTTCTGTATAGTAGTTTTCATCATATGCCTACTCTAGTAATAACTGTGAAACGTAAATTTAAATAAACACGATTGTTATTTGTGTCTAAATAGATATCACATTCAAACTGCTAAGTTAAAAACTCAATTTTCGTTTTACAGAGCTATAAAGGAAATAACGGCGTTACATAACAATGCCACTATCACTGCTTCCGCTCCATTAGCCTACTTTTTACATTATCTAATTATTTTTTGATATTATTTGATGCTAAATAATGATTTATTGTTTTGTTCACATTACATTATATTTATCGTTTGTTTTAACTTGAAGATTAGACATTTATTTATTAGGCAAGATATTAGGTCACATTTCCATAAATGATATCAAAAAGAACAAAAAATATTATCTACATGTTATAATAGAATAAAATAATATGTATTAAAAGTTAGTTATCGAGTTGTTCAAAAATGTTTTTTACAAGGTATGTTTTGAGGTTTGTTCTTATGGGTATTCATGGCGTGGTTCACCGCAAAAATTAATAAAATAGCCATCGATGTAAAATAACCCATTTCAGTTTAAGAACTGTCGTTAACTTAAACTGCCTATGCATTTTCGGCTTTTAATTTTTAAGCCGTGATATTTACTCATAAATTTAAATCCAAGGTCAGTTTGTCGAGGTTTTCAAACATTCCTTTATTTTTTTGTCGTAAGTCACAACAGTAAATTAGCGTTTCTAAAATAAATGTCTGCGCATTTATTACACCTAAAAATTCCATTAGGTCACCGGTGATATTAAAAGTTGAAGTTGAAAATTACAAAAGATCGCATTTTATAAGTAAAACGCCGACATCAAAACGACAAAGCCGTATTAATCATGGTCTAATCGCATCCTTAGCGAATGCGGACCTCAATTATGATTGTATAAAACAGGCGAAGTGCCAAAAAAGAGCCAAGTCCAAAGACATCGTTAAGGCATCGCAAAAAATATCTAATCTGTCACGGTACAGAGCGTCCGTCTGACTTTGAACACACCTGATATTATTGGATCTTGGACTTGGCTGATATAAGGTATTTGTGTAATTAGTACTTCACAATTAGTAATTATTAAGCTTATTAATCATTTATCCATAAATTCAAGTACATTATGTTCGTATAACATGTTTCATTGTGAAAATAAATTCTAGTAACTCGAGAGTATGGTCAATAACTTCCATTATTGTATACGTATATCAGTACAATACATAATATGTACTCGATGTTAGCTATCTATTACAATAAGACCATTGGTTCAACTTAGTTTCAATGTACGGAGTCGAGGTTAGTGTGATTAATTCTGCTGGACTATAACTACCGGGGTTCTGCCTCTGCATAAACAAAGAGGGAGAAAAAGACACAACAATCACTTGCTGCCGTGGGTCCCGAAAGGCAAAGGAAATCATCGACGACGGCCGTCTTCAAACCATGGCTGCTTTGTAAGCGTAAATATTGTAAAATAAAGTCACGATTCACATTATTTTGAATTTGTGTTATGCTACGACCGAAATCTACAAAATTACGACATCTTTTAAACATTTCATTTTATACCGTCGTGAACATAAGTGATAAAATGCGAATAATTACATTTATCACATAGGGCCCCGTTGAGGGGCAAACCTCTGACCTTTCTCTTTCACAAAACCATTATGTACTTGTCAATACAAAAGATTCGGTTTATGACTAGCTCGTTGGCGCGGTAGTAGATTATCGGCCTTTCAAGGCGGGGTTGCGAGTTCGATCCCCGGTCGAGTCAATACAGGAAACGAACTTTTTTAATTTGACATCGAGTCTGGGAACTACTGGGAGGTTCCCCAGTTCGTTGTGTGATACCCATAATACAAGCCTAGTATTTAGTTTGGGGACACACAATTTGCATAATTGTTTGGTGTACCGCGCCCCACTCTGCCGGCACGTTACACCACGTTTATAGTTTTGATATACTATTCTAGGGTAACGTATAATTCAATGACATAAACTTTTTTATTCTATATTTTTCTTTTTTGACCAAACTAGCAAAAAAATGAATACATATATACATATAAAATGTATCATCCACATAGGTGTAGGTAATAATTTCGACATCCGAGTCACTAAGTAGAATTTTTTTAAAGTTCAATTTCTTTGGAGAACATTCGTTCACGTTTGGGTCCACCGTCAACGATCGTCGAAACAAACTTACCTTTGCCGAGCGTGATTTTCGAACAAAAGACTTGGACAGCATCTTAACGAGTACAAATTGAATGTCCTGTTTTTTTATAATCGTAGGTACACCTTGTTATGCGGAACCCGATCGTAGGAATTTTGTAGAAAAACTTCTTTTTCTCAGATCGCACGGTTAATTCTATTGAATTCGTGGAGAAAAAAGCGTGCCTAAATAATTTACGTGTGTTACATTGGTTTTTAAATCTTGATTGATAATGTTACCGATTTTTTGTTTTCATACAAATAAAGTTAAATCTTAAGTTAAGTTCGATAAAGTTGAAATCATTTTTAAACTTTTCTTAATGGAATGTTTTTGTCTTTCCTAATTATTTCCTGCTTTTAAATAGGGTTAGTTTTTGTCTTGAATATGCTACATGTATAATGTTAAATAGCGTTGAATAAAATCAAAGTAAAGGCATATTCTGAATTAATAGAAATTCTTTTCGTAGTGAAATACTATTCCATCCTTATTACATACTAATATTAAAAAAATAATCAGATATGCTAAATAGCATTAATAATAATAATATACTCGGACATTTCACACAGCGCCATCTAGTCCCAAAGTAAGCTGCATAGCGCTTGTGTTATGGGTACTAGACAACTGATATATTACTTATATACTTTTCTTTTGTAAATAAATACATATTATACATAAACACCCAGACTCGAGACGGGAATCGACCCCGCAACCCCCGTTTACTTTCCGACGCGCTAAGCCATTGCGCCACGGAGGTCGTCAAAGCATTAGGAACTGTACTAGCCGACCACTGTGCGGTTATTGCTTCTGTCGGAATATCGGAACCTCTACTGCACCTACATAGCATGTCTCAATTTTTAAAACTATTTAAGATCATAAAAAGTTAACAAATAACTTAAATGAAAGATTGGGAGCCAACTGAGAAAATGGAGTGTTCTAATGTTTTATATAATTTTATAAATGAGAAATTCACTAACTGTTACAAAATAAAATTAAGATAAAACAAAATACTAAAAATATAAATCAGTGATTAAAAAGAAAAAAATAACACATGGATTAATAATATTGTTAAAAAAGCTTGCGATCATAGAGATACGCTGTTTAAAGAATTTTTTTTATTTTTTATAAAAGGGAGCAAACGAGCAAGCGGGTCACCTGATGGAGAGTAACCAACCGCCGCCCATGGACACCCGCAACATCCGGAGAATCACGGGCACGTTGCCAACCTTTAGGGAAACAGTGAAAGGAGGGGGAGGGGGTCATGGGCCACCGGCACTCTCACTCACCGAATGAAACATAACAGCAATAGATGCTGTTATTTCACGCCGATATTCTGTGAGAGGGTGGTATTTGACCGGGCGAGCCGGCCCTATTCATGCCGCAATGCAGCATGGCTCTACCACCTTTTATGGCTAGAATGGCTAGATGACACGAATTATCTTACGACAGAAATATGTTAAAGCCCGTAATTGTCTTGATAAGCTGATACAAAAAACTAAATAAATAAGTGCATCATTTGGAAAATTGTCTTATTAAAATTGAGACATTGCCTATCAATCGGCTAATGTTTACATATTTACATACAACAGAAGTATCCGGGTGACCAGACCAAGCTTCGCTCGGGTTCTTTCGAGTTTGCCAAGAGACGACGCGTATCTACATAAACATGAAAATAAAATTATCTAAATACAAAACTTCATCGACATCGTTAAAGTCGTTAAAAAACGAGTATATGTTACATTATCTCGTATAATATATACAAGAATAGTACCTATTTATTAAGGAAAGACTTCGCATATGTGAATGTATGTCTGAAGAATATTTTACTTCCAAAAACGTCTGCTAACTAATACATTAAACATTTTTTATTACAGACTTCCGGGATCAAAAAAAAAACAAAAATAAGTGTAACTGCCGCTATCAACTTATACACACAATGAAAGGTTGATCTGATCATCGACAAACCAATTTTATTCATTGAAATTTCGTAACAATAGAGATAAATTAGCTGATTATATCCTTCAATCAAATTAGTATGCAAAGTGTAAAACTCGAATGTAGGCAGTTATTATACGAACTGGGCGTAATAAGCGGGTATCAGAACTACGAAAAATTTAAATAATAGAAATATAACTAAGATTACGTTGATTATATGCATACTAAGCATGCGTACGAACAACCGTGTTGATATTAATGGTTGTAATTAGTATTGTTTTATAAAAATAGTTGGTTTGTTGTATTCAAAAGAAATTATTTTTTTGGAATGACAGAATGAATTCTAGGGGGTTATTCACAAACGTCGGAAACTTTCCGTGGCGGAAAGGCCGATCGTCGAAAAGCATAAATTCAATCCGACGGCTTGAATTTGTGAATACGACTATTTATAATATGATATATACATAATATAAATATAATAATATTTCGGATTTGTGAATCGCGTACAGACAAAATCTTCGAAAAGTTTTCTGTCGGATACGGAAACTTGAGTTTCCGACGTTTGTGAATAAGGGGGCTAGTTTTAGAAGACTACTTATGATGTCATAAAATAATGTTAGCAAATATTGTGAGATTTGGGTACCTGAAAAATGTCTAGAACAAGAGAATGAAATTGTGTATCTGGGGAGTGCGTTTTCGAGGGATAGAAGATATCAGTTGGACGTGGAGAGACGGGTAACAGCTGGCAATAAAGTGAACGGTGCTCTGTCCGCATTTGTAGGCAGTGTGAATGCATCTAACACTGCCAAAAGGGTCATCCACAACGCGGTGTTGGTTCCAACTTCATTATACGGTAGTGAGGTCTGAATATGCCCAATATCGAGTGAAAATATGTCAGTATTTTAGTAACGTTTTAGTTTTATACATTTTTATTGGCACAAATTGAATAAAATACGATACGACCGTCATCTTTTTTATTTACAAAATGCCTTCTTAACTATGAAAATTTAAAAAATCTACAACCGTGGTGACATTTTTTTTTAAATTCATTATTGCATTTACATATATGAATATCTAGGGAGATAACGGGTTTTATTATCGTTCGTTATCGGTATTGCGTGTGCAAAAATTATTATCACCTACAAATGCAATAAAGAGGTTACTGAATAAAAAATAAAATGTAAACAATAACAGATTGAAAAGATTTTCTCTACATGATTTTTTTTACATCATCTGAATTAAAGTTACACTATGATTTCTTAAATTTAAAAATAAAATAATCATCAATAAATCTTCATTCTCACTAAGTCTTTCGAATTAGACATCACGTAATGTTTCGCTCGCGCGACCGTATTTCTTTCGTCGCTTGAAAGAAGAACTCATTTAAAAGCTATAAACGTTTATCGCTTGCATTTTTCAGTGAGACAGTGTGAAAACAATTTAATGATTGTATGACAAGGTGTATTGTGGTGCATGACTTTGTTATGTTGTTTTTATTGTCGCAAATATATTTATTATTTTCGTTTTATGAAATTGATTGCTTTATCATCTTTATTTAGATATCGGGTAATTAATTAGCTTTGTTCAAAGTTTTCGTCCTTATAAAGTAATGTTGTATGTTTTTATTAGATATTTTATAGTGTTCAAGGTAAGAATGAACGATACTGTTAAAATATCGATATTGAGATTGATATTAATATCGATATTGAAATCAATATTGATGTCGATAGTTTAATATCGATATTTCGATACCTTAAGGATCCTTGGTGGCACTGTAGTCAAGTTCAAGTTCTAATGAATTCTATATTTAATAAGGGCGAAACTGCAGAGCAATGCTAGTTAAACAAAAAAAAAAATATAAACTTCTTATTCGCTATTAAAAATAGTGTAATGGAAAAGTTTGTTTCATTACCTATTGTACTGTTCTTGCAAATGTGTTGAAAACACACGTGCGGAAATTAGTAATTATAAACTCGTGTCTTCGTCTATTCGTTTGTAAAAACCAACTTACCGCACCAGTATCATAAATATCTATTACACTATGTATAGTGTTTAATAAAAGAAACTTTAAAATAATGCACTGTAAAATAAAACGAAAACATGAGCAGAGCAATAAATATATATTAAAGCGGCGTTATCAAAATACGTTCTCACAAAGTTTGTTCCGGCTGAACGGCTCGTTTAGTACCACGGACTATTAGTGCAGAATGTATTACTGAGTTAGTGACGGATAGACAGACAAACACACTTTGTGGTGCCGCCACATAATGGCCCGTGACACTGTCTGTTTTTGCTTGGCTCTTAATTAGGATAAGTATCCGGTTAAGTGCTTTTTTTACAATTCTCAGCAAAAGAAAACATTGATATGTTTAAACGACATAGTGAGGTACGAATTCCGTATATTCTATACAAATGTAAAAAAATTCTATAAACAAACAGGCTTACTAATGATTTTTTTGGGGTTCTACAAGAGCAAAAAAGGAACCCTTTAAGTTGTGTTTGTCTGTTCGTATGTAATAATTGATTTATTCCGTCACCTATACACCTACCGAAATGAAATTCGTCCAAGAGACGTAAATTAGTAATTCGAAATCACAAATAAAAAAAAGTAGGTACAAGTATTTTGGATCCATTCAAAATACTTGTACCTATTACTTATTTTTTTCTATTTGGATGGGTCACAAATATTATTGCCTATTATTTTTTTTTATTGGAGGTATATACAATACTTGTACATATCACTTATTTTTTTAAATTTCTGATTTCGAATTACAAAATTTCGTCTCTAGGACAGATATAAACATTAATATTTTTTATTTAGCTTCTACTTTGTCCGAAAAGCTATAGAATCCTAATTTAATACCCCTGGCCGGTTTTGTGATAACATTTTTAGAACTTTAATGTTGTTAAATTTTGTTTTACGAAATAATTAAGGAATTGGATGGATGGTATAGGCGATTAAAGTTTTTGTACGCGATTATTTGGTTTTACGATTTCTACGAATATTTTATTTCATCTATTATATTTTATAATTATCCATATTACATTGATTGATAACAATGTTAAAAGAATAATGTACATGTAAAGGTTTGTTCATTTTTCGAAAGTATTACAATATTATTCTACTATTAAATCTTTACATTTGTGTAACAGTTGGTGCGTTTGTTAGTCATCTTGTAACTTCTGAATGATTTGACCGATTGAGTTCATATTCCTGCAATGTATTTTGTTTTGTCGAGACGATGGTTTATAGCTTTGCTAGGATCCTTGGTGGCACTGTAGTCAAGTTCAAGTTCTAATGAATTCTATATTTAATAAGGGCGAAACTGCAGAGCAATGCTAGTTAAACAAAAAAAAAAATATAAAGTAATATTAGACTGCACAAAAACTATTTATGTGTACTATTTAACTATTCGTGCACTTATATGTATACATGCTTAGGCCCATAAAATAATTTTCAAAAATTACTTGGTACGTTGTAATGAAAATCAAAGATTAAGTTTTCTGTATAAGGAAATGATCCTGAATTTAATATAGATTCTACGGTAAAAGCAATTTTTTCTTTGGGTACTTTTAAGGTACTGATGGTACTAAATGCGTGAAAACGTAGTTTTTTTATTTACTGTGTTATAACACCCAGGTAATCGTTTGCCTTTTAGGCCAGCTGTACTTAACTTACGGCCCAGCTTTATTAACAGGCCTGGTAAGTAAAACCAAGTCTAGCAAACAACTAGAATACCTATTTAAATTTTTGGAAGTACGCGGCAAAAACATTCATTGATTGACATGTAATGATGACATTTTACGAGTAGCATGAGACAAGATTATTAAAGCGTGACAAGTTTATTAAAAAGTACACACAATTCACTGATCTCATTAAGTAGTCTTTACTTAATGGAAACTGCTTTTACTGTATATATAATGTGTAGTATATAATATCGTGACCCGCTTGAATGAGCTATTACATTATGGCTGTTATACATGTGGCTCTATGTCGCTTGATAAATGCTTTCATCTATTGATTCTCGCAAGGTCCTAGACTTTAAGGTGAATTACTGATCTCAGTTGTAATTGCATGATATTAGTACAATAACAAGTTGTATCTGGACAATGGTGGTTAATTTATTGCATACTAATTGCTCTTAATGAGCATTGCGGTATTCCTGGCGTGGGCCCAGCGGCCTTAATGTCGCATGCGCTTGTCATATATTCAACTGAATATTAAAGGGTAATTAATTCGAACAATTAATGAAATGGTACTTATTGTGATTATGTTAGCATTATAGTCGAAAAAAAACGGCTAAGGGCTAAGAGCATGTCGGACTCGCATTAACTTTCAAGTTATCAGTTACGAACAAAGTGCAAGTTAAATTATAAAACTGACAAAATAATAGTAAACCAATAAACCTGGTATTTAATATTTTATTGTTCGTTTCTAGAATTGGGTTATTAATTTATGTCTCTGTACCTTTCAACTTGGTTCGTAGAAAGATAAGGAATAAATAGACTGCTACATGCGGAAATATAGACGGATTGAGGGACAGGTGGACAGATAGACATGAGGGAACTATAAGAGTCGGTTTGAGTCACTTTGACTACAGAACCCGACGATACATGACACATGACGTTGGTGCGGTGATCAGTGTATCTGCTTTTCCTAGCCGAGGATCCATCCTCGGCCTAGTAAATTTAGGATGTAAATTTTTCTAAATTCTCTTGGAGTCTGTGTCGTGCCAATAAATATAAATACAAGCCTAGCACTTCGTTTGGGGTCACACAATTGGTTGATTTTAGACTTTATAGCTAGCGAGCTAACTGACAGTAGACTGACAACGATAATTTATGCATTCTCTACCTTTTTTTTTTCGTGGGAGGTAAAAAGAAATAGAGCTGATGTTTACAAATGATCAGATTCAGATTAAAGTAGCATTTGTTTAAAAAATTTATCTTTTTTCTCCACACAAAAAATTAACATTATTTTTATTTTCCCTAACAATAAGTCTCTTATGACATTCTCCTGTAAAACTGATATTAGGCTTTACCGTATAGGTTTACCGTAGCTTTACCGTAAAGGATTTCTTGGAAGAAAGTGAACACTTCAGTCGTATCACATATTTAGATTTTCGGAATTACACAATGCACAGCGCACCTACTATCACATTTGTACTTTAAAACATGCAAATAAGCAAGAAATTGAAATTCTAAACCAAAACATCATTTCATTTCTTCCGTTCCCGCTAAAACTTATCTGCCCTTATTTCAATACCTACACCAATCCACACAAGGCTCTAGCGGGGAAGTGCATGCCGTTTCCTTATTCTCATTTCTCTTTTGTGAGAAGAGTCCTATAAAAAGATTTATTGAGGATATATCGAGATATTATTCAAAGATGTGCTTTCGCTAGCTCATGTATTTCTTAACTAACAAATTTTTTCAATTTAAAAATATTATAATAATATTATTAAGCAGCAATACCTTCAAAATAATGGTGTTGCCATCTGTTAACAATTATGATTATAACAGTTAATCATGAATATTGACAATAGCTAACACCTATGCGTAGTCTGCACCTAAAGTTCTGAAAATCTATAAACCTAGGACTTTCGTAATATTTTTCCCGTTAACGTTCCCGTTAAAAAAGGTAAGGTTTTATATTTTCTGAAGCTTTTAAAATTACATTACCAGTACTTTCTTAGACGAAAGAGGGAATATTTAAGTCGGGTTCCACGCACTTTGCCAAGTTTGTACATAAGAGTTTCAGAGATAATCAACTGTGACAGAGAGTGAAAAGCTGTTATAAGAGTTTTGTTTTTCCTTTTAATATACGGAACCTTGAGAATGAGATTATTGAGATAACTACACAGTACCTAAATTAGACAGTAAATTAGGTTCATTCTCAAAAAACGTCATATTACTAGGTGTTAAAATATGTCTGAGAGCAGATACACACATTTTTAACCGACTTCAAGAAAAGGAGGAAGTTTTGTGTTAGTCTGCACGTATTTTTTTTATGTATGTTCATCGACAATTCTACATCAATTGTTGATTTCGAAAATTCTTTTTTGTTTGAAAGGGTATACTTCCGAAGTGATCCCATTTAAATTTCACCGGTATTGGAGTTTGGACTTCAAAAATACACCAAATAACACCATATAACGCGAACTGCTTATAGCCTTTATTTATATTGATGATTCCCTTGTAGTATGTCCCTGCACTCCAGAATTAGAAAGAAGTAATTGTAGACCTGCCCTAGATATTTATTCAGGCCATGGTCACTCAAAGGGAAGAAATAAAAAAAATTTTGGAAAATAATTAAACCGTCTTCAAAAAAACACTGAAAAGTATAAAATAAATCTTTATAATCAAAACTGGTACAATAAAAATAATTTTGTAATTACGATATACATACCTATTATAATTAAATCTGACAGTTATTGAAGTCGGTGCCAAAACAAAGTGTAACAATAGAAAGTTTATTAGTCAATGTGCGACAACGACAAGTTTATTAGTTTGGTAGTAAATCAATGTGCAACAACAGAAAGTTTTTAGTTTGGTAGGCCCAATTGGCATCGACTTCAGTAACTGACAAATTTAATTATATAGGTATGTATATCGTATTTATGAAGTTATTTTGTTGTACTAGAGTTTTGATTAGTTATTTTGTACTTTTCGATGTTTTTTAAAGTGGTTCAATTTTTTTTAGTTAAGATATTACATTCTTATTGATATAAGTTTGTTTTAAATAGTTTTAGAGTTAGTTAGAGTTAGAGTTTTAGAGTTTTAAATAATGTATCCTTGTCTAAAACGTGTCTTTTAAAATAATCCATGTTTTTCGTAAAAGAGCAGAAAAAATCATTGCTATTTGTATTGTGAAAAACATTAACACTGTGTGATAAGTTGATAACTTTGGTCTCCAGTAGTTTTTTTTAATTCATGTCATTGTTGTAGTAAACGAGCGATAAGTTGTTAATTTGCTTTCCAACCAGTTCGTATACTGTCTCGCGATACTACATTTGATTTTTTGTGGGTGCGAAACATATTTCAATGATTACCGTACATTTCTAGTTATCTTTATTGAAATGAAATATTTTAATTTTAATTCGGCTATTATTATTTCGTAGTCGACAAAATAAAACCTTGTAACAATACAAAAAGAAGAGAATATGGCGGGTAATTGTTAAAATTTTCAATAAAATTGTGAACGAATGAAATCAGATCGCAACTCGATTCTCGAAATATTACTGAATGCATTGACTACGTAGCGTAAAATAC
The DNA here is from genome assembly GCA_907165235.1 of Zeuzera pyrina. Taxonomy (NCBI): domain Eukaryota; kingdom Metazoa; phylum Arthropoda; class Insecta; order Lepidoptera; family Cossidae; genus Zeuzera; species Zeuzera pyrina. Next base: position 7,412,226 of record OU015639.1, read on the forward strand.
AAATAAAATAATAAAGAGTGAAAAGTTCAACGATTCCAAATATTAGAATTATTACATTTTTGAAAATACCGTTACGATAAAAAACATAACGGGCATGGTGTTAGAAATCGGAACTGGCCAGCAATTTCGAATCGAAATGCAGAAAATAAGAATTCCCAGCGGGGCATCTACAATTTACCGATTCGGTATCTTACAAAATAGAGTAAAAACCTCAATGGAGACGTAATTTTTGAGGTTTGTGATAAAAACAATCTAATCCGTGAGCGGTCAATGGGGCGTAAAACCAGAAGGACTTGCGCGATTGGCGGTTAGCGCCCGAATATCAAAACCCGTGTGAACGGCGCCCGTGAGAATGTGGTCTAGAACCATTTTCAGACTTTCTTTCACTTATAGTTCAATTTTATTTTTTTAATTTTTTATTAAAATTAATGACTAAGGAAAAGAAAACTAAAACTAAAAGAAAAAAGGAAAGAAAAGAAAACTAAACTAATCTTTGACTACAATCTTGTAGATAGTTTACACGGTAGATAGACATAAGGGAGATGAAAAATTAATTACTCTTGTCTTGAAAATATTACAGTTGTATGAATATTATTATCTTTATCTTTTCGTATAATTATGTAGCAAACTTGTAAAATAATAGCGGTGAATCTTCAAAGGAGGCGCTAAGATACCAAAGCAAACAAAATTATTATACGCATGCATAAATCAAGGGCGCCTACTAATCGAGCGTTCTTCCACAACGGTCGATAGTACGACCTTTGCAGAACGAAACTTAAAAAAAAATCTCGTAATTCGTTTGAAAAAAGAACGTGAAGATTATAAAAAGTTACGTTTAGTAACAAAAACGTTGCACGCGTGGAGTAGCAGGCAGTTAGTGCAGAGTCCGTGACAGTCTAACGACCGATGCTTATCGTTTCTGAACGTAGCCGTGTCTTCAGGTTAAGTCGACAGTCGAGTAGACGAAAACAGACTAAGCTGATATGACACTATTACACTAAATCGTACCTACGACGTACATACATATGTTTTACAATGGCGATCTTTTGATCTAAAATGTTTCTTTATTATTAAATGTATAACATATTTTTTAACTGATGCATCACACATAAGTACTGATTTAGTAAATGTTATGCCTTTAGAATCGGTTAAATTGATTCCGTTAACATTTTATTTGTCTATGACTTCACGCCCTTAGCGTCCTTACGAAATTGTACATACCGTACAATCTAGTTCGTAGTTTCATAAATCACTTTAGTCTATTCGCACCTTTATTGTACTCAACATTTAAATTAGAATAAATTAGACTCAACGCGTTAAATTAGTCGTATTTAAGATATGCAAGAAATTCAAAACACAGGCTAATATTACATTATTGCAGGAAAAAATACTTCACTACTTTTTTTATATTTATTTGCTTAGTATAGAAATTACATTTGTTTACTAATAGAAATTGAAGAAGTAATTATATTTTAGACCGTCTTGATTAGCACTAATACAAATTGATTATATATATAAGACTTTTAAATACATAATCTACATATACATAATATGTATAATACATATTCATAATCTATAAATACATAATATTGTGAGTGATTCACTTGTGTGAAGGTTATGCATCTTCCTTCTAAATGAATGGCAGATACCAGAATCTTACTCGAAATGATTTTAAGAAGCGAACTTATTCGAATTGAAAGTGTTTATAGGCTTAGTGTTTAAATTCGCGTCATGTTATGAGTATAAAATAAAAAGAGATTAGAACGATTTGACTTCAAAAAATCAATTTCAAGTACACGTCTAGCCGTTACCGCAACACTTTGAAGTTACTTTGAAGTGATAGATAACTTTTTATAAACACTTCAGAGCCAAGTAGTCAAAACAAACCATTTGAATTTACTTTAAGACTTTCCACTTGAGTTTATTGCCTGATTTTACTTTGTGTTTTATTTATTGTTCCCTGCACGGATGAAAAGCTTGTTTTCATTATTTCTGACGAATAAATTTGTACGACGAACTCAATCGTAACGTAAAAAGGTTAATTGAGAGGTCACTGCGGTGGTGGAACGGCAAAAAATAATAATAAAAATTTAGACATAATAGGAATCATGCGTTGTGAAACCGGCTGAGTTATCACTTATCACGTAACGAACGATAGCTGCGCAGCAGTCGCACGACGATAATTTTAAATTGGTAACTAAGGTGCCATGCGTAAAATGACTTTTTGTAGCATAATTAGGGTCACTAGCAGTTGTTCACTGATTAATCAACAGACGCAGCAGTAGCGATTCGCGACATTATATCGTGCTCCATTTAACAACATATCGCTATCGATCGCGTGAGATTCGGCTATCGCTTACTGGGTGCAGTTACGTAATAAGGTAGCGGGTTTGACTGAAAAAATACTCCAGACAATTACATCAATTGTCTGATCCCAAATAAGCACTGGTCTTCCAATATGGATACCTCACAACGAACTGGCGGAGATCCCAGTAACAGTCAGTTTTCAAGCCATTACAAAACTTCGTTTCCTAAATTGGCCTAAACGAACTCGGAACTTCGGCTTGAAAAGCAGACGTTCTACCATCGTGCCAACAGGTTAGTCAGATTAAAGCAGTCGGTACGCTTTTAAAAACACCAATTTAATCAAGCAGTTACGTATATAATAACATAACATAACATAACATAACATCACGCTGTATCCCCAACGGGGTAGCCAGAGAGGACGGAGCGCCAGGAGTCGCGGTCCTTACACACCTCTTTCGCTTCCTCAAATCTCATCATTCTCCTCACACAGGTATATAATAAAGAATTCAAAATTCAGAGTACAGGTAAATGTTTTCTGTATTTTTATTAAGATAAAAATATGAGTTACAAATGCAATATACGAGGTACATTAAGAGTTTTAAGCACGTAAATAATACTTTTACACTGAAGTCGTGATTCATTATATTACTAAATAAGTCATTAAAAATGATTTAAAAATAACCACTAGAAATTATATGATACAAATTTTAATGTACATATTTAGATTAGATAACGTTTTAACGTTTGTTTCCAAGAGAGACAATTGGCATATATACATGGTATGTATTTTATTGCCAAAAATAAATATTCGAGGTTTAATTCAATTATGTATATCATAAGCTAAGGAAGACCAACGCTGACTTATGAAGATCAAATAGCCAGAGTGTTAACAGACGGAAATGTCCAAAGCACTTGCATACCTAGGCGAGAATGTGTGAGGAGAATGATCAGATTTGAGGAAGCAAAAGAGATGTGTAAGGACCGCGACTCCTGGCGCTCCGTCCTCTCTTACTACCCCGTTTGGGATACAGCGTGAAGATATGTATGTACGTATGTATATCATAATGTGTGTATGTCGTGTAGATTTCGATCCCTTTCAATAAGAACGCGAAGTGGATAAACGCTATTTGTCTTGTATGCACAGTGGGTCGAGTCAATTACTCGCTTGGAAATAAATCTAGTTTAACAACAATTTGTAAGAGTTACGCGACACTGTCTGTAGCCACATGCGGAGCTTCGGCTTTAGTATACGGAAAACCTATTTGTCTCCCTAGCTTATGTCTTGGAAAATCGACATGTTTACGAGTAATACGTTTTAAGTTCGAAAAGCAGATACAGAGTTTTTTTATCCTGTCAAGGGTGTTGGAATTCCAGCTCTTTATATCCCACGATTTTACGAGATCTAAAAAATAAATATTTGAACAAATTACATATTTTAAACTTTTTTATTTTATTTATTTTTATACTTATTATTTATTTATTTTTTATACTACTTTATTAAATAAGTGGTTACACTTTTTAATGGTCTAAAAATCCAGTACAGTAGCAAAACATTTAACATAACAAGAAACAGTGAAGCAAAAGGGATTATTTAATTATATGACACGACTAGAAATGATCAAAGGCTTGACTGTTTATCTGACACTCCTATTTAAAAAATGTATTGGGCTGACGCTATAGATGAGCTACATTATAAAAACATGGGAAATTAACGCGATTACCTTTTATTTGGTTTAATGGCTTTAAATCGATATTCATTTCAGCCGATGATAGTTGCGTAACTAGGCCCCTTTGCCTCACTCATTTACTCTGGAATGAGTTCGAAAATCAATCTCGGCATTCTTAATTTATAAGGTTGCTACATTAACTGCTGCACCATCAAGCCAGTGAATTTTTTTTGCAAACATTTCTTTGAAAATAAATGGTGATAACGATTTTTCTCAAAATTTGAGTAACAAATAGAAAGTAAATCGGCAATGAAGCGATGACGTATAAATCACTGAGGGGCAATAATGTGGGCTGGGTTGTCCCAGGGGAGCTTGATCCCTCGACTTGGGAGAGAAATGTGTACGACGAAAACACTTCCTTTTGTCACATAATTGCCTAAATTGTTATTAGACGGAATAAAGACATATGACTGTGGGACTCGGGGAAGATTTGTTAGCTTCTGGCCGACTCTTTATTTAGTGGCTGTGAATGGCTGCTGTATTTATAGACTGGGTGAGAGACTATCTTTTAATAGTGTGATTTGGATGAAATGTTGCGCGGGTGAAGTATAATGTTTGAGGCTGTCACTAGTAATTATGGGATTGAAATAGTCGTCAGTGTTTGGTTTTTTGTTAATAATCATGTTCATTGTCATTTTAAGTCATATTTCTGCAAAAAAATAAACTACGAATATATAAGAATGTAACATTTGTTCATTATCTCGTCAGAAATAGGATATCAAAAACAGATGTCTCATTTTTTGATAATGTTGTCATGAGACGAAAAAAATAAAAATACATACCTTCGAGTTTACGTTAGTACTAATACATTTATGTTTCTGGTATAGACTTCAGTAAGTACAATATAAATAATTTGTAAGAATTATTAAATCGATTTCGTTACGATTGTATTGCAATTAGTAATTATTTATGACTAATCGATTTTACTGCATACATTTTTAGTATGTTACTTGGCCTTGATACAATTGTCAATCCACTTACTGTAACAGTAACAATATTCGGTATCTTTATAATAATATTAGATTTTTCCCGCGACTTCGACCGCATAAAATTAAAATCAAAGTAGCCTGCGTTTTTCCCCTGGCTTTAATCTACTCTATATATCTAAATCCAATATAATCGAATCTACTCTATTCCAAAATTAAATAAAATACCGTGAAAATAACAAACACACGGACGGACAGACAGCATTTATAATATTATTATAGTGAAAGTATGAACATAAATATAATATGAATTAGTATCGATATAAGATGGATGAGTGCTGAAAAGTAAAAGTTTCATTAGAGATGCAATTGAATTTAGAAAACAATTTTATTACATTTACTTGTATTTGCGAAACGAGATTTTAATTTGACACGTTTATTATACATACACATAAATTATCCAAGGGGGTACTCAGAGAGGAGGGAGCGCCAAGCGTCGCGGATCTAACGTACTTCTTTCGCTCCTCAAATCTATTTTTTTTAATTTACTTAAAATTTATTATAATTTACTTAAAATTAATATATGTTCTTTCACACATATATTTTATATAATTATATTACATTTAATAGTTTTATGATTATTCACCGAAATATTTCGAAACCAACATAAACTATTTAGCGCCCAATAACAATAACAAAATACAAAGATACGTGTGCGGTCGTTCGGCAAATCACTGCCACATGTTTCCACTAGAATTTACGTTACAAAGTGCTATATTGACAGATATATCGGCAGACTTAATTTTCAGAGAAAACCATATAACGTTTGCATATTTAGAATACATTTTTACGCAATTATGTATCTTATTCCATTGACAGAAACACAACATTTTTTTTAAGAATGATAGATTAATAAATATTTGTTTATACGGGCGAATTTTTACCAAAATAGCGCAAGTTTTTTTGTTTTCTTTAGAATGTCACTTCATTTTTTTATAAAAATATTTTGAAATTGTTTATATGCTGCCAGTGACATTTCTGGTGTTAGCACATGTTTTAGGTGAACTTATTACATACCATGGTGGCATTTTATTTGTGTGGTCCGACAATAATTTAGTGTTTTAAAGTTAAATATAAGGTTCTTGAACCTATAAAGTCCATGAAGAAAGTAAATTATGTTTTCATAAATGTAACATAATATGTACTTAGCAACATTTTTTGCGTAAATAACATCATGTTATATTTAATTAGAGGTTGACAGAGTATCAATAAAATACAACAAACGTTAGGTTAATAGATAGCAAAGTGAAACTACTATATTTCTATGTAGATACAGGTTGCTAACTAACAGGTTGGATAGTACAGATTGCCGACTTCTACAAATGTAGGTAATAGGTATCAGCATTTGGCATACTCTATGTTTTCTTCCTCTTCTCGACAGCACAAAAGGAAAAAACATTTTTAATATTATTATGTCCATAACTTTAAAAATAGCTACTTGTTATCTTTCTACTTAATTAAAAAAGTAAGATTTTTAAATATGTAGTAGGTGTAGGTTGGGTTCATGGATTATTATAAAAATATGAATTTTTAATGTTGTCAATACTTTATCTTAAGTCAATAAACTTATACATCAATCTTTTTTATGTCTAAAATAATTGAGGGGACTTTTTAAGTCGCATCACTATGTCAACTAATATTGTACCCCACTTTGGTCATTTGTCACTGTGTGCGTCACTAATTGAGACATATTGTTACGTGTGTACACGTCTCGCCGCATTTCACACAGCTTTGGAACTATAATTACCAAATGAAATTAACAGACGAAAGAAATGATTAGGAAATTTACTATACCGTACTATACTTATAGAAAGAGTATTATTTAAAATGTGAAGGTTATAGATCTTTTAAGCGGGTGTTAGATTTATTCAGTTTATGAAAAGAGTTTTTCTGAATTAGCTTGGATTGGGTGCTATTGGATATTTCCCCAATTTATCACAAGTGTGTATGCGTCGCATAGTACAAACCTAGTGCTTAATTGTATGTCAAACAGTTGGTTGTAGGTACAGTAATTATGAATACAAACTACGAAATAAAAATAAATGAGTAGCAATAGAAAATATTTTCGGAAGACCATGAGAACAGATTAAAAATAAATTAAGTGCATTCAATGCACAAAAATTATGAGACTAATTATAGTGAACTTGGTCACAGTTATCATTTTATGACGGCTTTTCAACTCAAGCCGTCATGAAGTTCGCGTAATTTAATAAAATCCTCCAGTCCAAATAAATAAAGTCATGTGCACGACTCGTCGATATTATTATAAAACAGTTTTACTTGATAGAGCAGTAGTAACTGTACGTTTTGGATACTTATTAAAAAATAACGAGTTAGACTTATTAAGCCTCTATGATTCGAAAACAAACAATAAATATATTTTTCTCTGTGTGTTTGTCTTATTCGTCCGACTTTCTGAAAAAAAAAACTTAAATATATATAGAAATATTTAAGTTTTTTTTTGTAGGCTGTATCTATTGTATGAAAGAAAAGAGTTCCTGTTCTTTAATAGAATAAATATAGGTCCTGTCATTGTTTCCCAACAAGCAAGTTTGGCAAAATTTTTGCTTGTAGTAAAAATATATGTTTCACGTAATCCACATAAAGTTGGGGCAATATCTATGGGGGCAAGAGATCTTCAAGATCCAACTAGCAAAATCATAGTTTCACTTATGTTTCCAATATCCTTATATAGCAATCACATAAACGTCTACATCACCCGAAAATTACCCAAATAATATAATATTTTAGTCGCATTACACATATTAATGACGTAGCATTCGTGTTATGGTTGCTTTTATTGAAGTAAACTCTATATCTATAGCAGTTAAAAGAGTTTAGTTAATTAGAAGTCGATTGTATTTTTACGATAACTTTTGGTTTGTTGAGGAGCCACTAAAGCAAGTATTCATGTGGAAGACTGGGAAACAATAGCTCTGCTTACGGACAATATAAGCGTCGCTACCAATTTAGATTTATTTCCAGCGACGATTTTTTATTCACAGTAGGTACATATTATCTGTAAACATCTCGCGCATGTTCTGAATGAGAATCGGTAATGTGTGATAAATCTCAAGTTTCTTATACCGAGTACATACATATTATGTGTAAGCCATTTGAGATTATATACTTATGAGTACATATGTACACTCGTATTTTGCTGAGGCTAAATCTTATTTTTAGAACAATAATTTTGTTAGACTCCTTGTCATTTTCATCGCACTACTAAAGCGAGCGATGCCATGACTTGCACATCTGATTAATGAATGATTAAAAATCATTATTTAGATATTTTATTAAAAATAAAGGCGTAGTCAAAAATAAAATATAAAAAGTGTGTTTTGTGGATAAAAACCCAAAATGTTTAATGTATATTGTTGTTTTCATTGTATAAATGACAGTTCTGTGTATATTTTAATTATATTAAGTTTGTTCAGCATGGAATACATCTTTTTAAAGTACTAATTTTGTATATGTAACTAATTTTGTGTATGTTTTGTAGTTATGAAACAAATTATCGTAGACTTACTAATGAACTATGTGCTCAGTATGTGCGATTTTTTTAGATTGTTATTTGATAAGTAAGCTAAAAAAAGAATTAAAAAACCGGATGTTTTTACGTGATGTGACGTGTTTATATAAAAACGTATGTGTGATTTTATTTTTATCCTAATTTATATTGAGTTGTTATCTAAATGAAAAATCGTAAACTTACTATATAGATAAGTAATGTATAACCGCAGGAGTACATTAAGAAATTAACAGATACCTAATGATTATTGAGTTTGGTCTGAAAAAAGAAGTATGTATTTTCAGCTAATCCAATCGTGAAACTGGTAGAGACTCGTAGAGGTTAAGTTTAGGTTCAAAATATTTTATTGCAATAAGGAGGTTTTAGATTTTATAATAAAACTTATCTAGTATAATGGACCAGATATAAGTGACTAGATTGACGAGAATTTCAGTAAATTTGCTCCATAAATGTTATTGGTGGTGGTGGTAGGCCAGTAAGTATTAATTTTATTTAATGGCGTGGAGGTATTTATTTGTTAACAATATATTTATGTAGGTTGTAGGTGTAGTTTGTAGTGCTGTCCGATCAAAACAAGTTTTTACAACACAAACCAAATTGCGACTTTTGGCCATATAAGTCTCTGAAAAACAGAGAGATTTACAGATATTGAAATACTGTAACTATACAACAATAGATGAAACAATAGTAATAACAAATCACTAGTTATAAATCAAAATTGCTTATTGGAATTTTAAGTTAACAAGAAATAAAAAACAAAAACAACTCCTCTTCAAATCTTAGCTTTCTTCTCACACACTCAACAATAATAATGATTTAACGATGTACTGAAATGATTTGTTCTATTACATATTAAAAATAAGCTGTACTAAGAATATATTTTTCTGTCGTGACGCCGGTGTGGAAACGGTCCATATTGCTTGGTAATCTGATTATTTTGTTGGATATTTTCCACATTTGTAAATAGGCAATAACTTAACATCTTAATAATGATAATAACATCTTAAGAAGATCACTGAGGCAATTGTATAAGTGTTCCTTTTTCAGATTTTTTAACAAAACATTAAAAAATAATAAAAATAATAAAATTATTATTTAGTCAGGGGATATAAACCTTTTGGTCATTTTTGTTACACGTTGTTATATAAGATGCAAAGAAATTAATCAAATGAATTGGCTATTCAAAGTACAGATTTATAAATGGAAGCAGATCAAACATAATTCATTCACACATAGATACCGTGTAAGTAATAACACTGTCACTTTCATTGTAGTTTAAAGTTGTATATCTTTATCCTTTTCTTTCATTTGTTGCAACACAATGGCACACATAGACAAATCCGAAAACGTGGCATCCGCCATCTTCCGCTTAAGTCAAAATAAGCGGAGTATGGCGTCTGTTTACTTGTCTAGTACGTCACATGTCCGATTATCAAATATTTCTTGGTGTATAAATATTATTTTGGTTGTTTAAAGTGCAAAATGTGGTACAAAAGTGTTGTACCCCCAATAGTTGCAACGCCTCATACAGAAAAACCCCGAAAATCACGTTCCATCGGTAAGTAAATCTGATGTTGCAAATTGTTTGATTACTGCATTCAGTTAGCTGATATTTTTGTATTTCCTGGCTCCGAAACTTAAATATGTTGCAAACTACTAAAATTAAAGTTTCGTTATATTGTATAAGGTTTTTTTCATAGGTTTTTTATTGTTTTGTATCAAGTACCTAACCAATTTTAACATTATTAGTACTTGTACTTTAAAGAGGGCCGAATTTAGAGAAAACTGATTTTCTTAATAAAATTAAATATTAACGGACAGGTACCTAAGGTTAAGCAATTATCTATTTTTTGCAACTATCTTTTAATTTTGATGTATACCTTGTTAATTTCGGGTTTCTAAAGGATGAAAATCTTCAAATTTTTTGGTTAAAGAACTACAAAGAAAGGCTACATAGAACAAACTGGCAGCCCAATTCTGGCGGTGTTTTGTGCTCAAAACATTTTGAACTCCATTTATTATGTTAAAGAGATACCTGTAAAACCCTGTTGTTATTTGACCATGAAATTTAACATACCTATTAAAAATGAACATGCTATCACCAAATTAATCTCTAGTCGCTATGCTAAACTGAACCTGGGCCAATGTTCAAAATTACAAAATAATTTTTAATTTATTTATAAAATAATACAATATTCTTGCTTCAGGTAATCGAAGATGGACTTTATTATGCATAAATTGTGTGTTCACAATTTCAACAATCACAAAAGTGGTGAAAACAAATATGGATATCGCGAGACGAATAATGACAAATAATACCTACGATTACTTGCAATGGTAATCCTTAGCATATCTGACATTCTGCACTAGTTACATCTGGCACACATTGAAAAGCAGTGAAATGATGTGTTTGATGCACATCTTTAATGAGTTCTCAGATAATGTAATAAGAAATCAATCCGATTAATAAATAAAAGACTGAAAACATTCTTTGTTTTATTGTGTAAGCTATTTCACTTTTTATTCTCAATGTGATCGATCACCCATCGACTATCTCCCGATTTCTTTTAATTTTTGAGTTTTATGCGTAGTTTAGAGAAAATAATAATCAAAAGACAAAGTATAGCGATGAAGAGTTATTTAATGTTTTATAAAACATTCACTGATGCTTATCTCCTTAGAAAAATAGTTAACGATAACACTCGTCTGATATAAAACTTATTCTATTTTGTCATAACCAAGTCTCTAACACTTACAGTAAAGCAATGGTAAATAGGCTTTACTGGACTTACAAAGGACTGTTAAACCAAATTCCTCCAATTCCTCTCACTCGCACACAACTTTAACGTACAATATACTATAATTTTTACACTTAAAACTCCCAAAAGCAAAAAAAATAGCAAATCAAAATTTTGAATAGAATGCCAACCACGCTTCTTTTGTTCGTGCCAAAAAGTTTCAATTCAAAAGTTTACTTGCCTGATTATCAACTTTTCCGACTTAAAAATATATCATTTATGTCATTAAACTTCATGTACCCACATAAATCGAACCGCAAACAAGGTCATCACAATGTACATGCGGCCCAAGACCAGCAGCACACAGCCGTCAGGCCTCATGTATCGAACGAACAATCATAATATTGTATCGTGGAGCTATTGGGAACACTCCAAATTACATCCTTTATGTGACAAATACAATCTACAAAAAGGAGGAATATAATAAAGTAATAATCTCTAATACTAGTACATTACTTAGTTAATTTAATTCTTATTTTATCACATAAAAATATAATTTGTGGTGTCCCAAATAGTCCCGCTCGAAGATAATACGCAGTATAAGCAGCCACTCCTTAATGCGGGCCTGAGTTTTGCATGTGTGTGAGTAATATTTGTTAGTATGAATTTGCCACGCATTTTGTATCGATGGGTATAGTCTGCTTCCATTTAAAAGTCTATGATTCAAAGAGATAATGCTGCCAGTCTGCTTACAATGCCAGTCTGCTTACTACGACCTTAAGCAATGACAGCTTTCTAAGCGGTAACTTTGAGGAAGTCTATTATTTAATATAATGTGTAGTTTTAAGTTTGTAAATATTAACGTATGTATGTACTTTTTGTTGTTAATAAATAATTTTTTAGTGTCAAATCCTACTAATATCATAAATGTAAAAGTTTGTGAGAATGTATGATATTTGTTACTCTTTCACGCAAAAACTACTGAACGGATGTTGATGAAACTTTACAGTAATATAGCTCATACGTCAGAATGACACATAAGTTATAATTTATAATGATATTATGTGTCTTTGAACTTCACGCGAAAGAAGTCGCGGGCAAAAGCTAGTAAGCCATAAGTAAACGAATGTGAGTATGTTCTTTATTTATGATCGAAGGCGAGTACTTAATACTATCTTCAAGAAATTTTAACACAAAATAAGTAGGAAATAATAATTGAAAACCATTTCATAAAACAAACCCTAAATAATAGACTAAAATTAAAAATTAGAACTACAGAAATGAGTAAACTAAATTAAAATACGAATATTAAGGACAATATTCAGTTGCAACATGACTCCAAAGACCATCATGTCCCAAATGTACTCTAGCAACATTGCCGCGTTATACCGCAAATAATAATTGTAGAATCTACATACGCAAATAATAATTGTAGATGAATATAAAGATCAATATTAAATTAATCAACGAGATCCAAAATAAAGCAAACTTAAATAAACAAATCCAAATAGTTTTAGCTATTTTTTACGTAATGCAAGTCACGTAGCGTTGTCGCAAAGGCTCCGGGATCCCTTTAGCAAACAAATAATCCCGGATCCCGGATTAGGGTGACGATTTAAACAGATATCACGGGATCGATTCAAGAGCGGGGTCTTAAAATTCAATTTATTACAATTATCGACTAAAGGCTCAGACCGAGAACCAAAATGGACGCAGTATTTGCGTGTCCGTTTTTATTGACCGACTTTCTGGAGTTTTACCAATGTGCGTGACTAGAAAACAGTCACAGTACAACAATACACAGCTGAATACGACATATTTTTATTTTTTTGAATATTAGTGGGCAAAATATTTAAGATTTATAAGTATTTTGCTGATAATTATTTCAATAATGTACATGAAGTCGGTCATGAACTGACACGAATTACACTGACATTGTGAGGTTGCCGTACTTAAAGCAAATTATAGTATATACAAAATTATAGTATGTGCGATCCGCTATTCGTCATGGTTGCCAAAGAATTATATTCAAAATTTAAATAATATTTTAATTAGTAGGGTGACACTTTGTCATAGTGACAAATTCCTATTTTTTGACGCTAATAGGTATATTGGTAACATTTTACATAAATTTAGACTGACAAAAAGTACTTTGTACTTGTCTATAGATACAAAACATAAACTCGCTACATCAGTAGCTAAATGTATTAACTCGGTTATAGTGATTATAACTAAGAACTTAGTTAGGGACGAAGCAAGTTTTAGGTAGTTATACTAATATTAATGTTGATAAAAAATATTTAAATTAAATAATCAGACAACGGAGAAAGTTCATAAAAATTTTATTACGTTTGTACATCAAAATATCAATAGTTTCTCTGGCAAAATATTAGATGCTGAATTATTCATAGAAAAATAGAATATAGGCGTGGTTAAAGGCAGATAAAATGTCTTTTAACACAAATAATTTTAATGTGGCCAGTGTATTCAATAGAGCGTCGACAGATGGCGGTGGTAGCATGATTTTGTGTAAAAATTATCTTAAATTAAAAAACCGCAAAGACATAGTAGCTCTCTCTATTGAACGTATATATAAAATGTCGTGTGCAGAGACAGATCAGCACATATCTTTATGTGTTTACGGACTTCCCTCTGATTTTTGTCAATTTTTTATTTCTCTAGAGGAGAGTCTCACAAGACGTCAAGAGTAGATGTAAGAAGTCAATAACAGCATGTGGTGACTTGAATGTAGACATTCATTTTTAATCTATTTGTGTTTACTTTATTTTTTGTAATGTTTGCGAGTAGGTATGAAGTGTTTTTCTTATTTTGTATGTAATATGTACAGACTATGGCAGAATATCGGTGGTTGTTGCATACTTAAAAACCGCCGAGTCGTAGACCTTTTTGTCTTCATATTTATTCCATTTAATATTGTTTATCTATCATTTGTATGCTACTTATGTTGAAGGCAAATAAATACATTATTATTATTATTATATTGAATAATTCGAAGGAAAGAAATATGCTCATTTCACTCTTTTTACCATTAAATTTAGTTTATATTTTTAATGAACTGACCCTGGTCACATACATTTCTGTGATGTGTATAGATAACATTTTTATGGGTAAGTGTGAAACTATGGAAAATACTATTGTTAGAGGTATCCGCTCTGATCATAAAGCTCGGTTAATTAAAATAGAGGACATGAAACATAAATCCGAATAAATATTTGAATTTAGACCATTAGGAGAGAGAAGGCTAGAAAATTTTACACATGATGAAGCAAAATTTGCAAACATTGCTTTTTTGGTTGATGATCTAAATATCATATAGTATGAATTATTAGTCAAAAACTTATCCGCAATAATTTGTAAGAACTGTCCAAAGAAAAAAAAGTAGTTATTAATAACAAATTACGTTTCGCAGATTGGGCGAGGAAGATTATAAGAAAAAGTAAGGACAGGCTTTATAAGTTGTGATGAGAAATCTTACATGGTAGATGAAAGTTTTCATAACTATGTCCACGCTTACTCGAAAATATTTAAGAGGGTATCAATACACGGCAAAGCAATCTATATTGCGAACAAAATTAGAAAATCAGATAACGTAGTAAAGGCTACATGGAACACCATTAACAAAAAAGTCGGTGGTAAACAAAATAAAAAAACGAAGATATTTCAATAGAAATTGATAATAAAATTGTTACAAATGAAATCGAGATTGCTAATGCTTTTGAAACTTTTTCAAATGTACCCGTAGAAATTACTAGTGGTGTAGGATCGTCTTCGCATACAGCAGAGACGTTTTTAAGCAAAAATATTGGAAAATGGTTTTCTAGTTTTCAATTTAAGGTACACGTCTACACTTGAGTAGAAAGGACTTTTGGGAAATTAAATGAAAAGAAAAGTGAGGCTTTATGGGGGCTATCAGTTTATGTAATAACTAATTTAATACCTATATTAACGTCAATTTTGGTAGATATATTTAATAAATGTGTCGATCAAGGGGTATTTTCCGATTTTCTCAAACAATAAAATTATTCCATTATTTAAATCAGGCTATATTTAACATCGTTGAGTAAAATATTCCAAGAAATAATACTCAAACAAATGCTGGCACATTTTAACATTCACGGGGTATTTCACGGTCAACAATACGGGTTCACGAGAAGGCGGTCTGCAACTCGTGCGGGAGCAAGCTTGATCAAGACTGTACTCCAGGCTTGAGAAGGATCCTAGGATGCTATTGGTGTTTTTTGTGATCTTTCCAAAGCTTTCAATTGTGTTAGTCATGAAACTTTAATTTGAAAGCTTAAATACTATGGAATACGTGGTAACGCTCTCGATCTCGTGATCTCGTATTTGTCTGACCGGGAGCAAAAAGTGAGTGTTAATGGAGTTTTGCCTGTTGGTCCAAAATTAAAAATGGGCGTTCCCCAAGGATCAATTTTGGGACATTTCCTGTTTTTGGTTTATATTAATAATTTCCCATTTCTGCTCAGGGACTTATGCGAAACGGTATTATTTGCTGATGACACCTCATTGTTATTTAAACTAGACATAAAAGATCTAGATATTACTTGGGTAAACAGGATCCTAACAGATGTTTCGAAATGGTTTGCTGCCAATAATTTACTACTGAATGCACAAAATACGAAATGTATTAAATTTTCCTTTTCTAATGTACCCAGATTCCATGATAAAATAGAACTGGGTGACAATTAGAATTGGTTAAGTCAGCCAGTTTTCTTGGTTTAACAGCAGAAACAAGTTACAGAGGATGGACCATATCGGGCATCGGATAATAAGCTCGGTTTCGCGGTATATGTAATTAGACGCATTAGGCAAATGACAGATGTGTATACGGCAAGGCTGGTGTGCTTTGCATATTTTCATAATCTAATGTCCTACGGTCTTCTGCTGTGGGGATCAGCGGCGCATATCAACTCCATCTTTATTTTACAAAAAAGAGCGATACGTGCCCATCTATGGTATGAATCCACGAGAATTACTTAAAGACCGTTTTAAAGTCTTTGATGTCCTCACCTTGCCGTTTTTATACATCTTTGAAATTATTATGTATACAAGGTAAAATATAGATCTGTTTAGGAAGAAAAACGATATGAATAGTATGGAAACCCGAGGTCCTGATAAATTAGTTATTCCAAAATTTAAATTACATAACTCAAGTGTTTCATTTTTGGGTAACTGCATTCTTTTTTATAACAAAGATCCTCAGGAAGTTACTCGATTAACAGATAATACATTTAGATTGGTTATAAAAACTACATTGATTATACAATCATACTGTAAATAAAACGATTTCATTGAAAATTAAACAATAGTCTGGAAATAATCTTCTCTACACAACATTTAATGAAAATATTGAATTTTAATAAACCTTTTGGAAAAAAGTTGTAAAAATGATACCTAATTGATTGACTTGTCGATTCTTCTGTGTTCAGGTTTTCTATTTGAACCAAACTAAAGTAGATTTGACGTTCAAAAAATAATAAATAAAAATAATATACCTATTGTTGAATAGGGTTACTTGAATAAATTGATTTGACTTCGACTTACTATAGCTAACTGTTTTACTCGTGGTTACTCACTCAATGAGATAGAAAGAAACATGAAACACGGCGATGACACACGGCGATGAGAGCGGCAACTTATTATGGCTCTGTCCATCATGTTTCTTGGTCCAAGACTAAAGGGTTTCAAACTCAAATACATGTGATAGAGGGTTGATAATATTAAAATATACTAAATTTTATTTTGCATTCAGTTTAATTTGAAATCATTAAATCAGCGATTAATTCTTTAAAAATTGCAGACGCTAAAAAATTTTAATCAAAATCACAGATTACGGAGTACACGGTTAATTTGATACATTGTAAATAAAATACATTGATCATACATTCATTGAACATACATTGATGTTGGATTTATTTCTCAACTAAAAGCTTCTTTAAACTTCAATACCACCACACAATATATTTGTGTTAAGTATTTACCAAAAATATCGTGTTTCCTTTCATTCTGTTCAAGATCCTTAGCACAAACCATCAGTTTTCATTATTTATAATTTTAATTTAGACTTCCAATTATAATCATGCATAATCATGCAAAATTTGACGTCTGTATCTGTGTCTTCTTGGATGGTAAGCCCCCCAAAAAAGAAATTTTATTCTCTTATTTGTACCAGACGACGACTATTAGAGGCGTTTAACAGTGCATCCATACTCTAGACAATCTAGAATAGTTTGTGTCCTAAATCGGCCCTAATCGAATCCGGAATCTTTTGCGCTTAGATGCAAGACATAAACAATTGCGCCATTGAGGTCATTAAGAAAATAGCGTCTAGGGACAATTTTGTTGCGATAAATTTTGCCCACCTTGAAAGGGAAATGAAGTGGAGATATATTGTATATATATATACACTATTTTTATGACTTCGAAGACAGGTGTCAGTCAGCTTATTTCAGTATTTACAAAATTGCTTTATAGGATAATAAAAACTATACATTTGTGAGCAACCGACCCCGCCCAGCTATCACCATAATGATATGCTCTACGCATACCTAATGTGTACCTCTTTATTTACAGTTCCTCGCTAACACTACTAGAACGAATCGTCTCGCGTCAGTCTATTTACTTTAACTCATGAAAGTTAAAGTACTCAACATTAAACTAACTCGTCTATTTGAACATATCACACTGTGAGGCGAGACGGATTTGTACAGACAAAATCAAGCTGGCTTTTGTTAGCAAGCGTTAAGGGCGACTGAGGGGGATGAGGCAAGAAGGAGGGTTGTCACAGGGGCGTTTTCCATTTCACGCTCCGTTCACCGCTGATGACACCGCATTCCGGCGAGCAAATGGTTCGACAAATGAAGAGGGCGCAGTCGCGGGCACGCCCCGCCACGTCATAACTGTCACTTCAAGAGTTCGGCTAAAGGGAGACTACGCCGCCGGTTCGGAAGTCAAAGGCTTTGTCCTGATAAATCGATTCCATTTAACACTGTTGGTCTCGTATCTAGCTGGCTTTTAATAAAATTGAATGGTGATCGTTTGCCACGTTTTTAATCATACGTACATAATATTTCACGCAATGTTATCAGGTATAGTATAATTACATATAGTAAACCGGTATCCTATAGTAAGACAGGTTCCTAGTCCATAGTTTAAACAAGTGCTTTCTATTAAGATTTATCTCTCAGCCGATTTTTAATATCAGCACAGAAAGATGAAGTAGCTGGCACATTGAGTGTTTTTTCCTCCAAACCAGTATAGAAGCATTTTTAGTCATAAACGCTTTTATTTGTGAGTGCTGAATAATAAACAATGGTTGAAATTAAACGTACACGGCCATTGTTGTAACAAATTAAATACGCAGTGTCATTATCCAAGTCAATTAGAGTTCCTTTCTGTGTTTAATTCAAACTTGTTTTATTTTACCAACTATACATTTAACTTGGGGTGATTATTTCAAGAAAATAAAAATTTTATAATAGAGCTGCTAGTAGTATAAACAGATTTTTAAATTATGGTAATCGACACGTTTTCGTATGTAAGTTACGTTACTAATTACACCAGTGGAAGAACTGTATTTACAAAGAATTACCTACTTTAGATTTAATCTCTAAAACAATATTTTTTTTAATGCGCCAGATGATACACACCAGTCATCTGATCTCAAACTAGGATATTCCGTGTGCTATGAGAACCAGACGACGACTACTGAGGGCGTCTCCCAGTACACCCAGACCCGAGACAATCTAGAAAAGTTCATATTCTAATTTGACCCGACCGGGAATCAAGCCCGGAACCTTCCGCGCTTGGAGTAACGTCTAAACCACTGCGCCATCTAGGTCCATCATCCTAATAGTAAAAAGTAAAATCTGGTCAAAAGTATGTCGAGTATGCCCACATATTTAGGGTTCTTTAGCCATTGTCATTAACATTCTTTTTAACTTTTTATGAGACTGACTCAATAACCAATATATATAACTAGATCACGGAAGCATTCAACTTTATTTTGTCGCAGTAAAAGGTATTTCATCTTGACAGCTGACATCCGAAAAAGTTATTTCTAGATTAAAAAACTTTTCAATTATAGTACAGTTACAATATTTTTGTTATACTTTACATTATACCAAGAAATAAAGATTAGATTCAGGATTACTTTCAGAATTTAGCATGAATAGTTTAGAATAGTAGGTACCTAAACTTGATGATAACTTTGAAAATCTTGTCATGGAAGAATTAAAAGATTCAAATGCATTTTTCATTGCACTTTAGAGCATTTAATTAAAAATTTTAGTTCATCTACGCTATACGATATACGCTATAAAAATAATGTATTAAGAAGGATCCAAATACATTATTTTTTCAAAGATCTCATTTCTTTTTGAAATTATACTTCCTTTGTCGCGTTTGGAAAAACAGATCAGTGTGATTTTAGCACGTGACGGAAGTTAGGTCATCGATGTTACACATAATTTATTATTTTTTATTTCATTGATTCTAACGGTCAGTTTTATTTTTTTATATGTGGCCAGTTTTGTTTTTTTATATGTGGTCAGCTTTATTTAAAAACATCAAAGAAGTATAACTTCTTACGTACGTACATGAGTGCACACATGCTTTTTTGTATCATTGTTATTGTTTATTAAATTCCATTTTAACAGGTGTAACATAAGGCCTGTGCTACACGGATGAGAGGACAAACCGAAAATATAAGAATTCCTAGTATAATATGAATCCTCGTTTCGACGAATATCGTTACATTGAGCACTCATGTACAGTTAGAAGAATTTAAATCGGAAACACCAGTTATGATTAGACATAGGTAGATATTTATCGTGACCGTTGGTCCGTATCGGAAGGTATTTTCTCGTACCTGTTTCCACGATTGTCACGGCTCGCTCGTGACAACTGTCCACCTTACGATGTGCGACCGCTCAAGATAAAAAAATCTTTTTGTTCACCTGACTCTGAGCTATTAAGCCACTACGCGCGTGCTTCTGTTTATAGGCTGGTCCACTTGTTTATTGAATTGGATGTGGCTTCGGAGCTCGTTTTCGATTTATATTGATCGGTTTTTGTTGATCGTAATCACGCCGTTTGGTTACTTAATAGATTAACAATCAGGTTTCGTAAGTCGTAACTGAACTTCACTAAGCTATAACAAGTAAATACTTACCTGTATTAACTACGGTAAATTTCTGAAACGATCTCAGTTTTATTTTTTCTCTACTATTAAGTACATCAAAACTGTTTATTCTCGTTCCATGTTACTCTGGTAGACACGGAAAGATATATATGGCATCATCTTATCAAACGTATAAAGGTTATAAAATACTAAAATTAATAAAAAGGGTTTATTATTATTAGTTATTGTCAATATTCGTGAATGTTACAATCACAATCATTACTGGATGGCCGCATCGTCATTTAAGGATGTTGCCATTTAACGACAATTCATTTAGGATTTCGATAGTTTGTGTTTTTTTGCACACAAATACAGCACGAATAGCTAATTATCATCTCACTACCATCTAGAGCAAAAATCGTATCCGTACAACCCCTACCGTTCATAAAACCTACTAGTGTCTCTCATAAATCTCTTTCAGAAATGATTTTCATGCATTCTGTGAATAACGTGGTTATAGACTTTACTTGCTAATTTACCCAAGCTGATGGCTGTTTAGCAAGTGCAGTTGAGGTGTAGATTATATACTTACTCTAATATGATGATGATTTATTACTCATGTTTTAATTAGGTTTTAATCGTTTAATTCATGTGCAAGTGATTCAAAGCGGATGATGTGCTTAAATTATATGCGATTAATAAATAATTGAATGTTAACTGTACAGCCCCTCAAGACATTATTCAGTATAGTCACAGTATAAACATAACAGTAGGATGTCTTCATAAAAAAACAGCGTACGTGATTTTGAATGTGTGCGCTCTAATACGCACGTGCCGCGGCACGCATACAACGGCAATATTTTGGGTGAATATGGATAATAATTATTTTAACGCCAGTCGGGGCCGCACGTGACGCAATAATGTGACAGTTTCCATTTCTCTTTGATTCGTTCTTCACATCGTCATAAATGCAAAAATATCTAAATAAACGAACGTATTATAATGTCCTTAGATACCTCAATAATTTTAGTTATTCGAATCCAAAGTGATAATTCTTCAACAAGAAATTAAATTTAACGAACATGAAAAACTTATCCCGTATGCGTTGTTTATTATTATTTTGTTCTAAATGTATAACACAACGAGATGCTCTCCGCATCTCACAAACCCAATGAAACAACCCTTCGTATCCGGCCAAGAATATAGGCAATTCCGTTACGCACGAGGCGGGGAGTCTGCCTTGAGTTCTACATTGTCTCTGGTATGGTGGAATGTAGTTATTGAAAATAGCTAACATTATTAAAAGCACACATGCTCTGTATTCACTAAATTTATTATTGATTTTACTATTAACTTTGACTAAATAATGGCCATAACTAAAGAACTGCTATCTGACAGGACATGACGGCGGTTAGAATTAAATTATCTCTGACTACCTTCATTCAACTAAACACTTGTAGGCTACTTGACAACTACTATTTTACAAAGACCATAGAGTAACCTATAACTTTACAAAGATTGTAGTCAGTCTCTCTTATATAGCTTCAATACTACATAGGCAGCTTATTTTATCGCCACTCTGTTACGAAATGTTAAGATATCGTCACAGATCAGAATTGATGTGACTAAAATTGTTATCAAGCTAAAATGATGATATATTGAACTAAAACTGGTAACCTATAGCAACAGTGACATCTGTTAATCTGAATTCTTATTGCTAGAAGTGACATTGAAATGTGATTTTGTTGTGCCTTGATAATCTGTTCAAGCAGAACGACGAATTGCTTGAATTTGCGTACCTACATTAGAGTACAGAGTTGCGTTAGAAACTAATCGTGAATTAAGTGTTTTTTATTTAGTTTTAAATGTTTTAATATGCAGTATAGCTCTAGTGACAATTTAGTCACACCCTATATTTTTACGCATTTGTGTAGCTATAATTCGATTCTGGTTTCCTATGACAATTCCCGATATCGATCTAAATCCCGGCGGGGTTCTAGATTTCCGTGACGATCCCGACGCAGGTGGACAGCACTATGATAAGTTGTGAATGCATCGCATTCGTCGTTTTGTACGATTAGTAATGCATAGCATTTGTGAGTGTGGGTACTGCGATTGTGCGCTGTCCGTAAACATGTTTATGAATAAGTTACTGTCCTCCGATTTTAATTTTTGTAAGTATTAAAAATTACGAAAAGGAATTGAAAACGTGTATACATCTGGTATAAACAACTTCTGTACTTATAATTTTCAAGGTGGACAGAGTATCATGGTTTGATGTCAACATATTTTTAAAAAGCGTCATACTTCCTAAAATTTCAGAACAAAAAAAAAATAAATTGACTTCAAAAAAAAACACTGAAAAGTACGAAATTCTTCAATAACTGTCAAACTTAATTTGTATCGTATTTTTATTTAAAGTTATTTTTATACCTACTTAAGTTCCGATTAGTAAAGGATAGTTATTTTGTACTTTTCAGTGTTTTTTTAAGTCTGTTTACTTTTTTTATTAAGCTTTTTATTTCTCTTTTTTAAGTGACCTTGGCCTAAATAAATATCTAGAGCAGGTCTACAACTAATTTATTTTCTAATTCTGGAGCGCAGTGTGTTAACTTCCATTCTATTGAAGAGCAAAAACCGTGGGCTCTCACAATAAAAAAGCGAAAAGATCAAAAATGGGATATTATTACCCATTATCAATATCAATATCATCAATATCATATCACACCAATATCAATATAATTAGTAATAAAAGAACGATGAAAAGGTTACATCATAATTACACCCTAGCAGTATTCTACAATCCGAAGACGACAGTCAACAGCCATATTCTCTGTCTGCCACAAGACTGACTCGAATTTATTATATCACAGGTAATTTATACCTTCTCCCTACTACCATTATACCATGTGGAGATAACGATAGTTAACAAATGACATATAAGAGAATCATCAATATAAATAAATGGAGGTTATAACCAGTTCACGTTATTTGATGTTATTTGATGCATCTTTAAAACCCAAGCTTCAATATCAGTGAAATTTAAATGGGACTAACCTGAAAGTGTATCCTTTCATATAAAAAAACAACACATTGTACAACAAGTTGTAAACATATTGAGAGGACTTTTTGGAGGGAACGGGAGAAGTGAGGTTGTCATTTTATTTAGATTTTCTATTTTTTACATTTTTAGGCGTTATAAAGTACAAGTGATAGTATATTGTGTTTTAAAGTTCTGTGTAAGTGAAAAGAATGGAGGACATCTAAATAAAGATGTGTAGCTGAAGTTCTCGCGTTCTTCCATGAAATCCTTTAAAACTTCAGTAAAGCCTACAATCTAGTGGTACTGGAGGGGTTTTACGATAAGAAAAAAATAATTTACTTGTGATTGTACTTATTAATACGTGTCATTGGCAAATGTGATAATCTGTGCGCCATGCCATAAAGAAAGAAAGAAGAAGAATCGTCGTTCAAAGGCAACGAGCGTAACGTCAACCAAGATGGACACAGTCGTCGAGTTGTGTAAAAAGCACAAAGTAACGCTAATTAAACAGAAGTGGTTCGTTGGTGGAAATGTGCCAAATATCCGGACGAGATGTTGTCGGCGTGACTCATTTAGAAACGAGATTTATGTTTGATAACTTTTACCCATGGGTTTGCTTAGTGGAAAAATCTCAACATTTGTTTTTGCACATAATTGTAATTTGCAAGAAAATATATTAATTATTAAAAAACGGGTTTTAGGGATTTGAGATATTAAAATTACCCACCCATTTTAGATCAAACCGTTTTAAAATTCTGTAGAATTTCGGAAATGCAACTGAATCTTTGTGCAAATCAGGATTTTTTCTGGAATTTTTTTCATCGATATTTTTTTATCCAATTATGGAGTTGGAGTTTTACGCATCCAAATATCTTAGTAACTCTCAGTCTTCTTATATATCAAAATGTAGATCACACACACACACCAAAGTCTGCATAGGCGGACTCTTAAATATATGCTAAATTAATATGTAGTTAAATCAGTGATAAAATATTGGAGTGGTAGAGCCATGCTGCATTGCAGCACGAATTGGGCCGACTCGCGCGATGAAATACCACCCTCTCACAAAATATCGGCGTGAAATAACAGAATCTATTGCTATTGTGTTTCGTTCGGTGAGAGAGTGCCGGTGGCCCATCACCCCCTCCCCCTCCTTTCCTTATTTTCCTAAAGGCCGGCAACGCACCAGTGATTTCCCGGACGTTGCGGGTGTTTATGGGCGGCGGTCACTTTCCATCAGGTGACCCGCTTGCTCGTTTGCCAAAAAAAAAGTGAACACTGGGTGTGTCCTGAACCAAGATATAATTAAATATCGGTTTTTAGTGAATATCTGAACGTGGTATTTTCGTAAATTCAAAATATGGTGTTTAGTAAGTTTCTAATCGTGCTGTTTTAGCTAAAAAAAAAGTAGTGTTCAGTCATTAATTCTAGTACATGGTGTTCTAGTGAGCCTTATACATAATGTTTTAGTGATTGTTTTAATGAGATTAACGTGTGTATAATTGGTATACTTACTTAGTGTTCAGTGTGCTTAATAGTTCGAACAAGGGTTTAGGTAATCTATACAAATAAATTAAATACATACATACATATCTTCATGCTGTATCTCAATCGGGGTAGTCGGACGGAGCGCCAAGCGACTTGGTCCTAACATACTTCTTTCGCTTCCTCAAATATCATCATTCTCCTCACACATTTTTACCTAGGCATGTGAGTGCTTTTGACATTTCCGTCTGCTAACACTCTGGCTATTTGATATTCGTAAGGCAGCCTTAATCTTCCTTGGCTTTTGTTACCACTCACATTCGCTCTGTAAATTTTCTTAGTCATTTCTTAGTCTTCCATCAGTCATTCTTTCTATGTGTCCGAACCATCCAAGCAAAGCATTCCTTTCTTCATTTTTACAATAACTCTGTCGTGCAACCCTGCCGTACTGCGTATCTCTTCATTGCTTATCCTGATGTTGCTATAAGCATAGTATCGTCAGCGTACAAAAGGTACTTTACTACTGGACCGTCACATGTCATACCACTCATACTACCTTTCAATGTCTGGAGGCAACTGTCCAAATATAACACGAATGACCAGGCAGACACCACGCAGCCCTGCTTCACGCCTGAACCAGGGTGACAAGTCACCATCTATCCTTACACAGGCTCTGTGGCTTTGATATAATGACCTCGCAACCTGCAGTACGGGGCCCTTCATGCTATTTTCAGGGAGAAGACTCTACAATTTCTTTCGCGCTACTCTATCGAATGTTCTTTCAAGATCCACAAAAGCGCAGAAAATTTCCAACCTATGGCCAGAAACTTCCCCACGACACCGTAGAGCGAGAAAATTTTATCCTTTACAACCCTTACCGTTTTAATACCACCTTCTGCCTCCCATAAATATCTTTCAGAAATGTCTTTCATACATCTTGGCATAGACTTCACTTGCTAAGCTGACTAAGCTGATGGCCCTATAACAGGTGCAGTCTAAATGGGAACCTTTCCTTTTATAAAGAGGTATTATGACTGCGGTGCGTCAGTTCTTCGGAACTTCTTTTTTCTGCCAGCAAATATTGCGCAGTTTATAGAATGTATCCCAAACTCTACAACCACCACACTTGACCATCTCAGCAGTAATCTCATCATTTCCCGCAGCCTTTTCACATTTCAGACTTCTTATCACTTTCTCAATCTCTTTTATACTAATGACTTCCTCTAGTGCTTGACCCGAGTGTGACAATTCGGTACGATCGTTCTCAATGTCCGAGATAGAGTCTTCACTCTCATACAGTTTTCTATAATAATCACTCCGTTGCTGCAAAACATCTTTTTTGACTGTTAGCAGATGATGTTCTTTCAAACGTACTTTATTCGTTTTGCAAGGCGTCGGACCACTCCGGTACTTACGTATTTCTTTCCAAAATAAATTGGAATTTTCCTCGAAGTTTTCCGACATCTTGTTTTTGTCTAACACCCTGCACCTTTTCCGCTTCTCTTTCACTAGTGCCTTCGTTTTTGCTTTCTGCAGTTTATGTCTCTTTCATCAAATCCTTCATACTATAGCTATTTTTGCCAGAAAGGTAATCTCGTCATGCTTTCCTTTTCTTGTACACAGACTCTTTCACCTCACCATTCCACCACACGTCACCCTTTTTACCATTCCCAATCATATTCGTTCCACACACTTCTTTCGCAGCCTCATAAAATAAATAACGAGTAAAAAACACTACTATTTCGATTTTTCAGTCATCACACTTTCTTTAAAACAAGGGTCTAGACAACCGTTAGGTACATATGTTAACAGTAGAAGTTGTCGATAAGACGTTAAAATGTAGAGCAAACATAAGTGGCACTTTGCACCTGTTTATATTGAGACATGCAATGTTTTAGCGATAAAACACAAATAGTCTACTTTTTAGCAGTTAAAGAATTATGTCATTATCCTTTGAAGTCGAAAATTCGAAGTAGACTTTATATTTTAAAGATGTGGAGTCTATTATGTTTTATAAACGTTATTAATAAATTTTTAGATAAATACAAGGATAACAAATTATTTATACATACATACAATTATGTGTCAGCACTCTGTGACTACTGATCGAAATGAACTAGAACATAAACGTAGAAAAGATAAAGTATTCACAGCAGCAGCAACTAAATCAGCTTTTGCCAAACGTCAATCTAAATTCTTAAGACCTTATTTATATAATAAAATTAGCACACAAGTTACAATATATCACTTAAATGCCTACAAATGCAAAAAAATACTCACCGCGTACCTTAAAAACTTAAATTATGATGACACAGAAAGACTACTTAAAATAGTATATATTATGTTAGCTCCACATTAATTTTAATGATAAAGTACCAAAGTGTGATATTTTGTAACATTTAAGTAACAAGAATGAGGGTAGAATTCCTGCGTGTAGTGGGACTGCATAAAAGCCTGATTTTGGTCTTGTAAGAGTTCAGTTGTTGAGAAGCCGTCGAATAGTCAAGTACATAAGAGTTGTGATGCAGAATTGATAACATGTTCATAATGATCAGTGCTCCCGTTGCATTTCATATTTAACAATTATTACAAATAGTGTTATATGTTTTATTTATTTATTTTGTTTAGTTTATTTATTTTATTTATTTCAATTGATTTAATAAGTTGTAGATATACTTATAATATGATCCAGTTTACAACATACCACATAACATACACCACCCATACTTTCATAATTACACAAAAACTTTATTACATTGTTATACAGTCTTCTTTTAATTATTTTCGTTAAGCTTTTGTCATTATGTATTAGTGTTCTTGAAAATATTAAAATTTCTCATAGAGCTCCATTGATAAATTAACTAATAAGATAAAATAAGTAACACAGTACAGTAATGTAACCTCATAGAACGTGTAAGAAATAACATCTATAACACAAGGATTCCTAGTACAGATGTTAGTTCAAAGAGATGAATGATGAGTATTAATAAAAATTATTATTTAAATATTTATTGCACACACATAATACACAAACAGAAAGCTACATGTAGAGAAGATAAGCAAAGGGTACAGCTTATTTCTATTAGAAATTTCTTCCAGCAGACCCACGAGAGTGACAGTTTCGTTTAAGAAAGATAGACACTGTGTGTATATACTATGCATACTAAAATTAACGCTGCGCATATAACGGAGTCTATAGAGGACAGAGTCCCAAGCATGGCGCTCCTTACATACCTACTTCTTTCATTCTCAAACTTCCATCGTTCGTAGGTACACTTTCGCGAAGGTATGCGAATATTTTATTTTGTAATTTACTAGTGATCACCTAGTGGTCGAAATTCAACAGTAAATATTAAGTAAACGCTTTTTTCCTTTCACATACACTCCGCTGACTCGAAACAGCTCACAGCTTACAAATCACACAAAATTCACAGCTCGAAACTCAATCACTCAATCTGTCAGTAATTATTTGTTGGCAACATTTTAAAATACTTTGGCGACTTGCAGCACTCTGTGCGACAGTTGACTACAAACTATTGTATTTGACATTGGCAGTATGAACATAAACAATAAGTATTTAATTTAATGTACCTATTTGTAACATATATCATAAATGTAAATTTTAGCTTTTTGCACTCTTTTTGTATATAAACTTTAATTAGGTATGTCAAATATCAAGATCCTTCGTGCGCTCAATAATGTGTTCAAAAAGGAGTACAGCATTTTTTCCTCGCGTATTAATTAGGTTTGCGAACAGATTAGTTAAGTTTTATACTTAGTCTTTTAAAACGACATTTAAACAACGAGTAAATCGTACTAGTAAAATATAAAAAAACATCTATGGATAAGTTGGATAAGTTTTATGGACATAACTCATACAAAAATATTGTCATATTACATATTTTTTTATTTCATATTGAAATATGAGCTAAGTTGACGGTTTTCTTTAATAAGTAAGTGTATAAATACTATATAATAGATATCAATAACAAGTTAACTAGCTAATAATGTCTCAATAGATCTGTTATTAATTAGCATAAAGTGTTGTAATTAGATAATAAACATAAACAATTATAGAAATTAATGTTAGAATATTACAAAAAGAAAGATTGAAAAAGAAGAGGTACCTAACAAAAAATTTTCGTTTCTGTTAAATTGCTGAAATTTTTCGGATAAATAAAATAATACTTTGTACTTATATTGTGACAAAAAGTAGTTATTGATAAATAAGAAAATATTTTAGAAACGAATTTGGCATATACAAAGCCTAATACCTATATTTTTCTCTACGATTTTTTATTTTCTTTTGTCGACGTGCTTAAAGACATAAAAACCACCGTCGACACCACTCGGTCCCCCATTTACCCGCGCGACCGCGCCGGGACAATCGCGTCTTTGTGTTGGCAACACTGTTATTCTGTCATTTTCCGACCCACTACGCGGACATATTGCTCCTTTTATTGGCGTTCCCGTTCAAAGGCTGCCGATCGCGTTTGTATCCCCTTTTGTTGTTTGACACTAATAGTTTTAATGTTTACTTTAGATTGTCACTTTAAGTTATTGTTGATTTTCATTTTATTTACTGCTACTATAGTAAAAATTAAAGTAGCAACAGCTTACATCGTCTCGACTACATTCACACAAACATATATAAGTACGTAGCATTTGGGTTTACAGATGAAAAAACGAAAACCGAAAGTGATAAGTCGTTAGCCCGTTGTTCATATCATAGTTCTTAATTACAGGCCAACTATCGATTCGAGAAAATAAGCAGCTGGCATGTTTTAAAATTTTTCTTTTTCCCTCATACCAGCATGGAAGTAACTAATTATTAGCTTAATAATAATTGAAGATAATCTAGGTTAAGTACAACTAATCTGAACTGTTCATTTTTAAATTATAAAAACTAAAATCTCATCAAATAAAAAAATTAAAAGCATTATTCCGGCCAGTCCAAGTGTCAAATTAAATTTTACAAAACGCGCAATCGGCCGAAAGCGTACCAAATCACCCCAATATAAGCATGAACTATAAAACATTAGCAGGAGATTAGGAGGGGCTTTGTTTGCAGTCAGCCTAATTCCCCTACCAAATATTATTTTAACGGCTCACGAGAACGAAATAACACTTAACATTCTTTATATTAACTCTCACCCTGCACATCAGAAAACATCAACATTAGTATTAGCAGCAATGAAAAGTACAATTTGTGAGGAACGTTTATTGCAATGCTTGAATAATGTTGCCGAATTTGTTGATGTGTTCGTGACGCGTAAAATTGAATTCTACTAGATAAGTAGTATACTGACGCAAGTGTTTTCTAAACGCGTTAATTTATTATGTAAACCATCGTTATGTTACAGCCGGTCTATCCGTTAGACGCCTGTGTCCAGCACTATATGAGCTGCCTCTATAGCACCCATTCCGAAAGTGGGCGATAACGCCCCTCTGTGGGCGCTGCAGGCCTAAAGGGGGGCGGTAAGAGACCCAGAAAAAAAATGGGGGCGTTGTGTAGAGGCCTGGGGGGCGATTTGTAATTTCATTTAGCTAGGAGGCATCTTAGACAACGACTGCATGAGCTCTCGACTCAGTAGACAAAATAAGTTTGGGAACCTAGACTCTATAGTAATCGAATCGATGATCCTTACTTTGAAAGGCATGTGCTCCAATCTTCGCACCAGTGGGTCAGTCAGTATTTTGATGTAGGCTTTGACTATAAAGGATAATTAACATACTAATAGCCGCTGTTCGTTCAGCAAGTAGCTGATCGCATGTAGCACAACGTATCACGCGTCCGATCAGGCGACCAAATCGCTTGCTGGCACGACAACGTACGACAAATCACAGAAATTACGAACTAGCGCTCATTAGCGACTGTATTTCAACCGAAAAGTCACTGAAACGAGAACAAATGGTCGTGACGTGACTTATTCCAATGAAAATATCGAAGTGGCATTATTACTCTGTGTTATTAACGTAATGATGCTTTGTTTTTGAAGATTGTGTATTTGGTTTAAAAGACGTTATTACGAGTAACAGTGGTTTTCTAATTTTTTCAAAAATTGATCGTACCGCGTCGGTGCGAAAGTCCCGGGGTCTATTTTTAGCTATGTTAATTCGGAAAACGCAATTTTTTAAATGACTGGTTTTGTTGGCTACAGTACTACTGACTAAAGTAACCAGTTCGCTGTGGTATATGTTACTTGTATGACGTTTTAAAGACTAGTTAAAGAAATGACATGTGAGTATGTCTATATCTGGATACTAAATGCCTACTTAAGTGTCCGAGCTGGTTAATTAGAAGAATTAAAAAATGTATATTTTTATCTCAGTATTTGTTAATCTACAGTTCAGTAAAGTCCCATTATTTAAAATTTATAATAGTTATATTAATTATCCTCTCTGACTACCCAGTTAGGGATACAGAGTGAGGATATGTATGCATGTATGTATGTATATTAAATTATTATCTATCAACATTTCTAACAAGTAGATATTCTTAGAACTAATTTGTAATAGAAAAATTGTATTTTGAAAGTACAAGTGATCCTAAGCAATACTCGTACTAATTAAGTTTCTTTATGTATTAAAGTAATTAGCTTAGATTGTATGAGGAGCAATAAACGAAACAATAGCACACTGTGCGCCTCCTACCGCACACAAAACTAGTTTTTGTGTCGTCCTACTCAAATATTAGGCCGGACACACACCGACCGACCAAAAAAAAGTGAAGATAACGAGTTGCACCGCTACCGGTCAAAGAGGCCGACGCGCCGCGAAAAAACTAGGGGCGTGGCGCGTCACGCACAAAAACAAACTCGAACGACAAGCACGACAGAGATATAAGTACGTATAGAACACATGTCGCGTGAGACAGAAATAGCCCGGTGCTCGCGAACATAGCTAATTTGAAACTGGAAAATAATTGATTGGGAGTTCAAAACAAACAGACATGGCCGACAAAAAAGGATGGCTATACAGAAAATCTTTATTAGCAACAAAGTTAGAACACCCAATGTTCTTAATTTAAAAATGGAAAGCAATCGTGACGGTGAGTCGACGTTAATTCTTTCCTCGTTTGTTTTACGCTTCAAATAAGGGTTATTACTAGAAAAAAATCTCATTTCCAATTTATTCACGGAGATGATTTTTCAAAAATGCAAACAAAACAAAATGACAGAGCGGAATTATAATGTAATAATGAATGAGCAGTAGTTATTAGCAAATTGAGACCGTTATAACGAAATTAGTTTGCGTTGGAGTCGTTCATTCAGACTCTAATTAATAGCGTAATAAATCTAGAGAAATCAACTGATGTATTAAATAAGTTTTAGTTGTTAAATAAAATATATGGGGTTTTATTGTGTACTGCCATGAATGGAACAAAAAGTTAATTAGAAAAGAAAAATAAGCACTGTCAAGTAGCTACAATAAAATTATACAAATAAAAATAAAATGGCTTACCTACTTTTTTCACTCGTCTGCTCTAAATAAGCTTTTTTGGTACTTTTTTTGTAGGTAGCTCGGCGCCAATATTTTGACATGTTTGTGAGACACTGAACAGACACTCCAACATGTTTCAATATTATGACATTACTAAGTGGGTTTAGATAAGAAACCTTTTGGAAGAGTCGTATAACGTGCTTTATATCCAGGGTGAATGTGTAGGTAATGGAAGCTTCATTGATTTATCGTTTCTTAATTGTACAGGCTGCTGGTACGAGGTAATACGGGCATGCAGAGGCAATATAAAGTTGGTTATATACGAACGTGTTCCATTTTGAAATAAATTACATAATACTATATGATTTAAATAGGTTTGTTTAATAAGATCCAAATCATGATCTACAATAAAATAGTTTTCATTATTATATTTTTACTCAAATATTAGGCCAAATCAAATATTATAACATGTTGCAAAATATAAATTTAGTCTCAAAAATACTCTTTTATTAATAATGTACCTACTAAGTAAAAGATAGAAGGATGTCTGCTCTTTTAATTGCTAAAATAGTTACGAACTTTAAAATGAGCTTACTACTAGTATTTTATCAATACTTTACTTATTTAATAGATATAATAAGGGTTATTTATCTTGGTATTCTAAACAGGGATATTACTTGCATAATATAAAAAAAAATACGTTGTGTAAAAGGTATTGTTTAACATTAAAGCATCTGTACCCCATATTTTACAAACAAGACAAATTTTGAAAGGAAACAGCAAATTACAAACAATAGTATACAACGTTTTATTGCTAACAATGTTTATTTTTGGCGACTAGACCACACAGTTTGCGCAATTTACAGAATGAGATTTGAAAAAGTTTAGTTTTTGCTCATGCTGTTCATTTGACAGTACGGTTTGTTTGTTTAGGATCATCGCTCATATGTAATCTACCTTTTTAGCTCGATTTGATGGATTAGATTCACAACCTGTTTATGGATATAAGTCTATAAATAGGAATTTAAATGTCTATTGTATTAATTTAGGTATTACTTTGCGAAAAATAATCTCAGTAATTAATTTATTAATTTTTAAATATCTTGCTAAAATTTCAAACTTATTGATCGACTCGTGTGTCGAAGCGACCTTTCAAAGGCTAGCTTAGGTCAACAACCCAGCATCTAGTTAGAGAATGAATTAGCTGCAAGGTTCTTTATTTATCTTTTTATTCTTTGTTGTATCTTCCGCGATAGCTATAAAGATTATTGTATAGACTCAGGTATTACTTTGGGGAAATCTATTTCATGTGATGAATTCCTACAATCTTTAGCTATTTTCCGCTCAAACTCCAAAAACTACCAATCGACAAGTGTTTCGCCTCTCAACGAAACGTGCTCAGGATATATCAGAGATCAGATTCGGTCAGCTAACCAGCACTGAATTCGGTGCTGGTTAGCTGACCGGTTTTAGCAGAAAAAAGCTAAAGATTGCAGGAATTCATCACATGAAAACATTATACAAATTGATCAGTTGGGATGATTCTCCGCAAAGTTACCCCTCAGTCTACATAATATCTAAAATTGTACCTCGTCGTCGTGATTTTCAGCAACAAGGTTTGTAAATGGCAAATTGAAACCTGATAGTAATGGGAAATAATTGGAAATAACTCAATCGTCTGCACCAAAAAGTTCTATATCCTTAATCCTTATCTCTTGAATGACTCTTACGACTTGGGTAGAATAACAAGCAGGTGAAACATTCTGTTTAGTTTTCTCTTTCAGAACAGCATGGATGTTTTTCAATTCTAAAATCTTTAAGTATGCAGTGTCTGCTTATAATTTTTTTATTAACTTGTTTGACAAAAAGAAAACTCGGATACCTACTTTCAAATAGTTAATAGTAATTTTTTATGGTTAACAAAAGAATTATGCTGACCCAACAGTGTATGAAAGCCTCCGGTTTTTTGTTATACACCTTATTTGCTTAATAATTGCGCCAAGACATTCTTCGCCTTTGATTACAATATTAAAATATTCAATGAACAATTATTTTCGCTGCTGAATATTCTTTAATATTCGTAATCAAGTCACGTGGGGTACGTTCAGAAACTGAAGTTAATGATTCGCAGGCGAGTCGGCATCGATTACACGTGCACGCTCTCGTTACCGCTAAATTGGTAACACGACCGTGACCCGTATGTGTAGTGCACACCTACCCGTACGACGTAGAATGGAAAGAATCTCTGGGTACATTTGGGAACGATAAAGCGAAATAATTGCAAATCAAATTATGTATGATGTAAAAATCGACCAAGGGATGGGGCTTGCCATAATGACTTCAAAGTCAATGTCAAATCAATTTATTCAAGTAAACCCAATTGCAAGGTGTTTTTAAAAGTCAAATCTACCTTCATTCAGTTCGAAAAAACCTAAACACTGAGAAGAACCGACAAGAAACTCAATCAGGTAAAGTCCGTGGGTAAAGATTTTGTTTTGGTAATGCGCTAGTGACTTTTAATCTGTGTACTTACATAATATTTAATAGTAAGAGTAATGTCAATGACGTCACGTTTGCTTAGGTGCTCTGTTCACCTCTAATGGGAAATGGTATGACTGCATGCATTTATATGTATGTAGATGTAAATTATTACACGATGTGTACATAAATAATAAAACTCAATATTTGTGAAAATAAATATTAATATGAAAACATAAGGTCTCAGACGTAATGAAGATAACGACTTCACCTGTGTTGTAATGAGATAAAACATGATCTTTTCATATCAACCCTTAATTTCTGTAAAGTCATAAGCGCATAGCGAGATATTAAGTTGAGACATAAAGAGAAACATAAAAGATAATATTTTATTATGACTAAAAATGTGAATAATTACAGCTCCCTTTCATAAACTGTATTATTTTTGTAAAAAATACAAAAAAAATAAAAAATTGCATTGAATTTTTCTATTCTGCTTATGACGAGTTTATATACAGTGTCTCTATAGCAGTGTTGGGCAAAATGCAATTGTAAAAACAATTACAATTACAAATGTAATTATAATTGTAATTGTTAGCTATACAAAATGTTACTACATTTTACAATTATATTTTATCCTACACTGCTCTATAGCGACAAATATATAGATGTTTACGTATATTTTATATAAGATGTACATTATGTATCCATCGCTTATCAATTGGGACACCTAGACACATGTCTCAGGAAGTAAGTTTCGGGGCCGCCGACCGGTAAGGGCATTGTTAACTCACATCGTTACCTATCAATTATGATGTTTGTACAATTAAACATATAACTCAATATTAACGTGTATAGAAATATGTAAATATTAAATTCACGAAGTGGAATGATAATCAATAGAAGTATGAAAATTTTACAAGGTTAGTTAAAACAATTTTTTTGTATCCAAAACACGGGAAATTAACGCGATTACCTTTTATTTTCGCTTTACGTTTCGGCCGAGTTGCATCGGCTGTGGTCTCAAGTAAACTGTCGCAGCAAGCTTCACTCCGTGTCACAGGCACATTTATTATCTACCCAACGATATTTGTAAATTTTTATTGGGGTTCCTATATACAACACTCACGGTGTCCACACATTTAACCGTATGTGAAAAACGAGGTTTTGTCATTGGAATCACAGGATTCGACGCTGTTAATAAATTGTATTAGTTTTCCCGATTGAAATTTTTGTGTCTCTTGATTTCAATCGCTTCACGCACGACTTTTGGATAAAAGTGGCAATCGGTGGAAAGGACTCGTGGGCGATAAAATTCTATCCAATGATTAGTATACGATTGAAGAGATGTTCCGCTATCGCTGATTCGGTTGTTTTTACAACTGCAATGTGTTCCTTAATTATTTCAGCAATAGTCCGCTTCGTTTGGCCAATGTATGAGCTACCGCAATTGCAATCTATTTTGTAGACACCTGATGTCTGCAACGGCAAAACGTCCTCTGGCGTGACCACTATTTTGTTCACCTTAGTTCCCGGTGTGTATACGGTATGGATGGAGTACTTTTTCAATATTGATCCTATTCTGTTCGTCACACCATTCACATAAGGACATAAGGCATAAAGACGGGTTGTCTGCTCACGTCCGAATGTCTGTATCTCTTTTTAGACCGCCTCATTCGTCGGTTCATCTGATATCCGTTCTTTATCAGTGCCTCTTGAACATAATGGAGCTCTTACTCCAGATGTTCAGGATCATATAGATAATACTCTCTGTTCTTCAGTAAAGTTATAACTGATTGCAGATTACTTGGATGGTGGTGCGACGTAGCGTGCAGGTATCTGTCTGTGTAGGCTTCTTATAAACACAGTGTGATAAGTATCATCTTGTCTCCGCGAATGGTAGATCACTGGATTTACCATTCTCCATTTCATACGTAAACTTCGTACTTGGGTGAATAGAGTTTAGGTGTTTCATATACTGGTTTCCTTTCTGCGTGCTTCCCTTAATAATGCAGAAGATGTCATCTATGTACCTTTTCCAAAGTTTGACTGTCTTCGGTCCAAGGCTAAGAGCCTTTTATTCAAAATGTTCCATCCAGATATTGGCTAGTACAGGGGATATAGGACTACCCATTACAACATCTTCGATCTAGAAGTAATGCTGATCCTAGAAGAGGAAGTAACTGCCATCTACATAGTTTTTTTGCAGATCAGTATAATTTAAAGCCATTTCACTGTCACTTAGTCTGTTTTTCACTACGTCCAGACGCTCCTTAATGAGAACATTGGTGAATAGCGATTCCACATCAAAACTCACCATGATGTCATCCAGTTCTAAAGTAAAGTTCTGTTCTGTATGATCTGGACGAAATGAAGCGAGTCCTGTACAAAAGACGGTGTATTTCCCATAAGAGGCTGCAATACTGATGCAACGTGCTTCGTAAGATCGTAAGTAGGAGATGCAATTTGACTTACGATAGGACGCAAGGGTAAGGGGAGACTTGTGTATTTTTAGTAAGCCATATAGTTTCGGTGGTTGATGAGATTGAGGTTTGTATAGGCATTCGTACTCGTCTTCTGTAAAAAAAAGTCTTTATGGTCTTGGATCAGAGCTCTTATTCGACGTGTTACTCTGGCCATGGGGTTGTATGATACGATATGGTAACCTGTGAGTGATGCTGTGGGTTGTGCATTTATTATTCCTGTTGCAAATATATAAATTGTCTGTAATGTAATGCATTTCTGTTTGTCATTCCAAATAAAAAAAAAATGAAAAAAAAACGGTTTATATATCTTATTATCTCTTAACAAATTCTGAATTGTCATCTGATACTCTGTTGTGTTCATCACGACAGTGACGTGTCCCTTGTCGGCCTTTAGGACTAAAATGTCTTTATTGCTTCGAATGTGTTCCAGTGCTAGACGCTCTTCTGTAGTAATGTTGCAAGTGGGAAGCTTTGATTTCTGTAAAGTGACAACGGTCTCCTGTCTTAGCGTTTACGCGTCACATGTGGGTGGTTTATTACTTATTATAACTTCCTCAACCGCCGTTACCTCGAAATTCATATCTTTGGCCAAGATGTTTATTGTACGATAAAACCACGACTGTATCTTTTGGTTTGTCTTGTGCTTCTGATGTCCTTTTGTTTGCGGCATACCTTCGATTGTAATCTTTTGAGAATTTTCGCTCATGGGTCGCATTACACAGTTCGTAGGTACGACTAGCTTGTAAATAAGTTATCCGGACGCATAATTCAAAGTCCTTTCTTGAGACGTCAACACTACACTTACTATGTAACACATTCAATTCACTCTGAACACCGCAAAGTTCGCGGTGTTTATTCCTAATGAATTGTCTCAGGAGTTTTGTACTCGCGTTTGTTAGAATCCTACCAGAAAACGCTACTAGAAAACGCCAAACCTTAGATTCCGGTGTGTACACGGTACGGATGGAGTACTTTTATAATATTGTTATATTGATCTTATTTTGTCCTTCACTTCTTTCACTTAAGGTATGTGGCATGTAGGCAGGTTGTCTGCTCTCACTACCGTAAGCGAAAATAAAAGGTAATCGCGTTAATTTCCCGTGTTTTTAGATATTTTGTAATGCAGCGCGAAAGTTCAAAAAAATTTTTTTTTTGTGTTTATACATCAATTTGTCAAACCATTTTTCAATATTTTAAATTGTGAAATTGAGTATAATACATTTAAAAATCACCATTTGTGACTGTTTTCCTCACACTCTTCACGCCTTCACGCCTAGGTATGTGAGTGCTTCTGACATTTCCGTCAGCTAAATATTTGGTTTCAATTACTGTCAAATTCAATTACACAAGTACATTGTCGAACTTATAAAGTTATTTTTATTGTACCTTTACTAATCAAAACTCATGTTTCGATTAGTAAAGGCTATTTTGTACTTTTCAGTGTTTTTTTTTAAGGCGGTTTAATTATTTTTCTTAAATTTTTTTATTTTTCTCTTATGAGTGACCTTGGTCTAAATAAATATCTAGGGCAGGTCTACATTTAACTTCTTTCTAATTCTGAAGCGCAACGATATACGAAAGAATCATCAATATAAATAAAGGTTATAATCAGTTCAAGCTCTAATACCAATGAAATTTAAATGGGACCACTTCGGAAGTATAACCTTTCAAACAAAACAAAATTTTGAAATCGGTCCACAATTGACGAAATTATCGGTGAACATACGTAAAAAAAATATACATACATACGAACATAGAACCTTTTTTTAAAGTCTGTTAAAAATAATAAATAGATACTCCAAACCTATAAAAATGATACAGTTACATCAATTGCATACCATGCTAAACACTTGTCTTACACAAAGCGAACTGGAGCAGCGTCTGATGACATCTATGCCCCAGGACAGTTTAGAAAACTTCGTTTCGTAAATTGACCTGACTGAGAATCGAACCCAGGATCCTCAGCTTCGAAATTAGATACACTACCAGTATTAACTGGCCCATTGGCGCAGTGGCATATGCATCTACTTGCCAAGCTAGGGTCCCGGGTTCGATTTCCGACCAGGTAAATTTAGGAAACGAATTTTTCTAAATTGGCTTGGAGTCTGGGTGTTACTGGGAACTCCCCCAGAGTTCGTTGTGTGGTATGCATAGTACAAGCTTACTGCTTAGATTGGGGTCACACAATCTGTGTAATTGTCTGGAGTATTATTATTATAATAGGATCGGACAAATTTTTGTTTGTTCACTTAAAAATTACTTACAAAACGTTGCATAAAATTTTATTTCAGTTGTTATGACCAATAATATTTTTTAGCTGTTTAACATTTTTTATGTGATCTCAATATGGAAGCTATCGTATCAACTTAAGTGAGTACCCTACAGTTGGCTATTTAACTGTTAACGACAACCCAACCCCAACATGACATAAATTAATAAAGGATAGTGGACCGTACACACAAGCCCATGAAAGATCACAGGGACGTACTTAGAGAAATTGCTCCCAAACATAACCGATAATGGTGAAATCTGCATTAGAAATTATAAGGAAATACACAGAAAAACACGGATTGCGATTTCGTTTCACACTATTTATAAATACTAGAGGTCCCCGGTTGTCGAAATTCGACCGTAAATAGGTGTAAAAATATATAAACTTGACATAAATTAATGTATTAATATTTGAATATATTTGGTTGTTATTTAAGCAATAAAAAAGAAACTTTTTATCTCTATGAGTTTTTCAATTATTCTTCTGTTTTGTGATGAATATTATTAATTTACGTTATTAATATCATAAAAACCCTGATTACGTGCCTGTCTAGTAATATCACAAAAGAATTATAGTTTAAAAACATGCGACAACTAAATTACAGGACAGTGGACACAATTTATAACACAGAATACAAGCCAAGCTACCACATTGGTTTATTAAGAGGTAGCAGTTTTTAAAATATCTTTAATAAGCAACCAATCAATTACAGACATATTAAATAGTTAACTTTATTTTGCGTTCAACGACAAGTTAAGAGTAATATTTTTTTTTATAATTAAAATAATTTTTGCAACTATCTGGCAACATTGGTTACGCTTTTCACGTAGAAAAAAATTATTAGTTGAATTTCTGTGAATTCATTTAGTCTATTGTTTAAAGTTAAACCCCACTGAGAAGACAAGTGTTATAATTTTTAATGTCGGTTTGTCTGTTTATTTGTTTTTGGAATGAACGAACTGAATTAACTACCTGCGTCCCTTTGCCTTTTCCTTTTAAGGTTGCACTTTTCCAAAAACGATCTTAACTGTATGGTAGAAATCAAACCGCTTATGTTAATCAATACATTAGACGCATTTCAGACACATTATTCCTATATCTTTTGAAATATAAAAATCCAATATTTTTCTTTCCACAATCATATGTCATTGTGTATCTGCAGTAATAATTTACTGTAATTTAAATTTCGTATTTAATTTGTCCAAATTGTACGTATGAATATTTTTTGAAGATATTTTATCTTTTTCTTCTTATTCGACTAGGTGAAATATGAAATAAGGTAATCTATTAATGTATATACATATGTTAATATTTACAAACTTAAAACTACACATTATCTTAAATAATAAACTTCCTCAAAGTTGCCGCTTAGAAAGCTGTCATTGCTCAAGGTACCTAGCAGACTGGCAGCATTGCCTCTTTGAATAGCCAAACTGATTCGTTGGCGGAAGAAGCTGCCAGCCCGGCGGTCTCCCGAAGCCTCGACCAGTCTCTTACAAATATCAGAAACCAGTCGATGGGCTTCGGGGCCCCAGGGACCCAAAGTTTCGACTGCAAAGGGCGTAAATATGAAACTCTCAGAGAGAGTCGCATACTTACGCCGCTTCAAGTTCTCGGCAGTGCTGGCCGCGGCACCTGCTGACTTGGTAGTCGCCGGCACATGGGAAACAGCAAGTGTATCGACACAAGTGGCATCCCACACCAGCGATCTTCCAAGTTTCCAAGGAATGAGCGTCAAACCATCCGGTCTCCTGCCGTCGCTGCGCACAATACCTACAGGCTCTAAGACTGCAGGAACGCCAGCGGCGACAAGAGCCCGCCGAATGACGTCATTCAAGGCAGCATGTCGTGACATGCGGCCCGCACTACGTAAACAGGATAAACCGTGGTGACCTAGTACATCGACGAGATCACCACAGCGGCAACGGTGAAGAAGGTTAGTCCTGGCCCCCAGACGAAGGGATACTATGAGAGAAAGCGTGGTATTGTCGATTAAGGTTCCTAAGTTTTTTGAAGGTATTACCTTCAACCAGTGTCCTGACTCCTTCTCAGAAACAGCTAGGAGGCGAGACCGATCTTTTTCGGTACTACAAGAATCTAAAAGTTGTAAATGAACATTTTTGCATAGAGGCTCATCCCAGTGTTTTTGAGAAAAGGTCGAGGTAGGCAGGTTAGTACTCGGACAAACACTTAACCAAGCATTTCGAGCATCAGTCAAGCACGGCACCTCAACCGATCCTAAGGAAGGGCAAATAACAGATAGGAAAAGGTTTTCCGTGCTGTAGGCTGACGAAAGAAAAGCTGGCAGTGACACACTCGAGATTTTGCGTATGCCCAGGCCTCCATAACAGATGGGAAGCGAGGCTTGATTCCAGACCCTGTCATCAACAAAGGAGCAATTTAATATTTTAGATAATGTATTTTTTAGAATATTGTCTACAGATTTTAAAAGCGTTTGAAATTTAAAAAGCTGAGAACAGCGAAGAGCATATGTAGTTTTAATATTTTTTAAATATAATAGCTACTAATTTCTAACTCTCAATTAAAAATTTTCAAGCATATCCCGAAAAAGGAGACAATGTTGAATAGTAGGACGACAATAAAATCATTCATGTTTCGAATCGTAGTATAAACCTGTCAATTAAACACATATTTAGATACAAAGTTGTAGGTACTAAAACGATTCAGTAAACACTAGACTATGATCAACTGGCCTGGGGCACGCTTATTACACTGAACTAACGATGTAATTGACACACACGCACACACGCGACAAGATAAAACAGCACCATGTTGCGGTTAATGCAGTAGATTGAGTAATTGCTAAGATGTCTGGTTGCCTCTTGGTTTAAGGTCTGATGTGATACATTTTATTTCTCGTTCGAAAATTCAAATTGTTGTACCTATATAATATATATACAGATACTTGCCTTCTACAACTGAACCCAGACACGATTGCAGATAGTGGCTAGATGAGAACACTGGAAGACCAAAACAAAAGCAAAAGACAAA
Source organism: Zeuzera pyrina (assembly GCA_907165235.1). Taxonomy (NCBI): domain Eukaryota; kingdom Metazoa; phylum Arthropoda; class Insecta; order Lepidoptera; family Cossidae; genus Zeuzera; species Zeuzera pyrina. The sequence goes on from OU015639.1 coordinate 7,454,895, forward strand.
AGAAGAAAAGACTAGAAGACACTGTGAGATTATTTGAGACCACAGTCGACGCAACTCTGCTGAAACGTCAGGCTAAATAAAAGGTAATCGAGACTTTTTGGCGGGAACGGGAGAAGTGAGGTTGTCATTTTATTTAGATTTTCTATTTTTTACATTTTTAGGAGTTTTAAAGTACAACAGTGATAGTATATTGTGTTTTAAAGTTCTGTGTAAGTGACAAGAATGGAGGAGATCTAAATAAACATGTTTAGCTGAAGTATTCGCGCTCTTCCAAGAAGTCCTTTATAACTTCAGTAAAGCTTACTATCACTTTACTGGAGGAGTTTTATGATGGGAAAAAGCTGGTTTACTTGTGATTCTACACTATGGATTACTTATTAATACGTGAAATTGGCAAATACGCTGAACTGTGCGCAGTGCCATAAAGGAAGAAGAAGAAAAGAAAAAGAGCGGGAAACTTGGTTTCCCTAACTTTCGACTCATATTTACTTGGTCAATGGCTAAATGCAATCTGCGAAGCCAAAACAAAGAGAAAAAAAAAAGGTAATCGCGTTAATTTCCCGTGTTTTTAGATATTTTATTATTCAATGCTACTTTGTTAATTTATCTATAACTACATGTCTGCCATTAGTGCGTTTAGATTGTTAAGAATAGGTGGTTAAGCCTCTTAACAACACCAGTTCCATAACCAAGAATGGTCCTTGCAGCAAGACTCTGCATCAGATCATAAAGCTTGATCCACACAGGCGTGGCTGTAAAGGAACGTTTCTGACTTCATCGAACTAAAGACTGGCCATCGTCTAGCCCCGATCTTGATCCACTCGACTATTTATGGTACTTTTAGAGAGTAAAGCATGCTCTAAACGCCATAATAATTTGGAGTCCTAAATCAATCCATAAGATTGGCAGTGGCGAATTTTCTGATAACTGGCCACAACGTTTAAAGGATTGTATACTAAGGCCAAAAGAGATCATTTTGAATGAGGTTAATATTTTTAAAATGCTATTATATTAATGTAAACTAACGCACACGGCGGTAATAAACGCTTTACATAATAGAAAATCAACAATATTTTCCTTGTAACAATATTTATGGCAAGACTAGGATATATGTTGGTATTTACGAGTCACTGCAATTTCTATTGGTCTTAATAAAGATTAAAGGAATCATTTATAATGCAAAGTAAATTAAATTGTACATAATAGAATACAAATCTAATAGACTTATTCCAAACAATTAAGGTCAACTTAAAACTTAAAGTTATTTAGATTTCTAACTAGAAGTCATTAATAAAATCTATAAGTTATGATTATATTAATATAGTTTGATTTATTTGGAAATATTATACGTAAATCAACATGCGATTACTTATTAACCGATAAGTTGGCAGTTGCCGTTAACTAAACTAGGTACAGCAAACTTAAAAAATTCACAGGTGCGTCACAATTTTTAAACTAATCTGCTTAAGAGCAAGCTCCCAAAAAGAGTTTCTTGCGTAGGCTCCGCCCTCGCACTCCGCCACCCGAACGTGACATATATCGTTATAACTGGAATATTAATTCATATAATAAAATATCCTTCAGTCAGTCTTTAGTGAACTGTTAGCTACAATTTTATGTAACTTACTCCAGTAATTTAGAAGAAATACTTAAAAATCTCTTATAAAAGCATCACATTGCAGAAAAAAAAAGTATGGAACGAAAATACATAAATTGCGTTATGGTTTTAGACAGTTACTAGAAAAATGTTTTCACATTTATTAAACTTGTGTCTGTCTCAGGAAACTTATTTAAAAACGCTCAAAATTTTGGCAGCCGAGTCTTAAAAATAAGAATTTAAGACCGACAACATCCAATGTACTTACCACTTGCGATTACGATCATGGAGTTGTATAATCTAGACATTTCATCAAAATAAAAATTATCAAAAGATGAGCGCTACTTAATATGTAAGTATATGTATACATTGTAAAATATATTACACATACATTGTAAAGGTCACCTCACACCGGTTGTAGCGTGATCCCTAGTTAAGCTGTCATTGTGAGACAATAGACGGAGCCGCTAATGTCACTCGAGCTCTCACATGATCGACAAATAAGTAGTTTAGCAATCTAATGTCAATGTTAATAATGTTATGAATAATTCAGTTTAATTATAGTTAATAGTGAAGGTCTGTTTGTAATAACACGCACAGTATATATTATTGCAGAGAGTAGAGACTACATATTTCAATATGTATAACATTGTATATATGAAAGTACAAAATATACGAAATAATCATGATTAATTCAAGTTACATTAAATATTTTATTTTTAACTGTTTTAATTTGTATTCGGAAATCATGAAAAAATTGTGAAATGTTTTTATGTCACTTTTTATTAAGTAATAAACTGAGAAAAAAAAATGGAATGAGTGCCTATTTTGTTTTTAAAATAACATTGTAATGTTACCAATAAAATTTAAAATAAATAACAATTAGAAATTTTGTTTTGAGACACGGATATATTGTAGACTTTACATGTCTCACTTACCTCATAATATGACATAAATATGCATAACGCGTAAAAAAACATGACACAATTATCTAATGCCACAACTAGTAGACACTAATATTATAGAGACAGAGTGTGAATCTTGCTTGTTTGTGTGTATGAGGAAGGTAATCTTCGGAACCACTGGCATTTGAAATTGAAATTTGAAATGTGCATTATTTCAGATGGAAATAGGCTATATGTTATCTATGTATTTAACCGAACGAAGTTGAAACAAGCCGCTAGTAATTAATGCTTAGGCTTATAGGTGTTAAATATCGTTTTACAAGTTCCTCTCAGTAAATCATATTCTACCATAATTTGGCTACAATTCCCACTATAACTCGCATATTCAATATTTTTCTATCTCCACCAAACTAGCATCGAATAAAAATAATAAAGATAAAATGAACTGCCTCATTGGTCCGAAAAATTCGGCATATTCAATAAAATGCCTTATTATTCAACATGGTATTTTGCGGGTGGTAAGTCCCTGTGCCGAGTCCGTCCGGACCGCTACCACCATATTACTCGCTAATTCTGCCGCTAAAAGCAGTGCTTGTACTGTATTATTCCAATATTGAGTGCCGATAGCCGGTGAAAAATCTGGCACAAAAGGCACAGCATCTTACTCTTCAGAGTTACCAACGCATATACAATCTGAAGTACTTTCTTAGCCTTGATATTGAAGATGTCCGTGGGCCATTCAATCCAGTAAATGGACTGTGCTCTTTCACAAAAGGCATAACATCTTAATCGTCGACGCATATACAATCTTAAGTTCTTTTTTAGCATTGATATTGCAAATATCTATGGACTTCAGTCTACTTACCATCAAGTGGATTGTTTACTCATTTTTCTTCCCAGTGGTATAAAAAACAGTTATCAATACATTTTTTATTTATCGTTACGATTGTATTGACATGCAATCAATGCATATTAACTGGTAAGACTTGTTCCTATACGAACAACTCCGATCATTTCCTTAACGCTCAACGATTCAGGTTTTAACCTGTGTCTGATACTGACTATAAAGACGTATTAAATTTAAACCAAAAATTAATTTCAGGTTTGTATTCTATAAGCTATCAACAAAAGTTATTGAATTTTGTCAACGTAGTTATAACATACAAGAGAAATAAAACTAGTGTAAAACAGGCAATTTAGCAACAGGCAACATTTTTCTTCACGATCATACAATGAGAAACTTTTAATTAAAAATGATATAGATAGAAAACTGTGTCATAATAATACGATAGTTGTTAAACACAAAAAGCAGTTACAGTATTGATTAACGGATTAACCTTAACGGCAAACAAGCCGTCGAAGTAAAGTTGAACGATAACTATAATTAACACATAAACACGGGAGAAAATGCGAATACTTTCTATTGAGATATTACACGAACCGACAATTATCTATAAAAACTAGATACAACAAGGCACTATAACCCAGATAAAATCGATAGGCCGTTACACCCATCCATTGATTTTAGCAGGAGTGGCGTTTGTAATTGGTCGCGTTTTCCTCTTTACCTGTCTATGTATGCCTGAGGCAAGTAACGAAATTATCGTTTTTAAACTGTACTCTATAACGTAATGTCTTTTAAATATGTTAAGACGTTGGATCATTACCGGCGGTACTTTTGATCTAGTCATATTAAAAAATTGTATCAAATAATGATTGCATCTTTACGTCATATAACTGCACCCTATATATGTACGTCTAAATTATGTTATTAGGAACGTATGAATCTATGACATGAACTGACTTTTAGGAAACATGTCAAAGATTATGTATTTCCATTGCTTATGGTATATATACATATCCTGTACTATAATTCGAACAATATTTGTATATTTAAAATCACGTTCTCGAAAACGGCTCTTACGATTTCGATGAAATTTACAATATGGAGTTTACAGAGACGAAAAATCGATTTAGCTGGCTCACAATTCCGCGAAAATTCGATTTCTCTGTATTTTCACACACTTAATACTTCAAAACTTGCCCGCGAACATTCGCGGGCGGTCTATGACGCATTCGCTCCCCCCAGCATCTCCCCCTAGCATACTGGGAGGAGCGAATGCGTAATATGCAGATTTAACCCACTAAAGCTCTTGCGGTAGTCGTTCTCGGCGTGTTGTCGATCTCCTACGAAACGTGCTGGAGCCTCTCGACTCGCTGTGCCGAAGCACTTGTGGGTGTGGGGAAAGCGGGGGAGGTTCTATAGTCTCCTAAGCCAACATTAAATACATCTATTTAATAAAACTATAACTGTGACCGGCTGACTGAAACCGCACAGCCAAAATCGGCGTTTCTAGAAGTATGAAACTATACATGAGTAATGTAGATAACCACTACAAAAAGAATTTAAATCAGTTCATCTCCTAAAGGGGTTAAATTGGAGATCGAAGATTGGAATCTTGTCATTTTTGACTGGACTCGTTGGCGTCATGGTAAGGCATTTGTCTTTCAAGCTGAAGTCCTGGGTTCGATTTCCGGTTAGGCCACTTCAGGAAACGAGCTTTCCTAAATTGGTATAGAGTCTGGTGTTACTGGGAGCTCCCGCGGTTCGTTAATACAAGTATAGGTAGGTACTCATATTACGAGTATGTAGTTCGGGGTCACACAATTTGTGAAATTGTCTGCAGTATTTATTTATTTTAGTAAGTTAGCAGAAATAGAAATTGGTGTTCAGATTGTGTTAAGGCTTCTTGTTTATAAATAAAAGTCAGTTGCTTTAGCGTTTTTGGATATTCAAACCCTAAGGGGGTAAAATAAGGCACGAAAGTTTGTACGTAATTTGTCATTTTTGAAGTTAGAAATATAGTCCGTTGTTGCAGCGTTTTTGAAAACTCATCCCTTAAGGGAGTAAAATAAGGGACAAAAGGTTCTATTAAAGAATATAGATAGGAAAACCCATTGGGCACACGGTCACTGAGTTAAAAGTAATTTTAATTTGAGAAAAGGTATTGAACTGGAGATAAAATCAATAACATTTTTTGAACTTAAATGGAAATAAAGTTATAAAAACCAACTCAACATATTTGCGTTTACTATATCTGTCGTATAACTACGATTTAACCATGTGTTAAAATTAATAGTTAATTTATGGTTGAAGCGATTATTATGATGCTAATTTGCAAAGCCTCTAATTTACGCTAATTGAATGTATAAAAAAGTCTAGCGTATTTTACTGTTATTTAGTAAAACTCAATTATAGAATGGTTATAAATTCAGAATTATTTTAAATTTTTAAATTATATCCAACGATCAATACATAAACATATATACATCTAATATCTAAGGGTACTTATAATATTATGCCACTGTATAGTTTTGTATTTAATTAGCCATAAATTGCAAAGAAATTAAAGGTAAACATTGTAATTAAAATCCGATCAAGAATGTTGGAGAAGAACAGAATGTAATGTCAGTGAGTACAGAAGTACTCACTGACATTTTGTTTAATGTGATGCTTTTGTAATGTGTACGTTCTAAGTGGTACGTAATAATATAGGTAGTCATATCAAAAATCATAGATATAAAGCAGGCGTTATAATTTTCATTGTAACAAGTAATTAAATGTAACATAAATGATATTTTTTCTAGTTGTTAATTTATATCTAAATATGTCTCAATATACTCGTAAATGTTTTATTACCGCACTAGATGAGACATAAAAACCTTTCATAAAAGTTGTTTTTTGGACTAACTTGGGGCTTTAAAAGGCTTTTTTCTATTTATTTTCGACACTCCAATTTATATCTGTACAATTTAAATGCATCTGTAACGTATTTAAAAACGAGAGAACAAGATGCTTGTGACATTCGTCATCAAAATCCTAATATCTACATAAACCATGCCACTTCTAGATTATTACTTTAGAATAGATTATTGGAACAAGTTTGCAACTGTTCTGGGAGTAATTGTCAACTTTGTTACGAGAACAAAGAATTTATTATTTTATTATTCCACGTATTTATTTATTGCAGAATTATTTTAAATTATTTATTAACATCAGTGCAATATTTTTCAGCGATTCCTAATTCACGGAAAATATATTTAGTTTTGTTTTACAATTTTAATGAGACCGGCACCCTTTGAAGTAATACGCTAAAGGATTAAGTTGGTATATTTCGCATAAGCATGTTAATTCCATTAAATTAATGCAAAATCGGATTTGAGACGCGTCGGATTATTGACGAATATTTTGGGGAACTATAAAATCGAACTGTTTATTTGTATTGTTATTGGCGTTTTTCCAATGTAGTTTTAAAATAGTAATTTATTACACCTTATAATATAGAATATTGATACTGATTACTAAAATAATAAAAAAGCGAATAAAGTTCTTTATTTAATTTTATTCTATTTTATTATAAATTTTGAAACATATCACAATTTAAATCTGAGAATATTATGTAAGTAATAAGTATCTATAAAACGGCTTTAATCATTACTCAACATTATAGACGAGAAATATTGTATTAACCTTGCAATAGATATCGAATAAGAAATACAGCTTGAAAAGTGTAGGTATGGACTAAAACAAACATCACATATATCTTGTATCGTGAATACTTACGAAGGTAAAATTATCAAACAATTGCAAAAAAAAATATAAAAAAAAAACTACTTTTATATATGTTTTTGTGTGAAAATAATTTCATTGTCAAAGTGATTATTACATATCGACACTTAGCGCTCATGAAATGATTATGTACGAAATTCCAAAAAAGTGTAGTTAAACTCTGCTAAATATTTCTTGAAAGCTCTCTCTGAAATTTTGCCACTGTACACAATCTTGGGCTTTATGTCGTTGTCATCTAGCAAGCGATCCGTTTACACCACATTCGTGAACGTGGTATCCATTCCGACTCCATTACTCCGTTTATTCTTCGGCAGGTTTGAATAGTACACTACCTCTTCAGCTAGCTAGCTTTTAGAGACAGTGTTATGTATCGAACAGGAAAAGTAAAAAATCTGTCTTGTTCACACCTGGTGAAGTGTCACGTAATTTTCGTAAAAAAACAGCAGTTAGGTTATCACTCCTAGCAATCAGTTAGGTTCTAGTAATGTATATATCTCACACCTCGAGATATATACCTTGCTAGAACTAGCTGGAGTGGTGTTGTCTACTTTTTGTCTTGATTAAGGGACGTAGGGAAAACTTCGACGACCTCTTTTATTGTCAAATTATGTTAATTCATGTCTTTCAACATTGTATCTTGTGATAATTAGTATAATTTACCACTTCGAACACGAATCGCTAGAGTTCTGTAACCCTTTCGTACCAAATTTTGTTTTAGACAGTTGTAAAATCGAAAGTGGGAGCCGCAACGTCTCGGGCCGGGCGTCAGCTTAATCGCTCTTTAATAGGTTCGGCAACTTACAAAGAGAGTGCGCTTCTCCACAGCGCAACCACCATGCCGATTGCGGAAGCTACGACTGCTATCAATGACACAAATGACGACGTGAATTAATATTATTGTTACTTAAAGTTTGCAATTATTTATTTATAGATAATATCAAATAATTTAAAGAATATATGAGTAAACTTTTAAAAGAGTAAATAAAATTGTTATATCCGTTTACGATTTTTATTGCGATAGTTATTGCAGTGATAAAACATTAACTTCCTCAGTTTATTATATTATAATATTAGAAAACAAAGGTAAATACACGTATAACGTATACACATGTAGATTTGAAAGTGACTATTTGAAGATAATACATATACATCGTATAATATACATGAGAAATATAAGATAACAAGGTTTTTCTAAAAAGACTGTAATTATGAAATAAAAATGGTGTCCTTTATGTTTTGTGACGGTAGCCGTCATAGATATACATTTTTTTTGTCGGGATCAATGGACAACACCGCAGTGCCGCTGACTGAATGACCGACACAATGCTGTTATGGCAGCCGAGCGCGCCCTAATCACGCTACGGAATGACTCTCTCAATGAACTCTATCGTAGTATCATTGAGCGACCAGGCTGTAAAGAAATTATAAACAATAACTGTTACTACAATAACTGTTACTAGAATATGCAGTGCAGTTGTCCGACGGAGCACATCGATTTATTTGTAATATGGGAGGAACACAATATCCACACAAAATCACAGTGATTGATTGAATACAATGAATACTATACATTCTACCATAAGATATATCCTGTGGTTTCATCCGCGTTTAATTTGGTACTTTTCTGTAGTAAATGGTAATCTAGATTACTCTTTAAAAAGTCCTGTATCTTCCAATAAAAATCCCGTCGAAATCGGTTCAGCTGTTTCAAAAGTTAGTCCAGACAAACAAACACACAAAAGAAATTTAAAAATGTGTGTTCAGGTTTAGGTAATGTGGAAATAACTAATATGAGTTTAAGAAAAGCCTTTATTTCGAAATCACAGACAGTCACTTCTATTTATTTGTGCAGATTAATAAATATACAAGAAACAAGAACTACAATAAGCCCGTATAAGCGAGCCCTCCAGTCAAACCTTCAGGTAAAGGGATTTAAATAAACAGGAGGTTACAATAGATGGTGGAAAATAAGTTACAAGTAATAATGAATAGAAATATTTAAGTTAAATAAAAACGAACGCTAATAATCTATATATATAAACGCTATATATATAAACGCTAATAATCTAAAATAAAATATATGGCTGCCCGGCCCTTTGGCTAGGTGGAAGAGAGTCTTCCAAGTCGGGGCCCCGGGTTCGATCCTAAGCCAGGCTAACTTAGGAAATGAATTATTCAAATTGATTTGGATTCTGGATGTTACTAGGAGATCCCCCAGTTCGTTGTGTAGTACCCACAGTACAAGCCAGTGCTATTTTGCGATTAAACAATTAGCGTAATTGTATGGAGTATTGGAGCTATTATTATTATATCCAATAAATAATAATATATGCGGATAATAAAAAATTTAAAGTTTTAAAAAAGAGTAAAAACTTTTTTATATATATCTATAATGCCGTGATGGGAAAATTAAAAAAAAAATTGTATTCCCTCAATAAAAAGAATCCGTTATTATTTCTTCAAAGCATGGAAAGTAAAAAAATAATTAGGTATCGATTTAATTCTCATTACATGCTTACGAGTTTAATAAATAATTTCGACAACGGATTAGCGAATTCGTTCAACTTTTTTAAAATCATTTAAATCTCAGAAAATTAGTTTCGATTCCTTTTTAAATTCTAGCACTTGGTTATATTTTTTAATTTCTTCGCTAAGGCGACTCAACACCCGCTGTTCGTCATAACCGGCCAGTACGTGACCGCGGCAACTCTTTGATATCCAACCTTTTTTCTTTTACATTTACACTTTTTTTCCTTAATTTATTTTTGTTATTGGTTACAATATTATCGAGCGGCTACCGGGCAAAGGGCTGTTATAATTGAGTTTTATTTATGCAAAATAAAAGTAATACAGTCGTAAAGATTTATTGGCCGTAGGGTGGGCATCACGACTGAAGAAATGCACGGAAATAAAAGTAATATTCGACGGATATTTCTTTTGATAGTTCTGTTTCTTTTATTAGGTATTAGTTTTTTAGTTTCATAAATACTTAATACTCTAGAGGCGGGAACTAGATGGGTGATCTAGCGACATTCACATGTGATCTAATACATACATACATATCTTCACGCCGTATCCTTAACGGGGTAGTTAGAGAGGACAGAGTGCCAAGCGTCGCGTACATACTTCTATCTAATGACATTCCTATTTAAAGTTTCCGTCCTTGGAAAAGCACGGTAAGCTGTTAGTTCCAGCTATTGCTATTTGGCAGTAGTCATCAACCATAAGGCTTGACGCTACTGCCTATAAGGCATAAGAGGTATTACAGTCACTTTGAAAATTGTTGCAGAATTCTAACCACCATTTTACTGTCTTCTTTTCTCATTTAGTGAAAAGAGGCCTGTACACAACAGTTGGTCTACAAATGGGTAAAAGAAACTTTGATGTCCATTGAAAAGTAATCAGAATTTTATTCAGGTATTGCAAAGGACGTTCACTTTAATCTAAAAAAAAATTCTCAGTTCTTTTCTGGATTGCTTTTTATCTGATATAGATACATACTGTTTAAGTTTTAATTTTAAATGATTAGCATACAACACATTTTAAAAAAACGATCAACTAACTAAGCGTTGGACATAGGATTTCGTAACAATTTCGGACAAATGTTTGAAATAACTTACAAAAATATTAGGTCTAAAATATTCATTGCTTTTTTTTTCCATTTCTGGTTTAGTTATCAATTTACGTTTCTGTTCCAAATTTCAGCTATCTAGGAGTAAAAATTACAAGATAAATCGGCTGTGACATACGAATAAGCTGACAGATACAGACAAACAGACAAAAAAACCATCAAGGGTTCTGTTTTTGACATTTTGGCTACTGGTTCCTAAATGTATTACTATTTTAATGTATTCGAAATGCAACGCGTTGATGTCTTCTTCATTATAAATTAAAAATTGTATTTATTTCAAGGCTCACTAAAATTCTATCCATGTAAAATTAAACTATTATTAATTTATTTATTCATAAAAAAATAAGTCAGAATCATATATTATAAGAAGACATCTAACTCCATTTGCCGTCGGAAAACTTCAAATGAGGAAAGCGTGCAGTGTTCATTGATTATTTTTATATGATATTTACTTTGGATTTATAGTTTTTTGATTTATTAGATATAAGTATTCGATCATTGGACCTACATTCGTCTTTTTGGTTTAGATTAGATAATAAAATGATATAAAATTACAGTGAATCTTAAAATTCTATTATCTGAACTGTTCAAAAGTAGAACTTTTTTTGATTACAGTTTTTTGTACTTATCAAAAATGCATTAGAAATTCTTTATTATTCAGATTTTAAGTTGTAAACACTTTTAAATAAAAATAAAAAATTAAAAGGCTTTGCTTAATTAGTTAGTACTTATAAATTGTACAAAGTACACACATACACAAATATACCTACTCTTTTTTTCTTAATTAAAGTTGTTTTCTTACAAATATTTTAAATTTAAACAAAATTACTGGTTTTTTTCATAAAAAAAGACTTATAATCTAATCATAACTTATAAACTTATAATTCAACTAACTTTTAACTTATAATTGAATTTTCGTATCTATAAACGCGGTTCTTCCTTTTCATTTGTTATAATCTCAGCGGAGCAGTTCCACACGCGTAACCAATTCGTCTTGGTGATTTGTAGAACAAGGAAACAGAGCGAAATGAGGCGAGTACCGCATTCAGTAGAACATCCGTTCAAGACATTGTATTGTGGTTGCCTTTTGCGAATATTTAAGACTTACTTCTAAGTGTTGTCAGCCTTTGTCTACAACTTTGTTTAGTTTTAAGTAGCCTAAATACACCATATTACAATAATACAATGCTTCCACTGACAAAGACAATCAATTCCTATTCTAATTTTTTTTTTAATTTACTACACTTTTTGTTAGTAAAAACATAAGAATTATTTTTTAAAGTATGACTTTATTGCATAAATATCTTCGGATATGACTTTATTAACTTATCTTACATATGACTTTATTAACTTAAATCTAAAAATAGTTGTCAATTTTTTAAGTACTATCTTCTAAGGCTACTTCCAAAAATAAAATATGATACTCTACGTGAGTACAATATACTAAATTTTCTGATACTATTAAAATATTTATGCCCATATTTTAAAAAAGTACTTGGAAAATCTTTTCGCTATTTCCTTCTTAAAGCATTTATTTCTGAATCAATGGTGGGTACCATATCAAATTTAATAATATCAAATTAAAATTAATTCTATTTGAATGAATCTTATTATTCACGGTTACACGGTTCCGAAAAAGCTTGCATTGAGAAGAATTGGCAAGAACTTCGGATATTACTGTATCTGAAGAAACTCGGTAGAGCTTTGAATAATAGCCTTATCTTTGTAAATAGGGTTAAATCTTTGTAACTACCCCGTTAGGTATACAGCGTGAAGATATATACGTATGTATGTTATCTTCGTAAATAGAAGCTCCATGTACATTTAAAAAGCTGGCATAGAAACTCTTTAATAGTTTGGAAATTGGTAGTTACAAGATAATGTATCTATAATAGAGTTAGTTTTATCAGAATATTATAAAATATTTGAAAGTATTCTTGAAAGGATTGAGACTGGACTCTAGATTTGTAAACCTTCCCGTTTCATTAGTTTCTTTATTTCATTTATCAGAATTATAATTTCACAAGTGAAAATGAACGCGGGCCCGAATGGTATGGAGGCTCCGAAGGAGGAGCGTGCGAGCGAGACGACAAGCGCGAGCGGGTTAGAAGCTCAGCGGTTGATACAAAGCGAGCGGCAGACGCCAAAGGCGGCGGCGCGGACGCTAATTGGAGAGCGCGGCGAGTTCAAAGGCGCCGACGGTACAACGTTTATATTAGGCAGGTACACTCGCGCGCTGCGATTGATTAATTTCACCGCGAGATCCGCGCTAGGCAATTAGTATCCCTTTGTACGGTGTGAGGTCACTGGATATGGTCGATAGGTTCGCGTGGTATGTCATTGTAGTTTTTGTTATTGGTCGCGCTGCTTAAGTATAGATCAATTCACACGTTTACTTACAAAGTATGTTTTATCATTAGCGTTTTATATATCTCCGAAGTCGTCTTTGATCTTTTCTGTTCCATCATTCAATTTATTAGAAGATTAGCAACGGCGGTAATCTCTGATCACTAATTTTCGTGTCAAATCCATCTCATTAAGCTTGAGCTTGTATCAAAAGTAATGATAATATTTTGAGTTGAGATTTAAAAATAGAGCTACGATAGCTTTAATTGTATCTACATATATTACGAATATAACAATTTCTAAAAAAAAATATCAACATTTTTAATTAGAAATTTAGAAACTACATTGAATTATTTTTGGTTATTGTTTTTTTTATTTGGTTATTGGCTATTAGTAGATAATATGTGCGCTAAAATAAAATTTAGTAAAACTTAATTAAATTACTTGCGACCTGCCCCGGTGGGATGTTGAATGTTTGCAACATACCAATTTTTTTTATTGAGATTTTCATACAAAAATACCATCCGAATTTTCGACATCCGTGGATTTTCCATAAATTTTCTTTCATAGAAACCTTGTCCTGACTATTACGAACACAACAAAATGAAATCAGCCAAATCGGTCGAGCTGTTCTCAGGTGATGTTCCGTCATACATGTGGCAATTGATTTTTTTTAAATAGATTACTTTAATTATTTATTTAGCTTTTCTTATCGATTCGTATAGTATATACCTCCATATAGATTTTCTCTCAACTGGTGTATGATTTGATATTCAATAACTTTTCTAATTAGATAATTACGAATTATACATATATCAATGTCTTATTGAAATAACTCGGTACATATGTACATATCTAAACGTTAATATTGACAAACTTAGAACTAAGTATTATCTTGAATAATAGATTTCCTCAAATTTGCTGCTTAGAAACCTATCAATGCTTAAGGTACCCAGCAGACTGGCTACTTCTTTGAACAGTCAAACTGGTTCGTTGGCTTGAATTTAATTATCAAATTTGACTGATCTGTATGCGTGGTGGTTATTGCATCTTCCTTGCAAGCAGAAGGTTAGATTTCCGGCTAGGTCCATTTAGAAAACCGACTAGTTCTTCCCAGTTATGTTGATTTCGGTGTAATTTTATGTAAAATCATTTATTAATAAATTAACTAATTTATAAACTGTTTTGTAATATTTATTATCAGTTATGTAATATTTACTATTCATTTATATAAAAATTATTTTTAATTAAAATAAGATGTGCAATTTATAATAATTTACTATTTTCACTTACATAAAAGGTGGCATGTGTATTTTCACGTGATTATATATTTTCAATGTTTTATTGATATTGAAAGTTTTATTGATATTTATAATGTTTTTTTGACAGAATATGTATAGATATAATATGTTAGTTGCTAAGTAAACTACACAAAGGATTTCTGAAAGTAATTTACACTGATTACGAACTAAAAGTACCCAAAACAGGCGTGTAACTCCGCTCTAAACAACAAAGCGTTGACCGCTGCATTGTGCCACTCTATCCTCATTTACTGCCATCATCCGTGAAGTGTTGACACTAAGTCCGATTTCGTACCGATTCGACTCGGCTTCTCTCATCTAACGCACCGCCGTTCCTTTTTATGAAGTTTTTACAAAGCTTAAGATAAAGGCATAAAGTTCAAAATATCTTGAATGGACTGCAATGAAAATTGATACGTGTTTCCTTTCGGAGCTTTTGATAGGACACCGTAAAGAGTTTTGGATATGTATTGAGTGAAGAAAGATTGGATTACAGTCAATATGCGCACAGTTATGAGATGTAATGTTATTATGGTTGATATGGTTGACTGGTTGTTATTATGGTATGGAGTTATATGCGAGCTTTTGCGACATATACGTAACTAACACTTCAGCTATTAAATCTTTGTAAATCACTCGCTCTTCCTTGTCTACTACTCACTCTCGCTCACACATATAATAAGATCTTTGACCAAAAACTATTGAGGAACATATATGACGTCGCGCTATTTTCCATTCGGGCTGGACACAGAATCAATTTAATTTAATTTTAAAAATTTTAAAAATAGTGCTTACAGATAATTAATTAGAATGCTATAGTGTAATAGCTATCTACTTCGTTTATTACATGTACATGGTACAACTTCTTAATTGGTGTTCTAACGTTTCAATTAGAATCTATCAATATTCTATCAATATTCAATTAGTTTTCTCGTTGACAAACAAGAAAACTTTTTTTTATTATTGTAAAATAATATGACACTGCTATTAATGATATGTCTATAGATATGGATATGAATAAGTGATACGAAAGACATTATACTCACAATATGTATAGGTACCTACTGACATGTAAATCTTTAATTAATCTGTTTACAAACAAGGATTTTTCCAAAAGCAATCCAAAAGCAAAAAAAAATAAGGATGTGACATATATTATATGTAAGTATTTAAGAAAAAAGTCAGTAATGTAGTCGATTACAAAATGATTTAATCACAATTATTATATGTATATCGTGAGCCTCAACCATTATCACACACAGTTAAATAGGCATAATGATATACTTCAAGGAATTATATTTAAATCATATTCAAGGTTTAAACAAAGTACATAGTGTTTCTCCGGTTCCATTTAACCAGGCGAAGCGCTTCTAATTCATAATGAGCGGTTGCGCAGTATTAAAATAAGAATAACAATAAGATCAAGACGTATCGATCTAGATACAATCGGACCGCGGGCGTCGATGAAATGGCTCAATCGTCGGGGTAGGATGACCAAATTATTATAAAAAAAATCTGAATTGATTGCCTTATTGAATACATTAAGACGCAGAATTACTTATAAAGTTCCTGAGTTTTTTATTACAGTAAATATCTATTATACTCTTGACATTAATAATTATTTGTGTTTGTAACTTGGCTGAAGAAGGGAAATAAGAGTAAATGGAAACTCAATAAAATCCATAAATTAACGTCTGTAAAGCTGTAAGTAACGTCATATCGTTTCAAATGTTCTCAAAATTGGACATACGCTCCTTCTAACAAATGAGGCGCTAAGGAGCTCAATTAATACGTAAACTTGATTGCCAACTTGATTATAACTTTAAACGGAATCAAGGGCTTAACATATGGTCTGAACTACGAATCGCTCGATAATTTGAAACTTGGTTATCTGGTTACTTGGTCCGGTAGGTGACGTGCCTTGCAACAATACTTAGCCCAAGTAATCGCATCATGTCAAGCATCGAAGCCATGAACGTCTGACTTTATGTTATTCTTTTTTTTTAAAAGGTCATATCCTAAAGTTCGACCGAACTATAGATAAAATATGACGCATACGTAAGTTTACTATAAAAAGAATCATTGTATCTCATCGATGTCCATTTAAATAGCGCGCGTGGCGAAATGTTAATTGATTCGCCTTTAATCGCCAGAGAGAATAACCAAAAACGCTTTGTACGCGTTTGAACTTTACCGATATATTGTGTTAAAGCTACTGTTCAATCGATATTCAAATCGATTTTAAATCGAGGACGCTGGTGGTCTATCACGCGAGTATAAATGATACTGCGTTTTTTTTTCACTATATAGTACAGTAAAACTATATTTCTTTCATTAAAAATTGTAATAAAAACCTCAAAAATGAGAATAAATAGATTACAATTTTAATATAAAATGTATTAAAAATATTTTATATTTACTTCCATTTCATAACAAATAATTATTCATAACAATTAATTAGTTAATGTGTTCATAGAAATTATCTGAAGTGATATTATACCTAATGCAGTACAGTATTTTCAAAATACATTGGCAACACTGCGACGGCTATATAGTATGCACCATACATAATTCAATTATTCTAACGCTTTTTGACTATTTCTAACATAACATGAGCAATAAACGTGAAAAAGATTATTACCTTCCACGTTACAAATGTAATAAAATTCATTTAAGAGATTGATATTTTCGATTTTAACTATTATTTATATAAGGTCCATTAAAGAATTTGTAGTTATTAATTGAATGCTCCTTTGCCTCATAAGAATGATTTTACTGGTGCCAACCTATATTATAGCTTTTAGATGACTACTCGTTTATGTATGTTTATATATTGTATGTGTTATGTGAGAATATGTAATAGAACGCTGTAGACTAAGTTTGATACTTTCAGAGGTTAGAAGTAGAAGTAATTTATTTCCAAAGACACAACACATAACAACAACAAATAACAGCTTAATTTAACTTAGTATAATATTAGGTAGGTCCCTATATAAATTTATCAGTGCTGTCACGTGCTGTGGCGCTGCAAAAAAAGAGAACCGCTCAGCATAAGCCGTGGCAGAAACCACGACGCTGGTTTTCAGTGTCCCCTTAGTGACGTACAGACTAAATTATACGTTACACAAATATATATATATATATATATATATATATATATATATATATATATATATATATATATATATAATACAATACATGTATAGCACAAAAAATAATAATGTCAGGTCGGCATAGTTATCCAGGTGAGTAATGAAATGAATTAAAGAGTAATAATATTGATATGCCATATACACATACAATATAAACCAATGCACTCCTGTTTGAATAAATAACTTTGTTTTAATTTATAATGATATAAAGTACAGCGCATTTGAATTTCTCGGAGATACTTTAATCTTTTAAGGCGAATATCATGTTTTTCAATTAGGACTTCCATATTCCTTTCTGTTTTCTTATATCTGTTTCCTTATATCGAAAACCGATATCATTGTAATAATATAAACATATTATTTCAGCTAGTTTGCCCTCTTTTGCATGTCTAGAAGGTGCTTTTTATATTTAATTTTAAATGTTTGTACTGTTTTAAGATTACGTAAAGGTGGCGGCAGGTTATTCCAGCACTTGGATGCGGCATATTTGAAACTACCTCTGAATGCAATGGTGCGATGGCGTGGTACCGCTAGTTCCCAAGAGGACGAACGAGTTGTTTATGCTCAAATGTCGCGACACCAGGACAGCTTCTCAGCTAGATAAGGCGGAATATTATATTTTATGACCCCAAACAATAAAGTTGCCAGGTGCATGTCTCTTCGTGCCTTCATTTTCAAAATATTATATTTGTATATGTATGGGGTGACGTGAGTTCTTGGCGGGATGGTAAAACAGAATCTTGCACAGGCATTCTGAACTCGCTGGATAAGATTTTGTGTGTGTACCAAAAGGCGTAGTCCATATACCACGTCCATGTAATTAAACTTCGATAACACTAACGAGTCACAGAGCTTAATGTCTATTAATATATATATGTATATTGTATATAATTAATGTACAGTGTCTACTCTTTAATACAATATTGATAGCATAATGACGACATACGCTCTATTTAATAAGATATCGTTTATTAACAATAAAAATGAATTAATTAATAGCAATATATTAAAATAATAAATAATAATTAAACATTATTATTGTACAAGAATATAAACTAAATTAAAACTAAACAGCTGATTTTAAAAATATTGTTATTGGCATGTTAATTTGTTTGCTTATCCAGCCTTAGTCCCAGAAACGTCTGGGTAAATTAGATAGTCTGGCCTAACCTATGCTATTTCCAGTATAGAAATCCCATGCATTATTCTCACGCTATTCTTCTAATGGGGTAGATACAAATGGCACAAGCACTCTACCTCTTTCTCTTCCTCAAGTCTCATAATTTTCTTGAGTAGTTTACCCAGAGGTTTAGAGCGCTTTTCATATTATTCTAAGACTTAATTACTTAAAGAACAATTAATTTATAATGAAACTCCAGACAATTATACCCCAGTGACGTGTCTATAAACTTTATCGCAATTCTTGTAACAAAAATATTACAAGGAGCGACTCGCAACGAACAGACTTCAAGACAATTTGGAAAAGTTCCTATTATCCTATTGCCTTGGCCGAGAATCGAACCCGGGAACCACGGTTACGAGTTCAGATGCACTAGCATGCGTCAAACGGGACGATTTAATTAAATATACTAGAAGTCACCCGTTGGTCGAAATTCGACCGTAAATGTTGATATAAACTCTGGCGATAATCTGTACTCTGTGCGACAGTTTGATCCAAGGAGGTTACAAACTGTATATTATCACTGATTATATCAAACTATTATGAGTTCGACATTGACAGCCTTTTTGACATTGGCACTATGAACGTAAAACTGTACCAAATCTCACATTCCTCCATTTTTAAAAAAGAATGCGAAGTTTTCGCTTCACGTATTAATATTGTTTCTAAAATTTTTTTTTTCATAATATTAAAGTTCGTCAATAGCTACTAAAAAAAAAAGAAAATCGGTTGACAAATAGAGGAGAAAAAGGTATCTAATGAGCTGTTTCGTCTTTCTCTATTTATACAAGGATTTGAAATTTTTTTATAATGTACGATTCTTTATTTTCAGCTACAATTTCGACCAGATATGTTTGGCAACCGGTTTCTTGCTTCTCACAAAGAGCATATGTTATTCGCCGCCGGTGGTCGACTCGGAACTAATTGTGAGGCATTAAACTGATTATTGCTCGTCCTACTTACTTCATATTATTATATGAATATTTTAGTAATAACAGCGTGTCTACTTTACACGTTTAGCTCGTAAAGAAATTTTTTAAGATAGGTATGATTCAGGTGTCTGTACTGCGAATACTGCATACATTATTTATTTACCACTATCACTTTTGAAATTCAAATTATCATAAACGAGAAGTGGTTTATAATCAGATTACGATCGCTGGCTGTAAAAATGGTCTGAGGACTTATTATATGAACTTGTGTACACTGAAAAAAAAACATTAGTCTGTTTTACTAAAGTCGTGGGTTAATTTCGGACTAACACACGGAAATTGTTGATTTCGCTTAAAACGTTGAAAAATATTTTTTTGTGTAATTGACAAATTTGTTAAATAATATTAACTAAGGTAGGTCCATTATACACCACCAACATACTAAACTCTTCAGTAAATTAACATAAAATGTTGTATAATTTTTTGTATTAGAAGTTAGAACGTGTAACTTTGATCTCTTTTCAACCGACTTGCAAAAAAGGAGGAGGTTCTCAATTCGGTTGTATGTTTTATTTTATAAATTTAATAATCGTGATATCGTACAATAGTTAATACTTTAGTTTGGTTGGTTTTACGAAACACCAGATCGACCCCCGGAATTCAGCTAAAGTATTTTTTCAGTATAGGCGACGAACTAGTAAGCCTAGTTCGTCGCCTACACTATCTAGATCTTTATCAAGTCTAAGCCCGGATATTTTTTAATTTTTTTCATTTACTTATTAAACAGAATCTCAAGGCTTGCTATAAAATTAAAATTCACATGTTTTTATTATACATTTTAAATCGTCAATGTAAGGGGTTCCTAAAAATTATAAATTGTAATTTAAATAAACCAGCTGACATACATTGAAAAATAAGAAATGTCTATATGAAAGAAGAAGAAAAAAGTAAATGTATACAGTTCAAGTAAGTCTATGCATTTATTAATAAAATTTATACGAGCGTCTGTGCGTGCGCGCGATAGTTCATGTGTACATGTGAGTGTGTGAATGTGCATTACGTTACGTTGTATTATACGTATGAATGAGCGAGTATATATATATATATGTTTAAAAAAATAATAGTGTTTGTTTATTTATTTACTGAAAATTTTGTCTAATTGCGCTTTTTTACGCCTTGACGATCTGTCCCCTCCGAAATGGCATGGCATGGAGATAAGCGAGTATTATAATCGCCTAGAGGTCAAAGTCAAATCAATTTATTCAAGTAAACCAAATTACAAGGTGTTTGTGAACACCTTAAGTTTGAGTAAAGTTCGGTTGTCCAGGTACTAGACTATGAAAGATCTTTTAATGGCAACGAGATTTCCGATTTCGTTGGCGACGTGGAAAAATGTTTAAACGTTAGTCAACCGACAACCGCCTTGGGAGAGTTACGTTGTGTGATGCTTTTGCCGACTATTGTTGATATTTCAGAATCTCCAGAGGAATGCGACGGCACCCCTCTAAGTTTGTAAAGAGGTTGCTGCCCCCTCCCTTCCTCATCACTATAATATCGCTGACTTGCTAGCGTCTTCTCGAGTCGCTTGAAGAGGATAATTCTGGTATTACTGTGACCATGTCATTTATTGTGTTAGCTATTGTACCCAAGTTCCACTATAAAGTGTAGGATACCTTTTGATGTGACCTGGCTGATGCCAATCCTCCTCCGGATATAGAAAATATTCAAAGAACCAAGATCATCGAGTGCATATCAGTGGTCCACGATTTCCATGCATTTAGGACCCACAGGATATGTTTTGGAGTGACGTGCTTCACTTTCTTCGGATGCAAAAAATATTTACCTTCTCGCATTGGATGAGCGCGCATCAATGGTGATCTATATCCGTACAGAATATGCGATGGAGCTTTTTCATCAACATATATAGAATTAATGTAAATATAATCACTACACACTCGTTTATCTTTAGATATGATAGGGTTTTTCTGATTATGATTACAATAGTTTATAACCAGTCTTCTAATAGCGAAGCGAAGGAATATCAAAGTCGACTTATGAAGATCAAATAGCCATTGTTGACTAAAATGACAATAGTACTAGCATACCTAGGCGAAAATGTGTAAGGACAATGTTGGAAGTCCTTGCTGTATTCCGTGTTTCCTGCAAACTATAATCCAGACATCTTCAGGGCTAGAGTGAATAGATATTTCGTAGATCGACGTGCTCCATCTTCGGCCACATCGTCACTTAGCAACAAGTGAGTTAGTGGCCAAACGTAGATCTATTACAGTATAAAAAAAAATGACATTTGAGTTAGTGAAAGAAGTATAGGGACAGCAATGCTTCTTCTCTGCCTACTATACGCAACTAATATGATAGGAATACTTGCATTCAAAAGTGCAGCTTCCAAGAGTCGGTTCACGGTTCAAGTAAGAATTTGATAACTAATTTTAATCATGTATGAACGTACCTATTTAAAGTGTGGGAAAGTGAAATCATGTACATAAATTTTCCTGAAAAGGGTTTAAGGTTCCTGAAGAGATTATGAAAAAACATTATCATCGTCTTGAATATCACACTAAAGTCTGTTAAGGTGCGACTGTACATATATTTGCATCTATATCATATGATATACAGATTTAATCTAGCTTTTAAATTTACCTAATAATCACTATTTCCTCCATATTACCTATTATTAATACCCTATAACTTACGTAGTTATATAAGTATATGTATGTCTATAGTCTTTACATACCTCTTAAATACGACTTATACAGTGGTCGCAAAGCTGAGTATAAATCCACATTCAATCAAACCAAACTGCCACTTGCACATGTTTAATTAACCCTGGATTCTATTATTAGTCGTGATTACCATTAACGTTTACTCGTACTGGGCACGTCGATTAGTCAATGGTATTAGAACAATGGTGTATTTATAGTCGTGTGTCGCCGTTGGCGTTTAAGTCTGTCCTCATTATCCGACTACGACACGACTCCGGTATTTTTGTAATTAACAGTTTTTGTCTTACGTAATAAGACTCTAGAAAAACGCAGTTATCATACAATTATTATGTGGTTTTTATTATACTAAATATTAAAAAATGAGATAAATCGAATCATTTATAATAGTGAATTAACTAAAGCAGGCCGGTACGTCTGTAAATAGATACGTAACTCCATACGAACATATTAACGTCGCAGTCAAATCAATGGCCACTACTTTGTTAGAACAAATCATTCAAACATTTTTATTCTTACGGTACACAGTACTTTCATTCATATAATTACTAATGTAGGTGACGGACGCCGAGTCCTTTTTTTAATATCTATGTTACGTGGTCCTAAATTTAGCAGCAAGTATGTAACATGGGTACCGAGAAATAAAATAAGAGCATATTCTGTGACATACACTTTGTGTTAATTGCAAGAGACGACGGCAAGAGACCGGACGGTATGAGTTTGATTCCATGGAAGATGGGCCGGGTGTTGGTATGGGATGCAACCTGTTCAGACACGCTGGCCCCTTCCCATCTACATGGAACTAACAACAGAACTGGTGCGGCTTGTGAAGCGGCTGAAAAAGTTAAAGCATGCAAATACAGGGGTCTAGGTTCCGAATATGATTTTGTCCCATTCGGTGTCGAGACCCTTGGTCCGTGGGGTCCTAGCGCCATAAGGCTTTTTAAGGAAATAGCAAAAAGGTTAGTTGACATCACAGGAGACCGAAAAGCTGGCAGTTACCTCGGACAAAGAATTAGTCTAGCTATTCAAAGGGGGAACGCTGCCTGTATCTTTGGAACCTTGCCTAAAGGGACTCCTTTTAAAAATATATTTTAGTTATTATATTATTTTTTCTAAGGTTTTTAGTTTTAGGTTCATTAATTCTTTATGATATATCTTACTAATCCATGTGTAGTCTTAAGTTTGTAAATATAACCATGCTCTTTATGTTAAACGGATGTGGAATGTTTACTGTTGTATATAAAAGCAATAACATGATAAATCTGCATTTTTTTTATAAAAAAAAATAGTAAAATCATGTTTAGTCACGCGTAGTGTAGGCCGTAAGCAAAACCAGAGTGATTCGGCAGATATTAGGCGAGCAGTGCCAAGCAGTGCAGAGCCAATGATTAGAATCAGCTAGGTTCATTGGGGGAGATCCATGTCCAGCAGTGGACATAATATAATCAATAATTGTGTCAGTGGCAAGGCGTATCTGAATCATATCTATTATGTTTCGGCTAGTGTAAAGAGCTCCTCTAAAACAAATCATTGGTTTATTGCCTCTGTAACTATCGTTGGTGTTTATAAAAGTAGAGAACGGGTGTTAATAAGTATTAAAAGAACACAATTAAATTATAAATATGCAATTTAATACAGGCAAATAAAGTTTTAAATTAAATGATACTTTTTTAGTAATAGTTCAGATATCCATTTTTGAACTTGAAAAAATTGCGATATAGAATTTCATGTATTTTTAAACGAAAAATCAGAGCAGAGCTATTTATATTTTCAAATTATGTTCATAGGATTTTCAGTATTGTGTTACTTATACCTAAATTGACAAAAGTACACTGAATATATAGTCGTCAAAATCAAGTTAGAGATACAATTATAAAATAATATATTGAAATATAAGCAATTACAAAATAAATACATAATAACAAATTCTGGACGACTTTAATAGACAATAAAAAATAGACTTCGTGTCGCGTTTTTCGGATGAAAAGCGATTAAACCAGCCCGCCAACATAATATACCTACTTACATTCTGTCAAGAAAGTATCGGGAATAGATGATTTGTTTATGGTTCCAAATTCGATTTTTTGTTTTTTTTGTTGTTGTTAGATTGGCAGAACTGTTTTCCATTTTGGCGCGGAGTTTGAGTTGCATCTGTTATTTAGTGCTGTTTTTAGTTATACCAATCTAGTGTATATTGCGAATTTCATAATGGACAAAAACATCGAACAAAGAGTTTGTCTTAAATTTTGCATTGCCAATGGCATTTCATGTTCGGAGTCACTGAAAATGTTACAGAAGGCTTACGGTGAATCGACTTTATCAAAAGCACGTGCTTATGAGTGGTATAAAGCGTTCAAAAGCGGTCGAGATGTGATAGAAGATTTGCCTCGCTCTGGTAGGCCATCAACGTTTGCAACTGAAATTAACATCGCAAAAGTGGAGGAAATAGTGACTGAAAATCCTCATTCAAGTTTGAGAGAGATAGCCGCCGAACTTTCTGTGTCTCACGAGTCGATCCGTACCATTTTAAATAATCATTTGGGTACGAAACATGTTGCCGAACGGCTAGTCCCAAAAGACCTGAGTTTTCTCCAAAAACTCAATCTCATAACAGTCGCTGAGGACATGCTAGAACGAGTCAATTCCGATCCAACATTCATGAAACGCATTGTTACTGGTGACGAGACGT
This sequence comes from Zeuzera pyrina, assembly GCA_907165235.1. Lineage (NCBI taxonomy): Eukaryota > Metazoa > Arthropoda > Insecta > Lepidoptera > Cossidae > Zeuzera > Zeuzera pyrina. The sequence goes on from OU015639.1 coordinate 7,480,002, forward strand.
GGGTTTACGAGTTTGACATGCAAACTAGTCAACAAGCTTCGGAGTGGCGCCTTCCAACTGAACCGAAACCGAAAAAACCACGCCAAAATTGATCAAAAGTCAAAGTCATGTTGACTGTTTTCTTTAACTATCGCGGTGTTGTGCACTCGGAATTCTTGCCGGAAGGTCAAACGGTAAATAAAGAATATGATTTAGGCGTTATGCGGCGTTTAAGAGAGCAAATTCGACGAAAAAGGCCAGATTTGTGGAAAGAAAATTCTTAGATTTTGCACCACGATAATGCGCCTTCGCACAAGGCCATCATTGTGAACGAATTTTTGACCAAAAACTCAACAAATACCATCGAGCAACCACCTTCAGCCGACTTCTTTCTTTTTCCTAAACTCAAATTACCACTTCGTGGCACCCGTTTTCATTCGGTAGAAGACATAAGGAGAATTCGCGGCGAGCACTGAACTCAATTCCGGAAAAAGCGTTGAAAAATGTTTTGATGATTAAATTATTCGTTGGCGTAAGTGTATCGATTCCGAAGGAGCATACTTTGAAGGTGATAAAATAAATTTGGATGAATAACTAACATTTCATGTATTATTGATCTTTTCCCGGTACTTTCTTGACAGAGTGTATATCGAATAACACCATTTCGCTAGAACACAACGCTGCAAATCATTGTGAGATTGATATGAAGTGTGGACGAGTTTCTGATAGATGGTGATGGATATTATTTATGAGAAAATTGTGTGAAATTGTGAACAGAGGGATACAAAAATGTATGAGAATCATCAGTTCAACGGTCTTTGTTGGCCTGGTTTCTACGCTGCGTAATATATTATAATAATGTAAAGGTATAATTAAAAGTCCTGCTAATAGAGTTTTTTTTTTATAGTTTTTAAATGTCAACAGAGATTGTTAAACAATATATGAAGAATGGAAAAAAACTTAGCGGAAAAGTTGCCAGCTTTAGCACACAAAAAAGAACTTTCGTTAGTGTTATTTGGTAGGTAAATCCTAATTAAACAATAGATGAGTAAAGTGTGGTTAGCCACAGTTTTTCAGTCACCGGAAGACTCAAACAATGGAGTGATTATTGGAAACTATTGTCTAGTAGTGTTACCCTAAAGTTTTACATTTAAAACCTGGTTTTAATTTATTTAAAAATAAAAATATATGAACGGTACAAAATAAGTTGTCAATTTCAATATTATAACAATTCGTGATATTGATTATAGAAAATGTTAACTACACTTTATTGAACGCAAAAGTTACATCAATAAAATTTTAGGATTTCCTACAAAGGTGAGTTCATCTCTACAAGATTTTCTTTTCAGCTAACCCCACAAAGCGATGTAGGAACTGTAGAGGGTAAATAACGAAATAAAATTGTAACTGAATCGTTAGTGATTTGTTCTATTAAAACTACGAGTAAATAAAACAACATATTAAGTGTTTGAATATATAACATAATACAAAAAAAACATACAATAAACAAAATAATACATAAATAAACAAAAAACACAGTTACATAAATATGTTTATATACATACCTAAACATTAAACATAAATGTATAAAAAAAATACAAATATCTAATGTAATATCTAATGTAAATACTGTAAATTTTAAACTTTCCATGTTGCTCAGGAGAAAATGAAAATATGGAATGTCCTGTTTATCTTCCCGCGTAAGTCACATTTGGTCATCAGATAAGATTTATTTTGTAACACAAGTGATTGGCTAGCATCTAACATCGCTCTGTGTTGTCTACAAGATGTCTTGTCTATTGTCTACAAACATTTACATCGGAAGTAATGTCAAGGTCAAATATTGTGCGAGTGCCTGATGATGGAACTCTTAAATTGAGGGCAAAGCTCTCAATGTAATACTAGCGACGTCAGCTCCGAATTCTAAACTATACATTTAACGACAGCTTATCTTATTTACGCTACAGACTATCGCATCAATCCATCTCTTTTGCCGCTCATGTATAATACACGTCAATAATACACATATATCGGTAATATACAACACATCAAGGAGCCATGTGAGTAGTTCCTTTATGTTTGTACCCGTCCATTTTTAGAATACATAATGCTCTAGCACACCATGTGTAGCCTTTTCAAAGGTCAAGGTATGATTTTATTGTCTGATGGTCTGTCCAACTGAACTGGGAAATAGCGTAACGTTACATCCTTAGAAATTCTTGTAAATTGGATATTATGAAACATTCTTTTTGATTGAGTGAAAATACAGATATTAATTTTAACTGTTTAATATTCATTATTCCATAACGGTTACGCTTTTGTTCGTATTTTATTATTCGTTTTCGAACTCATGTACTGTACTGATTATCACCAACGCGGCCGATCCGCCATTGTTCTAAATACAAATTGACCAATCAGGAGCGAGTCTCTGAGTGAAGCTAACCGACTGTGACAAGTAACGTTGGTAAACATAATTCAATTAAGTAGGCTGCACCCATGTTTTTATTCTTATCATTTCTTATCAGCCGTGGAGAATTGGTGCTAATAGATTATTTTATCAAATTTAGTACGTAGGTACTTAGCATATAATCGTGATTTTAAATACCTGTATAGGTAGATTGGGCTTGGGAGAGATCTATATTCAACAGTGATGATGACGAAAAATACATAGATATGTCATATTGAATAATGATATTTTTTCTATACGCAAGTACTAATAATAAAAATAACACAAACAATTTTTAAGTAAGTAAACTTAATTTTTAAGGATTAATATAAAAAAACTGAGTTACATTTATATAAAAAAAACTGAGTGTATTATTTGAATTTTCTTTTACAAATAATAAATGTAAAGAGATTTTCTTTGTATATTGTATTTTCACTTATTGTATTTAATGTTTGTATGGTTACTAGTTCTTATTTCAAATCTTGAGGTATTTATTTTTATGTAGGTACTCATGAACAAAAATTGTTACTGAATATGAATTAAATATATTTAATTAAAATAATTTAACACGTAACATATTTAAGTTATGAATAACACCGTATATAACAATATTGTTATATTACACATGAATCGATGTTTCTCCGAAATTGAAAGAATACGTGAATACCGATTGAATCATCTTTTGTTCGTTTTGAAAGTGCCGCGTTTATCGAATGCCTTCATGAATCCAACGGGTGTCAAAGAAAAGTCGAGATGCTGTATTTGGCACATGGAATTCAATTTAGTGGTTTTATGAATGAATTGCGGTTGCATTTATTTTATAGTGAATGCGAGTCGTGACGGAGCCGAGTGAAATACTTATATCAATTGTAAATTTTTGGAAAGTGAAGACACCTTATTATAATCCCATACAGCCTCAGGGCTTCTGGAGGTTCTTGTGCAATAACATTTTTACAACGAAAGTGGAACAATTGTGGTTTTTAAGCGAAAATTTTTAATTCGCATTATTTAACCTACCACGGGAGGTGCGAATTCAATGTTGAAATTACATTTTGTTGTTTACATTATTGCAAAAATTGTATTACAAAGAAATACCATGAAATTACTGATACAATAGAGTATGTATTTAAAACACGAAGAGAGAACTGTGTTATTACAATTTAATTTTACCTAAATTACACTTTGATGGAAACCCCTGTAGAAATTTTAGTTTTTATGACTTACGGTACAATTAACTACAGTGTATTTAGTGTATATTATTGTAACGTTTTTATTGACATTAATTTAACATTAATTGACTGTAATATTAATTGAATAAATTGTAAAGCCTCCATTATCTACCTGCCTATTTCGTTGGAAACTAAAAGAGTAGTACATTTTTAAGTTTTGTCCCGCAAAATGACAATAGATTCAAAAATTTGGTTTTGGAGGACCTCTCTAGGAAAATCCGAAACTATTGAAATACCTATATCACATACATAACGTAGATAATAATTTCACATACATATAAAAAATAAACTAAAAGTTATGTATGAACGGTGCATTCGCGCGATGTAAACCTGTATCCATTTTAATTTGTGCTCTCCGTAACTAATCACAGGGTCTAATATCTTAAATAATTAAAAATCGATAATAATTTTCAAATGACCTTACCAAACCAAACCAAACTGGATATAGGTATGTATTTTACATTATACAATACATTAAAAATAGTCTGTCATAATAGGAATTTCGTTTCAATAAAAATTTGTGAATTTATTTACATCTAAATACATTAAATTATTAACGCAGGATATCTAAAACAAACTTTAGGGCCACCCATCGTAGTTCAAAATACACCTTTTCGATCGATGCGCAACCAATTAAAAAAGGTCGCGCACCTGACCCCCAAGACTAATACCCTCCCTCTACAACGCATTATTATATAAAACGGAGTCGAAGAAAAATAAAAAACTTATTGATAATCGATTATCTTATCGATATCAATATCTAAGATGAGCTCACATTAGTTAAGAGTCTAATGGAGACGTGATCCGCGGTCATAATGATCGGTGAATTGAAAAAATTAAGAAACAAACGAATAATTATTATTAAATTGGAGGTATCTTATGTATATGATCACGATATGTGTGCACATGGCTTTTAAGATGATCAGTTGAATACTATAATGTGTTTGATAAATGGAACTAGATTGCATTTATAATAAATAATAGGTAATGATGTATAGCTCGATAGACATACTATCCAATTTTGATAAATATATTACGGTTTCAACTAGGCAAAATGCCAAATATTCTTTCCATAAAAAGATTGCCAAAGTCTATTTAACGTCGCTGTTGTTCGGCATTCTAGATATACATACTTAGTATGTATTATCATGTACAAAAAGTACAGTCAGCATCAAAAATGTTAATATTTAACTCAAAAATAGACGACGACGACATATGTACATGCACATACATACATACAATATATTTTTCTCTATAGATGTTGATACATACATACACAATGCGGAGCTGGTTTTAACTTTATTGTACGGTAGTGAGGCCTAGATATGCCCGAAATCGAGTGGAAGTAAGATAAATGCAGTAGAAATGCGATCTCTTAGAAATATGTGTGCGATGTCACCCATGCAATTGCGGGCAAAATAAGCGATACGAGATAAACGACCCGAGAGGTACGCAGTATGACAGGGTTGCACGACAGTGTTATTGTAAAAATGAAGAAAGGAATGCTTAGATGGTACGAGCACATAGAAAGAACGAGTGATTTTCATCACTCGTTCTTTCTATGTGCTCGATACAATAATATTTACATTGTTACAGTGTTATTGTAACAACGAAGAAGGGAATGCTTAGATAGTTCGGGATACATAGAAAGAATGAGTGATGAAAGACTGGCGAAGAAAATATACAGAGCGAAAGTGAGTGGTAAAAGAAGCCAAGGAAGACCAAGGCTGACTTATGAAGATCAAATAGCTAGAGTGTTAGCCGACGGAAATGCCAAAAGCACTAGCATACCTAGGTGAAAATGTGTGAGGAGAATTATAAGATTTGAGGAAACGAAAGAAGTATGTAAGGACCGCGACACTTGGCGCTCCGTCTTCTCTGACTACCCCGTTAAGGATACATCGTGAAGATAAGTATGTATGTATGTATACATGCGTATCTTCGAGCTGTATCTTTTACGAGGCAGTGAGAGAGAATCGACTTACACTCTGCCTATTTGATCTTCATAAGTCAGCCTTGTCCTTCCTTGGCTTCTGCTACCACTAATATGCATAATTTCACAAGCAGACAATATCTTCGTATAATTTTTGTAAATTACATTACGTATTGACTTATAAGTGTCCAAAACTGTTCACTATATTTATTTATGTCACTATAAAATAGTCTCGTTTTTAGGCAGAAGTCCACCGACCGAAGCTTGCAAGGCGGCATTAATTTTTGAAATGACACGAATCCACGAAACGTGGAGCTGAAGGTTTATTTACAAAAACAGGGCTATAATTCGCCGCCGGGGTGTCCGTCCAAATGCAGGGTTATTAAATAATGACCCGCTGCTGTCGGTGCCTTAATTTAATGTAGAACAATCGCTAAAGCAAGGTGCGCTTTTCAATAGTCACTGTATTTATTTAAATATTTTATTTCTCTTATGACAAAAATCAATCGTGCATATTCGTGCACAAATTTTTATTTTTATTTAAAATTACCAAACCGCCCCGGTGGGATGTCGAATGTTTGCAACATACAACATTTTTTCATATATAAAAATACCATCTATATTTTCTACTTTTTCCGTGGATTTTCTTTCTTTTATATAAACCTTGTTCTGACAATTATGAACACAAAAAAAGAAATCAGCCAAAGCAGTGTACCTTTCTCAAGTGATGCTCCATCATACATGTAGCAATTGATTTTTATTATTTAAAATCTTTGACGACAATCTCTATTCTGTGCGACTGCTTGACTGTGGACTTTTTGGCGGGAACGGGAGAAGCATGGTTTTCTTTTTATTTAGATTTTCTATTTTTTACATTATTGGGAGTTTTAAAGTACAACAGTGATAGTATATTGTGTTTTAAAGTTCTGTGTAAGTGAAAAGAATGGAGTAGGTCTAAATAAACATGTGTAGCTGAAGTTTTCACGCTCTTCCAAGAAGTCCTGTAAAACTTCAGTAAAGTCTACTATCACTTTACTGGAGAAGTTTTAACGTTTTATATAACGATTCTACTCTTATACTATTACAATACGTGACATTGGCAAATGCGCTAATCGCCATGCCATGAAGAAAGAAAAAAAAACAATTATGTGTTTGACAATGACAGTATAACTATTATGTATTTGACATTAGGAATATGAACGTAAACATTGAATACTTTATATTTAATTTAAATTTGTAACACATCATATAAACATTTTAGTTTTCTGCATTCGTTCTCCATATAAACTTTCGCGTATGCCAAATCTCACACTCCTGCGTGCGTTCAATATGCTTAAAAATGGGTGCGAAGTTTTCTCTTCAGGTATTAATATATAAATATGACAGGGTTAGTTATTCGAGAGTTATCTAAAGGCCGAAAATGTTAAGAACATGAGTTTAAACTAGAATATAGGTAAACATTATTTATCCAAAGTATCTACCAGTTGTTGAAATTAAAATTAAAATATGCGATCTTTATTTTCTAACAATGTCATTCGTTCACATTTTACTCTAATTATGCAGCACTAACATTTCATTATGCTAAAATAAAATGACACTAACTGATTTACACTTTGGTTGAATTTATAGGATGTTATCAAAAACACACTAGATTAAAAAAAAGAACTAGCTTCCGCATGGCATATTTTCTAGAATTTCAAACTTTAATTTGAGCAGATGTTGCGCCTAATTTCTATGAATGAATATTAACTAAATTCATTGCCCAAAAACTCTATCACAGATGGACGAAAGATGGCATTCGATGAAGGTGTATTCAATAATATAATTAAATTTACTCTGGTCACCTGCCTCGCTCTAACTGTATAGGACAGACAAGGATACACCTTGCGCCTTAATCTTATATAGGGGCTTGTTTCAGGGTGAGCGTAGATGTGTAGAAAACGAATGTGTTCAAAGCTCAGTTATAGAAAAATACATACATACATATCCTCACGTTGTATCCCTAACGGGGTAGTCAGAGAGGACGGAGCGCCAAGCGTCGCGGTATAGAAAAATAGATTTTATAAAAATTCATGTAATGGTGGATATAGATAATACTGTGCGATATCTTGTATTTTAAAAAATTTCAATGAGGAAGTATAATAAAAGGAAATAGACAAAATGAAATAAATTTGCGTTATCAGAGGTTGTTTTACAGTAGTCGACAAAATTACTTAAGTAACTTTACTACAGTAGGTATTTACTACAATTATTCTCTTCTATGCAAATCTGCAATTTGAATTAATATTTGACACGAAACATTACTAATAGCGAATATATTTTAAAGATAGAATTTTTATCTTAATTTCCTATACTTATGTACTTTATTTCAAAGTACTGAGTCTGTAATATTATTCATTGCCAAAGTATTTTTTTATTATTAACTCACTTTGGAATCTGCAATAAGACTGTACAGATATACAGAGGCTTTAATATTATTTATTGCAAAAGTATTTTTCTTACTATTAACTCACTTTTGAATCTGCAATAAGAATAAAATTTTAATCGTTATGAACCTTTTGACACACCTAATTGGCGTATAAATATATAATTTTACCAGCATTATAAATATAACCGTGCTATAAATAGAACTACACACATTTTATTCGCATCAACAAAGATCTCGTTTTTAATTAAATCGATATGAAATAAATTATAAACGCGAATTAATTCCAAATGGGCTTCTAATTCCCGCACCCCATCGATTTTCAATCTAATAGAACACCCTATTCACAATCAATTAGTCAGCGATTTCTAAGCTCGTGTAAAACCACCCTGTATAGCGACTTATAATGGCGGGAGCTTTTTGCCTCTTTTTTCCTTTTTTTCATAATAGGGGGTAATATAAATGTGTCGGGTCTGACACCTTTGCGGACCCCACAGGAGGCTGCTGCACAATAATTTGTGGCATTATAAAGTATTACTATTCTAAATGTGTGTGTGTGTCAATGATAGGATTGGGTTTTGATTACGTTATTATAACGAATGTTTGTTTCAGTTTTTAGAGAAAACAATTGTATACATTTCTACATGCGTGAGTCATAACGTTATAATGATGACGTCATATCCAATTCGGAGTGGACAGAGAAGACAGAGCAAGGCAACACAAAATAAAACCTCGTCGCGACTTTTATCAAACTTATTGCCTGATTGGTAACCTATTGTCGGTACCTACATTATAAAATTTTTCTGTAATAAACTTTATCCCTTGGCCGTCTTATACGACTTAAACGGCAAGGTATGAGCTGGTACTTTCTGTGTTGCATTCTCTATAAGGTCAATAGATAGTTTAGGGTCAACCTGTTGCTGTGTCTACTTTAGTTATTATTTTTAAACCCAAATATTTTTTGCTAGTATTGCTACAAGTAACATCAAAGTGTGACACGCCGAATGGGAAACGTATTTATTACAAGTAAATGTTTTGTATGTCAATTTAATCAAATTACTTCGCAGGCGACAAAGTTTTATGCTACGTTCAGTAGTATGATAGCTACAAACAGAGTAAATTTTTATCCCCTTTCTTGGAGTCACTTAAATAAGACTAGCTCGCGAATAGGTGGACAATTAATAAATACCTGTATATAATTGTGTATTAACTTGCATATAGGTGAAAATGTGTGAGGAGAATAATAAGATTTGAGGAAGCGAAAGAAGTACGTAAGAACCGCGACGCTTGGCGCTCCGTCCTCTCTGACTACCCCATTAGGGATACAGCGTGAGGATATATATATAGGTATGCAATTTGCACAAAAGTTCATATCTCATCTGCAAATTTCTGTAGGTATTAGCGATGACTTGATTGTATCTGTCATTGAAATGCCTGCAGTAATCTCATATTTACACATATGTAGCGTAATGCTATGAAATGTTATTTATACGTGATTATAATATAGCTATGTTTAAGTAGGTACTATATAATATTTTTAGATCTATATGATAAAAAATAATGACAAATGTTATTAACCTTGAAATTATAGTTATAAATGAACCAGGCTACATTAACTTTTTTGATGTAGGTTCATAATAGAATTTCCATACTTACCATACCTATATAAATGGATAGGAATAAAAAATAATTACATAGGGAGAAACAAGAACATTTTTCTTTCAGAATTTAATTACTTATACGCTATACCCTTTTTCACGAATATTCTGTAAATATAGGAAAACAAATCTTCTTTCTATTTCTTCACTAACGAATACAAAACTAAGCGAAAAAAAAATAAAGTGCCTTTACATTAATAATAAGCGATATGTATTTTCGGAAGTACTTACTTACTGTTAATCTTAGTATGTAATAAGAAAAAAATGGCCTTGAACTTCCTCAGTTTGTTACTAGAGAATGAATAAAGAATGCAAATAGATATTAAATTTTATCTCTTGAATCTTCTGCGACTACACTTTTCTATTGAAATTAATAACTACTACAAGCTTAAACAATTATTACGAAAGTAACAGAAAAAAAATATTTAGAGACAAAACTATTTGTTCCGAATATTAAAAAACGTGTGATGTGATATAATTTGTACTTTTGATGCGGTTTATACGCACCCATTTATCTAATGCGGTAGAATAATGATATAGACATATCCTCCCAACTATCTCTAATGTCCCGCAGCGTGCATTTGAAAAAAATGTTATTTCCGCCCATAGATATACAAGAAATGACTTCCTCAATCAAGAGGTGTTGTATTTAGGCAATGCGAATGAAAAATGAGTGTTTTACATGTTAATCTCGTAACATATGGAGCATAAACAATTCCCGCCTTTTCTTTCGTAGAATTTTAAACTTTTACATTCTGTGATGTCTTCTTTTAAACCAGTAACAATAGATTTTTTGCAATGTCCGTATAAATTGCGTTCAGTTCGTTTTTAAAAAGGGTCTGTAGAATGAATGTGTAACTTTGAGGTCTTTAAGGGTCTCAATGATTACAACTGTTCTTTTATTAAGTGGTTAATTTTTATGAACACCGTCCGTTATTTGCTAATGGGCATTAATTTAAAATACATTTAAAGTTTAACGTAGCGATCGCTACACTAGTATAAATTGTGATGAATCATCGTAAAAAATACAAAAGGAATTTTGAATTACGTGTGTTTTGGAATTTGGTGCTTTATTTGTGACTTGCTTTTACACGCTGCTTCTCTCGCTTGAAACTGACACATGGTAGCTTATTTTGGCGCGAGGTACGACCTCTGCGCTCAAAATATGAACTTGATTAGTTCAGTAGCTTTTGCGTGAAAGTAAAGCAAAGAAACAAACGGACTTCGTTTCGTTTTTATAACATCAAGATATTTGAATTGCTATGATTGTAGTAATAATTTTAACTCATAATAATATTTCAGTACTAATAATTTTTTAATTTTAAATCTATTCAGTTTAAATATTTGCGATTTTGATATCTTAGATCTAATAAATTACTATCATTGGACGAAGTTATTTTTTCCTATAGCAAAAAGCCGACGACATATCGAAAAAAAGCTCGAAATTTTAATGACAGCCCGATGTCCGACGATCATTTCGTTCAGAAATCATTCAATTATGCTCGTAAACCGCTCTGTAATCATAACGTAATCACATATTTCAAAGTTGTGCATATGTATCGTTATTATAAGGTAGTGTTAGTTGAGCAGTCGATAACAAATAACATCTTTATCGATTATTTTTATTGAGTCTTCATCGATACACTTGTTTACATCTTTTCTAAAGGTGCTCCGCTCCATATGGGGTTTGAACGTAGATCAAATTAGCATCAGCATGAGAAAAATATCAGGAATTATTGATATACAGGGCCATTCTTTTACTGTACAAGCAAATTTTGAAATATAGGTAAGACTTAGAGCACTGCCGCTTTCAAAGGCATTTCTTATTTTTCAATTCTAAGTGAAACCGTGAAAATAAATTTTTTGTCACGCGCGAACTTTTCCTTAAAATAGCAAATGCTTAAATTTTATTTTTATTTTATACATCGATCCAATTTTATGTCTAAATCAAATCATTGTACGACATCAAAAAATATTACCCTCGGAAGTTGGTGAAATTTTGAAAAACTTAGTACATTTTGTAAATAAATTAACTTCATAACGACAGGCTTCAAAGAGTATTGACACTACTTTCATCATCGACTAAAACACCAAGTGTCTTTTTTGATTTAAAGCTACCACCTATCTTTTAGTTAAAATATCTTTCGGAGAGTGTACTTCGTAATCAGGGTACCTTTGCCGATACCAGTTCAACGCGTTTTCATAATTACGGCGATTAACAAAGTAGGCCTCAAGTAGGCTTACTTTTTTACAATTAGACAAATTCATTTTTGAAAATAAAAAGAAATACGAAAATATAGGTACCAATTAATAAGTCCATTATAGGTAGACATAATATTTGCCGACTTTTGTTTTGAAGCGAGTTATGTTTGTTATTTAAGATGTAACATTTTCAAAAAATTAAACAGTCATATAGGCCAATTACAAAGGAATAGCAACTTTCTGCAGCATTTATTACATTTGTAAAGGAAAAACATGAAATATTTTTTTCAAAATTTCACCAATTTCGTCAATCAATAGTAAGTACGTTTTTTTGACGTCATAAAATAATTTGATCTAGATGTGAAACTGGATCGATTTATGGAATGAAACAATTTTTTGAACATTTGTTATTTCTGAGAAAAGCTCACGCTTGACAAAAAATTTTTTCACACTTAGAATCGAAAAATTAGGAATGTCTTCAAAAGCGGCAGTGCTCTAAGTCTAGGTATGTGGTCAACTATTAGGTATGTGTACCTATATACATAAGTACATATAAAGACCTCTATATCTATCACACCATACATAAAAGTCGTCTGTCTACATACTATAATATATAATATAATATAAAAATGCGCCAGACGATATACACCAATCATCTGATTTCAAACTAGGGTATTCCCTGTGATATGAGAACCAGACGACGACTACTGGGGGCGTCTCCCAGTACACCCGACCCGAGACAATCTAGAAAAGTTCATTTCCTAAATTGACCCGACCGGGAATCGAACCCGGAACCTTCCGTGCTTGGTGCAACGTTTAAACCACTGCGTCATTGAGGTTGTCAGACTAGCTACAGTTACTAGAACTCCACAGACGAATAAGGTTTAAGCACACACGAAAAAAGTCGTTGACGTTATCTAATAAAATATATGGGTAAGTTTGTCTGTGAGTAGATAGCAGTGACGTGCACAGATATTTTCAGTACGGTAGACAAAAAGAAAACTCACCAAAATCGTCACTTATAATTCGTATGTAATAAATGTTAATGTGATTTAATTTTATATTAATTATTTACTGGAACTATGTACTTTGAAAAATATTTCAACGGTAGCAAAACTGCTACTTGCAATATTATAAAGCTACAACAACAAAGAAAAGTCAATTAAAGTTAATACATACCTACATTAACGTTACTCTAACCATACATCATACATATTATAATATAATTCACTCAAACGTTATGTTAACGTTAGATATAAATTTTGTTCGAAACTGAATACCGGTGAGCGCCATCTGTAGTTTTTTGTACGCATCTATTAAAATTTTCAAAATTAAGGAAGAGAACGTCACTATTAAACCTTTAGGGGGCGCTAAAATAAGAAGAAAGCATTCGATCTTACATATTATTAACTAATAAAACTTTATAACATTTAACAAACTTGTTAATATTTTTTATAAAGGTAATTTTGTTATTTTTTCTAATAGCTTAAATGAATCCTTTAACTTCATCATGAGTAACAACATTATGACTATGTATTAAGATTCAAACCGTTGACAATTTTTTTTTCCGTACCAAAAATATTATCGGCGCTAATTTCGTGAACGCAATTTTTGTCTCACTGCCGTTTTCGAATTCCTGATAAAAATTTCTAGGAAAATATAGGTACGTAAATATCGTACATACATACGGTATACATATCTTCACGTTGTATCCCTAACGGGCTAGTCAGACAGGACGGAGCGTCAAACGTCGCGGTCTTCACATTTAACTACTTACTGAACATTGTATTTATCATGCAATAAATTCCTATCCCATCAACATATAGCAACTTTTAACAATATTTCGAAATTTTTCCCTACTATAACGGTCGTCCAAGAGACAAAGCACTTTCAGTTGTCCAAGGAACTTACTATTCACCGAGGTTTTTCTCGATTTTAAAATAATCGCAGTTCGAAAAAGTGTGTACTTAAGACAGCACAGATTTATGAATATTTAATTATCTATTCTATTCAGTAATTAATTGGTTTTTCTCGATTTTAAAATAATCGCAGTTCGAAAAAGTATGTACTTAATACGTGACTCAGCACAGATTTATGAATATTTAATTATCTATTCTATTCAGTAATTAAGACAATAATCAATTGGAAAAAAATAATTTTTAAGCTAACCATCCAGCATAAAAAATGATTGATCTACTCAAACAAGAAAACAGTTGTAGTAAACAAAAAAAACAAACAGTAAGAAAAATAAACAGCGGGCCCTATTTATCCACCGAAAATTTTGTGTTGACAATTTATTTATTTATTTTTATTTATTTTTTTATTTCACATAGGAAAGATAGTTGAAACCTGAGTTGCAATTTGCAACTGCTACCCCCAGTTACGTTTTTGACAATGTTCTCAGCAAATGCATTTCATAAAAGAACATAATATTACAATAAAACAAAAAAGCAAATAAAAATGGATGTGCGTGTATGTGTGCATGTGTATGCGTAACAAAAATCATGAGTCAGGTACCTATTTATTTGTGTAGGTTATCTATTATAGAGAAATATCTATGTATGACAATGTAATAGATAGATAAACGTACAAAAATATTTAAACCATTTAATATTTTACAATACAACAATTTATTAGCATTTTGAAGTGCAGTGAAGTGTGAGTTACTTCTTTGAGAGTACTTCTTCGTTAATGAGGTTAGGTACAAGAAAAAATATATAATATCTGCATAATCTATTCTTTTTCGTTCTAACTGGTTTGTTAATCAAAAAAACTAGACCCCTAAAAATATATTTAAGTTGTTATTTAGTTGGGAATGGTAACGAATGTTTTTTGTGAATATAACAAGTTATGATTTGTTAAAAAAATCGAATATTTTTTTTTATTTGCTATTTCTAAGCAGACAATATACCTACGAGTATATAAACAGAATCACGATTTTATAATTTTAAAAGTTTAAATGGGTTGGCAACTATTTTTTTTCTTATCGACATAAAATGATATGAAATTTCAATAGCCTATGGTCGATCATGAATGTCAAAAATAACTTACCTCCACTGTCAGCATTATTCGCTTCGAAAGTTTTACTGGTCATATGGAACAGTGCATCTAAAGGTGTATGAGGTGCTGTTGACCCTTGCTGTGAAGCCCGTCTCGGCTCCGAACAACAGTCTGACGCCGACGAGGACCTTTCTGACGCCGAGTCGCAGCATTCTGCCGGAACCATATCTCTCGGCCTCAGCAGTCCCAAAGCAGCCAGCCTCCATCTCTCTCCATCGAGTAAAGCGGCTCCAGCCAAACGTTGCAACCGCTGTAATCGTTCAAACCCTGATGCGTCCCACGGACGGACAATGCGCGGAGGAGTACGCGGGCTGTGCGATAAAATGTCCAAAATTGAGAAACTTTTCACGCCTTCCCCTCTTCGCTCTTCAGCTGGTTCAGAAGCCATCTTCAAACGTTTCAGTGGCCGGAAATAGTCTTGTGGCGACGGCGATCGCGACGGCGCTGGCGAGGGCCTCCCAACGCTAATATCGTCCTCAGAACAGCTATGTCCGGACATAGACTCCTCCTCCATTTTCATTCAGTTCACAGATCCATCACACAACAGTCACAGAAAAATTCGAACTGTTCCGTCGGATGTTTATTAATCTCACAAGATTAAACGATAACACAGAATACAGCTGACGGGTCGACGCGCCTCGGTCAACTGACGTAGCATGTGACAGCCCTGTTGCGGGCGGCAAGAGTGGGCGTGGCTTATTTGGAGCTATCCAATGAACAACTTGAGCTTTATTGCCAGCGATGTGTGATTGGCGGGCCTGAGAATGTTAGGCGCGTCAGGCTGTCACACACCACTCTCCAATAAAACTTTTTAATCCGGCCCTGGATTGGGGGACGAGATTCGTAGTGTGATTAATTTAGCTCTTGGTTGGCGATCGCGGGGTGCGGATTAGGGTGGGAGGGGGTGTACTTTGTTAATTATCACGATGAAGACGCAAGTCTAACTGCTTGCTCCATTATTTACCGCCGATAAGGCCGACGTTTGTCACCGAAGAAATTGCCAGTTTCCTTCATTTATATAGTTCATTGACTTGAAATTGACATAAATATCGAACCGATTCGAACAAATTATGAATTGATACTACGAAAAGGAAATTGACTGTTGTCGTTAATCATAGCTTCGTTTTCTTGAAAATTCATGAGATTCTGGTTAGAATTCGTTTTGCTACCTGATATAGGTAATAATTTAGTCTTGGCAGCTTTTAATTAATCCGTTACATTGTTAATGAACGCACATAGGTATTGTTAAACTTTAATGTTGAAGTTAATTTTTAATTATTCGTAAAAAGTTAGTAGCTTATTATAATATCAGAATTAGTTTTTATTTACCACAAATAAATTCTCCTTAGCTGTAATATTTTAACCGGTTACAATCATAATTAAATTGATATTTCACCCACCGTTTGCCGCCATTTTGGAATGGTTTGTTTACATACAGCGTAACGTCACGGTGCGTGGTTTCCGGGGTGACTGGTGTGGAAAAAGTAATCTAATTTGACATTGAATTTTGTTTTTACATGAGCACTGACAGGTACCTATTCAGATAAAAATCGAATACGAAAGGAAACGTAATCCATTATTATCCATTATTATATTACAGGTATATACTATACACCTACATATACATACATGTCTTCACGCTGTATCCCCAAAGAGGTAGTTAGAGAGGACAGACTGCCAAGCGTCGCGGTCCTTAGATACCTAATATATGTAGGTGTATGGTGTATAGTATATATGTTGTAAATTATCATAATGTCCTTATTTGTCTATCAGTATATAAGCTGATACTTGTAATAAGCACATAATAATTTATTATCTTAATTTTTTCTATATCTTTCTATTTGTTGCTATTCAATTACTGTTAGTTTTCCAAAGAAATAAAATAAACACAACAAAATAAATAAAAACAATAGTTTTGAATCAATAATTTAGCTATAATAACACCTAACGTCATCCTTTACTTAGATACTTAGGTAATTACCTATTGAATCAATGTAGACTATGCTTTCGTGATGATCAAGGACCAACGGAAATACTTATCATAAAGGAAATAGTAAGTATAAGGCTATGGGTTAGCGGGCTGAAACAATCTCGTCTCACTTTGCCATTTAGTAGTCCTAATAAGTACGTAATTATCGCAAGAAGTAGAGTCAACGTGCGATTTTACCTGTATTATACCAGTATCCAAGTAAAAACTTGGATACTTCGGCTATTCCGAGTACAAAGTGGCATGTGTACCTATATATGTCTGTATATAAACGTTAGGGGGAGAAAACATACAATATGTTTAATATTTATTTATAATACCTACGCAATTAATTGACCAAGAAATTTCTTGCACAATCAATGTCACCGATCGTAAAACTTGTACGTAGAGCTTTCCTTTTCATTTAGAAAAATTATCTATCATAACGCAGTCCTAATAATTTTCCTTCATATAGGTACAGCTTATTTCCAATATTCCTGATTTATTGAAAATTTTTCTAGCGGTGGTTTCGGAGATAATGTTCATTAATTCGTACGCGCATTTGGTTTAACAGATTTTTCAAAAGTGATAAAAATACGTAGCACAAAATAATTTGTTACGTATTTTTAAATTCGTAATATAAAAAGAGCTTTGACTTGATATCCCCCGCGATGACCCGCAATAAATTTTGTAACTTTCTGTTTAAACTCTAACCCTCAAAAGTTAAAACACAACTTGTGAAACTCAAACACATCTGTTTTTTAACTGTTACAAAATTTGTTTACAGACTGACGAACACTGAAATTGTTCTATAAAGTAATCCCTTATTATTTTACTTTCAGAACGGAACACTAAAAATGGTAGGTTCAGCCCTTAATACCTAACAGTATACACTTTATTTTTGTGTCTATTGTATTTCCACAAAACCATACATATCCACTACCTGTAGCTAATTCCTAAGCCTTATTAAAAAAAACTTAATGTTCCATGTCAGTCCGATTTTACCATAATGAGAGCTTACAACCGGAACTGACGCCATATTGTCCATTTCCCGCGCCATGATTGGTCAATCATGTCGATTTCCTGCACGTTGCTTATTAACGTTATTATTAACATTATTGACAATAATTTCGGTTGTTTCAGTTATGAAATAATTGCATATACATACATAACCATTTTGTAAAATTAGTCGAAAGATAAACACACCATACACAAATGTGATAGTGTTTTAAATTAATGGTACTATTATCATACACATATGCATTTTAGTTTCCTCGTAGAGGTTATTGATAATGCGTGGAGTAATTATGTAATTATGGCCAACTATCTAATCACTACTTACTTAATATTTTATTTCGTTGTCTGTATTGAATTTCATTTATTCTTCTGTAATCTACTACTAAATGTGTCCAATCTGTTTATTTTACACTCACAAGAGGAGACAAATAATAATGAGGTATTCAATTGTAGTTAAACTGAGTCGGTACTACAAAAGGTGACCACAGCTAATAATATGATATTTCTATATTCCTGAAGCGTTCTGAACCCTATTCACTGATTTAGTATCTTCAGTCAAAGACGATTTTTATCAGTACTGACAGTATGCCCAAATTATTAGCTTTATGCATCGATCGCTTTATGCGGTGTAATATCACCTATTTCTTCACATTGAAACCAGTGCTGTAAACAAATTATTCAATAAATAGCCCATAGAACAAAAATTCATCCTCCATACGAAGTATCACTCGGCTGGAAGCCCTCAGGCTTCCGTCCATTTGGCAGGGTGCCTTCAGTGACGCTATAGAAGCCACTAGGGTTACAGCAAGAAGAGGGTCCTTTTAGTTGGTTAGGTTAGCACTACGTACTCATTGGTGTAGAGTACAGTTGAGTGTCTGTGGGAATATTTTCCCTTCTAAGAAACAAAAAATAAAAATAAAACAAAAACGTAATGATTATATTCGTTTAAAACTCTAGGTTCCCAAACTTATTTTGTCTACTGAGTCGAGAGCTCATGCAGTCGTTGTCTAAGATGCCTCCTAGCTAAATGAAATTACAAATCACCCCCCAGGCCTCTACACAACGCCCCCATTTTTTTTCTGGGTCTCTTACCACCCCCCTTTAGGCCTGCAGCGCCCACAGGGGGGCGTTATCGCCCACTTTGGGAATGGGTGGTTTAAAATTTTCCATTTGTAACTTCTTTCAAAATATCGTTAAAAATTTATGAACATTTTACTGTGATGTAGTGTCAAAATGTATGTATTAACTACTATTTATTATTGACCAAGTTAACAAAGAAAGCGAGAAAGTTTCATACGAAATCATACAACGGTAAACTCAACTTAATTTTAGATTCACTAGAATTTTCGTTATATTTTACTGTAATCTTTAGGTTTACCTTAAAGGTCCAATAGTTTCGAGATAAGAGGTGGGAGGGAATAGTGCAGCCGAGTTTGAGTAACTACCCACCTAATTCGCAACTGTTCTAATTCTCCTACGAATGTATTACATACACACATTCTGTAGCTGTATCCCTAACGGGGTAGTCAGAGAGGACGGAGCGCCAAGCGTCGCGGTTCTTACATACTTCTTTCGCTTCCTCAAATCTTAGAGTAATGCGAGAATGTACGAATGTATTAAAACGTCATTTAATGCAAAATATGAGATAAGGCGACGCATTGGAAATTTTGACGGCAGGGATCTCAATTTTTCTAAGTGACTACAAAACGTATAGAAGTTATATTTGGTAACCTTGCTTCTTCATTTCATTGACTTTATTTTGCGATATACGATTGGTTAACTTTTGTAACACAAAAAAAAATATCAAAGAAACTTCTTTTAAAACAGAGATTTACATTTTTAGGAGTAACGGGACGACCGATTTATATTCTAAATTTTCTGTATAGTTTTAATCTAATCATATTCTTCAAAATAACAATTGGATTTTTTGAAATCGTAAAAAAACTGTAATTAAAAATTATAATTAGTTTTTAAAATAGACATAAATAACTACTTTTTCGTATTTTTCGTAAGCTAGCGAGAGCACATTTGCATAGACCAAGAGGTCTATTTTGGATTAAATTATTGTTTAAATGTTTGTCACC